>RSCD01000001.1:1352575-2705151 GCA_003942215.1 Saitozyma podzolica
GCCATGCCTTCCTTGACGCTGCCGGCGACGTGGAGAGGGTCGTGCAGCGCGATCCAACCGAAACGCCAACCGGGAAGGAGGAAGCGTTTCGACAGGCCGGAAAGGGTGATGATGGGAACGGTGTCGGACAGGGAAGCCAAGGGGATGAAAGGGCCGGACCAGGTCTGAAGGGTTAGCGGAGCTCCAGTTGGTTGTGTGGGTCTGGTTCACTTACAATGTGGCCGTAGATCTCGTCAGCGATGATGGGCACCTTGTGGCGGTCGGCAATGGCGAGGATGGCGCGAAGGTGAGACGCCGAGAAGTTGGTCCCGCATGGGTTGCTCGGGTTGGTCTGGAAGCGTCAGCGTGACAGGGCGAGGCGTGAGACGCCGATCGATCGACTCACCACCATGATGGCACGGGTGCCCTCGTCGCACATGCGCTCGATCGCCGCGAGATCGGCCTCCCAGTTGTTCTCTTCGATGCAGTCATAGAACCGGACTTCGACGCCAAGGTTGGAGAGCAGGGTGGGGTATTGTGCGAAGACCGGGCGGGGCAAGAGAATGTTGGTTCGCTCAAAGTGGGAAGGAGGAAACAAGACGGAGAAGATGAGGTCGAGAGCTTGCCCAACACCGTGAGTCTAACAAGGGCGTCAGTGGCAGTGGCGGTTCGGGCGTGGCGGGCTGCTTACCAGAACAATGCTGTCCTCGTGGTACTGGACGCTGTCCCAGCGCTGGTGGTAATCCGCGACGGCCTTGCGAGCCGCCGAGGTGCCGACGCCTGGGACGTAACCGTTGTGACGCTGTCCGTCGAGTGCTTCGCGTGTGGCGGTGATCGACGCGGGCGGCGGAGGGTGAAGAGGGTAGTGTGTGGGGTCCCCGAGTCCGAGGTTGATGAGCGTCTTGGTCGTCGACGGGGGCGCAGAAGTGACAGAGGCAAGAGTGCTCCGGATGGGGTTGCGCGAGTTGGTCTGCGAGAAACGGGGGTATCATCAGCCGTGACTACGGGTTGAATAGGGAACATTCGACTTGCCACAGAGGGGGAGACACGGATATTCCACGTCTTGGCGGGCTTGAGGCGGGGGTGGTGCTGGTGCCCGTTCAGAAGGGCGTCTTGCGACGTGATGAGTTGGATGTCAGGCATGACCGCGACAATTTTGGGCAACAGTGAAGAAGAGGTGTAGTCGAGGCGGGTCAAGTGGGGTCAATCGCTTGGACTGCTGCTTTTACAGGTCGACAAGTTGACAAGATGTGTTATGCTGGACTAGACTAGACTGGGCGCTGTTGTGCTGTGCTGTGCTGCGCTGCGCTATGGCCTGTCCTGGTCAGGTGAGCTGCGAGCTGGGTGGTGGTGTCAGGTGGAGCTGGACGACGGAAATCGGGCGACAGACGAACGAGACTACGGTGGGCGCGGGGGTTCAAAGGGATACCTTTGACAGCGACGATCTCTTTATACCTCCTTGTCTCCGCCCTGTCCCCTCTCCCCCCCCCTCCCGTTCCCGTTCCCGTTTCCGTTCCACGACCCACTCCACTCCCGCCGAATCGTCACATCCGGCCTCTCTCCCGACTCGATAGGATCGCTTCGTTATCTCGGTGACGGAGACGATGTCTGTCTGGTTTCCGTTTCTCGGACCTTCGCGTCAACATGAAAGTCAAAATCTCCAGCGCGTCTGGCAAGCTCCGGCCGGACGGAGCTTGGCCGTGGAGTGGCAAAGAAAGATGAACCGGCCGGAGCATTCGGCCGAGAACGAACGGGATCAATTGGGGCGTGTTTGACTTTACCTCGGCTCGGTCGTCGTTGCAACGCCCGCCGTCATGTCTACGAATGTATCATCTCCGCCCCCGTCGACTCTGCCACGGCCTCGGTGCCGCGTCGTCCTCGGTGCCGCCACGTCCTCGGTACCTTTGGCATCAGCTCGTCGCGGAGACATTCGCGAGCACGAGCGATCAGGTGACTGTAGGCAGCGATCAAACGCGCTAATGGTGATGTTGATGGTGATGGAGACGGCGGTGCCTGCAGACTTCATCCAAGGCCAGGGCTTTGGCAAAGATCTCACGATATGACCCGCAGTGACCATTTCCACGGCTCGCTCTGGGTCTTTGACGTCGGCAGCATCGCCCACCAGGACTCGCCCCGTTGGTCGCTAACAACGCATGACAGTGGGGCGAAGCGGGTTGGGTTGAAGCGGGGCGAGGTAAATGACGACGGGGCGAGGTAACGGTCAACAAACATTGGACACGTTCCAGTGTTGATTTGCTTTGGACCTGCTGCTGATGGTGATGCTGATGGTGGACATGTTGATGGTGATGTTGATGTTGATGATCCATTTGGGCTTATATTAAGGGGAAGCCACAGCCCCTGGAGCATCAAATGCGCACAGACAGCAACGACGGCAACAGCAACAGCAACAGCAACAGCAACAGCAACAGCGACAGCGACAGCGACCGAGGGCCGGGTTTGCTGGAGACCTATTCCATTGCTCGTCGTGAGGCCGAGCCACCTCATAGGGTCCCTCGTTGTCTGACAACCCGCTCAGGTGAACCCCCATCATGTCGTCGCCACTGGACTCACCTCGAAGAGTCACACCGACGCATCCCACGACTCACCCTCGCGACATCGCTCAATGCACGCTTCAGGGTCGGAACGGGACGGGATGGTTTGGATCTGGAATTGGATCGCTGTTCCACATCAAGGCGATGACGGTGACGGCCGGGGCTCGACTCGACACCTGTCAAACAACCTGGCCACCCAGAACTCTATCACCCGCCCGCCTCGCCCCATCCTCGCGCCCGGTGTCCATGTCGGCGTCGACGTCGTCGTTGCGGCTTCCTTTCGATCGTCACGCTCCAAACCCAACGATGTCCATGTCGTGTCGCTGTCACGCTCGCTCCGACCTGAACGGTGCCATTCACCGATCCCCACACAATCCCGTCCCCGCTCCACCACTCGCTCAAACACAGCCACATCCTGAGCAACAACCACGACCTGCACCCTTCCTCTTGCACCCTTCTCCCTTCACCCTGCTTCCACTCGACACCTCCCCACTGTCCCCATGCTCTGAACCTTGCACATCCCTACCTCTTCCTCCTCACTCGCCGCCGTCTCCTCTATCCAACTCATTCGCCCTGTCCTCTGTCCTACGCCGTTCACAGCCGACCACTCACGCTCGTTGACTTGTCCTCGCCGCCTCGGCTTCTCTCCACTACCCTGTCACACCGCCTGCCTCGCGCCGCTGCCTCCTCGGCCCTATACGTTCTCGCCTGCAACGAAGTCTCGTACCGTACGTCCTTGACTTCTCCTTCTGTCGCTCCATGCCTCGTCATCGGCAAAACCGTCTCGTCTCCCCCACCTCCTCGAGGTTGGCTGGCCAGTACTGACCCAATCCTCAGTCGCGCATCTGCACCCCCATGTCTTCCAACCCACCTCCCATGCACGCCCTGCGTGGTCCATCCACAAACAACCCCCTCGGTAGGCCGAACCATCATCGCCCGCCGCGTCACCGCCACCGCAGTCCGATCCGCCATGGCGCCCGCCACCCTGCCCCGACTGTCGCGACCTCCGATGTGGCAAACGACCCGGTCTGTCGTGACGGCATCACCGAGTCCGTTCCGGGACCAGCAAACACGTCGAGCTCGTTGAACAGCGAGGGAATGCCCGGAGCTCCGTTCGAGCCCGAGGGGTATGAGTTGTTCCTTACCAGCGGACCGCCAGACGTGAGGCGCAGGCGATCCAAACTAGACAATCGTACCTCGCGTCTCGATACCGGTACGTTCCTTGAATCTTATGCGAACCCAGCTGAATCGGCATCAGCTGCGGACTTTTCCGAGACGAGCCTCGCTGTTGAAGCCTACTCGAACCAAGGTCAGCCTCCCGGCGCATCTGGACAAAGCTACTGCAGTGCTCACCTGTTGCAGCCGCACTGGCCTGCACCCCTCTCCTCCACCCCGTCGACGAGAGAGCTCCCCCTTCTCGCCCATCATCCGAGTCCAGCTCGGAAAGTGTCACCCCCACCGCCTCTAGCACGACGGTGCCTACCATCAGACAGCTCTCTCGCACCGCTTCCCACACCAATGTCCTGCTCCCAAACCACGCTCTCCAGCCGGCTCGCCCACGCCATGCAATGCGCCCCGTCATGAAGCATCCCCACTTTGGTGTCGGTCTCGGTCAATCGCGACTGAAGACAAGTGCAACGACAAATCAAGCGGTGAAGATTGATCAGGCCCCGCCTCCGCAGGGTGTGTGGATGGTCCTTGCTTCTTTTCGGTGCTCAGCGCATGTCAGCTGATGGGCCAATCAGTCACCGTCCTTCCTGTCCTCTATTCGTCGTCTTCTTCAAGCAGCAATGGCGTCGAGGTGCAGCCTGCCGCGGCAAACAACAAGACTCATCTCTCGCGGCTGGACACTCGCGCACGCGCCATGACGGACCCCTCGCCCTTGCCTCACGATCAGGCCGATGTCGCAGAGTTAGCATCGACGACTTCGTGGCCCAACCTTCTCGACATCAAACCGATCGCTCCGATGGTCATCGCTCGGGACCGTGCGGACCCTTGCCCACCGGGCGAGCTTCCCCCGACGAAGAAGTTTTCTCCTCACAAGCCCGAATGGGCCGATTCGCCCGCCCCGCTCCCCGAGCCGTACAATCCAGCATACCCCCATCCTCTCACCGCGTACGCGTCTCCCGGTGTCAACCCCCACACCGTGCTCGAGTCGGGCTACCACATCGTTCTCGAGGAGATGCTCAAGTACAATCCGGACAAGGTCAAGGGCAGCATCCTCGCTTCGAGTGACCGAAACGTCTCGGCTCCGGCGCTCATGATCCCTCGGGAGCCTGGCGAAGGTTTGGGTATCCCCGAGCGACTCTGGGGCCGGTTCGAGTCGCTCGGTGCGGCACGACTTCCCGTCGGTGTCAACGGCGTGTCTCCGTTCGCGCCGAGGTTCGTCGCGACTCCGGGTCTCGATCCCATGACCGACATCCTCTCGCCGGTCCCTTCTCATCCCCGCGGCGAGGACGTCGCTACGTATCTCGCTGCGCAATCGCTCCGTCACGCCGCCTCGGCTTCCCAGCTCTCATCGATCGGGGCACCTCGTCCCGCTCTTCTGCGTCGGCACAGCGCGGAGCTCGAGGCATTTTCCGCACTGAGTGCCCCGCGTGCCCCGCCGATCATTCAGCCGATGCAGGGGTCCAGATTTCACAAGACCGAGCTGTGCCCGTGGTTTGGGGAAGCGGGGGTGTGCAAGTACGGCGCGGACTGTCAGGTGAGTTGCAGACCTGGGTTCATCGCTGAGACTCGACTCGTAGTTTGCTCATGGTCTGGCGGAGCTTCGATCGCCTGAGCAGAACCAACTCCCTGCCTCGCAGTATGGCGCCTCGTCCCAGCTCAGTCGCGCCGTCATCCCTCCGTCGACAGGGGTGTTCGTCGAACCCCGTATCACGCCAGGCAACAGGCCCGAGCCACGCCGGGCGAGCTTGCCTCCGCGTCAACTCGACCCAGTCGAGGAAGCCGAGGACGACCATGATCCGATCCATATCCCTTCGTTGTTCTCCCCGAAACCAGCCCATCCGCCGATCGGAGCGGAACGCGCCGAGTCGAGCGCCAATCCGAGCGTGCCGCGCCTTGTGCCGACGAGGTCCTTCGTCTCGCCCTTCGGCTTGATCACCCCGCCTCTGAGCTCTACGCAGCTTCACGACACGCTATATGACGAGGATCTGCGCGTCGACATGCCCTGGATGGATCAGCTTCGACTCTCACACACGCCCCGACCTTTGGATGGCTCCTTGTCGACCAGCGCCTCGTCTGGTCGCGGCGTTGCGACCCCTCCCGCGTCCTTTTCGCAGTTCTCGCGGCCCGAGACCCCACCTCGGACGGCAGGCTTCTCCGCCTCGGCGGGTCCGACCTTTTCCTCGCCCCACAGCGAGTTCAACTTTGTTCCTGGATCGAGTGGGATCATCGGTCACAGGCCAGGACGCCATGAGCCAGCTGCCGCCGGAGGGATTCCTTGGACGCGAGTGGAGGTGAATCCTGGGGTCCCGATCTCTCCGATGGCGGGACACGCGGGGGTCGCGGCCGCAAGGTACAGCGATCAGGTTTGGGACAGCTGCGAATCGATTTGGAGGTAGTCTTGGTGGGCTTGGAAAGGTTGAGGAGACTTCCAGCTTGGTGAGAGGTGATTGACAAGCTTGCGGGAACCATTGGAGTTCTTGAGCGATTGAACCGCCCGCACGATCCGAATTTACCTGTACACACTCGATCTTCTTTACACAACTTCTTCATGTTTCTCTTTGTCTGGTCCACCCGGCCTGTCTGACACGGCAGGCTCTGTCGACTCAACCGCCTGCATCCTCTCCCTGTTCATCATCCGTGTCACCATGTCCGCTCACATGTCTGCGTTCCATGCTCTGTGACATATTTTCGTGATCTCGGCCCATGCTGAACCAACCGACTCGATTCCGATCTCGTATATTATCGTCGCGCAAAATGGTCCGCCACGGACGATGAATATGATACATGTGATGGAACGCGCAGAATCGAGGCGGCGCGCAAATGTGAGACAGTATGCTACCGAAAGAGAAACCGACTACAGCTCTTGCCAGCGACGTGAGTGAAAGTGAGGGTCGTGGGTGAAGCGTCATGAAAGCACGTCGAAACGGGTCGAGAGCGGGTTGTCTCGCTCACACCTCCATGCCTCGGATGGGGTGGCCTTTACCACCGAGCGACTTGCCGCCCACGCTCGATCCTACAGGTAGGCCCTTCTTCGCCTCGTTGGCGGTCGAGTTTGAGGCGGTGGAATACCCTGGCGTGCTCGTGCCGTTGCTGAGCGCGGGTGGTGGTTGTACTGGGGCGGCGCCGACGACGGAGAGGAGCTTCTTCATGGGTTGCGTGTAGGCCAACGACCGCTTGATGTAAAACAGCATGTAGGCCTTCTGGGCGAGGACGGCGGAGAGCGTCGTGGGTGTTACTGGGTGTCAGACATGGGACCACACCGATCTCGCCCACCTTTGTCATCGTCGCAATGCCACCACTCGTCACCGCTCCGGACATCGGCCCAGTAGTGCCCGTTGTCAAGCTTGCCCTCGTGGGTGACCACGGCGAAGAGGTCGTAGCTGAACAACGAGTCGGGAAGGGTGTCGGAGGGGTTCTCGTCGGTCCCGTCGGTCGTCTCATTTGCGGTGGTTCCCGGATCGACGTACGGGCGCATGTCGAGCTTTGATGTGAACCGGACGGGAAGCTCGACTTTGGTCGAGGTGGCATTGTGCGCGAAACGCTGGGAGCGTCAGTCGAATGCGTCAAATCAGGAGAAATCAGGAGCTCACCTTAAGCTGGAAGGACAAGACCGGGGGGAGCTTCCTCAGCATCAACTTTCTTGTGGCCACCTGCGTGGTCAGCCGTCGCCGCGGGAAGTATGCCACCGACTCACCACACCGCTGCCACCCCCGCAGCTGTCACACTCGTATCCCTTGCCTACCTCGCCGACTTTTTCGGGCGCGCAGAACCGGCGCAGCATGCCGGCCAGAGTGAGCCCCTCGGTCGGCGTCTCTGCCGGAAAGTCGAGCTGGACATCGAGGATGGGGTCGATGGTGGTGGATGTTGTCGAGCACTTTGAGCAGGAGACCAGGGACAGAAGGGATCCGGCGAAAGTTTGGTCTGTACACTGGTTCAGGTCCGGAGGTCTCCGCAATACGAAGCACTCACGGGCGATGCAGTTGCAGCTCGACATCTGGCCCCTGGCATGGGCGTGGATCTGATCGAGTGCAGCGAGGAAGAAGGAGTGCGCGTCTGCACGAATCAGCAGGCTGCTACGCGACGCGACGTGGACAACGCGACCGACTCACCTTGCTGGCCGTATCCCTCCAGTTCGGCGCTCGCATGCCACATTGAGTACAGCATGGTCACCGGACCAAACGGGCTCTTGTCGTCGTTGTAAAACTGCGCGTGAGCCTCCGTCGATCAGGTCTCGCTCACCTCTTCAAACGCCCTGTCCAGCTCGCAGCACATGCACCCCTTTTCCCGATCCGGTCCGACCGCACCACCGCTTCCATCCGGTGTCCCAAGATACGGCTTCCCGACGGCCAGTCCGCGCGCGGCGTGCGAGCAGAGATGCCGGTTGTGCTTCTCCGACAGGAAGTAGGCCTTGAGGAGGGGGTTGTGGATCAACGATTGGAGGATGGCGGAAAGGAAGCAGGTCTGGGAGAGATTGAGGAGCGGTCGGAGGCCTGGCGGTTCAGCGAGAGTGACAAAGTGCGACAGTGCGACTCACCCCGACATGTCGAGCTAACATCGTCCAGAGACGAAGCACCATCGTTGCCCGGCCATGGACGGAAGGGTCCTCGACCCCTCCCTCTAAGCGAACTCCCTTCACGACTGATGTCTGCGGTCTCCTCGACCCTGGTCCTGGTCTCGCGGAGGATGGCTTCGAACGTGTCCGGGTAGATCGTGTCGTTGCAAAGCGAGCAGAACACGGCTCCGGTGGCTGGGTCGACCGCTGCGGGTCAGAAACGCTTCAGAGTGGGAGACACCCACCGTAGCGACAGTTTTCGCCGCTCTGCTGCCAGTGCACCTGCATGCAGTTCTTCGAGCTGGAAGAAGCCGCGCCGAGGTGCATGCACCCGACGTATGAGCAAGTGAGGCAGGCCCATGGCCTCGTCAATGGACTCTCGCACGATTGGCACGCCGGGGATGTCGTCTGCCACGAGCTCAGCGAATAGCGAACGAATTTGCGCGAGTCTTTGCGCCGAGAAGTCGTCTTGCGGGCTCAGGAGCTCACCTTTCGCCGTTTCACGCCCTCGCTCACGCCGCCCCACCTGACCACGTCGCCGAACCTCTTTTCCAGCTTGCTCCGAGTCGACGACGGCGCTCCTGTCTGCGCGTCCGGACCGCCGTCCTCCGGCTCGCGCGGCTCGCGCTTGACCGTGGCATCCAGGTCGAGCGAGCCGCGGAGGTGATCACACATCGAGGTGTCAACCCTGTGCGGTGGGTTTGGACGGTCACCGTTGGCAAAGACGTCTGCCATGGTTTCGGCTGCCTCTGGGTCTGTTGAACTGGATCTATGGACAAGGGGATGGAGGATGTGAAGTCGAATTGTGAGGTTGTGAAGATGAAGACAAGAGTGGATCGCTGTCAGAGGAGAGATGACACAGGCACGGGAACATCCGCCAGGCTGGAAAATGTCACGTGACCGACCAGACGGCTGCGAGATTGCCATGTTGCTCTTGCCATTTGATTGACCATTGTCATTGACATTGTCCAGCCTCTTGGTCTTCTTGACAACTCGTTTCTCAGGCAGGCAGCTCAATCGCACTATGAACCGGAGCGGACGAACATTTCATGCGCCCCGGTGACAGCCCGTTCATCGTCTATCCCTGCTCCTCGCACGAGACCGCAGCCGCCGCCGCCCACCATGCTCGGCCCGTCCTCCAGCGCAATACCAGACCGACCCAATCGACCGCTGGTGATCAAGTGTGGGTACGAGAACTCCACCCGTCGGATCAACTTCCCGTCGGCGGCGTCGTGCCGGCTCGACTCACTCCGGACGAGGGTACGTGCACCGATTTCTTTCACTTCTGTTGATATTGATACCTCTCAGGTCGAGGAATGCTTCCACTTATCCGCATCCCCATTCTTCCTCGTCTACCTCGACGATGACGGCGAGGAGTTCTCCATACGGAATGAGGCCGACTTGACCGAGGCAATCACCTACTTCATCTCGGGCGATGATGATCAGGCGCTATCCACCTATTCCGGAGGGAGCGGAGCCAATCCTTCTCGACCTCTCCCCTTCTCGTCGCAGAAGATCACGATACGCCTGGACATCGTGGTGGAATACGATGGGCCGAGTCTGAGCGATACGTCCTCGCTCTCCAGCTTCCGGACCGGCGAAGGCGAGAGCGAGGACGGACAAAGCGAAGGCAGTTGGCGGAGCAGCGGGTACGAGGAGAGTTACCGGAGTTATGGGCGAAGCGGGTTGGGTGAAGACGTGATCAACGAGGAGGAAGAGGGTCTGACCGAGTATGGAGGAAGCTATCGCGGCTCGGTCGCAGCTTCTATGCGGGACGCGCTGAACGACTCGCTCGCGGATCTTACGATACAACCAGGGCCAGGGTTAGGATCCGGAACCGGCACGTCCAGACGATCCGACACTGCTCGCGCGACCTCGAACAGGGGACCGGCAAGTCAACATAGCTCAGGACGTACCGTCCCTTCGAATCTACCTCTCACCGGACCAGAGTCCGCGCCGGCGCCGTCGTTGCTCACGCACTCTGAGCTTGGGACGCGGTGGTTGCGTGAGCAGAGCAGATTGGTGCGTCGCAAGGTCGGACCCGGGTCGGGCTTCAACGGATCGGCGCGGCGGTACGATAGCGACGACGAGAGTATTGGGAGCGACGAGGAGAGTCTCGGTGACCTCGCGCTGGTACGGGATGCCCGCGGAAGTGAGCGGTCCCCAACTTGGCTTTCGTTTGGTCTGTTTGTGTAAGTAAAGCTTACCGCCGCAGAATACTACTACTCGTACCAGACCGAGACGTCCTCCCTCTCCTCCCGATCCGAAGCCGACTTTGACGACTATGCCGCGCCTCCTCGTCCTGTCTCTGGCCTCTCCTCGTCGTCCTCCGCCTCTACCATGTCGGCTCCGGTCACGCCCTTCGATGATGAGCCCGTGCGGATCGCCGAGCCTGCCGCCCCGCCTGTACTCGCTCCAGACTGCTCGGCATGTGGTGCGCGGCTCGACTACATGCGATACATCTGCCAGACGTGCGGCGAGGGCGAGATGTGGAAGGAAAACGCTCATGGTAAAGCGGTGTTTGTGCCTCCCCGCGTACCGAGCGATAGCGACTTTAGCGACGAGTCGTCGGTCTCCACCGAATGGGCTCATCTTCGGAGCGACGATTCCGCCAGCGGTAGTCGCGACCCAGGATCAACGGGCTCGCAGACGGTGTACAATCATACCCGCTCACGAAGCGGTTCAATGGTGACCAACGCTTCGCGCGGGTCACTACACGTCGCAAACGGGAGCGCCTCGTCGCCGACCTCTATCCACCAGCGATGGGGATCCGGTCCCACTCCTCCAGACTCGCCGACATCGGCTCATGCCGACCTGCCAGACGCATTGACCGGCACGAGACCCGCAAGACCAAGGGGGTACGAGCTATGTGCGGCGTGCGTCGAGGTGCACGGGATCGCGCACTCCAAAGCCGCAGCGAAGGCTGAGAGGGCCGAGCGGCGCTCAGACGTCTCTCGGAGAGGAAGGAAGGCCGGTCAGTTGAGGCATACGTTTCGTGAAAAGATCTGGGCGGCGCAAGGGTGGCAGGATCTCGGTGAGTCGGAGTATGCTGATGCCTCGCACAAGACGCTGGCTGATGTAGTATAGAATACACTGAGGATTCCGAGTGCACAATCTGTCGGAGTCTGCTGTTCAGGGACCGCTTCAAGTGCATCTCCTGTCTCAAATTCGACCTGTGCCGGTCATGTGAGTCGGCCCTGGCACGTCCACGGAGTGACACGACTGACGCTGACGCTGGTTGATAACAGGCTATCAAAAAGTCGACGAGATTCACCCGGCACATGCGTTCCTCTCCCTTCCGGACAAGCCGCTACCGCTTGCAGGGCCCTCAAGAAACGGTTTTGCTCGGAGTGGAGAACGGCATCCTGAGACTGCACCGAAACGTGAGTCGTGCTGACTTTAGTGGGACTTGATACTGATGCTCGGCAGCTATGCGACACCCGGGCGCGTTTTGTCACAAGTGCGTCCAGCTCCTTCGCTGGTGGTATCCCGCTGATCTTGTCAGTTGCTTGCAGGACATTGTCGGCCCGAGATTCCATTGCGCGGTCTGCCCGTCATGGTGGGTTCTCGACACCGTGTCACCGTGTTTCGTTCGTGTCGCAGGACGCTCACTGTAGTAGGGACTTGTGCATCCAGTGCGAGGGAGTGGCAGTGAGCGCCGACTCATCCGGCCACACCGCCGACCACATCATGATGAAGATCCCGATCCCACTCGCGTCCGCCGAGGTGGAAGCGGTCAGCCGACGCGCACGAGACAGGTGGTTCCAACAGGATTCCACGACCGTCGCAGCAGCTGGTGTCGGGGTCGGAGTCCGGGCTGGCGCACCATCCCCACGCTCGTCCTCGCCCACCAACGAGACTGTCTATGCGGCTGCGACCTCACGCGGCATCGACGCGGCGTCGGCGGCGACGAATGAAGTGCAGACGATCCAGACCGCACAAGCCGCGCAGGTGGTCAGCATCACAGCGCGGGACGCGCTCGACCATGGGTGTAGATGTCGGAACTGTAACGAGTGGATCATGGGCAAGAGATTCCAATGTGCCAACTGCCCGTCAGAGCCGGAGCCTTACAACCTCGTACGTGGACTCCAGACCTCTCGTACCGTCTACCAAACTTGTTCCGCTCTAACACACCTCCCAGTGCTCCATCTGCGAGCTCCGGTCGTACCGGATCCACGACCCCCGCCACGTGTTTTTCAAGTTTGACCGCCCCGTCCACATCCCCCTCCAATCGCCCCGTCCGCTCTTGCCCCTTCTGTACAAATCGCGCGCGGGCGAGGCCCTCGCTGGGGCGGTCATCAACCCGCGCGATCCGACGGCCTATCTCAAGCATGTCTTGCACCGGGAGACGCTCTGTGATATCCACGGCGACCAGATCAGGGGCGTTTGGCTGAGGTGTGCGCACTGTGCGGCAGGTTTTGATATTTGTCAAGAGGCGGAACAGATGGCGGATCACGATGCGACGCACGGTAAGTGGGTTCACGAGGCAAGCAGAGGGAAGGGTGGGGAAGGGAAGCAAGGAAGCGTGCGGCGACGATGACCCGTGGACCAGGAGCAGGAGCAGGAGCGGGAGCAGGAGTTCGGGCAGTGGCTCGCCGTGGCTCGCCGAGCTCGGCTTCGGAGGATTGACGTGGCGGAACGATCCGAACCGTGCTGATCTTTCGCTCTGCAGTCTTTGTCATCTTCAAGGCTCGAGTCGACATGGCGGCGTTCCGGATACTCGCGGATCTCTCCGCACAGCACAGCAAGCCGCTCCTGCGGAAGCAGGTCTATCTGTCATGAACGAGATCTTCAAGCCGAGGAAGGCGTCGATCTTGTTGGCGAGTCTGTGTGTCGGTGTGTTGTGACGGCCCGGGTCTGGTACGTGTACATACACTGTGCATAGAATGTATGTATTGCTGAGGTTACGATGGGAGACCGTTGTCGTCTTGATCCGATCCTCGTCCGGAGGGTACGGTGTGAAGGAGGTTGAAGAGCGAGAAGCAGCTAGAGTCGGTTTCGGCATAACGACTGGATCGATACGGCCGATAAGAAGTGGGACCGCAGCTTAGCGCTGCGTGCAGACGTTCTTTGCAGGACAACCTTGCGCTCGGCGACTCCGGTGTCGCCGCCAAACCTCCCGAAGTCGGACTCCCTCCCGCTCCGCCCCGCCGCGGACCGACAGCGGCCCGACCACCAACCACCGACTACCGACAACGGCCCGACCCTCGACCTACTGACCAACTGAGTAACCATCGACGAGGGCGACCACGGACCGATACTCGCCGACTCGCCGCCACGGACCGACCGACCGACCCGCCGACCGACCCGCCGACCGACCCGCCGCCCTCGGTGACCGCCTCTGAGCGCGATCGGTCGGGCCGACGAAAGACAGACGGAGAATCGCGGCGTTACAGGTGCGGCGTAAGTCTCCCACGGTGCTGGGAACGGTGGTTCAGACGAGTGTGGCGGACCAGTATGAGTACTGCTTCGTACAGTACGAGTACGAGTACTCGTATACGCATGATGGCTGGCAATGGCAATGGTCGTATGGCAAGTGAACAATATCAGGTCAACCTGCCTCGTCCATGCTCAGGTGGTCGTTGGTCATTGTGCGTCGTGATGAGTCCGTGTCAGCCGTTCTGGAATGGTCGCGCAATCGCCAGAATGCAGCTCGTTGCGGCTAGCGCAAGGATGATACGACGACGAACCCTGGGCGTATACTGCACAAGTACAAGTGCAACCCCGCAGGTTTCGAAGCACTTTCGCGCCTCGGGCATCCCGACTGTGTAGAGATTCAAATACTACCCGAATCACCTACCCCAGCTCGTCGTCTCGCGTTGTCATCGCCGCATCGCTCGTGATGCTCCCCGATCCTCTTCGACACGTCAACACAGACACGCCAACACCGACCAAACCGACATTCTTGCTGCTCTATGAGATAACTCGGCGTGGACGATACAATCTCCGATATTATGCAGATGCTCATTGTACTGTGATGTAGCGTTACAAACAGCGACTCATACTTGTATCAACCGACGTCTCCATAGTCCCCATGCGGCCCCATGCGGCCCCGGCTACATATGCCACCACGACAGTTCCAACTCCTCTTACTCATCCTCGCCCTCGAGCGGCATCACTCATCCTCCTCGCCCTCGAGCGGCTCGTACCCAGCCTTGCTGCGGGTCATGTACCACCATCCGACGCTCAGCGCCGCAACGAGAAGGACGATCCCAACGCCCGAGAGGGTGAGCACAAGCCAGCCCCACCTGAGAGGAGGCAAGTCAGTATGGATCCCTCGGCATAAGCATTGGGGGACGGGCAAAAGACATGGAATGGCAAGGGCCGCCGGAGGAGACGTGGCGGGAATCGTGGGTTCGTGAGACCCGGGTTCGCCTGACGCACCTTGAGAACCAGCTCGGCTCGTACGGCACCAGCACCGAATCCAGCATGACCACTCCTCCGCCGAGTGTCATGCCTCCCCTCCAAAGCTCCTCGTACCCATCGGGCGCATCGTCGTCCTTTGCCTTGTCCTTGCCTTTCCCTCCCTTGCTCACACTAACGCCTTGATCCCCCTTGTTCTTCCTCCACCTGACCGAACCTCTCCCAGTCGCCCCGAGTCTGGCTGCATCGTTGCCCGCGCTACTCCTCGCATTCCGGATACCCACGAGGAACGAGTTGTCCCCCGTCGCTCGGAAAGCTACGTCGCCATACTTGGAAGAGGACGAGAGGAGCGTCGAGTACACCAGGTCGTCTTCCAGCGAAAGTGGCGCGCCGTCCGAAGGAGGAGACGCCGGGATCTTCGAGTTGGCCGTGCGAGGCGTGCTCGGTTGGGTGGGGATGATATGCAGTTTGAGTAGGTTGAGCAGGGCCTCCTGGTCATTGAGATAGTGAGTGAGATTGAGGCGCGAGAACGCCTTGTCTGACGGGCAAAGCACCGTGTAGCTCGGCATGGCCAGGGAATCAATGTCGGGCTGGTCCGTCTCGTTGTCCCATGTCCGAACAACGCCTTGGAGGTACGCCCTTTCGACTTCGTTGGCGGACGGCTGCCTGCCCTCGAGGATCCAGCTGAGACCCGCCCGAGCCATCAGATCCATCATGGTAGACTGCTTTGAGCCCCTGATGAGTTTCCCAATCGAGATGAACACGTCCGAGGGGAGGATGACGGCGTCGATGGTGTGGATCACACCTGTGGATGTGAGCGCATCGAAATGCGACATCTTGGCCGGCCTGAGCTCGCCATTGCTCGGTAGCTGCTCGCCAGAATCATGTCCTTCCCATTTGTTCGGCGACTGGACAAAAGTCGAGCTGTTCTTCCCTCCCGTCTTGCGGAGGACAATCTCCCCTCCTTCGAGAGTGGTGAAGACCTGTTTGCCGGTTTCGAGATCTTCGCTGTACACAATCTCGTCGACCGCATGATACTTGACGACCTTGCGTAGCTCGTCCTTGCCCTCGGGGAGAAGAAGGTACTTCATCGCCAAGCCGAGAGAACCAAATGCCCGGTTGCGCGGCATGAGGTAGGTGGTAGCCGGATTCTTCTTGACAGCCTTGTCAAGGTCGGCTGCGTAGACGGCAGCGATGAAAGTGGAGAGTTGCAGGTCGGACACTGCCGTCTGAAGCACGTCGTCCGGAGGAGACAACAAGCTCGAAACAAGGTAGATGACACTCTTGCCGCTACGGACGGGCTTGCCCAGGACCGTGGCTCCGCCGAAACGAATCTCGCCATTCCCGACCTCCCAGTTCGAGCGGTCGATTCGGTCCGAGAGCTCGACAGGGAGCCGCTGCCTCGCGCCGTTGAGCGAGGACGTGCGCAATTCGGTGCCGACGAGGAGACCATCCTTGAGGTCGGCGGGCATGAGCCGACCGGGAATGATGTGATATTGCAGCAGAGCCGCCAGCGGCGAGACATCCTCGAAGAATGACGAGGACGCTAACGCCCCCATAGACCAGTCGGGCAACGGCGCGCCGTGGCCCCAGCGGTCCATCATGTCGAGTACCTCGTCCGTCGGCGCTAGTATCGTCCACGCGTCGTCCTTGTTCTTACCAGGCTCGCCGACGTAGGTTGACGAGAGGTTGGCCGAGCGAAGGAGTGACACAAAACGAGTGGCATTCAGTGAGAGCAGCACTTTCTCGTTGGAGTTGAGAAGGGTAAAGTTTTCGGGCAACAGCAGTGAAGGGACGATGTGGACGACACCTGACAACTCAGCTCGGCTCGATAACGACTCAGCTTGGCTCGGCAAAGTGGACAAAGTGGACGTACCGTTTGCCGCAAAGACATCGACAGATTCAGCGGCCGTGCCATTGACGACTATGCTGCCGTTCTTGTACGCTTCCACGTCCAAGCCCTGGCCGGTCGCGGTCGAGACTGTTGTCAGATCTGCCCGATGTTTTGATCACTCACCATTGCTGCCCTTCTTGCTCCACTGGTCGCTCCACCCGACCTGCCCCTTGTCCACGCCAAGTACGATGCCACTGCCGATCACGCGACCGATCCCTTCGCCGCCAAACTCCCCTTCGAGGTATCTCTTCTCGACGTCGTCAAAGGCGGCAAAGGCTTCGTTGGACGGGGCGAAGAGGGTGAGATGCGGTGATGATGAGAAGGATGGGATGGGCGGAGGGAAGACTTCGTTCGGTGGGAGAAGACGTGCGAGGTACGCGAGCGATGGCTCGTTCCGGATGATCTCGTCTGGGTGTCAATTATCTGCAAGGTTGTGATGAGCTCACCAATGGATGGGGGTGGATCCAGCACATCCTCAATCCCTATGACAACCCCATTTCGAACCCATCTCATCCCGGCTGGACCCTTGTTCCCTTTCTTCTCAGTCTCGGGATCGGGTTGATCGGGTTGATCAGGTTGATCAGGTTGATCGGGATCAGACGCCGTCTCATTCCCACCCTTGTCCCAACCGCTACCATCCCACACCGCTGCGCCACCCTGACCGGCGTGGTCATATCCCACTCGTCCTCTCTCTCCACCTTGCTCGGAGCCCACTTTGCCCACCCTGATCCTCTGTCCATGTCCCCCGAGCAAGCCCTCCCCGCCTCGAGGCAGCCACGGCGGGCCCGGTTCCGGTATCGGCGGGTGTTCCGGTTCCTCCAAGAGTGGGAAGAGCAATGTCGTCTCGATGGTAGAGTTGACGGAGACGTTGCTCGCGATGATATCCAAGGGGGAGAGGGTGTAGTTGAGCATGTGATACAGCAAGTGCTGTCTGAGCGCCCAATTCTGATTGTCCATCCTATCTCTCTCGATTTCTTCCTCCCCGCTCCTCGCTACTCGCAATTGCAGCACCTCCTCTTCCGGCAGCAACCATTCCCCCAAGCCCTCCCTCCCCAGCCAGCCATGTACCGCGTCTCCATCGTCATCTCCTTCCGGCTGATGTTTATCCGCCCAGGAATCCCACGCAGCGTCGGTCGGGGCGAAGACGGTGGAAGCCCCAATATGGGCTAGCATGGGTATGCATTTCGCCCTCTGGAGCAGGTGGAGCAAGGTGGTGTGTTGTGTAGAGGCCGAGAGGGCCGAGACGATCGTCTCTGCCAGGTCGGAGGAAGGTGAGGGGGTTAGGCGTTGCGCAGCATCATGCTGTGGTGGGACCGGATCGGTGTGGGTTGGGAGCAGTTGCAGTGGGAGTTGAGAGCTCCGAGTCGATGCCGCCGAGAACAGGATCAGCCACAGCGTCGCGGAGATGCTGGACCGCATGGCGAGGGGCCGCTGGCAGTGTCTTGTTTGCGGTGTCCACTGTTCAGGTGCGAAGCTATGATAAGAGACCAAAACAAATCACCAATTGGGGGGAGCTGGATGCATTTAGTCGTAGTCGTAGTCGTGCGACGCAATCACCCACCCGCTTTTGATTCCGGGTGGCAAAACTCAACGTGGCTACCGGTCAATCACCACCATCACAAATACTGTGCATTGCAAGCAAGCGACAAATGGAACCCTCTGATATGTATGCTACAAAGTATGCACATGCACACGCACGGGCAGGCACATCGAACGGAGCGGCTGTATACAATGCTCGACCGAAAGAAAGAAACCGAATTGTCCGTTGGTAATGTTCTGTTTCCTGCGTCCGCCGCATCCCCTCACCCGCGAAGGCGTAGAGGCGTCACGGAATGATCCCCTGCTCGCGGAGGATCTTGGCCCATCTGGAGGGATGGTCAGCTGGGTCTCACCACACGTTCCCAACACCAGCAGAGCAGTCGCAGAGACAGGCAACCGTGACGTTGACGGTGTGCATTGCTCGCGCCAGCCGACTGAGAAGGACCGCTCGCTCGCGCCCACATGCAACTCACTGTTCCCGCTTGAGGCTCGCCTCCTCAAGCTCCATCTTGAGCCGTTTGTTCTCCAGCGCCAGCTCGTTTCTGCCGGCTTTGGCATCCTTCAAGTCCCGCTTCATCGCCTCGAAGGCTTCAGTGGGTGGTAGATTCGCATCGTTGAACATGCCATCGAGCTCGACGTTGAACGCCTGGAGCCGTCGTCAGCGTCCCTGACAGCCACGTTATACGGCTCAACGGACAGCCGTTACCCACCTCGTAGATAGTGTCCAGCTCGATCTGGACATCGGATAGCTGCTGCCGGAGCAGCTCCTGTCCTTCTTTTGCTCTCCCAACTTGCGCATTCAACATTTCAACCTTGGCAGAATTCTGTCACCTCGTATCAGCGCGTCCGCCTCTCGAGGTGGAAAACAACAGCCTGTGTCCGACTCACCTGCTGATTCTCCTCTGCCACCCGCATGACAAGAACCGACGCCGCTTCGTTGTCCGCTTGAGCCGCCTTGAGCTGCGCATCCAGCTTGTCTACCACCGACGCTATGCCCCTCGCACAATCATCCACGATCATCCCATCCAGCTCCCGCTTGCTGTGGCCAGGCGTACCAGGCGCGGACTCGACACCCAAGGCCCCTTCGAGATCCAGCAATCGCTAAAACATCAGCGAACAGATTTGCCGGCCTTTGTTGTGAGGTCACTCACGTTCATGTGCCGTTTCTGCGGAGATCGAGGGAGCGAGGCATTCCTGTCGAGGCCTGGCGTTCGTGGTTTCACGTCCTTGCTCAGCTGCTTGCGCAGCGCAACGACTTCGGACTTGAGCCGCTTGGCAGAGGCGCGCGACTCGGCGATCTGTCGGGTCAGCTCGATCACAGTCAACGCTTGATGACTCCTTCATCCTCCCCATTCCTGCCTCGACCACCAGGTCGGTGTCCAGCTCCTCCACTCCCATTCAACTCACCTTGTGCTTCGCCGCCTCAATCGCCGTGTGGGCATCCGGATGCTCCACCATGATCACGTCCTCCACCGTCGCCACTGTCACCACGCTCGTCGCCGTGGCCTGACTGGACACCGATGCCACCGATTTCACCGATGCCGTCGAGACCTTTCTCGGTGTGATCTGCTGTTGCTGTCCCGACACCCTCCTCGGTGTCCTCGTTCCAGACGATCTACGATTCCCACTGATGATTCTCGAGCTGGGACTTCCTCCCGCTGGCTTTGAGAACGAGGGCACTCTCGGTGGATCCTCCATGATTTGGGTGATCTCGTTGGTCATTGGTTCAAGAGGACTTCGTGAGAGTGATCTCTTTCGAGGCTGCAGATGATCCTCCGAATGCTGCCTCTTCGCGGTGAGGTAGACTGTCGGGGTCTTGGACGGGTCATGCGCGTTGTCGTTTTCATTCTCGTTCTCCTCGTCCCCGCCTTTGAGGGGGATGGTCTCCCGCCCGACGGATACACGGCGACCATTCCCGCTCACTACGCGCAGTCGGGTATGAGCTGAACCCAGTCCTGGTACGGATGCGAGCGGGATTGGGGTGCTGCGCGACTGAGGGCTCCTGGGACCCGTCAAGCCAGGCGAGCGGGGCCCGAGAGGCTGCGGGGAGCGAGGTCCGTGAAGGCGTGGGGAGAGCGGTGAGAGCGGGGCTGAACCTGGTCGGGACAACATGGCGGTACCAATCTGGCGAGGGGAGGCGACCAGCGTTTCTGCATCGAGAGTTGGCGTCTTGCGAACGGTGAGCGGCGCCGCGGGTGCGGCGTCTGAACCAGTATCGGGTGGTCGGGGAGTATCGTCCCCAGTCGTTCGCAATCCTTTGGTAGGAGACGGTGTTTTGGACCGCAATCGCAGCGGTGCCGTGGCCGGGAGCGGCGCAGGCGATCCAGCGCGCACTGAAGCCATCAGAATCAGTATGATTCTTTCTGGAACCCAACCAGAGATGCCACTCACATGCCGCTCTCAACGAATCCTCTGCCTGTTGTTGCTTCTCGTCCCTCTTGAGATCCGGCACGCTCTTCGCGCCCAACCTCGACTCCCTCTCCCTGTTTTCCACATTCCCTCTCAGCTCCGCCACGCTTCTCGTCCCCAGCCTACTCGCCCCCGGACCTCCGGGGAGGAGTGCCGCCATGCTCTTGCTGTTCTTCCTTGCGAGCTGGAGCCTCTCGTGGAGGTCCACATCTGACTGACGCAGGTCCGAGGGCGCACTTGCCTTGTAAGGCGATTCGCTCACCGCGACGTAATCCTCTTCGTCGGACATGACCGAAGACGGGGACGTCGAGCTTCGAGGTGGAACCTTTCTCTCGTCGGATGAGATCGACATGGCCGATGAGCCCGACATCGCGGACATTGCGGACAAGCGTTTGCGAGACATCTCCTCGCTCGACACGGACATGTAAGACAGCCGATTCGTCTCCATTGTCGAGGAGCGACTGGCCGGCACCGGCTTGCGTTTGGACGACGTGGAACTGAACATGTCCATGCTGCTCCCGCTCTGGTGGCTCCGGCCGGAGACGCTCCCTGTGCCAAAGAGGTTGCGCGAGATGGCGTCGAGGTTGATCATCGACGGTCGGAGTCGGTGCGTGGCTGAAGGCGTGTTTGGCGCAGAGTTCGTCGACGTGCGGAACTTGAAGACGCCGTATTGGTGGACTGCAGAGTGAGCGAGATGTCCTGACCTGAAATTAGACCCGGATGGGACTCACTGGTTGTGACGATTCGCTCGTTCACTTCGCTCGTGGGGATGACAGTTCGCTCCGGCTCGTCATCCGCTGTGGAGATGAAAGAGTATCGACACAGCCCTCCCGACATCGGTTGCAGGCGGATGACCATGCACGGGCCGCCATCTTGCTTTGGTGCCAGATCCTCCGCCTCCCCGTCCTCGTCAACATGTACGACCACTTTCGCCTGGACCGATCAGCCGTGCTACCCTCGTCTTCCATTCGCACCCACCTTTCGATCGGCGTGGAGCCACCCTTGCCTCTCCCATACGTTCCAATAACACTTCGCTCTCCCAAACATCTCCCCGGCACTTTCCAGGCCAATCTCCTCCTCCTCGACCAGGGCACGAGGTACCTGGCGGACCTCTTGCGGGAGAAGCTTCGCACGTGCAAGAGCCTGCGCTGCCCAGAGGTTGTGCACAAAACGCAGCTTGTCTCGGCGCGTGGCGACGGGGTCGAGCGAGACCGAGTACGGAGGGTGCACTGTGGTGTACGAGCGGAATGGACGAGCGGCCCATCGATCCGACTGATCCATGGGCGGACGCTCGAAGAAGAGGTGGAAATCTGCTCGACAATGAGAACATTGTTCTGGATCGCCGAACATTCACTTACCTCCGTTTCCAACATCCGACGCGATCACGTCCAGAACATCGACCACTCCGCGATAGCTCAGCTTGTCTTTCTTCGCTCCATTCTTGTCCAGCACCGCGATTCCTCCACCCGTTTTCACCAGCCTCTGCACGTCGTCCAGACCCGTGACTTTTCTGCCGGAGATCGAGCTCGACTGCCTCTTGACGATCATGAGTTTGTCGTCGAAGAGGAAGAGCGTGCAATGCAGGGCCGGGATCCCTACGTGGGCAGTCGGGGGTGGCGAGACGGGTGCGTATGAGCTCGCGGCGCTGGATCCGATCGAGGCGAGCGATGGGGTCGAAGTCGAGGTGGCGGAGAAGGTAGACGGGCGAGAGGAATAGGACATGCCTCTAGAGTTTGGAGATGCTGACAAGTGGTATTCGGAAGGGAGATCTTCCACGTCGATCGAGTCGATAAAGTCGCGCTTGTTGCTGAAGAGCTTGGCCTGGGATCGTCAGCACCGCCCATACCAGTCTCATCTGACATACCGGGAAGCCCTCGACATTTCTCTCCAAGCAGTAGAGGACCGTCGCGCGCACGGTCTGCGCGTCAGGTTCGCACTTTGCGATCCGGGACGCGATTTCGATCGCCTCGAACAGTTTGGCACGCTGTGGCGAGAGTGGCGGCATGCACTTGAGCATTGCTACGCGTCGTCAGACTGGTTTGTGGCATGACGAGTGACTTACTCTGCCAGAGAAGAGTGTAGCGTGGGATTCGTTGGACTGGCTCCATCAACAGCTCCCGCAGACCGATATTGCCGATACCTGTCGTCTGATACTTTGTGCTCTGCCCGAATCAGTGTGACACCTTGATAGCCCAGGTTTCACTCACGTCGATAAAGCTCGAGAAGCCCGAAAACTTCTTGGTCACATCCTGAAACATCTTCTGTCCTTCGTCCTGCTTGCTGAGGTATGTCCTGTACGGGTCGAACGTCCGGAGGTCTTTGAACTGGACTTTGTCAGACCTTAAAGAGGACACAAGTCCACGCCACACGTACATGTCTCAAGCAGACGTCGCCGACGGTCGCTTCCCCCTGCTCGGACGCCCACATCGCTTCGAGGTCGGCCAAGAAGGCGTGAGAGGCAGGCACGATGAGGTCGATGTTGGCGAAGAGGTTCTTAGCTTCGTACAGGGGGATGATCTGGGTGTTTTGGTCCTTTGCAAACGCGCGGAGGGGGTCGGCGTAGCACTGCAGGGTGAGCAGCGTCCGTACACTTGCCGCACACCCTGTCCTCTGGAACAATCCAGCCCGGTCTCGCCGCATCGTCTCCGCCTCCATTCTCTCAGAGACCATCCGCACAACTCGAACCCGCCTCGCTCACCTGCTTCAACACCTTGATCCTCTGCAAATAGCTCCTCTCTGTCCTGACCAGTTCCTCAATCAGGTTGCTCAACCTCTTGGCCATTTCCTCCCTCTTATTCGGGGCCCACGCCTCATGCGCAGCCTCTCGTCCGTCGTCGTCCTCGGCGGCGACGCTTCGTGATCGCGAGGGGGTTGTGGGGTTCGAAGTGGTCGAGAGCGGGGCGGGGAGGGTGGAGAGTGGAGAGAGGGGTTGACCGAATTGGGCGAGGAGGGCATTTGTTTCTACGAGGAGCGTCAGCGCGTGCCGCTCGTCATTTGAAGGTTCGCCGGCGCAAAGTCCTCGTTGCTTCGCCAGGGCCCGAGTCTGTAGCTATCGCACGTCTCTGGAGGACCGTTCTGGCCTCCCTCGATCTCTTCTCCTCCCCAAACATGCTTCGCCGTCTCTTGCTGCCACTTCACGTCCCATCCCGTTCCATCCCCAGTTGTGACTTGGACAACCCCACGAGCCACCCTCACTCACCTTCCCCCTCTCGTTCAACCACCACATCACACAAGAACGCCCTCCTCGTGATCTTCTTCTCCGACTCCCTGTCCGTCGACCTCGTCGAGCTATTCAGGTCGATCATCTTGGGCGGCAGGGGGGGAGGAAGCGCCGGCGAGGTCGACGTGGACGTCGTAGCGAGACTTCCCACTGCTGCTCCCAGTCCTGCTCCCTTGCCCATTCCGTAGGGCGAGTACGCCGGACCCGCGAGAGGCGCAGAAGTGGGTCCCCCTCCTGAGATCGGGCCGAGGGAGGTGGATAGCAGACGGGATTTCTGCGGGGAGAAGGAGAGGGTAGGCATGTTGGGCTAGGAGGGGGATGCCCTGGGTGCCGTATCCCACTTGTCCCCCGGGACAAAGTGGAAGGACTTCTGAAGTTGATTGATAGACCACTAGCAGGCGCCAATTGGGTCAAAGTGCAATGCTATCTCGAGGCAGTGGCAAGGTTGAGCAAGTTCTCTTTGAGAGTGTTGCACAGCTCGGCTGACAGCTTGTAGCTCTCTGTGGAGGGGTGCTGCGTGGTGGCGTAAAGTATTGGTGTTGCACCGTCGGATGGGTCGCGGAGGAATGAAAAGGACAAGTTGAACGATGAGCCATTGTTTATTTATGCGGGGGAAAAGAAAGTCGCGTGGGTCAAAGTGGTGGGACGAAACAACAAATGAAACGCCCAGTCAAGAAACGGTGACCTCGATGCGGGACGCTTCATTCGGTTGGAAATCCACAGATACATCTGCTCTCCCTGCACTACTGCGACCTCACCCTCCCCCACTGCCTGCCGCCCGCTCCCTAGTGATCGCTCAACCACCTATACTCAAACCTAAAGTCGCTCTTCTTCCTCTGACACCAGCCATTTTCCCAATCAAAGTAAAAGTACCCTCCCTGCTCGTAATCCTCTGTGATGGCCTGGGGGTTGTGTGCCCGCTTGAACCAGGTGAGGTACTGCTTGTGGAACCGCCAGTTGTGCCTCTTGAGCTCCTGGGCGGCGAGCCACTGCTCGTATGTCCCCGAGTAGTAGTAGAATATGAAGAAGAGCTGGTCCAGCTCGAATCGCTGGTAGATCGATTTGTCCTCGAGTATGGGCGGGCGAGCTTGAGGGTAGTATGATGGCGTCTTGACCGGGTTCTTTGGGTGGTAGTATCGGGGTCTGAGAAACGATCAGCATCGCACTACGCTGAGACGACGCATGGTCACTTACGGCTCCGCATCGAGTTGCTGTGGCGCGTTGGCGTAACTCCCATCCAGGGCCGCATGCAATTGCCCAATATCGTTCGACCGTCGTTCCGCTGTCACCCCGCATCAGCGTGGACTCAAATGAAGGCTCTACGAGACCACTCACAAAGCTCCTTTGCCATGTCAAAGCTCTGCATGAGGTTGCCCAGTACACCGGGCTGGTTCCGCGGCGACGTGAAGCCCTGGGCCGATCTTGAGCTCTCGGCGTGGACGGGATATCCCGGTGGCGGAGCGGCCTCGGATGGTGGAGCCGGAGACAGGCCGTTGACGGGTTGGGCCGGGGATTGGAATGGTGCGGACGTTTGAGGCTGTACTGGCGCGGGGGATCGGGAGGCAGCGATTCCTGGTGGTGGAGGGGGTGCGTGACCCTGAAGTGGGTAAGCAAGTGCTCACGACGCGCAATCTAGCTGAACGCTGTTACTTACATTGGTTTGGGCGGGTTCTGGGACGGCGGGACTGGCAGCTGGGAGTGGGATGGGCGCGGCAGCGATCTCGGGTTCCTCTTCCGCCGGAGATTCCGCCAGTGCTTCCTCGGGGACCGGGGCTGGCTCGGCCTTTGCTTCTGATGGGGACGCAACGGCTTCTGTGACGGGTGATTGTGCTGACGGTGCCGCTGCTGGTGCCGCTGCAGGTGCAGAGCCAGCGACCGCAGCTGCTGCCGCGGCGGCGTATCTGATCGGAGGGAGAGCGACGGGTTTGGGTGGCGGCGCGGAGGCCGCCGGAGCGGCCACTGGTGCGGGGGCAGGCACTGGTGGGACCGGTTCTGCAAACGGCTTGATGGGCAATTTGGGCATCTCCTGCTTGGTCGTGTCCATGGTGGATTTCCGGCTGGGTTGCTTCTTCGCAGATACAGGGCTGGGAGGTTGGTCGTCCGCCACCGCCGACGATGATTTCGCGGCAGGCGTCGACTTCTTCTCCTTTTCCTCCTTTGCGGGCGTCTTTGGTGCGGATGATGGAGGAACATCCGATGCGTCGATGAGTGAAGCCGAGTCGAGGTTGGAGGTGTCGTCGCCGTGAGCATAGTCGGGCATCATTTCGTCCTCGTCTTGCAGGTTGAGTTCGTCATAGATCCCTTGGTCAAAGTCAAAGTCCTCCTCCTGGCCCTCATCAGCCACCGGTAGCCATTGTCAGTTGCCATCGCCCGAACTCACCGTATTCGCCTCGACAAAGTACTTGACATCCTCCTGGATCGCCTCGACCTGCTCCGTCGACAACTGCCCATTCTCCAGCATCCTCTGCACAACCTCGAGTCGTCCGACATGCCACTGTCTCCGCTCGTTGAGCTGGTCGAGCTCCCCCAGTCGGTCCGCAGCAGCCTTCTTCTTCTTGGTGGTCTGCAGGGCTTCCGCTTCCGCTTCTGTCTGCTCGACCTGGCGGGAGATGTCGTCGGTCATGTTTCCGATCCAGTCGATCATATCCCGCTTGGCCTTTTCGGATGGGTCGAGTCGGGACTGGGCGATGAGACCTTCTTTCGAGAACGCTTTCATCTTCATCTCTTTTTCCAGAGCTTTGAAGCGTTCCATTTGCTGCGGCGTCGGGAATGGCGAAAGAGCGAGAAATGAGGAGGAGCGGGGAAGCAGTCCAGAATCATCAAGTGGGAGATGACAGTCAAGGTGATGAGGAAGTACCCGAGAGAATATGCAAGTCAGCGACAAACACAGATTATGCCCTTCGACCATCTCGGACCCCACACTCACCGTTTCGATCAACTTGCGATTGTCCAGCAACGCGCTCTTATCCTTGATATCGCTGCTGCCCAGCCACGCCTTGATCTGATCCCTCATCCTCTGCAGCTTCTTGATCTGCGTCTTGAGGTCGTTCTCGAGCTTGTCCTTCTGCGTCGCGTTGGTCGCATGGTTGAGCTTGTCGAATGTGGACTCGAAGACCTCGACGCCGGTGGCGACGGCCTTGAGCGTCCGGTCGATCTCGGCTGGAGCGGGGACGGCGGAGCAGCACAGCAGAGGCAAATAGGGTGCGGCGGGGCGAGATGAGTTGCGTTGAGTGAGGGACAGCGGGTTCGGTGCGGGAGAGAGTGAAGCAGATTGGTGCGGAGTAAGGACAAGCAGGTTGAAGAGGTGAGTGACGAAGATGTCAGCGGTGTCTCAGCGGTCTGACTGCGCCTCACTCACCTTGCAGCTTCCTCAACGCCATGATGCCGCTCCTCGATGTGGGTGCTGCCGATGTCTGACGAGCAAGATCAGGATGGGTATATGACACTTGCAGAGCAGCTAGACGTCGATCATGTCGTTGTCGCTGTGTCGCTGCGGCGGGATCAGTTTGGGCGGGTGGCGCGGGGGCGGCGATAATCCCCCCATTTAAGAATCCCAGTGACAGTGAATTTGATCCCGTCTCCTTACACAGACACAGACGCGAGGTGGAGGACGACCTCCCTCTCGTCGACGCGACGAAAAAGTCACAGCAAGTCAAGTCAGACAGTCAGACTCAACCTTCTTCTTTTTGAGCACGGTCCTCGCCTCGAAGCATCGTCGCTCGCCATGGTCAACCCCATGAGAGCAGCCATCGTCAAGGTAATACTCGGGCGCAGATGCCACAGATCGCTACTCTCCAAGTGAAGCTAACGTCCCAGGTGTTCTCGACCAAATACTCGTTGACTTTACCGGCCGCGGCGCTGAGCTACATCGAGCAGGTCCTCGTGGAGGTGAGTCCGGCGCAGATGCGGAGCGGACCCAGGCAAACCCAGATCTGATGTCATTTCAGAATGAGATACCTGAGGATGAATGGGTAGTAGGCCTCGAGTTCTGGGCGAGAGAGTATCTCAAAGGGGAAGGTGGGTGCGGCCGGACGCCATCGCCGGTCTTTGGTCGTCGAATGGTGCTCGCTGATACTCGTCAAGACTCGTCGTCGCTGGTATCCCTTCCCGCGTTGAAGCGAGCCTACGAGATCCTGCAACTTGGGGTGCGCCGTTATGTCCCTCTGAGACCGGGAGAACAACAGCTGATAGCTTCAGGCCAACGACGATACCCAAGCCCCCGATCCCTCGGAGATCAATATCGAGGCGCATTTCTCGGTGGTCGACGCATTTGACATGCCGGCAGTCCGGTTCGATGCCGTGCGAGGGGGTTTTACGACGTGCGTCGGATTCTGAGTTGTCGGTCATGGCGTGATGTGGGTGTACCGAACGCATAAATGACTTGGGTAGGATGAAGTTCAAGCCTGCTCTTGGCGGCCAGGCTTCTAGCCGGTCTGCTTTCCTGCGGGAACGATGGGGGATCATCAAAGAGGTACGCACAAGCCCGCGTTGCATTCTCCGCTGCCACGCCGATGGGCGAACGCTGAGACCGCCTCCAGATTATCCTTCGCAACGAGAACTTCACGCCTCCGGCAATAGGTGGCCACGATCGCTCTAACTACCTCAAACTGACATCCACGCGGAATCTGCTTGGCCGCGCCGGACAGCTGTTCCTGCTGTTTGGAATGCTCTCGCGCGATCCCAAGGGACGGCTGTGCTTGGAGGACGGAGAGGGGCGCGTCGTGCTGGACATGGAAGATGCCGTGGGTCTGCGGAGCGCTTCGACCGACCTCATAGCGGGTCTGATCTGAGCTGGGGAAGTGAGCTAATGACGCAGGTACCCGGAGAAGGAATGTTCACGGAAGGTTGCATGGTCTTGATTGAAGGGGAGTACACCATCGAGGAGACGATCCGCGTCCTGGCGATGGGTCACCCGCCGAGCGAGAAACGGGAGGTTGCCAGGTGCGTCGTGCGTCTTCATTGCGACCACAGCACACGCGTTGATCGGTTTTAGGGGACTTCACGGACACGTCGACTTTCTTGGCGGCGGCGCCGTGTCACTCAAGGAAGAAGTGAG
Organism: Saitozyma podzolica; assembly: GCA_003942215.1. NCBI lineage: Eukaryota > Fungi > Basidiomycota > Tremellomycetes > Tremellales > Trimorphomycetaceae > Saitozyma > Saitozyma podzolica. The sequence continues at coordinate 1,381,310 of RSCD01000001.1, forward strand.
GTCATGTCATCCTCTGCATAGATGTGACGTCCCGCTGAGCGTCGCAGCAAAAGTACGAGCCCACCGTGCTCGCCAATTCTCAGGTCTCATTTGTGATCCTGTCCGATGTGTGGCTGGATCACCCGCGGACGATCCCTGCTCTCAAGCGGCTGCTTGAAGGGTACGCCGAGGCGGTGGAATATCGTCCCATGGCCTTTGTCCTCTGCGGGAACTTTACGCAGCGAGGCTGGGAGAGTGAAGGGGGCATGAAGCGGTATACAAGTGAGTCGCCAAGTATCGACATTGGGTATTCGGGCCGGCTGATACGCCCAGACGGCTTCAACGCTCTGACCGACTTGCTGCTCTCGTTCCCGCTCCTCCACTCCTCACACTGGATCTTCGTCCCCGGCCCACTCGACCCATGGTCGTCTTCCACCCTCCCCCGACCGCCCATCCCGACGACGTTCACGTCCCGCCTGACTTCCCGGATACCCAAGGCGCGGTTCGTCAGCAACCCCTGCCGGATACGGTACTTTGGCATGGAGCTGGTGATCTGTCGGGAGGACCTGATGGGGCGGATGATGCGGAATCTCGTGGCGGTGAAAGAGGACGAGGGAGCGGACATGAAGCGATACGTGGGTGCTTCGGGTCACTCGTTCGTGTGACTCTGCTGAAGTCTGTTGCAGCTCGTCCAGACCATCCTCGACCAGATCCATCTGTCTCCTCTCCCACTTTCGGTCCGCCCGACGCTTTGGGAGCACGACCACGCCCTGCGGCTGTACCCCATGCCTTCCGCAGTGGTGCTCGCGGACAAGTACGAGCGCTACGAGCTCACCTACGAGGGATGTCACGTGGTCAACCCGGGGAGGTTCGTGGGTGGCGCAGGAGGCGAGGGGGGTGGCGAGTTCGAGTGGGCGATGTATTATCCTGCAACGGGGCGGAGCGAGAGGAGGTGAGTGAGGACCTGCGTGGTGATTCCATGTGAGCCGTGGGACAAACTGACGGATTAGTGCTCTGACGCTGGATTGAGACAACTTGAGATGGGGTTGGGAGAAGCGAGCGGAGCCATGGCCGCGGAGCGGAGGACGTCTTGTAAGATATTGCATATTGTTGTCATCTGCATAGCATGCATCGGGCGACGCAACGCGACGCGACGTCGATATCGCATAAGGCAGGTGTGATCGCTCCGGGGCAAATGGGAATGGAGATGGAGACGAAGGTGTGATGAAGGAGCCCACTTCCCGGACCGGCCGTTCAGTCAGACCCATCTTTCCGCCTAGAGATGGAGATGTGATGTAGGAGCCCTCTTCCCGGACCCGCCGTTCCCGTTCGGTCCGACCGGTCCCTCCGGCTGTCCATGACAGCCGAGGAATCAACACTCCCCGATCCGCTCTCACCCCGCTCCGTTTCTCCCCGCCTCGTCGAGATGCTGCTGGCGGAAAGAGCGCCGAATGAGTCGGCGCAACGGGGTTGGACGGAGACGCAACGACGTCGCGGCGAAATTAATCATGCACGCGCTGGTGCGCTCGTGGGATAAAACAATGAAAAGGGTTATGCCACAAATAATATCCAGTCAGAGAGCCATTGGCCAAACCCCGATCGAAACGCCGCAACGAGGCGAAATTCCGAGTTTCCCCCCCTGTTCCCCTTGCCCCCCGCACCACCACCACTCGCTCACTCACTCACCGCCCGCTCGCTCGCCCGCTCGCAGATTCACTTTCGAGGTCTTCCCACTCTCCTCTCCTCTCTCTTCTTTCAGCATAAAACCTGTACGTGGACACCGGCTCACAACGGAGGATATCACAGCTGACGGAGCGTCTCTCTTTAACTCTTCCACCCCCCACCGATTCACTCCCTGCCCGCGCGGATCACTACTTGTCGTCGAACTCGAACTCGATCTCCTCTGCCCGTTTGACCGTTTGGACGAATAGACATCATGGTGAGTCTGCAGGGACTGCTTGGGGCTGGGACTACCGGGACGGTCATCAGGGGACGGTGACGGGGGTGATGATGGACGAGACGGCGTTGGGAGCCGGGATGGTGCCGAGGATTTTGGCGAGGGATTTGGGCAAACTCTGGATGGGGGTCTGGCGTCTGGTGTCCCCCACTTGCTCTCGAGTTGAGCGAGAGCACTGGCGCTTTGGCGCGCTCTCGTCCTTCAGAGTGGGACAGGCGTATCCCAAATCATCCTCGTCCGGCCCATCCTTCCGACCACCTCACCGTATCTTCGTCCCTCCCACCTTTTCGTCTCCCGCTCCGCGCCCTTGCACTTACCTGGCTCGATCTCCTCGTCCCCCACTCCGCGTCCTCGCTGCCTCTGACCCGCTTGACCCGCGCTGACCACCCAGGCCGACTTCACCACCGGAGAGGAGGCAGCCGCCAAGAAGGCGTCCCGTTCCTTCAAGAAGTACACCTACCGCGGTGTCGAGCTCGACCAGCTCCTCGACCTGAACAACGAGTCGTTCATCGAGGTGAGTGAGGTTCGGATGGCTCGGGCGGGTTGGACGTGGCTGGGCGAGGCTGGGTTGGGTTGAGAGAGAGGAGTGGCAGTGGGTGGGGGTGGGAGAAAGTGCAGGCTGGGATGATGAGAGGTGGATAGGGCTTTGCTGGGATTGTGGAGACGATGAACGTGTCGGACATGGAGACGTTGAAGAGTAGTATGAGCCGTCGCTGATGATTGTTTTCTCCCTATCTCGCGTTTCACCCGCTCGCTCCCCACTCATCTTCTATCACCTCGTCCCGTCTCTCAACGCTCTCTCCCTCCTGCCTATTCGCTTGCCTCCCCGCCTCATCGCATTCCCCCGCTCCGCCCCACTCGCTCCGCTCGCTCGGCGTCGCAGCTCGTCCACGCCCGTGCCCGCAGGAGGTTCCAGCGCGGACTCAAGCGCCGCCCGATGGGCCTCATCAAGAAGCTCCGCAAGGCCAAGAAAGAGGCTGGCGCCAACCAGAAGCCCGCGATGGTCAAGACGCATCTCCGTGACATGATCATTGTTCCCGAGATGATCGGCTCGGTCGTCGGTGTCTACGTGAGTGCGGCGGCGGCGCTGTTCGCTGTGTTGCGACTCCCAGAACAGCTCTTCCCAGTCTGGTGGATCGGGCGGTGGTCCGTATGATACATCCGACCGGAGATACCTGGGCCTCCACAAGATCCTTGCTTGAACTCCCTACCCTAGTCTATCTCTGCACCGCCATCGCTTCGCTTCCCCCCGCCTGAGCCGTCTCGCCCTTGACCTCGCTGACCACTGCAGAACGGCAAGTCGTTCACCACCGTCGAGGTCAAGCCCGAGATGACCGGCCACTACCTCGGAGAGTTCTCGTGAGTACTGTGACACGGTCGTCTCCTCGCAGTGCCCCTGCCTAGATCCCTTCCGATCCCGACCCGACCGCTGACGCCCCCAGCATCACTTACAAGCCCGTCGGCCACGGTCGTGGTGCCAACATGAAGGACTCGCGATTGTGAGTGCGAGCGATCTTCGCGGTTTGCGCATTGAGCTCTTGTTGGGCTTGTCAACGCCGTGCTGACCAAGCCTCAGCGTCCCGCTCAAGTAGAGTGTTGGAGGATCAGGGTTTGGGATTGTAGCATTGAGATGCGATTGCTTTCCTCATGACGGCTCGACGAGTTTGTGTGGTGTGATTGGTCTGTCAGCGGCGTATCCAGATGAGACGACGTTCCGAGAAGCTGTACAGGACACCTGGATCTGCCTTGGCGGTCTGGTATTGGGGCGATCCACGTTGGGCGTGTCGTCGTGGTCAGGTGTAAAGAGATACCACACGACTTTCTCGGCGGGGAGTGGTATCGTACAGCACAAGATGTGGCCTTGTTCGTCGCGATCCAGCGCCGATTTGCCATTCTGTCCATTCTGTCCAGTCAGTCTCGTCGCTTGCGATCGACCGTGCTATTCCATTTCAGACGTGAGGTGGGGTGACGACGTACATGGGGCGGGCGGGAGAGAGTAGGTGATCGATCACCGACCTCGAACTCGGCAGACAGGCTTAACAGTGATAGTAGCAAATTGGCGGTTGGCAGTAGAACGGAACTGCCGCCCGAGTCCCGACGTGTATGGTACAAACCCTCGTACTGACTACAACCCACCTGTGAGTTGCCGACGAACCACAGACGTGCCGCCCTGAGAACGTGGACGTCCATGCACAAAGTCAAAAAGTGATTTGAAGGCATGATTGGTGGGGTATAAAAAGGATGTACACCGTAAGGGAGTCGAACCCTTGCCGCGTCGATGGCAACGACGCATGATACCGTTTCACCAACGGTGTTCCATGAAAACTTTAACTCCAAGCGGTACATAATGCGTGGTGTACATAATACGTGGTGTGACACACTCCACGCGACTGCTCCGGTTTGCAGTGTTTAGGTCGCAACTGCTGTGACTTGACGTATAGAGTGGGTGAGGTGTGCCTCTCGTTTGCGCTGTATCGTGTGGTCCATTCCGTCGATGGCGAAAAGTCGATCCGCGAATGGCCGCGCCACACTCGACTGAGCCGCACTTCCCCCATGACCCGGTATGGGTGCACTACCATGACTCTCCTCGAGCGGTCGCACGCCGCTTCATCGCACCCTAGATCCATGGCTTTGTTGGGGCTCACAAGTGGGCCTTGTTGGCGTCCTTCGGCTGGGAGACATCTACTTCAATGGCACCATCAAAGAGGCGGCAGCTCCGCACGGCACGGCAGCTCGCGGCAGCGTGAAGAGGCTCCGTGATACATAACCATCTATTCCCGTCGCCAGTGATGGCATCCGGATTCACGCCTATCACGCGGAACCTCTCGGTACGGGAAGCTGTTACAAGCTCTGAATCCGTCCCGACCGCGGCTCTGCCCTCTTTCGCTCGAGTCCACGTGTAATACCTCCGTAAACGCCGCATCACGTCGCAACGATGGGAACTCGAGTCAGTATTTCTCATCGAGTAGGAGCACCCGTGATTCTGGCTCGGTCACGCTGAGAGGCTGGCTTATTCGAATGTGAGGAGACCTCTGGAAAGAAGACTGTGGAAGGGAGGTGGCAGAGCGGTGGATCATTGACTGATTCCACGAAGCTTTGGAAGCTTTGGTGTCACGGGTCGCGGCGAGAACGCTGGTGTCAGGCTGAGATCGCACTAGGCAGGTCATGTCAGCTGGTTGCAAGCTAGATTAGGTCAACAGATGTACGAATACATTCGACAAGGGCCGACGAGAGGTCTAGGGTAACTATTTCACGCTTTACAGCGTACTCGAGTACGCCGAGCCCTCGTTGAATCTCAGTATTCTCTATCGTGTTGTTCGTCCCAGCGTGCGTAAGGCACGCAACGGGCGGAGGACTCGGTATGTCCGTGACATTTGGTGTCCTGCAGACCGTCATGCCATGCCTGGAAGGTGACGCTGCACACCTGGCCGGAAGGTACAATACTCAATCCAGGAGTTACGGATCGAGATCCGTCCGCATGTATGGCATTCCGTGCCAATAGCGTCATTGGTGTCATTGACTGGCGTGGCAACGAAGGATGTCCGAGGCGGTCTGCTTGTTGCCGATGTCCGGCTCCGATAGCGTACCCTCGCCAAGGCCTGATACGCCAACACGCTGTTGCATGACCACCGGTAGACTCCCTACCCCACCGATCCTTCTTTCGTACGAACACTCCACTGACTTCCTATCGCCGCGGGCGCTCGACCAAGGCAGTTGCGGGCGATCGCACCGCAGGTAGGATTATTGGAAACACGTGTTGGCGGTCGTGTCGGTGACTGGTTTGTCACAGGATCCATACACTCATGCAAGATACCTGCGCTAGGTCGGTCTTGAGACCTGCATGCGGGTGATTGGCACTGCTTCGCGAGAACCGGATGAATCGATGTTACGACCGATACGAAGCGGTAGCCAAAGACCAATCTCAGTCCGGACCGCCGGAATTAGACAAAGACTTATAGGCAACACAATCCTCAGAATCACGTGAACACCGTTGGTGAAACGGTATCATGCGTCGTTGCCATCGACGCGGCAAGGGTTCGACTCCCTTACGGTGTACATCCTTTTTGTATCTTCAATGCCCCGATCCTATGGGCCGCCTGATGCATCTGGCATCTCTTTTTGCGTATGCATCGGCGTGCTTGCCTCTGGGCGATGGGCTGGGAGTGGGACGTGACAGGAGTTAGGGCGTTGAGAATGATGGGCTGCTCGACGATGAGCCGCAGTGGTTGTGAGAGTGGCTCTAGTTTTGCGGTGGGGATGCGGTGCTGAGAGAATCGGACTGCTTGGAGCCCGGGCGAGTCCCGCCAACGGCACTCACGTCGGGGTGCAAGCTTAGCGGTCAATGGCGGCACGATGTCGTTGCGACAAGACGATGCGATGCAAAGTGATAGATGTACTATCATGTATCTGCCTATAGGCCAACCGCCTGGCAGATCTTCAACGCGGCGACATTCGATGCCGCCTTTTTGTTCGTCCTCGTCGCCTCGGCGTGGCTTACGGGCCATCAGCGACCCTCTCCCGTATTGGTTCCCGGTCGCCACGGTACCTATCACTCACTGCTTCGTCCCGTCCCTCATCGTCGCGATGCACATGACCGTCCACATATCACTGCCAGACCTTGCCGGGAGGTACTCTGGCATACCGCCCTCCTTGTACGTGAAGTGCTCGTTGAGCCTGGCCGACGCGCCGAGCGAGTGCTGATCGAGCTCTGCGTCTGGTGTGAGTTCTACCTGCCTCGCGTCGATCCTGGCCTGTTCGGCCTTGAGAAATTCGAGCGCCCAGTGCGCAATGGGCGTGAAGAGCGGCTTGAGCCAGCCCATGACGTGGAGAAAGGCACGACCGTCGTCCATCCCCGCAGCGACGTCGGACCCCTCGTCCAGAGCCAGGCCATACACCCGAAGATCAGCAGCCGTCGACATGTCGCTTTTGCTCGGGTTGCGAGGTGGAGTCGGAGCGCGGAACCCAGAAGTCGTCGATCCGCCGTTGACGTGGCCACTGCCATTGACGTGTGCATTGCCGTTGCCGTGTCCATTGCCGTTACCATTCACGCCGCCGTCACCGTGCTTCAAGTACGACGCGTACAGCCCCGCGACGTACGCTTCAAACAGGTTCGCGCGGGTCTTCTCGCCGTTGCGGACGTTCCATTGCTCCGACGGACCGGCGAGGAGGCGGGAGGGGAAGTCGTACCGCGACGAGAGCTGGGCGAGGGTCGAGTTGGCGACGAGGAGGCTCTTGAGCATCTGCACGAGTAGGCATGGTCAGTCAATCGTTCTCCTCTCAGCTTCGCAAGGGGTCGTGGTCGCGGGTAGGTCGGTGAGTCGTGTGTGCTGTGCCGGAGGCTCACTCACGGTCGCCGGACCGACTTGCAAGTTCGGGAAGAGCTGGTGTAACAGCAACGTGACGACGGTTCCTAGTTCCGTCAGTCCTTCTACCTCAACACTTGCTTCTCCCGCTTTCTTCTCCCGCCTCCCGTCTTCCGTCTCCCATGTCCCGCTCTTCTTCTCCCCTCCCCTCCCCCCCCCCCCCCCCCCCCATCGCCCATACTGTAACCCGGCTCACCTATGATAGAGTCCCCACATGCTCCAGCTTCTCGTTATCCTCGATCGACTCCTCCAGGCTCAAGCTACTCGCCTGCCTCCGCTTCTTCAACAAGCTCGAGTGGGTGAACACCTGCCTCTCCAGCTGGGCATCGACGATCTTCGGGGCGGGAGGGAATGGCAGGTCCGGGATCGGGGGGAGCGTAAAGCGGAGGAGCGATGTGGGTTCGGTTTCTTCGGAGGAGGATGAGACCATGGTGCTGAGTTTTCGCTTGGAGGGGGTGGGGGAGGTGATGCGGCAGCAACGGCGGAAGATGTTGATGGGGAGGTCGAGATGGACATAGTGGGCGGAGAGACGAGAAGACCGTGGTGATGGGTGGCGTTGAGGGGTTCAGGTGCGTTGAAACATGAGGACAGACAGGGCTGGTGGACGGGCACTCAACTCAGCGGGAAGGGGAACAAGAACAGGGAACGACGCGACGCGCATACGCCGTTGACGGCGAGTGCACGAGGCTCGTGTGGCCGCCCGGGAGGAGTCGATGCGGCACACAGTGATGAGACAATGAGAACAGCGATGCGGGTGCCGGCATTAACAAGAGCGAACGTGAAACTCTCTCTGAGCAGCGCCAGTGGCTCAACCTGAGTCGGGCGGTGTTTCGAGCGTAGACGGGTGGTTACGTCCGTTGTTTGCCCACCACGGACGTGTCTCACCCCTCGATCCTTATGTGGTTGAACTTGCACCCCGTCCTGAGTCGGGCGGTGTTTCGAGCGTAGACGGGTGGTTACGTCCGTTGTTTGAGCCACTGGCGCGCTGGACGGTATCCGAGCTGCAGGCGCAGATCGACGGTGCAACGCTTGATCTTGATGGACTGGCGCCTTCCATCTCTCACGAGGCGATCAAGGGCGCCAAGAACATTCTTGACCAGTTCGGCGAGTGCCGGGCAATGGTCATCCGGAAGCAGCGAGTCGATTACGAGTATGCCCGGTCCTCTGGTACGCCGGATCATGCCCCGTTGTTCACCGCCACGGGCAGGGTCTACAGTGACTCCGAAGTGATCCAGTGAGCAACTGATGATACCAGAGAGAATTCTGCGTCTCGCTGTTCCGCTGATACCCCTTGACAGCGTTACGAGCGCCAAAGAAACCTCGAAGAAAGCGGCAGCCAACAAGGCGGCTTACGAGATGTGCTTGAAAGTGGGCCTGCTCTGAGTGGATCCCAATGGTACTCGTACGGTCCCTCCTTCCAAGAGTCAGAAGTCACTGCCACCTTGCTTGTCCTAAACCCATGCATGCACCGTTCCCCACAATCATATTCACGTCTTGCCACGACGCCGTCGCAGAGTCGTGCTCTCGGTTCGCAGAACTATTCACCGGCCGGAAAAAGTCCCCCTTGACGATTCCGAAGATCGGACCTCGGAGCGATATGAGCGCCGCGGCGTCGATGGCTTCCCCTTGGCCCTTGCCCGCCGCAAAGACGACATCGGCAACGATTCCGACAGCGAAAAAACTCGATACGAGATGGGGGCGTACCACCCAACCCTTAGTGTTCTCAGCCCCAGCTTGTCCGCGGCCTCTCGCTTCCCACCGGCCGAGAAACGGGTTCGCGTCGGCGTGCCCACTGGGTGGTGCTTGTATTGTAATTGGGCGGCTGGCCGGGCGAATGGGCGAATGGGCGAATGGATGCGGAGGGTTAACCCGGTGCGTGTGGTCGTGCGCCGAGTCGATGAGATACATGACTCGGATCGGAGGGGCGAGCGACATGCATGATTCTTCTACTCGACTGCATAGTATAGTATAATATAATCACTAGCCTCTGAAGTGCGTGTACCAGTACCACGATCATAGACAAGAAGGTTTACGAGAAAGGCCCCAATCTCGACTCAAGTCCAACTCGACCGGTGAGGGTGAAGGACGTAAAGGACGCCGATTCAGCCTACCCGCCGTACCGCCATGGTTATGGATCCGAGTGGACCACCCACCCCATCCTCCTTCACCTCGACAATCGCACCGCGTTCCCCGCGGCGACCAAGACTGGGCATGCACATCACTCTTCCGGACCCCACCTCCCCGACCTCCCCCGGCGACACGGGCGAAACCTCTGAAATGCCCCGATACCCCGCGGTGCGCTCCTCGACCGGCTCGTCTGACAGTCAGCACGACATCCCCACAGCTGTGAACACGCCGTGGGCGCATACCCCTTCATGTAGCACCGGTGACCTCACGCGAGGGAAGGACAAGGACGACAAGGACTGGGAGAGTCCGGCGGAGATGACGCAGGAGGAGATGGAGTTGCGGGAACGATCCAAAGAAGAGGGCAAGGCGGAGCATCAGGGTGAGGTCGGGGTGGGAGTGAACGAGCGAAAGGAGATGCTTGATCTGGGGAACGGACTGGAGGAAGTGATCATAATCGATTGGTTACCGGGAGATCCAGAGGTATGTGGGGACCGAGTGAAACGGTCTTGAAATGTCGAGCGTCTTGGGGGGATGTCTGATTGCGTGGCCGAGGGCTGACCCCGCAGAACCCGTTCAACTGGCACCCATATCGGAAATACCTGATCGCTCTCGTCGGTGTGGTCATCACAGCGTTGACCGCCGCCAACGTCACCTCCATCGCAATCATGACCACCTGGGGACCAGATTGGTTTGGCGTGTCGAGAGAAGGATTCGTCCTGAGCCTCACGATCGTCATGATCCCGATTAGCTTCACGCCGATGGTGCTCGCGCCGCTGAGCGAGACGGTGGGTCCGGATCCGGGTCGTCGTATCGTCTCGCATCGGAGTATCCAGGCTGATCATATTGGACAGTATGGCCGGAACATGATCTACCAGATCACGTCGCTGATGTGAGTGGCACAGCGTTGCCATGACTCCCGCTGATGTCTCAGCACCGCCGTGTTGTTCATCCCTCAAGCCACGTCAAGGTCCTATGGCGGCCTCATGGCGGCGCGATGGTTTGTGCGTACCCAGCCCTCACGCAGTGCTCGCGTCTGACCCCCGCAGCAAGGCATGTCCTCGTCCGTCGGCAACTCGATGGTTGGAGGTACCATTGCCGACCTGTTCCGCGCCGAGGATCGCGGGCTCGGAATGAACCTGTTCTCTCTCATGGTGTTCATCGGCCAGGCGCTGGGAGGGATCGTCGGGGGCTACGTCGGGATGTACTGGGGCATCCAATGGTGCTACGGCGTGAGTCCGAGTCTGTTCTCGCGCTATGAGAGTCGGGCCGCCGTGCTGATTCCCAACAGGTGCAAGGGATCGCCGCGGTCGTGTCGTGCATCCTCAACGCGCTGGTACTGCGAGAAACTCGAGGCGACGTGCTCCTCTCGTGGCGAGCCAGAAAGTTGACCAAGCAAACGGGGCGGAAGCATGTCTGCGTGGCCGACCTGCAGCGCAAGAGCTTCGTCACGCTCCTGACGGTGTCTCTGATCCGGCCGTTTAGTGAGTGATCAGCACCAGCACCAGCACCAGCACTCGGCGTTGCAAGCGCAAGAACCCCTCGCTGACGCCTGCAGACTTCCTCCTGACCGAACCTATCGTGACCGCGCTATCCGCGTGGATCGGTTTCGCCTGGGCGTGCATCTTTCTCGGCGGGACGTCAGTCATCCTCGTGTTTGAGCAGTACGGCTTCAATGCGGGCGAACTGGGCAGTATGCAAGCGTGAGTGCAGCGCAATCCCCCTCGGCGCCGTGTGCTGATCGTTCAGACCCGTTGCTATTGGAGGGCTGTTGGGCTTCGCCTCGAATTATCACCAAGAACACCTCTCCGCCCAAGCCGCCAAGAGACACGGCGGTCGCGCCCCACCCGAGGCGAGGCTGTACTGGGCTGCATACGGCGGTCTCATGTTCCCCCTGGCAATGTTCGCGTTTGCCTGGACAGGTCGACCGGGCGTCCCATGGCAGGTCCCTGCGGTGCTGCTGTGTATATCCAACTGGGGCGTGTACTGCATGTACTCTGGCGTCTTGTGCGTGAACCCGGGATCCCATCCGACCATTCGACCATTCCCGCTCCCCGAACCAGCTGACCCGCGTAGTAACTACCTCGCGGACGCTTATGAGACATACTCGTCCTCAGCCCAAGCCGCTCAGAGCTTTGCGCGCAACATCTTCTCTGGCGTTTTCCCCCTCTTTGCCCACCAGATGGTGAGTACACCCACGAACACGAAAGCTGGGACCCGCTCTGACACTGACTGATCCGCAACAGTACATCGCCATGGGCTACCCACAAGCATCGACCCTCGTCGCATCCGTCGCACTCGCACTCGCCGTCGCGCCAATCCTGTTGATACGGTACGGCAAGACCCTCCGCGCGAGGAGTAAAGTGGCGAGCGCATTGGCGGAGATGCCTCGATGAGGTCCACTTTCTTTTCTTTTGCTCCTGGAAAGTCGGAGTCGAACATTGCATAGCTGTAGTCATCTGCTGTCTGCCATTCCTCACGTTGTCTTGCATGCATGGGACAAGTCTTACATGTAGAAGGTACTCCGCAGAAAGCTGGTCTACTCACAGCCTCCAACCGACATTTTCAGCGGCGATGCCCGCCGTTTTCCCAGTCACCTAGGATCGTCAACACGCATATTGCTCGTTGTCTTTCGTCGTCGACTGCACGAGTATATCTCTTGTACACCTATCAAAGTGCTTAGCCATCTCGTAGCCGGAACAGCTCACAGCCCTCGTCAGCTTCGGACCTCCAGAGACACGCAAAGGACGATCGTCTCGGACCGGACAACTCTCCCCTCTCCCCTCTCCCCTCGGTTTCCCACAAACCCCCCCGTTCCCATCCCATCGGTCTGTTTCCCACCGTACCCTCGACGGCCCAACCCAATCTCACCATCATGGACTTTGGCTCGATCTCAAGCATGAGCTCAAAGTCGAGCATGAGGCGCAAGGTGGGTTCCCGTTTCATCTTGCTCTGACCATTGCATCGGCCTTTCGCTAATACCGTTGCAGCAATCCTCTGTAAGCCTAAGCCCTGTTCACCCTTGTTGATATCTGGTTCTTCTGACACTCGCGTCCAGTCTCTGCTCCAGGCTTTCCGACAGCCTCGTGACCGCCAAGTATCCACTTCTACCGTCTCGGGCGTGCCCCCTCCTTCAGCGTACACCCCGCCTCCACCTCCCTCTGCGATTTCCTCGACGTTTTACGAAGAGCCCGAATCGCCTTATCCCGAATCGACCAATTCGCACACCTCACACAGCCGTTCCACGTCGCAATCGTACTCTGGCCACGGGCACGGCGGCCAATCGTCTTGGGCACGACACGCTTCCGAGGGGGGCAGTATGAGCAACGGCGCCGGCGGTCCGGGAAGTAATGGGATGAGGGCTTCGGGAAGCTCGTGGACCCTCCCGATGGGTATGGGAGGGAGAAGTGTCAGCTCGAGCGGACTGGGAGGCAGCACGGCACCGCCGGTACCTTCGATGGGGGAGGGGAAGGGAAGTCAGAGAGTCATCAAGAGGCCGGAAGACGTGTTTCGGCTGGTGAGAGACAGGTTGTTTGGATGGAGCTACCTCATGCAGTGGTACGAGGGGTGAGTGGGCGTGGTCGTCGTCGTCGTCGTCCTATTCGGCAGGAATAGACCCGCGCTGACGTCCCAGGGACATTCACTGGCTCCAAACCGTCAAAATTCCACGATCGACCATCGAGGCCGCTCTTGGGGCAAAGCAGCTCGAGTCGCGTGCCCGCAACTTTCTCGTGCTGGGAATGAGTCTCGCCCCGCTGTTCGATATCGCCAATGTGCACGAATTTCTACGCGCCCTGACAAGGGTGCTGGACGAGTGGGAGAGCTTTGCCGAGGGCGGGGGAGGAAAGGTCGTGCGTGACGAGCCGTGACGAAGTGTGGAGAAAGTCGTCGTTCTGTCGCTGACATCGGTGTAGAAATCACTCTTTCGGGGTCAGAGGTCCCGAAAGGCTGGGAGCGGGTCGGGAGAGTACTTTGGCGCCGACGCAGAGTCGTCTCTGGTCTATGTGCATACTGTGAGCTTAGTTGCTTTCTGCATTCCCCATGCTTCATCTCCTCTCGACAGGCAAAGCCATACCAAGCTGTTGCTGACCTGAGACCTGCGACGTGCCCAGCCATTCCCTGTCGATTTCTTCCAAGTCCACTCCACCGCATGCTCCATCATCCGTGACATCTACAAAAAGGTCCTCCGCTCGATCCTGCCTCCAGCCCCGGCTTCTCGTCCTCCGATGACACACAACCCGGAACTCAACTTGCTGCACCCATCGACGATCATCCAGTCTGCGCCGCTGGACTCTGCGTATCCGGTCCCCTCCGAGCGGGAGCGGAGCGATCCGAAGTCCCCCTCGGTAAGCTCCATCACGGGCAGTCCGTGGGGTGGCGGCGGGGTTGTGGGCGGCGGTCGGAGCACGCCGGATGCAGCGATGGGTGCGGCGGCGCTGGGCGAGATGGGAACGGCAAGTGGAGGCCAGACGGATGCGTTACAGGCCCTCATCGCCGGGGAGTTACCAGCGGATAGGACCCTGGTCGGAGACGGTCAAAAGCTCACGCCGGGAGTCATCGATCTGTTGCTCAAAGTCGATGGGAAGCTCAAAGTGAGTGCGACGCGGAGTGGAGTCGGAGTGGCGTCGGGGTGGCAGTGAAGCGAGTCGGGATCGGAGTCGGAGGAGTGTGGCGACACGACAGGTGTCATCCCATCCCATCCACTTGCTTGCACTGACCCGAGGTGTGATTGCGGTCGCCGTGATCGTGCTGCGGGCCGCGGCTAATCCGTTAGAAACACTTCTCCATCCTCTTGCGCGAAGGCGATGCGCTAGCCCGCCGGGTGCTCGACGACGAAATCTCCATTGTCCTCTCGTCATTGTCCCCCGGGTCCGGTCCTATGCGATTCGACATCAACGTCGCGATGTCCGGACAAGGCAATGGGTACACCCCGAGGCTCCCATGCCCCATTCGGCTGCTACCTCGACGTTTGCGCCCCCCCACACGGCCTCGTCCTCGTACGGGAGCGTCGGAGCCGGTGGTGCCGGTGCTGTCGGCGGAGTGAGGATGCTGTCGACGCCCTCGGCGGATCTGCGGCCGAGCTCAAGAGGATCAGCTAGGAGTGGGAGGAGCAGTAACAAGAGTGGGATGGCGAGTGTGAATTCAGGAGCGGGCGTCGGCGGGGTCGGAGAGATGGGAGGCGTCGCGATGGTATCGGCGGGTAGGAGCGGGTCGGGAGGGAGTAGCGCGATCTCCCACCAACCCGGCGTGGGGAGGGGGCCGATAGAGGAGTTTGAGGATGCGGAGGAGGAGAGGGAGAGAGGGTTCGGGAGGGCCTGAGAGACGGAGACGAGCGCCGGCGTCGCGGCGTCGCGTCGCAAAGCGGTTCTCAAAGATTGGGAATTGGGGTGGGGATTGTATGTCACTGCAAGGTGGAGGTGACGGGATGGGACGGGACGGGCGAGGGTCGATCATACACCTAGAGCCTGCGCAGATGAGGCGTGGTTGGACGAGGGACAGACATGTATCCGCCGCGGCCATGGGCGTGCTTCCATACCACTTGTGTTTGGACTGGACCAGTCGTAGGACCCGCACACTCAGAGATGCATGACTGGAGCGGCCCGGTCAAAGTTGTCAAGTGTTCTCCAACGCCGTGACCGAGACGTGAGACACAGCCGGACAACCCCATGCCGACACCGAGCGTCCACGGATACATACGACAACACGATATCCATCAGCTTTTCCACTCAACATCCTCCCCATTGCAGTTCTATCCGTTGAAATCACTAGACCCTCTCGGCCAATGGACGCTGGCCGTTCGCCGCTGACACGACGACGATGACAACGGCATCTCATGGTCGTTGCGAATGAAACTATGCATGCAGGTCTAAAATCCATTGCGGCTCTGAACTCCACTCCGACTCGGTTCTCCGCGACATCCTCATATCCGATACGACAAATATCCCAATAAAGATCGATCGCAACTCCGTCCGTCCCACGTCCCACGTCCAATGTCGGTGGGCAGACTCAGGTCCGAGTAGTTAGTCGACTCTGCTCGAGTTGGGCTTGGTGTCGGACCTGGTGTTGCTACTTGACGCCCCTAGTCGACCAGCTCGAGGGGCCGATAGACTGCATCCCACATCCTGCTCTGTGATGTGTCAGTGGCGTGGCTCTTCGCTTTGCACCGCGAGTCGGGTCCCTCTTCTCCTCATCCGGCAGCGACCCGTGTAGGTGCATCTCGCTTCGTCCCGGGCGCCCTCCGTCCCCGGCCACCCCGCCAACTCCCACTCACCCTGATGTAATCCTCTAGCGACTGCCCTTCCTTCCCTTGCACGATCTTGATCGTCGCCTCATCCTGCGCATTCCCATCCGCAACAGCCTGCCTGACCACGGCGGCCGCGACGTCCACGCTGACGGCCCGGACGTCCGCCAGGTCGGGCAGGAGAGATGCCTCCGGGTTGGTCAGTGCCGGAGAGAGGGAGGCGAGGGCGTGCACCCCAGCCATGAGCATCGAGGATGAGATGGTCCGGGATCGGGCGAGGATGGCGCCGAGGCCCAAGGCAGGGTAGATCAGGGCGTTGTTGGTTTGCGCGACTTGGTCTGGGCGAAGTGTAAGCGGAAGCGCAAGTGTAGGAGTGGCTGTCAGGTGAAGGGCGTGGACAAGTGGTAATCAGGGATGGATGACTCCGCCACTCACAAGTCTTGCCGTTACCGAGGTCCACAGGAGAGAATGGCGATCCAGTCGCGACGAGCGCTCGGCCGTCGGTCCACGCCATGGCGTCTTCCGGGTCGACCTCGCAGAGAGCCGTGGGGTTGGACATGGGGAACTGACGCGATCAGCGAGGATTTGTGCGGCCACGAAACGGTTTGTGCGCGCTCGGGACTCTCCGCAACTCACGATGATCGGCCTCTCGCAGTGCTTGGCCATTTCACGGACAATCTCCTCGTTGAACGAGCGCGAGTGCGTGGATGTGCCAATGAGCACGGTCGGCTTGACCTCCTTGACGACTGTGGGAACGTCAGCAACATCCCGCGATGGCCGCGCAGCACAGTTCCAGCACACAGCGCCAAGCGCAGAGGCGCGGAGCACACACACATCCAGGAACTCTCGGCGCACACATCAAACTGGCGCACCGCGAGACACCGACACGCTCACACCGAACACACACTCGTTCACCCCGCCTCACTCACCGTCCATGAGCCACAACGCGTCCTGCTCCGGGTTCTCCCTCGGCCAATCCTTGACCTCCTCGTCCGGCCTGGCATATGCGAGCTGCGCGTGACGCAGCGCGTTCCCCATCGACTCGACGAGGAGACCGTTCCTGTCCACGCAGTAGAACCGCCTCGCGGCCTCTTCCTTGCTCAGACCCTCGAGGATCATCAGGCCGTCCTTGATCTGGTCGGCGATGCCCATGCCCGCGGAGCCGGCGCCGTAGATGACGATGCGTTGGTCCTTTAGCGATGTGCCAGAGACCTTGAGCGCGCTGCGGCGGGTCAGCGCACCTCACACCGCCGGAGTCGCGTCATGCTCCGAGAAGACGTGCAATGCGATCAAGGAGGGATCGAATAGCCACACTCGAGCCACACTGGATCCGCACTCACGCAAGGAGCGCGGCGAGAGCGACCGCTCCGGTCCCTTGGATATCATCGTTGAACATCGGGATGTCCTTGTACTTCTCCATGAACCGGTGGGCGTTGGCCATCCCAAAGTCCTCAAAGTGGATGACCGCGTTGGGGAACAGCTCGCGACACGACCTGATGAACCGGTCCACGAACTGGTCGTAGTTCCTGCCCCTCAGCCGGGTACGTTTCCAGCCCATGTAGAGCGGGTCGGAGAAGAGGGCGTGGTTGTCGGTCCCGACGTCGAGGACGACGGGGAGGATGCGGTTGGGGTTGATGCCCGCGCCGAGGGTGTAGAGAGCGGCCTTGGAGGTGGAGATGGTGATACCGCCGACGCCTTGGTCTGGACGAGGCGTCAGCGGGGTGAGCAAGGCTTCTGAATCTGGGAGGTGCTAGATTCCGTTTTCGCTGAAGCGAGGCCAGGCCAGGCGAAGCGACGGACAGGTATTCTTCGAGACACGCCGCGCCGGTCACGCCAACTCACCGCCAATACCGAGGATCGCCTCAGAGTCAGTCACCACCACCAGGTCGATCGCGTCGTTTGGGTTCCCACTGTCGTACGCGACATCGGCAGTACGGTTGACGTCTGAGAGATGGGATTCGAGCTGGGCGCGCATGCCGTCCTGGTTGGGGAATGAGATGAAGCAGCCTATCTGTGGGATGTCAGCGTCTCTGCTGGACATGGCTCGTGTGTCGATGTCTCGATTGGACAGGTGGTTCAGTGGAATGCGACGAGGCGAGGCACTCACTGGTCTTCGGAAGAGGGACGAGTAACCAGCGACAGCCTCTGCGGCACCTGTCACCGCGTCAGCACCCAGCACCGCCCGCGGCCGCGGCCGGACACGACGCGCTGAGCACCACTCACCTGGAGTGTAGAGAACACCGAGCAGCTCCTTGAGGTGATCCTGCATGAGCCGGTAGAACAGCACCTGGTTCTGGTCTCTGAGCGACGCGAGGAACGCGTGCTTGAGGATGACCGAGGGTTGCTACGGGGACGTGAGTTGTGTTCGTGCGGACCGGCGTGCGATCGTGTGCAAAATAGAGAAGATGGGCACGCGAGATGCCGCGGGACAGACTCACTTTGAGGAGCTGGTTCCACGCCCGAAGCGCCTGCTTCTCCAAACTGTGGACATCGTATGGCAGGAACCCCTCGATACCGAACACTGCGCGTTCTTCACGAGTGAACCCGGCGCCCTGTGAGGGTGTCAGCGAGGCCGTTGTCTCCGTCGCCCTCTCAGCGTGGCCAGTGACGGTGGGATCAAGCGGTCCGAATCCGAAGGGGGCGTTCGCTGGAGACTGGAGAGGGTGATCGTCAAGTGACTGGGATTGTGGAAAGGACACCGACCTTGTTGAGCTACACACAGCATGATCAGCAATAAGAACAATCTCCTTGTCAGACAGCCACTCACTCTAGGAGTGTTGAGCAGCGCGGATCCTACACAAATCCAGATCAGCAATGCACCGACGCCCAATATTGTAGCATTCGTTCGCCAGAGAAATCTCTCGCACCTTTGAGATTTGTCCTGATCCCATCAGCGTGGCTCTGTAGGTAGCACTCCGAGCCCGACTCACCGGATAGGAATCAGATTCTTGTCCTCTGCGCGGATCACCTCGGCGGTGAGTCCTCTGGCGAGTCGTCCGGTGGAGCGGGCGGACCGGCTGGAGCTGGGTCGGGCACATGCCCTCAGAGGGTGGGAGAGACGGGCAAGGTGGGTCATGCTGGTGGAGACTGTCGCGGGGATATCAGCGCGGCGGTGGGATGCAATGCAATGTAGCGAATGCTCTGCTCTCTATGGAGGAGGGTTGAGGGTGGAGACGAGGAATGTGGGTGTGGTGCAAATGAAAAGGTTGTGCAGAGGTCAGGTGGTGTGCGGTGTGGAGGTGACGACCGACGATCAGAATAGTGGTGCGTAGTGCGACGACCATTGCGACCAACTCTACTCACAGATCCGATCCGATCAGATAACGCCTCCGATTCACGGTGGTTCTCGTTGACGACGTCTTGCTTCTTCTCGGGATGGAATCAACAGAGAACAGCAACACAACATGCACAACAATCCCCCAGCTCGCTGTCTACCCTCGGAACGACCCGGAAGGATCGCAGCGGTGCGACGCGAAAAAAAACGGCGCAGAGAGGACAGATGTTTTCGAATCCACCTCGGATTCGAAAATAAGCGCTCCTGACGCCGACGACGATCGCTTGCAACGGCGACGGTCAAAGCCGACTCCGACGCCACGGACGGGCTCACGATCCCGACCAACGCAGAGCCGACTCCTGCACAACGCCGCAACTGCAACGTCTACAACTGCTCGGGTGCTGGAAATGTAACGGTATGTATGTATGCATGCAACTCGTCAACACTCAAAGATGCTATGCAATGCTGCTATGCCCAAGTCGGATGCCTGGATCTCCCACCACCCCGCTTACATCCCATCACCGCGCCCACACCACCCCTCACGTCACCGTCACGTTCAGCTTGATGCCCATGCAGGCCATCTCCGCGCACAGGTACCTGAACACGTCTGGGAATGTCAGCACGGTGCGATGCGACGCCGGACCTCACGCGACCACTCACATGGCACGGCAATCACGTCCATGCCCTGCCCTCTCCTCGCTGCGATGCCGACTCCGTGCCGCTCGACGATTTCTCCGCTGGGTTTGGCGCGTCCCCATCCCCGTTGCCGCTCTCCACCTTGACCTCGTGAACATCCTCCCTGTCGCAAACGCGACAGTACTCCCTTCCTTCCGTCTCCCCTCTGAGCTCCTCAAAGCCGAGGGAGACCAGACTCCCGCACTTTCTGCAGACCCACGCGGTCGAGTAATCCGAGCAGTTCATCAGCCTGTCCTGAAGCAGGAAACTCGTGCCGTGAGCGATGAGCGCGTCCCTCTCCATCTCTCCGAACCGGATACCTCCGGCGCGCTTCCGGCCCTTGACGGGCTGACGGGTGAGGGGGTCGACCGGTCCGGTCGTGCGCACTTGGAACTTGTCGTTGACCATGTGTCGGAGACGCTGGTAGTAGACCACACCGAGGTAGATGTCGGCGGAGAACTCCTCGCCTGTGATGCCGCTGTACATGGGTTCGTTGCCGTGGTAGTTGTACCCAGCGGCGAGAAGCTGGCGACGGCGTCAGCGCGCAACGCGCCAGGTGATTCGAGAGACGATTCGCTCACCTGCTCGCCAAAGAACTCCACAGGCCGATCAGCGTCGGAGAATCTGTCGTGGATCAGTCTCGCCGCGTCCACTACATTCCCCAGCCAGATCGAACCGAACCGACCCGACTCGCCCGACTCGCCGACCCGACTCACTTGAACGGGGTCGCGTCCTGCGCCATGCCATGCAGCGCTCCCGCCTTGCCGGCGAGACTCTCCACAAACATGCCGATGGTCATTCGACTGGGGAAAGCATGCGGGTTGATGATCACGTCGGGCTGCATGCCAGACTCGGAGAACGGCATGTCGATGGCCGGGAACTTTTGCGAACAGACACCCTTCTGTCCGTGCCTCGACGAGAACTTGTCGCCGATGACGGGTGATCGGGGGATGCGGAGCTTGATGTGGATCTTTTGCAACGGCGTGTCTCCGGCGTCGCCTCCGAGAAGACGGACCTCGTCGATGAAGGCCGTTTCGTCGCCCTTGTACTTGTGCACTTTGGTCCTTCCCGTGATCTCGTCAATGTACGCCGCGACGGGATCGCCAGTCTTGACCCTCGTTCCGATCCTGGGCAGACCGTCGACGTTGAGGAAATCCCTCCACTCAGAATCCTCCTTGACATCGCGTCCGAGACCGAAATGCAGCGTCGGCGCACCGCGGGAGGACGAGCCGGGCGTGTCCTTGAGGTCGAAAATGTCGGATTTGTACACCGTGCCGTAGCCAAAGCCGCGTTCGTGCGCAGACTTGTTGAGGATCATGGCGTCTTCCATGTCGTAGCCCGTGTACGAGATGACGGCGACGACGGCGTTGGTGCCGTTGGGGAAGTTGTCAAAGCCGTAGTGGTCATGCAGCTTGGGGCGGACCACGGGGGTTTGACCGGATTGGAGGCGGTACTGCGGGCGTAAGCGAGCGAAGCGAGCGAGACGACGACGGCGGATTGATGACGGATTGCATTCCGTTGCATCTCCTCGTCGGAGCGACTACTCACCATCTTGTTGTCGGTGCGCTTGCTGATAGCCGTGGACGGCGTACCCATCGACTGCTTCCCCATCTGGCACTGGGTACGTCAGCGATGCGTGTCGCGATGCGTCTTTAAGCGAGTGATCCCTCGCCGCACTCGTTCGCAACGCCACTCACCTGGTACATGTTACGCGGACTCTGGTTGAAGTCGGAGAATGGGGTGAGATTCGCAATGACGCTGAGCATGCTCGTCGGGTCGAGCTCGACATGGGTCGAGACGCCCTTTTCAATCTCCTGATTCGTGCACGCGACGTCCATGTACACCTGCTCGAACGTGCCCACGTGGTCGACCTTGCCGTTCTCGAGGTAGCGGACCGGTCGCATCATCCTCGCGCGACTCGAGAAGAGGTACAGACCCGGGTACTGCCCACCCTTTGTAATCGGCACGTAGCCAATCTCGAGGTCGAGCGGGACGCGATTGGTGCCTTCCGTCTTCCATTTCCGGAGGAGGTTGGCGAGATGCTTGGACTTTGATGGCGAGGCCCAGCCGATGATACGCCCGTCGAGCTGGACGACGACCATGCGTGTGCCGTCGATGTGCGAGGCAAAGACTTGGGTCATGCCGTGCGAGGTGAGCAGGGATGGCACGTGCGAGACGTCGAGAGAGGACGTGATGAGCTTGCAGGTGTGGGAGAGGTGGTTGAGCAGGCCGCATGGGGAGCCGTCGGGCGTGTGCACGGGGCAGAGGAAGCCTGCAAAGTCAGGTGATGCTAGCGAGATTGGAACGTTCGACTCACCCCACGATTCTGGCAACAGTTTTCTGACCGTCGTCGTTTTCAGTTCTGCAAAGAACGCCCCGCGGTGGATACACCGAAAGTGGCTGAGGTATCGGTAAAAGTTGAGCTTCTCCGCGACGATGGTGTATCCCGAGGTCTGCTGCAGGTCGAGACCGGTCGGGGAGACGAGGTTGCCCGTGGCGAGAAAGTAGGCGAGTTTGGCGCCAATGTCCCAATTCACTTTGGACAGCACCGAGGGAAAGTACCGGGCTGCGGCGGCACGTATCAGCACGGACCAGGTCCACGACGACCAAACACGCCGCGATCGCGAAGCGGATCCACGACAACCAAACACGCCGCCAAACACGCCGCGATCGCGGAGCGGGTCCACGACGACCAAACACGCCGCGCCGCCCGCACTCACCACTCGTAAACTCCCTCGCCTTGTTCTGCCTCACATCCAACTGCACCTGCGCCCTCACCGCGTTGAGACAGTCCTCGAGCCGTTCCTTGATGATCATCCCGTAGAGGAAACCGGGGAGGAGGACCTCGTGGTGCTGCGGCGAGTCCGGGTTGTCGGCGCAGGTGGACCCGGAGACGAGGGCGTAGAGCTTTCGGAGCATGAACCTGGCGTGGACGTCAGCGGGTGGCAAGGAGGGGGTCGGGTCATAGGGTCCATGCCATACGACGCGATGCGAGGCAACGGGACACGACCTCTGTGGACTTTGATGGATAGGACGGTGTGAATACGACGCAGCGACCGATAACAGTGACGTTTGCCATCACGGGTCGAGCCGAGTCCCTGGGCCACTCACAGGAGCATGCGGAACTTGTCCCTGGGGTTCGGGAGGTGGACCAGAACCACTCTCTTGAGGAGGAAAGCGCCCACCGCGATGTTGCTCAGGTCTTCGGGGACGTTCAGGACGACTCTGAACTTCTCGCCGAGGTAATCGAGGCATTGCTGTCCGGTATGCAGCCCCCAGGTCTTTTGGCCTCGGAGGAGCAGCTCGACTCGATCGGTGAGGAAGGTATTGTCGTATTCGCCCTGGACGAGACCTTCGAAAATCTCCTTGTCCGACGCGTCTACCAGCGCCTTGAGGATGAGCATGAGCGGGATCATGTACTCGACCTTGCGCCATGCAAATCGTATCGTCGCACCCCCGTTGGAGAGGTAGTGGATCGTGTTGGTGCAGGCGGATTGGTCCGGTCGGACACATCGGATCTGGCACCCGTACGGCGTATACGACACACCGCGCTTGGCGAAACTGGGTCGGTACAGGTTCAACGGGTGGTGCCGGCGGGGGACGACGAGGTACCGGATGAGCTTCTCGTTGCCGTTGACGATGAAGTATCCGCCAAACGAGGTGGACTCCTCGCCACGCTTGATCATCTCGGTGGAGGACATGCCGGCGAGGTGGCACCGCGCGGACTGAGGGTCAGCGGGGTACGGAGCGACCTCGAGCGAAGCGCAGAGGGAGAGCAAAGCGGCGAGAGAAGTGAATTTCGGAGTGGAGGGATTGGACCCCATGGGATGAAGGTTGGACTTCATGGGAGAGATCATCGTCAAGGAAGGAGGGTCCTCAAGGGAGAGTCGAGAACCTTCAAAGAAGAAAACGTTGCCGATCGCAGGCAACCCTCAAGGAAGATCGAGAACCTCAGTTCCGCCCACTCCGTCTACCGTCTCTGCACCGGCGCACTCACCCGAACCATCACCGGCAAGAGCCCGCACTCCTTCGTCTCGAGATACTCCCTACTCTCCCCGTCCTCCCCAGTGACCTTCCACGTGATGCTCGCGGTGAGTTTCGCGCGGTACGTCGTCAGTCGCTCTCGCGCCTCGGTCGGGAACATGCGTCGCTCGATCGCGAGCTTGTCCTTGTCGGGGACAAAGGGCTTGGCGAGGTTGACAGAGTTGATCTTGTCTGAGCGGGGTGAGCGCGAACGTCATGAAACGGAACGTCATGAAACGTCATGAAATGGACTGCGTGCTTGGCACCACTCGAACGCGACGACGTGAAGTGGCGCGGTAGTCATCCTCCGCACGAACGGCCCCCGACAGCGCCGATTGTTCTTTGACTGATTAAATCTATCACACTGGCAGCGGCTCCGGATAATGACAACGGGTCCAACTCGCTCAGAGACCGCCGCTCGTCGCTAGCCACTCGCTTGACCGACAACCTCGCCCCTCGGACCCAACCCCTCGAATCCACACTGGCACCACAACCCACACCACCCAAACCCCTTCGGGGGAGCTTCAAAAGCCGCTTGATCTGCAATGCACCCCTGAGTCCGCACTCACAAGTAATTTTCGTGCCAAAGGGCGCTCCATCCCGGGCCAGCCCGTCAAACACCACCTTCTCCCCGATATCCTCCACTCCCATCATCAGCAGCCCCTTCCCCCTCGAGGGTCCTGCACGAGCGCATCGAAACTCTCGATGTGCGGGCGGACCAGCTCGTCCAGCGCCGGCACGTCCGACAAGGACACTTGCGATGTTTCGCCCTCGCCCGAGCCGTTTGCCGGGGTCGTAACAGCCGCAGGGGGGTGTCTGAACCGCCTCTCCCGGGAGAGCGTGTGGAACGTGGATTTGTCGCCTGTGGTGGGACCGTAGAACTTTGGTTCGTCTCCGCCCAGAAGCGGGGAAGACGGGGAGGGAGGCGAGGACGACGAGCTGGGGGAGGAGGAGAGAGAGGGAGGAGACGAGGTGGATGCGAGTGTAGGGGAGAGCGGGTCGAACGGCATGTTGGGTGGGAGTGGGTGGGTGATGGGATGGGTTTGGATGCGCCCGCCGGTACCACGGGGCGGCGCCAGACCTCTAGCGGCGGCGTGTAGCACTCTTCGTCCTGCGGGGACTCTCGCTCAGCCTCTCACGGCGAGTGCGAGGAGGTTGGCGTGTGGTTGATTGCGGACAGAGAGATGAGGATAGAGCAACGACGAAACGACGAAATCTCAATGACAGAGGTTCGGCTCGTCAACTTTTCGCCCGTGCCTGGATTCCGAATGTGGCACCCTCGACCCGTCTCTGAGTTGGACAGACCCTGGAGTGCATTCCTGGCGAGGTCTTCCCCAGAGAACTCGCTGCCGTGCGGCAGTCTCGAAGATGGAGCACACGGCGGGGTTTACGTGAGTTCAACAAAACAAAGGAACCCACCTTGGACACGAAGTACCCAAAGAAGGCAGGGAGACTCGGTCAGATCAAATCAGATCAAGCGGATCTTGATTCAAGGTTTATATATGTTGTTGGGTCAAGCTTTTCTGTTTCGCCTCTATAGCTCAATTGGTCAGAGCATGTGACTTTTAATTCCATTCCAATCCCAAGGTTGCGGGTTCGAGTCCCGCTAGAGGCTGGAAGGCGGATCGATCACGCGTTCACCTTTGTCTTTTGTTTTTGGTGGCCGTGACGGTGGCATGTGCCCCTGCCTAATTTCGTGAGGGATGCCCTTGCCCAGTGGTCGGAGTGGAGACGAGACAGTGTGCGGCTTTGGATAGTAGACTTGTCACTGACCATGGGCCGGAGGTCTCGCGTCCGGTGTCGGCACCGCACATTGGGCTCCAAGCGGTACCACAAGCAGCCAGTGGGAGGCTCCATTCCAAAGTCCCATCGCGCACGCAGCGGTACCACCTGCCTTGTGACTTACTCGACCCGTAGCTGGACTGACCGCCCTGACAGGGTCAGAGAGCCAGGCTCAGGCTGAGTTCTGAGGTCCGCTACTCCTTTGAGCTCGTAAAACCGGCGACAACATGCTGCTCATCCGGTATTAGGCGTGAGCTGTAACGAGCGTGGGTAGATGCCACCAAGTTTCCAGCGCCCCCGGAGCCCTGCTTTGTGCTCGAAAGACTATCGTCCTCATTTCACAGCGGAGCCAACGACGCGTGCACCTCGTCAAAGCGGGGGTTAGCACTGGCTCCTCATGGGTCTACGCATGGTAGTCGGCGCGAGCCGAATCGGGTTTACGACTGATCGTGGAGCCATCACATGTCTCAGTGTCGCTTCACAGATTCTAGATGCTCCCTATCGAAGGAGTCGTGCGTACTCATGCCTCAACCGTATTCTGCGTTCTCCAATACGATCTGTGGCCTGACAGTGCACGCCCGCGGATGTGGCAGCGAGACCGAATTTGCCGCGCGTGGTCCACAGCAGATGATCATGTCCATTTTGCTCGTCATTCATTACACTCCAATCAACCTTGACTGTGAGCTTCATGATCTCCCCGATCCCAGGTAGGACTACTATCACACTGCCCAGAACTCGCACCCTACCGAAAATGATGATATCGCCGGGACCAATATCAAAACCCGGCGAAACCCACCACCAGTGTGGCACTCCATCTTCGACCACCTCCCATCACCCTTTCGACCATATCTCGTCTTGTTTTGATGTTATATGCTTGGCAATTGGCTCGTTTTCATCGCAGGCAGCAGCCCGCCTAGCTCAGTCGGTAGAGCGGCAGACAGAGCAGCGGCTGCAGCCGGACATTCGCGGCGTTCCATACTTTCCCACGGTCAGAGACCTAGTCCAGTCGACAGAGGGATACAGTGCGGCCGGACATCCGCGGCATTACAATACTTTCCCACGGTAGCTCCCACCTGAGCTCGGTCGGTAGAGCGCTGGTGAAGCCGGATAATATCGGCGTTACACAACTCTCCCACTCTCCCACGGTGGTTCTACCAAGGCGTGGCAGCCGACCGATGCGATTCATTGTTGCCTACATGCGTACAAGCCCTGTGTCCCAATCTACGCTGTTCCACTGGACCGGAATGAACCTGACCCGAGACCCCAGCCTTGCCATTACATCGCCACCTGTGACCCCCATCGCCGCGTTTCCCGATCACCATCCCCAGACCCGCTACCGCTAGAACGTCGCCCCCTGAGCCTGCATCAACCCCCACGACCTGAGCTGCTCGCAAGACGGGCTCTTTTGTGCGCGAAGCTCCCTGATCTTGTCGTAGTTGGCTCCGATGCCAAAGAAGCCGGCTTCCTGCGAGATCTGCTGTTGCTTCCTGCTGTTGAAATACTCGCACTGATCCGGACGGTCAGCCAAGTGACCCCCGTCATGAGCCAGGGTATTAGACAGTCTCGACGAGAGAGGTATTCCGTTGCAAAGGTGACAGGAAAGAGACCCTTCGACCCACCTCGTTGCGGAGCTTCTGTATGTAATTCGTCTCCACCCCTCTCTCAAACGACCTGACCTTGTTGGAGTACATCGCCGCGTCCTTTTGTCCCCTCCTCGCCTCGGGGACGCTCTCCCATAGATGACTCCCCTCCCATTCCGCCTTGTTGACATGGTACGGCACTCCCCGGTGCCAGGTGTTCCGGGCGAGGTCGAAGCGGGAGGAGGAATCCCAGGAGTATGACGGGTCGGGCGGGGGCGGCGTGGTGAACAGGGAAGGGATGACAGAGAGGAGAGCGAATGCGAAGAGGAGTATGATGGGGAGAAGTGCAACGATGGGCGAAGCGTTTTCACCTCCACCTGCGGCGGCCGCGCGACGTCGTGGTCCGCCGAATTGAGCTTGGAAGCCTCCAGGTCCGCCGAATGTGAACACTGCGGCGACGCGTCAGCAAGGGCGTCGGCGCCGGCGCCGGTATGACTGGTGCATGGGCCACTGACCATTGGCATTTCCAAACTGTCCCCCAAACGGACTTCCCCCTCCCATACCACCGCCTGGTCGTATCAGCGGGGTCCCTCAAAGTCGTTGCTGCCGCTTCGATGCCAGGGACTCACCAAAGAACGCATTGAACAGGTCCTCCGGGTTGACTTCCGTGTACATCCCGCCGTTCCCGAAACCCGGGTGCATCCCCCCTCCGCCCCGGCTCGGCACCCCGCCACCCCGTTGCGTAGGATCCGAGTTGGGGTTGGAGTCGAACGCAGCGCGGAGATTCGTATCCGACAATACCTGGAAAGCTTTGGAGACCACTGAGGGTGTAAGCGGGTTACTCCGGGGCAAGCATGCGAAGAGAATCGAGGCTCACTCTTGAACGCCTCGTCCGCTCCCGGTGCACCGCTACGATACAGTCAGCACGGAATTCGACGTATCAACCCTGACACCTCGGCTCAGACAGCGACACACTTCTTGTCAGGGTGCAGCGCCAGCGCAAGTTTCTTGTACGCTTTCTTGACGTCGTTCTCCGTACATGTCCGTTCCACTACACAATTAGCAACCTGCTCGCGATGCGATCCGCAGCTCTGAGCGCAAGCGCAAGTCGTGTGTCCTGGCACCGGCGCATCGTCGTTTCCACTCACCCGCCAGAATCTCGTAGTACTGGTGGTGCTGACACGTCTTGACCCTTTTGACCACCTCCATCTGCTTGACCGTGTACTCCCTCTTCTTCCCCTTGTCTGATCCTGATCCTGCTGCCCCTGCGCCACTCCCCGCTCCTCCTGCGGCGGTGGTACCGGATTTTGGCGCATGGCCAGGTCTGGCATGCGCCGAGGTCATGTGTTCCTCGACCCCGCTTGCTGTTGCTCTGGACCGACTCCCGGCGCCGGACGGTCCTGCCTCCTCATTCGGTGTCGGAGCAGGTGACGAGCTCTCGCTGGTACTCGTGCTGGTGCTCGATGACACCGTGATCTCCCGCTCAATAATGGTGACCAGCGCTTCGCCCTCGGGAGTCGAGTAGAGGGAGACCGACTTCTTTGCGAATTTGAGCGCCGAGGGCAAGTTGGAGGAGGAGCGATGCCGTTGGGCGATGGAGAGGCATCGCAGGGCTTCCTCCTTGTTCACCTCCATGACGGGGGAGAGGGTGCGAAATGGAGAATACGGAGGGGGACTGGAGTAGCCGTGGATGGGTCTGGTCTAATCGCCTGCCTCGCGAGATGGTTCGACGTGTTGGAGAGAGGACGATAGTGGTAGGTATGGTGTATGTCGAAAAGTCGCAATGGCGTCGCATGCGACCACGACAACGACGAAGGGCCGGGCCACGTTGAGCCAGAGGCCAAGAGAACGGAAGCAAAATCCACCGCCACACTGAGATATCGCCGGGGGGAGGAGTCGCCACCCACCGCGCTGCACCACCTTCAATCATTCAGCAAGCCGTTGCACCTATCCTTCTTTCTCATCGTTGCCATTATCGGCTGACTCGTTCACTACCTCTCGTAGCGAATCAGCCACCGCCGACGCCCACGCCCTCGCCATGTCATCTCAAACCGTCTTCATACGCCTACCCTCTCCGCTATCGCCTCTGCACCTCACCCTCCCCCATCCATTCCACTCTCCGACATCCCCCTCCCTCCCTCCCTATCCACCTCTCAGACCTACCTCCGGACCCCTTCCTCCCTCCCTCTTGACCCTTCCACGCGAATCAGCTCTCTACGACATGTGGAGAACCCTGCGCACCCGATCCGGCTCGAGCTGGGCGTGCGACTTCTGGGCGGGAAGGGCGGGTTCGGTACCCAGCTCCGGGCTGCTGGTGGTCGGATGAGCGCGAGCAAGGCGACGAATGTGGATTCGTGCAGGGACCTGTCGGGGAGACGGCTGGGGACGATCAAAGAGGCACAGCGGTGAGTGATGCGGATGCGACGGAGTCACCTCGCGCCATGCTTCAATGTACACATCCCCACACGGCGGGATAGCCCCACTTGCGTCACCTCCCCGACGCTGACAATCTCAAACCACTGGATCCCGCTGACGCCTCCTAGCCAAGCCGAACTCCTCGAGTCTGCTCCCGCACTCCGCGCCGCCGCGAAAGCCGCCGAGAAAGCCAAGCTCGAAGCGCTAGAGCGTCAACTGGGTATCAACGCCGCCGAGTCCGCCTCCACCGAAGCGGGGCCCTCGTCGGGATCCGGATCCAAACGCATCGCAGAGGTCGACCTGGAGGAGTTGGCAAAGAAGAAACACAAGTTCGAGGACTCCAAGTTTCTCGAGGAGAGTAGGGAGATCAACGATAATGTCCGATCAGCAGTTTCTGCAGGTGAGTCCGGATTTAATTTGGTTTTCAAGTCAAGCGCATATCAATCCTGCCACTTGTTAGCAAAGCCGGAGACCAGAACTGACAGGCGTAGCTATGCTCCTGAAGAAGAAGAAGAAGGCAAAGGCCGACGCCGCCAACGCCTCCTCGAGCAAGTCCGTAGTCGCCGTCGACGCCGCCAAGAAAGCAGAGAAGGACAAGGTCGCCATGCCGCCTCCTGCCGTCAGCGCGGCTGCATCGGCTGTGCCCGCTGCGTGAGCAAGGCCAGGTGTTCCGCGCTTGTATACATATTTTCCCCCGTCCGGGTCCAGATCGGCTCGGAGGCGCTCCTCCCACATCGTTCATGTATCATGTTGTATGCGGATCTGAACCCGGTCGTCCTGGGGCGAGCGATGTCGACATACAGTCGGATGTTGAGTACAGTCTTGGCGGCGAGAAATATACACCTCCCAGCCATCCGCGTCGCGAGAGAACTGGTGAGATACACTGCGCGGCAGCTCGACGACTATCATGGCGGGGTAGTCTTCTTCCACGCCTTAGTCATGCCGACTCTAGCCGAGGCATGCAAGATGTGCGTGCGCTGACTCCAGTGAAGAGGTCAAACTCCTCGTCCAGGCGGAGTAACTTCCATGCGGACCGGGCGCGATAGCCAGATGACCGAGGCGGTAGAAGATATCCCGGAGGTCTATCGACGGGTTCGACGCAGCTTGCATGCCTGCAGCAAGAACGGCACGAAGGGATCACTACTTACGCAGCTCGTCCCCATCCAACAGTCCTCTGAAAGCGCAAGACTCGCTCGTCGTATTGTTTTTTTTTTTCCAGCAGTAAACACCTCTGTAAGGTGCTTTGATTCCGCGATCAACTCATCGTGCTATCTTTGCCTTGTCCCGTCCAAACGGTCTGAGTTCCTCAGTTCAAATCGCATCAAATTCGCCACGGCGACGAGTCGAGAATAGACTGCGATCGCCACATACCTGTTCAGGCTGTCATAAAGTCTGCTTATCCGCTACACTCCCCGCCGACCCCGGGATGGCGCCCAGCCCTCAGGGTTGTATGCTCCGCCATGCCGGTCTTGTCTCGCAGCCACTTACCACGCCGCTCCAACGTGCCCCTGAAGCAAGCTTGATTGAGCCTCGTGGTGAGCGCGATTGGCCGGTCCACGGAAGGGCGAGGGCAGACAGTTTGGCGGAGAGACACGGACACAGGATGGCTGGATGTCGCACAAGTATGGGAATTAGACCTGCTCTGACACTGCGATAATGCAATTGGATCCAGGTTCCAGCGCTCTTCGACTTCTTTGTGACATGTTTACATCAGATGCGCACGAGCCGCTACATCAGATCGTTGCGAATTGCAGTACCCACTTGTGGATGAGCGGGACAGGAGTCTCGGGCAGAGCGAGGCATGAGAGGCGGACGCCCGTAGGCGAGAAGGAGTGCAAGTGGCATCGGGAGTTCAAAGTCAGATCGGACCTGAAACGCGCAACCGATGCTCAGACTTCTGTCTTCGGGTCGGCCTTGGGCACCGAGAGAGAAAGTACGACGAGGAGGCACTGCCCTGAGGAGCTGCGGCTCTGCGAGAGTGCAATCGCCGAGGCCGTATCCCACGTCGCAAGGCGAGGGCATCGGGCTAGAGCCGTGCCCCGTGTCTGATCGGCAGACACAGGCCTTGAGAGGATCTTCTCTGAGCAGCTCAGCCGCCAGGTCGGATACAATGATTGGGGTTTCAGCATCCAGCATGCAACGACCTATAGTAGGACAACAGAGTATGGTCGAAAGTAAGTCGTTGGAAGCCATCATCATGCTCGACTTTGAAGTGTCGCCCACGCCACGTCGAGTGGTGCACGTTCACGCTGTCGCCCGGCCTTTGCCCAGGGCCCAGCCAGCTCGTCCTCGACGCCGGCCGTGCACTGCACAGTCCAGAGTCCAGAGTGCTGCTGGCTCGCCCGACGCGAAGAGTTGCGAGAGATATTAAGTGGCTGCACCCGCCATCTCTACTTATGAAGCATGTCAAAACTGAGACGCGCTGTGCCACGCCACATTCCCCGCCCTGACGCGGCCGCTTCTTTTCCTTCTGCGGTTTCTGTCTGTGCCTGCGTCGGCCCTGAGGGTACAGGTACATTCCTGATCGTGAACCTCACGCGTCTGCCTTTTTTTGCGTTTTGCTTGTTCACTGTTCAGCCACGATGACATGTCCATCGGGTGGAGCAGGTTCGATCGCGCTCAGCCTGGCGATGTGCGGTCAAAGGGCTCGTCGCAGGCGCTAGCCGCGTCATGAGGATCTGCATGGCGTGGCGAGGCGTGTCTTCCACAGGACACTGCTCAGAGGTTGGCTCTCTCTCTCTCTCTCTCTGTGTGATCGCGATCGCGTGGCGTCTTGCCCCGTCTGCTCTGTAAGGTGGTTCGGCGGTGGAACACTTCACAGCAACCATGGTCGCGCCACCGCCATCGACAGCAGGGACAAAGGGTAGGCCTTCAAAGGGTCATCGACGTGATGTCGGGCTCTAGCCTGTCCTCGGGGTGACCACGCCGTTGATGTCTACGCCTACGCCTGCGCAACAGCCGCCTAGTCATCGACCGGCGTGGTCCTGCTCTGAACGCTGTGCTCCGATAGCCCAGGTAATGTGAAGCCTGCCGAGAGCTGCGCGTGCATGCTTCACATCCTCTCTCGCTACCCTCGATGGGGGTGAGGACGTCGCGTTCTATTCGGGGGTTTCTTGACCTGCTCGAGGGGGAGAGGAGAGGACAGAGCTGCCGAGAGAATGAGACGACGTGCTGTTGTGCTCGCTCACCGCCCGCCCGGCTGCACTGGACGAGAGACTACTTGTACTGACTATACCTCGCCACCCCCCTTCCCGACGTTTTCACCATCGTACTCTCATCACCTCTCGTGCTGTTGCTGATACTTGGTAACATCACACCACTAATACTCGTCAAGCGCCTCGACGACGAACGGAATAGTCACGACGACAACGACTCGACACTCGCCCATACCTTCTCCTACCCTTCCGACTGCTGTGAAGCACCTTACACTCGTTGAACAAGCCTCTATCCTCTATATTACCACCTTCCCCCCATCCACGTAGTCGAAAGCGTTCTCGCTGCGCACTACCAGACCACCGCTAGACACCCATCAGTGCAACCACATCCGCACCTCCCCATCACCATGCGCCTCTCTCTCCCTCTCCTCTCGCTTCTGCTTCTGGCATGCGGCCTCGCCGATGCCAGGCCCGCCACCTTCGGCAAGCGCTCCCAGAACGCCACCCTCGCCGAGATCATCGCCAAGCGTCAGACGAACCGTCAGAACATCGCGCTCCGAGCCCACGTCAAGGACACGATCAAGCGTGTGCAAACAGGCCTCAAGGAGAAGGCGGTCGACTCGCGCGCGGCCTCCCCCGACCTTTCATCGGCGACCGCCTCTGTAGAGGAGCGATCTCACAAGGCAGACGGCACCCGTCTTCTCCTTCCCCGTGATAGCCAAACCCCCGCTAGAAAGCGTGACCTCCAGGCGCAGACGGGCAGCGAGACGACCAAGCGTTCTCTCCAAGCCGACGGCACCCGCCTTCTCCTTCCCCGTGATAGCCAAACCCCCGCTAGAAAGCGTGACCTCCAGGCGCAGACGGGCAGCGAGACGACCAAGCGTTCTCTCCAAGCCGACGGCACCCGCCTTCTCCTTCCCCGTGATAGCCAAACCCCAACCAGGCGTGATCTTCCTGCCAAAGAGGGCGTCAAGAAGCGGTCGACCTTTGAGATTCAGGACGAACAGCTGGTCCAGGAGACTGATGAGATCGTTTACGTCGGCGGCTATCCCCGATGCCCCGCCTCGGTTGGCCGCAAGACTGGCTATGCCCATTACGCAGGGTGGAAGCTTGCTGGTGACGACGTGAGTGTCCTTCCTTCCCTCCTCGCTGCCACCTGGTGTCCTCGCTGATCCCATACCAGCTTTCCGGCGGCCTCCCCGTCTCCCCCGAATCCGCCTGCATCGAGACCTGCAACGCTTACGGCGGCGCCTGCTCCGGCGTCTACTTTGACCACTCGATCAAGAAGTGCTTCCTCAAGGGCACGCACACCGGCGCTTGGACCTTTGAGCAGGAGGAGGACAACGACGGTGTTGACCTCGTCGGCGGTTGTTCTCTCTGGTCTGCTGTCGGTGAGTCGACTGGTCTTCTTGGGGTACGTTAGTGCAGTGGCTGATGATCTGGCCAGTCCCGGCGGAGATGGACGAGTCTTGCTGCGTCGCATAAACGGTTGCTCCAAAACGAAAGTGACAGACTCAGCATGGTGACCGGCAATCGCATTGGCTGTGACAAGAGGATACACGGTCTCCATCTGCGCAAACTACATACCGTCTCGGCTTCCTCACTCCCCTCACTTTTCCCTTTCTCGGACACTGGCTTGCCCAACTATACAAGAGGACACTGGTTTTGCCCCTTGTAGCGATCTTTACATTACTTTACCTTATCTCGTTACCTTACCTCGTTACCTTACCTTACCTCATCTCATCTCGATTTAGCTGGTCTTCTCTACCGTATCCACTTTCCTCTTCCCTACCGCCCCCTCGAAGCCCAGCTTGTAGTCTACTTTGCTCTCCCCGCCCTTGAAGGACGATCCTCCCGCCCCTCGAAGGGGCTCTTCTACGTGTGACTCCAGTCCATACCATTCATTATACCCCGGCTCTGTGGAACTTGATCTCGAACTTGATCTCGGTGCTGGTACAGGAAGTATGCTCCATAGACTTGATACCCAGAACTCGGAACTCAGGCATGCAACTGAATGCTTATCCAACGTGCGAGCCGATTGTAGCGACCACAGGTGGCTCACAGCCATCGCCAACGCCATCGCGATTGTCAGCGTCCCTCCCAACTCCTCGACGTCCGCACGACCAATCGTGACGCGACTGATTTCGCAGTAGGCTACAGCCGCTATACGACAGGATATGTGAAACTGTGAAATCGAAACGCGGGGCGCGGCGCGTCTGAACGGTGGCGGTGGCGGTGGCACGCCAAGTCCAGTCGGTGGCGGCGTGACGACGCGGCGATAATGCTACGAGGTATCGGCCGTGTAACCTTTGATCTAGTGCCGGTGCTGGCGCTGGTGCCGGTGCCGATGCCGCGGAGTAACGATCTCCGAACGCGTCTCGCACCGCATCGAGAATGCTACAGCCGCCTGACTCTACTTCAGTCGTCAAGCTACGCGATGCACGGCGTTACCACCGTGACACCTGCCGTGAGGCCGTCCCGATTCCCATTCAGTATTGAGCCTCCTCGACCCGATCTCTGACTGTCGCCCGCCAGGTCCGGGTGTCGAGAAGTGTGATGGGCTTGGCCGCGAGCCAGACGTCGGCCGTACCAGTCTTGCACGACACGTCATTGACACAAACACCGCATACTTTGACACAATCACCGCTTCTCCCCAAGTCGAATCGGCATCGTTGTCACTTGAGTCCGGATTGGCTCAAGAGCCTGTTCGCAGCATGTCCCCAGTCATCTCATGCAACACCACGAGGGACAACAACAATCACATGTCTATAGGATCATATGCACATACTACCGCCTGGGCCAACGCTCACCCTCATCACCCACCCAACGCACACTCAAACCACTGACACCCCACCCACCCACCTAACTCTATACTCGCCGCTCTTCGCCCTCCCTGTCCCCATACGAGCTCTCCACCTCGCTCGCCTCCCTCGTTTGATCCTCCTCATCCTCCCACTCCGCGTCCCTGGCTTCGTCCCCCTCGAACTGGATCACTTCTACTGTTCCCTCCTCCTGTTGGATCACCCCGACCTCGAGCCTCCTCTCGCCGTGACCGTGACTATGACCGTGATGGTGACCGTGGTGGTGTTCGTGATCGTGATCGTGATCATGTCCGGCAACTAGCTCCTGCCCGAGCTCATGAAGATCACCTCGGCGATTGAGCGCTTCCACGCCGTGCACCCCATCTCCATCCAATCCGCCCATAACGCGATCCCGAGCTCCTCCCAGGGCTCCCATCCCGTTCAGCTCTCCCACCTCCTCGACCTCTAGATCTTCGCCCTCGCCCTCGCCCTCCCCTTCCGCTTCGTCCGCTTCGTCCGCTTCGTCCTGCTCTTGCTCCAGGACCACTCCATGCCCCCCCTGTTCCCGCTCCTGAGTCGACGGCGCCACGTAGTTCTCTACCCGTTCCTCTAGGACATACTCCGCGTCGATGACTCCCTGCCTCCATGCAACGACCTTGCGCTTAATCCAGCGTCGGTGCGTCCAGAGTGTGACATACAGCCAGGTCACGGGGCCGGAGAAGCGCACTGCGAAAAGTGAGTTGGCTTGAACGGCATGCTCAACAGCGGAGTATACGTTCTCGACAGATCGAGAAAAGTGATAGAGCTCGAGATTGATTTGCAGCCTTGACATGGCATGGGTAGGAATCGAACGACACGACTCACGCTGGACAGTCCGGAATGCGTCGGTCGGCTCCAGGGGCGCCGTGATGACGTTCATGACAAGGGTGAGGACGAGCGGCATGGTCATCTGGCAGACCATCCACCCGACGCTGAGGAGCACCGCTCCGGTCAGAGGCCCAAGTCGCGCACGGAACGGCCGGCGGAAGAACTGCAATAGGAATCAGCGCTCGCGAACTATGCACCGGACGAACACGCTCCCACTCACGCCGTGAAGTCTGTCAAATGTGGCTGGAGGTCTGTACCGCTGCCCGAGTTGTTCTCGGACCGCGATTTCCAACACATCGAGGACGACCCCCATTGCCCTGACACATCAGCTCGTTGGCTCTTGGTGATTCATCCCCGCCACCTGACCGAACTCTGCCCCTGGACACCGCGCCAAGTGGCAGCTAGAGTCCAGCCAGATTCGTCTCGGTAGATCAAGAACAAAGTCGCGTTGGACGTACCAAGCATCCCAGATATGCAGTACGCTAGCGGCCTCGCTGGTCCCATACCGAATCACCATCCCGGCCTGCAACTCCCACAGTATGCCCCGGAACATCGCATGCACCCCAAATAGCATGACAAGCGCATACACCCTGCGAAGACCCGTGAACACGGACCGCTTGATCCGGGTTGATCGGGACGACTTGCGCAACATGGCGGCTCGGTCGAGAGTCGAGACAAAGGACTTGGTCTTGCGAGCGAAGAAGGCGAGGGCGTAGAGAGTGAAGAAGCCGGTGATCTGCAGAGTCAGCCACATGTCAATGAGTTACGGTTTCGTTTTGTCACTCCGCTGGAGTCGGAATGGGTGGGCGTGACTCTTTACGCCTTGCGATAAACCTCACTCACCATGCTGTACCCATCGTGGACTTTACCAAGCACCATTCCCATCAAGCCTCGCCCGACAAGCAACGGCGTAAACACCGCCGCACCCACCGCCAAGCCCGCCGCAATCGCTGTCGCCAGGATGTGGACATACACCCTCGTGCGCCAGTATCTCGGCAGCCAGACGGTCACATAATCAGTCTTCGGATCCCGTTTCGCCCTGTGCGTGGCGAGGTCTTGTCGTATGATCCGAATCTTGTCGGCCCTCGTGCGTGGCGTTCCATGCGCGGTCAGCGGGACCAGCGCGCCTTCCCTGCCCGTCCCCGATGTGCGGGGGAGAAGCACGACATGGTCGTCCGCTGGCACGCGCGCAAAGGTCGGTCCAGCAAAGTACGGTCCGAACATCACTCGGAATGGTACGTCCAAAGCCGCCCAGAAAAGCCGTATAGGCAGGGACTCGGTCTCGTCTTTATCATGCCCGGGAGGCATGCGCACGCCGAACATCACGGAAGTGAGGTTGAACACTCGCGACGAGCTGTGCCACCACAGTGATAGGAGCTTCTTGATGCGGTGTCGGAAACGGATGTCATTGAGCATAGGCGGGGCGACCAGGAGAAGCAGCACATAATCAAAGGGAGTTGATGATATAGGACCGCTAAGAAAAGTCAGGCAATCGCACGATTCGACGAAGATAAATCGCTCACAACTCGTGCAATCGAAGCGGCAGGACTTTGACCCAGGGCTGGAGGCTGACGCCCCATGTAACAGCACCGAAAAGCCACCAGATGAGCATCGAATACAGTACCGATGAGATGGCGAGCTGCAGATGATCAGCGAGTCCCATGTGAACGGGCTCCACTCACCTTTCGGATCTGACCTCGGGCCGGACGCTCAATGATGTCCTTGACGGGTGCGTAGCTCGGGTCATGCGGGTCGCGGATGAAGAACATGGCTCCGGGGCGGCAGATCTGCCACGATATAAGAGATGGCCATAAATGGTGCTGTTTACAAAGGGCGTCTCACTCACCGCTCGGACCCAAGACAACATCTGTGCAAACCCGTACATGAATCTGACCCGCATTAGCGCCGGATCGTGCTCCTCGAATACCTCGGGATGAAGCGGGCGATGACGAGCACTCACGTAGTACCCGTCAGCCAAGCAACGAAGAGCGTTCCAAAGGGCCCGCTTTGCAAGTCTTGCAGTCTGTTGGCAAGCGTCGCACCAGGGAATAGCGGGATGATTGAGAGGTCAATGCAGATGCCCACGCAGAGAGGGAACGCGAGGAGCTCGAGGCCGAGAAAGAAGCCAAGCTACCTCGGATGTTAGCGTGTGTGCGGATATCTGTAGCAACGGCGGTCTCGGCGGCACACGCCGAGGATACCGAAGCTCGAACCGGTACCATCGATAGATCACATGGAGCCGAGAGGCAGCCTCCGGCGAATCATCACCCACCTTGAGACAGCTCCAGTACTTGCGGATCTCATCCGCCACACCCCGCCTATCACGAGGCGCCGGCGTGTCCTCTGCGAGTAGCGCGATCAAACCGGCGAGAACCAGTCCCACCGCATACGCCAGGACGAGAGACCACGCACGATCTGCGAGTCCGCCAGACTTGGCGATGACGAGGGAGATCTCGCGAGAGCGGGCATGGAGGGTGTATGCGGTGTGGCCGATCATCTCGAGCGTGTCCAGGACGAGAGTTATGACGCTTCGGCTTGAAAGCTGAGCGAAAAGACCGCCTAGGTAAGGAAGGGAAGCGAGCCATGCCGACATCGTCGAGAATGACGGTTTAACAGATGCGGGTACCACAGCATCTACGGTGCTCGTAGAGGTGTACGACGAGCCCAAACTGGTCGTCGCTAGACCGAGCTTCCGTGCTGCAATGCTCTCCAGGGCCCGGATGGATGCCAGACCGGGGATGAGCAGCACTTCGCGCAGTATCTCCCAAGCAATGTCGACCACGGGGTCGGTGATTGTCTTGACTCCGCGAAAGGTCATCGTCGCGAGCCTGGCGAGGGGGTGGATTATGTCCGTGCAGAGAAGGACCTTGCCGATGACCATGGGCATCCCGACCAAAAGTGAGAGCGCGGCGCCCATGATGATCACCGCAAGTGTGATCTGCAAGGCGTGAGTATACCGGCGTGCAAGGTAAAGAAGCCGTCACTCACATTCTGAGCGAGGTTCTGCAGTGGTCCGATGAGACCGATGACTATGGTGCATGTAAGCAAAGCGGCCCAGTGATTCTCTGAACGACCTACCTTCCAGCACACCGTCCCAGTCCTCTCTGTCCCAGCCAGCCTCCTCCATTTCTGCCTCTCCATCCACCACTTCCAGCGCCTCTGCCACCCTTGCAAGCTCTGCTACCTCTTCTGCATCCTCTCGCGGCTCCTCCACTTGTCCCAAGGCCACAGGATCCGGCCTGTCCTCATCTCTATCGTCGATATCTTCCCACTCGTCCTCGTCGCCATGCTCCTCGTCTTCATCCTGCCGAACCGCCGGGTCGAGTAAGAATCTGTCTGGCCCGCGCAGGGCCTGTTCGTCATCCACGGCTGGTCTCGGGGGTGTTGGTGGATGATATCCTCCGGTGACTTCCGCCAGGTCGTACGCCCTCCTAAACAAACGGTCCTCATCCCGAGGTCTCGCCCCGTCTTCAGCAACAGAATCGTCCACCGGCTGACCGTCAGGTTCCGGAATATCCTCAAACCTCGCTCGCAGCGCAGCCAACCTCGCCCGCTCGTCCCTCAACTTGCCACGCACATCCACCGTCCGTTCCCGGAGGTCGCGAAGCGCGCGTCGATCTCTCATTCCGTCGTCGTTGAGCGGGAGATCCTCTATCCCCCGGCGGATGGCGTCGAGCTCGGCGGTGAGCGAATTGAGATTGGCAGAGTACATGGCGTCTGCGGCGGAGAGCAAGGCGGATTTGCTCTCTTCCGAGGAGGCGTAAGTGGGATACGTCCGAGAAGACATGGGCGCATCCAGCGGCTGAGCATCGCGTGGCGAAAGTCGGATTGGAGGGGGTATAGCTGGACGTAGCGCAGGACGGTCGAGACGCGGTGGACTCGTTGGTAACCACATGTCGGTG
The DNA here is from genome assembly GCA_003942215.1 of Saitozyma podzolica. Classification (NCBI taxonomy): domain Eukaryota; kingdom Fungi; phylum Basidiomycota; class Tremellomycetes; order Tremellales; family Trimorphomycetaceae; genus Saitozyma; species Saitozyma podzolica. The sequence continues at coordinate 1,421,448 of RSCD01000001.1, forward strand.
TCAATCCCGGCCTCGTCCGCCTGGGTGGGCACGTCCGGTACTGGTCTCTCCGTGGAATCCCTTGACTCGTCGACTTCCGACACGGTTCCCGGGGTGGCCTGGATATCCTCATTTGTGGCACCTTCGCTTGTCGGTAATGACCCTTCAATCGTGTCCCGATCCTTGCCCTTGCCCTTGTCATCCTCCAACATCTCGGGCGGACTCCACATGACCGCCTTGCCCTCTGGCATTCGAGATGGCGTCCTTGCAGTCTCCCCGGACCCAGAAGCGATACCCGGGATCGACTTGAAATCTCCTAGCTTCATCCCATTCTCCACCACTGGCGAAGCCAGCCGCCGGGCCGCCAATGTGGAAGGGCCAGGTCCAGCGGGCGCGGCCGCCCAATCGTCAAACAGCCTCGGCGCCGAGGAGCCCGCCGTGGATCGAACTTGGCGGGCGTGTGCGACCGCCGACGGAGGTGAGTCTTCGTCCATACCCGGCGGACTCGCCTCCGCTAGGTCAAGATATCCGAGGTCTTCGTCTGCGGCACCCTGTTCGCCCTCCCTCAAGGGATACGTTTTCGTCCTCCGCATTGTCCATTCCGAGCCGTCCTTGTTCGCGTGTCGCTCCCGCATACTTTGCCTCCAGCGATAGTATTCCCGCCATGAACCATAACGTCCCGAGGGCGACACAGCAGTGCCCTTCCTCCTCGCCCGTCCTCCAACGACAATCCACTCGTCTGGATCAATCGCCTCCTCCTTCTTGTCCTGCGCAGGCACCTCATGCTGGGCCCAGTCGTGCCCGATCACCCATTCCCGCAAAAGTATGACCGTTATGATCACTCCGGCTAGCGCGAGGGTGAGGATCTGTCCGCGGAAGATAAAGCCGGGGAGGGTGACTTGCTCCGGCGACAGGAAAGGGTCGAGCGCGGCCCAGGATATGCTCGTGACGTTTGGCCTGGATGGGAGACTTGGCGCAGACAGCCTCGGAAGGGATAACGAGGATAGAGGCTTTTCGACAAAGGCAAAGGTCATTGGAGGAGTGTTGAAGAGGACGGACCAGATGGTGGTGATGGGGCGGACGAGGAGGTCGCCGATGGTCAGGTCGTCCCACCGGTTGAAGGTGGACGTCGGGCTTTCGATGGCAGTGGCTGTCGTCGAAGAGGCATTCAGGACGGTGTCTATTTCCGTGGCGTTTGGCGGTAGAGAAAGTGGGGAAGAATATATTCTGCTTGGATGAGTCGCGTTCACGAATCAAAGGAAGCGCTCGGACCGCGTGCTCACAAGTTGTCGGTGATCCAGGTGAGAGTCCTCAGGCTGAGCATGTTGCAGCACGGCAGCATGACCAGCCAGTGGAAGATCACTGCCCATGCTCGGAAAAAGTACTGCAGTCCCCGTAGTAGCGAGAGGAGTGATTGTCGCACATATACGATGAGAGGTATCACCGCGGGGACATATTCCGGATAGACTGCTCGGGTCAGCCTGCACCGCTGGAGCAATGATGGGACTGGATGCCGACCCTTCTTGAACGTGTACTTGTGTCCACAGATCTCACAATACCGCTTCTGACTGGTCGCCAGCCAATTCTTCAGACTGAGACACCGTCAGCTACCTCCGTGTGCCGACCGCTCGAGGTGGCGATAAAGCAAGAACGTACCAATCCGCGTGCACAAACTTGACTGACCCGGAACACTTGCACGGGTGCACCATCGGATTGTCCTCTTCGGCCTCGACGCGGCATACCCTGCACACATCTACCGGGTTCAGCGGAGGCATCTCGAAAGTCGGACGACCAAGCGTGCACCGGTCCACCGCGGTGCGGCGCGGGGCGGCAACACGGACACTGACCTTCTTCAGGCTCGTCGTCAAAGCCGACAGACGCTGAGTGGTGGTCCATCGCTACGGTGCTATCTCATGAGCGATTGGAGTCGCCTCCGCAGACGGGGCGACGAGCGACGAGGCTTGGTGATTCGATAGGGTGTTGTAGAGAGAAGATGATGGAAAGAAGGATGGGATGCTCACTCAAGTTGTTACCCCGCACTCCCCGCGCGACCCGCACCGACGCCGATGATTACCTAATCGGTGTTTCAAAACCGGTGTGGCGGTCACGTGATAATTCCCTCTCATCGTACCTGCCGGTTCCGGCTCATCGGCCGTCCCGGTCCTCATCCCATCACCATGCGGCCACCACAATCCACACCTTCACCGTCTCATCTTCATTCCTCTCTCTTCACCGGACACCCCCTCCTCTCTCTTCTTCAAGCAACGCCCTCACCATGCGCACCACCTCACTTCTCCTCGCCGCTTCTATACCCGCAGCCCTTGCTCTCCCCTCCTTTCGCTTCTCCGCCGACCCCACCGAGCTCGCCGCGCAAGCGTTCTCCTCTGCTCAGGAATGGCTGGGCAACGCCGTCCAAGGTGCCAAGGGCAAGGTGGAGCAGTATGAGGAGGTGATGAAGGCGGGTGTCAAGGCGGAGAGCGTTGACATGGGCGGGATCGAATGTGAGTGACTGGAGCGACGAGCTGGATCCGAGTGGATCTGTCGAGATGCTGGTGGCGAGGGTAGTGGGATATGACAAGGTGTGCTTGGAGAGCGGCCGGGAGGCACACCTCGGTACTTAGCTGGAGGGTGTTCCCAAGGCAGGCAAGCGAATGGGGCGAGCGGCGCCTCGAATCCCGGAGACGCGAGTCGACTCGGCGTAATGCTGGCGCTTCTATCAGAGGTGACAACAGGTATCGACGAGTGAACAGCGACGAAGAAGTCACAATCCACTTGACTCGGCTTACCCCTCAGACCTCTCCGTCACCCACCCCGCTTTCCCGCTTCACCGCCTCCGAGTCGTCGAACCCAACATCTGCGACCCCAACGTCAAGCAGCTCTCGGGATACCTCGACATCTCGGACGAGAAGCACCTGTTCTTCTGGTTCGAGTCGTCTCGGTCTAGCCCGAAGCATGACCCGCTTGTCCTCTGGTATGTCGGCGCGGGTTTGCCCCGCTTCACCGTCCATGATCTCGTTTCAATTGTGCACTGCGCAGTCGCTAAACCCTGAACCCAGGCTTAACGGTGGGCCCGGCTGCTCCTCCACCACTGGCCTCCTCTTCGAGCTCGGCGGATGCACGATCGTCGACGAGGGCCAGAACGTCACCTACAACAAGGACTCTTGGAACTCTGCCGCCAACGTGCTCTTCCTGGACCAGCCTGTCGGTGTCGGATATTCTTACGCCGATTCGGGTGAGGTGAACAACTCTCCAGCGGCGGCCGAGGACGTCTATGCGTTCCTCATCCTTTTCATCTCCCAGGTGAGTGCGGAACGCTCGGTCCCGATTCCACATTCGCACACTGTTGTTTTCACCACAGAAACTGACGTTGAGTCGCTGACATGCATACCTCTCAGTTCACCGAATACGCCAAGCAGGACTTCCACATCGCGGGAGAGTCCTACGCGGGGACGTACATCCCGAACATCGCCTCGGTCATCTACCGCAACAACCTCGCCCTGCAAGTGGCTCCGACGCCCGGCTTGCCCCAGCTCAACTTCAAGTCGGTCATGATTGGGTAAGCAATTCTCCAGATGGTGTCTCCGACTCCGCCCTGCCTCGGAGCCATAAGCTTTGGGCTTGTGAACCCCGTTGACACCCGCAGAAACGGCTTGACCGACCCGTACCACCAATTCGGCAGTGTCCCCGACTGGGCGTGCGAGGGCGATTATGCGGTCTACGACCCCGCCGGGTCCGAGTGCGCAGCGCTGCGGGGCAAGGTGCCGAGGTGCCAAAGTCTTGTCTCGGGTTGTTACAGGTGAGTCACCGATCGTGCGATCTGTCGTAGTCCGAGTATACTCGGGCAGCAATGTAAAGATAAGCGAATCCGATTGAGTCAGTATGAGACGCTGTGCTGACGCATCCAGGACCAAGTCGCGGTTCGCTTGCGTCCCCGCCGCGCTGTACTGCTGGTCCATGTTCAACGAGCTTCAGGAGCTGGTGAGTCGCTGGGATCAGACGGGGCGTGGATGTCAATCACGACGCTGACACCGTGCAGGGCCTCAACATGTACGATGTCCGCCGCAAGTGCGACAAGTCAAAGGACAAGGACGGTCCGGTGAGTCAATTCGAGTCTGAGCGGTTCGCAACCGGCGAGCCCATGGACCTGGTTGCGTGGCCCGACTTGAGCGCGGGGTCGTGGCATTTGGCTGATCTCGTAGCTCTGCTACAAGGAGATGGGCTGGATGGAGACCTACCTGAACAAGCCCGAGGTGAAGAAGCGTACGTGAACGCCATACCAACGACTCGAGCTTGTCGTAAACGGCTTTGACTCTGCTGACGATGCCGCTCAGAGCTCGGCGCGCCATCCGACATCACCTTCCAGTCTTGCAACATGCAGATCAACCAGAACTTGTGGGTTCTCGCTTTCTTTTTAGGCCGAGGGCCTGGTGCACGGCCTTTGGCCGAGACTGGGGTGACCCGTGCTGATCCCGTTTAGCTTGCTCCAGGGCGATGGTGTGCATGACACGGCAAGCTTGCTCCCCGAGCTCGTGGACGCGGGATTGAGGGTGCTCATCTACTCTGGCGAGGCGGACATGCGTGAGTGAAGCGGTTGCTCTCCGGACTTTCGACTCACGTCACATAGTCGTCAACTACATCGGCTGCTCGCAGGTTCTCGACAACCTCGCGACGACCTACTCGACCGAGTACGCCACCGCGCAGGTCAAGAACTTCACCACGGACGGAGGGGACGTGTCGGGCTGGACAAAGTCGGCGGGTAAAGGAGCGGGCAACGTCGCCTACGTGGCGTTCTATAACGCCGGGCATATGGTATGTGGACAGTGTTGTGGTACTTTGGAGTCTTCGCGCTGACGAAGCCAGGTGCCGCACGACGATCCCAAGGCGGCTCTTACGATGTTCACCCGGTGGATCCAGAACAAGCCGCTCGCGTGAGCGCGGCCAACGCCAAGTCCAGTCAGTCCGCGTAGTGCGGCATATACCAGCGCGAGCGTCTAAACCCACGAGTCTTGTTTTGATCGACCGCAGTTGCGAGTGGGTGCTAGGCTCGAGTCAAGGCTTGGCATATGGACGGAGAAAAAAAACAGAGAGAGGCACAGAGACAAGAATGTTCCTACACTGTCGGTCGTGATACAGAAATATGCATGAGTGTGTGTGTCTCAACACGTATGGTGGATGGTAAATGCAATGATCTCAGGATGGGTACCTGAGCGACTCCTAGACTCCCCCCACAGCGGAACCGTCCTTCCTCGCGTGCGCATCGTCGACAACTTCTCGCCTCCTGGTCCGCACCCGAATCGACGCACATACGCTATGCGCCGTCTACCTCCATCTCTACCCCACTGACACCCTCCGCACCACCCTTCTTCTTCCCTCTCATCCCTACCCCCGCTTCCGCCCCGGCCTGCACGCCTTCCTCCCCGTTCTCGCCTCTCTGATTCTCGCCCACCCACCCGCCTCTCACCCCCTCCAGCCACTCGCCCACATAGAGGCACCCCTCGGGGTTGACCGGTCCCTCTTCCTCGCAGAACCCAAACACCGGGCACTTTCCACACGGCACCTCTGTCTGGCCCAACGGGACCGTAAGCCGATTGATCGCGCGATAGACTATCGCTGTATCTGACAAATCCTGCAGTCCGGCGGGAGTGAGCGGGGTGTGGGTGGAAGAAAAGTTGGAAGAAGCAGAGGGTTTGAGCTTGATATTGGAGGTATCGAGCTCGTCAGAGTCTACCGAGGAGACGTCCGAGTCCGAGTCAGAGTTCGAGTCCGAGTCCGAGTTCGAGTCGGAATCCGAGTCGAGATCCGTAGACCCAGAGGAGGAGACGGACGAAGACGATCCAGATGAGATCGAGGTCGCGCGCGAAGCACGCCCGGAACGCTTGCGCTTCTTCTTGTCCGATGAGCCGGATTTGGAGAGCGAGTTGACGTCGACGAGCGCGTCGGAATCGACTCCAGCATCGGATTCGTCGGATTCGGCGCGAGTTTTCCGCTGCGACGAGCAAAGTCAGCGCGACTCAAATCAACGGGAGAGTCGGAATATCACTCCGCAGAGATCTGGAACTCCAACTCACCTTCTTCTTCTTCTCCCTCTCCTTTTCCTTTTCCCTCTTCCTCCTCCTCTTTTCCTTTTCTTTTCCTTTTCCTTCCTCTCCCTCTCCTTCTTCTTCTCCTTTTCCTTCCTCCTCTTCTCCCTCCCCCTTTCCTTTTCTCGCTTCTTTTCTCTTTCCCTTTCTTTCCGCTTCCGTTCCTTTGCCTTCTCCTTCTCCTTCTGCCTCTCCTTCTCCCTCCGCCTCTCCTTTTCCTCCTCGTCCAGATCATCATCGTCATCATCGGACCCGCCTCGCCCAGCCTTGCGCCTCTTGGATGCCGATGGCATGTCATCCTCATCCTCTGAGTCGTCATCGTCCGGGATCGACACGCCGCCCAGGGGCTTCACCACCTCGATGAGACCGTCGAGCTCAAGAGCGCGCATGACTTCCATAATGTTCTTGACGGAGAGTTTTGCGGTGGGAAGGAGACCGCATCGGTTGACCAGGTCGGCGAGGGCATGTGGGGATGGGAGCTTGGAGGTTTGGCGTGGGGCGTAAATAGGATTAGGCACGAGGGCAAGTGATGACGGTGAGATCTCCTTGGCGCGAGGGAATGTCTGGCGGGTGGATCAGAAAACGACTCGAGTCGAGAGACAGTTGAGACCCAAGACCCGGGGCCCGGCCCACACTCACCAGCCGCCGGACATGAGAGAGCAGCACATTTCGCACACTCTCGACCATGTTGTGGTCGTACTCCTTGGTCTCGTCGTACCAGATTCCCCCGGTGAGCTCGACGGGCGGAGTAAACTGCGATGCGCAGTAAAGCGCGACCGTCGGGGCCTGACGTGGCGTCAGCGCTGGTCCAATATCTCTGTTCAGTCGAGCGAGCGCCCCAAGTCTCAGTCATCCCAGACATGCAGGCGACGAGGGAGAAGATCGCGCGGAGGGGCGCTCCATGCCACCACGCTACCACCCAGAGGAAGCGTGTCAGCCACTCACGTTGACGCTCTTGAACACCTTGATGTGGCTCGACTTTTCGAGCTGCTCGATCGCCCTCCGAAGCGCGGTCTGGTGTAATGAATCGGCCCCGATCTGCTGTCTGATGGTCTTCTGCGATATACCTGGGACGATCAGCCATAGCACCGAACTTTGCCTCGACGCAGTGCATCTGCACTTGTCTGGGTCCAGGCGCCGCTCGGGCCGTCTCGCTGGGATCCGCTCCATTCGAGTGGGAGGCGATGGATGTAGACGTACCCTTGTTCCCCGCCCCGGTGATACAGTGCAACACGATCTTCTGCTCGTCGGTTAAAGTCTGCTTCCTGGGGTGTATGTCAGTATCAAAATTCCGTCTGCGATTTGCTCGACCAAGCATCTGGTGGCGAAGTAGAAGTGGTGGGCGGGGGAAGTTGATGTGATCCCTGATTGACCCACTTTGCCGCTGCAGAAGCGTCCAGCCCGACATATATCGTCGACCCATCCCTTCCTTTCGCCGTGGAAAGCAATTTCTAAGCCTGCATCAGCTCACATCACCCATCCAGGACCTGGGATCGACATACCATAGAAATCAGCGAGGTGATGGAACCCATGAGCTCCTTGGCTTTGAGGCTCGGCAAGCTCGACTGGATCTGCGCCTGGGACATGGACTATACTCGAGTCAACTACGGCTCTTTACATGATAAGAGGAAGGTTGCGGGCTCACATTGTTCTTGGCCCCCTTGATCTTCTTCCAGACCTGCTGGTCGGTGGAGGAGAGGGAGAGCGCCATGGTGCCGGTTTCGCTGACGTCGCTGACAGGTGATCGACCGGCAGCTCGACGAGGGATGACGAGACGGGGGCGTGCCCCTGGAGCGGGCTGGGGCGCTCTGCCGGGGAGATGTGTTGGGATGCAAGCTGATGAAGTAGGAGTAGAGAGAGGACTGAGAGTTGCGCCTGTCGACTGGTTGAATTCTGTGCCGGGTGGATGGGTGACGTGGATTTGATACTGATGCTGATTTGATCCCGCTGCTTATCAGCCAAGGCGGCGGTCGGTTAACGGGCGCGACATCCATCCTGTGACTCCATTCATCGATTCATCTACCTTCTTCCTGCAAGACGACCACAAGTAGACCTCTGGACCACTCCCACAGCAGGCAATCGTACCCTGTGATCCCCCAGTCAACTCTCTCCCGAGCAGTCGCCCCTCGTCTCACCGAACGGCCGGCCACCCGGTCGCCCGACCCATGGCTTCGTAGCCATGTCCACCCAGTCGGATGTGCTCGACAACATCTTCCACCAGCTCGCGAGCAAGTGAGTAGTTGAGATCAGCTTCCGATGCCACCTCCTCGTGCAACCTCCCTCGTGCTCCTTCAGCTCCGCTCCCGGGAGAGGCATTGCTGATGCTGTAGGAACGAGGAAACCCGACAACAAGCAGCCCGGGATCTCCGAGAACATGTGAGCGTCACTACAGGATCCGTTGGGCGTAGCTGTGTGAGTCCAACGCTGACGCCTTGGTCACAGGTGACGAGCTACACGCAAGAGTACCCGGGTCATGATGGTCTCAAGGGCGTTTGGGGGATGTATTCCACAGGATGTTCGAGTTGACGAGGAGTAATAATGGATTTGAGAGGCTGGGAGCGACGGTGGCCATAGGTGAGCACAATTGGTCTTGACATTGACCAGAGGGTCCGGGGGAGTTGGAAGGGAGATTGTTTCGCGTACGAGCGATGTAAGACTCGGCGAGAACAACTCGTGCTAACGTATCGTAGACAGCATGCTCGAGTCAACCAATGACGATTCACCTGATCGCGCTCTGCAGAAGAACCTGCGTTTGTACGAGTGTACGTGCCGCCAGCTTCGCCGCATGGGCCCTGCTGATGGTCCGTGCAGACCTTCGGCCACTGTTGACATGCACCGACTCGGTCGTGATGGTTGCCGCGGCGCATGTGGTCGGTGCGTTGTCTTACTAACACTACCCTCGACGACGCTCGGGCTGATCCGCCAGGAAATATGGTCCGCATTGCTGGAGTCACGCTCGGCGAGTCGTTTTTCAACAAGGAAGTTGGACAGGCTCTGCAGATGCTCGAGGGTGAGTCGGACGATTCTGAGCATAGCTTCACCACTGACATCGCTCAGACTCGAGACAAGAGGTCGGCCGTTTCTCTGGCGTTCTCATTCTGCACCAATTCGCCTGCAACGCTCCTTCTCTCTTCCATCCTTTTGTCCCGCGAGTGCTCGACAAGATCTGGATCCCCCTACGCGATTCGCGCACGATGGTCCGCGAGAGAGCGTCGATGCTCCTCTCGGCTTGCCTTGACATTATCAAGACGAGGGAAAAGTCGCCCACGGACACATATCGCCGGATATTTGAGGAGGCAAAGGCGGGGCTGCTGAAGGCTAGCTCGACGGATGCGGTGCTGGGGTCGTTGCTCGCCTTTGGTGCAATGTTGCAGAACCAGCAGATCGTGAGTGGTGTTTCGCAAATCTTTACGCCGGAGCTCACCACGCAGTCCATGGCGGAATACTACAAGATGATCTGCGAGCTCACCCTCCGGTACCGGGATAGCAAGGAGGTCGTCGTTCGCAAGGCGGTGATCACCCTGATTCCTAGCATGGCAACATACGACAGCGACGAGTTTGAGGCGCTCTACCTACACCGCAGCATGGCGTATCTTTTGCAAGCGCTCGCGAAACCGACCGACCGGGATATTGCGTATGTCGCACTTGGCCACATGGCAGTGCAGTTGGGTTCAAAGATGCGGCCATTCATCGACGACATTGTCAAGGTGATCAAGGATCACCTGCGGCAGCGAGGGTGAGTGCTGTGCCGCGCGGCGGGGGAGAGTCGCTGACGCCGCGGCAGGAAAAAGAACGCCCCTTTCGAGGCGCCAATATTCCAGTGTCTCGCGATGTTGACGACGGCGGTGGGACCCATGCTCACTCGGCAAATGCACGAGGTGCTCGATCTGATGTTCCCCTGGGGACTGAGCGAGGCGCTCTACCACGCCTTGGAGGTCATCGCGAGCCATATACCACCGCTGCTGAGGACAATTCAAGGTGGGTTCGGGTGGAGAGTACACCATCAGGGCTGATCCCGGCCCAGAGAGATTGCTGGATAACCTCTCGGTGATCCTTACTGGCCAGCCCTTCCGACCGCTCGGAGCTCCGCCCGCAAGAAACTCGTCGGCCAAGGCTGCCAGGGACATCAATGTGCTCCAAGCATCTTCTGGAGGGCAGTCTGCGGAGAATATCGCGCTAGCTCTGAAGGTGCTAGGTACCTTTGACTTTAGCGGTGAGTCATGGTTGCTCGAGTCGGGCAATGTACTGAGTTTCAGGCCACACGCTCAACGAGTTTGTGCGGGATGCGGCGTTGCCGTATCTGGAGCACGACAACGCCGAGGTTCGAAAGGAGGCGGTGTTGGCTTCGACGCAGCTGTTCATCAACGACCCGATCTGCAACCAGACGAGCAGCCACTCGATCGAAATCGTCAGCGAGGTCCTGGAGAAGCTGCTCACCGTGGGGATCACCGATCCAAGTGAGTCGGCTCCCGCTTGCTCGCCTTGGTCGTGCTGACGGTGCAGATTCTACCATTCGCAAGGCGGTGCTGGAAAACTTGAACGAGAAGTTTGATCGCCACCTCGCTCAAGCCGAGGACATTCGATGTTTGTTCATTGCGCTCAACGACGAGGTGTTTCAGTTTCGCGAGCTGGCAATCGGAGTGATCGGCAGGTTGGCGGTGCACAACCCGGCTTATGTCATGCCGCCGCTGCGCAAGTCGTTGATCAACTTGATCACTGAGCTGGAGTACTCGACGAACGCGTGGGTCCTGCTTTTCAATCATGGCGTCCGGTGTCACACTGACGGTTCGCAGGAAGCAAAAAGAGGAAAGCGCCAAACTTCTATGCCTACTCATCGGCGCGGCTGCCTCGCTGGTCAAATCGTATGCCCCGACGATCCTCACCGTATTGCTTCGCACGGCCGCCTCGCCAGAGACCTCTGTGCCCGTCGCGGCGCACTGCGTGACCTGCATAGGCGAACTGGCACGAGTCGCAGGCGAGGAGCTCGTGCCAAACGTCCGGACCGTGCTGGATCTTGTCATCGGCATGCTGAACGACCAGTCGTCGAATCTCAAACGGGATGCGGCGCTCAAAACCCTCGGTCAGATCGTCAGCAACACTGGCGAGGTGATCCAGCCTTACATCGACCATCCGCATCTGCTCGGCATCTTGTTCCGGTTCCTTCGGACGGAGACGAGTCAGGCGGTCCGCTTGGAGACAATCAGAACCATGGGAATGCTCGGCGCTCTAGATCCGTTCAAGCACAAGCTGCTTCGAGGTGGTGTGGATGACCCAAACGCGGAGACGACCGGGCCAAGAGTCACGGACATCACGCTGTTGATGAACTACCCGAGCCCTAGCAACGACGAGTACTACCAGACCGTGGTGATCAATTCGCTCGTGCACGTGTTGAGCGACCCGGCGCTCAAGGATCACCACTACGAGGCGGTCGAGGCGGTGATGCTCATCTTTCGAACACAGCGGCTTCGCTGCGTGTCGTTCCTCCCACAAATCCTCCCCGCGTTCATCTCGGTGATCCGAATAGCCCAGCCCCATCGTCAGGAAGTGTATCTCAAGCAGCTGGCAAACCTCATCCTCATCGTCAAGCAACACATCCGAAACTACCTCGAGGACGTGTTTGGCCTTGTTCACGACTTTTGGAACCCCAACTCGACTTTGCAAATCACCATTATCCATCTCGTCGAGTCGGTGGCCAAAGCCGTGGAAGGGGAATTCAAGGCGTACCTCCCTCGCCTGCTCCAGCAGATCCTCCGAACGTTTGACGGTGACCTCGCGGCGAAATATCTTCCCGAACGACGGCTCAACACGCTCCTGCACATCCTCAAAGCGTTCTACGTCTTTGGGTCATCGATCGAGGACTACCTCCATCTCGTCCTCCCAGTTATCGTCCGATCGTTTGAGAACCCCGCTGCGCCCGATGAGCTTCGGAAAGCCGCCCTCCGCACCACGGGACAGCTCTGCCGCAAGGTAAACTTTTCCGACCACGCGAGTCAGATCATCCACCCGTTGATCAGGACGCTTGGGACGAGCGACGCCGAATTGAGAGATATCGCCATGGACACCCTGTGTGTGCTGGTCCTGCAGTTTGGGCCGGACTTTGCGATTTTCATCCCGATGGTGAACAAAGTGAGTTGGCCGTGGCGATCAGACTCGGTCTGACGAGATAGGCTCTTGTCGAGCACAAGATTGCGCACCCGGCGTATGATCAGCTGGTCAACAAGTTGCTCAACAGGGAGCGTCTCCCGCCAGATCTTGGACCGGTCGAGCGGTACGTGGCGTTGACCAGTGCTCGTGTCCCGGCTCATATTCAGCTTCGCCGCCGATCCCATGTCCGAGATGTCGGTTGCCGCGGAACAAGCCAAGCTCCCGGTGAACCAGGTTCAGCTCAAGGCCGCGTGGGACTGTTCCAACGTTGCGTCGAAACAGGAGTGGCTCGAGTGGATGAAGCGACTGGGCAACGAACTCATGCGGGAATCGCCGTCTCAGGCGATCCGGGCGAGTAGGAACCTCGCCGAGGTTCATCCTCCGTTCGCGAGGGAGCTGTTCAACGTCGCGTTTGTTTCGTGCTGGGCGGAATTGTATGACCAGTATCAGGTGGGTACGGCCCGAGTCCCGATCGAGTATGCGCGCTGACGCCGCGTAGGAGGACTTGACGCACAACCTCGAGCTGGCGTTGACGAACCCGGGGGTCCCGCCGGACGTGGTGAACTCGATTCTGAACCTCGCAGAGTTTATGGAGCACGATGAGAAGGCGTTGGCGATCGAGTCGAGGTTGTTGGGAGATTATGTGAGTGCGACGTGGAGTCATCTTGGCTCACCAGCAGGCCGCCGCATTCCACGCCTACGCCAAGGCGCTCCACTACAAAGAGCTCGAGTTCTTTGTCGACGCGTCGGTATCGGTTGTCGAAGACCTCATCTCGATCAACCAGAAGCTTCAGCAGAGCGACGCGGCGTGGGGAACGCTCGAGTACGCCCAGGGCAACATGGAAATGACGCATGACGTGTTGTGGTACGAGAAGCTCGGCCGATGGGAAGAGGCCTTGCAGGTGTGGAACGAGCGAGCAGAAGATCCCGACTCGACATTTGACGAGTCCGCCATCGCCCTCGGCAAGCTGCAGTGTCTCCACGCACTCGGGGAATGGGAAGACCTGTCCGACTTTGTCCAGGTTCGATGGGCTTCGGCGACTCTGGACGAGAAGAAGCTCATGGCTCCATTGGCTGCCGCAGCGAGCTGGAGTCTGTACCAGTGGGACCTCATGGATGACTACATCGCGGCGATGAAGAACGACTCTGCGGATAGGAACTTTTTCAAGGCGATCCTGGCGGTGCATCGGAACCAGTACTCGTCGGCTCTGAGGCACATCACCAAGGCCAGGGAAAGGCTGGACGGGGAGTTGACGAGCTTGACCGGGGAGAGCTACGGGCGGGCCTACGAGTGAGTGAAGGTTCTGGGGTGGTCCGTCACTGACGCTCTCAGCGTCGTCGTTCGCGTGCAGATGCTGTCTGAACTCGAGGAGATCATCCAGTACAAGGATCACGCAGATGAGCCGGAAAGACAAGCCACGATGCGCAAGACATGGCACAGCAGGTGAGTGCGGCGTTGCAATCTAGGCTCAGTGCTGATTTGACCCAGGCTCGAAGGGTGTCAGCGCGACGTCGAGGTCTGGCAGCGCATCCTCCAGCTGAGGTCGCTCGTCCTCACTCCGAGCGAGGATATGGACACGTGGATCTCGTTTGCAGATCTGTGCCGCACCTCGGACCGGCTCAACCTCGCGGAAAAGACCCTGCGTTCATTGGTCGGAAGCTCGTACATCGCTTCGGATCCAGAGGTGCGTGGCGTGGCGTTGCGCTGGCGCTAGCCCTGGCTTGCGGCTGTGATGTGGAGATCCGCTGACGCCGCTGCAGAGTCGCGCCCGCGCCCCTCCGCCTGTCATTTTCGCTTACTTTCGCCTGGCGTGGGCCAAAACCCTGCGCGATGGCGATCGGCAAGAGCGAGAGGAGACGCTTCATCACCTGCGCGAGTTTACTGTGCAGCTGTCCAACGACATTGGCATTGGGAGGCGAGACGGCGCGGGAGGGCTCTTGTTGCCCGACGAGAAAATGTACGGAGAGTACACAAAGCTCCTGGCGAGGTGTTATGTCGAGTTGGGTCAGTGGCAGACGGCCCTGCTGGACAATGCTTTCACGGTGGGTCACTCGGTTCTACGCTGCGATTGGTTGGACTGTTGTCCTGATGAACCAGTCCGACCCATCGGCGGTGCTCGCGGATTACTCGGTGGCGACGGAGCTCGACCCGGGATGGTACCAGGCCTGGCATACCTGGGCGCTAGCCAACTTTGAGGTTATCACCCAGCTCGAGGTGTCGCAGCAGGGCCTGTCCTCGGCGCATTTTACCACATACATCATCCCCGCGGTCGAAGGTCAGTCGATTGGCCCCAGAACTAGCAGACACCTGCTCGCAACTCTGTGTTATCCCTGCTGACGTGTTCAGGCTTCCTGCGCTCAATCGCGCTGTCGCCCGGGAACTCGCTGCAGGATACGCTGCGATTGCTGACCCTTTGGTTCACCTATGGGTATCAGCACGGCGTCAGCACGGCCATCTCGCAGGGCATGCACCTGGTTAACATTGACGTCTGGCTCGAAGTCATCCCGCAGGTAGGTGACTCGTTGCGGGTGTCGTCACCTCGACTCCCTGGTCCCGCCGCTGATTGGAGCAGATCATCGCTCGTATTCACACGCCGCGCGCTGCGATCCAGAGTCTCATCATCCGCCTGCTGCATGACGTGGGCCGGGCACACCCCCAGGCACTCATCTACCCACTCACGGTCGCTGCAAAGTCGACGGTCCAGGCGAGGAAGGCCATGGCGACGAGTATCACCAACAAGATGAGGGAGCACTCGGCGGTCATCGTCGACCAGGTGTGTCCGGCAAAGAGCGCAGCTGTGTGGTCGCGCTGACACCTTTAGGCCGAGCTCGTCAGTACCGAGCTGATTCGCGCGGCTATTCTCTGGCATGAGATCTGGTACGACGGTCTGGAAGAGGCGTCAAAGCACTATTTCGCGGACAGCAACATTCCTGGCATGTTTGAGGTACTCGAGCCGCTTCACGAGATGGTCGAGCGGGTGAGCGCGGGCGAGCGTAGTGGTCCCGCACATGTGGCTGACGGCGTAGGGTCCCGAAACGCTGCGCGAGACCTCGTTCGTGCAGAGCTTTGGTCACGACCTGCGTATCGCAAGAGACCATCTCCGTCGGTACTCTATGCACGGCGACGCGACCGAGATCCAACAAGCGTGGGATATCTACTACTCGGTACGTCACAATCCCGAACGGGTGTGCATGTCGTCGCGAGGTGCTGACCTGCGGCAGGTGTTCCAACGCCTCGGCAAGCAGCTCAAGCTGCTCAACGTCATCGAGCTGCAATACGTCTCACCAAAGCTCATGGCGGTGAGGGACCTGGATATCGCCGTCCCGGGAACATACCAGTCTGGCAAACCCGTCGTGGGCATCGGCATGGTGCTCCCCGCGTTCCAGGTGATTTCGTCAAAGCAGCGTCCGAGAAAGTTCTCTCTCAAGGGGAGGGATGGGAAGGAGTATACCTTTTTGCTCAAGGGTGAGTTGAGGGGCTTGACTTGGGCATTCCTTCCCTGGGTCACAAGTAGCAACGACATGTGTCCCATGCCGTATCCCCTGCAAAGCACGTCGCGCTGACGTGACCAGGCCACGAGGACTTGCGGCAGGACGAACGAGTCATGCAGCTCTTCGGCCTCGTCAACGCCCTACTCGGCGCCGACTTGGAGTGCGCAAAGCGACACCTCAGTATACGGCAGTACTCTGTCACGCCGCTCTCGCCTAGCGCTGGTCTGATCGGCTGGGTGCAGCATTCGGACACGCTGCATCTGCTCATCAAGAACTACCGGGATTCAAGAAAGATCCTCGTGGATATCGAGCACCGCCTGATGCAGCAGGTGAGCTAAGTCCATTGCTACAGCGTTCCTCGAACGATGAACAAGCTTCGCATGGCATAGCTGACGCTTGCAGATGGCCGACGACAGCTACGACAGCTTGCCTCTCCTGCACAAGGTCGAGGTGTTCCAGTACGCCCTGGACAACACCACTGGCCAGGACCTGTACCGCATCCTCTGGCTCCGAAGCCGAAACTCCGAAGCCTGGCTCGAGCGCCGCGTCACCTACACTCGCAGTCTCGGCGTCAACTCGATGGTCGGGTACATCCTCGGTCTGGGCGATCGGCACCCGAGCAACCTCCTGCTGGACCAGATCACGGGCAAGATTGTGCACATTGACTTTGGTGACTGTTTCGAGGTGGCTCAGCAGCGAGACAAGTATCCTGAAAAGGTCCCCTTCCGGCTCACGCGGATGCTCATCCACGCCATGGAGGTGAGCGAGATTTTGTATCGGTGGAGCAGCGCTGACGTGATTAGGTATGCGGGATCACCGGGACGTTCTCACGCAGCTGCGAGGTGTCGATGGAGGTGTTGCGCGAGAACAGGGAGTCGCTCATGGCCGTGCTCGAGGCGTTTGTGTACGACCCGCTCATCGCGTGGCGTCTCACAGCGAC
This sequence comes from Saitozyma podzolica, assembly GCA_003942215.1. Lineage (NCBI taxonomy): Eukaryota > Fungi > Basidiomycota > Tremellomycetes > Tremellales > Trimorphomycetaceae > Saitozyma > Saitozyma podzolica. The sequence continues at coordinate 1,438,083 of RSCD01000001.1, forward strand.
GAACCAGCCTGGTGGGAGGGTGAACGCGGAGCAGGACGTGGACGAGGCGGTTGCGAGGCAGAGGAAGAGCAAAGCGAACGAGACGGAGATCCTGAATGGTGAGTGTTCCCGTCAATCAAGCGCTGACAACTGCAGACGCCGAGCGCGCAGAGGTGAAGAATGATCGAGCGCTGCAGGTTATCGACCGTGTGAGGAGAAAGTTGACGGGGAGGGACTTCAAGCCGGATATGGTGCTCGACGTGAAGGCGCAGGTGGAGAAGCTCGTCGACGAGGCGACAAAAACGGAGAACCTCTGTGTGGCGTTCTTGGGGTGGTGTTCGTTCTGGTGAGGGCGGGGCGTCGGGTGACGAAGCATATCCAATCATTGCAACACTACGTCATGACATATCTCGTGTCTCTTGGCTGGGGTTATGGACTGATAACGCATCGGTCTACTGACGATTTACCGCCACGCCGAAGCGAACCCTCGCGAAAGCTAGTACTGCCAGAACAGCGCGACGTCGGCTCCATCGACGCGGTGTCGGCCCACGGCATTGGTGTGCGCAGTGCTGCCTACGGCCATAATACCAAAACCCGAGACTTGACCGGTGCCGATCTGGGTCGGAAGCACGAAGAGCGTGTTGTTGCTGGGGGTGAAGGGGATGCTCACCGAGTTAAGAGCGGACGGTGTGGACCTGACGGTGAGAGGATCCGCGCCCCAACCCGGCGGCTTCCGGGTCCGTGAGGACGAGTTCCAGCGGCTCGTTTCGCTTTGCGACAAGGTATGGGTCGAAGCCTTCGCCTAGCTCCACGGTGGTCCAAGCGATAGACCTTGTCACCGGGATCGGATCCTCTTCGAGATCGTCCGGGATGTCGGGGAAGTTGACTCCGCCGTCAGCGCCGGGATGGGTGATAGCCCCTTGGTGCACCTTGAGCGCGCCCCCGTTGAGGAGACTGTCGATGAAGGCCGAGGCGCCTGCGTCCAGGTGGCTGCTACTCGTGAACCGGATATTGGACATGTTTCCGTGTTCGTCTTGGTGCCAAGCCAGTCTGCCACGGAGGAGGGCTTGCCCGATGACGATCGGTGGGTCGGTGCACATGGTGTCGATCATGCTGTTGAGCGCGTCGGTACCCGCGTTTTCGTCAACCGTGGGTTGGTTCTGCGAGGAGCGCGAGGAATCCGAGGACCCGGACGGTCGGGACGAGCGGGACGAGCGGGATGGCATGGTGTAAAGTGTATATGAAAGTGGTGTTGGCGGCAGACTGAGGGGCTGCGTGATAGCCACGGCGAGTTGAGAGCGGCAAGTGCGGTGAGGGATGGAGAATGACGGGTCGGGAGCGGCTTTTTATACCTCTGGTCACGCAGACGCGGGACTTTCGGGTCGTCCTTCACCCGAGGAGTAAAGCTGTACCATGATCGATAGCACGAGCGCCGAAGGTCCACAATCTCACCATCCCAACTCTGGAAGAAGGCACAGATCCCATCATCCCCAGCATGAGAGAAGAGGGGTGTGAAAGATGTGGTGGTGATGAGAGTGACGTGTTGTTGAAGTTCAACGCTTCCTCCTTCTTGACATCATCTCATCTGCCCTTATCGCTGCTACAGTACGTGCGTCTCTCTATCTCTCTCTCTCTCTTGGGCCCACGAAGGCGGAGGAAGAGACAAGGAGACAACATTGACTTTTTCCCGGTACCGAAAGACAGCTGCACAAATCCCTTCGCCGCCACCGCCAATCATGGTCCGGCATCGGCGAACGGTTGGTTGTCCTGTGCAAAGATAAGTTGAGCCATGGACGCCTTCCTGTCGTCATACTGGGGTACAATACATCCAAAGTCGTCTACATGTCGACCTTCTCCCCGGTACCGTATCACAGCTGCCCAAATCCCGTCGCCGCCGACGCCAATCATGGGTCGGCATCTGCCAAAGCTTAGTTGCTCCTCTGTAAAGATGAGTTGAGTCATGGATGCCTTCCTATCATCCTACGGATGTACAATACACCCGAGGTCATTTGTCCTCGCCAAGCAACGTCATAGCGCGAGACTGTACGAGTCCGGTACAGGTCGCTGCGGAGAGAGGTATGTACTGGTAGATCGAAGAGAACCTAGGAAAGCATATTTAGAGTTAGCCGATTTGCGCCCGAAGCTGACTCCGAGTACAGTAGTTGCTCGAGGTAGGCACACGCTCCTCCACACCGCCTAACATGTGAGAGACTACACGGCCTTCTGAGGGACCTGAAACTACGTATGCATACCTCGTCGTTTGGAGGAGAGAGTTTCTACTGTATCATAGCCCGTACTCGTGGCATCCGCAGCACGATCATCGCAGTCTCCCCTCTGACCCGGCTTCACTCCTTTTCGTGACTGAGAGAGATAGACGCGGAGGCACCAACCGATCCGTCCGAATTAACCTGTGGACGCTCCAGAAACGTGACCACCAGCGGCAGACTAGGTTGCGGCATCTCCCCGCTGAGGCTATCGGGGCGCATGAGTAGGACGTGTCGATACCAACACAAGGGGATCGAGTCGGATCCGATGGCGCTCGCAATGTCCTCGGGAAGGTGGAGGATGCCTCCACCGCCCGAGAAGTGCGTGTCACCCGCCTCATCCGGTGCGCCGGCGGTGATGCGGCAGTTGATCCACAGTTCGGAACAGTAGCCCCGCTCCGAGTTCATAGACAGTACGATGACTGAACGCAGCGAGGTCTGAAGGCACTCATCCAGACTGCCACTGCTGATTGGGATCACAAAGCCCACCAGGCGGTGGTCGTGATCCTCGGAGGACGCCACGGGGACCTTGACGAACGCCGCGTTCAAGAGCACGCTCGCCGAGGTGCCTTGGCGGAACGGCGCGTCGCTCGCATCCGGCTCCTTCCCCCAATCGTCGAGGAAGGAGAGGTTCGTAAGACGGCTCGGGTCGTGAGTCGGGGTGAAGCGTAGAGACCCGCTGAAGAACTTGCTTCCGAGACTGTGCGGCTCGCCGTCCTGAAGTAGCTCGATGTGAGCAACGAGTAGGGCTTGGGCCGAGTTCGCGCCGGATTGCGAGGACTCTATCTCAGTGCGCGTGTTGGACATGGTGGATTGCGATGAACGACTGTTCGACTGGGACTATGATCAGCTCGCAGACTCGGCACTACTGTATAAGGTCAACGATCGATGTCGAGCCCCCAGCGAGAGGTCGGTCAGGGCGTCTTCGCATTTCGTAATCCGCCTTCGAGGATTCTGGCACGGGCGGTGTTTGTTCTCTCTCGCTCGTAGCTTTGCGACTTCGATTGTGGGTGGAGGAAAACACATAGCCCTCTCAGGCCGACTTTCCCTTCGAGCGGGACAGAGGATACAAAGTCGAGTCTTCTGCAAGTTGGGGCGTTGAGAAGCCAACAGTCTTCGGATGTGGTTGGTCGTCCACTCGGAGTAGGTCGGCGAGTCGCTCGTTCGAGGATTCTGGCACCGCAAGCGGTGTCTCGTTGGCCACCTTTGAGACTTGAGCGTGGGCGGGGAATCCTCGTCAGGTCGACATGGGCCTTCGAGCGGACGGAGGATGAGGATCCGGAGTCTTCTGCAGGTCGGGGCGATGAGAAGTCCATAGAGCCTTCTGGCTTGGTTGGCGAATCCAGAGTAGGCCGGTGAGTTGAATGATTAGCTTGGTTCGCAGGTATAGTGGGGTGGGACTGCGCGGCCGGCATTGGCGTCGCGGCTCGACCTTGCAGCTGTCCGATGACTTTTAATATACATTACGTCTGTACACTTACAAGAAGCTGCGGTACAGTACGCATGTGAGCAGTCGAGGCTGGGCCAGGACGGGATGCTGAGATTCGCAGTCCTCGTACTGGCACTCGCAGAGCTCAAGAGTCTGCTACAGTAGAATGAAACCAGATTCGCTCTCGCCCCAGCTCGACTGCAAAGGTTCAAAAGCTCATACCGTCAAATCGGCGGAGCAGAGAGCTCTGCAAGAGGACATGAGGAGCAAACATTGACGGAGACGACATTTCACAAGCCGACCATGCCGGTCAAAGTGGGCTTGCTCCGACACACTACGAGTACATCGCAACGGAGGGTGCGTAAAATGTACTCGTGCAAGACTCAAATGGAAGTTCGTCGCCCACTCACTGTCGACTGAAACTCCTCAGGCTCGAGAAGAGCTCGAAAGCCGATCCGAGAATAGTGGAAGAGGCTCCTCCCCTCGCCTTGTCCAGAACGGGGCTCGGATGCCCCTACATTCAAAGGAGACTCATCCTCTTCGTCCCGGAGGGTCCGCCGACCGCCTCGTCACAGTCAAAGTAACTGTCAGGAACGCAGTACGCCAGCACATCGCATTCTCGGGTAATCTTGCCTTGCTCGTCCGTCGTCATAGTTGGACTGTATCGAAGAACCACCGGCGTCGCCAAGCTGCCTGGCTTGCATTCAAAGGTGACGCCGGCGGGAACGATGACGGATTGGTCCCTCGCCCAAAAGAATGGGATCAGATCTCCGGACCAGGACGGCAACGTTGAGTCAAAGTGGTATACGGGACCCTGAGTGGTATGGTTCATGGACCGCTTGTGGCTCGCATGTCCGCATATCTGGAAAGGGTGACCACTGAGGTAGTGAAGCTGCTCGCTGTCCTTGCTTTGTTCGACGAGAACTCGCCAACGCGGTTCACCTTGCTTAGCACCTTGGCCGACGGACGTCGTCAATATGAACGTACCAACGACTGTGGAGTCTTCACGGTCGGTGCCTGGACCTCCCGGACTGAGTGGGCTCGCCAGGACGATGTCGGTGAAGAAAGCGATATTCGAGTGGCAGAGCACGCTGGTTACAGCTGGCGGCGCATCGCCGGACATCAGATCCCAATGATACGTTCTGGGTAGGCCATCTGAACCAGTCGTAGTCTTAGAATAGGTCATTTTGACCCTGGAAGTGTGGAGGGTGACCGGGTTCCGGGTCGGCCCAGAGTCGGCATCGGAGCGAGAGCGGTGGAGGTATTCTCCCCAGGCTTGAAGAGCGTCATCTGCTGCAGCTTGGTAGTCGAAAGTATCCGATGTCGAAGCCATGGTAAAGCCGCGTCGTTCGAGTTGGGTGTTTGAAGCCAGAAGTGGAGTCCGTGGCGTCAATTATATACGCATGTACGAAGCGACAGGATTGACCGCGATTCGGAAGAGTCCGGAGGCCTCCCTGGTCGCGATACGTGCGCCTCTACAATAGTCAAAGGACCAAGCAGGACCCTGCGGAGCGTTGATTCGACGCAAGCGAACGCCATCTGATGCTGCGGGCCTGCAGTGTCTTTGTCTCAAGGAGGCTTCGCGCTGAGGATGTGACCCGCCATCACGGAGAACACAGGTGTTGGCTGTCGCGGCGGCGTGGGAGAGATCCAGGAAGGCCACTCGCGGTGTTACTGTGCGGCTGATCCTCGAGCATGCGGCTCGGCACGGGTTGCTCGTCACAGCGACAGGCTGGCTATCCTTGGAGTGATCAGTGATCGGGTATGCGGCGAGTAGGCCACCGCTTCGGCTGTGACCACAGAGGAGCGCGCATGCTGTGCAGTCCTGGATCCCGAGCAGGGCGTTCGCTCGGGTATCTTTCCTGCGACTTGGCAGCGATGCATCCAGGGTCGCAATGCGCCTACAAGAAACAACATCACGCGATCTCCGGGGCAGGTGCCACATCCTTTCTCGGTACGAGGAGGACCGAGATCGCGGCGAGCAGCTTGAAAATCGCGGTCAGCAAGAGGCACAGTTCTGGGGAGGAGTATCGATAGGCCAGGCCGCCGATGACACCGCCTGGGATGTGAGCATGTCCCTGCGGCGATGTGGATATGCGATAGCCCCCACTCACCGAGGAAGAAGGTCAAGACGAAGATGATGCGCTCGTTCCTGGGTCGATTCTTTGTGAACCCGACGAAGAGTCGGGGGTCGCTGACGAGCTCGGCCATGGCGCCTGTGGCCACTTGGGTCGGGATGGTGGGAGGGGTCCCCATGCCTTTCACAGTGACATTCTGGGCTCCCATTGAGTACGACTGACACGGTAAGCCCGGGCTCCGGCTCCGGGACATGCTCGAGACGGAGATTCGTCAACTTGCCAGGAGCGCAATCGCGATATACTCGGTTCTGCCGTCTTGGAACCGGATCGCCCCGCCCCAGTACAGCCCCACGCATAGGAAGATCAAGACGGATTGGAAGACCAAATCCCCAAAGATGAACCCGCGGCGTTTGCGTCCAAGGTGGTTGCCTATGAGGCCGCTGGTGAAGGAGCCGACCCATGAGCCGGCGAGAGCGACGATCGCGGAGACGGGGTAGATCACGCTGGGGTCGACGGATACCATTTGGGCAACACCGAGCGCGGCGTACACGAGATTACCAGTCTGGAGGGATCGTCAGCGAGTTGAGTTGGGTTTCCGGACGTCACGTCGCGTCACGTCGCGTCGCGGCGGAGGGGACTTGCGTTGTTGGCCACAAACACCCGTAGTGCGGGGACGCTGAATACGTCGATGCCTAAGACAGGACCTTTAGTATCGAGCGCTAATCTAGCCTGATGAGCGCGCGCGCGCTGACCCACATCCCGCAGCAAAGGACAATACGAGGAGGACGGGGAGGTACGTCTGCCATGTCAAGTCGAGGTTGGACGTCCAATAGCCGGTGCGACCTGCTCGGAGTGGGACCGGGGCATCTGCGGGAGACGCCGCTTCCTTGGACAGTGACTCGCGTTGCATGTCGCCGGCGGGTTGGAGTTCAGTACGAGTGATGTATGATGGAAAAGTTGAGCGCAACTGGGTGGAAAGAAGCCATACGGTATTGTACTGTATATAGAGGTGGTGTAAGGCTGAAAGCAATGATTCTCCGGGAATACCCGGCGAAAACACTCGGCCAGGTCCTGGTGCCCGAGGACTGCGTGGGTTCACGCTGCCGACTTGTCCCGGTTTGGCTGTTTGGCTTTGTGGCTTTCATTCGCCGATGCACAAAGCACAAATGGTCTTCTCTTTGCCTTGCGCACAAGTCAGCTCTGACAGGGCGGCGGGAGCGACTCCGGCGATCCATGATGAGACGGGAGTGCGAAGCGCTGTAAGACTGCGCCACAGCTTTGCATTATACGGGTCAACCCCTCGGAGAGCTACAATACAACATGTGACGAGATATGACCTCTCTACGCATCGGCGCGACAGATTACAACAGCTTTACAACACCATCATCAGGACATACTATTACAAACTCACCTCCGGTTTCGGTGTTCGTGAAGGACGGCGTTCTTGCGACATATACACCACACCACACCGCACCTTGTCATCTTCCTCTCACACCGTGACACCATTGATGGGTCGGACGACGCACTGGCGTGGAACGACGCCGAGCTCGAAACGCCAGGACGTCGGACGCGACGATTACCAGGACGACAGGCCGAAGACCAACTCGACGAGGCCCAGGCATCGAGTCGACCGCACCACAACGGACTCGAGCAAGGCCGCCAGGTTGACAAGCCGAGACCACGCGCCGTCCCGAGCATGACTCGTTTCGAAACCACCTCCAGCCATCCGGGTCATGTCGGTGCTCGAGCTCAGCGAACGTAAGGCGGCGGCGCCCCATTCCGTGGCACCATCCCCACCACGCCTTCCTCTGACGCGAGGCTGACGGGGCGGGACGACCGACCGACCCGAGTAGGGCTTAGTGGGACGTCGTACGCCGATTCGTACGTTGGCAGCGGCTCCGTCGTCTCCATTCTTGGTGCCGAGGGGCGGGCCGTCGAGCCAGACCGTGAGGAGTTTCGTGTGGTTCGTGTGGTCTGGGTGGGGTGGAAGGTGGAAGCGCGTATTGGCGCGCGAGTGGCGGAGAGATTGGAGTGGAGAGGAGAGTGGGAAGGCGGAGGCGGTCGTGGGAAACTGTATGCGAGGGGTGGTGCGGGGTAGGATAGTGTCGGAACGGGCACGGTGGCACCCGAACTCATTTGTTGTGTTACTGGGCGGGATCGGATGGTCATGGCGTGGTCGGCGCTGTAGCAGAGTCAGCGGCGTCTCCGAGGGGCGAGTACGAGATGCCTCTGTGCGGTGTGTATGTGGGTTGGGTAAGAGCGGTTTTGTAAGCCGTAATGTGAAGGCGAATGGATAGGTGAATCATGTAGGAGTAGTAGTAGGAGTAGGAAAAAGAGTGAGAGTCGCAGCCGCCGCCCTGCTCACCTGCGCACGCAGCGGAAGATGATCGTGCCAAAGATGAAGAACGCGGCGATGGCTCCGACGATGATGACGATGAGCACCCAGTTATTGGAGAATACCCCGGTGGTGGACGAGGCAAAGGTGGCTCTGGGTTCTGCGGGGTCTTAGCGAGGTCAAGGATCGAGACGCAACGGCGAGTCGCGGCTCACGGAGGGGTGCCGCGGCGACGGCGACGAGCGGGGTCAGGTAGAGTAGCAAGCGGAATTGGAGTAGCATGTTGTGGGTGTTGGTGGCGAGTGGGCTGAGAGAGATCGCTGCGGATTGCGAATCAAGAGTCGATGGGACGTGAGTGGTTATATGAACGTGTCTTTGCGATAAATCGCTCAGCGTCGACGTACCGACGTCGCCGGCAACAATGGAATGCGGTGCAACCGGATATCACCGTCCACTTGTAATCTTTCAGGAACAGGAACAGGAACAGGAACAGTTTTACCAGATCGATCCCAATCCTCGGTTTTCGACTCATCGGGCGCCATAAACCATAAACATTCCGCATCTCGGCCGTAGGGTGTGCACTTGTACAGTGTGTACCTCTCTACTCGATGACTCATGACCGAACAACCAAAGACCGTCATGAGCCTTTTGCCAAGCTGCCAAGGCGCACGTCGTCTCGGCGGGAGTAACTGTGGAGCAAGCATATACACAACGAGTCATAGATACGGAATGTACTACGTGATGCGGCAGAACTTTGTACAGATGCAATTGTCCGTCAGACCGGCTCGGCACACCGGCACGTCCACGCCCACGCCCACCGGGAATGCCGCAGATCTCTCCCGCTTCTCCATTGGCCACCCGGGGCGCCAATCCGACGATCTGTGCACGACCTCCACACCACGTCACACGTCGCTCACCGAGCCAAAGGTGAATTGTCGAGTCGAGTCGAGTCGGCCTGACCCCGCCCCGCCCGCCCGCACGTTCCACACACTCGCCCCCGAGGGCCCGCTCCGCTCAGAGCACGTTTGACACGTTCGCGTTGGCTTTCGCGTTCGCCACCCTCGCCACGTCCAGCGACAGCTCGGGTATCTCGACGTCGTCGAACCGGCCGCCTTCCTTTTCGAGATACTCGGTCTCCTTGCGGGCTTCGTTGGCGACGTCAAACCAGTAGTTCTTCCTGGACACCCAGGGGAGAATGTAGGTTTGCAGCGTGGGTCGGAGCGCTTTGTTCCGGTCGGCAATGATCTGCAAGCGGTGTCAGAGTCGCTGGGATGCGCAGAGCTACGCCACTCGCCTGCTGCTTGATCCCCCTCCACAGCGCCGGCTTGTCCGTGATGATCGACCTCACCCCCCACCTCGCACACTCGCGCATCTCCTCGCGGCCATTGACGGTCCACGCGCAGACGCCCTTGCCAGCGGCGTGACACTCGGCGAGGAACCTCTGACCGTCGGCGGTAGCGAGGGCCTCGTAGTAGACTGAAAAGCCGTGGACCGTGTCCCAAAAGTACCGGCGGGACTGGGGAAGCGACATGGAGATGGCGTAGCGCGGGAGGTAGGGGAGGAGGGTGGACGCGGGCTGGAGGAATTTCGGCTGCGACGTGAGCGACGCGGTGTGGGTTGGACTCACGTGCCAGAGACCGAGGACGACGCGAGGGGCAAGAGTCGTTTGCCAATTGGGAAAACCTTGGATCACATCCCGAACCAGAGTGAAGAGCTTCACCGCGTCGTTGTCGACCTTGCAGTCGAGCTGGGGTCAGCTAGGCTTCGCTGCGGCACTCACGTTGAGTTTGACGTGGGCATTCTCGGGGAGCAGGAGGATGTCGAGCACCTCGGAGAAGAGTGGGATGGGCTGGACAGGCTCTTCCCGGGTTCGGACGTGTCTGCGGGTTTAGCACCACGACGCGCCACCGCGGTGCCGACTCACTCCAAAACCCCCTTCCACGGCTGCTCCCGGATACGACCCGTACCAGTGGTAGTGCGATCGAGCTTGGGGTCATGGAACAGCACCAGCACGTTGTCCGCGGTGATGTGGATGTCTACAGTCAGCTCTGATCGCAGCAGTCCCGCTCACCCGTCTCGATGCCGTCGGCGCCTTGCTTGCACGCCTCGACAAAGGATGCGCGGGTGTTCTCGGCTACGCGAGTGAGCAAGCGGCCTTTCTGTCAGCGGCGAGACACGCACGGTACGTCGCGCTGGCCTAAGGCGGATCAGCTCGTGCCACGAGGACTGTGAAACGGATGCGCGACGCACGCCACGGTGTCCCCAGCACTCTGGCATCCTCCATTGCGAGGCATTGTCCAGGTCGAGCGGCTCGAGGCTGGGCGACTCGAGGATCGTGGAGAATGCGGGGGAGGCGTTGGCGGATGTGGAAGGGGATAGGGCCGGGGTGCCGAGAGACGCGGCGGCGTCGGGCTTGAGGTGGGTCGGGTTGGACATGGCGGCGGGGAATGTACTGGGGGTCTATGATCTATGTATGGTGTGGAAGACGAGTTGACAAGTTGACAAGTTGCGTCGAGTCGGAGTAAGCGCGCCGGGACAAAGGACAAACGTGGACAACGGAGGGATGGCGATCAACCGGTCGATCGAACGTGCGTGGGCGTCTTCCCCCTTGAAAAGCGTCAAAACGTCGTCAACGGGGGGTCTGAGTTGGTCCTTTGCGACGTCGTTGGGATGTGTCTATGTCTGTGTCGAGCCCGTCTATGTATGTCTACGCCTATGCCGGCAACGTCGAGTCGACGCCGGGCTGTACAGTGGCGCGGGGTCGGTGGGTCGGGACCGGGCGATGGCGTTCGGACGGGACTTGCAACTCTACTGTCTATAGGGGAACAATGCGCTGTCGGATCGAGCCGGGCCGAGGCAAGAGACGCTGTATACAACTATCAGGAGAGGGGAACGGGTGGCTTGGACATGGGACGGGTCCCAGTCGTGCCGTCGCGATCTATGGGGCTCTATGGATGAGGTCAAGAACTGCAATGTGGAGCGGTGTTGTTGTCGATAAGCGAGGCGGGAATGTGGCGCAACGGCGATCTGGTTTGAAGACACGTGACGGGTGAGTGGTGTGGCAGTTCTTCCGATGGCTTGGCATCAACGACTGAGTGTCTCATCACTGATGCAACTCTTTTCAGGAAGGCGACTCGAGCGGCGCACACCAGATCTGATGCCTTCTCAACGAAGGCTCTGTCGTTACGTCATGAGCCCGAAGGTTCAGTCGTCATGTTACGAGCGCGTGCGCGGAGTTCGCGAAGGCGCGGATCACCCTCCGCCACTGTTATAACCAGCTGGATGCGACACCATCCCCATTGACTCAATCCCATTCCAAATTCTCTTAGCTGCCACCGTATCAAGAAAGCTACCCCAATGGCTGATAGACAGGCACACAATCCATCTGGCCGGCGGGTAAGTCGTTCAGTGCGAGATGCTCCTCATAGATCTAGTCATCCGATCCTCCCATGATCTCAGGCGCCGGGGTGAGGCTGATATTCCCGGCCGTGCAATGCAGGCCCCTGATGATCCCGATGAATCCGACCAATCCGACCTGCACACACAGATCGCCTCGCTCACAGAGACTGTATCGACGCTACAGACCGAAGTCGAAGAAAAGCGACTCGAAGTGGCCGTGCTCACTACGATGACCGACTCGCTCGCCAATGCTTTCATCCGGCTGGGCTCCCAGGTCGAAAGTCTCCGGAACCACTTCGAAAGCTCGTCAGAGGGGTTTGCGAGGGACATACAGTATCTGAAGAGGCAGCTCAGGCCGCCGTCGTACGCGGGCCCGGCTCCGGTCGCTAGCTCGCGGGGGGGACCAACAGAGCGAGGGGCAAACGGTCGACGCCCCCGGATCGGGAGGCTTGGCCAATCTCGTCCCTGAGCGTAGAGCAGTTCCAAGTTCAATGTGGTCTGTACATCTGCCGTCTACGATGCCAGTTCAACCGGGCCATGTGTCAGAGCAATCTGGCAGTGGGCGAGCCATAAACTCGCCGTTCGTCGTCACTGGAGGCGGATTCAGGATGACCAACCAGTTCCCGCCTCCGTACGACGATGCCGCCGGGTCAAGACCACCGAGTGGCCGCCCACACCCACCTCTTTCGTCTCCGACGGAGCTCAGACGCTCTGGCCGGCCTCGTGAGAACGTTACGACTCGGCCTGCCGGAGGGCCCTCGAGCATCGCTTCGGGGACGAGGAGGCGTACAGAAGCCCCACAGGCCGGGGAACGCTCAGACACATCGACGAGATCTGATCGGTGAGCGCGGTTTGACCGGGCGACGTGAACATACCGTAGCTGATGGAAGCAGCCAAGTCAATCTCACAGGGATCCCTACCGTGGAACAGGTGATGGAGCACTACCGCGATGCGCGCGAGGGCCGACTCAAGTTTTTCACAGGGGACGGCGCGCTTCTGCCAGAGTTCGAAAACGGCTTCCGGCTGGAATGCTTCAAAGACGTCTGGGCGTGGGTGAGTGCGGCGTGTTATGCGTACGATCCACCCTGAACATGCGTAGCAGAGTGACCTCGCGTCAGCGCTCCCGGTCAGGTCTCTCGACCAAACTTTGTGGAGAGATCTCTGGCTGAACGTCGAGCTGAGCGGGCGGGACATGTCCCTGCCGGATGGCGAAGGAGACGTGTCGGGGAGGAGGGGGACATGGACGGCGTCCCCGCCTTCTCGGGAGAATCTGGTGAGACGGGTGAGCCAACGATTGGAGGTGCTCCGCGACACAGCCGAAGCCGCGGCTGCCGCCACCGCGGGTTTGGAGCGCTCTGAAGGGCCCTAGGACAGCCGATTGGGTGAACGACGATTGGGTGAGCAGGTACACGGTAGGGCTGAGCTTTTTGCGGGCAGATCTGAGCGAAAGGGTGAAGCTTGGCCGTGGGCTCTTTTGACGACACGGCGAATGACGCGGAACGGCTTTGGTCACGTTCAGAGGGGCCGAAGAACGCCGCGGAGGCGAGAGATGAACCTGTCCTTACTGTTGTGCAGATCAGATGCATGGAGTTGGGGTGTACATACGGTGGGCCAAGCACAAGTCAGTGTTATTATGACGCCGTCCGCACATGTACGAATACAGGAAAGTCACAGTATACATCCAGCACCGCCGCAGGCCAACGGACACATCTCAGTCGATGCTAATCACCTCGGATGGCTCGGATTTCGATAGCAGTACTTGGTACCCATCGGCGCGTCAGTCCACGGTGATGGCACCGGATCATGCTACCGACTCGGCGCTCCAAATCGGGAGCTAGGAGTAGGGATTCATGGGCAAGTCGCAGCTGCGGCCATGATCTTACCGCTCAGCAGGCCCATGAGTGCCACATCCATCACATTACCCTTCAACCTGTGGCCCCCTTTTCTGTCCCTCCTTCATTGCCTCCCGCCTGCCTACCTTTTTGGTTCCACTGCTCGCTGCTCGCTGAAGGCTCTCGTGGTGCGCTACAAACCCCATGCGCATCGAGGTACTACCAGAGCCAACACAACAAAAAGCCAAAAGATAATGGCCGAAGCCACTCCAGCCTCCTGTGGGTCTCGAACCCACGACCTGCCGATTACGCTGCTTGGTGAAAGCATGCATAAGAGTCGGCTGCTCTACCGACGGAGCTCAGGGGGCGCTTCTTGCGATGTTGGAGAGGGTTGGAAGTCATATATAACATGAAAGAGCAAAAGAGAAAGCATGGAAGGAAAGCTTTGGCGACCTGTGGTGGGTTCAATTTGATCCCGTGCCCTGCGTTTGGGATGTTGTGAGTTCCCTCCTCTATCCTCCTGTCTCCTCTCCTGCGTGTCTGCCACCCCCTTGGTCCGGTTGAACAACTCGTGCGGCAGATGTACAAGAAAACAAAGACATTGAAGGCCACCTTGCGACGGATAATGGGCGGAAAGATGGAGTGCCACATTGGCTTCCGGGCTCGGTCCCGCCACGATCGCCAACGAGTTGCGGTCTATCGCACTGTCGGGGGTGATCGACGTGTGCAGAATCGGCGAGCCTCCAGGATCAGTCGGGAGGAATATAAGATAGGATCGTCCTGCGCCGTCGCTCGCTTACCTCGAGGGCTTCAATTCGACGTTGTCATGCTTATGACAACTCTCATCAGCAGGCGTACGCCACGCCCGCCAAGGAGAACAATAGAGAACGTCGTGCATTCGACAAGGGTCTGTGTAGTCGAGTACGCTATGTAGTAGACAGACTACGCTGTGAGATATCCCTTGTCGTATGTATTCGTACATCTGTCTACACAAGCCTAGCTAGCAACTACGTTCTCCATCCCCGTCGTGACAAACGTGCACGCCAACTGCCAACTGACCCCGCATTGCCGAGGAAGTGTGCGCCCACCAAGCCCAGCCCGAGCCCGAGGGTTGTACACTATCTGCCTCCGCGACATGTCCTGGAATATGGCGGTGAAGCTCATCTGCCTATGCGCAGCCCCCACAGTGCGGCGAGATGTGTGTCTATCAGGCGCTGTTGGCCGGGGAAAGATGTATGTATACAACTTTTCCGGCGGGGCGCACAAGGAAGCACACGATGGTGGTGGAGGTCCGCTGGTCAGCGCTCGCCATCTGCGCTTGTCCGACATCCCATGTCGGCGACGCTGACGAAACCTTCCGGTATGTTGTGAAAAAGGATGATATATCGCCTAGAGATCGAAGACCCTCGCACAACCCTGCCTCTCTATAGGGCGCTCCAGACCCGAGACTGACGGACACGCAGAAGCTTGAATTTCCGCGCGATGAACAAGATCTCGTGATAGAGGAGAGCGCTAGACAAGGTCAGTAGGGAAACGTCGGTGGGGTCTTGACAGACAAATCACACGCTTCCAGCTTCCGTTTGCCCGCAGATCGCTTTCTCCTCGCCTGCTGACGGGCGCCTAAGGGGTCACACGGCGAAGCCTCCAAGAAAGCATATAGAGGTAGAAGCTCATTCGGGCCACGCCCACGAAGGGGGCTGGAGTGCTCCCGCAGTTGATGTGCCGCGAGACGTCGTCGATGAGGGATCTTGACACCCGATGTCACGTTACAGCTCAATCGCTTGGACGCTCTTGGGAGTCGGTTTGCACCTCGGGAGATCTGTGCATAGATCGCAAGTGGGTTGCGACTTTGCTTACGCATTCCTTGCTCCTTGTAATCACTGTTGTGCGTAGCAGGACTGAGTGCACCCGCAGACGCCGATACGGACAAGTGTGGTCTATGAACGATACTCACGACGGGAGGCTACTAGTATGCGAGGCACTGACGATAATATGTATTCGTACCCTGGGGTACTTTTACAGTAGCTTCACTAGCTGAGCATAAACTACCCTACGTGTCAGCTACTCACGCGTCTGGTCATGGCAGGCTACCACTGCCTCCTACGCCCCGAGGCTCTTGTCCTTTCTCGACATTCCCATGTTTGTCCTGGACTTCGAGACGACCTCATTCAAGTTGATATCCAGTAAGCCCACGTAGCCCTTTACCTTACAGATCGGGGATCAGAGTTCCCACGCCAGAAGAAGCCTTGATATGGCGTGCGATGATGAGCGAAAGATGCAGTCAACTGGCAAACATCTTAGGACGCATGTGTAGTGCGGGTTCCCGTGGCCCGAACGCCGACAGCTCCATTCTGGCTGTAAGCCCAAACGGTCGGAAGGTCTCATTGTCGAGGACCTCTCTCCACTTTCCCGCCGACCTTGCGCCGGTCGCGTGTATAGCTATGGCAAGGGGATCAACTTCGACCCCAGTGGCGCGGCGATAAGATGACATGTCATACCTCACAGCCACATTTCTGCTTTTCAGGAATGCACTAGACTTGTTTCAGATGTTCACTTGGAAGGGACAAGACGGCTCGTGTGATGTATCTATTAGCCGATGCGATGCGTCCCGTGCGAACATTGCTACATCACGGCGCGGTCTACCATGAGCCTAAGGGTGCGATGACGAGAAGTCTACATAATGTCCTCGTTGACATGAGAAGATCAACGTTCCAGTCCACCAGACCACGGTGGTTTGGTGGTATGATGTCAATCTTCGCCCATACTTGAGGACGTTGATACTGTACGATGTAGGCTTTGAATAAGAACGATTCATCCGATGGGGAGTATCTAGTATCCGCAGGGCGATACTTGTATGCACGAGATAGTTTCTCCATCGAGCGGAAGCCTGGTTCGTATGACGTGATCTACAGAACGTACGTCGTGAGCGGCTTACGGTGCTTAGGACATGCCACATGCCCCGGGGGATGGTGATATCTTGGCGTATATATGCAGCTCGAGTGATAGTTTGAGAGCGAAAATAGGTGCCCTGGAATCTCATGACGACTAGAGCATATCAGCCGAGCCGTTCTCTGCATTCCCCTGACTGCGCGCTTCGGTCAAGCTTATGATATCGACAAAAGGTTGGGTGGATCCAGCGCGTATTCCTGCTACTGGCAGTCCAGCACCGTCGATGTGTCATGCCATTCTATCGCGGCGAGAGGCAAGGTCAGATTGGGATGGGCGTGAGACAGCTGCTCGGCGGGCGCTGCTCTCCGATGCAGCCACCTACATACGTTACAAGTACTCTACGACTCCCACGGGACGTCACAGGCCGGCCGATGTGGCGAAACTAAAGCGGGATCAAAGTATGTGGCGGAATTCCACCCGGGCCACGGTGACGGTGGCATCCCCTCTTCTTGTATTTCCTTCAAGTCTTTCCGAGATATATATGGCTTCTCGTACTCTCCGACATCGCAGAAAGCTCCTCCTGGGTTCCGGAGGGCGCTACAAGCCGGCCGATGTGGCGAAATCGAAGCGGGAACAGAGGATGTGGCGGAATTCCTTTGGGGCCGCGGTAACGGTGGCATCCCTTCATGATTATTTTCTTTATGCATTTTCATGTTATATATCATTTCCAACCCTCTCCAACATCGCAAGAAGCGCCCCCTGAGCTCCGTCGGTAGAGCAGCCGACTCTTATGCATGCTTTCACCAAGCAGTGTAATCGGCAGGTCGTGGGTTCGAGACCCACAGGAGGCTTGAGTGGCTTCGGTCATTATCTTTTGGCTTTTTTTCCCTTGGAGGCGGAGGCTGTGTGCAAGCTGGCCGTGGTACATTGCTCGTGCAGACGCTTCTACTCCTCACTCGCTAGCTCTCGAAGAAGGCGCGTGCATTGCCATTGCTGTCACTGAAGTCGTGGTAGGAAGAGTAAACCGTCCCTCAATTGTGTGCCACACTCGGGGTTCCCTCCCCTTGCCAGAGCCTTCTTGCTTTGGGAACTTGTTAGCCCATCTTCAAGTACTGGCGGCGGTCACTCCATCGACTGGGTCACCCGTTGAGAGTTATGTGCCCTGGGGTGTCTGACCACCGGAGTTGCGGCCTATCGGTGGAGACGCTGATCGTGTCCGCGTCTTCGCTCCATCCCCGACGGACGCCGCCGTTCATTGTCCGGTCATGGTCTTCCCGCTTGAGTGCTTCGCGCGCCTCAACCGCTGCCGAGCCTGTTGGGATCGCACCGTCAAAGGTGGCAGGAAGAACAGGGTCTACGGCTCTCCAGATGCATGATTTACCACCCCAAGTCCTTCTCCCCTTACATGCCCCTTACATGACGATCCACAAACTCCACCACGGGCACTACGTACTCTGCCCAACCCTCCGTATCGGGTCCCTGGCGGTATCAGCGAGGTCCCAAGCAACACCCACCTTCAGCTCTTGATCAAACCCGTGTGGCCCGTCGGGATAGTAGCTCTCATACACGTCCACGCTATGTTCCCTGAGCCGCTGTGCCATGCGCCTAGACGCCGTGATCGGCACGGCGCCGTCCGCCTCGCCGTGGAAGAAGGCTGTCGGAGGGTAGGTCTCGTCGAGGAGGTGATACGCGGACCACGACCTGCAACGGTCCAATCTGTCCTCCTCCCGTTCCAGCTCGTCCAGGCGGAGAAGTGCGGTGAGGCCGAGGCCCATGGACGCGAGCCAATCCTTGAGTTGGGTCTGGGCAAACACCCGCGTGGAGTATTCGAAATCGGGCCGCGCCCAGCGAGCTCGGGTTTGCTCGATGGGGACGTGGTTGATTTCCCATCCAAACGGTGCTGCGGTGATCGCTTTGGCCGGGTCCCTGTCCGCTATCATCGCCCGATTGTGCGAGTCGGTGTACCTATCGCCCCAGCGCTGAGCCCACGCATCATCGGGGACTTTGGCTTTACGCGCGTAGTACATGTCGACCAGGTCGACGGGGCCATACACGTCGCACACGGCGCGTGGCCGCGGGCGTACGACATGCCCCAGCAAGGTCGCGAGGGTGCCGCCAGACGAGTCACCTCCGATAGCAAACGCGTCAATGTCGATGGGTACGATCGAAGGGAGATTTCGGCGACACCATTCCAACCCGTCGACACAGTCCTGGATTATCTCCTGCAGCCCAACTTGCGGCGACAGCCTGTACCCCACCGAGACGACGTGGAATCCTTTCGCACGAAACGCTGGGACCACCCAGGACGGAGGGGCGTAGTGTGCCCCGGTGCAATACGCCCCGCCGTGGGTCCAAAAGATCCATGGCGATTGCGCAGCGCCGGGACATGCCCAGACGCGGACTTCGAGCGGGACGCCGTGAGGGGACGCATAGATGTGGTCGGTGAACCCGGGAGGTGCGGCTGAGGGGAGCAGTGCCTCCTGGTTGGAGTAGTCGGGTCGCCGCATGGCAAGGGGTTGAAATGCATTCGACGGAGATGTGACGCGCGAGACGGACTCAACAGTAGTACTCTTACAGTACGAGTACAAATACTCGTCGCTCGGCGCGATTTCTGTCCGAGCCGGTCCTCCGGCCCGGACGACATCCAGCTCAAGTCACATCCCGCGAGCATCGTTGGGGCTTTGTCTACAAACGCATGATCCCTCATGTATGCCGTTTGCACCAGCCACAGTGATTCTGGACCTCCTCCGTGATGAGTTGCAGTGCCGCCTGGGATGCTCTCTCTAGCTTACTGCCCAAAGGTGCACGGGATGTCGACGACGCAAGCCACGAAACGGAACGCTTCAATGCGCCTCCGACACCGATCGCACAGAGTGACAACAGTAATGATACATGCGTGGAGGTACAAACGGTCAGAACAAACAACAGTCGATGATACAATTACACGCGAAAAGCTACCGCTACCCCAGCTCTGGAGCTACCAGTTGTTCTCCTTGACGATCTTTGCCGCCTCCAAGATGTACCTCCCTGCATGGGTCAGCGCGGCTCGCCCCAAAATTGTTTGCCTGTTGGCCCGGCGGATCCCCTTCTCCCCGTCACCTCTGCTTGCCTCGCCGAGATCCAACCAAACCAGCTCACCTTCCTTGTACCGCTGCTCCCCGTTCGGCGCCCTGATGTACATCCATCCCAGCGGCGAGCCGCACGACGCGCACATGAGGTCGGCGACGGTGTGCATGCCGGTTCTGCGGGGTCAGCCGAGTTTGGGGATGAGGACGGGTCCGAAGTAGACCAGGTGATGGGATGCGGGTAGGCATGCAGTGTGAGAGACGGACATGAGTCCAAGGTGGGTGAGAGGGGAGTCGAAGAGGAAGAGGTGTGGTAGAGCTCTGCGGGATATTTCTTGGTATGGCAGAATGGGATTCGGCGAGCCACTCACAGGAGCTTCCTCTCCTCGCGCTTCCCCAACGCCGTGTTGATCGTCGAGTTCATCAGGCTAGGCGATGAGTCGTACGACAAGACGATCACCGTGTGGACCCCTACTCACTATGCCCGACCGGACCGTCCGTTGAACGCCTTTGAGACCAGCTCATCCTGCAGCGCCTGCACCTTCAGCCCCATCCAGTACTCGTTGTCTCCCTTGTCGTAGACCCGAGCAAACCCCGTGCATTTGACCGGTCTAACTCACCACCACCTCGGAACACTTATGACAAGCGAACACCGGCTTGTCGTCGGGCACAATGTGCAAATGGAGCTTGGACAGGGTTTGACTCTCAGAGTCGTCGGTTGTCGGCGAGGGGGTCATGCTCGCGTGCACCGTATGCTGACAGGCGAGAACAACGCCGAGGCGCGGATATCGGAGTGTGAGGACTCTTGCTCGGCTGTCGAAATGTGAGCAAGGAGCGAGGCGAAGCGGAGAAAGATGGAGTTCAAGCGGAACCAAACAAGCGAGCACATCCATCACGTGTTACGAACCATATGCAGATTTGGTTCCGCTGCACTCCAGCTGAAACCCAATAGTCTCGCTGAGTTCCAAATCTCGATCCCTTACCTGTCCATCATTGCACCTACAAAGAATGGATCAAGTAAGCTCCCTCCCCCTCTTGCGCAAATGTAGAATCGATATGCGCCCGGACCACGCTGACGCCGTCTCAGGACGCCTTCCGCTCGCTGCTCTCCGCTCCCCGGCAGGCCTCCTCCTCGTCTCGAACAGTGCTTGGAGGTCCAGCTCCAAAACGCGGATGGGGTCTTAAGCAGAAGCAAGGGTACGAGCGGCAGTGTCTTCAGCATCTCATAGCCCTCCATTCCCTCACGTCTTGTTCTCAATCTGATACCTATCGATGTCATCGATGCTAACGACCCTCTTAGACCACGCAATGAGAAGCCGAAAGATGAGCCAACCTCTTCGGCACCGGCATTCGCTCCAAGACAGCACCGCAAGAGGCAGGAACAGAATGGCGAGGCCGCATCCAGCGCGTACAAGGACCGGGCGGCGATGCGGCGTCAAGGCGTGGATGACGAGTACAAGGGTGTGAGTGAGGTTACATCCCAGCTGGGCTCGCTCGGCGGCAGAATCATACAGATGGCTGATGGGCATAGGTGGAGAAATTGTTGGAGGACTTTGAGCGGCGAAAGGCCGAGGCAGGCGAGGAGGATGCGGACAAGGTGAGTGGAGTTCATCGCTTTCATTTTTCTGTCCACTCACCCCGATGTCACCGACGTCACCGATGTTCCCGATCCATGCCGCAGATGCCACCGATATCGCCGATGTCACCGATTTCATTCCTGTTCGAAGATTTCACTGACCCAACCGAGATCGAGGCGACGCGAGCGTATCTAGGTGGCGATGCAGAGCACTCCATCCTTGTCAAGGGACTAGACTACGCTCTACTCGCTGCAAGAAAAGCCGAGCTGGCGAGGGAGCAGGATGAGGGAATGGAGGATGAGTTGGAGGAGCTGGGCAGGGGTTTGGGCAGGAAGCCCGAGGGGAAAAGCAAAGGCAAAGAGCAAGTGAAACCGGAAGAGAAGCTGGGCAACCGCGTGAGTCGTTGTGTCTACCTGGCTTGAATCTCGCGACTCTGCTTTGAAGGCGTTATCCTAGGGTCACAGGCTCACGGGCACAGTTCAAGTCCATCGCACAGCGTAAGGTCGAGGAGGAGGCTGCTAAGGGCGAGAAAAAGAAAAAGACGAGGAAAAAGAAGAAGGACAAGCGTGTGGATGATGTGTCTCAAGCTCCAGCCGAGGACACATCGAGGGGCCCGATCAAGGAGGAAGCCCAGCAGGGTGACGAGCCGCCGATGCAGCCGACACTTCCCATGCCCGCTGCCAAGGCGCCGACACCAGAGCCGGAGACCGAGGAGGACATCTTCGCGGATGCTGGGATGTATGATCTTGGAGCAGGAGGGGAGAGCGATGGGGACGAGGCGGAAGAGAGTGCGCTAGAGGCGGCGAGTGACAGGGATGAACGGAATGAGCGAGGTCAAGAGGCGAGGAGCAAGGAGACCTACTCGAGACCAAGATCAACATCGACGTCTTTGTTCGAGCGAGGAAGCTACGATGAATACAATCATCGTCGGCGAGACAATCGTCACGACGACAGGCGGGGGTCCGGAAGGCATGACGATAGGTGGGAGAGGGACTACGGACGTCACGACGATCGACGGGAGCGGGGCCACGACCGATACGACGCTCGACGAAGATCACCCTCTCTGAGGTATGGGGACGAAGACTACCGAAGGCACTCGTACCGCTCGAGATCCATGTCCAGGTCAAGGTCACCGTACGGGCGCTCACGAGAGGCGCGGCGACGCTCCCCCTCGCCCCCGCCCCACCGGCGCCATCATCGCTCGCCTTTATCTCGGTCCCCTTCACCGCATCACGCTACTCGTCGATCCCGTTCTCCCTCTACCCCTCTGCCTTCCGAATCGCCTCCCCACAAACGCGCCCGACCTCGTTCCCGATCCGTCACTCCCTCTATTCTCTTCGCTGCACCTCCACGCTCCGCGTCTCCTTCCGGGTCAGAGAATGAGGCCATTGGCATCCCCACCAAGCTCGTCCCCCTCTCATCCTCCGCCATGGCCGACGTTGGTGGCTTCCTCGCTGCTGAAGCGTCCGCGGCCAAAGCCGAGCAGAGGCGTATTAAGAAGGCGCAGTGGAGAGCCCGGCAGGGTCTTGCAACGCAAGAGGGAACGGACATGGAGCAATTGACCGAGGGAAAGAGGTTGGACGACAAGCAGAAGCAGAATCGGGAGTATCAGCTGGTGATGAACCAGATGAAGAAGGAGGGTGGAGGCGAGGGGGGAGCCGGGGTTGGCCCATCTTCGAAGCCGGCACAGTAGCGATAATAGTAGGGCTTTGAAGCGAGAGTGATGCACGAGGATTGCCAGATACGATACTGATTCCAACATGCGTGGTCCGTATAGCAGTGCCGTGGTTAGACTCTCGTCCACACCAAGTATACCAACCACTATTCGGTCAGACCTGCGCTGTTCGGTCACATGTGCGCTACGTCGCTTTACACACCAGTCTGACAGTCCAGTCGACTGAGATCACCGTGGCTGCGTTGATGGACCGAGTTGTGAGCTTGATGACATGATGTAACGATCGATGGTTGATGATGGTCATGGATGTTTCACGTCATGTTGCTGCTCTCATCTCCGAGATGTTCTCTGAGAAGTCCCCGCTCCTTCACGCCCTCGCTCGAAACTCTCGAAGCCATCGCTTCCGTGAACCAT
Source organism: Saitozyma podzolica (assembly GCA_003942215.1). NCBI lineage: Eukaryota > Fungi > Basidiomycota > Tremellomycetes > Tremellales > Trimorphomycetaceae > Saitozyma > Saitozyma podzolica. Next base: position 1,461,019 of record RSCD01000001.1, read on the forward strand.
CAAAGACTGCTGCATACCGCCGTGACGCGTACATATTCGTTCCCGACTCGTCTCCCTTCCCGACTCGTCCTAACCCACCCGATCCGACCCCGCTACACGCCCGCCCAAACCCTCCTACAGGTCCACGGGGATGGCGCACTTCTTGCCCAGGTTGATCTGGACCGCCTTGACCTCCATGTAGTTCTCGAGTGCGTACTCTCCGAGCTCTCGGCCGATGCCCGACTCCTTGAACCCGCCAAAGGGGATCTGCGGGTGGAGCTCGTTGTAGCAGTTGACCCAGACGGTGCCGGCCTTGAGGTGGGAGGCGACTCGGTGCGCGCGGGAGAGATCGCTGGTGAAGATGCCCGAGGCGAGACCGTAGTTTGTGTCGTTGGCAGAGGCGATGACCTCGTCCTCGGTGTCGAACGCCGACATGACGATGACGGGGCCGAAAATCTCCTCGCGGACGATTTTCATGTTGTTGGTGACGTCGCCGAAAACGGTGGGCTCGATAAAGTAGCCCTGCTTGCCGTGACGGTTACCGCCGGTGAGGACCTTGGCACCTTCCTGCTTGCCGCACTCGACATAGTTCATGATGCGGTCGTACTGGGTCTGGGAGACCTGGGGGCCTTGGTACGTGTTGGCGTCGAAGGGGTCGCCGACTTTGATCTGCGCGGCGACGTGGGCGAACTTCTCGGCGAACTTGTCGTAGATTCCGCGCTGGACAAAGAGGCGGGAACCGGCGCACTGCCCAAGCGTCAGCGAGGGCTCGTGTCGCTTGCGTTCCTTGCTGATACTGATCGCTTGCACTTACGCAGGTCTGACCGTGGTTGAAGAAGATGCCCTGCGCGGCGTACTTTACCGCCTCGTTGAGGTCCGCGTCGTCAAAGATGATGTTCGCGCCCTTGCCTCCGAGCTCGAGCGTCACCTTTTTCAGGTTCGACTTGGACGCCGCCTCCATGACCTTTCGGCCGACGGGGGTGGATCCGGTGAACGCGACCTTGTCGACGCGGGGGTTGGTCGCGAGGGCGTTGCCCACGGTGGGTCCGTAGCCGACGATGACGTTGACGACGCCGGCGGGGACGCCGGCCTCCTTGAACAGCTTGGTCATGTACAGGGCGGTGAGCGGGGTGAGCTCGGACGGCTTGATCACGACGCAGCAGCCGGTGGCGAGGGCAGGCGCGATCTTCCACGAGAACATGTACAGGGGCTGGGCGTGTCAGCAGCGGTGTCGGCGGCGGCGGCGGCGGCGGCGACGTCTCGTCGCGCGTCTCGTCCCACTTACAAAGTTCCAGGGGATGATCTGACCGCAGACACCGACAGGCTCGTGGCGGGTGTAGGCGAGCTTCTGCGCGGACTGCTCGATGACCTTGCCGTGGATCTTGTCTGCCCAACCACCGTAGTAGCGGAACACGGCGGCGGATTCAGTCACCTAGGCGGGGAGTCAGCGTGGCATTGCGTCCGAGTACATGCTGCACGACCCACGTCAAAGGACTTGGCCACGGCGTAGGTCTTGCCGTTGTCGAGCGCCTCGATCGAGGCGAGGATGTCGAGGTCGCGCTCCATGAGCTCGGCGATCTTGATGAGGTACTTGCCCCGCTCAAAGCCGGGGCAGTTGGTGCCCCAGGTGGTGTTGAAGGCCTTGTGCGCGGCGTCGATGGCCACCTCGACGTCGGCGGGGAGACCCTCGGGGATGGCGGTGATGGACTCGCCGGTGGACGGGTTGACGACGCTGCGGCGAGCGAGCGAGCGCAGCGAGCGGAGCGGTGGAGTGAAGCGGGGGATGGAGAGGAGCGGGGCGAATGGATCGAGCGAGTCGGAGCGAGCGAGTCGGAGCAATCATCAAAATCGTCGGGGGGACACACCGTCAGCACATGCCTCGACCTTTTCGATCGGCGCCGACTCACTCGATCGTCTTGGCATTGCTGTCCTTGGAGGTGCTCCATTCGTTGTTAATGAAGAGACCCGTCGGGATCTCGACCTTGCCCTTGAACCCGGCGTGGTTGAAGTTGTGGGTGTAAGACGGGGCCATGGTGTGAGTGTTGCTTGTGCTGCTTTTGGTGTGGTGTGGTGTGGTGTAGTGTGCAGATGGGGTGATGGAAGCGAGCGGATGGACACGATGTGGGTGGATTATAAACTAGAATGGGGCTGGGGGGAGTCAGGTGGGTCAGCGAAGACCCGGCCGGCGTGGTGCAACTGGGTCCATTGTCGTCCTCTCGGCGCTTCATCGTCCCGAACCTCCGTAAACCACGGGGTCCCGCCAGAGGACGGCGTTTCCGCCAATTGCCACCTCCACCCCGGGACACGGCCATGACTCATTACCGGTCCCGGTGGGGGAGGAATTGACCAGGGTGTCTATTTAAATCCATTTATCCCAACGGTAGTGGCAGTGGCAGAACGGGCAATGCCAATCGCAGCCCAAGGCAGCCTCCTCGCAACCACCTTGCAGCTCAATGACAGGCCCCCGTGTAGGGTGTCGAGACATAGCGTGGTGTGCACTCTCGCTATCGACACGCTGGCCCGATGTGAAGAGAGTATAGGAAGAGGGTTTAGGAATGATCGGGATTTCGTCGGCCGGCGCCACGCCACGGGCCAATTTGATCCCGTCCCGTCGGCTGCGTCGGGTCTGTGTCGTTGTGGGGGAACGAGGAGTCGACTCTGATCAGCTTCCGACCAATCATCAATAGTCCAGTACATCGCACTCCTCACATCTCACTGCTCACTTCTCTCTTCATTCCTACTCCCTCCTCTTGCCCGCGTCTCTCCCCCCTCCACCTCTCCTCCCCCGGCATGACCTCCCTCGCCCCCCGCGCGCTCACCGCGCTCTCCCGCCCGACCCTCCTCGCCCCCACCATCCTCAATGCCCGGGGTCACGCCGCGGCGGTCGACCCTCCTTCCGGTTCCTCCAGGCGATACCTCGACGGGGACGTCCGACACGACTGGAGGAGGTCGGAGATCCAGAGGATCTTCGATGCCCCGCTGATGGAGACGATATACCGTGCGGTGAGTCGCGCGGGTCTCCATTTTGTCAGACGTTGAATCCGCCTGGCGCCGGTGTGACGGTCGAGCCGCGCTGATGCCCTGCAGGCGACGGTGCACAGGATGCACCAGGACGCATCGCGCATCCAGCTCTGCACGCTCATGAACATCAAGAGTGGGTCGGCGGGTCTCACCCTTCACATCAGACCGTGCGGCACCTACAACAGGTCTCCTTTGCGTCCCTCTCGTTGCTCGTCTGCTGTCCCTCCAACGTCGCCATTGCCCATAATCACCCCACCACTGCACAGAATCGTACTGAACACTTTGTAGCCGGCGGGTGCACCGAAGACTGCAAGTACTGCTCCCAGTCCTCGTCTTACAAAACCCCGACCAAGGCCTCCCGCCTCGTCGACATTGAGCCCGTGCTCGAGGCCGCGCGCCAGGCCAAGGCGAACGGCTCGACCCGGTTCTGCATGGGCGCGGCCTGGCGCGATCTCGCCGGGAGGAAGTCGGGCTTTGAAAAGATCCTCAAGATGGTCAAGGAGGTCCGGGCGATGAACATGGAGGGTGGGTCGGGTTGCTTCGACGTCATGTTTTGCTCCTGTGCCGAGCGCCGAGTGTCGCGCTCACGGGCTAGTCTGCACTACTCTCGGGATGCTCTCGCCCGAGCAGGCCCAGCGGCTCAAAGAGGCCGGCCTCAGCGCGTACAACCACAACCTCGACACGTCGCGCGAGTTCTACCCCGAGGTGAGTGTGTCCGTGTCGGCGCGCAACTCACGCCCCAGGTCATCACCACGCGGAGCTACGACGAGCGACTCAGCACCATCGAGGCTGTCCGCGCCGCGGGTATTTCGGTGTGCTCCGGCGGCATCCTCGGCCTTGGCGAAAAGGACGAGGACAGGGTCGGGCTCATCCACGAGGTGTCCAGGTGGGTCGGGCGTGGAGCTCATCGCTGAGCCGTAGACTCTCTGAACACCCCGAATCGTTCCCCGTCAACACGCTGGTTCCGATCGAGGGAACCCCGCTGGAGAAGAACGACGTGAGTGACTCGTGGCGGGTTGGAACCTCGCTGATGAGCCAGCCCGTCTCGGTGCAAACCGTGCTCCGGACCATCGCCACGGCCCGCATCGTCCTGCCAAAGACGATCATCCGACTCGCCGCGGGACGACACACGTTCTCCGAGACCGAGCAGGCAATGGTGAGTGCGGCGTCGTAGACGCGACACGATCTCCACTCTATCCGCTGCGAGACGTGCCCGCAGCGAGAATGGGCGCAGATCTCTGCAAACCTCCGCGTGACCTCTGCATAGCTTTTGGTTCGTTGCCCCGTGCCACCCGCTGATTCCCAGGCATTCATGGCCGGCGCCAACGCCATCTTCACGGGGGAGACCATGCTCACCACGCCGTGCTCGGGCTGGGACGAGGACAAGGCGATGCTCTCCCGCTGGGGTCTGCGCGGGCAGAGGAGCTTCGAGGACAAGGAGGACGTGAGTGTGTCGAGCGTGGGTGCGGATGCGGCGGCGGGGGTGACGGCGGCGGCGTAAGCGTGGGCGTGGGCGTAGCGGCTGAGCATGGTGTGATGTATATGCCGGTAGACTCGCATGGACGTACATTGTACCTTGAGTGTGTGGTGTGCCACCTTCGGCGTTTGCGGGATACGTCGAGTGGGTTGTTGGGTTTGTTTCGTTGTTGATTTGTTTTGGTGCCTGGGACGGGGTTGCTGGGTAATATCGCACATCCTCGACGCGACTATCCTTTTACCTCTCACCGTCTCTTCTTGCCTCTCACCGGGTCGACCACACTTCTTCGTCTCTCGTATCACTTACCTCGCCACGATGTCCTCCGAGTCCCGGCCTCTTCTCCCGAAGAAGACGGTCCCGTCTCCTCTATCACCTGCGCGCGCTTCCCACACCATGTCCAAACCACTGGTCCCGCACTCCCCATCCACGGCCCACACCGCGCTCGCCTCCCTCCCTCCCAAAGTCTCTTCCCGCGCGACGACGCCCACGCGCAACGTCTCCGCTGGGCCCGACGCCCGGTTCAAGGTCCCCGCGCTGCCATCGCGATTGATGACCCCTTCCACATCTACTGTCGCGCACTCCTCCTCGCCCCGGCGCGCCGCGCTGTCGTCCTCCCCTCCCCGCGACACAAGTCCGACTCAACCCGTCCAGCTGACTCCCGGTCTCACACTCGTGTTTGGGCGACACCGACACCACGCCCCGGGCTCCAGCGCCAAATCCTCCGCGTCCGCGTCCGCTACCAAACTCACCACTTCGGTTCCCCGACACCTCCTCCACCTCCTGTCCGACGCGTCGCCCTCCCGACCCGCGGAAATCGTCCACCTCCCCCGGTCCGCATCGCACGCGTCCCGCGTACACGCCACGGTGGAGTACATCGCGGCGAAGGATTCCCTCCGGATCGTCGTGATCGGGCAGAATGGACTCCGGGTCAAGCGCGCCGGGACGGGTTCCCGCCGTCTCAAGTCGGGACAGAGGATGGATCTGGCCGGGGGCGACGGGAACCGTGTCGTCCAGATCGACTTTTACGGGTGTAAAGTGGACGTCGCCTTTCCCGCCGTCGAGGAACCACCGGAAACGCTGTTTTCCCCGATGAGCAGTCCGATCTCCGCACCCCCAAGTCCGGCCACGTCGATGCCGCCGTCCTCGCCGCCGATGATGCTCCCTTCCTCGCCGATCGGAGACCATTCGTCCCCACTCTCAAGCAACCTCGAGGTCCACGCCCGATCGGTCAAGCAGGAACTCCTCGACGCGGCGTTGTCGCACGACGACCTCATCGTGGCGACTACCGACGCCGGTCTCTCCCGTACCCCCAAAACCGCCTCGCGACCAGCCACACCAGCTCCCCAGCGGGAACCTGCCCCCGTCCCACCCGTCCCACACGTTCTATCCGCTCCGCCCTCGCCGCCCGCACCGCTGCCCGACGGAGTCGACCTCGCCGCGATCCTCGCCTCCACCGTCGTCTTCTCGGGCAGCAGCAAGCTCAGCCTCCCCGATCTCGTCAAGCACATGCTCGAGGTGCGTCGCGTGTTTCCACTCGTACTCTCATCCGTGCTTCGCGATTTCCCCTGTCCGTGCTTCGCTCCGATTTCTCCTGCACGCGCATCGTTCCGGTTTCTCGAAACGCTCCGACGCACCGACTCTGCCGAAGCCATCTGAGTGTGCCCGCTGACAAGTCCAGACCCAGCCCAGCCTCCGCGAGCACGGAGATGAGCAAAGATGGACCGACTGGGCGAAAGACGAAGTCGAGGGGAATGCGATGTTTGGCAAGGTCGAGCGTCACGGCAAGGTGAGTCGGGTTCGAATCTTCTTTTTCACATCTCTCCTGGTCTTCCCCGACCTCTCATGCTCTCTTCTCTACATCGTCGTCACTCTCGCCCCTCTCCATTCCCAAGTCCTCGTCACTCTCACCTCTCCACCCCATATGGGTCCAGCGCCCCCGTTCCTTCGCTCACACCGTGCAGGACGCATCGGGCCACCCCCTCCTCCCGCACTACTTTTACAACCCCGCCCACGACCCCGACACGAACCGCGCAAAGCAGCTCGGAGGGCTGGTCAGGCCCCTGCGCGCGGCGCAGCGGGCTGGAGGCAAGGCCATTGATTGGAGGCCGGTCGGCGGGGGCAGGAGGCGATGAGTGATTCGCAGGGGAGTGTTTGGAACGGGTGCTTTGCGATATCTGGCCCTTGGCGAGATCTGGACGCTTGGCGAGATCTGGACATGACTCGGTGCTCGGGATTGGGAGGTTACCGTTGCTGCTCGAAAGGATTGCTGGTGCTGGTAATACCGATGTGGCCGTCTTGCGGATCGAGGAGAGTAGAAGGGACGACGCGCCATGACCCGACAAGACAATAGGACTACGAATGCATACGACCTGATCTGGAAGAGCGAGCCAGGGCAATCGCCCGTAATCAATGTCGTGCTCGATGCTTAAGCCGCAAATGTTCCGTGATGACCAAGCACGTTGCAGTGGAACGGCGACTCGTCATGCCCCTTGCCTCGGCTGGATCACCTCCCACCCATCCGCCTCTAGGGCGTGAACCGCCTCGTCCAACCTGTCCGAGCGGACGAGCACGTAGTCGGTGTCCCTGCGTCTTCAGCGACGCCCGCTGGTCCCGCAGGATGTACTCGAACACCTCACACCTCACACCTCCAGCGGACTGCCCCCGATGGAGACTTGGCACTCACCACGTCGAAAGAGCATATATCGGCACGCTCGCCTGCCGTAGCGGTGTGGTCAACTCGTTGAGTATACCCGTGAGGCCTACATGACTCAGACCCGTCCGCTAAGAGCAGCCCCGGAGCGCAAGGTCATGACCGATGCCAGTCCTGCTCGGCTGCGCTGGCTCTGGACTCACTGAGATCAAGAGGCCCTCTCACTCTGAACGCTCTCCACGGTCCAGCAGATTCTCTCGGTCTTCCCATACCTACGTCCTCCCACAGAGCTTCCTCGGTCGTAGTTGATGTGGGATCTCCAGCGCCCCTCTCATCGTCTCTGCCAATGACCAGTGTGATCTCCCCCGGCGAGGACGTTACGCTGAGGAAGGGGTGTTTGTCGGAGAAGAGGGACGGGGGGACATGTGTCGCTGCGGGATACTGTAGCGTGTAGAGGAGGTATGGCTGCACCAGGAGGTGGAGTGCGGGGGACGACTTGTCCGGGGGTGACATCGTGGATCCGGGATGTATCATGGAATCGAATCGACTGAAACCGGAACAGCGACCCGCAGCGTCTGCGTCATGAGTTTTTCCGCCTCCACCTGGAGGGTATCTGATATCATTTACTGGTTATGTGACAACTATCGTCTCTACTGTGCTCGAGTCCGCATCAACCGCACCACTCCCATCCGATGCGGCTCCTCATCCCCGTGCTTCTCTCCGCGCTCGTCGCGGCTCGTCCAGCGGATCTAGTCGTGCAAGCGGACCACGCCGGCGCCGCCGAGGGCATCTGTCCCAGCTTCTCCGTCCGGTGTGTCCTCGATGGGAATTGGGTCCATCCGGTGGGTTCAATAGGGAATAAACGTGGGTACGACGAGCACCAGCACGGCCACGAGCACGAGCACGAGCATGTGCATGAGCACAATCATGCGCATGATTCCGCAGAGGCGACACGATCGGTGCTCGCGATCTGCGATCCGAAGCGTGTGGATCCCGCTGAGTGACGTTTCGCTCACGCCTCAGCGTTCTGCCGCGAGGGGATCCGGTGCAACCAGTGCGACCCAGTCAGCAACACCCGGGAATGCAATCGCGAGTTTGCAGAGTGCAAGCGAGCGTGCGAGGCGTATGGTCCGGTGCCGTTCTAGCGGGATGGAGAGGCTTTCGGGTGTGGAAAGCCGTGGAGAGACGCTGGTGATGACGCCAGCATAGCACCGGCGCAGGCGTCGCTAGAACTGTCGGGCCCGAGACACTTCTGCTCATCTGTACACTATGAGCGTAGCCGTAGCCGTAGCCGTGCCGTGCTGCGACGATATGGAAGCTTTACTCTGTCCGGAAGACACATCGTCATGGACTCGGCACTTGGAGCTCGCTTGACAGCGCGGTTGGATGATCCTGAGGTCGGACCCGGCTGCGGATTGCAGGGCATCGAGGATGGACTGGGCTATACTTGCACTTGCCTATGCGTTGCCAAGTCTGTACAAGCCGCAAAAGCCGATCCGCTACGAGGGCTCGAGCTAGCGCATCCGCATCCGACTGAACGTCGTCCGAGTACGTTAGATCGATCTCGCTCGTAGCACATCAGCTCTCCGACCATTGCCGCCGCAGTCGCATCTGACCGAACGGCGACAGTGTCGTCCGCTCCGTCCGCCGCCGTCCGCCGCCATCTCGTCACCTGACATGCAGTTGACATGCAGCTCACTACCCACGGGGTCGTCCGCCCAACCCTCGAGACATCTCACCGTCCCCGACTCGACCCCTCGTCGAGATGGCTCATGAGTTGGGCCGGGCTCTTTGCTGGATCGCACGCTCGACCCGCCACCCAAAACATTCCCACCCGCTCATATCGGCTCTGTGACCTACATATACCGCGATGCATCGATTCCCATCCTCCTCAGCTTCTCGCTCTGTCACAGCTCTCACCACACCGCTCCATCACACACAGCCACACTCACTCCACTCCAACCCAGCCTAGACCCCATCCGGTGCCACCCGGACCCGGAGCTACTTTCCAGACCAAAAATCACCCGCGTCGACTCGCCCCGCCCCGCCTCGCCTCGCCTCCTTTCTGTGCCGAGTAACGAGTCGATCCGGATCGATTCCTTCCCGCCTCGTAGTGTCACGCCGAGGTCGAGCAGTGTCACGCCGCGCCGAACCCACTCCGTCTCCGTCTCCGTCTCCGCCCCCCGCCTCCGCGCGAGCCGCTGCTTCCCCGTGCCTCTTCCCTGCGTTTCCCACGGCTTCATCCGGGGTCTCCGAATCGAACGATTCGCATTCCCGCGGTTTAGGCTCTCTCCTGCCCCGCCGAAGCTTCGCCGCCTTCGCCGCTGCGGCCATACCCGTCTGCGTCGCTGCCTTCCCCTGCTCCTCCCCGCCGCCGTCGTCGCCCTCCTCGTTGTGCCGTGCCGAGACCCCCCGTGCGCCGCGAAGATCACCTGCCCGCCCTGGTCCCTGACCTAGCCGAGACTCGTCATCCTCGAAGTCCTCCCCCCGACGTCCTCCTGGGAATCCATTTGACTTTTGTGGCTCCTGTGGCTTCTAGACTCGTCGCCGATCAGGGAGACCAAAGCCATAGCACCAGGTCTAGCTCTGATCCTGGCATACTCGTCTCGTCGTTCCTCGGAGCGAGCGTCCTCTACTAACTACAAGCAAATCGTCCGTCTCCTCGCTCCACACCCTCCCTTCCGCACCGCCTCTAGCCGAGCAGGTGGACAAGTGACGCAACGAGGCACATCCGGTTCGGGAGAAGTGATCCAAGTCATCCGGCTCGTTCTCTCTTCTCGAGTATATAAGTCGTGCTCATCGTTGTGATCTCTCACACTTTACTTCGTCGCAGGCATCACAGAACCCCACCAAGCCAATCCCACAACCCCTACACCCCCACCATGTTCATGTTCAAGCTCCTCGCGCCCTTGCTCGCTCTCGCCGCGCTCCCTTCCCTCGCCGCACCATTCTACATGGAAGACATCGCCTCGTACGTCGCAAAGGACTCGGCCGCCGACGCCGGTGTCCGAACCATCAACCCCGGTCCCAGCGGTACCCCCGTCGCCTTCACCTCGTGCGATGCCCAGGGGACAGTCTCCGGCGTGACCATCTCGCCGTGCGAGAGCGGTGACGGCACCGCCGGCAGTCCATGCGTCTTCACCAACGGAAAGTGAGTGGAGACGTCTCATCAGACTTGGCTCGGTCCACTTGGTTGGACTCGGATCACTGGGAATATCGGGGCCGTGTCATCCCGCCTGCACTCGTATGACTCCGCCTCCGCCTCCTCCGCCGACTTCGTCGTCGTCGTCGTCTTCGGGGCGGAACCGGGACCCTGAGCCGCGGGAACTGTATAGAGACGATTCCCCCGACCCTGAACATGACGTCCAACATTACAATCCACCACTGTTCCGCGACGTGCAATCCCCTGCAATCCCCTACGCGCACGGTCCCGTCCAAGAGCACACCCCATGCACTCACCCACCCATCGCCTGTTTCACCCCGTCTTACACTTGGCTCACCGCTCCGCGATCAGCCGCCGCTCCGCGCCGAGCCCGCTGACTTCGCAGCCACTACACCATCAACATCACCTACACGCCCGACCTCGCCGCCACGTCCCCCCGCTCCGGCCTCGCCGCGCACGACGCCACGGAATCCTACGGCGCCGACTCGTACGCCTACTCTGGCCAGAGCTTTGTGAGTGGTGTCGCCGCGGCACCCAACTCTTCCGCTGACAGAGGAGAACGGGTGCGAGTACACCGCCTGCCCAGTCGTCGCCGCCAAGGAGAGCGAGTACACGTACGAATTCGTCACACTCGACAGCGTGAGTCGGCTCGGCTCGTCCCGTAGCCCCTCACTCCGTCTCGGAGCCACGCTGATCCCTACAGGTATTCGACGGCCTCACGTTCAACCTCACCACCGACGTCTTCGGCCCGTCGATCATGTGCGCGAGCATCCCAGTGGCGTTGTGAGTGTCTCACTCTGATCTGCGTTTTGGTGCTTCGTCAGTTTGTGCTAACGTCTGCTAGCAGCTCGTGAGATGGTCTGCTTGACCACCACGCCGAGACGAGAGCACGATGGACGTTGGATATCGCTGCAGATGAAGCCAAGCCGAGACGAAAGCACCGTGGACGTTGAGAGACGAGCGAGCGACGACGAAGCCAAACCACGTATAATACCCGCGGGACAGTTCCGTCGGACGACTTATGAGTAGGAGAAGTCGGTGCATGGAGCGACCGCGACACGAAGACGTTTGTACTCGGATAGGTGTGACGAAGAGAAAGCAAGAAGTGCATGCATCAAATCTATATGACAGCCGTCCGGGATATGCATGCCAGCCAACGGGGTGGGGTTGGCGGCGGGTCTCGAATTGATTCCGCCTGGTTTCAGGTTCGTCTCACGTAAGCCTCCACTTTTCAGAACCCGAGTGTGGCGCTTGGACTCATCCCCGCCATCTGCCAGTCGCCAAAGCTCCATACCCCACCAAACTCATCGCAGACACCTGCTTCGCAGTGTAATTGCGTGAGAGCGAGATGGGTAGACGAGGGACCATGCTGCCAACGCTGTGTTGGCGAGGGAAAAGCCACAATGTATCGATTTTTTCGGCGCTTCGGCGTTTGGGTCGCCAAGATGGGGGCGGCCTACTGCGGCCACTCCTGCCACTTTGATGGTCGTTTGATGATCATTCTCTTCAAGGTTGTACTTTCATCTTCTCACTGCTCAAGATGCCTCCCAGACCCAGTGGAGCGTTCTGCGATGCCTTCGCCCACATCCCTCAGAACCCAATCGATTGGGAACCGTTCTCCACCGCTCTCACCGTCGGACTCGGCACCGGCCGTCATCAGTACGAGGAGCCGGGACCGGAGGATCGTCCCAGTCTAATGTCATTCTTCGAAGGCTACCAAAGGAACTTCTTTGAGGGCTTGGATGATGACCTCTTTGGGACTGGAAGCGTGGATGTGGGGGGGACAAGAGCACGGAAGAGTACAAGGAGGCGGCAAAGGAGATCAGGGACGCTTGGATCGAGCGCACCAAGCCGATCTACGAAGTTGTCAAGGCGCTGATCGTTGCGTCGAGCAAGGAGAGGGGGTTTGATCTGTACGATGCCTGGCAAGTGCTCATTCATAAGGGCGCTGGAGGAGTGTACCGGGAGGGCAACCCCCCGTCCTGGGACACCAACGAGGTAGCGATTCTGTTCAACGACGATGGGACCGCCAAGCTTGACAAGCTTGCCTGCAAGGTGAGCACCAAGCCAGTTAGTCAACCAAGATGAGAGCCAACTCGACACAGATTTATGTCCCGGACGATGTCGGGCGAGATGTCCTCCTCGCACTGTTTGGCGACAAGGCTCTCAAAGATCCAGCAAACTTCAACGCGGATCCGGACGTCCCCTCCGGCTTCCGCCTTGCGGTCCTTGTCCGTCCATGGGCTCTCAAGTTTTGGAAAGCGACGCGCACGCTCTACTCCCAGTACAGCTTCTCCAACGCTGCCTCCAGACGCATCAAGAGCAAGTTCAGACTGGCCAAGACAGCAGAGGAGGACTTTGAGAGTATGTGTTTCCTCGAGCCAGTCGACGAGCAACCCCTGACACATGCTCAGCCCTTGGCGAGTCTGTCGCGACAATCTCCGACGACAGCGCAGACTGGGGCAAGGAGGACGAGATACGCGACTGTTTAAAAGCTCTCAACGACAAGCTCGGGGAGTGGTGCGATATCGAGGTGTTTATCAACCCAGAGATAGAAAAGTCGCCTCCGCCAAAGATCATCGACTTGCAGAAGGGCGTCTACAATCTGGCAAGAACCCACCGTATCCATCTCCACACACTTGCTCGGATCAACACCAATGCCGGGGGCGAAGCGCTTCGCACGTTTCGTGCGATGCTGGACCAGGTGTATGAGAGGGAAGAGTGGACCCCCGAGATGGGTGAGGCGGCACATTCTCTGGTGCTCGAGGGAGCTGGGGATGAAGCGGAAGAGCGGGTGGGGCCAGAGGCAAACGAGGACGAGGATGCGCAAGAGACGGTTGCTCCTCCGGTCGGCGTTGAGCCATACCTCAAGTTTGACGAGCAGGCAATCTTGGAGTATGTCCTCCGGGCAAAGTTTGAGGACGGAGAGTATCGAATCCCAGGGATGAGGCGTTGGGACACGCGACCCAATTCGACGAAGAAGACGTCCACCGCGACCGAAAGCGATGCGGAGGATGAAGAGGAAGACATAGAAAAGGAGGAGGAGGATGAAGAGGAGGACAGCGACGAGGAGGAAGTCGAGCCGACGCCTCGGGCAGCGATTCCGCGCTGGAAGCCCGACAATCCGGCACAGACAAAGAAACAGAGCAAGGGAAAGGGAATGGGAAGTGGCAAGGGGAAGGGAAAGGGCAAAGGGGAGGGCAAGGGCAAAGGGGAGGGCAAGGGCAAAGGGAAGGGCAAGGGCAAGGTCAAAGGCAAGAAGCCAGAGCGGGAAGTCGAGTCGCACCTCTCCGTCCCTCTCAAACCCTACTGGGTCCAGCTCGTCGGTGCCGCCGCCGCCATAGGCGCCGCCTACGCGGAAGAGGACGTCGAGTCCTGCCCTTGGGGGCGGAACAAGGAACACGCCGAGGGGGTGATCATCGCCGATGACATGGGCTTGGGCAAGACATTCACCTCGATCATGGTCATCCTCCTTCTCTCCTACTATGTCCTCGACAACCCGCTTCATCCATGGGTCATGCTCCGTGATCGGTCGTCGCTATTGAGCAAGAGCATCTCTGAGATCGAGTCCGAGGTCGACTCCCGCTGGATCGAGCAGGCTGGCACGTTTGCAAGAACTGGCCAATCGAAGCCCCCAAATCTTTGCTCCATCATCATCGCCCCTACCTCTCTCATCAGCAACTGGATCTCAGAGTTTGACCGGGCGACCGACAAGCTCGTTCTCACGGTCATCACTTCCGGTCGAGCCGGCATCGCGGAGGGCGCAGTCGCATTGATCAAGAGTACGATGGATCGCTGGAACTCGGAAGTTCCCGACTCGGAGGCCCCTTGCAACCAGGTCCTCTTGATATCCACCAGTGTCCTTGCCAAGCTCCACCAGCGCATGCAGGACGACGCGGACGATTCCCTCTTCAATCTCGACTTTGGTCTTCTGGTGTTTGACGAGTGCCACGCCGTCAAGGAGACGTCAAAGATCAACGACGCAACGCGTAGACTCTCCAGGCGTGCCACCTTCCGCATCGGTCTCACGGGGACGCCAGTCGTCAACAAACCCATCGACATGTGGCGCCAGCTCAACGCGTTGGGTTTTAGCGTGGCCAGAGGGATCGAGGGCAAGTCGAGCACTTTGCCTCTGGAGGTTCGCAACCTACAGCACATTCAGCACGAGGCGGACAGGATAAGGCGGGACGATTGGAGATCAACGGCGCAGGACTGGACGACGCCCACTGGCGAGGATCATCCCCAGGCTTCGACATACCAGCACAACTCGCAAGAGGAGATGGAGAAGCGCAGGGAAGCCATGGACAGATACAGCGGGGCGATACACGACCACACCAGTCGAGAGATCCGCAAGCACAACCGCTTCTTCATCCGACGTCAGAGGGGTCAGACCAATATCAAGGGGGAACTGCTTCTGCCTCTGGGCAAGCTGAGCAGGTTCATCATCCACTTTGACATGCGGGACGACGAGTGTGAATCGGCCCTGCAGTTGATAAGGGAGGAGGAGCAGCGACTGCTGGAGCGCTATGCACATGTACCCAACTTTAGGTGAGCTTGCTGAGTGGTGGACTTCAGCTAACCTTGGCAGCCCCGGTCTGCGCGTTCACGGTCCTGCCATGGTGATCGGTCGACAGGCTGTCGTGGCACCGCACCTGTTCGCCCACGGTGCACCCTGGGACCTCGATTCCCCAGAGGAGATCGATCTTCTCGAGCCGACCAAGATGACTGCGTTGTTGGACCTCATCGAGCTTATCCTCGAAAGAGAGAAAGATCTGCCGGAGCAAAAAAAAGGCAAGATCGTGGTGCACTCGGACCTGGTCAAGATTTTACCTTTGCTCCTCTACGTGAGTTATGCCGCCTCGATTCGCACTCACCGCCGCAGCACGCAGCCAAGCGGGGGTTGTTCTTCCAAACCATGACTGGCGACACAAAGAACGATCAGAGGGATCGCATCGTGCGACAGGTCAACAGAGATGGCGACCACCCGATCGACCTCAACATCTACAAGAAGTCCACCTTGGGACTGAAAGACCTGCAGGACACGAGGTCGAGGCTGCTCTTCTGCTCATTTGTCGGGTCGCTGGGGATCAATCTGGCCCGGTGCAACCACGTCATCATGCTCGTGAGTGGTAATGGCTCGGCGCGGCGTAGCCGTGGCTAATGTCGCAGACGATGCCCTGGAGCAAGGCCATGTACGCTCAACGCGTTTGCCGGTCTCACCGCCCTGCATACTATCCCGATCAGCGCCCCCTAGACGTCACCGTATACACCCTCGTGGTCACCAACTCGGCCGACATGGCGCTGTTGGAAGCGGGCATGACCAAGGCAGCGTTCGAGCGTACGCTGGTCGAGGCGCCGGTGGACGTGGAGCGCGGGGACGATCCCATGGCCGCTTCCCTGCAGCGGGACGATATCCTCCCCGCGTTTGATACAGTGGGAGACGGTGCTACCCTCGAGCTGGCCCAGGATCGTGGTCTCGACCGCTTCAAAGCTTACATCGACAAGCAAGACAAGATGGAGCGAAGGTCAGAGATCAAAAAGGCCATGAAGCCGTCGGAGGAGGAGGTGCTGGAACAGGAGCGCCAAGATGCGATCAAAGCCGTCCTCAACCAAGCTCAACGAGAGTATTACGAGCACCTCGGCGTGATCCGGATCTTTGCTCACTTCCGCCCGCCGTATCACGCCGCCAAACTCATCGACCTCGTTCCGCGCGATGCCACGGTAGCCACCATGGCCGAGACCGTCGCCATGAGTGAGAGTCAGAAGCAGGCCGAGAAGGAAAAGGAGAAGAAGAAGAAGAAGAAGAAGCAGAGGCAGCAGAAGAAGAATCAGACTCGGTTCGGTGCGGCGGCCTTCCAGCAGGCACTGGCCGAGGCGGTGAAGAGTTGGGAGGACGGCGCAGATCGGTCCCAGCCCGTGCTCACGATGGAGGGTCTCAACAACATTCTCTCGAGCAGGCAGAGGTACTTGGTGGAACAGTGAGTGCGACTGTGATATACAGAGCTGACAGCCGTAGGGCCCAAAAGGCCCTCATCCTTGTGAGGTGGTGCAGGGAGCTCATACAGAACATCAAGGAGCTTCATCAACATCACTTCGAGGCGTTTCGAGCTCTCCCCGGGGGCTCGGAATATCCGCTCTCGACCGATCTGGCCAAGGAGCTCCGCAAACTCGAGGACCACAGGATCTACCTCTTGGGTATGGGAGTGAGAGACATGTACGACTTGGGCAGCTTTTACTTGCCCCAAGATCAACGGCACCTCACTGCCTGGCTGCGGAGGGAGTGGAATTCGCTGAGACCGCGCCCGGAAGACCACGGCGACGCGGAAACGCCTCTGTCTGATTGTCAGCAGAGCGGTGGCTTGTTCGATCCACATCGGCCCGATGAGGACGATCTCATGGGTGACCGCGATGGGGTCAGCAGTCCGAGGATCGAGTCTTACCACGACGTGGACAGGGGCGGTGACGCCTCGTTCGACGACGTCGCACCAGATCAGCTCGAGACGACCACGATGCCTTTGACGCGCTCGACTCGGTCGCACAATCCAGCCGATGCTCCTCACCGATCCGCCTCCGCTTCCTCGTCTTCGAGCCACAGTCATTGGTCCAAAAACTCCCAATGGTCTCAGGGTTATGGCCCAGGTCTGACACTGCGAGATCTGGCTGAGGACGACGAGTATGATCAGCTCCAGCACGACCAGTACTTCAACGATCTCGATGTCATGCGCTCCGCACTGGACGACGTACCCCCGGAAGACAACGAGCCGACACCGGCGGCAGAACACACGCAGGCGTGGGACCCGGCAGAGTACGACATGGAGACGTACGCCGCCGCCATCGAGGAGGACTATCTGGATGAGCAGGAGGAGTTGGGACGGAGGCTTTGGGAGGAGAGCCGGGGCGACGACATGGATGTGGACGAAGGGGATTCGGTCTTCTACCATGACCGACCGGACGGAACTACTTTCGTTCAAGTCGTCCGGAATGGGGTCGTGGTGGAGGAGGCTGAGGGGCGAGCGCCCGTTTACCTGGAGCAGGAGGACGAGCAAGACGACGACGACGACGAAGACGACGACGACGAGCGAGATGAGCTGGACGATGGTGACCAGGAGGACTGGTACTAACAGTTGTGTAACAATGACGCTTTCGGTCCATGTAACTGTCAATACCTGTGCCTAGGGGGATCGGCCTGATCGACCGTGATCGTCCGTACCTGATAAACCTTGAGACATAAACCCCACTTTGACCGGGTGCCAAATATCAGCGCAGACTCGCCACCGAGTAACCGTTGAACGCTCCAGCATCTCACCGAGTCCTTGTCACCCAGACGATCTCGGCAGCCGACGAGTGATACCTGGCGTGACGACGGTGTCCTTGACGACCGAGTTGTTGAAGCAACCAACCCCCAAACGACAAGGACAAACGACACCACCGCAGTGGGGGTGGATATGGAGTTGTCAAGCACGAGGCAGGCAAGGGGCACGGGGGGAAAAGGGGCGGAGCAGTGATGTGACGCGGAGAAGTCGGAGAGATCTCCTCGGCAGAGACAGAGAGACAGCATTCGAGAGCCTCCGAAAGGACCTCTGTTAGATCAAAACGGGAGGTCCAGTTCATCATCAGCTAAATTCAGGAACGGTAACGTCGATTAAACCGTTACACCTGTTCAACATTTCGAGCTGTGTCGCAGATTCACGGCTCGCAATGCATGTAAAAGTGTCAAACAACGTACTGCATCTGGTAGTGTGGAAATTTACCTTTCCAACGACACCCATCATGCACAAGAAAAGCTGAAAAGTGACAGAGAAATCGGGAGATGGAGGTGGTGAACGCCCACCCTTTTGGCGTCGTCCAGACTTGCGCCCTACCCCTTGTCGCCATCAAAACGCGAGTGCTCGTCGTCAGCGGAGCCGAGCAAGACGTTGCAGAGCCATGCACAGCATGACGAACGTGTGCGTCGCCGTGTTTCGAGGTTTCCGATCCCAGCCGAGTCGATCGAGTCGGGCAAAGACGAGGGAAAAACCCACACCGCCGTCAACGATTGCCCCCAACTCCAACTTTTCCTCCTCGTTCACCTCCTTCCATACTGACACTTGGCATCTCCTCCAACTGCTCCCTGGTCGCCGCAAAATCGCCCCGTTCCTCGTCGTCCTCGACGGTAACACGGAGCAAGATGGTGAGCCGTTCCCGTCTCGCCGCTGCGTGTCTTCGCTCGATGGCTGACGCGTGATCGTCCAGCCCGCAGATGTGCTACGCCTTCGTGGTGGAGCGGGAAAGGCGAGTCGTCCAGCTCTCCTCGTCCGAAACCTGTCGACTCAGTTGCTGATCGGTGATCCTCTTCAGTCCAAGTTCCCAAAGAAATCCGAAGCGAGCCTCGTCAAGAAAGGCCAGCTTACACTCGCCAAGTTCTTCTCCAAGAAGGTAGGTGTTCTCACAGGTTGCTGTTTCCAGGTGCGTTGTACTCGTTCAGGTCTGACACCGGCAGGAGCCGAGTCCCGCCCCCGCCGCCGCCCCCGCCGCCGCCCCGCCGCTCCCAACACCATCATCATCCCCTCCTCTTCCTCGTCTGACCTCGCCGCTGACGACCTCGTCGTCGACGACGACGATGACAACGCCGCCGCGGGCATCACCGCTGCGACCGCCTCCATCCGTCTCACCCCCACCCCGCCCATCCAGACCACTCCAAGCGACCCCCTTCCCTCACCACGCCCAGCTCGAGGCTTGAGAAGTCCATGCCCTCGTCCCACAAGTTCTCGGTGAGCATATCCGTTTTGCTCTTGCCATTTCCGTTGGCCATTTGGCTGGAGTCATCCGAGTCGTCTTATCTGATCATTCAGCGTCGCGCAACACCATCTCCTTCGCCTCTTCCCGCCGGCTCCTCCACCCGACCCATCCTGATATAGTCTTCCACTCCCTCCCTCGACTCCAACGCCTCTGCCTCTCGAGCCACCAGCCCCGCAAGCCCCCTCCTGATCCCTGGTCCGTCCTCGCATCACCACCCGCGCATCTCCATCGTCTCGACCCTGCCCCGCACCAGCGAGGAGGAAGACTCCGCCGAGGTTCTCGCTTCGACAGCCCGGGCGCCTCGTCCCGTATCCTCTGGGTCGTTTGGCCCCGCTCGCTCGAGTATGTATACGTCCATGCGGTCCCACCAAAGTAACGACGCGATGCGGACCGGCTCGGCCTTGAGCGGTGCGATGAGCGACAGCCCAGAGGACCACATGGATTGGGAGCTTCTGGAGGTGGAGGATGTGATAGCCACGATCAAGGAAGATCTGGGGCATACGAAGGACGTCGCTGAGGAGGTGGCGCTTGTGGAGAGTCAGAGCGGGGTTCAGGCAAGCAGGACGAAACGTGAGCACCCCTACCGCCAATCGGGCTGACTCTGTAGTCAGCAAGAGAGTGATATTCGATGACAAGTTGGAAGAGGACAAGAGCGCCATTATGGGTTCGTGCACTCTCTTCCTGGCGATGTAACTTTGCTGAACAATGATAGCCCACATGGCCTCCCTGCTCGATCTCGACGCCATCGTCGACGACATCGCCGCCCAGGCCGCAGCAGAGACCATAGTGGCGAAAAAGGACATTGTGGCACTGTCGCGGCGGCGCGCAACATCACCGTGACTCGCGACGACATAGTCGAGGAGCAAGCTCTTTCGGAAGCGCGTCGTGCCAAATGTCAGCGTTCGGCGGCGACGGCTGGTCTGAGCTACGTCGGATGGGCCGGGTAAGTCCTCTCCATTGTCGATCTCATACAGTGTCTTTGCTAATGTGGAACAGTACGGTGGGCAGCCGCAAGGCGGGGATCTACAAAATACTCTGTTGGTCCCCCGGCGCCCCCAACCGTAAACTGCCGGATACTATTCTGTGCCGGGGACTCGCTACGACGCGAAAGGTCATTGACAAGGGTCTCGATCATTCTCTGCAGACCAAGGTGAGATCCAACAGCTGACGAAGCTCACGGTCAGATATTCGTCAGTGATAACATCGAGATGAGGCTCGACCGGCCGAACATGGGCGATCTGCCGCGGGTCCAGCCCTCGCGTCATGCGATGGCAAAGCATATCCTCAAGAACAAATCTCCCACACCTCTGCAGGTCACCAACCTCACCGAGATTGTCACAATGTCCATGACTTTTCAACACAGTCGCCTTTACGACTTCAGCTCCCCGAGGATCTGCTTCCACGAAGGAGGCTTCGCTCAGAAGGCGTTACGAGACTACTTCAAGAACAAGCCCCAGGACGAGGCAGCGCACATCTCGGTCTGCGAATTCAAGTACTTCATCCCCACACCCCTCTCAAATCCCTCGACGTTCCCGCAGACGAAGTCGGCATTACCGTATTCCTGGTCTCCTACTGCGGTCAAGTCCGACAGCTTCACCTCTGCACCGGTCACGGGTCGATGGCCAACTATCCTCCCCCACAACGTCGGAAGATTCCATATGGGCGTGGCGATGGTGAGTAGTCTCCCTTCCCGATCAATGTGAATGCAAGCTGAGACAGAGCCAGGACTTTGCGGCGAATTTCTGCACGACCCTCGCCGGAGGCACCGTCCCAGCCAACAACATCGCCCTCTACTCACTGGATAACCTTCCTACGGCGGATGGTATCGTTCATGCGGTCGGGGGATGGGCGTGGACCTCCATGATGCAAGTCTATCGAGCTGGGGGAGTCCTCGCTTCGATTGGTCCTGGGCACATGGAGCGAAGATGGTTGGAGTGGATCGAGTCCATGGAGGTGGACTGGAAAGCTATCCCTCATCATAATCCGGATGATTCAAGGCCGTGGATGTCGCGGGTGTGGTCCGCCATCCAAGTGGTGATGAAGTCGAGGGGTGAGTGGATGTCTGGGTCAAAGTCAATTGTTGGTATTGACAAACCACAGCGGAACCAGGGGCTCATTCAGCCGCCGCTCACCTCAGCTGGGTCACCCGTGAGTGCGATAGATCTGTCTTGTGAGAGCGAGTTGACGATGAACAGGCAGAGCCGACCATGAAGGGCTGGATCGTATGAAGAAGAGGATCTCCGAGTCTAGTAGGTCACCGACAGTGGCCCAACGGCGAGCGACAGGACTGACCAAGCCAGACCAGGTGCCGGAGAGGAAGGCGCAGATCTCTGCGCTGGGCAAAAAGCACGGCGCTGCGGGCCTTGAGGCCAACCGAGCAAGGGTCAAGCAGGGACTGCTCCCTGCTTCCGCTCTGGGACATAGGTTCGCCGGAGTCATCAGCAGATTGAAGGGTATCCAGCTTCTACACCTTCATCTCTACACGGACGGCAGGGCCATGGTCCAAGTCTTAGCCTCAAACATGCCGAGATCCACTCCCCAGGCATCGACACCAATCGTCACGGCCAAGTCTGCGATGCGAGAACTGCCGACGGCATCAAGGGTGAGTTCAGATGATCGACCATTGAGAAATCAGCTTAGATTTGGGCAGCCGCAATCTCTAATACGGGTCAACCGATTCCTGGTACCACGGGAGCCTTTGAATTGTGGAAATGCCATGGTAAGCTATTCTAAGCAGCAGTTCTCGGCCTCTAGACTGACACCGTTTCGCACCAGATGATGTGTTTTGCCTCCGCTTCACTTCGCGTGATACGCGCAATCGCTTAGCCTGCAGGGCTGAAAGCAGTGGCAGAATCTGCCCATTGTGCAAGATATCAAACATCTTCCTCACCACCACATGCAGACCAGTGGCGCCATTCGAGGGAGTGATGCAGTACTCGAAAGTGAAGGGAAAGCAAGGGCATACGACAAGGCAGGTTCATCATGCTCACTCCGCACTGTCCGTACCCCACGTCGATAGCTTCTTTACGTTAGAGGAAATTCCCAGACCCAGCACGTTCAAGAGCGTCATGTACAGTTGATACTTTGCCTCTCACGATGTATAGCATGAACATCGCCGTCCCGAGCAACCGACTTGTCCCAATATTCGTTCAATCCGTGTCGCCGAGCCACATCAGGCATTCATTCGGCCGGCCTTCGCCCCGGCGGATCGGGGATATTCGGAGTTTCCAATTCCGAGGACTGTGGCTTTTCCCCTGCCAACACGCGGTTGTCAGCGCTGTATCACGGGAACCCAGGTGTGGATAGCACCTGGGGAGTGGGTACTTCGGAAGGGCGAAGAGTCTCTATGGGCGCGCCGTCCGACTTCGCCGCCACACTTGACGAACAACGGGATCAAATCCTTCATTCTTGGAGCAGATTTGCTTCCGCCGTTGATTTCCGGAAATCGACAACTCCCCTCGATTGTGCCAGTACAAACCACACCATGATGTCGTCCCCCTCACCCCCCTCCCCGTCCTCGTGGTACCTCTCCCACCTCTCCTCGCACATCGACTCGTCCCGACGACACGTCCAATGCGAGCCTTCCTCCTCTACGTTCCACACGCCCGCCGCGCTCCTGGGCAAGCGCTCGACCCAGCTCCTCACGCCGTGGACTCCTTCCGACAAGGCGCGCTTCTTCGCCGCGTTGTCACGACACTCGCGATTCCAACCGGAGCTAATTGCCCGGGATATCGCCAAGTCCGAGTCGGACGTGTTGGCTTATCTCGAGCTGCTCGAGGCGGGAGCGGGCGAGCTCGAACGGACCCACGGACGCACTCACGGTAGAAGGGACAGGAGCCATCGTTGGGCTCGGAGTCATCGGTGGAGGAGTGGTCTCGCGCCGGGTGCGAGGGAGGTGTCGGACCGATGGGTGGACCGGGAGGAGGAGCTGGCACAGGAAGTGAGGGATGTGGTGCAGGAGAACGAGCAGGTGGTGGAGAACGCGACACGTCGGAAGTTGCGCAAGAGGGAGGTGAGCGAGGTGAGGAAGCGTACCGCCGAGGCGGAGGGAACTCGGCCGCGTGTGGTATCGCGCGAGGAGGCGAGGGCGGGGCTGCGGGAGCGGTGGGAGGTGGAAGACTGGGGGGGATCAATGGGACGAGAGAGACTCGTAGAGCTGGATAAGCGGCTCACACCGGCGTGGTCGGGGTGGTACGCCGGGTTGGTGAGACGGAAGCGGAAGCGGTCGAACGCCGATGGTGCCGACGCCGACGACTTCGACGCCGAGGACCACGACAAGCCGAAGCGGGCTGAACGCGGTATCAGGAAGGAAAATTTCCGCCGGGACGACGCGTTCCTATCCGAGCTCGGACGGATACCGCGGGATCAGTGGACGGCGGAACAGAGCGCGGTGTGGAAGGTGGTGCACAACCGGGGGATGGCGCGGCGGCGGAAGCGGAAGGCCAAGTTGTTAGCGTCGGGGTGGACGGAGGGGGCGATAGAGGCGGGCGGTGGCGTGGACGCGGTGTTTGAGGGGCAAGAGGCGGACCGGGAGGCGGTGCGGGAGACGGCACAAGAGACGGTCCCGGAGACTGGCCCGGAACCTGCCCTGGAGTCCATCAAGATCGAGGAGGTGTTCTCGCCCACGCCGGTTTCTGAGCTGCAGCGGTACGCCATGGAGCGCGGTCTGGACTTGTTCAACTACGACAAGGTGGTCCAGTTGCAGGAGTGAGTGGGCGCGGGATTGGTGCGTATTAGAATCCCCTGATACGTCCGCAGGCATCTCTCTCCGTTCCCTCCCCACCTGTCGTTTGGTATCCTGGGTACACTCCGGTCCGAGCTGCTCGCGTATCTCCTGCCGCTGATCCACCACGCGATGGTCGTCGCGGAACAAGCGTCGCTGCAGTGCGACACCAACGACACCGACAACACTGGCAACACCCACAACACCCACAACTTCGACAAGACCCACAAGACCCACAAGACCCACAGCACCGACAACACCGACAACACCGACAACACCGACAACACCGACAACACCGACAACACCGACAACACCCACAACACCCACAACACCCACAACTCCGACAACACCGACAACGCCAACAACGCCGACACCACCGACAACGCCGACACCACCAACAACGCCGACGACACAGGTCACACCGGGGAACTCACCTCGGAGCACGTATATCACGCGATGGCACTGCGGGGCGAACGTCACCCCGTGCAAGTCAGTGTGGACGCGGCACTGCGTATCGCAAACGTGTCGCTTGATCCGGAGAGCAAAAAGCCAGAGTTCCCGCTGGGATCGGTGGCCCCGGGTGTGCCGTGGGAGATGATGCACCTGGTCCATCAGGCGGGTCGATGCTCGGACGCCGCCGACATGGCCGAGTCGTACGACAACGACAACGACAACGACAACTCCGACTCCGACACGGATGCCGACGCCGACGCCGACGCCGACTCGCTCGAGTCCACGTTGACCGATCACGAGGACCAACAGCTCGACGCCGCGCTGGACCACGTCGATCGGGAACTCGACGCGTTACTCGAGGCGGACTTGTGGGGCGGTCTCGTCGGCAAGGAGTTTGACGAGCGGGACGACCCGTGGGGCGCGAGATCGACGCAGAGACCGCTCAGCCTGGATCCGGCGGAGCAGGAGCACGACGAGCTAGCAGATGATGCAGGTGCACAACAAGCTCAGCACGGTGAGTACATCCCGTCGAATGCGCTGATCTCAGCGTACACCCGGCTCCTGCTTGATATTACGAAAGCGCGGAGGAAGAGACACGCCAAAGCGAATCGGAGAGAGGTGTACTCGTCGTACCGCCTCAACCGACTCGGCGCGGCTATGCGGAGGGGCAAGGGCGAGGGGATCGTCGTGTCGGACGACAGCGAGGTGGATCTGAGCGAGGACGACGGGGACGAGGCGGTGTCGGGGGATTCGGGCGGGAGGATGGGAATGACGCGATTGAATAGAGCTCGGGAAGCGGGTTTCTAGGCGTTTCAGGAGGTGGGATGGTCGTACCGTCTCCACCAACTCTGTGCGGCTGCGCGGAGGGGCATGGGCGAGGGGATCGTCGCGTCGGACGAGAAGGAGGAGCTGAGCGAGAACGACATTGGCGAAGCGGTGTCAGAGGTGGTGGAGGGGGACTAGACTTGAAGGGAACGGGGGAGGTCGGTTGGAAGCCCCGAGGTCACGTCTCGCCTGCCCAACTAGATGGGCTCGAGAGAGAAGTCCAGCATACGTCCGCGTGGGGCTGCTCATAATTCGCTCCCCACTTGCACAACTTTTCACTTATTTTCGACATTTGTCGTTGCCTGGTTGTGAACGATTATAGATGACTTTACCCATCACGAAAGCACGCTGGTGACGAGAGCGAGGAGGATATGAGCTCAGGACAATGATGACCACGGGTCGAGGATTTCAATGATGCGACCGAGTAGCTCATGATCCACCTAATACCTTGCCTCTGACTCGAGCATGACTCTGCCGTCCCGATGTGAATTGTTGTAGATAGCTGTACAAATCACGAGATGCCACGCAGGTCCATGTCACGCCGGATGAAGTTCAGTGCCACGCCGTGACGCCCGTGTTTGTGGAATGGTGACGATGCATAATGGTGCTACATGAAACCCTTGGCGCCTCGCCTCGCCATCTGCAACGTCAGCACGGCCCCGACCCGACAAAACCCGACCCGACCCGCTCACCTCGACCACCTTCCAACCCCCTGTCAGCTCGTTGTCCAGCTCCGTGTCGACGCGGGTGAGCACCATGGCGTATCTGCACTGCTCGACGTCGTTTTCGGACCCCACGACGACGTCGCCGGTCTTGGCGTTTCGGAAGAGCAGCAGCTCCTGCGTGGCAAACGTGACGAGGAAGACGGGGATGTTGTTCTCGAGCATCTTGCCCGTGTTGATGTCGACGTGCTTGATGTCGAGGATCTTGCTGTCCGAGACGAGACCCTGCTTGACGTACTGGCCCATCGTCGCCCAGAGCACGTTGAACGTGGCCTCGCCGCACCACTGCTTGAGCGATTCCCGATCGGCCGAGAGATACGCGTCGACGACCTCGGGAACGATGTACTCTCGCAGCTCCCCCGTGAACGCTTCGAGGCGGAAGTCCGGGTCGATCTCGCGCATGGCCCGGATGACCTGAGCGGTCTCGTTTTCGTCAAACCACGAGCCGACAGTCGAGGTGATGGAGCGGAGGGTGGAGATGAAGGGGGATTCGGATTCGTGGTAGTGTTCCATCCATCGCTGGTACGTCGGTGACGAGGTGATGAACGTGAATCGGGACTCGGCGGGTTGGTTCTTGGACAGGACGAGGGCTTCCCCGGCGCTGAGACGTTAGCACGCCCCGGGACCAGATGCGACCCGCTCACTCTGGGTTCTCCTGGACCCGCTTCGTCGGCGTTTTGCCCGCCTTTTTCGCCCTGGCTTCTCTTCTCCGCCTCCTCGACTCCTTCTCCTCGTAACCGCCATACCGACTGCCCGCGCCCGTCGTGTCGTCAAACGTCTCCTCGATGCTCGCCGCGAGGGCCTTGTACACCGCCGTGTCCCTCACGGGTTGGGTCGCTCGCGCCGCGGTGCTCGCTGCCCAGCCATACGACGAGCGGATAGCGTCGAGCACGCCAGAGTCCTCCAACGACTTGGAAATCGCTTCGGACACGGAGATGCCCCGCCGCTTCAGGTCCGCCGCCGCGGCCTGGATCCGAGGGTTGTTCTGGATCATCGACGCGATCTGACCGGGTCAGCGAGCCACCTATCCGAGCGAGATGAGTTGCCCACCCTGGCCCTCTCGTACACCTCCCTCGCCCGACGCATCGCCGCGCTGTCCGCCATCTTGTCGACGTCACCCTGCAGCTGCTTCACGTTGTCCTGCCACGCCTTGTTCTTGGAGATCTCCTCCTTGAGCACCTGCGCGAACACCTTGAAGGGGGATTGCGGCGGGCCGACGTCTTCCGGAGGGGGGCGAGACTTTTGCTCGGATTTGGACTCGGACTTGGGGTCGGACTTGGACTCGGACTCGGCCCAGCGGCGAGAGGTGGAGGAGAGGGGTCGGGCGAAGGCGAGTGGGGCAGGTGTCGGGCGGAGGGGCGTCGGTCGGAGCGGGGCGAGCGGTGCCAGTGGCGCCAGTGGCGCCAGCTGCCTGGTGCGCATGGCGCGGAGAAGGACTGGCCGGGACTTCATGGCGAGGTGAGTCAAAGTGTGTTTGAAGGATGTGTGACACCAAGCGCATGAAAAGTCAGTTGGGATCGACTTTGCTCGAACGGAGCGGCGATGCCGGGGGGTGACCGTGGGAGAGCGAACTGGGATGGCAGCCCGGCACCCGGTCGACCGTGTGAAACCTATCACCAGCCGATATCGCCGCGATTGTCCGGCTGTCGCGTCGCTTGCCGCTCTACCGACCGAGCTAGGTGGGATCACCGTGGGAGACTGTTGCGACTGGCGTAAACGCCGCGGTTGTCCGGCAGCCGTGATGGGGATTCACAACTGTTGGAAAAGGGCTTCGAAGAGGGACGGTATTGTGTGACTGACTGCCTTTGACGACCCCCTACTGGGTGCTCATGCGCCCCGTCTGTCTCGGACATGCAGACTCTTGGCAGCCTGTGAATCTTGTGCATATCTCTGCTTCGGGGGTTACCTACATAATCGTACTCGCAACAACGATGTGTCGTATCTGCAAGGTGACGTCCGGAGCTGATGTTACTGCCAAGCACAAATTCTGATCGGCCGAGCTGGAGTGGGGTCACATTCGCTCGAGGTGTTCACATGCACGACGTGTGCCGTGATGACTGATACCTTGTCACCCCAATCCTACAGCGACTTGCATATACCACACACAATCTACGTGTATCACCGTGTCCTCGTACCAATACATAACGATCTGCAGGTGCCGACCACGCCCCTAGTACCCGTCCAGACTCGGCGGCCTGACATCCCCCACCGTCGTCCCCACCAGCTCCCCTTGTACCTCATCCTCACCGCCATGCGGATCCTCTCCTCCCACTCGCGGAACCAGCCGCCCTCCTTCCGGCCGAGGAGGTAGTGCACCC
The DNA here is from genome assembly GCA_003942215.1 of Saitozyma podzolica. Lineage (NCBI taxonomy): Eukaryota > Fungi > Basidiomycota > Tremellomycetes > Tremellales > Trimorphomycetaceae > Saitozyma > Saitozyma podzolica. The sequence continues at coordinate 1,489,128 of RSCD01000001.1, forward strand.
CGCGCGGTCCGGGCTGGAGGTGCGGGTTCGGGGGCATCTCCGGGTGGAGCTTGTACAGAGTGGGGAGTCGGTCTTGGGCCCGGTCCACCGACTCGCCGGGGAAAGTCGAGGGGAGGGGTGGGTAGTACTTGAGTGCGTCTGAGGGGTCAGCGGAACACCACGGTCGCGGAATCGAACGGTCGCGTACAGCTTGCATTGGCCAGGTCGTACGGCGCGCCGCCGTTCGGGTGGAGCCGTTGCCACACCCAGATGAGCGGGTAGAGCAGCGCCACAAAGAGCATGAGCCAGACAGGGGTCTGCGACGTCAGCGGGGCAAGCGCAGATCTTACTCACGTCCCAGACCAGGCGTGAAAGCAGGTTTGGCGGGCGGACCTCGACCGCATTGTCGTCAAACTCCCACTCGACTTTGAGCTCGTTGCTCTGGTATCCAGTGGAGATGATGGCGGTTTTGACGGCTGACGATCAGCGAGGTCTTGCGCGGGACGTCTCACCGACACCGACTCACCCGACTCCAACGCGGCCATCTCCCAGCCCCAGATCCACTTGCGCATCATGAAACTCTTGAGTCGCCCCTGGTCGCGGCAGTACGCCTCGCACCAGGCCTTGAGCGTGGGCGTGTCGGCGAACCGCACGGGTGGATGCGGCGCCTGGGTGGTGTCACCCTCTTCGACGTCGCGGAGGGAGATCGCCCCGGTGTGCCGCGGCGCCTTGCCCTTGGTTTTGGCCGCGCGATCTTCCCAGAATTCCGGCATGGACCGCACGTCCACCCACCCGGGGTAGCCCTTGCCAAACCTCCACTTGTTGACCTCTTCCGCGCTCGGTGTCCTCTCCTGTGAAGTCTCGGTCCGGCCCACGTCCGTCACCCCGACGTCGGTCTCGAGCCGCTGGTATCCCTCGCCGCGGTGCAGCGCGGCGGGGCGAACGACGCGGCAAAGGTCGGACGGTGAGTTCCGCGGTAGGTCGGTCTGTCTGGGGGTACCGCGCGTAGTTGGATATTTGCCAGGGTTTCCGGGTGGTCGAGCGCAGACGACACGTCGATCTGTCGTCAGCGTGACGGGTACACTTGCACTCACGAAAAAGTCAAAATCCACGACCCGCTCGGTCTGGCCCTTGCGACGGTGCCGGGTCACGCCGTTGTCCTGGACCACTTCGTCCCGCTGAGGTACCTCAAAGTGCGCGCCGACGCATCGGAGCTTGAGCTTGGGCGGGATCAGCGCCTGCGCCCGGATCCAGTCGTACAGAACGGCGGCTAAGCGGTCAGCGGCGCACCACAACGGGTGTACCAGGTGGCGACTGACGATTCTGCAACCTCGGATCGAACGTGACTTGTCGGCCCCACTTGACGTGCGTGGTGATCCCAGAGACCTGGGTGTACGGTGTGGATCCCTTGCCCAGCAGCGGTTCGGCGTTTGGCGGCGAGGAGAACAGGTGCTGGATGTGTTTTGGAGCGGGGTGATCCGCGACGGTGGCGGCGGCGGCGGCCACGGCGGACGAACCCGACGCTGTCGACGGTTCGGGGAGGATCGAGTCGTACGACGGCGGGCTGTCCGGTGCGAGGGACGACATGGACTTGGTGTCGGACGTGACCATGGCGGCGGTTGGCTAGAAAGAGACGATAGGTGGAGCAGAGGTCTTTGTATGTGAACAAAACGTCGAGGCGGTGCCGGTGCCGGGTGGAGGACGAGGACGCGGCCGACGGGCCGTCGGACCTGCCGTGGCGGCACTGTCCGTGGCACCTGGCTTCGGCTTTGACAGAGCTGGGAAACTTCAACGAGAGGCCACGTCCCGGTACATGCTTGTGGGGTCACAGCGGGCGGGACTATGGAAACGAGTAGGTCGTACAAGCCCAAAGTCGTGCTTGTGCGCACCGGTGCGAGGACCTTAATCCACTTTGTTGCTGGTGTTATCGCGTCGATGGCTCATTGGCCTTTGGCTCAATACCGATTACGCGGACATGTGCCATGCACGCCACCCGTGGTGCCTCAGATCCAGGCCCGACCATGCATTGCTCTTCTACAGGATCCGCAGGTCTCCTGGCGCTTGGAGGATGCACGGAAACGGCGAAGGCGTCGAACCTCATTCCAAGCACATCGTGCCGCCTGTACCTGATTTTGGACATGGACCAAAGGATGGTCCGCGTGCCTAAAAGCCAACTCGGGGCCGTGGCACCGCTGTCATCCGGTGTTTTCCACAATTCTACATCGACTTGGAGGATGAGACGCATGGTGCAGCTTTCTGCATGAGTCGTCTGCTCATCGACAGCGCACCCCATCGATTTTTCGACCCGGCATCGGTATCAGAAGGATGAATCGCGGGTCGAGGCGGACAAGTATGCTGTGGTAGCACGATTTGGATAGTCCATGTAGCAGGTCGGCGGTGGGAGTAAATGGGCATCGTCGGCAGTTCGGGACAACTGCCACGCTTTGTACCTGAGCGGATCGCCCGTAGGTCACGTCTCCATGGGTTGGACAGAGTCCATCGGACTCTATTCCCGGTCGAACAGGTACACGTCTCGTGGGCATCCACCACGAGTTGGGAGGATGAGCTACGCCGCGGCGCCGCCTGTGCGAGCGGGCTCACATGGCACGCCACGCAGCCACGGATCTAGAGTCGAGTTGAGATAGAGTCGACGGGGAACTTACTGGCTTGAAACCGGTGCGATGCCCCCGAGGTGGTGTCGACGCTCCGAGTTCCATCTGACGCCGTCAGCCGAGAGGCGTGCACCACCCGCACCGAGTTCAGAGCCAGTGATGTTTGTTTGTTCACACCGCCAAAGCTCCCCGTCGCAGATATAAAGTCCGCACATATCAGCGCCACCCCGGTAACATCAATCACAACCCCACTCCATCATGAAATCGTACGGTATCATCCTCCTTGCCCTCGTCTCGGGCATGGTCTCCGCCGCGCCGGCGACGGACGCCACATTCAAGCAGACCTCGCGCGACGAAATTCTTCGGCGAAAGGTAAAGAGGGCGTTGGCGCATGAACGCGGACAGGCGCCCACATACGACACCTGTGCCAACTCGCCCCCGTACAGCGGCCAATCGGCGATCTATGCCACGTTCTCCGATGCCTCTTTTTCCGGCTCGGTAAGCAGACGCCGAGGACTGCACCTAGCACGCCGTACTGACAGCACAACAGTTAATGACCTCGGGCACCCCCATCCCGGAGAGCAACACGGATCAATGCGCCAACGATTGCGGTAACGAGCCCGGTGAGTGCCACCTCCTGCCAAAATTCAAGTGTTGATTGAGCATCGTGCGCGTTGCTCTCGCTGAGGCAGAGTTCAGGCTGCGCAGGAGCCACGTTCGACGGCGAAGATTGCACCATAATTACTTCCTTTTCGGGGGTGTTGGCCAATGCGACCGGCTCGTACACCCTGTTCCAAGGCCAGGATTGCGCTGCGGCGGTTGCAGCCTACATGGGCAAGTGCTGTCGAGGTGAACTCTGGCTTGTACTGACGATTGCGTCTAGGCGCCGGCATCGCATGCTGCAACACGTACGTGCCCCCCGAGTAAGCGAGCTCGGCGCGGCGTGAGGTACTGGCGGCTTGCCAAGGTGGAAGGAAGTGTGTTTCTAGTCCGGGTCTGGTTGGATGGGTTATAGTTCTTGGGATTATTGGTGCTCTGCATTGTGCTTGGCAGCGCAACTGTAGCGGTTCCGGGCCCTCGTTACTACGAACGGATATATTTGGCGCCAGCTGTTGCCAGGCGCTGGATCCTAAGAAACCACGCAGTGAATCGGCAAGTGGACTGTTTTCAACTTGACAACAGAACGGAGGCAGAGCACGTCGAAACAAGGCGAACAACGGCGGTGGTTCGGTTCTGCGCCACGGGCCGGCCGCTTTGTGCCTGTGCGTGGGGTGACCCGCTTGACTGCGTTTCGGCCTGCGTCAACACAAGTGGTGATTATATATTCAGCCCAGCGGGATGCGCGTGGCGATAGATCCGCTGACCAGTGGCACAAGGCTGCGGCGTGGCGTTCTACGATGGTACCGAATGTCAGATGTATACCGGAGCCATCACGACATTCTCGCAATCGAATGGGACGGACACTCTGGTCAGCGGTCAGAACTGCGCCCAAGCGGAGGAAAACTATGCAAGTGAGTTCGACCGGTACCGCTTGGCTGGTTTGGTCTGAGCCGCTGCAGCCACGGCCTTCGCTTGCTGCAACTCTTACATCTTCCCCTCGGGCCAAGCGGCGACGATTGGGCCAGTGTGCTCGCCGCCGGTGTCGACGCGAAGATACACCAGCCCAGTCCAGTGCGACGGCATATGTACCTTCTCGGCGTTCTTTCTCTATTCTGGGCTCTGGCTAGATGCATCCGTCTCGTCGCGATGGTGATCGCGAGTCTGGTGCCAACCGCCAACCCGCCACTTGCACCTGCCTCTGCGCGGGATCAAATGTCGCTGTGCCTGGAGGTCTTCACGTTTTGCCACCTTGTCTTTTTCCACATCCTCACCATCGTCAATAAACCTGTATCCACCTCTAAACCCTCGCCATGTCATCTCCACCGCCCAAGCGCTCCAAGCCGTCCACTCCCGCGCCCATGGACAACCCGTACCTCGCCCACCGGACCGACGCCTCGAGCTCGAGAGGGTCCGCCGTGGCCACGGGCGCGAACGGTGCTCCGGCGGTCAAGAACCCGTTGAACGGGCTGATCCCGAGAAAGGTGTCTGTGGACCAGGCCAAGGCGATCATGGTGGGTCGAGTCGGGCTATAGTGTGATCGCTGACATGGCAGGACGGCGACGTCAACCCGTTCAAGAACCTCGCGCCGTTCTCCCCGCAATACCGAAAGATCCTCGACCAGCGCAAGAACCTCCCCGTGTACCAAAAGATGCAAGAGTTCCTCTCGGTGTTTTCGGAGAACCAGATCACCGTGATGGAGGGGCAGACCGGGTCGGGCAAGACCACGCAGATCCCCCAATTCGTGTGCTACTCGGACCTGCCAATGCTGCGGGGGAAGATGGTGGCTTGTACCCAGCCCAGACGAGTCGCGGCGATGAGCGTGGCCAAGCGTGTGGCCGATGAGATGGATGGTGAGTGCGGCGTTTGACCTCGCTGACGACGCCAGTGCAACTCGGAAAGCAGGTCGGTTACTCTATCCGATTCGAGGACATGACCGAGCAAGGGACGACGTTTTTGAAATACATGACGGACGGTATGCTGTTGCGAGAGGCGATGAATGATCCGAAACTCGAGCGGTACTCCACCATCATTCTCGACGAGGCGCACGAGCGGACACTGGCGACGGACATTCTCATGGGGTTGTTAAAAGACGTGAGTGACCCGCGCGACTCGGCTCACGCCCACGGCAGATTGCGAAAAACCGCGCCGACCTCAAAATCATCGTCATGTCGGCCACGCTCGACGTGGGCAAGTTCCAGCGTTACTTTGGCGACGGCACGCCGACCGGTCTCGCCCCGGTCGTCAAGGTATCGGGGCGGACGTTCCCCGTGGAAACGTTCTTCACCCAGGAGCCGGAAACCGACTACGTCGAAGCGGCGATCCGGACCGTGCTGTACATCCACCAGGCGGAAGACGCCGGGGACGTGCTGCTGTTCCTCACCGGAGAGGAAGAGATCGAGGACGCGTGCAGAAAAATCCGTTCCGAGGCGGACGAGCTCGCGTCGAAAGGAATGGCGGGGCCCGTGCTCGTCGTCCCGCTCTACTCGTCTCTCCCCCCACATCAGCAACAGCGCATCTTCGACGCCGCCCCCGCCGCGCGGAGCGATGGGCTTCCCGGACGCAAGGTCGTCGTCTCCACCAACATTGCCGAAACCTCCCTCACCATTGACGGCATCGTCTACGTCGTCGACCCGGGCTTTTGCAAGCAAAAAGTGTACAACCCCCGCATCCGAGTCGAGTCGCTCCTCGTCACGCCGATTTCCAAAGCTTCCGCCATGCAGCGGGCAGGCCGTGCCGGTCGTACCCGCCCGGGCAAGTGCTTCCGCCTGTACACGGAAAAGGACTTTGTCAAGGAGCTCGAGGAGCAGACCTACCCAGAGATCCTCCGGAGCAACCTCGCCAACACCGTGCTGGAGCTCATCAAACTGGGTATCAAGGACTTGGTCCATTTCGACTACATGGACGCCCCGGCGCCGGAAACCATCATGCGGGCGCTCGAGCTGCTCCACTACCTCAAAGCGCTGGACGACGAGGGCAACCTCACCCCTCTCGGCGAGATCATGGCGGAGTTTCCTCTTGATCCTCAGCTCGCCGCGATGCTCATCGTCAGCCCAGAGTTCGGCTGCAGCAACGAGATGCTGTCCCTCACCGCGATGCTGTCTGGTGAGTCGCCGACTCGATCCCGCTGACTCCAGTCCCCAACGTGTTCATGCGCCCCGCGTCCCAGCGCAAGGAAGCCGACATGGCCAAAGCCCAGTTCACCCATCCCGACGGCGACCACCTGACCATGCTCAACGTCTACCACGCTTACAAGTCCAACGAAGCCGACGCCAAGAACTGGTGCTGGCAAAACTACCTCAACCAGCGGTCCCTCACCCAGGCCGACAACGTCCGGACCCAGCTCAAACGAAGCATGGAGCGGTTCGACCTCGAGCTGTGCTCCACCGCGTGGGAGGATAAAAACTATTGGAACAACATCAGGCAGGCCCTCACCTGCGGCTTCTTCATGCAGGTCGCGCACAAGGAGGGTGAGAGAGGCTCGTACCTCACCGTAAAGGACAACCAGGTGGGTGGCGCCGCTCGGCGCATCGCTGACGTCAGGTCGTTCGGTTGCACCTGTCGTGCGGGCTCGACCACACTCCGGAATGGGTCGTTTACAACGAGTTTGTTCTGACCACCGCGAACGTGAGTGATGGTCATTGGGTGGCGCTCACGCCAGTTCATCCGCACCGTCACCGAGGTCCGACCGGAATGGCTAATGGAGTACGCACCGGATTACTTTGACCCGTCGACGTTCCCCGAGAACAGCGAGACCCGCCGGGCGCTCCAGCGGGTGCTCAACAAGGCGAGTGGGTCGCGGCGAAGCCGCAGCGAATGGGCTCCGTCGTGCGGAGCGAACCGCTGACTCGTTGCAGAAAACCGGCAAATTGTCCGGCGGGGCCGACGGCGACCTCAAGAAGAAGAAGAAGCGAAAGGAGAGGCAGTGAGCGACGCGACGCGACGCGAGTAGACGTAGACATAGACGCCATGTCACGCATAGCTTTCACTTGTTGCATAGCCATCTAGATCTCCCCCTCCTCCACATCGTCCTTGCCCCGCAAGCTCACCGTGTCCTTTCTCGGGCGCTGCGGCGTCAGCGAAACTCTCACACCTCGCTCACCTTTGCATCGCGAAGTTCCTCCAGCTCGGAGTGGTGCTTCCTCTCCCTGTCGCCCCGGTCGTTTTTTCGGTCCGAGTCGTTCTTGTCCCGCTCGTTCTCCCTGTCCCTGTCCCTGTCCCTCTCCCGATCGCGATCCTCGCGACGACGGTGGTCATCGCGACGGTGGTCATCGCGGTACTCGTCGCGATACCTGTCTCTGTGCCTGTCGTCGTCGCGCGCGCGATCCCTCTCCCTGTGACTGTCCCTGCGGCTCCCACTCTCCCTCCTTTCCTCCCTGTCCCTCTCCCTCTCGTGGTCTCGGTCTCTCCCGTTCCTCCGCTCGTCCCTCGCGCCCCTATCGGGCGACCGCGCCGATCCCACCTCGGAGGGTTCCGCCTCGCGCAGCTTCTCCTACATGTCAGCGGGGTTCGGTATCCGGACCCACCTTTTGGCGCTTGACAAACTTTGCAAACGCGGTTTGCCTGTCCTCTTCCTCGGTGATGTCCTTCCACTCTTGCAGATCCTTCATGAGCGGCTCGGCCTGGGGTCAGCGCGGACGTCTCACGCCACCCACCTCTTCGTAGCTCATCTCGAGATCAATCTTGGGCACTTTGCGCAACGCATAACGCAAGTCGTCGATACGGTGACGGCGTTTTCGCTCAGCGCGCCTCGCCTCGTCCGCCGCCGCTTGCGCGAGACGCTGATGCACCTGGCGTCAGCGACGACAACGCGCGCACTCACCAAGTCGTACACGTCCTTGCGCAGCTTTGGATCGAATTGCGTATCCATGTGCGCATCCTTGATCCACTGCTCGTACTCGTCCAGCGTCGTCTCCACCGTCATCTCTTTGCCGGTGAGACCCTTTTGGATCTTCTCCGCCGCGCGTTCCGTCTCCTCTGCGAGGTCGTCCGCCGCGTCCATCCACAGGTCGAGCGGGCTAGAACCGGGCATCCCAAGCAACGCCTGATAAGCCGGTTCCTCCTTGAGCTTCTTCACGGAATCTGTCCACTTGCTCGACCGCGTGAGCTCCCCCGACGCCACCATCTCCGCAAGCAGCGCCTTGAACCCTTCCCTCGCTTTGCGTGCCTTTCGCGCGTTTTCCGTTCGGAGCCTGCGGGACTCGTCGTCGTGCTCGCGCTCGAGCTGCCGGGCGTAGTCATCGTACACGCCGAGAATGTCAATGGTTTCGATCTGCTGCAGGCCGGGGTCTTCTTTGAACGTCGGCGCGGAAACGATCATGTCGTGCGCCGCACGCCAACGAGTCGACACGGTGATGTCGAGGGAGCGGATGAGCTCCCCGAGGAGTTGAATGTTGCGCTGGCGCTTCGCCCTGTCCGCGGCCTCCTCGCGATGGCGGAGCTCGCCCGTGTACTCGTCCAGGATCAGCCGCCGCTCGTCGGGTTGCGCCTCGCGCCAGTGCCGATCATTCGCAAAAAGCGGATCGGCAGTTTTGATCGTGTGATACGGCTTGATCGGAACGCTCGCAAACATCTTCACAAAGACCGGTTTGAGCCGCGCCATGCGGGACTCTTTTGCCGCCCTGCGATCCTGGATGATGTTGCGTTGAAACTGTCGTCAGCGACATCACACCCCGCACTCACCTTTTCAAACGCGGCCTTCTTCTCCGCCAGCGTGTCGAGCGCCTTGTACAGCGGCTGCGTGATGATCTTCCGCATGGTCTGATCCCACGTCCACGTCTCGTCCACGCCCTCGTGCTCGAGCAGGCGCATGAACCCTTCCTCGGCCTTTTCGTGGGTGAGGAAACCGCCGATCGGCCAGGTGAGCGGGACCTTTTCCCGCGCCGGGTACATGCTCGGCGTGATGTTGCCTTGGGGCGGCGTGTACGTCGCGACGACATTGTCGTTTGTCGGCTCCGGCGTCGGCGTCGGCGAGCGAGATCGCGGCGGGGGGGTGGGACTGGAGTCAGCCATGCTTCGACTCGCGCTCACCTGGCAAGTCCCTGCTCCTTTCTCCTCTCCTTCTCCGCCTTGTACTCCTCCTCCTTGTCCACCTTGTTCTTCAACTCGACCAGCTCGGGGGGCAGGTCCCACTTGGTCTCCCTGGTGACGCTGTTGACATAGTAAGGCCTGTCCTTGGAGGTGTACTGCTTCCAGTCGGTCTTTGACAGCGCCCGCTCAAACGGCGTTCGCAGCTCGTCGGGTTTCTCCCAGACCGACTGCTTTGTCACGGCGTGGGACCAGTAGACCCTCCCCTCGGCGTTCTTGTACTCGCTCCACTGGGATTTGCCCGGTGCCATGGTGCGAGGTGGATGGGAGGATGAGCAAGGGGATCAAGTGGTGATTGGCCTCTTGTCGTTTTCGTCGAGGCGAGGATCGTGTCACGTGACTGTCGCTCGCGCTGACGCAACGCTCCGCTATTCCATGTCTCAACGTGATTCTGTCCATCCTTCTTCTCTGCAAGTCATGCCAGGTCTCAACCCGACAGCTCAAGGCGAGTACCAAACCACACACGTAGCTCACGCTGACCAACACAGACTTTGAGACCTTTTTCGAGATCACCGGTGCAGACTACAACGAGGCCCAGCGCTTTCTCGAAGCCGGCACGACCCTGGAGGTGAGTCGCCTGTGCCGAGCCGCGCTGAGCCGCAGGGGGCCATCGAGGACTACTTTGCCGCGCAAGCAGCAGGAGGAGAGTCTCAGGCGCAGGACGAAGAAGACGACGAGCTGGCAGACGAACTCATGGCGGACGAAAACGAGGATCAGCCCGGCCAGGCCGCGGGCCAGGGAGTCGCGCGTACGCTCGGCGGGCAAGCTGCGGACACGAGCGTGCCCGAAGGGTGGGGCAGGCAGGAGAGGAGGACGGGTAGGATCGGCGAGTGGTCTGGTGATCAGCCCGCGAGGCGACCGGGAGGGTGAGTGATGCGCATCGATCGACGTCGTGCTGATCGACGCTGACGCCGCAGCATCGCGACGTTGTTCAACACTGTGAGTGGTCCGCCTAGCCGGTGGCTTCGCTGACGGCGCAGGGGCTTCACCCTTCGGCCGGCGGAGGTGGCGGCGGCGGCGGCATGCCGGGAGGTCTCGGGCATGACGACGACGACGACGACAGCGACGACGAGGAGAGACGCCGCGGGGAGACCTTCTACGCCGGTGGCGAGAGGAGGTGAGTGACTCGCATCGAGCCGCGCTCACCGCAGTGGTCTCGCGGTTCAGAATCCCGATCAGCCCGGTCGTGCTCCGCGTGGCATTGTCGAGAACATCCTCCGCCAAGCCGCCGAGTGAGTGACCCTGCCGGCGCCGCTGACCACTAGCAACTCTCGCGATCGAGAACCGGCTCCTGCTCCCGGCGGCCCGTCCGTTTTCCGTGGCGCCGGCAACGTCCTGGGTTCAGAGGACACTCCTGCGGACGAACCCGCCGCTGCAACCCCCGCAGCCCCGGCTGCCGGCGGACTCCTCGGCTCTCTGCTCGGCCGCTTCGGCGGTCCTCCCCCGCCCGAGGAAGAGGTGCAGACCCGTCGCCTGACGTTCTGGTCCGACGGTTTCTCCATCGAGGACGGTCCGCTGCACGCGTACGACGTCCCGGGCAACCGTGAACTCCTCGAAGCGATTCAAGCCGGTCGAGCCCCGCCGAGCCTCTTCAACGTGAGGTACAACCAACCCATCCAGATCGAGGTCGCGCAGAGGACCAACGAGCCGTATCGGCCCCCTCCGAAGGTTTCTCGCCCCTTTGAGGGCTCGGGCAACCGTCTCGGCAGCCCCACGCCCGAGGTCGTCTCGGGCACCCAAACCCCAAACATGCCCGGTGGGATGCGTTCGGGTACTCCGCTCGGAACCAGGGGCGACTCTGGGCCCAGCGCGGCCGCCGGACACGGCCAGAACGGGTTTGAAGTGGATCCGAGCAAGCCGACGACCAACGTGCAAATCAGGCTGGGCGACGGCACGAGGTGGGTACAGAGTTCAATCACGCTGACAAGCAGGATCGTCGCAAAGGTCAACCTCACCCACCGCGTTGGCGATCTCAAAAACTTTGTCGCTGCGTGAGTACGTTCCGCGTCGTGGCTGACCCGCAGTGCTCGTCCGGACAACCGCCCTTTCCTGCTCCAAACGACGTTCCCCTCTAAAGAACTCGACAACCCCAACCTCACCATCGAGGAGGCCAAGCTCCAGAACGCGGTGGTCGTGCAGCGCTTCACCTGATCGACGCGACGTAGACACGGCGTGATTATGTAGACGTATGCATGTGTAGCCATCACATAGAGTACGCGCCGTGAGCACTGTGCCCAAACCTGTCGTTGAGTCCGCGGGCCTCCCTGCGGGTCAGCGCGAACGTACGTTTGCACCTACTTTATCTTTGCCTGTCGCTCCTGGTCGTTGAGAAGACGACCAGTGATGCCCATGTCCCGATCGTGATCCCAGATCGCGGCCTGCTCATCGGGCTTCCCTCCCTTCTCGAGATGCTTGTCAAGCATGGATTTGCCTCGAGACGATTTCTACGGTCAGCAACGAAGACGGGTCTACTCACGTTGTGCCTCTGCACCTCCTGATCGATCTGCTCGTCCCTCCTGCGCTTCCTCGCTTCCTCGTCGCGGTCCTCAGAAGGCACACCGCGTTTCGGCTCCTTGACCCGCTTGATCCCGGCCACTTCGTCGGCGATGCGCTGGGCCTTTTCCGCGGGGGTCTCGGTCCAGACCGTGGAGTCGGTCTCGACGGGAGCGGCGGAGCGCGAAAACGTCGTGGGGCGCTTGCGTAGCGGGTCGACTGGGAAGATCAGCGAGGGTCCAGCGTGTCTGGCGTCGGCGCCGCTCACCGCTGGACAATACCCCGCTGGTGGGCGGGACCAACATCCACTCCTCTCTCGTCGCTACCTTTGGCTTGTTCTTCTCCTCCCTCTCCTTTGCCCACCTCTCCTCCCTCTCCATCCACTCTTGCACCGCCGTCTTCTCCTGCGCTCCGCTCATATCCTCGAGTCTTGGGCCGATATCATCGTCGCTGTCGTCGTCGGGAGGAGGAGCGGGTCCCACCGCGCGGGAAGGAGTCGGGCGGGACGGTCGAGGCGGCAGCGGGCCGTCATCGTTTACGGAATCGGGGCGATATGAAGGGCCTGGTGCAGGAGGAGCTGGACCGGAAGGCTTGGACCGTCTCGCGGCGAGATGGGGAGGTAGAGCCGGGCCATAGTCGCCTGCGTCGTCGTCGTTGTCTGCCGTCGCGGGACCCGGAGGTGTCGTTGAGCGGGGAACGGATGGGCCCGCCTCGTCGTCCGGAGACGACGCTCGGGCGAGATGGGCGAGATGTGGGGGGAGAGACGGTCCGATTGGCATGGTTTGTGGTGATCGTCGGATGAATGGAGGTTTGGGAGGAGATTATGGCCGCAAAGTGAGATGGAGCGAGTTGGTGGCGAGGTGAATGTGGCACAGCAGTCGGAACCGGACTGTGGCGCCGCCGCACGAGGAACGTGAACTTCGCCCGCGAGCCCGTATCGCGACAACCCCGACACTCCCTTTTAGCTGGCTACTGCGCAGGAGCGGACTCTCCCGTGGGAGAGACGTCGATGGCGAGCACAAAGACGGAATCAAGAGCGGACTTCGCTCGATCATGAGAGGACGGAATTGATCTCCATCAGCAAGGGACCCGATTTACTCGGATCCCTCCATCTACCGTAGACGGTCGGCGTCTGGGCCGATGTCCCCGATCCTCTCAGTCAGCAGCCTTCTGTGCGGGGGCTGACTCTCACGTGGGAAGAGACGTCGGTGGCGGGCACAAGAGCGGCCTTCCTGTCGAGTTCAAAGGACGGAAGTGATCCCCATCAGCCTGGGATCCGATGAAAGGTTGACGAGTCTCCGTGGCGCCTCAGCGGTGAACCATTACAAGCCTTCTTCTCACACCCCCCTTCTCTCCCAGTCTTTAACCCCAACCATTCAGCAGTCCAGCATACGACCACAAGGATGCCCCGTTTTCGACCGTCTCGAAACCACGGCCGTAATGGCTCGCAAGCCGACGACGACGAATTCGAGGACTCATACTCCCAGACCAACACCGAGTCCAACTTTTCCCAAGCGGAGACCGTGACGGGTGACGGTCCCCAGGAAGCGGGTGGCGACCGTCAGTCCAGACCGATGCTAGGCTTCTACTCGCCCGATCCCATCAGGGATGCCATCAACATGGTCAACATTTTCACGATCAACAGGTCGGTGCCGGATGAGCTGTGCAGTGTCGCCATCAACGCTGCGCGTGCCATCTCCAGCGCTGCAGACGGGGTTCGCGCCAGTTTGAGCTCGGGGTTGTCGCACGAGTCGCAGGCTGCTAAGACCCGCCTTCTGAGAACGTACGAGTCGGAACTGCGCGGGCTGGCGGGGAGCATCGAACGGGTGGCTCCGGGAGCCCGATACAGAAGGCAGCCCACGTCAGCAATGATCCAGGTGCTCACAATGAGACTTCCGCCGTTGATGTGGGTGCAACTTCGTCCGCATTTACTGATCACCCTATGCAGGTCCGAGGTGATATCCGCTGCAATCAGCGGTGCTCTCACACGCAGCGGGATGTTTCTTGCCGAACTGATGGAGCGGGATCGGTCAGGCTCACGCTCTCGGCCCTCCTCTCGGGCTTCGGGGGGTTCCGGCTACGGTCACCAGTTCCATCGCTCCTCTCGTGGGTCAAGGTCCCACTTCGTGCCAGACTTCATGTCGCGCGATTTCACGTCTGGCGGTCCCATGAGGAATGATGGGCCTGGGGCTCCCATGTTCGGCGAGAGCATGTTCGGCGAGAACATGTTTGGCGGCAGCATGTATGACGAGCCTGGTCCCATGCCTGGCGGTGGGGTCGGCGACGGCATGTTCGACGACATGTTTGAGGCCATGTTTGAGGAAGGCATGTTTGGCGGCCCCGGGTCTGGTGGTGGCCCCATGCCCAGGTCCGGCCGCTCGATGCCTTTCATGGGGGGGCGCGGACCTGCTTCACCTTACGGTCCTGGCCGTAGCAGCTCTATGCCTTTCATGTCGGGACGCGGACCGTTTGCCTCGCCTTACGGTTCCGGTCCTAGTGGCGGCGGCCGTATGGCTCCAGGCTATGGGTTTCCGCCCATGGGTCCCAGGGGTCCCATGCCTCCCGATTTTATGTCTCAGGCCTTCATGGGCCCCGAATTCCCCGATGATGGGTATCCGTGATGTCCTGCATGATGCCGGAGTGTAGTCTAGACACGTATCTACAGTGCTCTTAGCGCGACGACAGCGATGCAGCGGATCGTGCACTCAGGGAAGCGGATCGTGTACGAGGCTCATGCTGTAAGGACTGGTGCAAAAAGTGTACGCGCTAATGACACCATGGTGCATGTTACAGGTATGACAAAGTACGACGACTCCTGACCTCACTATCCGACTGCAATTAAATTGGCACTGGCATTTGTATGCGATTACATTTGATCCTCGCTGGTGTACTGTACTTCATCCCTCTCCGAATGATTCCAAGGCAATGTCATGATCTCCGGCATGGTGATCAAGGCGTGCGACGACGTGGACGCAAATCTGCAGTGCTGAAAGGAGGTGAATGATGACGGATCGAGAGTGATCCGAGATCTGCCGACGTGAGAATGCCTCGAAAGCGAAAAAAAGGAAGAGATGAGCTCGACCGAAGTGTTGTTTCGCTCCTTTCCACCAGACCCTCGCGGACGGTGCGCCTTTCCTTACTCTACGAGGATAGGTTCCAGTACCCTCTGTCTGCAAGGATGCGTGACGATGAATTGAGTGGCCTCGACGGCTGTGAAAGGGGCTGCGCGGTACCGAAACACAGCCGGTTCGGGCGAGCCTCTCCCATCACGTCGTCTGTCACTCCTTTGCGAGAACCCAGCCGGCTGGGAGGTCGGTCCCATCGCAGTTCTGACGCGGTGAGATCCTGATCCTTTACGCGAACCCTGTCGGATTGTGTCTGCCCACGAGATAAAAGCCGGGTCTTGGAGCAGGTCGACCAATCGTTCTCTCACCCCGTCATCATCCTGAATTATGTCTTATCGTTCATCTCGCGGAGACAGGTCGCTGGTCCCGTCTTCCAACGCGCCTGCGCGCATGGGGGACACCAGTAGCAACGGCACCCAATCAGGGGCAATGGCGTTCGAGCTGGCGACCAACCCCTCGTTCCTCATGATCGGGATCTCCACGATTGTCAGGGATCACCCCGAGACGACTGATCGCGACCTGGAACTCGCACAGGAAATGGTTTCATACGTCCAGCAGTGGGCTCCTCTTCGAGCCGTCGGATCGAGCGATGGAAGTTCTCTGGGCCCCTCTGCCTCTCAAGTTAGAGACCTCAGGACACAGTTCTCGCAAAGCGCTTCCGAGTTGACGCAGAGTCTGCGGAACACCGGCCACAGTTGCCTATCGCATTTGGCGGGAGTGATCGAGAACCTGACCAAAACCAATCATGAGTGAGCCCGGGCAGATACATATCTGGGAACTGACTGTGCAGGAAAGCCACGCTGGTCGAGGGCATTGTAGAAGCGGTCCTCTTCGCTTGGGCATCCGGGACCGAGCGGGAGAGGGCGACGAACGATCTACGGGCGGAAAAGGACAAGGAGGCAGAGATCGGACGGCTCCAAGATGAGCTGAACGCTGCCCGCGAAGAGAACTTCGAGCTTGCACGAAAGACGACGAGACTCGAGGATGATCTCACTCACGCTCAGAACCGCATAGACGGGCTCACGCAGGCGGTGCGTGCGTATGAGCAGATCGGAGCAGACGGCGTGAACCCGCAGTGGGCTCAAAATCTCCCTCTCGCCGGTAATGCGGTGGGCGACCACGGGGGAGTGTACGGTCAAGGCCAAGGGACCTACGGCGGTGATCAAGGGCGCTTGACAGGAGCAGGGTGGGCGGACGACATGTACCGGAGCTTACCCCGTGACCGATCCGAGTCGCCGACACAGAGGGTGCTCGACTGGGACGCGCGCTCGGATGACTCGATTGTCTCGTAGAGCTTGGAGAACTAGCCACCCTTGTGTCGCATATGGCGAGAGCTGTGTTCATCTAGTGCCGATTTCCCGCCTATGTGAATCCTTTGTGAGTCTGCCTGAGCGATCCCTTGTATCATGATACATATACTGTATACAGTGTCTGAAACCAGCAAACGACTGCGAGGGGGCGTGTGCTCACTTTGAGGCTTGATTGTCCTACGATGACATTTGCCGGGTCAGTATGTACGAGTTTGTCGACGCAGAGTTCCGCCTATTGCACGTACATCAGCATTGAGGACACATCAGCACGCGCTTGCCCAAACAAGTCCAAGACACGCACGAGGTCATCACCAATGGCGTGCTACGCCTTCTGATCAACATGGAGAAGCCATGATCGCGGTGTAATGGCCCATCACGAGGTCGGTTCGCTGATCATCACTGCGGCCTTCACGAGTCCGTCCCAGTCGCCACTACATAGGAGTGCACCCCGGCAACCCTCAGTGGACCTCCTTTGACGGGTCTACCCGACTCTACCTTATCTACTCCGTACAGTACCTTCAGCCGCCCCAGCTGTTGACCCCTCACGCTTTTGTGACCGTTGCACCTTCACTGATCTTTAGAACGACATGAGCCGCTCAAGCTGGGATAACGTGCGGCCCGAGTGTGCGGACGACGAGATCATCGTCATCACATCGGAAGACGGGTCGGAGCCGGACGATGACGGTGCCGGGAACAGCTCATACCAGACGATGCTGTTCCAGCACGCTGTCAATCCCAGCCGAGACCTCGACATCTTGTGTGCTATGGTAACCTCCCAGCGGGGCCTGGACACGAACACCAGAGCCTACGCGGACGAGATATACATGGTGGGCTCGGAGGCCGCCGAAAAGATCAGACAAATCGTGGAATCTGGAGACAGACGTTCGAACGCGGATGAGATGCTAGCCTACAACGAGGAGACTTTCGCCGAGGCAGTCGACGCACTCTTTCACAGAGTCTACCCGCAAAGTCAGCGGAGTGCAATAATCCGCGATGTCGCTCGTGTGATATCCGTCCTGACCACGAAGGTACCACTGAAGTGAGTGCGGTGTCCTCTCCCGGGGCTGCGGCTGATCGCTTGCAGTCCCCGACACGTCGCCGACAGCGTCAGCGCTGCACTGCGCTTAGTCAGTCATTACAGGAAGAACTCGCGTTATCTGGGGGAAAAGCTGGCTGCGAGCGAGTCGGAGCTTTCACACACCAGAGGGGAGCTTTCAGTGATCAGCGGACGGCTGCAGGACATCCTGGCGACCAACCAGAGCCTGTTCGACAATCTGACAGAGACACAATCTTGCTTGACGGAGACACAGTCACGATTGAGCGTGGTCAAGAGTGACGCCAAGCACATGTACCAAAAGCTACGAGAAGAAGGGATTGATCCGTTGAGGTAGACGAGACCGACATGACTCGTTTGGTCTCTTTGCCAGAATGGGCGTTTCTATGCATCGTCATGATGAGCTGCAATATAAGCACGGCGATGCATCCCAGTTGCCCATTTGCCACCCGGATGCTGCGCTGCATCCCGTACGAAGGCAAAGTACGACTCTGCCAGACCCAAGTGATCCCACGACACCCGGCCCCGGCCAGGAGACACGTCGAATGCTGCGCAGACCACCCTTTGTGTCTCGGAAACACTGCCGGCGCCTTTGAGCAGAGCACGAGCTCCGCGAAGACTCTCTCAATTCTCCTCGGACCTAATGGCGCGACAGCACGCACATCGTTTACCCAACCGCCGTGGAAGGCGCTTGAAGCCCACACCAAGGAGCAACCATGCTTATCTGTGAGCCGAACCGAGGTGGCTTCCGTAGCGGCCTCGGACAAAGCCCATGGCGGGGAGCAGGATTCCCTCGTAAAACCTTACATACAGAAGCACCACACTGAACCACTCACACATTCACCATCGCGATCCCGACTCATGGACCACTCCCGCCGCGCGACAAGCTCAAGAGGACAAGCCACTTCCGGCTCGAGCTCACGCTCCGTGCTCAGCGACAGCGAGGCGCGCGCCCTGCAGCTCTGGCTCGACAGGGGCCACAAGCTGGCAAGGAGCATCGATGTTGAGGAGAAACACAGGGCCAATCTCGGGCTGTCAGTCTGGTCCTACACCCCCGACACCCTCAATGGGCTTCGAACCATCTGCCGTGCCATCGCCACGAAATCCGATCATCTCAGCAAGCACGCGGATGTGACGGAGCGAGAGATCACCGTGGCTGCGCAGGAGCTTCTGAAACGGAGCAGAGCCGAAGATCCGCGCGACATGTACCTTTCAGACTATATGGACTTTCACAAGACCGTTGACACCGCTCTGGGGAGTCTGTACTCGTACGCCAAGAAGCATGACAGCGATGGCGCCAGCGTCTACCTGCTCCAACAAGTCACCAACGGGCTGCGACCGCACGAGTGAGTCTAGCAAAGGTACCATTGCTGATGTGCAGAGCCGAAAGGGAGGCTTCGGGGCTGGGCTCCTGGGTCGGAGCCTACCTGCGGTCCGAAAGCGACGCGCGCAGATTGCTCACCTCTTGCGAGGACCTGGAGGCGGACAACCAGAGGTGGGAGCAGGACTGCCGTGGCCTTGACGCCGAGAACAAATCCCTCCGAGCGGAGAAGCAGGACTTGCTTCGGCGCCTGGGTCTCCTGGAGACCTCGAGAGGCATGGAGTATACTGCGAGCTCCCCTTCTGTACCCCGTACGATAGAGCCGAACTCCCGGGCCTTGCCCACCCGGCGACCGCAAACGCCGCACCATCGCAGCGAGTCCCGGGCGTCCCAGGGGTCGTCGAATCAATTTTCGCGTTGAGCATGATCCCGGTAGAGTTCGATTTGTAGGCGTGACCTGTCATGGCGCCGCCTGTCGCCTGTGCATGCAGAGCAGTGGTCCTTCCGTGTGCGTATGTGACCATTCGAACAACCAACAGCCTTTGACAGGTGGTGCCACGGTGCAGTGCCACTGTGCCACACCTACCAGCCGCTGACTCGGAAGCAAATCTGTGGCCGGGCCGAGGGTTGTGAGTGTGGCGGTGGAGTTGACGGGCGTCTCAGCCGAGCGGAACCTCGATAGCGGCAACCCGGCTCCCCTCCATCTATCCTCGATATCGTCTTCACGTCACCTCTCACCTTTTACCCCCGTTCACCCTGGCTCATGTAAACGACCCCGTTTGCACGGGGGGTCACTGCCCGACGTGCCCGAGTCGACTCTACTCATTCTGTATCTGTATCCATCTTTTGTCTGTGCCAACCATCATCCGGATCGATCGACATCAACCGACATCATCCTCCCAGGCGGAGTGACGTTGTATGCCTAGGAAGCGCCCACCGTGACCTCGCACACTCCATTGATCCCCTCACGTCACCACGACGTGATCTCAGACCCTCGTTACCGCACCACCGATAACAGTAACCTTTGCCACGATGACCTCGACCCAATCCCTCGCCGCTCCCATCATGATCCCGCTCCCTTCCTCTCGCTCGCCCACCCCCGTGGCGCGGCGCATCGACCTTCCCGACCCAGAAGACCTCCCGCTCGCGCCGGACCCGTCCCGCGCCCGATCCGACACCATCTGCACGACCTCGTCGTCGTCGTCCTCGCCGTATCTCCAGACTCCAGAGACACCCTCCATCATCGGCGCCCTGGCTTCGGACTCCCCTCTCAAGCCATTTGACCGTCTCGCCCTGTCGTCCCCCGACTCGACATCGTCGAGAAAGGACGGCTACGGGTTTGGCGTGTTGTGGGAGGATGGTCCCGCCGTCCCCGTTGCCGGACCGTCGCGGCACGAGCGGTCCGATTCAGAGTGGAGCATGCGGTTCGTCGAGGATGAAACAAATGAGACGGATCCACCGGCGCCTGCGTTTGTTCTCGAGCCAGAGGCGCAAATGGCTTGGGACGAGGAACCCGATGGCAGCGACGACGACGGCGCCGACGCCGACGGGACACCCCCAGACGCCGCCGAGGTCGTCGAGTCGCCCGAAGCTGTGCCCTCTCTGAAGGGCAAACGCTCGTTCAAGGCCGTGATGCGACGCAAGCTCGAGCGGTCCAAGAGCTCGCTCCAGTCTCTGCGCCGGTCTAGCCGAGAGTCGGAAGCGTCAATCGACTCTGAAGGCGAGAGGCGGCGAAAGGGAAGGTTGAGATCGCTTTTGTCGCTGAGCCGATCCGAGTCGTCCACCTCGATTCGGTCCTTTGCATCTGTATCGACGAACCGAGCGTCTAGCCCCGCGTTTGTCAACGCTCCGTCCCCGTCACCTGGGCCAATCGCGTCGGCGTCCCTGGTGGGCAGAGATCACGCAACCACCGGCGACTACTTTGGACACTCGTCTCTACCGCTGGCACAAGAGGTCGACCAGGTCATTGGCAAAGGCAAGGGGAGAGCCTCGGGAAGACTCGATCTCTCCTCGGGAAGACCTGACTTCGCCTCGGGAAGACTTTCCAAAAAGTCGAGCTTTGCCCCTGCGCCAATTCCTCCCTCCCCCCTGCAGCAAGCCTCGGTGACCGCTTCGACACCGGGCCGACCTCGCGCGGCGTCCATGCCCGCTCATCTATCGTTGCCGACCAAGCCAAAAGTCGACCTCTTCGACTCGATGCTGCCCCGCGAGCTCCGAGTGATGGTGATGCGCATTCTCGTGGAGAGTCACCCCGAGACCGGCTCGCGGTGGGACGGCGAAGCAGCCGGTCGCCGAGAGCTCATCAAGCTCAGCCGGGTGAGTCAATCCACCGTTTCCAAGCTGACGGCAGGTGTCCAAGTCGTGGCAATCGCTCTGCCTCGACGGCCAGCTTTGGTCCCTGGTCCACCTCGCGCCGTTCGCCTCGCACATGCACACGTCGACGATCAGGCGCATCATCTTCCACGCCGCGCCGTTCATCTCGTCACTATCGCTCCGCGGCATGGACGCGCTGGGTCAAGACGCACTGGACGCACTGGAATCGAGCTCGCTGCCAAACCTCGTCAGCCTCGACATGAGAGGGTGCCGCAGTGTCACGTCGGAAGATCTGGAGCGAATCATCACCATTGCGCCGAAATTGCGGTACCTCAATCTCAAGGGCGTCCAAGCGGTGTCCAGCGAGGCGGTGCGATGCATCGCTCGGTACTCGACCCGGTTGGAGCGGCTCGACCTGTCGCGCTGCTGGGAGATCACTCTTGGAGACATTGTCAACCTTCTGCGGAACATGTCCGACGAGCAGGCAAACAACCTGAGGTCGCTGCGGATTGCTGGCCTGCAGAGCTACGGCCGCGGCGCGGTGGACCTGCTCCCGCTGATCGCGGTCCGGCTGGTCAACCTTGAACTGCTCGACCTGCACGGATGCCACCACATCCACTCGTCCGACTTTGTTCGATGGGCCGCGGAGCTCGACGGGGCCCAGCGCGTCTCTCCGCTGAAACACCTCATCATATCAAACTGCCAATCGCTCACCCTGCCCGTGTTTGCGCAACTCACGAGGCGCGCGCCGTACATGACCTGCCTGGAGATGGCGGGTCTGACCTCGGTGTTTGATGGGCGCGACGGGATCGAGGCCGAGCTGGGCCGGATGCTCAAGTCGATGCCTCTCCTCGAGCGGCTCGATCTGGACAGCGAGGGCACCCACGAGGATATCTCGGATAGCACGATCGACGTGCTGATTCCCGGAAAGTTTGCCGAGGACGTCGCTCTGGGCAAGGAGCTCGTCGAGCTGAGGATTGGTTATTCCAAAACCATCAGCGGTGAAGCGCTGGTGCGGCTCATCCGGGGTTGTCCCAAGCTAAAGATCCTCGAGGCGGACGTGAGTGATTGCTCCTGTGCCCGTGCTGATGTCGTAGAACATGAACGCGACCAACGCCGTGATGCGCGAGTTTGTTCGACGGCGTGGCAGTGCCGACGCGACGTTGTCCCTGGTCGACTGCAGGACAATCACGCCTCAGGCATACAACGCTCTGGCGCCGTCCACCCGCGCGAGGAGGGGATGGACCGGTCACGCCGCCATTCCGTTTGGGTACGAGCAGGCGTCCAGAGGACCCGACGTCGACTGGGTGCCGGTAGGCGACGGCGACTTCACCGACAAGCCCGTGCTCAAGACCTTCTTCAGCTGGAGGAGGGTAGGCGTGCCCCCCGGTTGGAGGGAGGCGCTGCGCGCGGCAGAACAAGGCGAGGACGAAGAGGTCCAGGAGCCCGACAGGGCCAGAAAGAGGATCGCCATGATGCGCTCGGCAAGCGGTAGCGGCAGGAGGGGCGGATGGTGGAGAGCAGACGACGAGTTTGACGAGAGGTCGAGCTGTGCTATCATGTGAGAAACGCGAGAGTGGCACGGGCGCAATCTTGACGAGTGTGCGAGTTAGAGTCTTCGGTGTACGAGTACGTTTAGCGCTGGGCGCGTTGTACAGAGATAGGACGCTGTTGTATTGGAATGTATGCTATGGTGTGCGCGATCCACCGATCTGATCAGAGGAGTTCATACAAGGTCAAAGAACGGTGTATCGCAGTGTTTGCCTACTCGCATGAAGGTGCATCGCAGTGATAATCCACTCGCACGATGGTGCATTGCAATGTTCCTCTACTTGCATGATTCTACTTTGAGTTATCGCCGAAAATCTCTATGCAGCAGTGCGGTGGGAGTATTTGCCCTTGGTAGTGCTCGGTGTATCACAACAGATCATGGTCAATGATATATTCTATCCGGCATCAGCGAACCCCCTGCGAGGTGGATCTATGGGTAGATTCGGTAGAATCGGTAGACTCGGTAGACTCCGCAGACTCGGTAGACTCACCCCGTGTCACTTCGAACGCTGCAAACGTCGACGCGGCCGCTGGGATAGCTCTGAGGAGACTTGGTCCGATGCCTCTGAACAGAGCGCGGCTGAGACGAAATCAGTCCTTATGTCCTTGACTTTCGAGTCCGGTCCGCCAATCCGAATCTGAATGCCACTCACACTCCTCCCTCGTGGACAATCGTTGCCAGCTCCCTCGCGACGTATCCGCCGCGGAGCCAACCCCTCGAGTCGGGGGCTCCTTCGCCAGTTGGATCCTCGACTTGACCACGTCGAGCGGGTAACATGCGAGCCAGTACGACACGCCGCCGACGGCGCCGCTGCAGAGGAGAGCCCAGATGGGGACGGGGTCGGGAGTGAAGTGTTTGGAAAAGTAACGCTTGGTGAGCTCGTAGCCGGTGTAGAAGCCCGCGTACGCCGGGATCTCGCGGATGACGGTGATCTAGCGTGGCGTTGGCGTCAGCGAGGCGAGTCGTCGTCACGGCAGTCTCAGAGGAGGGATGGTGGCTACGGACAAAGCGGTAGCCGGGGGTGGTGAGCACGGGACGCAGTGGACGGGGTATTCGACGGAGCGGGGGTGATCGCCGGAGCGACCGCCGTGATGAATCCGCCGCGAAGACACGGCACGACAGCGCGAACCCGACCCGGTCTACGCCAGGGTGCAATGCGTACGGCGAGGAGACAAGCCTACGCATTGACCACAGGACGAGCAGAGAGATCATCACTCACCCAGTAACCCCGCATGATACCGTTCCTCACCCCATACTCCCTCCACATGTCCCCGACGACCTGCCGGAGGCGCTTGTCCCCCGCGCCGCCGTACTGGCCCTGCATCCGGATCTTGAACATCTCGACCTGGCGGATTAGCACGGGAAGCCACAGGAGGTCACGGGAGGTCCGGATGATGATCGTTGGGTCAAGTGGGCTCCCAAAGCGTTGATTGGGGTTCTGGACCGCCAAGACGGCAGACACAGGGAATAAGACCCGCTCCAACCCGTTCCAACCCGCTCCGATGCGCTCCGACGCGGTCCAACGCGCTTCAACGGTATGAAGAGAAGCCGGACTGCACCGAAGTCGGTCTGAAGAGGAGCTGGACTGCGGTGGAGTCGGTCGGAAGAGGAGCTGGACTGAAGTGGAATCGATCTGAAGAGGATCTGAAGAGGAGTCGGTCTGAAATGGAGTCGGTCTGCAAAGGAATCGATCTGGAAAGGAGTCGGACCGAGAGCACTCCGCACCCACCGGAGACGCGAGCACAGCATTAGCAGCCCCCGCCATGGACCCGGCCAGCGCGACCTGCGGCACGGTCAGGTCGGGGAAGGGCGATACGATGCGCCGCGAGGCACCGTAGGCTGTGAACAGGAGGGAGTTGACGGCGGCGATGCCGAGGAGGGGGGACATCTGCGGGCGTGAGCGACGAGCGACGAGCGAAGCGAGTCGCCAAGGCTCGATGCCACGATGTTACGATGTCGCGAGGGCGCGGGCGCGGGCGCGAGAAGGCACGGGAGTACGGGGGAACCAGGGTACGAGGGCACGAGTGGACTGCGAGAGGCCGGTTGTATCACCGGGCGAAACGAGTACTGACCATGCCTGTGAGAGGTGTCAGCATCGGCCCTGTTCTTTCTTGTGTAGCGGCCGCTCCTCTTCGGTCGTATCCTCAATGCTCTCCGCCCCTGTTCGCCCCTTTGCTGCTCTTTGCCCTCTTTGCTCGTCTTTGCTCGTCTTTGCTCCTCGCCGCTGTTCGCGCCACGTCGCGCCACATCGCTGCTCCTCTTCGCTCCTCTTCGCTTCTCTTCGCTGCTCGCGCCACGACGCTGCTCTTCTCCGCTCATCTCCACTCCTCTTCGCTCCTCGTCATTCCACTCCTCTTCGCCATTCGCGCCGCGTCGCTGCGCTCCTCTTCGCCATTCGCACCGCGTCGCTGCGCTCCTCTTCGCCATTCGCACCGCGTCGCTGCGCTCCTCTTCGCCCTCCGCACCGCGTGGCTGCGGCGTCACTGCGCTCCGCGTCGCTCACCTTTGTACAACGCAAAGAACCCCTCATTCCGGACCGTCTGCTGGAGGATATCCAACGTGTTCTTGAACTGGCCCCTAGGCGCGGTTTGGGCTCGCTACGGCGTGAGCTTGGTCTGGGTGTGAGGGCATGACGCCGTGGGTCATGTCTTCTGCTCATGTCTGCTCATGTTTTCTGCTGTTTTCTGCTCATGCCTTCGCTGGATACTGTTCTCGTGGATTGGACAGAGGTTGATAGACCCGCTTCTCATGGTATGACCAGAGATGGATCGATGATATTGCGTCAACGACTTGGCGGACTTACGGTCTTGAGCGTGTCCAATGGCTAAACATAAGAGGGAGGAAGAGACCGTCAGCTTTGATCTGTCCGAGACTGTTTTGTGTCGATACGCTGCGATACGCTGCGATACGCTGCGCTCGCTGCGCTCGCTACGCCGCGCTTCGCTCACCTGTCCCGAGAGCACCTGCGCCGCCCCGCCCACGCTCCCCGATATCAGCTCGATGGCGATATCGTTGCGTTTCTTGGATGGTGGTTCGGGATATGTCGACGACACGGATTCGGACATGGCGACTGTGACGGGCGGACGGGTTTGCTGTGGCCACGAGACGGTTCGGACGAGTCGGTTGAGTGCGGTACTGTGAATACCGTCGGATTGCACGATGTAAGTGAAGCAAGGTAGTCGCTGTCGCTGTCGCCCGTGTGTGATTTCGTAGAGGTGCGACGCGCCGTTGCGACATTGACAATCATCGGCAACGAAACCGATAACACACAGGCGGACATTGGCGGTATCTCCGCGGCCATGTCGGAAGTGTACAAACGTCCCCTGTCTGCGTCCACAAATCGCCTTTGTCATTCCTCTCTACGCATTCCATAGGCCAGATCAACACAATCCCAGGCCACAGTCCCGGATGAAAGGTATGCTTCGCCTCTAAGCGCGACGCCGCTCGACTCCCGCTGACTCGCACCACAGGGCTCGTTTCGTACAATGGCGACTCGTCGCCCTCTCCACCACGGGTCGTCTCTCCTCGCCGATCTACGGGACGCTCAGTAGGGGGAGAGGGGGAGACATCGTACCGTGACCCTCAGAGTAGTCTCGGTGCTGGTCCATCCGTAAGTCCTTCCCTTTATACATCGAGACGAACGCTGGGTCACACTATGCCCTCTATTCTCCTCATCAACGCGCGCTCCGACGACTCTCCACTTCCGATCCCGGCGTTGGACTTGTGCTGCTCGATCTGACTCCCTGGCGACTGTTGAAAGACGGGGACTGACACGGAGGGTACAGCAGGTGAGTCCGGAGCGTGGGCCGAGTGTGTAGGGATGTCGCCGCCGTCAGCTGGCACCGCAACTTGCGACGTGGGGGATGCAGGTTGCAGGGTGTGGGCAGCGGGCAGCCGGTTGCCAATCGCCAGTTACGGAGGATCGTCGGTGCTGATGATCCGGGATAGCGTCGACACGGGTCAATCCGCCCAATCCAAAGCGGCCTGTATCAGGGATGAGACTCTCCTCGCAACTTGTCTCTAGACCAACTGGATCCGGTTCCGGCTCGGCTTCACCTGCCCCTGCCCCTCCACCAACCACGGGTATCAATCGTAGCAATCATCGACCCCCACACGTCTCCCACCCTCCCCCCTCCGCGTCACCGTCACCACTACCCGAAAACCTCACTCACACCGCTCAATCCCGTCTGCCCCAATCAGACCTCTCTTCCAACCCCGTCACCGTCGCGGAAGCATCGGCCGAGCAAGTAGGCTTCCCGGGCTACGAGGGTCTCACGGATGAAGAGGTGTTTCGGGCCGTGACGAGGCCGAGGGCGCGGCCCGTAGGGCCGAAGACCCGGGCTAGTGCTGGTGCTGGTGCTGGTGCTGGTGCTGCGGGAACTGCCCTGACACAAGAGGAGGATTGGGGTATACCACCCGAGGTGGATCCGAATGAGGCGGATGAGGGACTGAAGGTGAGTCGGGTCGGTGCGAGGTGGTGCGCGGTGCCGAGGACGTTTGCGACGCGACGACGGGGGACGAGGCGCGATGATAGATTGCGAAGAGGGCAGCTGCGTAGAGAGGGCTGGGTGAACCGGGTGGACTAGACGGGGTTGGATCGGATGGACTGGGTGCTGTGTGGATGATGTCGACCGGGTGGACTGGGTGGACTGGGTGGATGATGTCGACTGGGTGGATGATGTCGACTGGGTGGACTGGGTGAGAAGCGGCTTGGACGCGTCGAGGTGATCGCCAGCCGTAAGGCTCAGACGACGCGGGGAACACCGTCGATGAACCGGACTGGCGCAAGGACATGCCCATCGCTGTACGAGCGGGGCATGGGCCTGTCTATCCTCCTGCCAGCCCGAAACCATAACCATACTCCTACTCCCACTCCTACTCCCACTCTTTTTCCCACTCTTGCTCCCACTCTTGCTCCCACTCTTGCTCCCACTGTTACTCCCAGTCTTACTCCCAGTCTTACTCCCAGTCTTACTCTTCGTGATCCGCCGCGACGAGCCGCGCTGACGCGTGCCCCTTCTCAGGCAAAGGTCGCAAAGTTCCTGCAGCTCAAGTATGAGAAGGACCAGCATATCAACACGACGCTGCTTTCGTCCTCTGCATTTGCGAACCCGCATATCTACGCCAAGCTAGTGCGTGTCTCGCGTGTCTCGCGTGTCTGAAATGGGTTCGCGGAGCGGAGATCCGTGGTGTGCGTGGTGTCTCGTGGTGTGCATGAGCATATGCTCCCATCGATTGTTATCGGTGGTCCGCGCGATGGTCCCGGAGATGTCGGATACTACCACGAACTGCGAATCCACGAATCCACAATCCGCGAATCGGAACCAGAATCAGAAAAACGATCAGAACCTCAACCGTTGCGACTCGCCCGCCGCGTCCGTATCGCCTCGCTGACGTCTCGCCAGGTCGAGTTCGTATCCATCGACGAGACCGCCACAGCCTTCCCGTCTGGAGGGTGGATCACCCGCCGTGGTCTCTCCGCGGAGATACCGCTGCACGGTCCGTCGGCGTTGCAGGCCCAGCAAAAAGCCAAGCAGGAGGCGGTGAAGCGCGCGCAGGAGGCGGGGAAGAGGAGCGCTATTGATTTCAAGGCGGGGAAGTATAGGGATGATGCGGGGTCCGGATCTGGATCTGGTGGGCGCAGGGAGAAGGACTGGGCGACGGGAGCGGATCGCGACAGGGAGAGGGATAGGGAGAGGAGTAGACAAGGCGAGAGAGGAGGGGAAGGCGGGAAAGGGAGAACCCGGACGAGGGATGATGAGCCCCGGGACAGAGAGAAACGGTATAGAAAAGACGAGGGGAGGTATCGCGATGAGCGAGGGAACGCGGGGAGGTACGAGGAGGGTAGAACCGGGAGCGGGTCGAGGTATGATAGGCCAAGGGAGAGGAGGTGACCCGTTGGGGAGTGCTGAGTTACCCAGCTGGAGCCGTACCCGTGCAACCATGCTGACAGGACTTGTACTGGTATGCAGTCATTCGTGGACAGCTGCAAATTATCGTTCTCGCCCGTATGCATGTGCACCGCAACGAGCACCGTCATGTTATAAACGAGCATCGTCATGTCGTTGCGGCAAAGGACTGACTCTGTCGTGCGGGCGCTAATGCTCGTCGCCTCGACGACCGTGATGCGAATCGCCACATGCCAAACGCCGTTGAGGAGTGAGCGTCGCGCACCGCCCCCTGCGCCCATGACGTCGCGTGAAAAGGGAGAAAAGCGGAATTAAATTTTGGAGGGGGCCAGGGGTACGAGTGAAAAGGGGGGGAACAGCGGGGGGAAGCGCCAGCTGCGGGTTTGCTGGGCGGTGTTTGTGACCGCGTCGTGCTCGCTTGTGAGCCATGGCTTGTGGGCTGCAATGGCCAGTGGCCACTGCGACCAGCTTGGAGCGGTCGCTATAGCCTTGGCCATGCATGGAGTGTGGATGCCAGATGTGCTAGCACTGCACTGAGACGCGGTGCGGTGTGATTATGTTTCGCTGTTTCATGGAATAACTTTGCGCGGCCCTAATAAATCCAGGGTAATCGTTCCCAGCCGTGCATAGCGTTGCGCGCCACAGCCACGGTTCACAGCCCACAGCAACAACCCGCCCGCACCTCGTTACATCCTTCCTTCCTTTCCTCAAACTGTTCTCTCTCACCTTTCGTCTTGTCTCCTCCCTCACACCGCCTCCCACCCACCCACACTCCTTCCTCCCCCTCTCCCCATCACCGCCACCGCCGCCGTCGCCGTCGCGATCCACCATCGGGTTTCGCAGGCGGCCAAGCACAGTCTAGTCAGTCCCGATCACATCACGCGCAAACCGCGACGCTTGTTACGGCGTCGAGAGTCTTTCAACTTGGTTGGTTCGCACGGCGTCGTCAACGGCAGCGGCAACGGCGGCAACGGATACCACGATCCCGGACGACGCATAGGCGACGACGGGACAGTAACTAAAGCCGGCTGTATTACTTCTTGTAGGTGAGTGTTGGCAGTGTTGACCGTCTCCCGCGCCTGCTGCGGTGCAGAACACCAAAGGACGTCAAACCCGCGACGATTCGACGCATCGCATCGCAGTCCCACTGTTCATCAACACTCTTGCTCTTCCACCCAATCCTTTTCTTCTCCTCGGCGTGCTTCGCCTCGCCACGCCACGCCTCGACCCACCCCGCTGACCGCCCGCAGCACCTAGCCGCCATGTCCTACCCCCAAGCCCCTCCTCCCCCTAAACACACCGCGTCCTCTTACTCTTCCGGATCGTCCGACCCGTTCAACCCCCAGGTCCACCAACTCCCTTACGACCCCAACAACCCGCAGGGCAACGCGTATGCCCCTCCTGGCGCGCCCAACCCCGGTGCCGGCGGTGCGGGCGTAGCGCCCCCGATCGCCGCAGGGCAGTATGCGCCGTACTATGACAACGAGCCGGAGATGGGCCACCGATACGAGGGCGGCGGGATGGGAAGGGAGACATGGGCAAGCGAGAGCGGTTGGAGCGGGAACGGTGGGTGACACCCACACCCGTGTCAAGTTGAAAGCAGGCTAATGCCTCGCAGATGGCCCCGGAAACGGGTCCTCCGATTACCAGCACCAGCCCGGGTACATGCCCTCCCGCGCGTCCACACCCACTTTCACCGAGGGGAGCAAGGAGTGTCACCGCCCCAGAGATCCCTACGTGAGTGCAACCCCACTCCCGCGAATGATTGCTCACCGTGTAGCCCGCATGGACGCAAGAGGCCAACATTCCTCTGTCAAAGGAGGAGATCGAAGACGTCCTCATCGACCTCGCCAACAAGTTCGGTTTCCAAAAAGACTCCTCGCGAAACGTCTACGACTTCCTCATGATCCAGCTCGACTCTCGTGCATCCCGCATGTCGCCGAACCAGGCCCTGCTCACGCTCCACGCCGACTATATCGGCGGCGAGCACGCAAACTACCGCAAATGGTACTTTGCCGCCCAGCTCGATCTCGACGACGCGATCGGCGCGGTGCAGAACCCCGGTCTCGCCCGCGTCCGTTCCGTCGCGAGGAGGGGCAAGGGTCCCAAGGGGAAGACGGCCCCGGCGACGGCGCAGGAAAAATCGCTCGACTCGGCCACCAACCGTTGGCGAACCGCCATGAACAACATGAGCCAGTACGACCGGCTCCGCCAGGTCGCGTTGTACCTCCTCTGTTGGGGTGAGGCCGCGCAGGTCCGGTTCATTCCCGAATGCCTCTGCTTCATCTTCAAGTGCGCAGACGACTATTACCGCTCGGCCGAGTGCCAGAACCGCGTCGACGCGGTCCCCGAGGGTCTCTACCTCCGCTCGGTCGTCAAGCCGCTGTACCGCTTCCTCCGTGACCAAGGGTACGAGGTCGTCGACGGCAAGCACCTCCGAAGGGAGAGGGACCACGACAAGGTCATCGGTTACGACGACGTCAACCAGCTGTTCTGGTACCCCGAGGGCATCTCCAAGATTGTCCTCAACGACAAGACCAGGCTCGTCGACCTGCCCCCGCCCAGCGGTTCATGAAATTCGACCGCATCGAGTGGGACAAGGTGTTCTTCAAGACTTACCTCGAGAAGCGATCCTTCTTCCACCTCCTCGTCAACTTCAACCGTATCTGGGTCCTCCACATCGCCGTCTTCTGGTTCTACACCGCTTACAACTCGCCCTCGGTCTACGCTCCCTCCGGCTCGACATCCGCCACGACGCCCATGGCATGGTCCATCACCGCTCTCGGTGGAAGCGTTGCCACGCTCATCATGATCGCCGCGACCGTCGCCGAGTTTAGCTACATCCCGACCACATGGAACAACACGTCTCACCTCACTCGCCGGCTCGTCTTCCTCCTCGTGATCCTCGCCATCACCGGCGGACCGTCGATCTACATTGCGTTTTGGAACCAATCCGGCCAGGTATCGCTCATCCTCGGTATCGTCCAGTTCTTCTGCTCGGTCGTCGCCACGATCACGTTTGCGACGCTCCCGTCTGGAAGGATGTTTGGCGATCGCGTCGCCGGAAAGAGCCGAAAGTACCTCGCCAACCAGACATTCACCGCGTCGTACCCCGCGCTCGGCAGGGGTCCCCGCGCCGCGTCGTTCCTCCTCTGGATGCTCGTGTTCGGGTGCAAGTTTACCGAATCGTACTTTTTCCTCACCCTCTCTTTCCGTGACCCCATCAAGGTCATGGTCGGGATGAAGGTCCAAAACTGCCAGGACAAGTACCTCGGCCACGGGCTCTGCACCAACCAGGCCGCCTTTGCGCTCACCATCATGTACCTCATGGACCTGACGCTCTTCTTCCTCGACACGTTCCTCTGGTACGTCATCTGGAACACGATCTTCTCCATCATGAGGTCGTTTGCGCTCGGCATGTCGATCTGGACCCCCTGGAGGGACATCTTCTCCCGCCTGCCCAAGCGGATCTACGCCAAGATCCTCGCCACGGCGGACATGGAGGTCAAGTACAAGCCAAAGGTGCTCGTCTCCCAGGTGTGGAACGCGGTCATCATCTCAATGTACCGAGAGCACCTCTTGTCGATCGAGCACGTGCAAAAGCTGCTGTACCACCAGGTGCAGTCGGACCAACCTGGCAAGCGGACTCTGCGGGCCCCGGCGTTCTTCATCTCCCAGGGGGAGAAGAACTCGAAGGGTTCCAAAAAGGCCGAATTCTTCCCCAAGGGCAGCGAGGCGGAACGACGAATCTCCTTTTTCGCCCAGTCGCTCACCACGGCCATTCCCGAGCCCATCCCTGTCGACGCCATGCCCACGTTCACCGTCCTTGTCCCGCACTACTCGGAGAAGATCCTCCTTTCCCTCCGCGAGATTATCCGCGAGGAGGATCAGAACACGCGCGTGACCTTGCTCGAGTACCTCAAGCAGCTCCATCCGATCGAGTGGGACAACTTTGTCCGCGACACCAAGATCCTCGCCGAGGAGTCCAACATGTTCAACAACGGCGGCAACCCGTTTGCGGGCGACGAAAAGGACGAGACGAAGCGGGCCGACGACATTCCGTTCTACACTGTCGGATTCAAGTCTGCGGCACCGGAATACACCCTCCGAACGCGTATCTGGGCTTCGCTCCGCGCTCAGACCCTCTACCGCACAGTGTCCGGATTCATGAATTACTCCAAGGCGATCAAGCTGCTCTACCGCGTGGAGAACCCCGAAGTCGTCCAGCTCTTTGGAGGCAACACGGACCATCTCGAGCGAGAGCTCGAACGCATGGCACGACGCAAGTTCAAGTTTGTCGTGTCCATGCAGCGGTACTCGAAATTCAACAAGGAGGAGCACGAAAACGCAGAGTTCCTCCTCCGTGCCTATCCCGACCTGCAGATCGCGTACCTCGACGAGGAACCCCCGAGAAAGGACGGCGCCGAGTCGCGCATCTTCTCCGCGCTCATCGATGGACACTCGGAGATCATGCCAAACGGACGACGAAGGCCAAAGTTCAGGATCGAACTGCCCGGAAACCCGATTCTCGGTGACGGCAAGAGCGACAACCAAAACCACGCCATCGTGTTCTACCGCGGTGAATACCTCCAGCTCATCGATGCCAACCAGGACAACTACCTCGAGGAATGCCTCAAGATCCGAAACGTGCTCGGCGAGTTTGAAGAGTTCAGGGTGTCGAGCCAGAGCCCCTACGCGTCGACTGGGCATGCCGACTTTGCAAAGTTCCCCGTGGCGATTCTCGGCGCGAGGGAATACATCTTTTCGGAGAACATTGGTATTCTCGGTGACATTGCCGCTGGCAAGGAACAAACGTTCGGTACGCTCGCCGCGAGGTCGCTCTCGTACATTGGCGGAAAGCTGCACTATGGTCATGTGAGTCGACCTGGATTGATCGCGCTCTTGTTTCTTGCTCACGGTCCCAGCCCGATTTCCTCAACGCGATCTACATGAACACTCGGGGCGGTGTGTCCAAGGCCCAGAAGGGCCTGCACCTCAACGAAGACATTTACGCCGGTATGATGGCCTTTGGCCGAGGCGGGCGCATCAAGCATTCAGAGTACTACCAGTGCGGCAAAGGTCGTGATCTCGGTTTCGGAACGATCTTGAACTTCCAAACCAAGATTGGAACCGGTATGGGCGAACAGATGCTCTCGAGGGAGTACTACTACCTCGGAACGCAGTTGCCGATCGATCGCTTCCTGACTTTCTACTACGGTCACCCGGGTTTCCACATCAACAATATTGTGAGTGCCACGGCAACGTTTCTCGGCGTGGACATGGACGTGCGCTGTGTGAGCACACCCTGACGCCACTCAGCTCGTCATGATGTCCGTCCAGGTCTTCATGCTCGCCCTCGTCTTCCTCGGGACCCTCAACTCGTCCTTGCAGGTATGCAAATACAACAAGGCCGGGGACATCTTGCCGGGACAGTCGGGTTGCTACAACCTCCAACCGGTGTTCAGCTGGATCAAGCGCTGTATCATCTCCATCTTCATCGTGTTTTGGATTGCGTTTGTGCCGCTGTTTGTGCAAGGTGAGTGCGGCGGCTCTTGCTTGTTTTCAGGTCGGGGCGCTCGGGGGGTAAGGTTGAGTACAGAGGGAACGGGAAAGAGAGAGGAGGGAGCGGAGAAGCCAATGCTTTCGCGGGATTGTTTGGGACGGTTCGGTGTTGCACCGGGAAGAAGAGGAGGAACGCGATCGACCTTGCGCTGCGGACGATAGGAGCCATGAGTGGCCGAGTCGGAGAGGAGCAAGGCGAAAGTCTAAAAATGTCCAAATCGACTGACCCGCTCCGACCCTGGTCTTACGTGTTGTCAATCACGACCCCCGCTGACCTCTCAGAACTCACCGAGCGAGGTACCGGCCGGGCCATCCTCCGACTTGCCAAGCACTTCCTCTCGCTCTCGCCCGTGTTCGAGGTGTTTTCGACGCAGATCTACATGCACTCGATCCTCAACAACTTGACGTTCGGTGGAGCGAGGTACATCGCTACCGGACGTGGTTTCGCGACGACCCGAATCTCGTTTTCGATCCTGTAGTGAGTGTTGGGATCCACATGCAAACAGGACTGGGACCGTGACAGTGCTGACTCACTCGTAGCTCTCGATTCGCCGGACCGTCGATCTACCTGGGTCTCCGCACGCTGATTCTGCTGCTGTACATCACCATGGCCGTGTTCGTCCCGCACATCATCTACTTCTGGATCACCGTGGTCGGTCTTTGTATCGCCCCGTTCCTGTTCAACCCGCACCAGTTCAGCTTTACGGACTTCATCATCGACTACAGGGAGTTCCTGCGGTGGATGTCAAGAGGCAACTCGAGGACTCACGCGAATTCTTGGGTCGGGTACTGCCGCCTGAGCAGGACGAGGATCACCGGTTTCAAGAGGAAGAGGCTGGGATTGCCTTCGGAGAAGGTGAGTGCGGTCGAATCGGTTTCGCAGCAGAGCAGGCGGGCGCGAGCAACGAGGGGTGAAGCATGGGCGCTTTATTCAAGCGGAGACGATCGGATCCACGCGGGACGAGGCGTGGACGATTTCGCGTTGCGTGCCGGGATTCAGATCGTCCACACCCCGTATCAGTTCGTGCACGACTGACGCACGTAGCTCTCGAGCGACGTCCCCCGAGCCCCATGGAAGGCCATCGTCATGGGCGAGATCATCGGCCCTATCTGCCTCGCGACGCTCTTTGTGATTTGCTACCTCTTCGTCAAGTCGTTCCCTGTCGAGGGACACATCCAGCCCGGTCTCCTCAGGATCGCCATCATCGCCCTGGGACCTATTGTGTGGAACATGGCGTTCTTGATTACGCTGTTCTTGCTCTCGGTGTTTTTGGGGCCTTGTGTAAGTGGTTTCTTCGACGGAGATGTCAGAGTGGAGGTGGGATCAAGGGCGGAGGGGTGGTTGGTGAGGAGGAGAGCAAGAGAGGAGGCGTGGTTTCATTACAGAATGAGCCGGTGGATTGATCGGACGGATGGGCCTATGGGACGATAGCACTGAGGTACCGTTGCGCGGAAAGGAGGTTGGCGTCGAGGTGGCGAGCACCCTCGTTGAACCGCAGAGATCAGAGCGAGCGGTGATCCCCAGGAATCGTCGGAACGAAGAACTCGGGCTGACCCGCCGTGCAGCTCAACTCGTACACCAACCAGTTCGGTGCCACCATGGCTGCCATTGCCCACTTTGGCGCCGTCGTCGGCCAGGTCGCCTTCTTCGAGTTCCTTGTGAGTGCCAGTGCGGCTCCGCCCAGCCGTTCCCTTGTCGTCACATGACAGCCCATCCCTCCTCGGCACACATTGTGCCGCTCATCCTGCGTCGGCCTAGCTGACATACACCCCAGTGGTTCCTCGAGCTGTGGAACGCATCGCACGCCGTCCTCGGCGTCATCGCCGTCATCTCGGTGCAGCGATGTATCTTCAAGATCCTCATTGCCGTGTTCCTCTCCCGAGAGTTCAAGCACGACGAGACGAACCGGGCCTGGTGGACTGTGAGTGCCGATGTGATGATCTGGATGCGCAGCGTTGCGTGGTGTCCCGGTGCAGTGCTGATTCCGCGCGCAGGGTGTGTGGTTCAACCGCGGGCTTGGGGCGCATGCCCTCAGTCAGCCGGCGAGAGAGTTCGTCGTCAAGACGATCGAGATGGGTCTGTACTCTGCAGACTTCATCGCGTGCCACTGTGAGTGACTCGATTCCCGCTCGTGTCCAGATGGGACAGTGAAGTGGCATATCCTGACAACCCCTCGCAGTGCTCCTCTTCCTGCTCACACCGCCGCTGTTCATTCCCTACTTTGACAGACTGCACGCGACGATGCTCTTCTGGCTCGCGCCGAGCCAGCAGATCAGGCCGCCAATCTACTCGTTCCGCCAAAGGAGTCAGCGTCGCAAGATTGTCTTCAAGTGTGAGTGAGACGCGATACGAACCGACTCCCGCTGTCAACTCGCTGACGTTCGTGACAGACTCGATCGTCTACCTCCTCGTCCAGGGCGCTTTCATCGCGCTCATTGTCGTTCCCATCATCTTCAAGGATGTCATCCACCTCACGCCTACCGACACGCCCTTTGGCGCGGTCATCTAAGCGCCAACCCGACGCCTAGCCTACGCCTACGCCCTCACGTCGGAATGGCGTGAAGTGAATCGTAGACGATGATACCCCGACGAGAAACGACAATAGACGAAAGACAAGAAAACAACCCCAATGGACAATCGAACACGAGGACAATCAAGCATCCCGCAAATCTCTCATACCACTTCATCCCAACCCCACCCGACTCCACCTCATGAGATAGACAAGACGAACGCACGCTCAGTACGAAAAGACCGAAGACCGAAGATGATCTCAGACTCGAGACTCAGGCTCCAGAACCAAAGCCGACGAAACGTGTCGAGAAACGCCGAAGCGTATACCCGCACGATACCCTTTGGATCCGGAGATATACCCTTTCCCCGAGTACGACGGTTGACGAATGACGGATGACGAATGACGGTCATCTGGAATGTCGAGGGCGCAGTGGACGTGCATCACGACTCTACCAACTCGACCGACCTCGGCACCGCCTGCCCGGTCAAGTCGCTCCGTATCAACGCACCTTCCACACCGTAGCCGCCGTAGTCGTTTCCCGTGTGACGTACCCGTGCCGTACCCGCGTACCCGTACCCGTACCCGTCTGCATCTGCATGGACAATGTGATGAATGATCGTGACGTGACGTGACGTGCAGCTCCAGACAGCTTGTAGTGTTATCAATCGTAGTTGCGCTGAGCACGAGGATGCAAACTTGACTTTGCAGGAGACGGTAGCGGGATCAATTTGGCCGACGCGACTCTCCTCTTGGCTCGCGACAACAGTCATACGGAATTGAGCGAGTAGATGCCTCTACGCCTCATCTCATCTTTCTGTCTCCAGCTACAGACTCCGGCTCGGCCCGGTTTGCAGTCATCAGCAGAAGCAGAAGCAAGAGCCCGAGCCCGAGCCCAGGACCGATTCCGAGCCATGGCCCTCATCGCTGCTTTTGAGAACTGGGACGCGCCCACCACTTCGCAGCGGGGTGCGAGGCAATACGAGCTCCTCGCGGAGGTGCGTTGGGCTCTACATTGTTGATCAGTCCCGCAATCCGGCTTTCCGTCTCGCATGATTATCGTATCCCATGTCTCGTCGGTTTGAGATGTCTCTCGCTGATCCTGTATAGGCTGTGGGTGTCGCTCAAGAATGGCTGTACCCGCGGGATATCAGCTCGGCGTCGTTTTCGGGCAAACCAAACGAGACGGCAGAAGTGACGAGGGCGTTCGAACAGCTCAAACAGACGGGACGGACGAGGGAGGTGTTTGATGAGTTTCTGGGTAGGTCCACGACTCGGCTCGACCAACTCGCTCATGAACCTCCTAATCATCCTCCCTCTGATCTCGGTATCTCGGTGGACGAAATGGGTTTCACGTTGCAGAGATCAGTGCTGACCACACGCAGACGCCGTGAACGCCCGGTTCTTCCTCGTCAAGCGGGATATCTCGCGGTACATGAATGCTCTCCACGTGAGTCTGAGCTTGTGCCGCTACTCTCTTGCCTCTCCGCTACCGCGCGCTCGAACATGGGACTGGATGGCATTGGAGTGGTCGATTGGGGTGGTCGATTGGAGTGGTCGATTGGGACTGACAAAGACGTAGGAGACCACTGTCCTGGCCAGGCTCCCGATCGTCGAGGGTACCATGGCCGAGTTCTTGGATCGGCTGGCGGCATGGCAGCGAGCTTGGGGTGTGCCCGTGCGAGCGTTCAACGAGTAAGTCGCAGTCGGGCCTTCGTCGCGTCAACGTCACTTCTTCCCTCGGCCTCTGCGCAGGCGCTGCTCCATGTGCTCTCTAACGTCGATTGGCATGGACGCGACGTACTCGTTCATATTCAGCGTTCCGAGGCCACACGCTGACGCCGACGTCCCAGTTCCAAGCTCATCATCCAATTCACCAACCTCTTCTCCACTCTTCTTCATTCCTCCCTACCCACGAGCTTTCCGGGGTACTTTGAATCCTTCCTGCGCTCCTCGCTCTCCCGTCTCCCGAGCCACCTGTCCGACCCGCCTCCTCACCCAAACCTCCTCCAGACAGTGCCCATGAACTATCAGCGGGTGACGCCGCCGTCGCCCCATCTGGGCCGGCTGGCGATGGTGCCGCGGTACTCGGCGACGCTGAGCAAGGTGGCATACGAGGAGATCGAGCGGATCGTGAAGGACGAGGCGGCAAAGGGGTGGGATGGCAGAAGAGTCACCAGGGCGAGGCAGAGGGTAGGGGATGGCGTGGCGAATTGGTTGAGCGGGATGTTTGAGGGTGGGTCGGACCCATGGCCCCGGGCAAAAGTGAGACGACGGGCTGAAGGGGTTTAGGCAACGATAGCGCTCAGAACGCGCTGAGACCAATGTTTTCCCGATTCGACTATTACCTCTGCAAGTGCTTTTTCGACATCAGGTGAGACACGGCCCGGTGAACCGCATGGATTTGTGCTGAGGAGACAGGACCGATGAGCTGTTCGACATCATCGTGGACTATCCCGACTCCATGGCGGCGCTCGAGGACCTCAAAGTGAGCTCGAGTCGGCTTGAGTCGGCTCGAGTCGCGTCTGATCTGCCAGCCGACTGACGACTGACGATTCAGGAATGCCTCTTCAAGGTCGATCAGCGATCCGTCCTGGTTGACAAGCTCAAAGCGGCGTAAGCGGTCCCAGATCCGGTCCCAACGCGCCGCTCACGCTCACGCGCTCAGAAATGTCAAGCGTCTTCTGCATCCCGGCGCCGAGACCAAGGACGTCATCACGCAGTACATCTCCACGATCCGATGTCTTCGCATCCTCGATCCCCCGGGCGTGCTCCTGCACAACGTCGCCGAGCCGATCCGGAAGCATCTCCGCGATAGACCCGACACGATCAGGTGCATCGTGGCGGCGCTGGTGGAGGGGGACGAATTGTCGGACGAGAACGAGTCGGCAGGGTTGATCGCGCAGAGTAATGATGAGACGGTCGAGAGCTTCTTGGATCCCAAATGGGAGCCTGAACCGGTCGACGCGGCTCCTGGTGAGTTGTCTTGTTCTTTCCCTTGTCCCTCCAATCCACGCCCCACGTCGTCCCGTCCCAGTGTCTGTTCCATCGATCCACCATCGTTCACCGCGCATACATTCCTCCCACCGCCGCACCGCTGTGTGTAGTCGTGTCTTGTCATCCATCGGGCGGAGACGCGCGCCAACTCGCGGAGAATCCGGCTGATGTGTCTCAGAGTTCCGGTCGGGCAAGGCAAGCGATATCATCTCCACGCTGGTTAGCATCTACGAGACTCGCGACGTCATCATCAAGGAGCTGCAGGTGTTGCTAGCGACGAGGCTGCTGGCGGTGAAGGACTACGATGCGGTCAAGGAGGTGCGTCAGTTTGGCTGGAGTCAGTGAATCCCACGTTGGCTCACATGGCGCAGATCCGCACGATCGAGCTGCTCAAGCTCAGGTTTGGGGAGAGCGCGCTGCAGGTGTGCGACGTCATGCTCAAGGACATGGCGGACTCCAAGCGTATCGACGACCACGTCCACGGGGACATCGACGTGGGTTTCATGACGCGCAGGCTGGAGCGTGCTTACCCCGATAGTCTGCCGTGCACCCGCTCATCATCTCGCGGATGTTCTGGCCGACCATCCAGCCGACATCGATGCGTCTACCTCCAAAGCTCGAAAAGTGAGTCCGGCCGATCTCCAGCTCGGCTCCATCTGACGCCTCGTAGGGTCCAGCGGGAATACGAACTCGCGTTCCACCAGTTCAAGCCCGACAAGCGACTACGGTGGTATCAGCATCTCGGCACTGCAGAAGTCAAGCTCGAGCTGTCCGACCGTGTCGTCGAAGTCGAGGCGACGCCCATCCAAGCTGCCGTGTCCGAGCTGTACGAGTCTCAGGACAGGTGGACGGTGGAAGCGCTGGTGGGCAAGCTCGGGATCGGCGATCGCGGGGCGGTGCGGAATGCGTTGTTGTTCTGGGCGGGGCTGGGGGTGGTCAAAGAGGAGAAGGAGGGGTGGAGGTTGTTGGAGATTGCCGAGGAGGGGGCGGTGAATCTGAGTCTGCCAGGTGAGTCCAATGACGTCGTATCGCTGCGGACAGTGTGCTGATGCCGCAGCGTTCGTGGAAGAGGTCCCGGCCATTCGGAGCGTCGACGAGTCTCGGACAGAGCAGGTCCGCGTGCACTGGAACTACATCAAAGGCGAGCGCTAGATATTTCGGGAGCCGACAGGATGCGTGGCGCTGACGATTCTTAGGCGTTCTCACCAACCTCGGACCAAGGAATACCGAGTTCATCCAGTCCATGATGGGTTATGTGGACGATTACGACCAGACGGTGGACGAGCTCGACGCGTTCCTTGCGGGGGCAAGGAGGGAGGGGTTGGTGGATCAAAAGGCGGATGGGAGCTGGGTGCTTGTCGAGGCGACCTGAGCACGAGTTGAGATGCAGCCAATGGTCATATGAACAATTTGTTTGCATGTGATTCATCACCGGCCGCGCAGACATCGATCGGACAGAAATCCTGGGCCGAGTTACCAATGACAGGGCGATGGCAAACCCAGCACCCGCACCCTCTTCCCATCCGCCCTGCATGCCGGTCTTTATCTCGCCACATCAACGGGTGTCCCCATCGGTACAACAGTTCAGCAACTCGAAGTCGGCGTCTTTGGCCTCCGAGACGACTCCGCCGAATTTGTCTTTGCCTGGCCTAGACACCGGGGACTTTGTCGTATATGTGTAAACCAGATGAGCCGATAGGAAGAGGAGCAGGGCGATAATGGCGCAGAAAGACCCTTTCATGAAGACTGCGAAGACCGCGTTAGCAACCGTTACCGTCGTCTCGTATTTGTCGTTCCGGTGAGATTTTGGGTTTGGGTCGATGAATGAGCCAGCCGCACTCACTCAGACTGTCGTCGAAGAGAGGGCTGTACAGGTGTAGCACCGAAAGTGTCGGCTTGAGATTGACTGTGAGGGAGATCGTCCCGTCAGCTCGTCGGCGAACGTACGAGTACAGTAGTGAAAGTCGCGCCAGTGGCACAATGACACCTATCCGTGGTTGCGCGCCAGGGTTTACTTTGGAAACACGCACCGATCCATCCGGCAAGAAGCATTGGTGCGATGACAAGTTCGACGTTAAGTTGGGAGAAGAACCGGACCGAGGCATTTGGGCCGGGCGGGCCAATGGGACCGAGAGTAGGGTCCGCGAGCTCGAGGCAGGTGAACGCGAGCCACAGGATGATGAGGAAGGTGAGTGCGGAGAGGGACTCGACGGTGGAGCGGATGGCGGTGGTCGAGTTGGCTCGAACGGAGGCTGTGAGGCGTGGGTAATGTCAGCTGTTGAACAAGACGGCAAGGCGATGAGACGACGAGACGACAAGATGACAGGATGACAGGATGACAAGACGACAAGACAAGGATAGCCTGGCAAGGGATGCATTGCAGCGAGCCGCACAGCAGCTGGACAATCATTGTGCCAATGGTATCGCTTGAGACGTACGAGACAGGGACGTCGACACCAGCATGTGTCCGAAGATGGCGAGAGTCGAAAAGAGGAGAGCTCGGATGGTGAGCGCGGTGGCTTGGTGCTGCTGTGAAAGCGAGTGCATCGTTGCGCGGCAGTGTGGTCAATGGAGG
This sequence comes from Saitozyma podzolica, assembly GCA_003942215.1. NCBI lineage: Eukaryota > Fungi > Basidiomycota > Tremellomycetes > Tremellales > Trimorphomycetaceae > Saitozyma > Saitozyma podzolica. The sequence goes on from RSCD01000001.1 coordinate 1,531,124, forward strand.
TGAAGGCCAAACGATAGAGTATCAAAGCGAGAGACGAAACATACTGAACAGGGTGCTATACTGTAGTCGTGTAGTCCACCCGTGTGCTCCTGCGGACGAACGCGCTGCGCGTTGCGCGTTGCGCGCGAGCAACACGCTCAAAGGGGGAGGGGCTGCAGACTTACACTCCGTCACTCTGGCGAAACTTAACACTGGTCGACACGTAGCGAATATGTACTGAACGAGCGCGCTTCAGGGGATCATGTACATATCCCTTTGGACTCGCTGTGGAGATGCTCGATGCTCGCGGGGCGGTTGACCTGATGAAGGGTGACGGAGCAGGAAGCTCAGTGAGGGGGATGGTGGGTCTGAGCTGGCGCAAGCGTAAAAGGAGTGACTTTAAAGAGACCGCGCCTCGAGGGACGCGATTGCAACCGCCACGACCTGGGAGCTACACAGGCCGCTCATACATGTACATTACGATAACATGTACGAGACTACTGTACAGTGGTATGTCTGTGTGGTGCTGCTGCACACGGTTCTCCACCCGATCGACTGATCATTTTTACGAGTACGAACGAACACCTGATGAGCGACTTTCTCTGCCTGGCAAAGTGAACCCCTGCTGCTGCTTCCACCTCAGAGCACACTGACCTCGTTAGCCAATACACTACTCGTACTGTACAATACACAGTGCTGGTCGTGTACACCCTCGCGGTAGCCCTGGCGTGGTGACCTGGCTCTTGTGGAACGCAAAGCTCCTCTCTGGAGCTCGTTCTTCTCACCAAAGCAGCAGCAAGGGTGGTGTTCGTGATGAGGCGCTCATGAGGCACTCACCCAGGCGTTTTGCATTGACGGTGCTCGCGGCAAAATGACCATTTGGCCATCCGATCCGATTATTTGGAGTGGGTGGATAAAGTACGAGTACACTCCAGTACAAACAAACCGTGATGAGACGCATCGCCCCAATCTTCTATGTATTCGTACAGTAGAAATGTACAGTAAAGTATACACGTCCCTGTTGCTCGTTTCCCCAGATCCCAAGAGTGTCGTCGGACTCCATCCAGGCCCACTACGAGGCCATGATTGCGATGATACGCACATGATGCTTGCCGCCTGGATCGTCCGTCTCTTGAGTGACCTCGCAGCTCACAGAGTGGATGCCTTCGGGAACGTGCGTCTGGACGAGACCGTACGAGCCGACAGAGGCGTACGGCCAGGGCGATATAAGTTTCTGCCCGTGTTCCTTGTCGTTGTCGATCCAACACTGGGGGGTGAGCGAGCGTCCCAAATGGTTGGGTGTGATACTACAGTACATATGTATTCCGCACTCACGAAAAGGTTGCCGAGGCCAATAGCGCCGGATCGATAATAGTAGATCCCAACTTGACCGCCATGGACCTCGATGTCGGGGAAGGTGATGACCGAGCCAGCCTCGTCCGCTCTGTCCAAATCAGCAGGGTCCACAACTGGGTTGTATAAAGCTGGAGAAAGCTCTACTGTACTCGTACTCACGCCCACCAGCTCTTGTCATACATTTCGAGCTGCCTGAAACCCTGGTTAAAACTCGGAGCGAGACCCCAAGAGCCATCGGGCTTGCGAATATTGGCAGACCTGCAGAGTGCCCTGCTCTCTGCAAACGGCGTGTCACGGAGTCCCTGGCGGAGCCTGACGGCTGGAACTCGATACGGGTCGTATTCCGACCGAAAGCGGCTTCCCTGTACTCGAGGCGGATCCCGAAGCTCAGTCTCCATTTGGCACAGCACCGTCTCAAGGTGATAAATGACTGGAAGCGTTTCAACGGGCGAATCGGACCGAGAATGATGGAAAGGAACCCACCCAATTGAGCCATGTAGAGATGACCCTCCTGGCTCTGATGACCAAAGTCCTCCTGGTTGAAATGTCCGGAGAGCTGGTCCTGGTTTTGCATGTAGTACTTGTAGAGGAAAGCCCGGGACGACAGCCGCGTCACATCCTGCCTGCTCAGTCTGCATGCCGAACAGTCGTAGTCCACTCACATAGTATTCGGCCACGATGTTGTGCTTCTCGGCTCCGTTGATGTACGGATGCGGAACCGCCCACGTCGAGAGCATGATCATCGCCGTCTCGTCGCTCGCTGACAAGATCTCACGAACGAGGGACTCGGTGTAATCGACGGCATCGGTCACGACGCCTTCGTTGGCCAGCTCGTCCCTGGAACGATCAGCGGGGAAGGCTTCCAGAGCGATTGACACACGCACACATATTTGTCGTTGATGGCGGTCTCGACGACGAAGAGGTCGGCATCGGGGGGCACATGTTGGTCGTAACACGCCGCAAAGTAATCAGTGCCAGTGGCACTGGTGTTTGTCAGGAAAAGATGCGTCCAGTCGAACAGGAAGAACGCACGGCACGGCACCATTCGTCCATTCGTGGTCCGGGTGAGGAAAGGTCGAGTTGATCCAATCAAACAGGATCTGTCCCCAGGTGATCTCACCCTCGACTAGGGAGTGGCCAACAGTCACCGAGCCGCCAATTATTGCCAGATTCTAACCATCGTCAGAAACGATTCGAATACCAATTCTCTGCGAGACTCACAATGGGCTGCCCGTCCAGGAGCTTGGCGAGGAATCGTCTAGTACGCGCTCCGCTCCCCAGATACGCCTCGGCCATCTGCAGCGCATGGTCGCCCCACGACTCCCTCAACGCTGCAATGTGTGGAAAGCGGCTACAGGTGGGGTGTGAAGATGCCGATGGGCCCAACGAGAACGCGCGAGAACTCCAAATCGTGCGCCGCACGCCGTGAAAGGCCGACAGTGCGATAATCAGACCGGCCACGAAGGCGACGAGTAGCTTGACGGTACCCTGCGTTCGTTGTCAGCCCTCGACTCTTCCACTCTTGTTCAGAAAATGGTCACTCGCGTTGAATCGAGTCATATTCGGTGTTTTGATCCGCCAGAGCATTGTCCGACTTTGAGAGCGGCATGGATATGTGGTGTTGGCGGTGATAGAATGCAGATCTATATATATTATATTTTACATGCCTCACGCGAGCTGCGGCCAATTCAGGGTCAGCCATCTCCCGTGTGTCTGAGGCGTAATGCGTTTTCGGAGTCTTAGACTCCGACTTTGCAACGGGACGAGACGCGGTCAAGGGGCAGTCACCTCGGTCCACATGCTTCGTCATATAGAGACGAGACCCTGGGCGGGCAGCATTAACCTATGCATTCCGCATACCGCTTCCCGCGCCTGCGGGGCGGGTTCTGGCGTGCCCTAATGCCCTAATGATCGACGTGAGCACCAGCAGAAACCAGGCACATCTCATATCCCATCCGAGACAACGCGCGTCAACCCTGACTGTTCGGCGTTTGTGTGGTGCGCCGCTTGGGTGAGCCTGTTGGGCAAACTGTTCCCCCACCGCATCACCCAGCTCATCTACGTTCAAAACTGCTGGAAGCATCCTCTGGCATGCATCATCTCTAGCGACAGTCATCCTCAGACGCGGGGCCCTTGTCAAGGGGGCCAGACTAAGGATGCCTGATAGCCTGCCTGAGTTGGTCTTCTTCGTAATGATCGTAACCAAATACGTGCTTGAGGCCCATGTCTTGCAAGGAGTGACGGGCGCCGCCCTCGTTGTAGATGACCACGTCTGCCCAAGCTCTCGCTGCCGCCGCAGTTGAGAACGATCCAGAGTTGATGATGAGGTATCTCGCCTTTGCCATCATTGCCAGCTCCTCGACGTCATTGTCCGCCTCGACAATGTTGAATTCGCCGTCCAGGGGGCTGAGTAGCTGCCTCATTTGTTGTTGCGACTCGTTCTGCCTCGACTTCTTCATGAACACATTGACAGTCACGGTCGGGTTCTCCTCGCGAATGATGTCCACCACGCGCGCGACCTTGGTCATGTCGAAACGCCACTTGTCCTCGATCTGGCTGACCTCGAACATGTCGCCCCAGCGGAAATGGATGGCAATGTCGTTACCGTGAGGTTCGCCGGCGTACCGGTCAATGACACTTGCCCACCACGCCATGGAACAGCTCGTCCAGCCCCGCGAGATGGTGCGGTAGTCGTTGATCACCAGCACGTCGCACCGCGAAATTTCCTCGAGGGCGTATTCAGATAGCAGGTCCTCTGTTGGGGTGTTTCTGCATTTCTCCTCGGCTCGTTCGTACGTCACGTCGAGGATGGACTGAGCCCTGTCCATCCGTCCTTGAAACGTCCCAGTCGAAGGATCCTCCAGTAGGACTTCCATAATGTCGCAGACCCGTCCTCCTCCACGAAGCTCGAGACCGATGTTGAGTATCTCCGAGGCGCGGTAGCCCATCATCTCCGCTGTTTGGGAGATGATGAGGTCGGCATCGAGCAGATGGGCAATGTTGGCGGAAGCGGTGATGAACCCAAGCGAGGAACCGAGACCTTCTTTTGGGATCCCCCCTGCTTTGACGACGTGGAGTCGCCTCTTTCCGCGCAAGTGGTCCTGGATAATTTCCGATGCACCAATATACCGATGGTCTGAATCAAGTGACAGATCGCCAAAGCGCCGAGTCGTGCGCAAGAAGAGGATCCACAAGCCCAAGCCGACCGCGACGTACACGAAGGATGACAGCCCAAAGCTCCAACGCCGAACGAGCATGTTACTGTATTGTGATGTGATGTGGTAGCTGGACGGTGCTGTAGCGGTTGGAAGTTGAGCCGACGAGTCGGATGTACTGAAGGCTTTGTGGAGACGAAAAGCTGCTGCGGAGCTCTGATACGCCCGTCGTGCAGCATGTAACGCGACGCGTCTCTCGTGCATGTCAGCCCCAGGCGTCACGGTTGCACAGGGGCATTCCATCTTGGACTCCAAGCCTTGTTCAGCCAGGGAGTGAAACTTTACCACTGAAGCCTCAATTCCCCTCGCCAACGCGCTCTACGACTCATGGCCGGGGGCGGGTTCGAAGGCGGTGAAGCTCACTGCCCCGCTTGTGGGTCTCAGATAGATAAGGGATGGTACATACGTATGGCGCGAATGCATAGCCCTTGGCCCGTGGAAAGGGGAAGGGCGCGAAGGGCTTCGGAGGCTTCACTGACCATCCCGTTCCATTCACTGTACGCTGCGCCATGGGAAGAATCGGGCGATTCTTCGGTTTCAACAAGCGACCATGCGAATGTGCTGGGACACCTTATCGTGAGATGACAGCACGACTCTACATGCATCAACACTGCTTCTACACTTGAAGATCCTCCCATCTCGTCCTGACCACCAGATACCGATTCCAAAGACGCAATGCAGGCGAACGCACTCACCGACCCGGAATCGCGAGAAGCCTCAGACGAGCCCCTTGATTCGCATACTTCATCAAGGGAAGAAACCGCGCGGAACACCGCCGGGTCCACAGTCTGGCAGGACCCCGACGAAGCGGTTGATGAGGGTGAGGAGGCCCATGATGCTGACGCGGACAACATCTCGGGGGAAGACGAGTCGGTGTACAGCAGTGAGGAGGATTACGAGGATTACGAGGAGGACGACGACGAAGATGACTCGACGAAGCCGCTTCGGTGGCCGATCGGCAGTATATTCGTCCAGCGTTGTGAGCAATTGCTTGAGACGTATCGAGGCATGAAGAGCAGTGGTCAAGCCGAGGATAAAACCGCCGAAACTACCAAGCCCGGCGAGTCCGCTGAAATCGCTGAGATTGTTGGGTCCGCTGATTCCGCTGAGTCCGCTGAGTCCGGTGAGATCGCTAAAGCCAGAGCGAGCTGGAGTGAGTGGGTCAACAACACCGATTTCATGCAGCGTGAGTGTGTGTCGGTATTTGTCTGACCCCGCTGAGCTTGACATCATCTCGCAGTGGTCGAGCAGTCCATGTGGAATAACCGATTCAAGCCGCTCAATGAGGAGCACGAGAGGCTCAGGAGTATCCAGGCATACCTCGCTTCTGCGGAGTTCCAAACGGCTTGGGACGCTTCGGAGGGGAGTAAAGACCCCGAACGAGATATCGGAGAGTTTCGCAAACGACTGGATCGGTGCATCACCGATAGGAGATTATCCCGTTTACTGACTCAACGACTTTCGGGTCCCAACCCGAGTGAGGGTAGCAGTAGTAAGCGCTCCCACTCGGCTCGCGTCTCCAGGGTGAGTCCGGGGCACGCGGCTTCGACGGGTGGTAAAAGTAACAAGCGGCACCAAGGGAAAACCCCCTCCAAGCTGAGTAAGATGACCCACGTCGATGAGCAGTCACCGGTTTGATACAGCACGATGCATGTCGCTCGCCCTGGAAGGCTCTGGTAATGCTCGAAGATGAGATCGTGCTTGTACAGTATACTGGATACTTTCAACGAGGGTTTGCCCAGCAATACTGTGAGTACCACGGCGGTTCAAGTGGGCTTCGCGATGACATAGGTGAGGCAGACTTTACCACCCAGTCTCGATATCCGACTTCGGATGCCGTCGAAATCTGGAAATGTGCGGATCCTGGCCATCTTGGTCTGCGGACTTCGATACTTACTGTGCATACAATACAGCACCGATAAAGGAAAGCCAACTCAACCGTCATGTCTATAGTACATTACAGTACCTCCCGATATCCATTGTCGACTCAGCATACTGTACGCCCCGGAGCTTGGATTGGAGTGGACAGGTTCGAAATCTGCATCCACCGTATCAATAGCCAGACGAGCTCATTCGAGCCATGTCCTCCTCGATGCATCCCGCGGGTGAAGGCAAACGCTCAGCGACGAGCTCGATGAGCTCCCAAGCGGATCACCCCGAAACCCATACCCGACTGAGACTACTCACGGGGACGAAAGGGACTACCTCACCGACGACGACGACGACGACGACGGCAGCGACCACGATGGCAGCGATAGTGACGACGACGACATACCCCTCGGACCACTAGGTCAACTGGTCGACTCGGAGTGTGATCGTTCCCGACAGCAATATGTCGCTTCACAGGGTAGCACCACCGAGCGCGAGGCGAGACTGCTGTGGCAATCCTGGGAAGACGCTACGATGCTTCTTCGAAGTGAGTCTATCCTACTATCCACCTGTTCTGCCTGAACTGTTGCCGCGGCATGACCGGCCTGCTGACTTAGGGTACGTCATGTAGTGCGCGAAGAGGCGATGTGGAGACAGAACTTCTACGCAACGGAAGATGACTTGCCCTCCCTCGAGGTAATTCGAGATTACATGACCCACCCGGGCTTCGAGGAAATATGGCCTCAGCAGATCTCACGGTTTAGTGCTAGCGAGCCATGGGGGGAGTTGATCTCGGGACCGACTGAAAACGCGTAGACGTCGTCCATCACACTGTTCCGACAATCATTGGAGGATTGGATCGACACCGCTCGACGACAGAAGGATGATCTGGCCGAAACGGACGTCTCGGAATCTCTACCTTCTGCCCCTCGGCCACCCGGTCAGGCCCGCCCGTTCCGTTCCCCTTCGTCGTCCATTTGGCCATCGATCTTCCTAGCGGAGAAGGACAACAAACCTTTCAAGGGAACTCGTAAAAGGCGGGATCTCCAGGAGGCACGGGATAATCCCAAGTCGAATCGCTCCAAGTCCAAATTGACGAAGGTGAGGAGCGTGGACGATCCGTCGAGCGGGGAGGGTGAGCACGCAGAGCAGGGCCAGCCAGAGAGCTCGACGGCGGGGGGGTTCATCTGAGTCGTAGCTTATGCCAAGCTTTCCGGGACTCTGGGGAGGTAAAGCAACGAGCGAGGGGACGATCGACCGAGCGAGGAGTATGCATTCGTCAGCATGGCAGTGGAAGCCGTGCCGATGGTGCTAGTGATGGTGGTGCCACATGAATCGGTGCCACATCCCGTCTTTGATTAGAGTTGGCCACTTTTGCTTGACCACGTCGCGTCCACGGCTACAGCATTGCTGCGACATTCCTCCCCGACTTGTCGCAACATCGCTCTCCATCGCACTCTTACAGCGGCCGGTCCCAGCTCCAGCTGCTCCATCCGACACACCGCCGACGTGACACCATGTCCACGGCCGAGGATGCCGCGCGAAAGGCCAAAGCCGACCGCGCCAAGAAGCTGGTGCGTGACGGAGTGGATGAGTTGCTTTTCACCCCTACCCCTCCAAACCCGTCCGCTGTGGTCGCCTGTCGTCCATCGATCTGTACAGAGCAGAGCGGGTAGGAGAGGTAGGAGAGACGTCTTGAGGCAGGGAGAGGACAAGGAGAAGAGGCAGAGCGGGACGGACCGTACTGACCCACACAGCTCGCAAAGAGACAGAGAGAGAAAGCCAAGGCTTCCGGGGGCGCTTCCCCATCCATCCCCCCGGCTCGCCAGCTTCCACGCAGGGAGAACAAATCGCTTCGTCCGCTCGTACCTCGCTCAATCTCGATGACGCCGCGAGAACCGAGCTGGAGGAGAAGCCATCGGGAGTGGGATCACCGGCGGCGCCCAGCGCATTGAAGGCAGAGGCGACGTCTCCGCCCAGTTCTGCAGATGCCGTGGAGTCGGGTACGTCAAAGGGAGCGGGAACACCTACGCCAGTTGTCGTACCTGCACTGGAGACGAGTTCCGCTGTAGAACCCTCAGCGTCAACGGAGAAGAAACCATCGCCGGAAACCGCTGCTCAGCAGTCATCCCAAGCACCGACCGAGACCGATGTCGAAGCATCGGCCCCCGCCAAGTCGGTCACGGCTCCTTCGACTTCTCGACCCAGCATCTCCTCCGCCGACTCGCACTCAAACCTCCAGCAGACCGTCTCGCTCCTCATTGCCGAGCGGTCCGACCTCCAGGCGGAGGTCTCCTCGCTCAAAACCCAGCTAGAGAGCGCAAAGGCCGACTCGCAGCTTCTCGCTGAGGGTCGAACTCTGATCAAGAGTCTGGAGGAGGAGAATGGGACGCTGCAAGGGAGAGTCGGGGAGCTGGAGAAGGCGGTGGAGGAAGGGAAAGCGGTGGTGATGGAGTTGGAGAAGGTGAAGAAGGAGGTGGAGGATCTGAGAAAGGAGAGGGACGATCTGGTCGAAGCGGGTAGAAAGGCGGAGGAGGAGAGGAAAGCCGGGGCAAAGGAGCTGGAGAGTAAAGTCGGAGAACTCGAGAAGTCACTGGAGAGAGCGAGGGAACGGGAAGGCGGGCTGGAAGCGGAGGTCGGCAGATTGCGACAGGTGAGTGGGAACGAGTACTGCGGTGCTCTGTAGTTCGGGACGTTTGCTTCGATCGGAGAGCGGGAGAGCGAGAGCGCAGACGCAGACTGATGTGACAGAGCAACACTTCGCTATCATCGGATTTGAACAAGGCCACTGAAGAGCTCGAGTCGCTCCGATCATCGTCCTCATCCACCGACACGACTCTGCGAGAACTCCAAGCCTCTCATTCCGTCCTGCACCGGTCCCACGAGGACCTCACCACGTCCCACGCGTCTTTGCAGACTCTGCACGACGAGCTGTCGAAGGCGCACGAAACTCTCAAGACGGACCATGAGACCGCGACTTCCGCTCGGGATACCGCCGAGTCGTCACTCGCATCTACCAGGGCCGAGCTGGAGAAGTCGAAGAGCGCCCACGGATCCGAGCGCAAGAGGGCGGAAGGGGCCGAGAAGAAGCGGTCGGCCTTGCAAAAGGAGAATGGCGAGCTGGTGAAGCAGCTTGAAGAGGTTCGGGGGAGGGTCGTGCAGATCATGGAGGAGAAGATGGAGTTGGCGCAGAGTGTGGAGAGCTTGGAGAGCAAGAGCAAGGGCTGGGACAAGGCGAGAGGGGAACTGGAGGCGAAGATCGACGAGTCGAAAGTGAGTGCCGTGGCGCTTGGAATGGGGCTGATGCAAGTCGCTGCAGGAGCGTCTCGACGTGGTGTCGGTGGAGAAGCAGCGGTTGGAGGGGGTTTCACAGGAGTCGGAGAAGCTCAGGGCGGAGCATGAGGGGCTCAAGGGGGAACACGGGGTGCTGAGGCGGGAGCACGACACGCTCAAAGGGGACCACGAGAGCGTGAAGGGGGTTCTTGAGAAGCTAAAGGGGGAACAATCCGACTTGCACCGCCGTCTCGAGGAAGCACAATCCGCCTCGGCCACCTACGAAACCACCATCACCTCCCTCCGCTCCGAGCTGGACTCTCGACCAGCCGAGCTCGTACCGTCTCCCAAGCCCAACGGGGTCGAACCCTCTTCGTCTCACATCGACGAGTCCGCCGCCCAGCTCGAGCTCTCCGCCTCGGGCGAGCGGATACGGGCTCTCGAGGCGTCCCTCCACGCGTCAAGTTCGCGGGTGCACGAGCTGTCCCGCCAGCTCGGTGATCTGCATGTCGCGCACGCGCTGGCGCAGAAGGAGAGGGACGAGGCGCTACGAGCGACAAGCTCGCCTAGAGGCTCTGGGTCGGGTGCGAAAGGGCTTTTCCTCGCTCCTGCAGACGAGGCGGTAAGGGGATCGGGTCTGGGCGGATCATCCCCCGGCCCTTCATCCCCCAGAGGGGGGAACGTCGGCAACAATACCAACACCGTCGTCAACACCCTGGGGAACCGATCAGTCGACGCTATACTCCCCGCGGCGGTCCGGCATCGACGGCAGGTCTCCCTCTCAGCTCTCAAGGCGAGGATGGAGCCGGCGCCATCCCGTGTCGCCAGTGGGCGGATGGCGGCGGTCGGCGAAGAACCCGAGGGAGACGGAGCGGGAGTGGAAGGATCGACGAGTCCGGCACACGCATACGCACACGTACAAGTCCCAAAGCAGTTTGGGGACGAGATTGTGTTTTGCTGTCCCGCATGCGAGGGGGATCTCATCACCCTGTGAACGAGAGGGGCAGTCGACGAGGAAACAGGTATGGGTGTGGGGGGACAGAGCTGCACAATCATCTGCCATACTCTACGAAGAACAGCATTCGAACAGCATTCGCGAGCAGTACTATGCATGGTGGTATGACTCTTGCCGGTACGATACGCCGATACGCCGATACACCGATACGCCATTATAACACTCAAGGAACGGTATATCCGGACGGCGGGCGGACTTCTACTGTAGAAAGTGGTAGTAGCTGGGACACTGTATGCTCTATTCTCTACGGCGTGCCCGCAGGGTTATCCGAGGAAGACGGTATCGTCAATCTCGATTCCAAATTCCTCTCTCGCCATATCCTCAAACTGCTGCTGCAGTTTGTCCTCCCATCCGCTTCCTTTCTTGGGGGTAGCAGGCCTGTTCATATATGTACCGCTTCAGCGTGCTCCCAGGTAGATCATATTCCGAGTGCGAAACGGACGCCGTGACGGTGACGGGGAACGCCGACACTCACGCTGTTTGATCCTCGTGGCCCAGAAGGCGAGATCGATGATGGCCAGTGTGAGGCGGAAGATCATTGCGTCCCAATGATCTCGGAGCCATGTCCTCATCCCCACGACATGGAGGGACCTCGAACCTGTGAGAGTGCCGGTGTAGCCGATAGCCGCCCACTGGAGAATAGACCACATCAGCACTGTGCCTCATCCCACCTACCCGACCCACGCCCCACGCCGGTCTTGGCTCAGCGAGGCAACTGGGTCACCCACCTTGGCAGTGAGGTTGACCCGCGAGGACGGCGAACCAAGCAGCTGGTTGTTCGCCTGCATCATCCTCTGACACCGTGTTAAAAATATGAGCTCCTACGAACGAGAGACATCAGCACATGCCCTGCGCTCAAAACCGAGACAACACATGGCCTGGAGCACGCCGACACGCCAAGCCCCCACGCCTCGCTGACTCACCCTCGGAATGAGCTGCTCGTTCTCCAACATGGTCTTCATCCTCCGCTTCAGCTCGACTTGCTGCTCATACTGCGACAGCTCGGGTTTTTCTTCCTTTTGCTGACGATTTTTGCGGACCTGGAACGGGCGGAGGAGGATGGCCGAGGCGAACCTGAGTGTGTGAGCGCAGCGCAGCCGCGGGGAAGGGCAGGGGTGGGGCAGGGGCGCGCCCCCGGGGGGGGGGGGGGGGGGGGGGAGCGGGGTGGGGGGTTGGGGACCGCGGCGGTATGGAAGCAAGGAAGAGGAGTCGGAGAGAAGTCCGATCTGGGCAGAATGGAAGATGCTGAGGCGACAGAACGGGAGACTTTTTCGGAACCGAACTCGTGCCCAACTTTCGCTTTTGAAGAAGAGGAACCACGCCGCTCACATGTTCGCGTCCAGTGCGATTCCCCATTTCCGCGCAATGGACTCGATGGTCGGTACGTCCAGCACGAACAGGGACCTCCAGAGGGTGCAGTACTCCTCCCTGAACTTCTGGGGCAAAGTGATATATAGCCCGTGATCAATGAGGACCTAACCCAAGTCAGCCCAACCTCCACGGTCTGCTGATTCCCCATATCGAATCGGGTCGGATTGGAGCCAGGCGTACGTAGGAGATACGCCCGATGCTAAACGCTGGACACTAGACTCTGGACGCTCGATCCAGGCGCTCAAAGCTGGACGCTCGGTGCGCTCGCCACTCACGATCTGCGGTCTGCCCCGCTTGGTAGGATGTTTCCGAACCAGGATATTACCCGGATGAGGATCGCAGTGTACGAACCCCCAAGAGAAGGTCATGGCGGAGATCGTGGAGATAGCGAGGTCCATGACTTCGCGGAGGTTGAGGCCCATGCCCTCGATGGCTTTCTGGTCGTTCAACCTGCGACTGTCAGCTCGGCCCAGAGCTGTAGACTGTCGCAACTCGTGATGCCGTGGTGGGGCAGCACGCCGTCTCCGCCGCCCGGCCAGAGATCGCACGGACGGTACGACGATATGCGTGCGTTTCGCTGACTCACCGACAGCCATCAATCCATTCCATGACCATCACCCGATCGCTCTCCTTGCATCCCTCGTCCTCGCCGTACACCCTCGGTACGTAGACATCGTCCCGTAGTTCTGGAGTCTGCGCGAGAAGCTCCGCGCACCGACGCGCATTGCGAGCCTCGTTGGTGAATGACGTTTCGAGTCGCATTTGGGAGGAGACGTAGTCGGCGCTATGAAGTCAGAGACTTCGGCAAGTGACGACGAGGGCAGAAGGGGGCGTGGACATACACAAAGTACACTAGGTCACATTAGCACTGCTCGCGCTGCTCGCACTGCTCTATCTCTGGGCAGCTTGAGTGAGTCGGCGCTGCGAAGCCAGACTCACTTGGCATGTCGAACAGTTTCTCGGTGAGCCACATCAACGTCCTACGTCCTTAGCCTGAAGCTCACATGCCCGCGAAATGATACGATTGCCGAACTATTCCCCTTCTCTCCCAGCATTCTCAGCCTTGCAAATGAACGGTCAATCACTCTGTCGCATGACGCCTCCTCACCCTTGAGTGGATTGAACCCGCCTCAATCCACCAATCCCACCTCTGACTCCAAAACCGACGCCGACGCCCTCGCCCACGCCGACTCACCGATACGAGAACAGATCCCACTCCATCTGCTTCCTAATCGCGGGCTTCTGCACTTTGACCGCAACGACCTTCCCCGTCTCCCCTTCTCCTCCCTTCCGAGGACTGAGCACCGCCTTGTGCACCTGTGCGATCGATGCCGAGGCGAGGGGCTCGTGCGAGAAGGATTCGAAGAGATCGTGGGGGTTCAACCCTAGGTCTTGGAGAAATACCTTTGGGATGGGGTGAGCTCGTTCGTTCTTTCTCTATCGCAGTGGACCCAGTGGGACGTGGGCGTGGGGCGGGCGTGGCGGACGTACCCCTTCGACCTCTGCGTAGTCCACCGCGGGGGCGCGATCGAACACGTGCTGGAAAGCCTCTCGATAGGGTTTGGGCAGCAGCGCAGCCTGGAGTCCTGATCATGATGAGCACGAGCACGAGCAGAGCACGAGCAGGAGCAGAGCACGAGCACGAGCACGAGTGTCTCAATGGACAGAGGGAGGGAGGGAGGGAGGGAGGGAGGGAGGGAGGAAGGTGTGACATGTCGGAGCAACGCGAGCAATGCGCGACCCACCCAGCGCCTGTCCCAGCTTGAGGTACAACCCCTGATTCGTATCGATGACCCATTTGAGCCGACGCGCTACGCGCTCGTGAAGAGCCTCGATCTTGTCGGCATTACGCGGGTTGAAGTTGATCTTATCTAGGAACGTCAACCGGGCACCGACTCGGTTTGCGTATCAAGCTGCGTATCAAGTTGCGTGTCAGGATGGCTCGTCGGAACATGTTCATGTTGAGCTGGGACTGGTACTGACAATCTATTGTGCACAAGATCCTAGACCCCCATCAGCCATCTCATCTGATTTCCTCTCATCTCGCTCGCAATTGCTGCTGAGCAACACATCCAGATGGAGGCGGTACTCACCCGATATACCCCGTCCTGAGACTACGGGTTATCGCACTCGCATTGAACTGCCGGTCATACAGGTACGCTCCGGTGCCAAGGAGGCCGAGCACAACTCCTCTCCGAGCCCAGACGAAGAGCCTGGATCGGGGAGGTCGGGGCGGAGCACGTGCGGACGACGCGGACGACGCGGACGCGGACAAGGATGAGGATGAGGATGAGGATGAGGCGAAGGAGGAGGTTTGAGGACGAACGACTCGGGGTCTGAGATTGGGGTGGAAGTGGAAGTTGAAGTTGGGAGAGCCGGGGAGGGGATGTCGGAAGGGGAAAGGTATTCGAGATGGCATCTGGGTATAGGTATACGGGAGATAAGGAGGACGAGGAGGAGAGAAGATGTCTTGTCTTGTCGATGGGACTGAAATCGAGGTGGACGGTGCGACTATCTGGTGCGTCAGAGGGCCGATCGTGCCTGGCGAGTGGCGAGTGGCACGGCGAGAGCAGCGACTCCATTGTTGATGTTGAACATGGGACATGAACATCTGGCAGTTGAGGCGATGGTGGAGGTTATGCAATGTGCCATACGCAGTGTCTCGGAACCACCGAAAACTCCCACATGCCCTCCTGATGCTATGCTATGCTCCTACCTCGCACGCAAGTCAAATCACCCCGAGTCATCCCCCGCCGAGCTATTCATCCCCCGCCACGCTGTCCATGATCAACCCCTTCGCAAGACCGGATGAGCTCAGAGACACCATTCCCCCCCCCCCCTTCTTACGCCGCCCCGTCTCACGCCGCTCGCCCCCCGAAGATCCCCGTCGTCCTCCCCATCCACGCCCAGATACCACGGAGGGTGTACCCCTGATACCTCATCCACACGCCGATCACCGCGGTGATACTCGTCGCGCCGAGGGTTATCAGGCCGATCATCCGTATGCGCTGGGCTGGGGAAAGGGCAGATGACGGTCCGCGGGCTATTGATGTGGTTCTGCGCGCCATGTCAGCGTGACACAACGCAATGGAGGTGATCTTTGCACTCACGGGTTCAGAGCCACGCGAGTGACCGCGACCCAGAGGTTGTTCAGTGGTCCTGCGGCGCGCCATCAGTCACCGACCTCGCACAGAACTCCAGGTAGAGAAACCATATGCCCACTCACCCGACTTGGCGCTGACGGCCATGGGCGCTTGCAGGCCTAACCGCCTGCAGTATGAATCTGGTTGCACCTCGTGTCGCTGTCTCCGTCAGCCCTGCCCTCCCGGATTGAGTCACAATCACAGCAGGACCCAGTTCACAGTCACAGCAACGAGGCATGCTCAGGCTCACCTGCTGCGCCAGATCCAGATCCGACTTTGTGGCAACGAAGATCGCGGGGATGTGGTCGAGCGAATACTGTTGCTACGAACCGTAAGCGCCAGCCCGTCATGCCAGTCGCACCGCCCAGCCCAAGACCCAGAACAAGCCCAGTCGCAGGTCCGAATGTGTATAGCAGACCACGGAATCCTCGACTCACCCGCAGGTTGGAGATGTACGAGAACGAGTTTGTGTCGCTCGAGTCGTGCACGTAGATGATCACGTCTGCCATGTCGAGCTTCTTGCTATTCCGGAGGGTTTCCGACTCGTACTTGGACCCGAACTCTTGCAACTGGATCGAATGTCAGCGGACTGAGACGCACCGCGGTTCAGGCAGCAAGATCAAGAAGACGGCGAGCTGCGAAGATCTGTTACCCACCACCAGGTACTTCTCCGCCCCCTCCATCTCCACTGAGTTCACCACGCTCAGGACTTTTGTCGTCGGCTCGTACTCCCCCAGCCCATCCTCCCCCCGGCCACCGGCTTGTTCACGAATCTCCTCAACAGACTCGTCTTGCCCGAACCAGTCGCGCCGAGGACGTAGCACAGGAAGACAGAGCGCGTGACTTTGCGTTGTCTCCTGTCCTGTTTTCGGGGTCGAGTGACATGAAGGGCGGTAGGCGTGGGGAGGTCTGTAGCGGGTGAGGAGGAATAGCCGAGGCTGCTTCTGTCAGCGGGGGAGGTCGAAAGAGGGATGAGACACTCACTATGCGAGGTAGTTCAGCGTGACTCGATGGTTCAACAGAGTTGTCATGCTGGGACGTCAGCCAAAGTCGACTCGTTTCAACGTGACCCCGACGCACCTCCACTGAGCAAGCCAACCCTGCAGGGTGACCCGTCCCATGTCATCCGTGATGGTTGTATCTGGGAAGCCCTGGGCGAGCCACGGGTTACCGGGGGAGGTCGAGAACAGGTCGTCCAGCTCGGACTGTGACAGCGCGCCGTCCTGATCCTGCATGGGTGATCAGCATACATCGCACATCCGACTGATAGTCCTTTCCCGCTGACCTTGTCGTACGCCTCAAATATATCGGTGAGGAACTGGTTCCCAAGGGGCTGAGCTCCACCGAGCAGTCATACGGCACATCAAATCTGCACCATCAGCGCGAGTGAACAGAGGGAAAACTCTTGCCGACCCTCATTTGCTCACCGTGGCGCAAGGAAATCCTCCCTCAGATCCAGACCCTCTCCATACCCAAACTTTCTGAGAACCGTCCAAGTCGTCTCCATTCTTCCCCGCTGGATGAAGCTCGTGTGGAGATACAGGAATCCCATCTCGGTGATCCCTTCGCCGGGCGGGGAGAGTGATGGTGGCTGATGCAATTGTCCGTGTGATGGATCTCGTTGTAACGGCGTGGACGGGGTGGAGTATGATGGGAGGGGCAGGACGGCTGAAGGGTCGTACCCGCGCACGAGCTGGAGAATCCCTTCGAGCTCGCGAGATTGTAGTGGCGTGGAGAAGCATTTTTGCTGCACCGGTAAGCGGGGACCACATGCGCCAAGCATCCAAAGGAGACATGGCGCCTCGACCCACTTGGAATTGGTTAAGCTCGTGAGCGTTGAGCAAGCCGTCCTTGTCCACATCCGAGATCTTGAAAATCCGTTTCAGCGCCTCGAGGCATTTCGGCTTGAGCGTCTGCGTCGTCAGCAACGAGCCTTGGCCACGTCCTGTGTATCGCTGCATGACGGGGAGTAGGGACGACACCAGGTCGGATCACTCACATGTTCTCTCGAGTCGTAGAGCGGTGCGGTCGGGTGCAGAACTGCCTTTTGCGCAAAGTAGAAGACCTCGGAGACGTTGAGTGGCAGGAGTGCCGAGCATTCTACCACGGTTTCGACCTCCTAGATTGGGTCAGCATAAGGTGATCACCCGAACAGCAAGCGGATGGCTTTGATACAGCAAATGGTTGGAGTGTCTAGTCGCACTCACCTTGAACTCGCGCATGATCGGGGCGATCTCCGCCTCGAGACCCTCATTGGTCACCTCGCCGCCTCGGAGGTCGATCTTGTTACCGACGAGAATGACGGGGACCTGTCGCGAGGCGATTAGCACGCCTTCACATCAAGCACTCCTTTCTAGCTCTCGCTTTCGCTCTCGCCATTGCGACACCGCGTAATCCCACAACGACTGCCGTTCGCCGATGAAAGCCGATGACACCTGACAGCCCTTTGCCGGCGCCCAGAGCCCTCCAGGTCCCCAGTGTCCATCCTCGCCCCCGCCCATTCTAGACAGACCCACTCACATTGATACCCTCCCGCCTGAACAGAGGCAACCAGTACTCTGCCACCCGATCAAAGCTGCTCGGATCCGATATCGAGTACACGAGGCAGATGACATGCGCGCGGGAGAGTTGGGAAAGGAGGTGTGTGCGGGATTTCGGGTTGGCTGGGAACGGCGTGTCAGCGAAGCAGGTCCCTATTAGAAGGTCCGAAGCAATGCATATGTATGGTGCGTTTGGTACCCCGGCGTCCCACTCACAGGAAGTATCCACGATCGAGGTGGTGACGTTCTCCGGCGTGATCTCTGGCGGGATGGTCACCTCGGGCACGACGTGCTGGACCTGGAATCGGGGTCAGCACAGTCTGTAGCCGACTCCATCGCCGTGCGGCTGCCCGCCAACTGAGCGAGGTCCCGCCCGTCCATGGGACGATCAACCCACATTCGAGACAAACGACTCCTTTATCAACGAGGTGATGATGGACGACTTGCCAACGCCGTCTATGCATGTGTATCAGCGACTACGCCCGCACTGTATTCGATGCACGACGACGGGATCGCTCGTCACTTGTCAGTCGTCACTCACCATCCCCGACGAGGACTATGCGGACGAGGTCGCGTCGGGGCATGTCGGGCAGCTCCGGACTACGGCGAGGGCGAGGGCGAGGGCTATGGCGCCTGTGCGAAGATGCTGAGCAAGGAGCGAGCAACGGCTTGGAGGCGGGGGTTGTCCTCCAGTAGCTGATGAAAGCGTGCGCCGACTGCAGATCGTATCGGCCGCCGCTACTGCCTGCTTTGCTCCGTGTGACAAGAGAGAGAGAGAGTGGGAAGACTTGTTGGATGTGCCGAAACGACAAGGACCGACGCGGCGCGGCAAAAAACCAATCACCCAGCCGGAACAACACCAGCCAGATTTGATCCCGTCGAGCCGTCGAGTTGAGCCGTCGACGGTGGCAACAACGGCGACAGCGACAGCGACGACAACAACGACAACAACAACATCATCATCCTTCCCTTTATCAACATCGCCGCATTACCTCATAGTCACACAACACCACCTCCCATGGCGTCGACTAGCACGCGCCCAAGCTCTGTCCGGGGCCTGTACAGTGAGCCGCGTCGCGCCGCACCCTTTGCTCCTTTGCTCTTTGATCTTTCCATTCTTGGCCATTCTTCCACTGTGTCCCGTGTCCCCTCTGACTTTTTCGTAGCCCCTCCGGCCGAAGAATGGGTCTTTCTCCCACCGACCGTCTCCCCGCCCTCGGCCTCCGCACCGGTCCCGACCCCATCCCACCTCCCCACACCATTCCAGACCGACGATGACACCCTCGGCGAGGTGTCCTCCACGCTCTACGGCCCCCTCCAGCTGTTCACCGCCGAGTTCTTCACGACGGCGCTGGGGATGCCGTTCGAGGTGGGAAAGACGCTGTTGCAGATCGAGTACAGGCCTCGGAAGCGGTTCGTGCCGATCGAGGAGACTGAGGAGAAGGCGGCGGAAGGGGATCGCGATTGGGGAGCAGAGGATGACGAGGTGAGTGAGCGGGCGAGGGTAGAAGTGAACGAGTGAAGAGAGGGAGTGTCGTCTCGCCGAATGGTCTCTTCGAGAAGAGGCCGGCGAGAGTCCCTCTTGAAGTGCAAGTGTCGAGGTATGACGCCCGGACCGCGCTGAGCGCACAGCTGAGCAACCCCGACGAGGCCGACGTGTACTTCACCGACCGTATGGCCGCTCCCTCGAGCTCGTTTGTTCCCCCTCGGAACCCGTCGCGCCGACGACGACTGATCCCACGGGCTACCTCCCTGATCGTGAGTGTTGCGGCGATGTGCACGGTCTCATACTCGACCAAATCTGTCTCTCTGCCTGCTGCTGCACGCACGTCCTCGTACCTAACCCACTATTCTCTCTACTTTGTGTACGACCTGACGCGACTCGTCACACGCCGCTGACAAGATGTCTCGCCCAGTGCACCCCGCGTACATGCTCAAGGACGATCCCGAGGTATCTCGCTCAAACGGTGTATGGGGGATGATCCGTCGCGTCCGCTCGACTCCCACTGAGGGAATTCCTGGCCTGTGGAAAGGCCAACTCGTGACCACCGTGCACGGGTTGCTTTCCAACCTCCTGCAACCTTCTATCCATTCTTCTCTCCTCGTTCTCTCCCCGGGGACGCCGGACGTGCCTCTCACCGCCCTGCCTCACCCTGGGATGGGACTCTCCATTTCCGTCGCGAGCCATCTCCTCACGCACCTGATCATCTCCCCACTGGAGATCATCCGGACCCGACTCATCGCCATGCCCACTAGCCACCCTTCGACGCCGTCCTCCATCAGCCTTTTCCGGCGGATGATCGACGAAGAAGGCGGGTTCTGGACGACGTATTTCCACCCCAACATCTTAATCCCCGCGGTGCTCGAGCACACGCTCCGACCCCTCCTGACGCTGTCCATCCCGTTGTTGCTCGAGAGACAGTGGGGGATCTCACCCGACATCTCGCCCGTGACGTACTCGCTCTGCGACCTCGGTCTGAACCTCGCCTCGCTGGTGGTTCTCCTGCCGATCGAGACGGTGCGGAGGAGACTCCAGCTGCAGACTCGCGAGCCCGCAGGGCGTGAGTCCGCGGGGCGTGTGGCCGGAGCACGCGAGTCCGGGGGAGGCAAGAGGATCAAGACCGTCGTGCGGGTCAGAGAGAGGGATTACGTCGGCGTCGTCGAGGCCCTGTGGAGGATCGTGCACGAGGAAACGGGAGTGAGGAGGAGGAGGGTGATGACGGAGAAGGACGAGGGGGGGATGTTTGCTGGGATCCGGCAGTTGTACCGAGGAGTGAGTGGGCGTGTGATCGATCCACACAACAACGGCGTCTGGTTTCATTCGGCTCTGTCTCCCCACCGGCTCGATGTCCCACCGGCTCTATTGCCCCACCGGCTCTATCTGCCCACCTCTTGATCCGTTTTCGACCCAGTCCGTCGCTCAATCATCCATTTTCCGATTTCCGGGGGGTTGGCGTCGGATTCTCGCCCTCTCCGCCACTTCATATCTATGCTTTGCCTCTCCCCACTTCTCCCTCATCTCAACAAGCCTGCTGCACATCACATCGCGATTCCACTCTCGCCCTTATTTAAACCGACGCGTGATTCGTGAAGACTCGTTATTCGTTATTCGCCCCGCTTCCGCCCTCCGACCCATCTCGCGCACACCCAGCTGATTTTTCACAGTTCGGCATGGCGGCAACCGCGCACATCACGGTGTTCGGCCTCGGGCTCGTTTCGGCGAGTCTGGGCGGGTCGGGGTTTGATGGCGGGTGGAAGGAGATCTGAGCGGGGTGCACGTCGTGTATGGGGCACGGGCAAGTCGTGGATGGGCAAGGAATGGTCATCGCGGAGGGATCGATTACTTCCGACTAGGTGTATAAGAGTAGATTGAAGCATCTATCACTACTTCGAGCAACGGTCAGCGGTCAACGAGCAACGGTCAACGGTCAACGAGCAACGGAGTAACGGAGCAACTAAGCAACTAAGCAAACGAGGCAAGGAGCAAGGTGGCAAGGGAGCAAGGGAGCAACGAGCATCTGGCACCGAGTGACGGACCAACTGAGCAACTGAGAAATTGACCGAGCCAGGCAGCGGGGTAGCGAGCAATTGTGAAGTAGGAAGGGAATGCGTTGTCGCCGCGCAGTTTTGGAAGGGTGATCGCTGCACCGTTGGAAGACTTGTTTCGGACCACTTCCACCTCGACTGATCGATAAACAAGGTACTCGTGCAGCACGAGTACTCATACAAGTACGATGACCATAGGCTATATGCAATGTGCGACCCACGTGCATTTTACTCCTCTGTGATGTACTGATACATATGCATGTGAATGTACTGCGCATCATCCTAGACGCCCTGCATATCATCCTCGACGCCCTGCATATCATCCTCGACGCCAGGCCCATCACGCCCCGACACCAGAATGAAGCACTTCTTTTCTTCTCCTTACTTGTCCTCTCCCTCTCATCTTACCTCCTCCCTTCCACTCCTCTTCTTAGCCCTTCCCTTTCCATTCGTCTACTACTAAACCCCTCCCTCAACCACCGAGTTACCCCCAGCCCCCTTGCTAATCGAATCACTCATCGCGCCCCCGCCAGATCCCTCATGCGGCCATCGACCAACGGACAAACAATCGCCAGATCCTCTCCCATCCCTCCGAGCTCCTCCTCCGCCCGACGGGCGATGAACGTGCTGGCTTCTTCCGGGCTCTGGGGCTTGAATCGGTCATGGTGGGCGTGTTGGTCGTGGTGGTGGTGACGATTGTGATGTCCTCCGCCAATCGGGATGGGAGCCGAAGGGGATTTGGGCGGGGACAAGGTATCGCCATAGCCATGTCCGTGAGTGAGACGCGAGTATCCTTGGCCTTCTTCGGGCTCCGATTCGCGCTCGTGGTCGTGGTCGTGGTGATCACCTTGTCCGTGTCCATGTCCATGCCCGTGTCCATGCCCGTGCCCGTGTCCGTGTCGATGCGCATGACCATGCGCTCGTCCCTCCTTGTCCGCCCCAAGGACCCTCATCTCATCGCCATGCTACGTGATCAGCCGCTTCCGAAACTCACTTTCGACGCAGATCTCGCTCTCATCTGCCGCTGCCACTGCCACTGCCACTGCCACTGCCACTGCCACTGCCACTGCCACTGCCACTGCCACTGCCACTGCCACTGCCACTGCCGCTGCGGTTGACGTGGTCCGCTCAGCTCTAGCTCTTCTTCCGTGAGACACTGTGCTCCCTCTCCGGCTCATGTGGGCCGTGTCTCTCAACCTCCGGACCCCGCTCGCCCCAACCCAATTGAGACCGAGCGCAGCGAGCGGATCACCGCCCAAGTCAAGTCACACTGCAACGCTGCCACGCCACACTCACACATTCGTCCACCGCGCTCATATGCTCATGCCTGGCAACATAGAGCGCATCTCGAATCGTCGCCCAATCATGCTTGACGACGTGTCTCCGTAACCTGTCCCACCCGGAAGCTCCTGACACTCCGGACATGAAGCTCCTGTCCACTTGCTCGGATTCCAACAAGCTGTCCGACAATGACAGCGGACTGAGTCCGAGTCCCAATCCGGGTCCGGCAGAATCGCCCACCGTCCCCTTCCCCTCCCCCTCCACAATAGCCTCCTCCGGGATAGTCTTCTCATGCGGGAACAAGCCCCCCACGCCCGCATGCCTTCCCGGACTGAAGGACAGGCTTCGAAGCGTCATTGGTGATCTCGGGGAAGACGTTAGGGAGGAAGCCAAAGACGATGCGCGGGAGAACGATTGGTGTAATGCCCTGGCGCGGGAGAGCACGCGGTCGGTACGTGTGGAGAGGTGGCGGTGATGTTGCTCTTCGAGCTGTTTGTGTCGGAATATGTAGGAGGAGCCTGGGAACATGTCAGCGGGGGTGACGAGTGCGGGTGAGTGAGCGGGAGCTACAGCGAGAAAGAGACAGGGCACGGGTGTGGAAGGCAGGACTCGGAGATAAGGCAGGACGGAGTGGGAGATTTGAGATATGGGAGGGAATGATTGCGATCGCGCCGAGGAGATGCCACGAGACTAAATAAGCGGGAGGGAGCGAGAGCCACTGCTCCGGCAGCGTGTATGCTCTCCGTAGTGAGAGTATCCGCCGCTACTCAGCGGACGCCACTCCGGGAGGACAGAACCCACCCCACCGACGACAACGATGGGCCCTCGTCCACCGCCGCCTAGCCTCTTCCTTCTCGCCCACCAACCATTCCCCTCGATCACCACCCCATTTTCTCCTCCCCTCTTCCCCCTTCTTTCTCCTTTCCCGGCTACAAACCACACTTACCAAGCAAAAATGACCTGATGATAGCCGACATGATCTGCCCGTTCTCGTCGTCTATAATGTATTCTCTATTCTTGAGCGCCTCGAAGCCCTGGGTACAGTAATGTGTCAGCGCGGATCATCCAACACGAGTCCGATTTCGATGCCACTACAATCGGCCAGAGCTCTGTTCGCTGTTTGGGATCGAGTTGAGACGTCTTCGCCAGCGGTGCAATTCCCTGCTGGTGCTGCTGGCTCAAGGCCAGGCATGATCGCCCCAGTAGGAGTGAGAAACGTCGTCTCGTCACGATCCGGTCTCGAGTCCGAATCCGGATCGGAGTGCGAGCCCGAGTCCAAGCCCGAGTCGATTCCGAGTCCACTCACATCGTATCCCAAAGCCATATACTCGCGCGTGATCTGTAGACAAGCATATGAGCCAGATTCGGGCCACATTTATCCGAGACGATATGCCAGAACCACTTCCTCCACCCTACACTGCACCACCGCCGCATTGCGGCGCGGAGACTCCTCGTCTTTGTCACATCCTGGTGGATCTCGGGTTGGACGGCTGCGCGGGTGGAAGATTGGAGGAAAGGAGAAGGGGTGGGCGGAGAGATGATTCCAACGCAGGGAGACACCGACGTAAGGATACAGAGACGGAGAGACGACGAGACGAAGGGAAGAATGGAGAAGGGGACGGAGGGACGAAGTGGCGAAGAGGCGAAGAGGTGAAGAGGTGAAGAGACATCGGGGGCACAGACACGAGGATCAAGACATATCTTCTTCCTCCGATGTGGTGGTGAGGCATCAGCAGCCCATCGCCCATGCCTCGGTCTGCCCGTCCTCACACGCCCCCACTTGGTTTTCTCCCCTCCCCATCTCGGGCCAAGATCCGTGAGTCCCAATCGCTCTCGTGCCACAACTCCGTCCCACCATCGAGACTTCACCTCCATCCCTAACCCCCTCCCATCCGGATCAAGCTCAATCCCAACCCCGACCCGGCTCCTCCAACCCTGCTCCTCCGCTCCGCCTCTCTCCGCTGTGCCACTCACCACTCTATAAACCCTCCCCCCCTGATCCCTCCCCACGGGCTTCACTTCCTCGCCAAGCTCCAACCTCCTGCGCTTGACCAACACCACTGTCCCGTCCTCTCTTTCCCCAAATTCCACCAGATCCTCGGGTTCACGAAACTCGACGTCGTCCTCGAGTTCGTCTTCGTCGTCGTCGGCGTCGCTCGCTTCCTCTTCGTCGTCATCTTCATCTTCATCCTCGTCCTCGTCCTCATCGTCGGCAGTTTTCGACGCCCTTTTCGCTCTCGTTCGCCCGGCGCCTTCCCGGTCTGGACGCTTGGCGAGGTGGATCGACTTGACACGTTGATATGGCGGCGCACTGTGATCCCACTCCACCGCCAGACCCGCGACGATTGGGAATCGTCTGGACGGTGAATCAGCACCTGGTACCACTCCCATGCTCTGCGAAGGGAAGCGCGGCAGACCGAATGGGGAACACGAAAGACTAAAGCCCCGTACTCTCCGGGCATAGGGACGGAGAAACAGGGACACGGATAGGGGGTGATGTGATCAATGGCACAACGACACTGCCGGCGGCCTCGTCACTTGATGCTCGCGGACCCGCACTCACCCCTCCTGAGCAGGCCACTTTGACAGCGCGCCCTCCATGGTGTCCCATATTCCCTTCCCGTCGATCTGCGCGATGCTCGTCAGCTCGACTCGGCTTGGCCCTGTCGCGTCTTGTTGGAGCAAGGAGAGGGAGTTTCTTCAGCCCACGCCGCAGCTCGTGGAGATCGCATGGGTCGCACGGGTCGTACGGACGAGAAGATTCAGAGTGGACCATCCGCAACGACCACGCCGGTCGCACGGATCGTCAGTCCGACATATCGCTCACCTCGACGCAGACCACGGGGTCCCGAAGGGGAGGATTTCTACCGTTCAATCAGCTGAATCCCCACATGCCACAGACCCAGTCCAGTCCAAGTCCTTCCGTCCAGGCGAGTGCCTCAGCACAGAATCCCGGACGCAGGATCAACGGCTCCCGCACTGGGAAGGTCGGGGAGGATCGGGGAAGGACTGCGAAACATCCGTCTGCGTCATACGCACCGAGTATATCGCCCAGGGTGATCTTGCCTGGACCGTACTGCGAGTCCCCCGGAGCGTGCCTCCGCAGATGATCACGGCGTCGGCGCCGGTACCTGTTCCAGAACGGGGCCTTGTTCTGGGTCGGGTTCGGTTTTTCGCGGTTGCTCCACTGTCCATCGGTTCGGATCTGGTCTTGCCATGTGTATCGCCGACAACACCATCTTCGCCACCCTGTCCACCCTGCTTCTCGCTTTGCTTCTCCCCTTCCTTCTTCACCCACCCTTGTTCTCCACCCCACTCTCCGCATACGCATGGAGCAGCACGTCCGCCACCCAATTGCCCAGCCCCGTCTCACTTGTTCGCACCAGCTCGCTCCGCGCGTCGAAGGGCGTGAGGGTGAAACACACGGGTTTACTGAGCGTCGAGCTGACCGACGAGAGCAGGGAGTCGACCAGGGCCTGGAAGTCGGGCGAGGTCGGCGAGGTGGGGAGGACGTAGTGGTGTGTACCCCGTAGCGACGAGATGAGTCTTCGGCGGATCGAGCCGGGAGGGGTTGGGGTCAAGGTGAGAACGGCCGAGGTGAGGTCGCGGAAGTCGGTGCCGGATTTGATGAGCCTGGAGGCGAAGACGTCAGTGCGACGTGGCACGTGTCAGAAGAACGTCCGATCGCCCGCTTCATACAGTGTCGTTGGCATGTCTGACCCACCTCACGCCGCTGTCATCTTGCGTGCCGGCCGCACCCCTCTCGCCCGGAAACCCATCCCACCCGTCCGCGCCCTTGCCGATCTGCCGGGTCAGTAAAATGCGGCGACTCCAAAGTGTGAGAACAGGATTCCCGCGAGATATCACGCGGGGAACACCTAAATCAACCAGGATCAACGCACATAGTAGATCTACACACTCATCAGCGCGAATCGCACGCAATCACAGTTCCGGTGTACTCTGTATCGCTGAACTCGTTACCCACATGGTCGTGCCCCCCAATAAGCAAGTCCACGCCATGCTCGTTCTCCACTCCCATGCGACCAGCCACAGCGCCGAGCTCGTTGGCGAGGCGGATATCCTGGGAGTGTGAGCGGGGTGACTAGACGAGGACAAAAAATACGCGAAACGATCCTCGTCTGCATTTGCTCTTGAGCCCTTCCTCGTCCGTCTTCTCCTCTCCGTTCTCTGAGGCTGAGAGCGTGCTTCGCCGGACGATCCTGGGGTGACTCGACTCGGCTCGCTCAAGCCTGGCCCTGGCCACACTGGCACGATCCGTGTGAGGGATGAAACCGCAAGACTCCCTCCAGCATCTTGAATCTCCTGGCGGGTCGCCATCGCTACTCCTGGCTCATTCCCGGCTCACAAATCTCTCCCTCTAACGCACTACCTCCCCAAAACACACTACCTCCTGCGACCCAGTCAAGATCCTCGGACTAGCTCTCTCGCCAGCCGATGACTCCTCCCGCAGATATTCTCCCCGACTCTTCTCCTCACAACCTTCCTCCCAACCTTTCTCCCCAAACTTGCTCCCCGACCCAGCCCCCGACCCAGACCCCCGACCCAGACACCCGACCCAGCCACCCGACCCAGACCCCGGTCTCCTCTCCTGCATGGGATACGTCCCACCACCTATCACTCACATTAGGCACCCGACAGTGCGTCAACGCAATGACCACCTCGACTCTATACCTCCCCTCGGATCTCTCAGTTCCTTGGAGAGCTCCAGAGCTGTTTCCTTCATGGGCCGATACTTGAATGTTTCGGGCCATGAGGGATGGTGGCAATCCAGTCCCTGGGAGGGTTAGCGAGAGTTTATACTCTTTGAGAGCCAGATTTGGAAATGCAAGCATGACCACAAGCATGGGCACGAGACCGAGTGTGAGCGTGGGCGTGGGCGTGAGCGCGAGCATAGACAAGACGCCCCTCCGAGCAGTGGTAGCAAGCTTCACAGGGCGCGAGGGGTGGATCAACACGCTCGTCTGAGTCCGGTCCACCGACCTCCGCCTGTCTCTCTCGAGGACCGCATTCGCACAATCAAGTCCCGCCGAGGAGGCCAACTGTGACGCGCTGCGTCTCGCCGCGCCGGCCGCATAATGCAAAGCCGTTCGTCCCCGCTCGTCTCTCTCCGCCAATGAAGCCGACGAATCCCGGACAGCATAAAGCGTCTCGCCATCGCACCATCTCGGCGCGTCTCAGCGACTCTATCCTCCGTTCCTGAGCCAGAGACCAGGAATCTCCACGAGCAGGTGAACCCCCGTTACAACTCAAATGTCTCGCTCCCCACACACCCAACACCCAACACCCAACACCCAACACCCAACACCCAACACCCAACACCCAACACCCAACACCCAACACCCAACACCCAACACCCAACACCCAACACCCCACACCCCACACCCCACACCCCACCCACACCTCACACCCAACTCCCCACACCTCTCACTCCCCACGCACGCCACACGTCACAGTCACCACGCCGACCAATCCCCACGCCCACCCTCACACCCACACCCACGCCCACTCACTCTTCCACAAGCCCAATGATCCCGATCCGCACGCCGCACCGCTCCGTCACCCAATGCCTCCTGAGCGGCGCCGGTGTCCTTCCGGTGCTGGAATCTACGATATTGGAGAGGAGCCAGGGGAAGGTGGTGGATTCGAGGAGCTTGGTTAGGTGGGGGAAACCTGGGCGGGATCAGCGGAATCATGGTGGTAGACATTGGGCGGGAGGGGGGGGGGGGAGTTACCGGAGCAAAGGTGAACATGAAGCTGGGGGCAAGCTCGGGTAGAAAGAGGACACGCATCGTCGAGCCGCTGCCGCTCACCAAAGTCAAAGTCGTGATTCCCGACGCAGGCGCAATCCACCTTGAGCGCGTTCATCACGGGAACCTGCACCGTCATCGCAGCTCGCTAGCGCACGTTCGCTGCCTGCTGCCTGCTCGCTACGGTACATATGCCCCCGAGGGAGTGAACAGAGAAGGAAAGAGGGGTGCCGGATCACTCACCATGTGTGACCCTCTGGTCACCGCGCTCTCGACGCTTGGGTTGAACACATCCCCTGCGAAAAGCACCAGTCCCTCCTTCTCCTTCTCCTTCTCCTTGTCCTTGTCGGCGGTTCCCTCACTCCCGCTCGGTGCCGGGGTATCTCCGCCGCCGTCGCTTGTTTGCAAGCCCGATCGTGCACTCTCACTCGCATCATCGATATCCGATATCGTCACGCTGCTGTACCCCTCGCTCTCCGACGCAGAGGTCGCCGTGGCACTCGCACTCGTCGCACTTAGGCTGTCCCAATCCGTTCGGCGGGGTTTGTCCGCCCACTTTTCTCGTTCGGAGAGGAGCAGCTGGCCGAACTGGGCGACTGTGATCTGCGCATCTGGATCGGTTCCGGGTTGGAGCTTCGGCGCGCCGGGCTGAGGGACGTAGCGCTGGGATACGCGGTAGACGTCGTTGAAGCACAGGAGGGGGAGGTGGACGGTGCGGGTGGCGGAGTCGGTGTCGGGATCGGTGTCCGCGTCGGCGTCGGCCTCGGCCTCGGCCTCGGGGTCGGTGCGGGTGATACGTGGTAGATCAGGGTGGGCGGACATGCTGCAGGGAGAGCGGCGGCGCGGTGTGGTATGCCGCCGGATGGTGTGGATGAAGCAAGTAACCGCAATTGGACGGCGATTAACCAATAAACCAATCTCGACGGCATCGAGGTCGGGCCTGGGGCACGTGACTCGTACTCGGCATAGAACGGCGGCGAGGGCCGCACGAGCCGCGGCTGGTCCCACCGATGTCTTTGATAAATAACTTGTAATCGTTGTTTGGATTCACTACCTTTTTGTAGCCACGTAACTGATTTGATTACCTTTCGTCAACCGCGCGGCGTGCCTCGTGTCTGCCCAAAGCCTCCGCCTCCGCCTGGCGAGCATGACGTAACGAGCGAAGGTTCCGAGCCCGTTTTGACGTTCTGGGTGTGACGCGTGGGAAACGCAGTGGGCGTGTTACCCTGTACCCAAAGTTAATCAGAAGCTACGGCCTGGCTAGCCTCCTCGCCATCATCCGGTCGCGGCTCTGCCCCACGCCGTGGCCCGATGCCGTCACGCGGTGCGCCACACGCGGGGCCATGGCCGCGCCCTGGATGTCCCTGTAATCCTGTTACGACAGACACCGAAACCAGCTCCAACCTTTTCCACGCATCTATGCCATCTCAACGTCCCGATCGCATCGCATCCTATGCTATCGTTTCCACCTTGATATACCACTACGCCTTCTTCCTCTTCACTCGACATGCCATACGTCGCCCCCTCATTAACATCCTCCAGCGCAGTCGTCTCGACTGAAAGGATACACAACGGCATCGGAGCGAGTCAGACTCAGCCTCAGAACCGAGTCACACACAGTGTAACAACGAGCCAGAGGCCGCTTCCCAAAGCAGCAGCAGCGGCGCCGAACTCGCACTCGCACCCGAACCCGAACCCGCCGTCGTCTCGCCCAGTCGTCTCCTCCCCTCCGAAGCTGAATTATTAACCCCCCGACCCACCTCTTCCATGTCATCGTCATCCCCCGAGACGTGCTCGTGGCTCCAAAGGGACCCGGCGCGGATAGCGGTGTCCTCGACCTGGCGGCGATGGTGGATGTTGACGCGCCCGCCCCGGTCCCCATCACCTCCAGCACCGATGTCGACGCCGGGATCGATGCCCTATCCGCCACGCTCTCTTCGACCCACCTGGACAACCCCGATCATGGGCAGCGCCAAGTCCCTGCATCACCGCCTAATCGGAGTCCCTCGCCCTCCGCCCCGCCATCGCTGGTCTCGGACCCGGCATTATCCGGCTCATCATCCACCTCCATCGCGAGTCTCTCGTCCTCGGGCGACGCGAGCTCCCCACCGACAAGTGCGGGAGAGGCTGGCGTTGGCGGGATGGACAATGCCCATGCAGCACCGGGACACGGGCGGGGACATGGGCGACACCCGTATGGAGACGGAGCAGACGACGCGGTGACCCGTTACAAAGTCGGGCTGTACGCTTATACCGTGAGTCGCGCGACGTCCCGACGAAGCACATCGTTCGTTTGCACATACCGAATCCTCATGTGGCAAGATGGTGGTGGGTTCAAGGTAGTTGAGTGGCCTCACAGTGGAGTGGCCACGCCGATGGTTGGTCGAGTCAAGTCGTGTCGAAGTAGCGCAAGCGGATGCCTCTTGCCTCGAATCTCGTATCGTGTCGAGTGTGTGATCCAGCGCTGGCCGGGCTGACATCTCCAGCGCGACCTCTACCTCCAGGCACAACAATCCAACTCGCGCGCCGAGAAACGGAGAGAGTCCGTGTCGGGCTACAATACGTTCGGGGCGAAACAATCTGGCAGTGAGTGTGGCGCAAGCGGGCGCCAAACGGCGTGCTCGTACTCGTGCTTGTGCTCGCATGTCGAATACCAAGTGCGAGCCCCGTGTCTTGATCTTGCTGATGAGTCCTAGTGGAGCGGCTGGCTGCGAAAAAAGCATTGGCGCGCCGTCTTAACGCGTAGTCTGCACCGCGCTCGCTCGCTCCTGACGGTTGTATCGATCGGACTTTGCCTGAACGCAGTAGCGCTGTAATCGCCTTTACTTTGCCCTGATCCCCAACATCGCCCACCTCGGACTCTCGCACCATTGTCACCTCAATCCCCACCACCGCCGCCGCCACCGCCACCATCATCGCCTTGCTCACCATCGCTCCCGCCGCCCCCTCGCCCCTATCATCTCCATCACCATCGCCATAGCCTCTCGCTCCCTCCTCGCATACCTCGGTCGTCACAACTCACATCGAGTCCACTAGCATATCCCGATACACCTCCGGTTTTAGGTTTCGTCTTCGCCACGCCCGCCTTCGACCGGCTCACTCGCGCGCTCCATGTTCATGTAATCACCGCTTTCCTGTTTCTCGTTCGCCGCATTGACTCGACGCGGGATTGGCGATACATCCCGCGTCCGCGTCATAATTTGGGTATACCGAAAAGTTTTAAACCGCCTCGACTCGATCCCCCTCGACTCGATCCGCCTTGACTCGATCCGCCTCGACTCGAATCGGTTCGACGTTCCGAATTGATTCGATTCGCCTCGGTTCGCTCGCCGCCGCCCCGCTCGCCATCGCATTGTCCGCCATTCTGATCGCATCGCCATGGCCCTCGTCCTCGTCTCGAATCAGTATCATCTCGCCGTGCGGTCGCCGCCGTGGTCGTGGCCTCGGCGATATCTCTCGTCGGGGGTACGGATGTGGGCGTCCTCCTCCTTGTCCCTTCCTGCTGGGCGGATTGTACGCATCGCCTTCGGCACGCCGCTCGCCGCGCGCTGCATATCATCGACAGTCCCACGGCACCATGCTCTCGTCCTCGCGTTCTCGTCCTCGCCCGCTCTCCTGTTCGTAAATCACACGCCGAAGTCGTATGCGCGAAATGCGCCGCGCCCCGTCGCGCCCCGCCGTATTCTCTGTAGTCTATAGCGTCTTTTGTTTCCAGTGTCATTTCCAGTGTCCTTTGCTGTGTCTTATTCGAGTTTGGGTCTGTGATAGAGCCCCTCACCCTCAGCCCTCAGCCCTCGTACCGTGATGAGGGGAGGGGAGATATGTATCGATAATGTCTGTGATGGACTGTGCTTGGTGGTCACATCCCGTGCTCGTGCGAGTGAGACGATTTCGCTTCGGGATACATGATGATGTGCTCACGATCAATCATGATGATTCGTGATGATCACAGTATGTACGAGTACTCGTACAGTACCCGTACAGTATGTTCGAGTACTCGTACAGTACAAGTACAGTATGTTCGAGTACAGTATGATGCCTCTAAGACCGGTGGGGCTATGACTTGTAGTACTCGTACTCGTACCCCTCCCTCACGGGACGACAAGTGTGGAACGGACCGTGGTGTCATGTAGCAGTCGCACCCGATCCGCCAAAGTCCGCACTTGGGCTTGGGCTTGCGCCGGGCACTGCATAAACACTCGACACGACGAGCGGGCACTGAATACACCATCGCCGCGACGAGCGGGCATTGTAAGAGCCATGGACGCGACGAGCGGGCACTGCGAAGGGAGAGAAGGGAGAGAATCGGGGTGAGATCGGTCCTGTCGGGTCCAGGGTGAGATCGCGTCTGGCTGAATTTCGGAGCGTCCGTGCGCGGGGGCTACGACGTATATGGTACTGCAGTACGGACAGTGGATCACATCGACATGCAGTACTGTACGAGTACGAGTACAGTACGAGTACGGTAACAGTACGAGTACGAGTACGAGTAACATGTATTCACTGTACTCGTACTCTACAAGTACAGTACCCACAAGCCCCGCACAAAACCAAGCAGCACTCACACTCACACTCGCGGCCTCACCAAGCTCACACTCGCGCTCACACTCGCGGTTGTGCTCATACCGCTTCCGGAGAATCCGCGGTCGGTCGCACCGAGCCGTAACCATCCCTGCATGCTTGCATACAGTACCCGCAAAAGCGAAAAGCGCGTTGAGCGCGGTAGGTGTACAGTAATGTAAAGCAAAATACCAGTACGTCCGAAACGAAGAAAAGGAAAGTCCGTGATGAATCCGTGGCGCGCCCCCGCTCCACGGCCCCGCGCCACACCATGTGCAACTGTACTCAGGATCACTCGCCGAGTCTGGATTCCTGCCCAGCCCACTGCCCAGTCCACAGCCGAATCCATAGCCTCGTCCCGGTCCCCTATCCCATCTCCAACTCCAAATCCCCTGCCTACGTTCGGATTGAACCAACAACACGGACAACACTGTACGGCGACAACGCACCTCGCACCTGCACCGGGGCGAGGGCGAGGGCATCACCAGAACTGCGTGAGATCGGGGTGCAGCCCGTCGCGTTGCCGTAACACGACGATGTTGGATGTGGTAGTTGAGAACTGGCGGGGTTAGGTG
Source organism: Saitozyma podzolica (assembly GCA_003942215.1). Classification (NCBI taxonomy): domain Eukaryota; kingdom Fungi; phylum Basidiomycota; class Tremellomycetes; order Tremellales; family Trimorphomycetaceae; genus Saitozyma; species Saitozyma podzolica. The sequence goes on from RSCD01000001.1 coordinate 1,564,615, forward strand.
TCAGCGATGCGCGCGGGGTGGGAGGCGGTGGAGCGGTGGGTGGCTCGGGGCGTGCCGAGGCCGAAGACGACGACGATGACGATGACGATGAGGATGCCGGGTTTGAGCACTTTGCAGATAACGGGAGTGGGAGTGGGGAGTGGGGAGTGGGATGCCCAAAGCCTAAACCGGGCCAAAGCCGGAGGCGGAGCCAAGAGCACGGCCACGGCCACGGCCACGGCCACAGGCAAAGTCAGAGGCAAAGCCGAAACCACCATTCCAAGTCGAAGTCAAAGTCGGAGCCAAAGCCATGGCCTCAGCCACAGCCAGCCCAAAGCCAGATCCGAAGCGTACCCCAGCCAATGCCCAAGTCAGGGGAGCCAGAAGAGGGGAGTGTTCGACCACGCTCGGTCGACGACGCTCGGTCGCTCACGCGCTTGTCGCGCTTTTCGCGCTCGCTCGTGCGGTCGCTCGTACTCACCCCGTTGCCCACAAACACCCCTGCCCTTCTAGCCACCTCCATGTCGACCGCCACGCCCACCTCCCTCTCCCTCCATCTCGGATAGATATCCTCCCTCCCTACCCAAACATGATCCCACCCCTCGCTCTCTAGCCACATGCGGACTTCGTCGAGCCACGGACCGTGGGCGTCTGTGAGGAGGTAGATGGATCGGAGGAGCGGGTGATTCTTCCGCATCCGCCTCGCGCGGGCGATGATGTCCAGGACCTGGGGCAGGCACTTTGCGCGGTACAGACCCATCCGCGTGGCCTCGACGGTTTCGGGAGGGGTGGGGACGTTTTCGTTGCCCGGTAATGGCGCGTATTTGTTGAACCCGACAAAAGGGCTGCGACGGATCAGCAAGAGCAAGGGGCAAGGGACTCAGTCAAGATACGGCGAATATAGTGTAGCAGCAGTGGCGAAGGGGACAGGTATCGGAGGTCATATGTGTCCGGGCAGAAGGTAACAAGGCGGGTCAGACGAAGGGGGAAAGAGAACAACGGTATCGCAGTCCCGGCCCACTCACGCAGCCCGATGCCCCTTCTCATCACACACATCCTCCCAGTCCGCCCCTCTCCGGAGGTGCATCGCCAAGATATGTTTCCACCCGCTCATCCTGCCCGGCGAGCTCGACCACATCCGCGAGTCCCTGGAGAGGTCATAGAGGCTCGACTCGGGGGCGAGGCTCGGGATCGCGCGGTTGAGGATGGACAGCACGGTCGGGGAGAAGGCAAAGTGCTTCATCACGGGGGAGGTGACGAAGGTTTCGAGGAGGTCGAGGGGGCCGTGCGAGTCGAAGAAGCTGGGGCAGTCAGCGGGCGGACGGCGATGTGACGGGGCGAGGCGAGGCGATGCGATGCGAGGCGAGGCAAGAAGCGTTTACAGACTGAACCGGAATCCGGAATGAAAAGACTGGATATATGGGGACCTTTGGTGACCCAAGCAGTCGATACAGCCTGCACCAGTACTTTTCCCCTTGACGCAGCGTGCTGCACAATGAGAGGAAAGCTGGACGGGTAACACGGGGAGTACCATGACGGCCAGGTGAAGTGCAGGGAAGATGCCCAAAATCCAGCCCGACCCCGCTCACCTGTCATCAAACACCTCGCCCTGGATCCTGATACACCCATCATCGCTCCCCGCCAACAACACCTGGAGCTGATGCAGCCTCGCCTGGCCGTCCGCCGGGAGCTCGAGCTCCCCGTCGGGCGTCGAGTCGGTCTTGAGGGTGTAGGTTCGTTGGCGCCACGAGGGGCAGACGGAGGAGTAGTATGGTGATCTGCGCGTGTCAGCGGGGAGTGGGAAGTGGGACGGGCGCCGGGCATCGGTCAACGATCGCGATCGCGACCGAGCGTGTCAACGCGTCTTGTTCTGAGTGGGATCGAAGGAAGGGGTGGACATGGACGTGGACGCAGACGTGGACGCTAACGCGGGGGCGGGGGCGGGGCGGGGGCGGGTGGTTCGACGCGGGGATAAAGGGTTCGGACGGAACCTTAGGCTGGCCCATACAGAGGTGGGAGAGGTCCGAGAGGTGCGAGTACAAGTGGGATTTCGTCCACAGCGCCAGTCATCGCCAGTCGTCGACCTCCACCCTCACTCACGGAACCGCTCTTGGGGCCTGATAAAACGCCTCGAATCCCGAGATCGTCGTCGCGACGAAGGCGCTCAGGGGGATCTTGGCGGAGCGCCAGGGCCAGCCGAAGATGCGGAATGAGAACCACTGGGGGAGGGGAGTCAGCGATGCCTGCGTCAGATTCCACGTCGGAACGTCATGATGGCCAGTGACGGGAACACAATTTCGCCGTCCGCTTGTCCGCTGTCCACCGTCCGTTTTCCACCGTCCAATGTCCACCGTCCAATGACCACTGCCCAATCTCCACCGTCACACGTACACCGTTCAACGTCCGGAGTCCAATGTCCAATGTCCAATGTCCGAGACCGGTCCAGAGCTCAAGCATCGTTCCATTGCCCAGAGCTCAAGCACTCCTCCCCAGCCAACAACGAAACCCGACGGGGCCGGGATCACCGGACCGTCCGGAGCTGAAGGGGGTTGCGACGTAGGTGGAAGGGACGACGTGGGTGGAAGATTCTACCAGACGCCCGATGGTGCGTGCTGAACGCCTGTGCCAATCCATAGTCCCACTCACCGTGTCGTCGATCACTACCGGGTCAAAGGCGAGTGAGCGATTACCCAGGACGGCTAGGTGGTGGTGTAATCTACATAACATGAGCGGGGGGGCAAGTGTGGCGCGGGCTTGAGCCTTGTGGTTTAGAAGTCAAGATGTAATCCGACAGGGAAGACGCCACGCACAGTATTCGTTGCAGCTGCGATGCGTCGTCAGCTTGGTACGCCCCGCACACCTCGTACGCCTGGTCTGTGGCTTTGTAGCTCTGCACTGGCTCACCTGGTGGTTGAAACCTTCACGCCGCGGCATCAGCATCATCATCGGGCATCAATCAGGAAAGCCCGACTTGGATCTTCAAAGACGGCTTACCAGTCTCCACTGGCACGTCGAATCTGCTCTCATCAGCGCTCGTGTCGTACGGACTTGACTCGTCCCGCATCCTCGCCGCCAGCGTAACCATCACCATCTCGTGCAAGGCCGGTTCGATCCAATGGTGCAATCGGTCCAACGCCAAGTCCCACTCTGTCTCACGCTGCATTACTCCGTACCCACCTGACATATCTCCCTTCTCTCCCCTCCCCGTACCTCTCCACGCCATTCAGCTGTGGCAGCGCCCTCTCCGCGCCATACTCGGACTTCCAACTCGGGGGAAAAGGCGGCGCGGGTCTCCACGCAAAGACGAGCAGCACCACGAGGAACAGGGAGAGGAGTCGGACGTGCGGTCGGCGGTGCCATCCCGAGGGGAGGGAGGCGGAGAGGGTGTCGGACAGGTGGGAGAAGTTGGAGGTGTCGAATGTGAGTGGGGGGCCAAGGGGGTTGGGTATGGTGAGTCTCATGATGGCGGGAGAGGAAGGGGGGTGGGTAATGGGACGGGGGACGGGTCAGTGCGCGCAACGGCGACGTCGATGTGTCCACGCCGATTGCTGCGAGCTGTGAGCCCGGCGTGACAGGTGATGGGCCCGATGCAATGCCGAGATGGGCGTGAGGGATGTCAGATGGAGACGCCAAGAGTGAAGAGGTTAAAGTGATTTAGAGTACATGAATTGTAGCAAGTTGTGTGAGGATCGCGTGGTGGTTGGTGTGTATTTCGCGCGGGGGCAACACCACGGGCCAGGCACGACAACGACCCCGGGTACCTACAGCTTTGATTCCGGCTCACAGTGACGCGTCGACAACGACGGCGACGACGGCGACGACGACGAGGACGAGGACATGTCACTCGGATGCCATGGTGTACCCACTAGAAGCTACACATCACACACCGCACGTCACACATCGCACATCGCACAGAATTCGATGAATTGGATGACCCAGACATATCAGATGCATCACTGCGCGGCCAAGCTTCTCAAAAACCCCTCGCGCGACCCCCGGCTGGCGCTCACGCCTTCTCCACGTGCTCCGCCTTTGGTTTGTCCCCCGCGTTCTGGCTGTGGATCGCCACGTCAAACGCATCGACTTGGGCCGTCTTGAACTTGCGCGCGGGGACCTTGCGCTCGAAGAGCACGTCGAGCTCGGCGAATGTACGGCCGGAGGGTTCGGGGACGCGGAAGTAGGTGTACACGACGCAGAGGGCGCATCTGGAGAGTCAGCGCGAGCGCGGCGAGCGCGGAGGTGGGGGAGGGGGGGGGGGGGGGGGGGAGAAGCCAGGGAGAGAGTGTGAGAAGGAGATAGGTTGACTGATGATGAATGGGTGCGGAGGGGGCAGGGGCAAGAAGTAGCCGGGGAGAGGTAATGGGAGCGAAGGAGGCGACGTGGACCCCGTGACCATGGTGCACTCACGATCCGCCCCAGAAGAATCCGGCGTAGTTTCCCCAGTTCCACGCCGTCGGGTTGAGCATGTAGGGCGTAAGGACCGAGCAGATGATGTCTGCGGGGACAGTCAGCGTGCTCGGTACGACCAGCAACAACGAGACGAGACGCCACGGGCGCGGTCACTCACTAACGATCAGGTAGAGGTTCCTACCCAGGACCACGGTCTTAATCTGCAGGCGTCGTGTGGAGATCTCGGCGACGAGCGAGTAGGCGATGGTTCTGCGTCGTCAGCCTGGGTCTACGTCTGGGACATTTGCCCGCATCGCCCGCATCGCTCGCGTCGCTCGCGTTGCTCGCACTCACCCCACGGAGAGCTGGTAGAAGAGCGCCCAAACAATCATCATGATGCCGGTGACCAGGCTCGCGGTCTGCTTGTGCGCCGCTGGCACGAGGCCGAGGAATCCCATGACGAAGAGCGCGGCGCACAGTCCGCAGAGTCCCGTGAGGAAGAGCGTCCTCCGGCCCATGCCCCAGGCCATGAGTGCCCAAGCGCCAAACACGCCCACGCAGTTGATGGCGTACTGTCCCATGGCAAAGTTGTAGCTTGTCGACTGGTCCAGTCCGGCCTGCTCGAGGAAGTAGGTCGAGTAGTTCGAGAACGAGTTGCCCGAGAGGTTCTGCATCGCCCAGACCATGCAGACGATCTCGGTTCGGCGGAGGTTGACGCCCCGGAAACAGTCCAGGTACGACGCGCCGGTGGTGATCTCCTGTTCGAGCTCGGTGGTGTGGCGCATCATGTCGACGGTCTCGTCAGGGTCAAAGTCGGTCTCGCGGTCGAGGGACGTGAGGCGGAGGAGGGAACGTCGGGCCTCTTCAATACGGCCCTTGCGGACGAGCCACCAGGGGGACTCGGGCGCGAACGCCACGCCGATGAAGATGGGCAGGGGCCACATCCACTGCGGGGCGTCAACAATGCTCGCGACGACCCAGTCAGAGCCGAGGTCCGTTGTCCCGATCCGGCTCACCTGGAGGGCATACGGAATGCGGTACGCCCACTCATCCGTGCGCCAGAGGTTGCCCTTGATCACACCGATACCGATCAATTGACCAATTCCCCAGCAACAGTTTACATAACAGGTGAGGTAACCTCGGAGCGCGACGGGGCACACCTCGGAAGCGTACGTGATGGTGACTGCTCGATCAGCGAGGGGACGAGAACCCGAAACGACAAGCTCGCTCACGGGTCTGGAAGACACCCCAGGGGATACCCGCGAGGACTTCGGCGGCCTGGAGGGTCTGGATGTTGGGCGCGCAGAAGAAGATGGCGATGAAGCCCGAGATGAGGACGAGGCAGGCCATGACGGTGTACCGATAGCCGTATCGCTCGGAAACGAAGCCGTTGACTGGGGAGTGGGGTCAGTACCTCGTCGGGCTCACACGGGTGGGATGATGCTCACGCAGCAGACCCTGTTCCAGTCAGCAGCCGCAGACACCAGGTATGAGTGGGAGGCACTCACGATCATCTCGCCGACGTTGGCACCGTTGGACAAGCCGGCCTGCCAGGCCGCCGAGATCGAATACGTTCCGTCGGGCTGGAGCGTCCCGTACTTCTTGTTGAACTGGGGGAACGCATCTGCGCGGGCCTCAGCGAGGAACTCACTCCACCTTGGGAGACATCGAGTCGCTTACAGAAGTTATTGGTGAGTGAGAGCTGGTACCCCTCCATGATGATACAAGTCGAGATGAACATGGACCAGAACACTGCCTTGGGGTAGAGCCGGACGCCCTGCATGAGGGTCATGTTGTGTTCCTTCTCTACGAGCGGGGCGTGGCGTCAGCGGGTTGAGTTCATGATCAACGAGGAGTAGGAAAGGAGGTTTAGAGAGGTGGGACTGACCCGTTGCCAGCCTGGCATTGGCGGTGATCTGGTTGATGGACTTGATCCTCTCCATCTCTGTCTCCTCCTGCATCTCTGCTTCTTCTACACGCGCATCACGCGTGGGGGAAGGAGCGAGCTCGGACATGGCGACGGCAACGGGTTCGGACTCCTGGGTGGGATATGTGCGACTTTGAGTCGAGGTGGACGCGGACGGTGGCGTTGGGGAAGGTGATGGTGGGTGGTCCGACTGGGTTGGGGCTGATGAGGGGCCGGGGAGTCCTGCTTCTCCCATGGCTTATATATGTCTCGAAGGGGACCTGGGGAGAGGGCGTAGGGGGTATCCGCGGGGCGATCGATCAGCTGCTCCAGGACGAGCGAGGAGCCCGGAGCGTATTGCGGGGGTGTGTGTGGATGTGAAATTGGATGAGATCTCCGGACCGTTCGCCGGCGGTATGTGACACGGGTGCGACCGTGCTGGTGGTGGGAGTGGGAGACAGGCAGGTTTGTCAGAACGGGATGTGGAAAAGATGAGGATTGTGTGGATGCAAAACGTCCCGGATGGCTTAGCCTGAGGAGGGAGGGGTTGGGAGGGTGAACCTGTGAGTGCAGTGGTGCAACCCGGCGACGCGATGGGCGAGCAAGCGAGGGGCGAAAAAACCGGACAGAGAGGCTGCGTCGTCAGCGGCAATGCCACGCCAGGAAATACTGAAACGGGCGAAAACCGGAAGGGGGTGCCTGGGAGGTACCGCCGGCCCAAAGGGATCCGAACCCTGCCGGGCAACCCAAACCCAATCACGGGCCGACCATTGCCGTGGGTTAGAGGGGTGGTTCAATAAACTCACGTCCTCGCACACCCGCCGCCGTTTCGCGCCACACTCGGCGTGCTCTCGGCGTTGGCTCACCGAGTCCGCGCGTTGGTCGAGGTGTTGTGGTTGCCAAAGCCGAAATCGGACTTGCACCACGCCACGAGGTTCGGTGTACCGGTACCCCGTCCGACCTGCCGATCCATCCTCTGCGTGGTCGTCCGGCCTTCGTTTCCAATGATGTTCGAGGAATTACCGATGCGTGCACTACTCTGGCTCCGGTACCGGACCGGGGCGCTGTGGGGTGGGGCGCTGGGCTGGAACCCATTCTTCCGGCCGTACGGGGGGTTTGCAACCGACCTCCGGCTCCCCGCTTGTGGCTTGACCGGCCTATTTGTGTTCCGGAAAACCGTCAACCGGCCGGTTTTTGCATCGGGTTGGCGCACGGCGCGAGGTCGGTATACGGGTGGTTTTTGGATGCGTTGGGAAGGAAAAGCGTGGAGCGCAGGATATAACAATAGGTGGTCTGGCCACTCCGTCTCGTTCCCAACGACCATCCATCGCATCCACTGCAACCACCCCAACAGCAGTCTCGACAAAGACACTTAAGACACTTTCTGCTTGCTCCCACCTCGAACTTGACTCCTCGCCGCCATGGTCCACGCGCCGGAGGTCACCGACTACATCAAGCGTCAAGCCACCAAGCTCGATGCGGTGTCGGACGATATCGACGCGGTTAACGTGTTGAAGGGGCAGAAGAAGGTGGACGCCGCCGTCGCCGCCGCGGAGGAGGCGAAGAAGCAGGCGATGTTCGATGACGCGTCGGTCTTTGATAGCGAGAAGGACAAGGCGGCGTTCAGGCAGTACGAGGCGGCCTGTGACCGGGTCAAGAACTTCTACGCGGTTAGTGGAGGAGACTCTTCTTGGTTGTGCTTCCTTGTCTTGGGCGAGTCCAGGACATCGCAAAGGATCGTCGTGGCACGGGGGATGATGAGCGTGGGCGAGGCTTGCCTGCCATCCCGGTGTCATCGGCCCCGTGCCGGCTTCACCGGTGCTGGAACCTCCCGTGCGGTCCCCGTTCTATTTACGTAAACTGACGCTTTGTGCAGGAACAACACCGCAAGCAGACGCTCGAGTGGAATCTCGCCGCGCGGGCCAAGTTCCTCAAGCAGGAGAACGCCCGGATGTCAGTCTGGTCCGCGATGGAGATGCTCAACACGCTCGTCGACGAGTCCGACCCGGACACTTCGGTGGGGCAGATCGAGCACCTTCTGCAGACGGCCGAGGCGATCCGGCGGGACGGCAAGCCGGACTGGATGCAGGTGACCGGGCTGATCCACGACTTGGGGAAATTGATGTGCTTCTTCGGCGCGGAGGGGCAGTGGGACGTCGTCGGGGACACTTTTGTCGTCGGGTGCAAGTTCCCAAAGGAGATTATCTACCCGGAGACCTTCAAGGAGAACCCGGACTACTACGACCCGAAGCTCTCGACCGAGTATGGGATCTACGAGCCCAACTGCGGTTTGGACAACGTGATGATTAGTTTCGGGCATGATGGTGAGTCGGCGCGGAGCGAAGCGGCGCGGAGCGAAACGGCGCCGGTCAGGCCAGAGCCAGAGTCAGAAAAGAAAGGCATCCTGGTCCTGGCTGTTCGTGGGGGCCGATAATTGATCCAAATTTGATGCTGACGCCGACGCAGAGTACATCTACAACATCTGCAAGAACCAGAGCACGCTGCCGCGCGAGGCCCTCGCCATGCTCCGCTTCCACTCGTTCTACCCGTGGCACCGCGAGGGCGCTTACCGCCACCTCATGAACGCCGACGACCACGAGGACCTCAAGGCGGTCAAGGCGTTCAACCCTTATGACCTTTATTCCAAGTCGGACGACCCGCCGAAGGCCTCCGAGCTCAGGCCTTACTACGAGGAGCTGATCTCGCGGTACTTCCCGGCCGAGGTGGTTTGGTGATCGCGAACGCACACACGCACCGAACCAAACATCAAACACGTTTTCGGCTCCACCCACAACCCACTTGCCGAAAACCTTTGCCAGTCCCGTCATTCCGTCAGTTCATCATTCCGACATTTTCTTCCCTTGCGCATGAGTCAGTGGGGTGGGGTGTATATCATCGCGAGATGAGGCGCGGTTGTAGATCACAAGATTATTATAGCTGGAGGCAGTGTCAGAAGCATTTTGCATAAAGCGGTAGATAGCACACGATGACATGGACGTTGTTCTCCGCCCGATATCGTGCACGACCTTTCAACGCGAAATCAAACTCTGGCGAAAAGGTCTTTGGCTTTGATCTCACCACGCCCCTCCCACACCTCGCCACGCCCGGCCTCGCTGCCTGCCTGCGTACTGTTTGTAGTCCGCCCTCAAGCCCTCCCGGACGTGTTATGGAACACATCGCATTTCTCCCGGCCCAGGTCGTTGGCCGCAGGCCGCGCCATTCTTCGGGCGGGATCTATTCCTGCTCTCCTGTACGAGTACAGGAATACGCCAGGCTCAATACATGTACCTGAACGAAGCCGTGTTCTGCCGGTCCGTGAGGTCGGCAAACGCGTTATCGTGCTGGATGACTTCGGTCTGGACGGGACGTCGAATTAAAAGGCACAGATGTCAGCTACGATTGACCGAGGACAGAGACTACACATTACAGTAGCCACGCTGTTTTCCCACAGGGATATGTAGAGACAAGTACGAGCATTGTACGAGTAGAGTGTTGGACAGTACGATGGGCAGGACGAGAACCCGGAAACACCCGCTTCACTCACCTCCTGCGTATCAGGCGTCGTAGCCAGCTCGTGCTCGGCATGCTGTTTCCGCCGGAGATGATTACGCCGCATGAGCATCAGGCGGAGCACGACGGCCATGACGCAGAAGAAGGCTGCGGGCGGGGCGGGGCATGGTGTCAGCGAGAATCCATAACTGGCGTCATCCACGAAGACAAGGACAAGGACAAGGACAAGGAAGTTGAGCATCGAAGACAACTCCGGAGAGATTCCCAGACTGGGGAAAACGACACGGATGAGAAGACCTCATCGTCTCATCATCGTCGCCTCATCGCCTCGTCGCCACGACTCACCGTAAAGCGCAATATGCACGGCAAACGCCGTGTGGTACCGCGGCGCGTCCCTCGATTGGAAGATCTGCGGACCGATAATGGCGCCCAGAGCGTAGGCGACGAACATGAGGGTGAAGACTGTGACTTTTTTGGTCTGGCCGGCTGCGGGGAGTGGGGCGTTAGTGTTTGAACGACATACAATAGGTACTTTCTTTGTGCGAAGTGGTACAGTATGGTTCGAAGTTGTGATGCGACGTGGTGCGACGTGGTGCGAAAGAACACAAAAGCGTGCGAAAGGGTGTGAAAGGGTGAGAAAGGGTGCGAAATGGTACATATATGATGCGAAATGGCACAAGTTTCCTTGTCGGTGTCGACGAGAGAAAGACAGATGGAGATATCCAAGATCGCGTCGACGCACCGACATTACGAGTGAGTAGACTCCACAGGAGGTTACCCGACACAATGACAAAGTTGGCGAAATCTGATTCGGACGAGTCGTCAGTGTCGATCCAGCAATGGTATACTGCACACGTGGAGTCCGCTTTCTCAGAGAGCTACGGGCCTCTTGGGAGGGGGATGGTGGGGGCGGGGGTGGGGAGGGGGGGAGAGGGCCCCCGTGATGGAACCACTTGGCGACGCTGGCGAAACACTGCGACCCACAGAACGCGATGAGAAGCCCCGGCGCCGTCTTGGATGTCACTGCCACGCTGTCGAGCGCGATGGTCCCCGACATGGCGACGACTACGTGGGGATGGAAATCAGTTCCCGCCCTCGACCTGACCTGTCTGCTGTGTGGTGATGAGCTCTACGCACGCATAAAGCCGATCAGGACAAGGCACGTCTGCTTTGTCACGCGTGCGAGCCATGCGGAGCCTGAATGCGACACGCGAGAAGACCAGCCGTCAGCTCGAGAGATTCGTTACACTACAGTACGAGTACCGAGTACTTGTACTCGTACTGTACGAGGTAGAGCAGGCGTCGTTGTACAGTACACCGTGAAGTGCGTCAAGTGGGACCGCTGCATGTCTCGAAACCGAGTCGCCGACTCACCCACGAAAATCATGACGCTCCAACCTCCCTGGGCGAGGTTGAGCAGCTGGGTCTGCGCCGTGCTGAACCCGAGGCCCTTGACGATGATGTTTGAGAAGGTGGAGAGACCGTTGGTGATGAGGAAACAGGTGAATTGGAGGATGAGGTAAATCCAGACCACGGGGTCTCTGAGGGCCTACAGTACGCGTGATAAGCGACGAGGAAGTCACAGACACCCGTCAGTCGCGTTTCTTGCGCCAGACACCATACGGCTGGCAGTGTTAGAAGGCGCACGGGGATTGGCACACCGTGCACCGCACGGGAAAGAGCTGTACTCTGTGCATAGTACATAAACTGGTTGGTTAGCGCTTCTTGCCCATGCAACTGCCTCCCGGATATCACTTACAGATTAAGAGTCTGCTGCCCTACCTACAACAAGCCTGTCACCACCATGTCGACCGATTCTGCTACTCCCACTACGCTGTCGGCCGTGCCGAAGCTGCGCGGGAACGCCAACTACATCGAGTGGCGAGAAGCCATCGAGGAACAGTTGCTGGCTCATGACCTACTCGACATAGTCGAGGGAACGGAGGAAGAGCCATTCGGTCAGAAGGGTGTGAGGAAGAGGAGGGCGGGATCCGTCATGCCAACCGGTGGTACAGGGGACCCTGGGGATGCTCCCAAAGCTCTGTCAGCCGTGGAGGTGAAGCAGTGGAAGGACTGGTCGAAGCGTGAGTCCAAAGCCCAGGCTTGGCTTCGCATGACCTGCACGGAGGGACCAAAGCGTTCGATCATGGGGATGCTCTCTGCCCATGAGATGTGGTCCCACCTGGAGAACACTCACATGGTTCGTACCATTGAGCGACAGGGACAGCTTCTCCAAACCCTTGCCTCCTTCCGCCTCTTGTCAGCCAATTCGAAGGCGATGACGACGCATATGGAGTCGTTCCTTGTCACTCTCTCGAGGTATGAGACTGCGGGAGGAATCCTACCAGAGAGTCAGCAAATTGTTCTCTTCCTCAACAGTCTCCCGGCCGCCATGGAGCAGTGGAAGGACACCTATGCAGCGCTGGACGAATACCGACAGACCTGGGTTGAGCTCGAAAGGCTCTGGAACCGCAAGGTTGAGGACAAGGAGAGGTACGAAACCTCTAAGGGATCCCACTCGAATGGGGACGCATTGGCGACTCATGGAGGGAACCATGGCCAGAAAGGGAAGAAGACGGGAGAGAAGAAGGAGAAGAAGCAAAGGGACATGTCGAAGGTGAAATGCTGGACTTGCGAGAAGACCGGTCACTTCAAACGCGACTGCCCCGATGCCGAAGACTCGAGCAAGAAGGACAAGACGGACGGCCAGGCGAATGCTGCAGTAGAAGCGGAACCAGGCCGTGCAAGATGCGACTGGACTCGACAGCGAATGGGTTATCGACAGTGGTGCGACTCACCATCTCTCGGGTGACCCAAAGGTCTTTGCTTCAAGGTCCGACTTGCCTGAGCCCTTCAGCTTCTCCCTGGCGGGACAGGGGTCTCTCACTGCCGAGCAGATGGGGGAAGTGCCTCTGCGTCTGCCATCCGGTCACGGACTCAGCCTTCAAGACGTCTACTTCACACCCAGTGCAAGGCTGAACCTGTTGTCGGCTAGCCGCCTGCTCTCTCGTGGTTGGACGATATCCCTAGCGCCCTCTGGTGGTCGGATCAGCAATGGAAAGGTCGATGTTCCGCTGGAAAAGCGAAAGGGGCTGTGGGTGCTCACCGCCAAGTCGGCGAATCAGGCAACCCATGGTCGCGTGCTTGTGACAACCGGTGCAGAGTCGCTTCATGCTGCACTGGGCCACATTCGAGGCAAGAAACTTGAGGACGCCGCGGCCCAAGCGGGCCTCAAGGTGGCTGATGTTATGCGATCGGCCGAAGGTTGCTCGACCTGCGCAGAGGCGAAGGCAACGAAACAACCGAAGGCGGGGACAAGTCCCCGGGGAGCATACGCCGGCGAGCTCGTCCATGTCGACATTGCGGGTCCATTCCAGCCTGCGAAGGCAGGCGAGGACCACTTCCTGGCTTTGGTCGACGACTGGAGCAAGATCAGCTTGGTGGTACCAATGGGCGGGAAGACTGAGGCCTACCGGCATTTGCGCGCATTCGTCTCGATCATGGCGCGTTTGGCTGCCCCTCGGGCTGTGCGGTTTGTGCGCAGCGACGGCGGTGGCGAGTTTGGCAGCCTGGAAGCCCAAGCTTGGTACCGGGAGACCGGAATACAGCACCAGGTGTCGCCGCCATACACACCTGAGCTCAATGGTGTAGTCGAGCGCTTTATGCGCACGGCGAAGGAGATGATCACGGCGATGCTGAAAGGGTCAGCCTTACCTCACGAGTACTGGACGCATGCGGCTCGGCATGCGGCGTGCATCATCATGAAGACGACAAAGGTGCAAGGGAAGACGGCATGGGAGAGACTCACTGGACGTGAACCGACCCTCCCGACAAGCCGTGTCTTCGGCCAGAGCATCCCGGTCGCGATCCCGCGAGCGGTGCGAACCAAAGGGTCTCTCACCAACGCTCGCGGCGTCGGGGGGACGCTCCTGGGCCAGCGTTGGGATAGAGTTGGTTGGATAGTGGAGCTCGAGGATGGCAAGGTGATTGAGACCAAGGAGGTGAGTAAGACGACAACGAGCGCCGGCGACAGTGGCATTACGGGAGGATGGCGCCACATGGGCGCTATTCCCGTGTCGACACCGCAGACGGACACCGTACGTCTACCAAGCACCTCCTTCGACACCAATGACAGCGACCTTGACAACGGCTCCGTTGGGGACGAGGGGGACGAGGGAAACGGCGACGAGCAAGATGGGACCCAAGAGTACGTCCCCTCCGAAGCCAACGTCCATCGGCCGCCCCCAAGCCAAGATATTGCAACCCAACCGACGGCAACATCGGCCCCTCCTCGCATTCGACACGGCTGGACCTACGAGGTGCGCACGCCGGAGACGCAGCGCAATGCCATTGAGGTCGAGATTCTGCCGACCCGCACGCGCAGCGGACGCACTGGCAATAGTGGCGAGGCGAATTGGCTCAACTGGCAAGGTCCCGAAGCGGAAGAGCACCATCTAGCGTCTTCTGCAGCTATGGCATTGGTAATGACCAACCTCGATGACGAGCCCGCCAACCCGCACGAAGCCAAGCGCACTGGCGAGGCAAAGCAGTGGCTCGAAGCCATGGCAAGCGAGATCGCCAACATCGAGAGTAAGGGCACCTGGAGAGAGGTAGTGGTTCCCGAGAACCGCACACCCATTGGTGTCCGTTGGGTCTTTAAGAGAAAGAGGGACGAGAAGGGTCAGGTGGTGAGATGGAAGGCTCGCATCGTCGCCAAAGGGTATAGTCAAGTCCCCGGTGTCGACTTCGAGCAGACCTACGCCCCCGTCGGTCGCACAACATCCCTGCGCATCCTACTCACCCTCGCAGCCCAAAGGGATTTGGAATTGCGACAGGCCGATGTCGAGGGTGCATATCTCAACGGTACGTTGGAGGAAGAGATCTACATGGCCTTCCCTGAGGGCTACAAGCCCAAGAACGACCACGCCACAGGCCTGCGACTCGTCAAGTCGCTGTATGGCCTCAAGCAGTCCGGACGGGCTTGGTGGATCGAACTCGGCACCGCCCTTGCGGGTGTTGGGTTCAAGAAGCTCGAATCGGACTGGGGTCTCTACTACAGAACGGCGACCAGTGACTATGGCGAGGCCTTTCTCCTGGCTTATGTGGACGACATCCTCATCGCAGCGACCGCGAGCAAGACGATCGACCACATCATGGCTGCCCTCAAGGATCGCTGGAAGATGACGGAAATGGGCGAGGTGCGTATGATCCTCGGCATGCGTGTGGATCGGGACCGCCCCTCTCGCACTGTCACCCTCTCGCAGCCTGCGTATGTGGATAAGCTACTCGAGCGCTTCACCCCGTCGGGCAAGAAGAGATCAACACCTCTCGCGATCCTCAAAAGGCTGGGACCAGAGTACCTGGCGGCGGCCAAGGAAGAAAAGGAAGCAGGAGGAGCAGGGGGAGCGGACAAGGTACGCTATCAAGAGATCGTGGGATCCCTGCAGTGGATCGCCACCTGCACTCGCCCCGACCTCGCATTTGCCGCATCCTGGCTCGCTCGGTACACCAGTGCCCCCACCGCCGGTCACCTCAAGGTTGCTCTCGAGGTAATCGATCACCTCGGAAGCACCCGCAACATGCGCCTCACCTTAGGCGGCAAGACGGCAGAAGCAGAGCTAGAGGGTTGGGTGGATGCAGACTGGGGAGGCTGTCACGACACTCGAAGGTCAACCACTGGGCACATCTTCATGCTCGGCGGCTCTGCAATCGTGTGGACATCCCGCAGACAAGCTACGGTGGCCTCGTCGACAGTTGAGGCTGAGTATGTGGCGGTGTCAGAAGCTGCTCGTGAAGCGGTGTGGCTCAAGGGACTCTTGGACGAGCTGGGTGTAACCCCCAAGGAACCCACTCCCCTGTGGTGCGACAACCAGGGTGCGATACGACTTGCACGGAACCCAGGTACTCACCGACGCACCAAGCACATTGCTATAAGGTGGCACCTCATTCGGGAACTCATTGAGGACGGTGTGGTTCGGCTTGGATACGTCCCCACCTTTTCTCAAGTGGCGGATATCTTCACCAAGGCCCTCCTTCCTGCGCCCCATCGCTCGCTTCGAGCCAGTCTCGGTCTGGTCCTCGACGGCGAGGACGCAGACCTCGAGGGGGAGTGTTAGAAGGCGCACAGGGATTGGCACACCGTGCACCGCACGGGGATTGGCACACCGTGCACCGCACGGGAAAGAGCTGTACTCTGTGCATAGTACATAAACTGGTTGGTTAGCGCTTCTTGCCCATGCAACTGCCTCCCGGATATCACTTACAGGCAGTGGTGACGCTATGGGACAGTGATGATGAAACCGAATCAATCGCCTCGCTCACCTCCCACATCTGTTCCCACTTGAACCGCCGATCCTGCACTCCCAGCTCGTTCACCCGCAGGCGCTCGATGATGAGTGTTTTGGTCCGGTCGTCCCAGCACTGGCCAAGCGCAGGTGTGTCAGCGTATAACCATCCAAAGTCCCAGCAACGTATTGCGGTTGGCACAGAAGGAGTGTGTGAAGTCACCTTAGCCTTCATCGGCGAGTCGGGGAGGAAGATGAGGAGGATAACACCCCATATGACGGTGAGGCCTAAAGTAGACCACTTATATCAGTGCGCGGATCGAGTTATGGCCTCGCATAGGTTGTGGTCGACATCGTGCAGAGAGGAATTGACGAGAATTGACGATGTAATGTGAGTCGATATGTGTCGGGTCGGTGCGCCCCACTTACCGCCGACGATGATGAACAGCGCTTGCCACGAGTAGATGGGTGCGTCGTGCACGTACGTCAAACCGAACGCGAGGAGTCCAGCAACACAAAGCCTAAACGAGTGAGTATGGCTCCCGGGTTGATTTGGGGGGAGAGTTCAAGCGTTATGCCACCCCAGGGAAAAACGGAGTGGGACCGGTAAGACCTACTGGACGCCTTGTTGGCAATACCAGTAACTGAACTCATCAGCTCTGCTTCGCGACGCTATCGACCCTCTGCATCCTTATGAACACTCGCCTGATGATGGTCGGGTGCTCGTTCCTGCGGTAGTACATCACCGTGAGAGTCATGAGCGACGGCTGAACGCCTCTACATCTCGTCAATACATCTCCAACTCGGCCCGTACACGATCCAGAGTCCAGTCCAAGTCTGTTCAGGATCGGATACTCTGTTTGGTGCCACTTACGACTCAAACAAACCCAGGAGGAACCTCACGGCCATGAGCGCCGACCAGGTCTTACAAGCCGCGTGGAGACAGATGAGAACGCCCTGGTTGGTGTGTAGGTGTCAGTAGCGAAGCGGTTTCCATTGAAGCACTGAGCAGCGTGGGGAAGTGATCGGGCGAGGTTGTACGACTCACCCAGATGATGACGAGACAGGAGAGGAGTTTGGCGATGGGGACGCGCTGGATCAGACGATTCACGGGGAACTGAATGACGGAGACAAATCATTATCAGCGGTCAACTCGGTGGGACCTGTCGGGTTCGGGTGCTCAGCTAGACGATTGGCGGGGAGGTAAGACAAAAGGAGATTGGACACGGAACCATGGCGACACCGCTCACCTCGCCAACTAGGATACCGATGTACAAGATCGTGCCGAGCAGAGCGTACTGCTGTCCCACGAGGTGCGTATCCGTCTGAATGCCCATGACCGACGAGAAGGCGAGGGTGCCCTTGTCGACTGTTGGGGTGTGTCAGGAAGGCCGATTGCGGGGACGAGGAGGAGAGCCTTCACACGTACAGGTTTGGAAGAAGTAGGTGATCACGAGGAAGGGAAGAATACGCCGGTCGAGCTGGTAGAGTACCAATGATCAGCTGCTGTCCAAATCCCATCCTAATCCGAATTCGCGGAGCGAGTGCGAGTACAGTGACCGTGCTCGTACAATGCAAGAGACTGGTCTGCGGAAACCAAGGCATGTGTCAAGTGATCGCCCCACCCGCCTCACCATGCGCTTGATCTGCCGATTGGTCTCTTCGTCAATGACCACCGAGCTGTCGAGGTATTTCGCCGTCTCCGCATCGATCTGCCCCTCATGTTCGAACGCAGCGGGGAGGGTTCGGGCGGCCTCGATGTCGGCGGGGTGGGAGGTGGGAGCAGGCTGGCCAGCTTGGCCCGAGGTGGTCAGATCCGCCTGGGCCGGCTCTGGCTTGGCTACCGGTGTGGCTGGAGTGGTGGTAGAGGTATGTTCGACGTGCTGGGATTGGGGCTTTCCTTTCTCGCCAGTGCGATTGGTCGTCATGATGTCGGAGAACCGCTGCGTTTAGCAAGACGTTGTAAGGTGTCTGGAGGGCGCGAGTTACAGGAGTGGTGGTCTCGTCAATGCGCCAGTGGGAATGCAGTAGGCAGAGGCTCTTCAGCAGATCGTTCGTCTGCGGGGGTGAGAGGCGTCGGTGTCACTGTCGGTGTCGGTATCGGTTATACATCTTAAGCAGTGTTACCGACGTTGTTCGCTCGTCGGCAGGACACGGCAACAGACGAACGCCAACAGCCAACACCGCGACATCTCGGACCGTCTTTCTTGCGAAGATGCGGGACATGAGGGATATCCGGGCCGGCGGCTCCATGGGGCGAAGCGACGTGTGAGATGGCAGGATCGCGAGGGAAGGGAGGTACCGCGCTGATCGAGTGGGCTGCTGTGGTCTTGGGACAAGGACGGAGATTGAGTGGAGGTGGAGTTGGAGTTACGTTCGGTGCCTGCCTGCACACCAAGATCACCAAGATTGGTTAGTTCGACACTCGCATCGGCAAGACCCGGTTGCGGCGGGCTGTCGACGGTCATTGGGGCTTTGTCAATCGGCTTGGAACGGTCTATCTTTTGGATGCCAAGACTGCATTGCCTACTCACGAGTACTCTACAAGACAAAATGTGAGATAACATCTAAGCAGTGTGACCTCTCCACCCGTCCGTTCCCACGCCCGTTCACCCCGTTCCCCCGCCCGTTCCCCTTCCCCACGCTTCTCATCCCTTCCCACCCCTCACCTTGGTCCCTTGCATGCGGCGCTACGCCTCCAACACACCCACCGCCGCCTCCCCGCTCTTCTTCTCGACGCCCGGCGTGTCCACCTCGTCCTCGCCGCGGTACGCCACGTCGACACCGACCACCCTCTTGCCAGCCGCGTACACCTCGACCTCATCCTCTGTCCATTCCTTGAACTTCTCGTCTCTGTGGATGAGGTAGCTCTGCTGCGGGAAGATCACCGCGAGGAGGTAGTATGTCAGCCCGGCGGCGACGCCGGTGGTGAGGAAGGCGAAGTAGTAGGAGTGGGTCAGGGCGATGTTTGAGGCGAGAGACTTGAGGCCCATCGCTTGGAGGACTACGAGGGTTAGATACAGCACGATAATCGAGTTGTACGAGTACTGTCACTGTGACTGTCTCTCCTGCACTGTGCATATTACACAGGAGATCGTGATCGCGCTTGCCCCGCGGAGGCGTGTCACACCCACTCACACCCTGTGAAGTTGACACCCGCGCCAACGACGTACGCGGTGATGGCTCGCCAGTTGACCCCGTACGTGTAGTCTGTTTCGTCAGCGCGGGAAACCGGAAACTGGAAACAGACGTTGGCAAGCTCCCACTCACAATACGGACCGCTGCGGTCGGCGGTGTACAACCATTTGAGATCCAGCCTGCCCTTGGCGATGATGTAGTAGTCCACGAGGAGGACGCCGATGATTGCGAACAGGAAGATCTGGTACGATCCCACAAATGTGACGAAGATGCTCGCCGAGCCGAGGAGGAACCACGGGTTGATCCTGCAGACACGATCAGCGGGACTAAGACTCGGGCGGCGAGCTGACGAAGAGGGATCAACAAGCCCAAGCCGACGCCGAAGCCAAAACCGAAGTCTCGGCCTTGCCGTCAAGGCAGCGGGACTCACGCGATAGTCATGATCATGCAGATGGCGAACGCTCTCTTGATGGAGAGGTATTTTGGAAACAAGGACGAGATGTCGTTACCGGCCGGCAGGACGTTCTCGAACACACAAGAGAACAGCGCAGAATAGGTGAAGCCTAGCGCGATGAAGAAAGCGCCGGCGCGGTGGGTCGCGTCGTAGTTGTCGGTGAGGATTTGGTCGAGGTAGGTGAGTGGGTTCCTACAGTGTCGAGTCAGCGTCGAGCGATTGCGAGTGCGAGCGGGGGAAGCAGTCCCGGGGTCCGGTCCAGACGACTCGACTCACCAGATGACGGTGCCGTAGATCCGTTGGGAAGAAGCTGCGACAATCATACCGATGAGGGTGGTGATGAACTGCGAGGAAGCGCAGAGTCAGCGGGGCAGGTCTTTCAGCCGAGAGCACGGGGATCTCGTGTCGATACCGACCGACAGGGCACCAGAGGGACCACGACTCGGCCCGCTTTCGACTCGCGACGCTTTCAACTCGCCCCGGTTTTGGCGCGTCGGACAGCAGCCGCTGTACTCACGTTGGACATCGGGAAACCGAACACCTGACCAAAGATCGGATCCCTCCTCTTGGTCGCATTCCTCTGCCAGTCACTCGCGTTGCTCGCAAAGGTCGAGCACCCCGCCGCGGCGAGGAGCGTGAAGCGTACGATGAGCCACACCCTCGCGCTCCCGTGGACAGTGGCTTTGGTGGTGAGGGTGTCGCCGACGCCTCCGGACGCTTTGAGAGCCATGGCGAGCATTCCGACCGAGGAGAGGATGTACGCGACGAGCTTGAGGTGGATGAGGAGCTTCCATTTGGGGATGGAGAGGAAGAGCGCGAGGCAGGTCACGAACCAGAAGAGGAAGAAGCCGCACATCTGGGAAGAGGTGAGGGCGGACGAGGCGGGCATGTGGTTCGGGAGTCGCGCGATGGAAGGGAAGATCGAGTGGAGGAGGATGTAGATGCACTGGCCCCCTGGACACGGGAAGAGCGAGGACAAGTAAACCGCTCATCAGCGGGTAGGTCGGTGAACGGTGGGGTTGACACACTCACCAGTCACGGTGTTCACTCCGTTCCATACACAGGCGGACAGCGCCCGATTAAACACCGGCCAGGCCGCGCCGTAAACACCAAAAGACGAGCGACAGTACACCGGGAAGCCGACCTGACGCCGCATCAGAGTCGTCAGAGTCATGTCGAGCACGTCGGGTTGGGTGGCATCGGTACAAGTCGAGACATGGCAGATTGTCACTCACATGGTACACCGAACCCGCCCGGCCATTGACGACCATGAACTGATGCGTCTTAGCGTTGTATGCGAATCACGGTACTTGCGCACGTCATTCGAAGGTGAAACCCACAAGACTGATGAGGAGGTAACCAAAGAATTGACACAGGATCCCGTCCCAGACAGCTGAGAACCATGAGAGAGGCTTCGTGCGCAACACAAACAGAACGCCGCCTAAAGGGGTAACACGCACATATACCATACTGGGTCGGTCAGCTCATCGCCCCTGCTGCGGTGTGGCTTCACACTCGGATGTGTCAGAGTCCGCTTTGCTCACCGTCAAGAACGAGCCTCCGCCGAGCCAGTTGGCGACAGTCCCAACAGCCGAGAACCAGAAGACGGTGAAGGTGAGAAAGTCCCAAGTCCTGGTCGTGTGAGCGATGAGACGTTGCAGCACGAGTACTCGTATTCGTACACGTGTAAGACGGTGGACTGGGACTCACCGCCTCTCCTGAGGGATTGGCAGCAGATCCTCGTTCTCGAGTTGTTTCTCCCTGCCCTCTGCGCCATCCACCTCGAGGTTGGGGAGTCTGAACCGGAGTCCCATCGTCCTTGAGCAAGACCGAGAGTGAAGGGTGTGCGCAGCGTGTCGACTTTCGAAGAGTCAGGCTAGCGGCCTTATATGGGCGAAATTGGCACCCGGGAGAGGATTCGACGGGCTGGCATCCGATAAGGGCCGCGATCGGCCACTCGATTGCACAGGAGAGGGCTTGGTTGTGCCCGGTGCGTGTCCCCTGTCTCCAGGTGCAAAGTGCACCATGCTTTCCATACGGTCGGCAAGTCCATCCCTCATTGCTTCCTCTGGTACGCTGCGACGCAGACAAATGCCAGAGTCTTGGCGGAGGCTGTCATCACATGGGCCACAAGAGATAAGGCCACTGTGCCTGACGGCGAAGTCCGATGGGCCGAGATGAAGGAGACTGTTCTTGCGCCAGCGTCGATGCCAGGACAGGACGACAGGACAGAACGGACGCATCTAACTGGTCCGGCGACAGGGTGAGAGAAGATAGGGGTGTGCTGGATACGATCATACCGGGCGAGGCTGGCATTAAGCTCGGCGAGGGCCTCGTGTGACCAGCAGCCTGCGGTCGTTAGCCACTTAGCCAAGACCAAGCCAATCGTTGCGATACGACTCGGCACCTGCTCTTTGCCCAACGAGACTTCTCGACTGGGCACGACTGTGCATCTCTGCCAAAACTCAGGAGCGCCCCAGCTCGACTCGGTGTAGTCGAAAAGAGAGCCAAGCTCTACTCGTCCCTAGACGACATATACTCGCACAGTATACGCAGCTTTGCCCCTCCATCAGCACCTACAGTATCCCACCTTGATCTTTGACGCGTATCTCCCGCCCACAGCATGCCAGCAATCTCCAACCCCGACCAGCTCACTGCCGTGATCGGCTTCACCCTCCCCCAGTCGGCGCTAGACCACGACGCGTCCATCTACCTCAGGTACGACCCCGCGCACACCCGACCGAGCGAAAAGGTGCGGGTGCCCGTAGCGGATCTGCGTCCGGAGCTGGAGGCGGCGGTGCCGGTCCCGGTGGATGTGCAGCTTGCGGAGAGGGGTTTTGCGGTGATGAAGCACCGGAGCGAGTTGTTGTCGGGGATACCGAGCGAGGAGGGGACGCAGAAATACTTGGACGAATGTGCGGAGTAAGTGGTTACTGCAGTATTGTCAGAACCCAAGCCAACTCCCAGCTCAACACTGATCTGAAATCCGATCGCACTTCACCCACACTACCCACTCCAGCGAGTGAAGGTCGCAAGGTCGCTGACGACGTGTGACGCAGGGTCCTCAAAGCCCAACTTGGCGCGAGTAGGGTCATACCCTGGAACTCGGTCGTGCGGCAGAACAAGGACGACGTGAAACTCAAGGACGTTCCTCGTCAACAAGGACCGGAACAGGGGTTCATCCCGACCACGCGCATCCAGCCGATAGCGGGTGTCGCCCATGTCGACCAAGACGAGGTGAGGGAGTGACAGGGGTGGTACGGGTCGTGAGAGCCGCGAATCCCTGGATCGGCGCAGCGGTGTATTTGCGTTGTCGTGTGAACCCCGCTGAAAGCTCAGGTCTGGGGTCACGAGCTGTGCGGCAAAGCGGCCGGGAAGTCTGCGGGCTCGTTCAAGCGGGTTCAGATCGTCAACATCTGGAGGCCGCTACAAGGTGAGTGCATGCACGCGGCACAGATGCAGGCTCGCTCAAAGGGATACTGTTCGCCGAGAAGCGCCGAAGCCTCGAAGCGCCGAGAAGAACTCTGCTAATACACTGTGTACTCGCTCTTTAGGACCGGTCACCAACGCTCCCCTCGCCATGGCCGATTATCGACACCTCCCTCCTTCGTCTCTTGCGAAACACGGCCACCTGTTCGGCGTCGGGTTCGATATCCACCACGACGCCTCGCAGCACTGGGCGTACATCCGACACCAGATGCCCGACGAGATCATCTTCCTGCGGTGCTACGATAGCGATCAGGGCAAGCACGGGGAGGCGCTCTACTGCGGGCACGTCGCGGTGCAAGTTGATGGGGATGCCGAGGGGATCGACCCGGGACTGATCAGGCCGAGGGAGAGCATCGAGGTGCGGTTGGTGGCGATTTGGGAGTGATACGGTGCAGTACGACATACAGTACGCCTAGCGAGTGAATATGTACAAAGATCGTGCATTTGCCGGCGTCATACTGTAGCTGTCGCTGACCTCGTGTGACATCGATGAAGTAGGTCCGCTGGCTGACGACCGCACGTCGTCACGGCTCTCCGCTCAAGACCACTTTCCGGAGGTCTGCCCCCACGGTGGCTAGTTCATAGACCTGCCACGTGTGCGGTGAATGGTACTATGTGGTACTGTACGAGTAATCGGAGAACTGTACTGTAACGAGTACAGTAATGTTACGAACACAGTACTGTACTCGTACAAGTTCCTCGCACTGTATTCGTACTCATTCGCTTGACAACGCGGAGCAGTGGACCTCGATTGTACTGTTCGCCGCCGGGTGCTCGTTTAATTCCATACTCGTACTGTGACATGTCGGCGCTCCCGCTTACTTCAATCTCTCAAGCTGGAGACGGAGTCTATGGCCAGAGACAGACTTACTCGATGGTCGGAGACAGACCGGGGCAAGTTCGCAAGAAACAATTGGTGGGCATGTACTGTATCATGCATTATAGACGAGAGACACTTCTATTGTCCTTGATGACTGACCACAGCCGACGAACGAAGGCGGGGTGGGGTATATCTAAACGACCAAACCGAGAGCATCAGGCTGGCAAACGTGCAACCTGCAACCTGAAATCTGCAACCTGAAAGCTGAAACCTGGAACCTGTAACCTGCACAGCGAGCGGGCTCGCTGGCGGTCTTCCGAGTCTGAAACAAAAAACACACACGAGATGGTGCCAAGCCCTGCCCACTGAATCAGGCTGCGACGAAGAGGATTTTCTGTGGCGGTCAATGCTAGACTCCCAGACTCTCCTCGGCTGCAGGGGCGGAAAGGTGAGAGATATGTAGGTGCTCTAGGTACTCACGACCTGCTGAGCCGCCGTGTTGTGGGTGATGTAGGTGGAGGCGGAAGGAGTCCAGTACACTCCGTCTACGAAGGTTCAATAAGCAGCAAGCAAATGCGGTCTCGTCTCGTCTCTTGCTCTTGTGGCGGTGGCGATGACGGTGGAGGGGTGACACAACACTACACTCACACTTCGAAGCGGCGGTCTGGAGGGTGACGGACGCGCCGTTGGCGGCTGTGTTGGTGTTGGTCCAGGTGGCGGTGATCTCCGAGGTGGTGGGGTTGTAGGTCCACTACGGAGTTGTCAGCGTCAGCGTCGGCCTCGAAAGCATACATGTACAGGATGTGGCTCAACTCGAAAGAGGTGGCTAGACGAAGAGGAAGAGGAGGAGGAAAAGCGACAAGCGGGGAACGCACAACAAAAGTCTCCGCCTGGCCGGTGGGAATGGACTGGTAGCTGATCCCAACCTGGGAAGCGGTAGGGTTGGGGTCTGTCCGAGTCAGCGGCCAGGAGTCTCATACTCGCATGACTTGACGTTTACGCCATCGAACTCACTGGAGGAGGTGGTGCCGACCGGAATGAGGTAGCTAACAACCAGTCAGAGCCGGTCCGAACGTGAGAGCAGCTTTCTGGTTGAATCCATGACAATGTGCCAATGCGCCATCGTCCCTGCGGCCACGTCACTCACCTGTACGTCCCCGTGTTGACGTCGACGGTGGTGGTGTCGTTGACGACTGTGGCGTGGGTCAATTACTCGATCTCAGTTCAACGTGCTCAGAGGGCAGGGCGGGAGGGACCCACTCATGCTGATCCAGGGGTAAGTGTTATAATTGTCGGCGGCATCAATCTGAAGACCGATGCCAGAGGAGGAGGTCGTGCCGGTTAGGGAGATTGATGCGTCAAGGACAAGAGCTCCCGTAGTAGACTGTGGCAAGAGTGTCAGGGGTCCCGATGCACTTTCGGGTGGAAGAGGTCACAATCAGAGGATACGAGGTACGACTTACAGAGACGATGTTGGTGAACCGACCCTGGTTCGCGGCGGAGCTGAGGTAGCCGTACGTGGTACCGTCCGTGGTGACAATCTTGAAATAGCCGCGGGTACTACGGTACGGACAACGATAAGCGGCACATAGGGTCTGGCGGAGGACGTAGGGCGTAGGATGTAGGACGTACGAGTACGAGGTACCCGAAGCACGGGGTGCGAGGGCCCTGCTGCGCTTGGGGTGGGGCTTGAGGAGCGGCTGGCGCTGTCGGAGACACTCGGCGTTCGTGGTGCATCGCTTGACGGGGGCGCCTGCCTCTGGGGCCGCGATGGGGTTGGCGCTGCCAAAGATGGCAAAGACGCTGAGGAGCAAAGAGAGGAGCAGGGTGGGGAGCATCGTGAGGGGGCGAGGCGGGAGGAAGCAAACAGGTTCTGGTGGGGTGGGGTGGGGTGAATGTGAAGTGGGATCCGATACGGTTCGGTTGGGCTTCAGCGAGTGACTAGGTCAGAGAACGGGAGAAGAAGAGGGGAGGTAAGGATTAAAGAAGACGGGGAGGTCATGGTTCTGGTGTGGTACTTATATGATGGCTGCAGCAGGGATGGGAAGAGTGCAGAACGAGCATCGAGCAGTCATTGCACACTTTCCGATGAGGTAATCGAGATCGTAGCCTCGTTGCCTCGTTGCCTCGTTGGACGATTCCATCCCTTGACGTCCGCGCCGCGACACCGCGGAACGCCTCGAAAACGGCCAATGCTGTCACCAAGATCTTGGGTACTATTATTGTTTCTCCACCTCTGCACACGCATGTACTCGCATACAATAAGTCCTGCTGCTCACCGCACAGAGACACCGCCCAGAATGGGAAGAAGGCTCACCGATGTTCCCCGCTCGAACCTCTGGTTGTGCAGCAGTGCTGTAAGCGTGACTCGGATACCCTGGCACACATCGTCGTCGACCATGGAAGTACCCTCTTTGGTCCGCAGCCGCTGTCTGGTCCGGAGTGCAGACCACGTCCCAGGATACAGGTAGGTCGATCTGTCCGGTGAATACGGACGATCGAGGGAGACGATCATGCTCGAGCTCGCTTGGCACTCGCAATGACCCCGTGGCTTCAGAGCCACCCTATCGAATTTCCCGGCGCCGAGAGCAACGAGTTCCGCAGCTGCCGCTTTGGAGTAAGCTTGGGTCTTGCATAGTCCGGTTCGACGTCGATGTCCCAGGATTCAGGTACTTGAAGGTCCTCGGTGAAATACAAAGACAATCGGATCCACCTCGTAATCACCCTCGCTATGACCTCGTGGGCGTAGACGCCCCTCTCCGGACGCCAATGCCGAAAACCCAAGAGGAACGCCGAGAGGAACGATTAGGCGAGCCAAGCCGAGCCGAACCGGCCATGCAGGAGGTGGGAAGCGAGGAGATCGACCGGAAAGCCGTTGCGCCGTTGTGCGGGTTGGGTCATCTCGTAGCTGCTTCGCCCGCCGCCACGCACAGCGCAGGTCTGAGACTTGTTTGAAATCGTTCCATGGCGTTTCAAGGGGCTCGAGCGGGGTGGTTCGAGGGGGTGGGTTGTTCTGGGGCAGAACAACCCGAAACGCCAGACGCCAAACGCCACTTGTGGAAGCTACAGAATGACGCCAGGGTGGTGGATGGAGAACAATAAGGACAGTTGGGGGATGTCATATTTCGAACAATAGAGCGCCTCGGGCGATCGCCGTGTGGCGGAGGCACTACCACTGGAACCGTCGTGGCACATCCGCCGCGCCTGCGCCTGCGCCTCGACTCCCCTAAATCGTCACTCAACTTGCCCATCACTGTATCGGTCACTTTCGCTGCTCCTCCGCTGTAGGACGGCACCGCGCTGGGCGAGGATTCCGCTCGGATCTGCGTGACATGGCGGTGTGTCGATGACTACAGTGCGCAGTGCCATCACGCACATCCGGTTCCTGACACTAATGAGTCGGATGTCTCGGGGCGACGAAGAACACGGCGGGGTGGTGTAAGACCGGCGGTGCGAATACAGAATGTGACGTCGCGTCGTGGACGTCGTGCACTTCAGCTTCAGCCTTTGCGGGATACTCATTCGGGCCAATAGGCGCATCACTTTGCCCTTCTGCTTTGGGACGTAAGGTGGGCAGTGCCAGAACAGTGCGAGTCATAGTATTCTATCGGGGGTCGGAGTGACCTGAAGGAACATAACACCACACTGTTGGACCGATATGTCGTACAGTAATACCGATATCACCTACCGCCGCTACCGCCGCTAGATGGACCTGCGTGAGGACCTCGGTGGCAGCGCCTGAAGCGCACGAAGCCCACCGGTTCGAGGCACACCGGCCGGAAGGGCATGGCGAATACGACTGTCACAAAGGGCACGATACGATACGCACGAAGACCAAGGACGATCCACGTCTACCCTCAATGCCGCACGAGCACGCTACGGAGGTCTCAGCGTCGGAGATTGCAGTCCGAGACAATCGAAGTCCCAGACAAGCGCAGTCCCAGACTCCGGGGTGACGTCGGGACCTGGAAGCAGTCGACCACCTGGGACCAGAAGGGCCCAGATTTCTGGGACAATAGTACCGTACCGATGGCTGAAGACGGTCCGAGAGCATGGCGCTGAGACATCGAGACATATGTATGTACGAGGCGTGACGTTCATGTGGCGCCGACGGCACCCAGGGCGCACCCAGGACACTTGCGCCCAATTGCGCCGTGGGAGCATGGTCCATTGGCACGCCGGCACAGCACTGTGTATATGCCCTACCGTACTACGATGTACTGCCGTGTGCGAGGAATCGTGATCCATACAGTACTCGTACGCTTTGCCAAGCCTTCTCGGTACCGACGCACCGAAATACCGATGTACTTACCACGCTCAGACACACCAACGCCAACGGTTGTGCAGATGCTCAGGTCGGTTTGTCGAGCACAACGCTGCGCTGCGAGGAGCGTCTCAGTGTTTATCGGACTACTTGCGTACTGAGGACCGGCCCTTCATCGGCTTTTCTGACGTTTCGTCCAGGGATCTGCCACTTGGCCGTCCCTATGTGTGGAATGTGGTGTGTGGGACTGATTGCCGCGAGATCCGGCTGGGGTCTCGGGCTGCCCGAGACGAGGCTAGACGAGTGGAGAGGAGACAAGGTGACGAGGGGAGACGCAGCTACCCGACGAGATCCAGCGCATTGAGAGCGTGTTCTCCGGAACGTTCAGCTACATCTTCAACGAGTTTGGCACGGTCGATGTGAGGCCGTCAAGTTCTCGGATGTGGGTAAGTGAGACCATACACTGTGAGTGTGTTGTCACTCACCAAGGCGCACAGCTCAAGCGCTCCCGATCGGAGCCTGAGCCCCAGCCGGGATGTTGCCGCTGTGACGCTCCAAGCCAATTGCACGTCCCGGAAGCCGCGAGTGGGCCACACCGCCATACCGACTATACAGTACTCTTCACCAGAGCACCTGCACACTTACTTGAGTCCCAGCACATCAGTTGAGCCCCCGCGCTGCGCCCACATGGGCACCGGCGCCGGGTCCGGTGGGCTGATATGTAACAGTGCTAAGTCCAAATCGGATTGGGAGGATGAACGGCGAAGCTCCCATGTTGCTCCGCCGCCAGATCGTGGGAACTCCTATATTCAGGAGTGAGGTACAGTACACTGCACTGTACACTGTACCAACCTCGGATCGCGGCATTTCGGAGCGAGGTACACCAAACTCGGATGGCAGGATTGAGATCGGAAGCGAAAGTACCTTGATCAGCTGTGACGATCTCTTGGGAAAGGTATCGCACGAGTAGGACGGCCGCTCCGGACACGCTGGTGAAGGTGATGTGTACTCGTACTACATATAACTGCGTGACGTGCCTGTGACAGATGTTGCCGACCAAACGATGATCATTGATATCCCTCAATCCAGGCCGACTCGACTGACCAATACCTCTGGTGATGGATTCACGGACTACTGCGACTCGAGCTTCGATGAGGGCGGTTTGGAGCACCGCCGCCAGCGAGCGTCCGCTTTCACTCCGCGATTTAGCCACCAAGAACAGCCATGCCCGGTGGCTTGATTGCCAAAAAGATCAGCACACTCGCAGTCACAAGCAAAAGCACAAGTACAAGCACATGCACAGGCACATGCACAAGCGCATGCACAAGCGCATGCGAATGCACATGCGAACTGCGGACCGGCTTGCATGTGCACACGGCGTAAGCCTGTTCACCCACCCGCCCGCCCGCCCGCCGCAGCGGATCCCTACCTGCAGACAGCCACAGCCACCAGGTCGATGGGAATTTCAGTCACGTGACCCTCACCCTCGATTCACACTGTCAACACCGCCCCTTGTTTCTCGTCGAGCTTGCCGTTGTCGTCGTTGCGATCCTCTCTTCTTCACATGCTCTCTTGTTCCGACCCGTCGACCCGTCTCATCTTCTCTCTACATTGTCTACCATCTCCTACCACCTGGCCTGGGGACCCCCCGCTTCGCGCTCACTCTGCATCTTGGGGCATAGCGAGTCCCACCTCGACGCACCTCTTCGAGCCTCACCGTCCTTGACACAATCCATCCACTGCCCGGCCTCCTCCGACCTTTCTCACACTCTTCCACTCCGCCCGCAGCCTCACGATGAGGATATCACTGTGGGCCGCTGCGTTGGCAGTGGTGCAGGGCGTGCAGTCGCTACCCCAGATCACACGGACGGGGAAGTATCTGTACGATCCGAGCGGGAACCGGTTCTCCATCAAGGTGAGTGCGGCGTGGATCGGTGGAGAGTGGGTTGTACGCGACGTAACGTCGTGAGGGGGATGGTACGGTGAGAAGGTTGGCGGAGAGACTGGTATGCGCGAGGCGAAAGACGAGCTAGTGTTGGGTATGGGTCGACGACGACCAGAGCGGGGTCAGGCTGGTGGAGGAACCACCGGTGGGAGAGACGCATCGGTTAGAAAGGTTGAAGAGGGGCAACAGAATGACTTTCAAGTGCAAGAAGGCCGTGAGGCCCTGACGCTTACGCCTACTGTCTCTGCGCGATCTTTCGGTCACTCGTACTGACGTGACCAGGGCGTGGCATACCAGCCTGAAGGAGCAGTCGCCGCCAACTCGTCAGCAAACGCCGCGAAGTGAGTCCCCTCCCCCGTGCGCGGTGGCCGCTGGACGCATATCCCATGATCCCAACACAATGCGAACGCAGCTGACAATGTACTAGCGGAGGTTTCCCCGAACCGTATGTGTCGCATTGCCGCGTCTCATCCTCTTGCCCGCAATTCCCATCATTCCCATCCCTTCCCATGCCTCATCGCGATCACACGCCTGAGCAACCGCTAATCGTGCCACAGGTCATCCTACGTCGACCCGCTCTCTTCCTCGCAGAACTGCACCCGGGATATCCCTTACCTCACCCAGCTCGGCGTCAATGCCGTCCGCGTCTATTCGGTCAACAGTAGCCTGAACCACGACGCGTGTATGAGCGCGTTGAGCGCCGCGGGGATCTACGTGATGTGAGTGCAGCCCCTCTTAACGCTGGCAACTCCTAGCGCTTGCAAGTCCCATGTCCACGACACCCTCCCCAGTCCTGAGTGCTGAAACGGCACTACACCATCCGGAACTGGAGCCGGATCTGGCGGAGATGATCTGTGATCGGCAAGGCTGAGACTTCGGCGAACAGGCTGGACATCTCGCTGCCCCTCAACGGATCAATTGACCGCGCCTCGCCTGCGTGGTCAACAAACCTCCTCGACGAGTACACCACGACGATCAACGCGTTCCTCAAAGTGAGTGGGATTGGCAAGATAAACCGCTCGGCGATCTCGCACAATGCACTCCACAACGGCCACTAACCCAGCGCAGTACGACAACGTCCTCGCCTTCAACATCGGCAACGAGGTCGTCAATCTCGTTTCGAATACGAACGCAGCTCGTACGTGTGGCATACCATCGTATCCGTCTTCACCATCTTCTCCTCATTCTCCGACTCGCCGTCGCCGCTCGGACTCTGGCCATTTCATTTTCCTGACAGATATCTCTTAGCTTTCGTGAAGGCCGCCGCACGAGATATCAAGGCCTACCTCAAGGGTGTCGGGTCAAAAGCGCTCGTGGGTTACTCGGCCGTCGATGGCGATGCAGCCTTCCGGAACACCCTGGCAGAGTACATGACCTGCGGCGACGACACGGTCCGAGTGGACATTTACGGTGAGTTCTCCTCACAGCTCCACGCACTCCTCCGACCCGTCGATCCGACGGCTGACGGAGACAACTAACGGAGACAGGTCTGAACAACTACGAGTGGTGCGGGAACGAGAACGTCAACTCGTCCAACTGGAATGTTATCACCCAAGGGTTCTCCAACCTTCCTGTGGCGACCTACATGTCAGAGTACGGGTGCATCACCAGCCCGCCGAGGCTTTGGACCGAGGTGCCCGCGCTGTTCTCGAGCCCTGTTAGCGATGTGTTCTCTGGAGGGATGGCGTTCAGCTATTTCCCCACCAGCGATGGTTACGGAATGGTCACTTTCTCGGCGGATGGCCAGACGTGAGTGCCAACTGCGCAGTGTCTTCCTGGTTTCTGCTGCCACGCAACAACACTCAACGGATTTTCCCGACCATGTCTTCGGCGGCGGTGCAGTCTAATATCATTTCGCTGACGATGAGGACAGTGTTACGGTCTCGGCCGACTACACCCGCCTGTCCACGCAATACAACGCCACGAAAACACCCACCACCCCTTCCCAGTCATCCGCGTCGTCTGCCGCACCGGGCGCGCTCACATGTCCCTCTGTCAACGCCACGCTGCTCGCGAGCTCGACGCTCCCGCCAACGCCGGACGAGTCGGTCTGCAACTGCGTGAACCAGAATGCACTGGCCTGTCGGGTTACCCAGACTTCCGCAAGCGAGCCCAACGTCGTTGGCGCGCTGACGGAGTGAGTGCTCGTTCAGAGATAGGGTTGATTGACACTGCCGTGACGAGAAACTGACCCGCTGTCAGTTACGCCTGCTCTCTGCTCGGCTCGACCAATTCTGGTGCGTCATGCGATGCCATCGGCGGGAACGGCACTTCGGGCACGTACGGCTCCCTCAGCATGTGTTCCCCGGCTATCAAGCTCAGCTACGCCATGTCGGCTTATTACGAGTACAACCCTGTGGACTCGAGCTGTGACTTTTCCGGGAATGCGACTCTGAACCCGAACAGTGAGTCGGCGGTGCCATCGCTCAGCATCCTCCTGAGCCATACATCGCTTGCTAAGTGCTATGATCCTTTTAGAGCCCAACACGGCCCAGGACGCGTCAACCGCCGCTTCGTCGTGTCTCGCATCCCAACCTTCTGGGGGCGTCTACACACCGACGCCAACTTCTTCCGTTGCGGCATCTACGTCCGCCTCCGGCGCCGCCTCAGCTTCGGGCACGAGCCGCTCCGGTTCCAACTCGAGCAGTTCGGCGGGAGAGGCGAGATACGGGATCGGAGCCCTTGCCCAAGGGTGGATCGGCGGCGTGGTGGGCGTGTTGGGTGTGTTCATTGGCGGCGCGGTTCTACTGTAGCTACCCGCATGCTCTTGCGAGGGATCGGCGTAGGTTTCGCCTTTCGCGTGTCACGTGTCATGTGGTGGCCTGCATATTGGACAATAATCGGATAATGCATCACGACCTTGATGTTCATGACCCGTCAAAAGCGAAGTCGTGACGCACGTCAGGAAGCGTTGTCAGATAACAAACGGCATGTGACGAACTCGTGACGAAGTCAATCGAACGATCTGGCAGGACGGATCGGCGATGGCTATGTGCTCATGGTTTAAAGCATGAAGCGATGCCTTGCCGAGTGTTGACAGCGCGACTCTGCGACAGTGACATAGAGAAACAGACTGCGAGTGGGTTGGAGTCCAACCGTTGAATCATGGGTGCGCATGCTTTCGTGCAAACACGTACATGTTACATGTCGCAACTGATTCACGACGCAGTGCGACGCTGCGACGCTGCGACGCTGCGACGCGTCGACGACATGTCAACAGAAGCGTGGGAACCGAGCCACCCGGGGTGTCTGGGGGTTTATGACTCTGCGGATCCGGTCGGACGCGTTATTCGGCAATGCGGCAGCGCTGGTAAGCTCGACCCGGGGGCGGGGGCGACATCGCTATGCGGAGCAGATTGCAGGATGTATCTGCGCAAGTGTGGTGGGCTATCGGAGGGTTACCGCAAAGTGCGAGCCAGACTACCCTGAGCGGCTGTGACTTATGTTTATGACAAGAGAAAAGGGCCAGAGCACAAGGCCCGAGGATTGGTATCCATACCACGTCGCAAGCATGCAAGCTGGCCGCTGGCGTGAGGGGCGGCGAGGATTAGTTGCCCCCTTCCTCCCTGGGGGTTTATGGGACATGTTGCGAGGGTAAGACCAAGTGTTATGAAGCGGCGGCGGCGGTGGTGGTCGGGTTCGACGCCATCGGAGGAACGCGTCGAGGCACGGCGACGAGGTAGGTGCGATTCCACGGTTCCCGTCTGTACGTCCACTGCGCCTGGGGTTACTGATTCTGGCTCTGGCTCTGGCTCTGACTCTGGGCGAGGGTGAGGTTGCGCAGAGGGGGATGTTGTTGATGCACAAGTTAATTTGTGCATGCAGCTTGATCTCAGTGGTGTTTTGTTTTCGGCGATTCTGTTTCGTGTATATCCACGCATAGACGTTCCCTCCTCGCTCCCGGATCATCGCTTCGGAATCCTCTTGAGCGCGCGGACCCCTCTTCCTACGATCTACTACCCTCTGCCTGCTCCATCTACCAACTCGCTTGAGCCGATCACCACCCTCGCGGCCAAGTGCAACACGCTCATTCACCCGTCCATTCATCCGTCCAATTCGAGGACTTGCTCGCCATGCCGAAGAAAGCCCCACCTGCGGCTTTGAGCATCTCGTCCCCCATCCCCCGAACGCCCGACGCGGCCTACTTCCCATCTGCCGCTTCGCCGTCGTACCGCTCCCCTTCTGGCGCGTACCGGTCGCCCAGCAACCCCCAGGGCGGGCGGAACGTCTCTGCCCGTCCGTGGGGGCGGGGCAGGGACGGCAGAGCTGACGGCCACGGCCACGGTGACGGCGCGGCCGACGGACTGGGACAAGGGCAAGGGCAAGGACAAGGTGGGGATGGACTGGGGATGGGTATCAGAGGCTACGACGACGTGAGTGGTGACTACTCCGGGACCCAAGAGACAGGAACGAGACGTGTGGCCGGATCGGGTACCTGTTTCAACCAACAAACGACGCTATCGTCAGTTTTTGGTCGCGGTCGGCGCTTTTGTTTACCGTCGGGATTTGGAACAGCTCGCTCGCTGCTTTGGAGATGGAGATGCATGTGATTGAGAATCATCGCTGACGTCTTTCGGTCTCGCTCGTCACTCCGCGCATTGCCTTGCCTTTCCCACGCCGTCTCCGCCCCTGCTGTCGCTGCCGCTCTGTCCGCCCTGCACCGCCCCCGTCCCCGCCTTTGGTTCAACCCATTCCCATTCACACACCGAAATAAACCAAATATCCCACCTCTCTTCCTTTCTTCCTCTTCGTTTCGACTCTTGTGTCTCGTCTCTACGTCTCTCTCCTATAATCCGCGAAACCCATACATCTCCCGCATAATCGGCAAACCGCCTCGACTACACCTGCAAACGCCAACGCCAACGCCAACGCCGTCGCCGCCCCCTTCCACCTTCGCAGTACGACCTCACCCAGTCTCCCACCCACGCCTACCTCGACACGCTCGACTCGTACTCAGGCTCGCCCGACCCTTTGCACACACCCATACCGGGCAGCCCCTCGATGGACTCTCCTGCCTTGGCGACCGAGAAGGACCCGCTCGGGGGCGGGGCCGCCTTCGGGCACAACCAGTACCCTTCGAACCGGTACCTCGACCCTTCTCTCCGCCGGACCGCCTCGGCTGGGCGGGGCAACCGCGACAGGGCGTACAAGGAGCCGCGAGGCTGCGTCCCGAGCGACCCTACCAAGAGGAGATGGCTGTTCTTTGGCGTGCCCATCGGCCTGATCATCGCGGCGGCTATCGCGGTCGGGGTGGTGGTGGGCATCAATCAGAGTCACAAGAGCACGAGCTCTGGCGGGAGCTCGGGCGGGAGCTCGGGCTCGGGCAGTGGATCTGGAAACGGTGGCAGCACAGGCAGCACTGGAAGTGGTAACAACGGGGGAACCTCGTCGACTGTCTACAACACGACCTTGTGGGGTGCTGCCGGAAGCGGGCCCAACGGTAGCATCGTTACCACCGATCTCGACGTCAATTTCACCTACGTCAACTGGTACGGGGGCAACTGGGCTCAGGACCCCCTGAACCCGTACAGCGTGAGCGGACAGGGCCCCTCTGAATGCCTTTTGCATGATCGGGCGCTGACGACATGTGCAGGTCTCTGGCAAAGCGCAAAGCTGGAGCCCTAGTCTGCTGGAGGATTGGGTGTGGGGAACGGACATCGTGCGAGGGTGGGTTGAAGGAGTTTGGCGGCTGTCAAGCCGGGTGTGGGGGGAGCACTACTGACCCATTGCAGTGTCAATCTCGGCGGCTGGCTGGTCACAGAGCGTGCGTGCTGACTTGTCTCGTTCTGTGGATCCTCCAGCTCATCTCCGCAGCCTTCATCGTCCCCGCGCTATACGAGCAGTATCAGAACGCGACGCCAAATGCGATTGACGAGTTCACCCTGTCCCAAGCGTGCGTTTTTGCGGTGTCGAAACTCTGACCAAGACCCATGCTGATATCGTAGCTTGGGAGCGGACCTCGCGACTGTGATGGAGGAGCACTACGCCACGTTCATTGTGAGCTTCTCTTCGGTGTTACATTCGCGCTCGGGCAGGTGCTGACCTTGCAGACCGAGCAGGACTTTGCGGACATCGCCAAGGTCGGGCTCAACTGGGTGCGCATTCCGCTAGGTTTCTGGGCCATCGAGACCCAGGCTGGCGAGCCTTACCTCGAGGGCGTGTCATGGCAGTGAGTAGAGCTCTCGGCTCCAGGTGCCTACGGGAGAATGGCCGGCTCATTAGCGATAGATACTTCCTCAAAGCCATCTCGTGGGCTAGGAAGTACGGTCTCCGCATCCTCCTTGACTTCCATGGTCTACCTGGTATGTCCGATCGTTGGCCTACCGCATCTCGTCGGTGGCGACGGCGCCCGTGACCCGTGCTAACCATTCGCAGGCTCGCAGAACGGGTGGAACCACTCTGGCCGAGGAATCGGCATTGTCAACTGGATGTACGGCGTCATGGGCATCACCAACGCCCAGCGCTCGCTCGAGATCCTCCGCACCATGGTGGAGTACATCAGCCAGGACGGGATCAAGCAGGTCGTTCCGGTGTAAGTGCGGCGGACAAGCTTGTACCTCTCACATGACACGGCGGTGACTGACTATTGCAGTATCGGCCTGGTCAACGAAGTTCAGGCGGGCGTCGTGGGGATGCAGAACCTCGGATCATTGTAAGGCAGCACCTCGCTAATTCGGCGATCCTAAGGCAGGGCATCTGTGCTGAAACTTGCGTTCGCAGCTACTACCAGGCGTACAACATGATCCGCTCCATCACCGGGTACGGTGCGGGCAACGGGCCCATCATCGCCATGCACGAAGGCTTCGAGGGCATCGCGGCGTGGAACGGCTTCCTTTCGGGGGCGGACCGTCTTGCGCTCGACCAACACCCTTACCTGGCGTTCCAGGCCACGCAGAACAACAATACGTGGGCGCAGAACGTCAGTATACTGCTCGCCCACCTGGGTCTTAGCTCCGTCCTCGACCGAAGCTGACTTTGTCAGACTCAACAGGCGTGCGGTTGGGGCGGTGGGACGAATGACTCGCAGGTAAGTAGGGACCGCGCTCCACCCTGCGCTTTTTGAACATGTGATGCGCATCGATTGATCTCTCGGGTAGACCACCTTTGGCATCGTCCTCGGCGGCGAGTGGTCCAACGCCATCAACGACTGCGGCAAGTGGCTTGGCGGCGTTGGCTCCACACCTGCGTACGAGACGACCTTTGGTGCGGGGGCTTGCACGCAGTGGGAGGAATGGATGAACTGGTCTGCGACGACCAAGGCGGGCATCCTGGGCTTCTCGAGCGGGCAGATAGACGCGCTGCAGAACTGGTTCTTCTGGACCTGGAAGATTGGGAACTCGACACAGTTGGGCTACGCGCCGAGTCCGTTCTGGCACTACAAGCTTGGGGTGGAGAACGGTTGGATCCCGACGGATCCCCGGACGGCGGGTGGATACTGCAAGGGTATCAATGTCGGCGGTGACCAGGTGAGCGAGCGAGCCAAGCTTTGTCGCGGTCCAGGCTGGGGCCTGTGTGGTCGTACGGTTCTGGCTGATCATATCACAGTTCGCCGGGACTTATCCGGCCTCGGCAACCGGCGGTGTCTCGAGCTCTCAGGCTCTGGCCAGTAGCTCCATCTACTCTGCCTGGCCTCCGACCTCGCTCGGCCCGTCGTTCATCAATACCGCCCAGATTGCGCTGTTCCCGACCCTCACCCGCACCGGCACGCCCGTCACCCTCGCGACTCCTTCGCACTTCTACAACGTCACCATGGGTGGCGGATGGGCCTTCAGCTCGGATTCCCAGGCAGCGTACACCACCGTGGCGGGCTGCACGTACCCAGAGTGAGTACACTTGTACACTTGGGATCTTTCCACAACGCCGTTTCCTCATTCTTTCTCGTTGGGAGTGTAGTGGTGTAGGCCGCCATGTGCGCCACAGGGCAAAACCGAGCTGACGCCGTTCGTAGCGAGTACAACGCCACGGCCAGCAGTCTCGTTCCCACCGCGCTGTGCACAGGAGGAGCGGCCAGACGGGCAGTGATACCAGGGCCGACACCGGCGCCTGTCAGTTAGATTATACCTAGAACGAGCAGGACATTGTGGACGCTCTTGTGTCTGTGTCGATACTTTGGGACGTAGCTTGTTAACGAACACTTTTTCGCACCTGCCTCGACGTAGCTTGTTAACGAACATTTAGCTGTCTTTACGTGGCCTGTTGATGAACACTCTTCGCAGCTGCCTCACGGCCTTTTCTTCTCCACCCACGCGCCGTCGTCGCAAGGGCGGCGGCGTGAACACGACCGTACGCATACACGGTACAATATCTGCACAGTATTCTACTTGTGTGCCCCGAACATGTTCTCATACTGTAGCCCAAAAGATCGGCGAAAACAGTCCCGCGCAATCGAAGAGCTTGATCTCCACTGCTACTGCGCCACGATGTCCGAAACACCCTACGAATACTCTACGAATACGAGACGATACGAGACCTCCGTTTCTCCCCCAGTACCCAAAAGACCCAAAATGGCGACCCGACTCGAATCAATCACATGACATACGCATACTCGAGTCGCTTTTGGATACTTGACCGTTGGCGCCAAAGTCGCTTCGGAGCAGCAGGTGCTTGGCCACTAGAGTTATCATCAACCCCCTGGCCCGTCGGGGCACGCCGGCGCCTCTTCGGTGTAGACGCTGGCGATCAAGCACTGGGTGACCTTCGCACTTACCGTTGGAGCCGCTCGGCATTGGTCATCCGCCCTCTGGCTTTACGGCGGCCTGTGACAGTTTCCGGCCAGTCGATTCCAGGAGGGGACAAGTCGAAGCCATCAACGTCTGTGATCGTCTTCGTACCCGTGCTGGCTCACACCGCTCCGATCGCTCCGAGTCCGAGTAGCGTGACGAGGAAGAGAAAGTATCGCATGGCTGTTGGTGGCTCGTTCGGCGAGAGAGATTGGGTGGGGAGTGGAGCGACAAGCGAGGGGTTGGACTCAGGGCAAGTGTACGACGAGCCTGTGGAGCGTTTATACATTGTATTGTACGTTTGTACTCGCGCAGTTGCGCTGTCCATGCATTCCGTGGGCACTGGAATCAAACAACGAGCGCCAAGAACCGACACTTCCTCGCCGACCTCGGGGGGAGGAAGCAGCCATAACATGTCTATCCTACGGGTGCCTCGAGGATGGAGGCACAATGGACAGGGTATTGCACATGTCAGGGTATTGCACATTCCGTACTGTATATGCATTCTCTTAAACCGCGAGTGGGTGATTGCGACGTCGGGACGTGTAGCGGATCGCCCTCGAGGCCTGCGGCCAACACAAGAGGAGCCCGTCTAGAGGCAGCGCGAGCACGGCTGCCGATTTTCGTTGCTCTGCGAGCGGCTTGTGAGTGCGCTGCACCGCGAGTACTGCCTCCGGAAAGTTCTCAAAGCTTGATGAAACATCTCCCTCACGCTTACAGTATCCGCACTGTGGCGGGCCTGAACACTGGACCGATGACGCTGGGTCGATGCTAACCATCAAAACTGGCGACAATGCAAGGGATCCTCGTGGGTGGGCTCCTGAAGTGGATGAAGATGGGTACAGTACCCACATCTCGCGAAATGAAACAAGCCTGCAGACGCCACGTCGTGCTCCACAATGCAATGCGGCTCGTCATGCTCCAGTAAGGGGTATGGTAGCGAAAGAAAGTAGATCCATCCGGCCGAGTGCGCTCTCTCCCTTATTAGACACACGAGGTCCGCAGTATGCCCAAAGGAAATAAAGAGGGGGCGTATGTATGCCAAAAGTCCGTTCTGACCGCGTGGCGACAAAAATCTCACACTTGATACTCGTAAAAAGCGAAGGCGTCTCCGGTGCTGCAGGGCTCGGTTGTAGAAGAGGAAATATCTGTATAGCACAGCCAAAAGTTGCCACTGACTCCCACCCCAAAGTTGCGGGTCTTGCCAGCTGCCGTATCGGTTTGGTAGTCGGTGAGTGTCGACGAGGCACAAGATTCGGCAGCATCGTAGACTGACATATCCGCAGTCTTACCAGGAAAATGTGCTTTGTCATCTGCAACAGGATCAGAAGCACTCGGTGGGTAGTACTTGTACTGCGCGAGACATTGCAGGCGAGACGGCCCGCTCAGATGGCGAAATGAGTGCAGTGCAATTGCGTCCGAAAAGGGCTGAATACTGGGGCCGGGGCCAGTGCGTGGGACGTGAGACGCGACTCACTGGTGAGACTGGACGAGACGCAATACTGATAGACCCAGCTCTGTGCTCCGACCGCCACCGTTGTCGAAGGGCCGGCGTCGATTCGCTTCTGAAGTCCTGACCTCTCTTTGAATAGGCGCTTGGGGCGAGCCACAGGTTCGCCACTGTTATCGATTCGCCTTCAGTCAAATGGCTCGGCGAACAGGCTGCATCAAGGCGAAAGGCACCGTAGCAACACTCACCGCCTGATACGCTCTCCGTTACTCATTTTCCTCCTAGTCCCGCTGTGCAGGGAGATACTCTCCGGCCAGCTGAAAGCAGCGGGGCTACGCTTATCGATCGGCGTCGTCTGGGTCGGAATGGCCATGGCCTCAAGAGCAGCGAGAGCGGGGAGGAGCCAGAAGGAGAGGTGCATGTTGCGGGAGCTGGGTAGGGTACGTTTGCGACAGATGCTTGTCCGTCCGAGGTGCATCTTGGGCTTTATGTATTGCTTGCTTCTG
Source organism: Saitozyma podzolica (assembly GCA_003942215.1). NCBI lineage: Eukaryota > Fungi > Basidiomycota > Tremellomycetes > Tremellales > Trimorphomycetaceae > Saitozyma > Saitozyma podzolica. Next base: position 1,605,469 of record RSCD01000001.1, read on the forward strand.
GTGCAGTCTCCCCGGCCAACGAGGTAAACAGCCCTTGTTGTGTTTGTCATTCACGACGGAGGCGGAGGCTTGTTGTGCCTACCTCGCTGAGCAGCCTTGAGGCGTTCAACACGAGCATACATCGTGCACAACGGATTGATATGTCATAACTCATGAATGATTGTCGAAGAACATTCTTACACCCTTCCCGCCCAACTCGTCGATGAGTGGCGCCTGGCGCAGGCAACATTGTGCAACTGTCTAATGGTCCTACAGGACGAGTACTCGGAACAACAAAAACGTCTCCCGGCGCGACAGCCAGGTGGAGTAGGTGTTTTCCCAGAATACATTGCATCTAGGAACCCAGGACCGCGGCGGCGCGGCGGCGCGATCGGCTTACTTTTCAGATGGTAGATGCTCGGACTGTCGGGAACAAGCTTCGCTGTATTAGTCACTCCGATACCGCAGCTGTCGTACCGTCTTTCCTGTGACTCATGTCAGTGCGAAGGGCAACTTGATTTGCGTGTTTACCGCATGCGTGTCTCGGCGAGACTTCAGAGAGCTAGCTCTCTGCTCGTCCGACCCAGGAACCGGCACCGAGCCTCGGCGCAAGCCAGCCTTAAACAAACATGCATGCCGTGCCCTCAGCCGTTCAATAGTGAGGAGCCCGTCGTGCACCTTCCGTAGGCGACTTTTCAGACAGGCACATCCGCCATGGCTGCAATACGGACCATGTGTCGACGCTCGTCACCTGCGACATGAGCGGCTATCCTTGCAAAGCTGTGCTGCGGTAGGTTTGCATAGGGTACTCACCCTTGAAGTCGTACGTTGCGGTGTGAGCAACCACTCGGCTAGTCCCATGATCAGCCGGCTGCCGGGGATACCACACCGAGTTGCTTACTTGTCCCAAACCACCACTGTCCCGGGCTCGTAGTGCGCCCTGGTCTGGAAGTCCCCGCCCTTGACGAGCACGTCGTTGAGGAAGTTGAAGAGGTACTCGGACTCTTCCTTCTTGTATCCGAAAATCCTCCGCGCGTGGGCTTGATGAATGCTGAGGATCTTTTGCTTCGTCACAGGATGGGTGCGGACTGAGGTACACAGGCGTCAGCACCGATTCATTTCCTCCTTCTCAAAACCGCTTGAAAGGGGTGAAATCAACGTCACGCACTGAGAGGGTGGTTCCTCTTCTGCGGGGAGAAGCGACATGGTCCGCCCAGCGACGCCGAGTGGGTCAGCATGTCAGTGTTGTCATGCACGACCTGGAGGCCTTCGAGGCGAGTTTTGAACTCGTCGGAGAGGCGGTTGTACGCCTCGGTGGCGGAGACAAACAGCGTGTCGCCGCCAGACTACACGGGGAGGTGTCAGCGGTAGGCGAAGCTTTTCCAGTGAATTCAAGTCGCAGGTGAGCCCGTGACGCACCGCAGGAACCTCGAGACCGAAGAAGAAGGTGATCCCCGGAGGCTGGACCTCGGCCGTGTGGTCGACATGCCAGTTGACCGAGCTGACCGAGCTGACCTCGTTGGGCTTGGTATACCGGCTACGACGGTTCAGCTGGGAGTATCGCGTGTGCTGTACCCATCTGGGTTGCTCACGCGATGGTGCTGTCCTTTGGGTCGCGGTAGACGACGTGCATCTGCGTCGTCGGTCAGTGACGAGTTTAGGATTCTCCGAAAGCACAAGGAGAGGGTCGTACGAACCTCGGGGTAGCCCTCGGGATGACCCTGGACGCGAATATCAGCTTCGACGACATCTCCCACAGCCCTGTTTACAGGGATATCTCACCATGGTCTGAATAGTCGTCAGCACGGAGCTCTCACTCTTTCCAAGTGTACGGCTCACCGGGTGGATATGCAGTCTGCCAAAGTGACGGACCGTGTCGAGCTGTCGCTCCGGCCCGATGTCCTAGTGATGTCAGTGTGCATTGGCCGACTGGATTGGCCGCGAAGGGCAATGGTGTTCACCTTGAAGTCCTGGTCGCGGCTATCGTGATCCGGGTCAGCGGCTTGGCACCTGTGTCGTTACACGCTTCCACTTACAAGATGAGCAGCCCTCTCTCCGCGGCGAGGAGCGCGAGGTCATCCAGTCCCTCCTTGCTTAAATGGGACAGTTGAACGCCCTACACCCATCGCACCGATCAGCTTCCAAAGCTCTCGAAGCAGGCCCTGCACCACAGACAACCGGTACCCAGGAGACCAGGACGCATTTCGCGTCTCGACTCACCCAGATCTCCTCGCCGATCGCCGGGGTCATCTCGCGGTGCTTGGAACCCGGGACGAAGAGGTTGCGCTTGTCGGGCGTGGCCCGCGTTCCGGGGTCGACGTAGGGGACTTCTTCCCAGTCGGGGAGCTTGGTCTTCTCCCATACGGGGAGGTATGCGGGGTACTTGGCATTCTACAGAAGGACAAGGGCGGCAGTGTAAGCCCCGCACGCCGATTCGGAGCAGACCTTGAACTGGAGAGGAGTGACCGTCGTGAGGTGGGTGGCGGGATCACAGAGCTACACTGCTCGTACAAGCACTGTACTTACCACTCCGCCCTCGGGGCCATTGGCTCCCACGAGCCTGAGGCGAGCTACATTCTTGGCCACCTCCTCGGGGGAGGCGATCGTCTCGGTGAGTGTCTTGCCGTAGGACATGGTGAAGACGGCTGAGTGTAGAGTACGCGTATAGTATGTGCGAAGGTAGTTTTCTCGGTGACGATTCGCCTATGTGAATAATGTCACTTTTTGAAGTTAGACAATCAGATACATCCAGGTTGGCGGCATAGCTTATGACTCGCCCGTCCGTCCGACCACCTATCGCCCGAGGGGAGAGACAGGTCGGCCGAGGAACGAGCAGCGGAAGGAGAACCAAGCCATGGCTGGGTGCGGCACTGTGGTCGGTCGGGTACAGTGGTGGTGGCAGACCAATGTGAATTCGATCAAACCGTCGGAGGCCGACGACACAAGTGGCGGAATGTCGCCGACAGATCGCGTCATATCATCGCATCTCGTCGCCACCACTTGCACGTTCCAAGACCGAGAGTGGTGCCGTGACTGCTACGGTCACACCGGTGTGTCACCTGGAACCTGGAACCTGCTTCCTTTTTCCCGCGCCTGCGCCTGCCCAGCGCCTGCGACATGCTCCGTGGCTGTACGGCTCCAGTACGACCCGATTGCGACTTGGGTCGACTTAGCTTATCAAGCGGAGATGAATGCTGTCCGCCAGAATTGATGAGTCATGGGTCATTGAATGACTGTGCGATGTGCGACCCAGCGCTGGTCGTCATGAAGATGTGATGTGAAATGCAAGATGCCTTGAATACCGATCTGCAACGGAGTCGAGTCGAGTCTCTGGGAGCTCCATCCGCTGAACCCTTAACCCGAATCGAATGAGCCTCGCGAAGTCGCCATCGATGGCAGTACCAGGTACGGGGCAAGCAGGTATCGCCGTAGGGCTGATCGACAGTAGTCAGTAACCCAGACCTGAGCAGAAGTGGAGACCGGACATCGTAGACCGGAATCCGACGCCCAACCCGACACCAGGACTGCCGAACAAGACAGGGACGGACAGCAGGAGAACACGCTCCCGTTGCATATCATCCGGCCTATCTATCTGATATCATTGCGGGGAACAATGGCGCTATCGGCTGGTATGCGCAGCTTGGGATGGTGCGATCGTCGAGCACGGTGTGGCGTTCTGGGCACGTATGGCGTGTTCCACGTACGAAATACAGTGCATCTCTTCAGTGATCACTGCTGCTCTGCTGCTGGTCATGTCACTTCATCCAATGGCCTGACGCGTGACACTCGCAGCACCGAAGTTTACCCCCGATCGGACACGACATCTGTACTGTACAGTTCCACTCGCCGATCCAAAAATCTGGGTCGAACGCAAGAACCTAAGAGGCTGCTCTTATTCTCCGGAGCGTCGGATCTCTTGACTGTCCCTAACGCAAAAAGTGATTCAATCACACTCACTGTACCTCCCACACTCCCCATCGATCATCCTTCACAATGGCTGGCGGGGTCTACCAGAAATTCAGCGAATGGGTGCTGCTCAAGAACCCGAAATGGACAGAGGAGGAACGACAGGAGAAGGCACTCGTTCGCCGCCTCGACATCTTCTTCTGCTCCTGTGAGTGATCAAGCCGATCAATCCAGGTCCGGGCTCGAGCTCGCGTTGACCGCCATGTGTCACGTAGATATCTCGCTCTCTGCGATTGTCAAGTACCTTGATCAGAACAACATCTCGAATGCCTATGGTGTGTACATGCTGCAACGTAGTCTTCCCCGTGCCACGGGCCCATCCTTCACACCTAAGGTGGCGCCTCAAGTGATAACAGCTGACCCGGCCTTCGTTTGCAGTCAGCGGCATGCAGGAAGAAGTGAGTGAATTCAGGGTGATCCACTGCCGAATTGCGTCTGACATGCCGCCTGCAGCTCACCCTCACGGGCAACCAGTACAACTTCTTCACCACGTATTTCAACATCGGCTACATCATCTGCATCCCCATCTCCTCTTTCCTCATGAACAGCATCATTCGGCCGAGCATCTGGCTGCCGACTCTGGAGCGTGAGTGTAAGGCAGCCCTCTTTATATACCCGCCCTCCGCCGCCGCCTCCCCATCGCAGTGTCATGGTGATGTCCCTGAAACGCCTTCTGACGCGGACAGTGTTTTGGGGGATCACAACCGGCTGCCTTGCTGCGGCGAAGAACTACCAGGCCGTCTGTGAGTGACTATGCCACGCAATGATCCCAGATCCCGCGGGATCTCACCGGCGGTGTGCAGAAAGGGAATCAAAGACAAGTGCACTACTGAGGCTCTGTTCAGATGGACTCAGGTTTGTCATTGGATTCTGCGAAGGCACGGCCGTAAGTCTATGCTCCTTCCTCCCACAATTTGGTCAGGCATGGCGCTGACACCGTCTACAGTGGCCCGGTAGTAGGTCAAGCTCGACAGGGCACAACACGGCATGGCTGATGCTCCCCAGCAATGATCTTGCTTCTGAGCTGGAACACCCCGTCCGAGATCGGTAAACGACTGGCACTGTACCAGAGCGCCACTTCCCTCGGCGGTATCTTCTCCGGAGCTCTGCAGTCTGCCTTGTACACCAACCTGTGAGCCGGCTCGGAGAACACTCGGCACTACTGTATGGAGTGTATTGGCTGACTTGGCTCAGTAACGACGTGGGCGGGCTTTCGGGTTGGCGTTGGGTACGTTCATCGTAGCTCGAGACTTCCTGTCAAGCGGTGGACAATACGCGTAGTCGAGCTGACACGCTGTGCAGCTCTTCGTCATCAACTCGATCATCACCGTCGTGGTCGCCGGATGGGGTTACATCGGCTGCCCCGACTACCCTACCAGAGTGAGTTCGGGGCACGTCACTCACTCACCGCAGTGGAGGCACTCGTGGCACTCGTGGCACTCACTGACGGGGTGTGTGCCATCAGCCAAACCCGCTTTCCAAGTGGTTGCGACCCGTCGACGTGGAGACTTCCATTCGAAGGATGGGCAGGCAGAGGCGTGCTCTACCCAAAGGATGGAACTGGGGGGTCATCAAGTCGGTCGTCAGCAGGCCTCAGAACTGGGTGAGTGAGATGGCAAGCAAGGATCAACTACGATGATTGAAGAAATACATGCTGACCAGCCTTCAGGCAATCTGGGTCGCCTACGAGTACGTCACGGATGTTCAAGCCCCTCCTGGAGAGCTCAATCCCACTCAAAATGATCAACGCTGACTCAGATTGCAGGGTCATGGGTCAGGCTTCGAGCGGTACTGGATACTTCAACTTGTGGCTCAAGAGTCTGAAGAATGCCAACGGTTCTTCTCGCTACACGTGAGTGTCTGTTAAGTTGGGGGCCTGCAGTATCGCCAGATCGGTGTATCTGCGCTCATATGTATTCTTGCTGACTCTTCTCAGGGTTTCGCAGCTCAAGTGAGGCTCATTCACCCTCTCGAACGGGACTGAAGGCTAACACATTGCTCAGCACAATCCCCATCGCGTCGAACTGTGTGAGCTCTTCAGCTCCGAACATCCTGAACCCGCTGCCCGAGCTGATCATCACCGTAGATCACCATTGTCTCTCTGATCGTCTTCCTGTCCCTGTCCGATAGGTTCCAGACCCAGTGGCCGTTCCGTGAGTCCTCTCTCGCGTTCCCAGCCTGCTATACATACTGAAAGTGGCGCTACTCAGTCCTCATCATCGCCACTATTGGCCTCGTCTTCAGCGCCGTTCTGGCTCGTGTGAGTGGCAAATGGTGTCTCGGCGTAGCACTCGACGAGAACCGGGTACCCTGCGCCCCCGCTGACGAGTTCGCAGTGGGACGTCCCCGATGCCGCCAAATTCGCGAGCTTTCTGATTCTCAACCTGTGCGGATGCTACGCCAACCTGTGCGTTGTTGCGTCCCTCATTCAACCTGATCTCATCTCTTAACGTCGGGACCTACTCGCTGATACTGTATCTCACACTAGATTCGTCGCTTGGATCGGCACACTCATAGCCCACAGTGCGGAGGAGAGGGCGTTCGTCATCTCGGCGCTCGTGGTAACTTACTACACCCTCGCGTGAGTGTTTCCGTGGATCGGCATCGTAGCAACGGCGTCATTGACTTCTGATATTCAGCGCTGGTGTTCCCCTCAAAGTCTGGCCTGCGTCTTGTACGTTCCAATTCTCCTCCTGCAATCAGGTTTGGGTGCTCGCGCTGACTTGTTGTGCTCAGTGGCTCCGCACTACCCCATCGGCTGGAGTGAGCTCATTACCTACTTGATTTCTGGACACACTCCGAAATACTGACGCACGGCAGAGTACGCCGTGGGGATGTTCGCCGGTGCTATCCCCATCATCCTCACTGTCCGCTACCTCGACCTTCGCCAGAGGTGGGTGGGGCTACGTCTCAAGGATCTCATCGAAGCATAATGTACTGATGAAGATGTTCTCGTTCAGGCGCATCGACGATAGGTTGCTTGATGAGGAGACCAGTTCCACGCCAGAGGGCTACGCGACTCCCGTGGAGGAGACCAAGAGCGTTGACGCCGCGACATCGGACGCAGCGGCCGGGACCTTGCCTCGGATCTAGGGGTGACAGCGTGTGCCACTTACTGCGGCAGGTAGTCATTGAGTGCCCCTTGGTAGCCCGGGAAGAGGAGAAAGGGGAGGGGACGGCCTGCGGTGGGAGCTCGGAGGGGTAATGTGCTGTAGCAGAAGGCTTCTAGTATGCACTGTCAGCGGGAGTTTAGGGGCGTTGTGATAGACAATGTGAGAGATTCGTCGGCCACTTGAATCTTGAGCGGGTTCACAACTCTCAATCGTACCGCTCACTGTTCCACTCTTACAGTTTGAACTGGTCTTTGTACTGACTGGGCAAGCTCATATGAAGGCGGCGGCGCGAGTCTCAAAAGAATCGTCTCGGATTGCAGTATTCAACAGAGTTATTGGGATGCTTTGCAGGGATCGTAATCTTGAGATACCATCACCACCTCTTTGGCGCTCCTGCGGCGGCCAACTCCCCGGCAAAGGCCTTTGTAAGAACCGACATGTCCAGCCCGACCATGATCCCCTCGCAGCCCTGCTCGACGGCGGCTTTGGCCTCGTCCCCTGGCGACCAGGCGATGACCGGGACGCCGGCCTTCTTGGCGCTGTCAAAGATCTTCTGGACGCCATCGATGACTCGTTTGTCGGACTGCGGGAGGGAGCCCAGTGAGAGGGCGAGGTCGTACTGACCGATGAATATGGCGTCTGGGGGGTGTCAGCGTGAGCGTCAGCCTGACATTGTCTGTCTGATGCCGTCGGGTCCATGCTATAGATTTGTGCGAACGTATGGAGTGTGAGATTGCGAGGCCGACTTCCGAACCCACCTAGGCCTTTGACCTGGACGATCTCGTCGATGTTCTCGAGACCCTCCTTGGTCTCGATGATGGCGATGATGAGGGTCGCGTCGTTGGCGTTCGCCCAATACTCTTCCTGCGTGAGCGTGCGACCATGGCCCTCAAGGTGGAAGGCCTGGGTGTGGAAGCTTCCCCCGAAGTACGGCCTCCGAGGGGAGGGTACTTTGCCCGATGGACCACGTCCTTGGCTTGTTCCTGTACACACTCTGTCAGCGAATTCCCTTGTGGATACTGTATGGGACGCGAGATATGCGTATGAAGTCTCCGAGGCACACCTTCGAGCTCAATAGAGGGATCATGATCCCGTGAGCACCCGCGTCTAGGGCGACTCTGATTCCCCACGCTTCGCTTCCCATTCCAGGGCACCGGGCGATCTGGAAAACACCGAAGAGTCAGCTATGAGGGCTTTGGAGCTTCGCAACAGCACAAGTCGGCGGTCAAGGTCGAGTCACACACCGGAGACACTCCAAGCGACGCAATGGCGTGGATCGAGTCGTGTACCGAGGCATCGTCGTAGTTTCCGTGCTCGGCATCCATGACGATGAACTGTATGCTCAGCCATCACCCCACGGTTCAGTCCAGGGAAGTGGAAGGGCGAGCTGGACACTCACGTCCAGACCATACCGCCTCAGACCGGCGAGGGTACGGACGAGACTCTGTCCGGGAGCCTTGGTGATGATCCCATAGGCCGGGCGGCCCTCGTGCCAGGCCTTCTTGATGTGGTTGACGCGCTGGGCGATTGTCGGCTCGCTCATCGTGGTTGGCAGAGTGTGCGTGCGATTGGAATTCCGCGACTGACCTAGAACGAGCCTGAGAAGTAGACTTACGCTGTTGTGACCGGGTGACTTTTCAGGCCGATGCTTCGGATGAACAGTGTCGCTCGGGTTGTCACATCCCGTCACGGCTTGCATTCGGGTCGGCCTGAGATCCTGAGCCCGACCCGGGAATGCCAAATGAAATAATATGATACGAAAGGAAATGCGCGACCAACCTGTTGTTGCCACACGCACGCCATGATGATGCCACCAACAGCGCATGTCACCATCTCACTTCGGTCAAATCCGATCGGGATTCCGACCCGCACAATGATCGACCAGTCGGGCGTGAACTTGCATTGGGACGGTACGAGTTCTTGCTCCTACACGAACACGAGAGCAAGGGGGAGCGACTCACTTGAATGCTCGGTGACGAGGAATGCAACGGGTCATTGTTTTCTCGCTCATCGACTGCCCTCCGGTGCCCGCTTCGTCGAACAGGGCACGTGGCTACCCGGGTGCTCCGTCGATACTGTGACCCACTCGAGTCATTGGGCCCACTGCAAAGCCTGTGCAAGTCCGACGAGAGGGGATGCTGTGCAAGATGCATGATGCCCCGAAGCCGGTCCGATGCAGACAACGTGCTTCTACCGTGCTACCGTACGAGTACTGTACTGTACTCTACCGTTCTCTATCCTACGCCGCCTCGGCATACTCCACTTTGTCCTCCTGCGGACCCTTCTTGGCCGTCGTGACGCCGTGCTCGTGCCTCTTCTGCTCGACCATCTGAGACGAGTCGAACGAGCTGAACTTGCGGGTGGGAACGCCGGCTTCGAACATGTAGTCGAGCTCTTCGAGCGATCGACCCTTGAGCTCGGGCAGGAAGAAGAAGACGAACACGCCGCTGGGAAGATTCGTCAGCGCTTTCTTTGGATTGAGAAGAAGAGGCGAGCAAGAGAAGAGGAGAAGAGGAGATTGGAGGAGAGGAGAAGAGATGATCATTGGAGCTAGCAGACTTACGAGATGATTGAGAACGCCATCCAGAGGAAAGCGATCTTTCCTCCGAGGTTGCCGTACTGCGCATCTTGGATGTAAGGCACCACGAAGCTGACGGCGAGACCGACGCCGAAACCGGACCACGAGCCCGCGGCGAGGGTCTTCTCCCGTAAGGGGTTGGACGAGATTTCAGCGGCGACCGTCCAGGGGATGATGGACCAGGTGTTGGCGAAGAAGGCTACCCAGAGGAAGAGGGCGGCGATCATAAAGTTGGCGTATGATCCGGTCGGTGTGGTAAAGGCGGTTGTGATTGCGCCGATGACGGCCATCCACGCGGCACCCGAGGTGGATCCCACGAGGAGCACTGCGGATGATCAGCCAGATCCGGGACGGGAAGCAGAAGCAGTGGATGATGGTGGAGAGCGTTTACTCACGAGATCGCCGACCGACCCTGTCGGGGAGGTAGAACGCGCCGAGGGAGCTGACGAAGAGGACGACATAGAGGACGAGTACGATGGTGTAAACATTCTGGATGCCGAGATCCTCGAGCGTTACCAAGATATAGTTGGACACGAAGGAAACACCTTGGGCTTGCCTGCAGGCTTGTATTAGATTGTGAACGGTTCCAGGATGATGATTCGATAATTTCGGCTCACTGGAGACATTGCAGTCCGATGGCAACGAGCGTACGCCTCAGGTTGGCGCCTCGGAACAGCTCAACCCATCCCACACCGTCGTGAAGCTGCCTCATCTCCTCGTACGCCGCTCGGATCTCGTCTACTTCCAAGTAGATAGCCTCGTCGCTCATGTCGTTGGCCCGCAGCGTCTTGAGGACCTTTGCGGCCTCTTCGAGTCTTCCCTGACCGACGAGCCAGCGGGGCGACTCGGGGATCAAAGGGCTGGTCACCACGATGGCAATGGGGAGGATGAATTGGAGGCAGATGGGCAAAAGCCAGTTGAGAGCGGTGGTCTTGTTGACCACGCCGTAGACCGTTCCTGCGGCGAGCACATATCCGATGTTCTTCACCAGTCAGCACAGGCGGCGGGCAGTGCGAATTGGGAAACCAGAGGACGATGCGACTCGTCATCTCTGTGCTCACTTGGATGATGTTGTAGTTGGACATGAGCGTCCCTCGGAGACTAGCCGGAGCGCACTCGGCCAGGTACACACCCACCACGGCGGAGGCGATACCGACCGAGATGTTGAGCACGATCTTGCCCGCCACGAGGACCCAGAACTTGCGGCCGAGGGTGGACAGTGCCTGGATCAGGGCTCCCACGAGGCCAAACGCGGCGAGGAGGAGGAACGACTTTTTGCGACCGTATCGCTCGTTGAACCACGGGGCGATCATCACGCCAATCATGATACCTGGGGCGGGAGGTCAGCCCAGTCCACTCAGTACCCTGCCCAATGGCGCGTTGCGCGATGGAACCCACCCGCTGTTCCGAGTCCGGTACCGGCGCTCTGCTCAGACGCTGACAGCGTGTAGGAGGTGACCTGTCCTGTAGCGGAGACAACCGGCGTGCTGCCGTACTGGTCGTTGAAGTACCCGGCACCGAGGATGAAACCCCACCAGCCGTTGTCATACTGTTTGATTCCGTGTTAACAACGATGCTGCGGGACGAACGTGCCACTTGCCACTCACGCCGAAGCTGAGTGCTCCAAGAGAGCCGACGAAAGAGACGAGCGCCAGCTTGGGCGTCTGCACAAATCAGCAATGACCAGTGCAATCATGGTGGACAGATGTACGCACGAGCTCAGAGTAGAAGCCCATCGCGAAGGTAGGGCGGAGGGAATGTCAGTTGACGACTGGAGAAGGGGGTTGAGGAGGAGACTACTAATGGCGTCGGGAGGGGGACCACGGCCCCGAGGGCCTCAAGGGGGCTAGCTATATAAGCCTTGCGCCTCGGCGGGGTCTTGTTTTCTTCGCTCGACCCGCAGTACGGGGACTCCCGCTGGCGCCGGGGCACACGTCTTTGAGAACGGGTTTCAAAGCACCGTCTTTGCGGCGAGAGTACCGGATGACAAGGGCGGGACCCTTCACCCTTCAGGTAGCGGTAGAAGGATGAGAGTGACTACCGGCGGGATGTGGTGTGGTGTGGAGTGGACGTGCGGTGCATGAGGGAGGGACAAGGGGAAACCATGGAAAAACCGTCTCGCCTGCGCAGAACTTTTCCGGGTGGGATGTTGTTGGTTCGGGGTGAAAATGCACGTCGATCCAGGCCCCGAACACACACAGTGAGTAATGGTCAGGCACGGAACCTTTTTTTCCCTTTCCCGGGTGTTTCCGAGATTCATCCGGCGGCAATTACCGGCCCGTATCGGCCCGACTTCATACCGAACACCCCCCGGCTCTGGTTCTGGACGTTTGTTGCCTCATCTTCCAGTCATAATGGCTCTCCTCCATCCCACAACCACCCTGCAACCGCCGGTGATGACGCTGAGGACGGCAGTAAGAAGAGCACCAAGCGTTGCTTGGCGACAACTACCGCGGCCGACGGTCTCCGTCCTCGGGCCCGCCAAAGCCCGAGCGGCTTCTGCGGCTCTGCTCCTTCCCGGTCGAAGGCAAAGTCGACGGCTCGCGACTGGCCCCGGCTCCGCAACAGGGTACACAGCGAACGAGGGGAAGGTTGGTGAAAGCAGCTCGAGGCTGCGGTTCAGCTCGGTACGTAACAGTTTATCCCGACCTTTTCCGGGCTGGTGCTCTCCCATTTCTGGACACAGCTACTCGCAGCTCATGTGTGGTCTGTCCAGCTCGTTGCAGCCGCAGCTCTTGTCCTCTCAGGTGGCGTGGCGTGGGGTTCCTCGCGACCGGTTGTCCGGCTAGAAGACGCGGGGGAGACGCAGGACCAGGGCCGGGGCCGGGACGAAAAACTCCCTCTGATCAGTGCGAGGGAGATCCGGAAGCACAATACTGAAGGGGACTGCTGGATCGTCATCCAAGGCAATGTCTACGAGTGCGTAGAGGACAGGGATGTACCGGTAGAACGGGTGAAGATACACGAATGCTGCTGCTGACGGAGCTCACAGCGTCACCAACTTTGTGGCGAAACACGCAAGTGATCTTGTCGGTTGTGATCGAGCGGGGCTGACGCCGTGGTTGTAGCCCGGCGGACCTGGCTTGATCCTTCAGTTCGGCGGCAAGGATGCGACGTGAGCGCACCGGACCTTAGCTTCCGGCCAGAGTTGCATTGGGTCGAGTCGCTGAACAAGCGAATTTGTAGCGAGGCATACACCCCCATCCATCCCAAGGGCACGATCGAGCGCACTCTCCCTCCCTCATCGCTGATCGGGATCGTGGACACTGCCCATTCGTACCTGCTGGCGGACTATGCCATCGACCCAAACGAGGATGAAGCAGTCCGAGCAGAACGTCGCAAGGCGTTACCGCCCGTGGCGCATGTTGAGAACCTCAAGCAGTTTGAGCGGCTGGCGGAGACAGTGCTGGGGAAGACGGGGAGGAGCATGATCTTCTATCGGAGCGTGGCCGAGGACGGAGTCGGTGCGTGAACGTCGGTCAACCCTCAGGCCAGCCCGCTGCTTGTGACGCTGACACTCCGGATCTTTAGCCTTCGCCAAGAACCTCTCCTCGTTCTCCTACCTACAATTCCGCCCACGGGTCCTCGTCCCGGTAGAACACATCGACCCTACGGCGGAGATGCTCCCCGGTCTCCCGCGCAGCCCACTTCCAATCTTCATCTCCCCAGCTGCGCGAGCCGGAGTCGGTCATCCCGATGGCGAACGAACGTTGACGCGCGGAGCGGCTGCCACGGGAATCACACAATGTATCTCCTCCGCGGCGAGCTTGAGTCTGGACGAGATCTTTGAAGAGAAGCGGACATTGGAGACAAGCGGGAAAGGGGATGCGAGGACATGGTTCCAATTGTACGCGGCAAAGGACCCAAAAGTGACACAAGCGAAAGTGCAAGAGGCGTTGGTGTGAGTGCAAGACCAATTCTTTCGGTTGAGACTGGCGGCGACGACCGGCTGAAGCCGACGCAGAGGAGGTTGCACGGCGATCTTGCTGACTGTGGATCTCCCGGTGCTTGGGAAGAGAGAGAACGACCCGGCGTCACATGCAGGCTTGATTGGGAAGGAACCCTGGGTCCGCCCTTATGATGGTGAGACCTGCGTCGCAACATCTCGTCTCGGGTCGGAGTCGCAAAGCTCACCTGGTGCAGCGGACATGACGTTCGAAGTCATCCCGTGGCTGAAGTCCATTGCTCCCGGTATCCCCATCGTGATCAAGGGGGTCGGTACGTCAAGGACCCCAGATCAGACTAAACTGACGGCCGCGAGGGTCTCTGACTGACGAGACACAGCCACGCCTGAAGACGCCGAGCTCGCCTACAAAGCCGGGGCAGCTGGCGTCCTCCTGTCGAACCACGGCGGTCGACAGCTCGACTACGCGCCACCACCGCTCGCCACGCTTGTGCGTATCCGGCAGACCAAACCCGAGCTGCTGGACCGATCCGACTTCAGCGTGCTAATGGACTGCGGGGTCCGGAGGGGGTCCGACGTGCTCAAAGCGCTCTGCCTCGGTGCCAAGGGAGTTGGACTGGGGAGACCGTTCCTCTACGCGCAAGTGAGTTCTGCTGTGTGACGCTCCTTGCGTCCGAGCCGGAGCGGTGCGATGTTGTGGTGCTGACGTGTTGCCATCAGACATGTTATGGGGAGCAAGGTGTCGTCAGAGCCATCCAGAGTGAGTTGTCATGCTGCCGGTGTTTCATCACATTGCGACTCGCTGATCAGGGTATGTAGTTCTGGAGGAGGAAATCCAGATTGGGATGCGATTGCTCGGAGCCAAATCCATAGCGGATCTTAAACCGAGCATGGTGGAATTGCTGGACGGCCTGGTTGGGCGCGACCTGTAGTCCTGGGGCTATTGCCTCGCATAAGAGCGAGCAGTGTCAATCCCGCGGCCGGTTCCAGTGCCGTACCACGGTGGTGGTTCGGCAGGTGTATCCTAGCATGCATGCTGCATTTTGGGTCTATCGATCGGTGGGCATCGTGAACTCGTTCATCAGCCCCGTCAATGCGTCTGCGCTCTGGGAAGCGTTTCGGTAGACCGTGGCAAAGGCGCGCAGGTATTCGACCAAGCCGGACAGAGCGGACAAAGCTGTGACCTCTTCGATTGCGGGGGTACTCGTCACCCGCAGCATTCCACATGCCATCATGACGAGAATGGACCCGGCGATGAAGGCGGCACTGTACCGCCATCAGACTCTGTGAAGAGATTTGCAAGGGGGCCAAGTCTATGACTAGAGGTACATCGACGCACTGCTGATTGGACAGAGGGCCAAAAGGAACTGGCGTCTGGGAGTCTTGCACGCCAAGTAGTCGGACGATGCTCATTGCAGACGCGGCGCATTTGTCTGCAGCTTGACCCGCCGATGGAAAAGACAGCAGTCCGCCGAGGAAGGGACGGAGGTTGATAATGTTGAGAGCATGATAGAAGACGTTTAGGGTGATCACGCTGAGCATCTCAGCGGCCTTCAAGTGATCTCACTCACTGTGGTGCAGTGCCCGATGGCGCATCTGTCCCCTCGAGACGGAGACAATCAGGCAGATTGACATACCTACGCAATCAGTTGGGTGAAGGCTCCAAGACGCGATGCGAGGCGATGCGAGGCGAGACACACCATCTCTCGTAGAGCTCGGCGCAGCGCTCGGAATGGTCCAGCTTCTGCACAGCGCTACAGTGCGTGACGTACAGCACCTCAATTGACCGCGAGGCGATGTGCGAGAGACGGGCATGGTATGCGTGAGCGAGTCTGGGAGAGGCCGAGCTAGGATCCAGTGCGGCCGGATAAGGCTGCTCGAAGTGTCGGCGGGGCAGAGATGACTCGCGGCCAAGATAGGAGCACCAGAACCTGGTGATTCTTCAGCGGGTCAATGTCGACGGACACAACCAGCGGAGCCTCACACATCGACCATTGAGCAGGTCCAGAGACAGTGCAATCTGTCCTCCTCTATCCTCTCCCAGTCGGCTGGTTTTCCAGGGTCAAGCTCCGGTCGGTAATGGAGATGCAGTCGGACTGCGAGTGGTGTGAGCATTCGATGAGACCCCACAGTAGGTCGGACGCACAGTCTTGGGCAAGGCTCACTGCCATGCCATGGTAAATGATCGCTTCGCGGCTGCGACGAATCAGCAGGTACCCATAGCGAGTGTCTCAATACTGATTATGCAGCGTTGCGACCCACTCTCGTCCTCTTCCGACCTCGTACGCGGATATGGCCAAAAGGCCGCGGATCGTGGTCAGCATCGGATCTGCACACTCGTCCAGCATCATCTTCCGCGCGGCGGCGACGTATGCGTCTCCCCTATCCTCAAAGTTCTCGTTTGGGAGGTCCATCCCGGAGTACTCCTCAGCTGAGAGGTATCGGCTCCCAACGGCCAGGACAATGAGATGGAGGAATGGGCTGAAATGGTTATCGCGGACCCGAGTCGAACGCTGCAGTCCGAGTCGGAACGGTTCCTCCTGGATCACTTCCGCCCATTGGAGGTGGATGAAGGCGCGCTCGACGATGAGATTGTGGTGGAAGTACTCGAGGGGGAAAGGGAGGTACGACTGGGCGACGGGACGGACTTCGCGGCCCGGATGGGGATGTAGACTTGGACTCGGATTCGGGGCTAGATCAGGAGCCGTGCGGAAGAATGTCGATGTTGTATCGGAGAAGCGAAGGGCTCCTGACCGGTCCAGAGTGAGGGATCCGCCGGTGATGTCGTATTCTACTTGCGCTTGAACGCTTGAGGGATCATCTCCTGCGTCGGAAGTCTCGGTACCCGCCAGCGGCAACCAGGCGTCTAACAACTGTTCCTCCAGTGCGAGTACACGACTTCTCAAAGCTTCGACCTCACTAGCAGCTGGGCGATGGCTTGAGATGTCAGCGTGTCAGGTGGATATCGTGTGGGTTTGTATCCTTTTCACCTTCTCCCATCCTCAGGACCCGCATATGTGCAGCGCCTGCCAGCGCGCGAACAGGTGGTACACGTCGGGCGCGCATTGTCGCACCGGCGCCGCCGAGTTCGACATCTACAGTATCCAATGATCAGGCCGAGTGGAACACTTGTGGGACGCAGGGCACTCACGCATCACAAGCGACTGAGGCATTGGTCCTCGATCTGACCGGAGCTGCAGTGCGTCGGATGGAGCCGCGAGAAGGCATTGTTGATTCAAGAGATTGTGCGGAGAAACGCAGATGGGAGCGGAGTTCAGCTCTGACAATGACAAAAGTCCCGATGCTATTGCGGAAGTACAACTCCGCTTCGAGCATGGTGCATGGCTGCAGGTACCAGTTACCGATTACAGCAGGTGGGCGCATGCCGCAGCATTGTTGTGCCATCTCGCACTGTATTGTACAGTACTTGTACTGTGGAGTCACTATCAAACGACGACTTCGCTGCCCTCTTCACTTGCACTTGCACAGCCTGTCGCATCATCTACACCAATGGGACACGAGGAGTCCAGAGGGGGACAACGGAGAGGGGACGTCGGGGCGTTTTGCGAGGAGGACTGGGAGACGTAATTGACGCTTCGGTTGAGCGACGAGTTGACTTGCAAACTGATGATCGCACCTTCAGCGACGCACCGGCGGGGGACCGTAATTGTGGTCTTTGGCGACTCACGAGAAGATGTCAGGACGAGAATAATGCCCTACACCATCGAGCAGGGTCTTTGCCTTGAGTATGTCCCTCAGGTCGACATCACAGATGACCAGACCCTCCTGGCCGGGATCCATGTCGCCTCCAGCAAGCAAGCGTCCATCCGGCCCGAAGATCCTACTACCACCTCCACCCGGCACTTGGAACGGCGAGCTCGCAATGACCTCGTCGGTGATGCCCATACGCAAGGCCCCAGCTTGGGACATTGGAGTCGTGGTGACGAGAACAAAGGTACCCGCCTCGGCGGCGAATGCTTGGCTCAAGTTCAGGCAGCCGTCACGGGTCATGCCCCAGTGCATGTCCTCGCCGAGCACCGGGAAGAGGTATGGCCATGAGCCGACATGGATTTGTTCGTCTAGTCCACTTAGCATCGAAAGTACAAATATGTCAGAGACAGACTGCTCACGCTGAGAGGCGGTGTGGTAACGCAGGAGGGGCTGAGTGTGCTCCCTTCAGTTCATTAGCGGGTGGTCAGGAACGACAAGCAGACAGAGAGATGAATATGCACTAGGAATTAGGAAGGGGCGGGAAGGAGTTGCACTAGAGCTCACCAGCACATGAGCGAGCCAAGTCTACCATACGGCGACGGGATCACGTTTTTCACGGAGTCCCCAGAACTGTTCCCAAAGATGACCCGCTCCGTACCTGTGGGCATGATCTTGCGTCGGTGGCCGACTACATCCCCCTAGAACATTCAGTGTCGTCGTGGAAAGCTACGTCGCACATCGTCGAGACACCACATCCACCCACCTTGTCATTGATCCAGCACGTGGACATGTAGAGGCTGCTTCCTTCCCGTTCCGAGAAGCTGGAGCCGAGGGCGGGGGTCAGCACCGTCCCGACATCGGACGCAGGGGAGCAAGGAGTGGGAGGGGACGCTGCGCGGCGTGCTCACCCGAGATGCACCCAGAGCTTGTTGGCGGCGCAGCATTGCCGCATGAGCATCATTTGAGGCGAGTCGACAGAGAGCGAGTTTTCAAGATAGCCCGACCACTGCGGTTGCCATTGCAGAGCGGGCAGACTCCAAATCCAGAACTACCCGTCTTAGCACGCCCGCGACCACCTCTACAGCACATGCACCCTCCCGAACACATCACTCACTGGATACTGTACCCCAGTTGTCAGCTCACTCAAACATGTACTATTTAGACCTCGAGGACGAGGACCCGTCACTCACGCCGGGAATCCATAGCTCGGGGAGAGCTAGCACCTTGACCCCCTTTCCAGCGGCGTCTCTGATGATCCCAAGGGTCTTCGCAACCGTGGCATCGAGGTCGCCCCAGACGGGCTCGACTTGAGCGGCAGCTACGCGGGTTGATGTAATCAGAGACATGGGTCGTGCGCGATATGTGAAAGGATTCGTGAAGAAGGTGGGTGGTGCGGTGGTCACTGTGATGTCCCGGCTTTTGTACGGGGGTGTTGGTTAAATCCATCGGCGAAGCATCCCGACTGCAAAGGGCTTCAACGCATTTCCGAGATTCTGTACTGATCGGCGGAAGTGCACTTCCACCTGACACGATATTCGCCCACTTTGCGCGCAGACACCTGTCGGCAGCGGGCGCCTCGACAGATCTGCAGATGGTGGAAGTATATTTCCACCAAGTTTACACTTCCGCCTGGAACTTTTGCCCCTCGCTCAGAGCTCTCTGCATTCCGTGACCTTATACTGTATAGATACGCATAAATACAGGCTCCTGCGATATTGGGCTGCTAACTTCCCACCACATCCTAGAGCCATTGACCGACCCAGGCCTTCAATCTACTCGCATCGAAGCATTGACCTATTCAGCGCAGTCAAGCCGCAGCAAAATGGGCATCGGCATCCTCCAACCGCGAGACGGGTCCCACACCCCCGTTACTGGAACCAAGCTCTTTGACGAGGTCTCGAGCCTCGGTACCGACGAGGAGGCTGTTGGGCTGAAAAGACACCCGAAACACCACGACATCATCCTCCAGCCTCAGCCGTCCGACGATCCCGACGACCCCCTCAACTGGAGTCGTCTGCGCAAAGAGGTGTGTGGGGCATTGACACGGGAACCGGCGGGCGGAATCGCCTTCATTGACCACAACAGCTTTTCTTCGCGAGCATCATCCTATGCACCTCCGCTATGGGGGTTGTCGGGCCGCTTTTCGTCAGTGTCTCCGCAGCGCAGCGCATCGCAGTACACCAACCTATACCCTGCAACGTCTCGCACAGCCCAACTCGTATCGGAAAACACGTCCATCGCTGACAGGGTTGGGTAGATCCCGGCGTTCTCGTCCATGGCCGTGGAACTGGACGCCTCTATAGCCGGAATCGCTCAGCTGAACGGTATTCTCGTGATGATGCTCGGCATCACCTCGTTCGTGGGCATCGCCTTTGGTCGGATCTTCGGCAAGAGGCCCTTCCTACTCCTGACGCTTCTGCTGGAGATTGCGGGTCTTGCTTGGGGTGCCAATGGTAAGTGTAGAAACGGTGTACTAGCATAGTTTATGGAAGGAGCGGAGGCAGGTCACTGACGAGAGACATCACCAGCTTGGTCCTATTGGTCCCTTTACGGTGCGCGAGTGGTTCAAGGCCTCGGAATCGGGGGGTTCGCTTGCATGGGTAACGCCCTGGTTGCCGACGTCTTCTTCCTGCACGAGCAAGGCACCCGTATCGCGCTCTGGCAGCTCGCGTGGGTCGTCTCGGTCAACGTCACGCCTCTCATCTCGGCGCGGATCATCACTGCGGCTGGTTGGCGGAATGCGTTCTATGCGGTCTTGGGCTTCGCCTGCTTCTGCGCCATCTTCTTCTTCCTTGCTGCGCCGGAGTCGACCTTCATCCGGCGGGAGATCAGCGGTGGTATGCCTAGTGCTACGGAACACGCGAGCAACAGCAAGGAGGAAGTGGCGGGGACGACGCCTACTGTGATCTCCGAGGTCGGAGCACCAGGCCGGCGGAACCCACTGTCTGTTTGGAATGGGTTGATGGCGGACGAATCGGTATGGATGGCAATCGCCCGACCGTTCGCGGTGGCTCTTACCCCGGTGAGCATGAATCCAAACTCCTGAGCTCTTCCGGACTCTGAGAAGCGGTGCTGATGTGATCAAGCCAATTTTCTGGTGCATGATTACCTACGGCCTCCTGTTCAGCTGCACGATCATCGTCGGTGCGACGTATTCGCAGATCTTCGCCGCTCCGCCCTACTCCCTCGACACCAACACGGTTGGAAACATATCTGGTCTCGGTCCGCTGCTTGGCTCGCTCATCGCCTTGCTTTCCTCGGGGTAGGTACTGCACGAGCACATTATGGCGTCCTCAGGAGCCGCCACGCGCTGACTCACTTCGACAGACCCATCGCCGACTTCACGGCGCGAGCTCTGTCCAGGCGCAATGACGGGTATTTCGAGCCCGAGATGTACTTGGTGCTCATGGTACCGTGCTCGGTTTTCTCCCTCGTCGGTGAGTTGAGTTCCCATCGGCGTTGGGCGTACGGTAACGGTACTCTTCTCGTTCTGACTAGTCTCAGGTCTCGTCGGATGGGGGGTATCCGTGGACAGAGTCGACCCAAGCATCGTCCCCGCAGCGATGATAGCGCTCACGACTCTCGGTCTGAGCTTGTGAGACAACTCTCTCTTCCTCCGTCGACCGAGCACTCGCCGTTATCGAGGTCTCGAGGTCACGCTGAGGCTGACCCGATCAGCGGTTTCGCAGGGACGATTTTGTACTCGTCGGCCGTCTTCCCGGCCCGTCAGGGGGACTCGTTTGGGATAATGATGCTCTTCAAGTCGGCCATCACATTCGGTTTCTTGTACTTCTCCACCGACTGGTTGGTCGAGCGAGGCCCCAAATCATTCTTCTGCACCTGGGGCGGAGTCTGCTGCGGGGTTTCTCTCCTCGCGTTGCCTTTTTATGTCTACGGAAAGAGGATCCGGGAGTGGACATCGCAGAGCGCTCTCCTGGGCTGGACGACGCGGTGACGACATGGACTCCGTGGGGCGCATTTGCTGAAGAAGATCAGGCTAAAACGGGAGGGTGCAGTGCGAAACAGTCCGGGTTATGTTACGGATACTGTAGGGAGTGAAGTACACCCAGAAGATTCATGCACAACCATAGACCTCTGCCATTGCCGCGATCTTGCCGAGCACTCTCAGCCCCTGCCGACAAACGGCATGTTCGTCGCCATAATGGTCTAGTTCATGAGCCAAGTCCACGATCGACGAGACTCGGCTTGCTCACCTGATTGAGGATGTTGACGTCCAGCGGCAGGTTGGCCATGTAGACAATAGCGTCTCCAACGTACTTGGCGTTGAACGCGCTACAGTGTCGAGCGTGTCAGCGGACGCCTACTGTATGGTTCGCCAAGCGAACGACTAGTGGCGTCGCAGTGCAGGGGAGCGGCACTCTCACTTACGGTTCAGGCCGCATCGAGCCATCCGCCTGAAGCATCCCATCCGACTTGAGCCCAATGGACGTCTGCGCGTTCCCTGTCATGTCGTCAGCGGTGACACCCACACCCACGTCCACATCCACGTCCACGTCCACTCCACGCAAGTTGATCTCTACATCGCGCCAGGACTTCTCAAGCGATGGATCACGCACCGACATCGATCTGGCACGCCGCGATGTTGTACTGCCTATAATCCAGGGCGAGAGTCTTGGTCAGGCCCGAAATGGCGTGCTTGGACATGGTGTATGGCGCGGCGTTTGGGCGGGGGGTGTAAGCCGAGATGGACCCGTTGTTGATGATACTACGGGGGCGTCAGGTGGTGTCTCCTACCCGGCAGGCGGACCACAGCCTGGACTGATGAGGATGAGATGAAGATAGGATGAGGATGAGATGAGGATGAGATGAGGAGGAGCTTGGAGATGAGGATGAGGACGAGGATGAGGAAAGAAAGAAGGCGACGGAGACGTACCGCCCGCCCTGTGGGTTCTGCTCCTTCATGATCTTCACGGCGAGCTGGGAGCAGAGGAAAGGAGCGGTGACGTTCACGCGCATGACCTGCTCGAAGTGATCGAGGCTGAGGTCCTCCATCGGGGTCTTGAACGACGACATGCCGGCGTTCTGCATTGTCAGCGCGAGTGAGGCCGGACGGATTCGTCGCGAGCCATAGACTGTGGACTGGCCCCGGTTTCGGAGCTGCTTTTCGGGGCTCGGTCGTCTCCCCCTTGTTCCGGCTCAGAGGACCTACGTTGAAGAGCAGGTCCAAACGGCCTGATGAGGGTGCATCAGCTCAACTGGAACCCTCCACAACCATGACCACGCCTCGTGATGCGAGTCCGGCTGACACCCACCAAACTCCTTCTTCACCACCTGGAACAACCTCTCCACGTCCTTCACCACCGCCACGTCCGCCTCCACGGCCAGTGTCTTGGGATGCTTCTTGTCCCCCATCATGGCGATGGTTTCCTCGAGCGCATCCTTGCGCCTCGCGGTGAGGACGACAATCCACCCGGCGTCGTTTAGTGCGATGGCGGAGGCGCGGCCTATGCCCGAGGAGGCGCCTGTGACGAGGGCGATGCGGGGCTGCGGGGAGGTCATGGTTGATGTCGGGGAAGCGATGGGGTTGGGATGGGGAGGCGACGAGTCGAAGGACTCACAACTCCTTTTTGTACTCGTACTTGTGACTTAGGGAGTGATTCTCGGACCGACATCCCGTGGATACCCGGCCACTCACGGCTCACGGGCTCACGGCTCACGGCTCACGGCTCACCACCCGGCGTGGGCCGTATCCACCGACTCCAACTCCACATGCATGCACCTGACCGACTGACCACACGTCCGACTCTAGCCACGGCATCTTGTCATTGTCTGGAATGAGGTTCTTGAGCTGGCACAGATAGGCGGCTCCCGCACGATGACCGGATATCTTGCATGTACTCGTACTCTTACATCGCTACCTAATGCAATCTCCCGTAGATGCTCCGAGCTGCTTGACCGGTTGGACTTTGACGTCCTCTGTTGTATTTCGCCGAGGTCTCTCTCACGAGGATGAATACAAAAGAGCGACGGACCACCTGGGGGCTCTGCATTCCTCCCGTCCGCAACCTGTAGTCGACCCCTCACGAGACCCAGGTGTGCCGCCATGTCCACCTCCACCTCGGTGTCGGCCTCGTACCGCAACCCGATCCTTCCAGGCTTCAACCCGGACCCATCAATTATCCGCGTTGGACCAGACTACTTCCTCATCACCTCTACATTCGAGTACTTCCCGGGGATTCCGCTGTACCACAGTACCGACCTGATCAACTGGACGTTGCTGGGCCATGTGCTGTCTCGCCGGTCGCAGCTTGATCTGCGGGCGTGCGAGCCTGGGATGGGGGTGTTTGCGCCGACTATCAGGTTTCACAAGGGACGGTTTTACGTCACAGTTTGCGCTTTCCACCGCAAGTCGAGGGCGAACGAGATGGACGTGAGTGCGGCGCAGACCTTCGATTGGTTTGGTCCAGCGCTGAGTCGAATTCAGCCCATGATTGGGCCGAGAGGGTTCTACGTCTCCACGACGGATATCTGGGACACCAAGAGCTGGAGCGACCCGACGTACTACGACGTCCTGGGCATTGATCAGGATGTGCGTCACTTGCAAGTCCGCCCGCCGCACGCTGACTCTTCCCCACAGCTCTTCTTCGACACCGACGACCGGGTCTATCTCTCCGTCTCGACCTGGATAGGCGACAACCCGGGCTCACCATATATCACCGAGATCGACCTGGACTCGGGCCGATCGCTAGGTCCGCTAACCCTGCTGCGGAGAGGCGAAGTGGGGAACAAGATTTCGGAAGGGTCCCATATCTTCAAGAAGGATGGGTGGTACTACCTCCTCACGGCGGAAGGGGGTACCGAGGTGGAGCACCAAGAGTGGGTCTGTCGGAGCAAGACTGGGCCATTTGGTCCTTGGGAAGTGGGTCCGACCGCGGGGGCAAGCAAGGGCGCCCACAACGACAACCGCGGCGACGACAACGACGACAACGACGACAGAAACGCCGGGAAGGATCCGATCGTAGTCAATCCGATGGTGTACAATGGGGATCATCCACTGGTACGGCAAACTGGTCATATGGACCTCGTAGAAGGTCACGATGGTCGGTGGTGGGCAGTATTCCTCGCTGTCCGGCCGGTGTGGGACGGCGACGAGCCGCTTCTGTCTCAGTTGGGCAGGGAGACGTTCCTCGCGCCGGTAGAATGGAGGGAGGGGTGGCCGATCGTCAACCGTCGACAACCCATCTCGCTCGATGGCGCACAGGATGCTGGATTGCCTCGGGCTGCCGAGCGGTACACTGTGGATCTCTCTTTCAAGCCGGGTATGGGTGAGCCCAACCGTTCTCACATACCTCTCAAATCTCGCTTTCACCAGGCCTCAACCTCGTCGCCCTTCTCTCCCGTTCCCTCCAATTCTCTCCTGTTCCTCCTGTCCCCGTTCTCCCTCCTACCTTGCTGTCCCATCGGCCCATCTTTCCTTCCTGTCCCTCCTGTCCCCCGTATCCTGTTCCGTGTCTCCTTGTTTCGTGTTCCGTGTTCGTCACCTGTCTCCCCACCCCTCCCCTGCCCTCTGCATGGTCGACCGGCCGCGCTGACCCGACGCCTTCCAGACATCCACTCTGCAGGATGGTATCACCTCCGCACCCCGCAGAAGCGGGAATACTCCCTCACGCACTCTCCGGGCCACATCGCATTATTCGGCGGGCCATACGATATCAGGGTAGACGAGAGCGTGACGATGCTCCTCCAGAAACAGACGTCGTTCCGGGGCACATGGGATGTGCGGCTGGAGTACCTACCGGAACGAGAGGGGGAGGAGGCTGGGACGACGGTTTGGTGGAGTAAGTGGTGTTTCGCCTCGGTGGGGATACGGGGGGTCCAGCGGAAGCGCCAGCGCCAGCACCAGCACAAGCACAGGGGCCACCATCCCAAGCGTCCAGAGACGGAGACGGTGGAAAGGAGGATCAGGAGCGAACAACCCGGCGAGGGAGAAGTGGAAGAGGGAGAAGACGGAGGTAAGGGAGTGGAGAGGGAGGTGGTGTTCCGCTATCCTGATCCAGAGGGGGACGAGTTCAAAGTGAGTCGAACCGAGTCGAGTTGGGTCGAGTCGGGTCGAGAGGCCATTGGCATGATATCCACTGACCCGCGTCGTTCACCGCGCGGACCACCCCTGACACACTGTCCGTGTAGGAGACGATCCTCCCCTCGACACCACCAGAACGGTGCAAATCCGTGTCCTCGCCACACCGCTGCAGTACACCTTCTTCGTCGGACCTTCCCCATCCCTTTCCACGTCCACCTCGTCCGCCCCTCCCACGTCCGCGTCTATGTCCAAGCCCATGTCCACCTCGCCGTCCGCCTCGTCTTCTTCTCCACCCGCCCCCGCCCCCGCGTCGTTGCGCGAAGTCGGATCCATCCCCTCCCGCTCCCTCGTCCGGACCCGCCCCTTCGACTCCATCTTCACGGGCACGCATCTGGGGATATATGCGATGGGGACGGAGAATCAGGGGAGTCGGTCGGCGGCGGTGTTTGGGGGAATCAAGTGGGAGGGGGTCAGGGCGGGAGGGGAGTGAGTCGGCGTCGAACTCCCGTGACGGGAGAGGAGTAGATGATGGACGAGTAGCCAAGGGTGCTTGCAAGGGAGGGTTCGTACTCGTATCGCCACAATGTACGGGTAGATTGTAATTGGACGGCGGGATGGCGGCTGACTTGGTCGGGATGGACCGTATTGCGATGTTGCGGTTTTGCAGTCCTGCGGTCTCGAACTGCGACGCGAGAGCAGAGGGCGTTGGTCAAGTAGTGGAACCGTAGCTGCGTTTGCTCGGACTGTCCGTGTTCAACGCACCCTTGTCCTTTTCGCAACGCGACGTGATCCGCCAGTAGCCCGCTCGGCGCCGAATCATCACAAGTTTTCTGCCTCCAAACGACCATTCATCACGCACACCCGGAGTGGCATTCGCACAGCACACTCTACTCTACGATCAATAATCTCTACAGATTTGGTCAAGACGAGCGCTCGGGCGGTCGAGCACGCGACGCACGAGTGCGCGCGCCTTCTCACTCGCTGCCGCTTCCCTCTTCCTCGCACGATTACCCCCTCCACGTCTCTCCGCACTTGTCCTCGCTCCGCCGCTCCTCCGCGATCACCTCGGCACCGTCTCTGCTTGCTCGCTAGTCACTCCCGGCCCGTTCCTCCCAAACGTTGCGGCACCAGCTCCGGCTCCGGCTCCCACCCCGGTGCCGTTCCCCATCCCTGCACCTGCACCAGGTCTCATCCCAAGGCCGCCTGCGCCGGTGCCCGCGGGGGTACCATCGCCATAGAACTCTCCGCGATTGAGCGGGTCCGTACTGGGTCTACCGCCGTACGAGTCCCCGTACCTACCGCCGTGTCCGTGGGCTGGTGCCGGGTTGGCGTGCAGAGGCAGGTCCTCGGACTTGATACTCCCCGGACGGGCGATGCGGGGGGAGTAGGGCTTGTAGCTCTGCGGTGCGGAGAGGGGCTGCGAGGGTCAGTGGGTGGCACGGGGACGGGGACGGGGTGGGCAATGCGGGAGCGGAGTTGATAGCGGCAGTGGGAAGGAGCGGTCGATCGCAGGAGCACAGTCGGAAGCGATAGCGGAAGTGAGAGCGGCAGTGGCAGTGGCAGTGGGAACAAGAGTCGAGAAAACAGCGGGCAGCGGTAGAGGGGATGAGAGATTGCGGACGAGGGATCCAAAACACGGATTATGGACCGGGGCGGACGCGGGGGCGAGGACGGGAATGGGGACGAGGATGGGATGGGATCGAGAAGTATACGAGCCGACCTCGGTGGCAGCAGCAATTGTAGATGGACAATAGATGCGTCAATCCCACAGCATCGGAGCCAGCGAACCAGCGAACCAGCGAACCAGCGAACCAGCGAACCAGACCGCGCCAGTCCACTCACAGGGTAGTACTGCCGATAACTATACCACGCCCCCAAGATCCCCACGACCGCACCGGCAATCACGTCGGTCGCGTGGTGGCGGTAGTCCATGGTGCGGGAGATGGAGATGAGGGTGGCGCACGAGATGGGCGCGAGGAGGAGCCAGGATTTGTATGTGTAGCCTTGGCGGTTGTTTATGCGCATTTCTGGGCGAGCGACGTGGTCAGCGATGGATCGGGCGAGGTACATCGACACGGCACGGGTACGGGGTCGATCGGCACGGCACGGCACGGCACGGTGTGGGATCGACAGGTCGACAGGTCCACACGTCCACACGTCCGCACGTCCACGGCGGGATGGATACGACGCATATGATCGTCCGTGACCAGTCAACCCGCGCTTCTCATGCCCGCCACTCAAACGTGGTCGACACAGCAATACAGCCTGGGTCGCCGGTTTGCCGGTTTAACACGATACGACCGATGTTCGTGAACCGGCGGAGAGCCACTCACTCGCGGCAAGATACAGGACGAGGAACCACATCCCACACCAAGCGAAGCTCGAGTGGCCCGAGAAGAACGACCTGAACCCGTCGTTGAGCAGGGACGTGTCCGTGCAGGCCGTCCAGGAGGTGAGGGAGTGGGTGGGGTTGGAGGTGAGCGTCGAGGGGAGTTGGCACCGCGCAAAGAGGTCGGGGCGGGGTCGGCCGGCGGTGATCTGGAGGTGGCGTCAGCGGGAGAGCGAGCGAAGCGCAGCGAAGCGAGGCGAGGCGAGCAACGGGAGGAGGGGAGCAACGAGAGCGAAGTGAGTAACGTGAGCGAGGGGAGCAACGAGATTGAGGTGAGCAACGAGAGCGAGGGGAGCACAGACCGCGAGGGGAGCAAAGACCGCGAGGGGAGCAAAAACCGCGAGGAACGCAACGACAGCGGATTGATGGGGAGCGGATTGGTCGTGAGCGAAGCGATCACAAGCCGAGGGGGGCCAGCGTGACGATGGCAAGGAGAGCGACGGCGAGCGGATCAAGCACAAGCGGGAGCACAGGAGGCGTAACGATGGCAAGGAGGCCATGGCGAGCCAAAATGACACGCGGAGCCATGATAAGCCAAGCAATCGCAAGCAGAGTGATGTCAGGGGGAAGAGGGGACCGGGGCCATGTGAGACGGCGGGCCAGAAAAAGGGAGAGGGCAGAGGGTAGAGGCCAGGCGCCCGCGGGGGGGGGGGGGGGGGGGGGCAACGGGGGAGGCAAATGCGCGAGCGGCGAATCGCAGCGGGGAGCGTTCGGAGCACCAGAACCAAGTCATGCACCGGAAACCTCAGTTAGGTCGCGCCGCGCTCACCTTGACGATGTCCGTAAACGTCGCGGTAAGGCCGAGGGAGAGCACCAGGCCGAGCACGCCGGAATGCGCGTCCCAGAATGAACGCTGGATGATCGCGCTGAGATGTCAGCGCGGGTCGGGGTTGGGAACACATGAGACAACGCAGCGACAAAATGAGGCAGCGAGGGACGGGATGGGCACGGATCGATAGGACGGGTCCAGGGTGGCTTGGTCGGGCGGTCAAAGAGGTTGATGGACCATGTGCCGGGGGCCACGGTACTCGGTCCATGGACAAAGACCGTGGTGCGCTACAGGTGTGACGAGCTGCTTGCTGCGAGCTCGAGCTACAAGCTGCTTGCTGCTTGCTGCTTGCTCCGCACTCCTCGCTCCTCGCTCCTCGCTCCTCGCTCCTCGCTCCTTGCACCCGTCTCTTGGCTCTGCGCGCTGCGCTCTGAGCCCTCTCTCTCCTCCCTCCTCCCTCCCTCCTCCCTCCCTCCTCCCTCCTTCCCCCACCTCCTTCCTCATCACCGTCACCATGCCCTCGCCCGCAGCACCCCGCCCTCCCTCTCCCCGTACGGTCCTCGCCGAACCCCACCCTCCCTCTCCTCTATACGATCCATCTCCCACCCGACCTCATCCGACCTCACCCGACCCCGACCCTTCCCCCGTACGGTCCACCTCCGTACTCCGACCCCAACCCGACCCGACCCCAACCCGATCTCAACCCTCACCCACACCCGACGCCGCGCCGCGCCGCGCCGACTTCACTCACGCATAGAGAATGATTATTACAGCCGGTACGATCCCGCACGTCACAGCGAGGAGCCAGACCTGTCGTTGGGATCAGCGGGGGTGGGGTCTCGAAGCGTGCCACGGCTCGTGCGCTCTGCTCGTGGCTCTCCCCTCCGCTCGTGATATACTCGCGTTGCGCTCGCGAACTCCTCGCGATCCACTCGTGATCTACTCGCGAACGGCTCGCGAACCACTCGCTGCGCTCGCGCACTCACCGGTACCCGCTCGTGCTCCGCGTAAGGGTACGCGAGGGACGTGTCGGTGACTGAGAAGAGACGACGATAGCCCTGGACCTGTGGGGGTCAGCGGGGCGGCGGGGCGGCGGGCGGGGTCGAGGTTGGGCTCGGGGATCAGGATCTGGGTCTGTGGATGCGGGTGATAGAGGGGGTCACAAGCTGGAGAGTGCGGGTGGTAAAGGGGAACACAAGCTGGAGAATGCGAGTGGTAAAGGGGGACACAAGCTTTGGTGGATGCGGGTGATAGCGGGGGACATCTGGATGAAGGACGAGTAGGTGGTGGATGGTTGATAGCGATAGTGGAAGCTTGGACGGGGTGGGGGTTGTCGACGACCCGCAAGGCGATACGATGCGATGCGACGCGGTCCGATGCGATGCGATGCTGTATCGGCCGCAGAGCAGATCGCAGGGACGCTCAGTGGAGACTTCCCCCTTGCCGAGAGTTTCTCCACTGAGAGTCCTCTGCTGCTTTACTCTCTACCCCTCCTTCCCGCTCTGCTGCCTCTGCCCGCTGTCCTCCTCCACTCCTCACTTCTCCCTACGCCACTCGCATCCACGTCACTCACCTTGTCAAGGAGGTAGAAGATCGCCTATGGCCGTCAGCACATGCTTCGATCGCACCGAACCACCGAACCACCGAGCCACCGAGCCACCCAACCACCGCGTCGCCGCGTCCCCACACCCAGCCGCCGCGCCGCCGCACCACCGCGTCGCAGCGTTCCCGCTTCGCCACCCCGCGCCGCACTCACCCAGAGGAAAATCGTGAGCACCCAGTCCGGGATGTAGCTCCAGAATATCCTCCACCGCCTCTCACCCTCCGTCTCGGCCCCGCCGGATCGTCTCGTCCACGGCCAGACGAATGAGCTGGCGCTTCGGCCCATGGCGGGGGTTCGGCGATGGCAAGACTCGTTGGCGTGGGTGTGGGTGGGGTCGTTGTTGTTTGTTGTGCTTGTGGTGGCTGTTGTTGTTTGTGCTCGTTGTTGGCGGTGGCAATGGCTAGTCACGCGAGCTGGTCAAGGAGGAACGTTAATATATCGGCGGGGAGTTCTTGGCGCAGAGTCCGTGACGGTGTATATATACACCTGCAAGGTCGTCTGCATCTCGCACCCCGTCATCGTGTGGGTCGCCGGAGCTGCTTGCTCCGTGACGCCAGAGGGGGAGGTTGCTTGCTGCTTGCTGTGCATGTGCAGTGGTTTCACTTGGCGCTACTCGCTTTCTCTCGGTGGCTATTTGACCAATTTGAAGGACGCCCATCCCATCCCACAAGCGAGAGACCGCACCGTTCATCAAATTCACTGCAGCAAAGACGTCAGAGCGAGACGAGATCGAACGAAGATTGCTTGGCGCGAACCGAGACGGAGACGCATCGGAGCTGGCGAGGAGCCAGACAGATATCTACCGTGGGATCATGCCCGATCGCCCCGCAGGTGGTGGTGGGCAATGGCTCATCGTGAGTCTGACCAGACAGTCAGACCGGGTCTCGTGGCGACCCGATCGGACGACTCGGCGACCCGACGACGGAGAGACGCAAAGCAAAGCGAGAGCAATGAGCCGCCATGGGCATGGCAATCGTCACGAGTTGGTTGGTACGGTTCATCCAATGCAGACTCCATTGCCTCGCCGAGTGACAGATGAGGTTCTATGGCCGTTGCGGCGGGAGCGATAAGAGCTCTCTCGCTTGCATTGCAAGGACGTCCATTCTGGGAGGTGGGAGGTGCTCGCTGCTGGCCATGGCCATGCGTCGAGCTGTCTGTCGCCCTGGGTCCAAAGCAGGTTCAAGTACAAGTGCATATGCATGCATGCATTGTTGACTGCCCAGATCAGTCGATGTGCTGTTTGGTTCCGTCGGAAGCAGCTCTCCTTGACCCGCCAGCACCGCACCTGCCAGCAGATTGATAGTTTGATACCTTTCTCTTCATCATTCATCTCCATCTCCACATTGCATCCCAACACCCCTCTCAGCTCACCACATAGCGTTGCCTCTTGATCTCCGGTACCCCCGGTACCCCTCCACCCTCATCCCCCTTCCCTGTCCTCGCGACCACTTCCCCTCCTTCCCCCCCGTCTCTCCGCCCCGTCCAACTCTCCACCTCGCCAACCCCCGCATGAGCCACCTCCTCCTCGCTCGTGCGGCCACACCACTAGCGCATCAGGTTGCGGGACACCAGAACGTCATGTCGGACGAGTCGGGCGAGCTGGTCATCAAGGTGGGTGCAGCCGCCGAGCGGAGCGAGAGCGGCGCGGCGCGGCAGGTAGCGGAAGCGCAACGGCAGAGGGAGCGTAACGCAGCGGGAGTGAAGCGGAGCTGGGAGCGGTGTGGAAGTGTTGCGGGTTGAGATATGCCTGAGGAGCTCGACCAAAGCGAGAGATGGGCGCGCCGATTGCGGACCCACCCTTCACCCGGTATCCACCCTCACTCCAGCGTCACTCGCTGCAACAACTCCAACTCCACGTACCCCGACTTGCCAGTATCGCAACTCTCGCGTCGCCGCTATTCTCCCGCACCGCGCTGACCTCCCGCGCCGCAGCCCGCGTTACCCCGCGAAATAGCGTTCTACCAACTCCTCAACGAGGGCCGGTCCTCCCCCTTATCCCGTCTCCGCCCGTTCGTGCCCCGTTTCTACGGCACGCTGCGGCTCGAGGGGCGGCTGGAGCCCGGCGGAGGGGTCGATCGGGGGGTCATACCCGAGATAGCGGAGATACCAGAGGTGAGCGAGCGCGAGGGCGTGCGAAGTGCAGAGGGGGCGTGAGGCGTGGGGCGTGGTTATCGAGAGGCGACGGAGGCGGTCTCTTTGTCGGACTGGACTGGACTGGACTGGACTGGACTGGACTGGGCTTTTTTGTGGATTGTGGCATTAGGGACACGCCCAGTGCACATGTTATCTGTCGCTCGGTACTATCCTCCCACCACTACAGTCCAATCACAAGCGTCCCTGTCACCCCTTCAACTGCTCCTCCCTAACTCTCTCTGCTTCCGTTGCCCTCCGCGGCCCTCCGCTGCACCTTCCACCCACCCTCTCCCCCTTCCTCTCCCCTCTCCCCTCTCCCCTCTCCCCTTGCTCCCCCCTCTCCCCCAATCTCCCTTGCTCCCTTTACTCTCCCACCCGTCCTCCCGCGATCCGTCCGTCCCACCTATCTCGCAATCCCCCCTCGCCCCGCTCACCCGCTTAGTCCGTCGTCCTCGAAAACCTCTCGCACGCGTACACCCGCCCCTCCATCCTCGACGCCAAGCTCGGCCGGGTCCTCCACTCGTCCGATGCCACGCCCGAGAAGCGCGCGCGGATGCAGCGGCACGCGAGGGAGACGACGAGCTGGGAGACGGGCCTGAGGTTGACGGGATGTCAGGTGGGTGGACTGACATTGCTTCTGGATGTGATGGCACGGGGCGGGATGTGCTGGTGCGCAATGGGGTATCCGATACTTCTGTGGTTCTGTGGTTCCGTGGTTCTGTGGTTCTGTGGTTCTGTGACTCCGATCCATGTCTTGTGTTTCACATTCGCCTGCTTCCCTTCTGACGCTCCATCGTCACCGCCTCCACGTCAGGTGTGCTATGCGCTTTCGACTCAAGCTACTTGACTAGCTCGACCCGTATGGGGCCGGCATAGTCTCGTCCATTCTCCCCTCCCGCGCGTCTCGAATCGCCTCACGATTTGTTCCCCTCCCTCTCGTGCTCATACGCCGCTGCGAACCCCTTCAGCTCTCCCGCTGACCCGCCGCTATCAGACATGGCACGCCGCCTCGTCCACCTACATCCTCACCCCCAAATCATTCGGCAAGAGCATAACTCCCCAGCAACTGCCCCAGGGCATGGTCCGTTTCTTCCCCCTCCCAGACGACGCGGTGTCGTCGTTGGTGCCGTTGGCTGTCCCGCCCAGTCCACCGCCAACGGGCTCTGTGCCTACCACGTTCCCAGAGACGAGTTCGGTGCCTGCCGCAGCTGTATCTTTAGCTGCTCTTGCCCCTGCGCCGGAGCCGACCGGGAAGACCGGGAAGACGATGGGGAAGGATCAACCTGCGGTGGCGATGCCGATGACGCCTGTGTCCGCTGTGGACCCGACTGGGTCACACGCCTCCCAGTCTGCCGCCCGGCAGCCTCAAAAGCTTCAGATGGCAATGATCGCATGGCAGGGTCCACGGCGGTGGACTCTTCGTCCTCCGAGGCAGCCAGCGGAATTGCGACTGAACACCTCCCGACAGCATTGCCGCCGTCAACATCCGCCGATCCGGCTACCGCTGCTCCTCCCACGCCACTCAGTCCAAACGACCCCTCACACGCCCAGCACCACCCCCACCCCCACCCCCACCCCCACTTGCATCCCCACTCCCACCATCACCCCCACACATACACCGCCCACTCCCTCCCTCCTCGCCTTCTGCACCGCCTCCTGACCCTGCTCGACGCCCGGCTGGCCGTACTCGAATCCGTGCTTCGGACGCTCGAGGCGCGATTCGTCGGTGCGAGCGTGTTGGTCATTTACGAGGGCGATCCGGCCCGACTGGAGGACGCGCTGGACAGGTGGGATCGGGGCGAACAGCGGAGGGAATCGGACTTTGCTTCGGCGCTGGACGGGGCGTTGGGCTCGGACGAGGAGGAGGACGGGGATGAGGTGGGCGAAGGGACGGGGAAGGCAGGAGAAAGAGGCGGAAGAGGATACACGCCCACGGGCTTGGGCGGAGTTCCGGTAGATCCGCTGGGATCAGAGACACCGATGTGCGGTTCGGCGAGGCTTTCGAGGGTGAAGCGGGGTTTCCAGACTCGGACTCGGGCTCGGACTCGGAATCAAGATCCGATTTGCCCTCCGAGTCTGGATCTGATTCCCGGTCCGACTCCGATTCGGACGACATGGACGGCGTCAAATCCGATGCGAGGGTGAAACGGCGTTGTCCGCCTTTGACAGTCCGGATGATCGATTTCGCGCACACGAGTCTGGCGGAGGGGGAAGGGCCGGATGAGGGGGTGTTGAGAGGGTTGGGGACGTTGCGGGGTCTGGTCAGAGGAAGGATGGAGGAGGTGGGGAGGTGGATCGAGGTGCGGGGAGGCGCGGCGGGGTGAGGCGGGGGGAGGTGATCCGTCAAGGGCCAGCGAACGGACAGTGAAGGGAGGAGCGAGGCGCGAGGGGTGAGAGGCGAGGGGTGAGAGGCGAGGGGCGAGAGGCGAGGGGCGAGTTAGCCGGGTTTCGGAAGAACAGTTGGGAGGGTCGCTATACGCCGTTCCGCGATGGGCGATGGCGGCGAGAACGAGATGAGTGGCGGTAGGAAGGAAGAGTCCGGGGTCATGTCGGAGCCGCGTAGTCGCGTAGTCGCGGAGTGAAGTCGCATTTGCGGGATCGTCCCAGGGCAGAATGGCTACGCTTTCCGGGGGAAAGCGAGGTTGAGATCGACGGCGACGGCGACGG
This sequence comes from Saitozyma podzolica, assembly GCA_003942215.1. Lineage (NCBI taxonomy): Eukaryota > Fungi > Basidiomycota > Tremellomycetes > Tremellales > Trimorphomycetaceae > Saitozyma > Saitozyma podzolica. Next base: position 1,640,322 of record RSCD01000001.1, read on the forward strand.
CGATCAGGTGCGGCACCTCGGTTGCGGCGCCTCGGGTTCGTCGCTGATTTGTATCCATACTTGGCTGAGATTGGACAATGCACGGATGCACCGTTGAACCGAAGGACCGCTGAACTGATACACCGATGCAGCTAACGTTGCAGAAATGCAGCCATGCACCGACGCAGCACCGCACCGATGCACCGATGCAGCCATGCCCTCCCCACCCTCCCGGTCTGATCCCAGGCAGTGGTTAACAGCAATCTCCCGTAACGAGGTGCAGGAAGGTTGGAGCGCAGACCGGCGGGCGAACGACCAATTGCCCCGCCCAATCGACTCGACTCGCACGTTAGACTTGATTCATGAGCCATCATCTGGTCGTTGTGCGAGGTCCGTGTGTGGAGCTGTGATTCCTGTGTCCGCTGCGTCCGCTGTGTCCGCTGTGATGGTTGACCGCTGTGACCGCTGTGACCGCTGTGACCGCTGTGACCGCTGTGATCGGTTTAACCGCTGTAATCGGGGTGATCGGTGTAATCGCCGTCGGCGGACACCAGACAGGAGCACGTCGCAGTGGCGGTATGACATCGAACAATCACAGCGCATGAGTACTCTGTCTGATACATGAGGCATAGATCTATACTGAAGGTATAAAGATATATATACAACACTCGGTGTTCATACGGGGACGAAGCCTAGCTCGCCGCGGCGCTCGGCACCGAGTGTCCACAACCCAGTCCGAGTCCGAATACCAGTCCAAGGTGGACCCAATTCAATTCCAATCCCAATCCCGATGTGACGCCAAATCCAATTCCTCCGTCCGCTGCTCCATGTCCAGTTTCGGCGTCAACCCAATCACGCCTCAGGCTTACCCCAACAGTCTTGACTCAGTTTACTTTACCACGCCCCAAGCCGCCTTAAGCACGGAGCAAGGATCAAGACGGCTCTTTCCCTCGCAACCCGTGCCGCCCTCGGTCGATCCCACCGCACCGTCTCCCTCACATGACCCCCGCCTGCCGCTCGATCCTCGCGCGGGTGAGCGAGGCGATCTGCGTCTGGAGGAATTCCGCCGTGTCGGATCTAAGTCGGGGCGTGGCGTCAGCGAGGCGGGTTCTACGGATTGCACGGGATGTGTGATTGTCGACAGAGATGGCACCCCATCTTATCGTTGACATCCAAGCACCACACACACACATACACAGCTCGACAATTGGCCTTCGCCACTTGACACGAGACACGTGACAGTCCGGGGAGCAGAACAAGCAGGCCAAGCAGAGAACGCAGAGAACTCAGAGAACACTGAGAACACAGAGAACACAGAGAACGCAGAGACTACAGAGAGCAGAGAACGCAGAGAAAGCAGAGCAAGGAGTACAAGGAGAGCAAGAAGAGCAAGAAGAGCATAAAGAGCAAGAGGAGCAAGAAGAGAAAACAGAGCAACCAGAGCCGACCCGACCCAACTCACCTGGTCCTTGCAATACGCAGCAGGATCTCCGCCATCCTCTCCTCTCCGCTTTCCATGCCTCCTCCCGGCCCAATCGACACCCTCGCCATGGCTCCCGCGATGGGTCCCGCCGCGCCCGGTCTCGACGCCGACTTGACCGCCGCTGCCGCCCTCTCCTTGAGCGCCGGCGTCGGCAGGTCGAGGTACTGCCCCAGCATGATGATATCCTTGTAACCCCCCTTCTGGAGGTCCATCAGGGGGATGCCGTGCTCGACCCCATTCTCCGAGGCGTTGAAGAACGACTTGAGGAGCTGGAGCCACTTGAACACCACGTCGATCTCCAGAGGGCCGAGTTGGGACGAGGTGCATGGTTTGTCCGAAAGAGGCGGGACAAGGAGGGAGATGAGGATGTCAATGATCCGTCGCCAGATTGCGGACATGAGGACGAGCCGAGTCGTCGGCGTGAGCGTGACGGAAAACACGGAGAACTGCAAAGTCAGCAGGGGATCGCGCGACGCATTAACGGCAATCGTCTGCTCGCTCATCTTGGTCCTGAGCGACGAATCGTCTCTGCGCCTGAAGCCGTGACGACCCCTTGAACAACCCCGATCTCAAATGGCCTTCCTTCATCTAACCAGCCTCTCTGGCCACTAATTCTTTACCTCGCCCCATTGCCCCTTCCATCTCTTGCACCTCTCGCTCTCCATCACAGGCCACAAAGACAAACCCACTCACATTCTCATTCAGATACTCGAAGAGAGGCATCAAGCTTCCCTCGATCTCCCCCTCGGTCAGCCCTGCCCTGGGCTTCTTCTTGTCCTTGAGCACCTTGGTCATCCCGTTGATGGTCTGCGCGGAGAGTTGTGCCCGCATAAACTCGCTCATCCGATCCACGATCTCCCGGCACATGTCGTTCTCGACCCTGTCGAGCGCGCGGGTCGCCGTGGACAGGTGGTACGCGATATCGTGGCGCTCCCCACCATCCATCGAGATGCGGAGGTGCACCATCCCGCGCGGAGAAAGGGGGAGGACAATGTCGCGCGTGGCGCACTCGCCAAACGCCTTGGGGTTGAGGTTGAACGTCGCGATCCCGATGGGCTCGTGCTTGCCCACGAGCTGGCGGTCGTACGCCACCAGCTCGAGCGTCTTTATGGCCCCGACAGAAATCTCAAACGATTGCTCCCTGACCCGAGTCAGCCAACCAAGCAGATGCCCAAAAGTCAAGTACCCTCTTCGGGCGCTGGGGTCACTCACCACTTGGGATCCTCCGCGCCCAACACCGTCCTCGTCTTGATCAACCTCCCCCCATTCTCCTTGTCCGTGATGACGACAAACCCGTCTGCGCCCTTGGATTGGCTCTTGCCCAGCAGGTTCTCACCCCGTGCGACAGTGACGGTGAACACATGCCGCGTCGTCCGTTCGGGGGAGCATTCGTGTTGAGCTTGTGGGCCTTGATGATACGAGTCGTGTCCTCGGCCTCGAGCGCAAAGAGCAGGTCGTCGACGCATACCTTGCTGGCGCCCATGTCGGTGAGCTTGACGCAGGCCTGTAGATGGCGCATCAGCAACGGCCGGGAAGGCAAAAAGTCGACTCACCGCCGGTGGCACCGAGAACCCGTCGACCTTCTTCCTCTCCAGACTCTTCACTGCCTGCTGTCCTTTCGCCAACCACGACGATGCCTTGCCCCGATCCTCTCGTTGAGCTTGTTGCTGAGCTCCAGGGTCGGGGTCGAGGCCTTGGGCGGGTTCATGTCGTGCACGAAGAGCGCCTCGACTGTTGAAGCGTACTGCCTCACGGCGAAGGAGACGGTCTGGTATGATCAGCGACCAGCGAGATGTATATCATGAAATGATGATACAGGTTCCTGCTCACCTTGGACAGATCGATGAGGTAGACGGCGCGCTTGTACTCGCTCAGAGGCAGGTCGTGGAGAATGACCTGTGCCGATTCGCGCACAAATTCGAATAGGTCAATGACCGACTGCGAGTGCTTGTTCTCCCCTTCGGGAACCCACTGCGAGGACCCCATCAGCCCGAGCGGCCAGAGGGGAACGCTTCTGGACCAAACGCAACTCACACTATCCATACCCACGGCGCGCGAGACCCACTCGGTGGAGTTGTTGAGCTCGGTGTCCCGGAGCCAAGCGAGCACATGCGGCTCGAAGAACGCATCGAGCTCGAAACCGTGCTCGTTGCTGTGCCATCAGCAATCACGGCTGGCCAAAAGTCGAGCGACCACTCACGTCGGGCAGAGATCCTCCCAGGTCTCGAGCAGGCGGCCGGTCGTCTCATAGAGGGTGAAAACGTCCGACGCAGGTCCACGAGGTTTGTCAAGCGTGTGCAGCTCCGCGAGGAATAGCGGGAGCTGCTTGGAAAGGATGATCGCGGCGGGGTTGAGCACGCTGAGCCATCAGCGTCACCCGGGCATGATCAAGGATGGCAATGTAGCCGACTCACCTGCCCAGACCGTTGCCCCAGACTTTGCGCACGTTGCGCACCTCCTTCTCCATCCACTTGGCGACCTTCTCGAACCCCTCGACCATCGCGTCCTTGCCGCTATCTCCATATCTGCTTTGACCACCGCCGAGTTCCTGGCCGACTCCGCCCATGATGTGGCCCACCGCCGCCACGTACTCACCCACCGCCGCGCCTTTGAGCTCGTCGGCGAGATCGTCAGCGCGCTTGAGCAGCATCGGGTGGGAGGTGAACAAGTCTCCAGCGGCGTTGATGAGGGGCAAGAGGGAGACGGGGGGAGACGGAGGTGGAACTGCCGTGGTAGGGAAAATGGAAGTGGTGGCCGCGGCGAGCTGATCGAGAAGCTTGGCAAGCAGCTCCTCCATGACAGATGGGAGCGGGTCGCCGACCCTCATGCCGTAGCTGAGATCGCGAACTCCGTCGGCGAGGGTCTTGCCCCACATCGCCTCGTCCGCGGTCCCGACGCTGGCAAACCAAGCAGAGACAACGTTCTCCATCTCCTTCTCCCGCTCACGACGGGTTGTCACCCCCCAGACGTCCCTGCAGCGCTCGACGAGGTCGCGAGACTTGGAGCCCAGGCCGGCGGACTCGGATACGCGGGACGTGAGTCGCGCGTAGACCTCGACCTTGCGCGGGGGAGTAAAGAATGCGGCGAGTGCCAGGCCGGAGGAGTCGCCCGACAGGGAGGACGGGTCGTACTCGAGAGGAGAACCTGGCATGGCGAGCTCAGGGAAGTCGCGGAGGAGACACTGGAGAGTCTGCGAGAGGGCTTCCTGGCGTTGACGCTGAACGGCGCTGTTTCCGTTGGGCACCGACGAGCCGGCGCTGAGAATCTGCTTGAGGTCTTTGAGGTAGAGCTGGGCCTGTCAGTATGTGCAGCTCAACGTTCGTACGATCGCCTCACCCTCTCAAGCGGACCATTGTTCTTGATATTCTCGACATCCTTCTCCACCATGTCCTTTGGAACGCCCCAGACCTCTCCGACCGTCTCTGCCATCTCTCCAAGCATATCCTCGGGGTTCACCCAGATAGGGCTGGGCTTGCGCTTGACCTCCTGCGCCGGGTTTCGCGCTCCGACCGCAAGGCTAACGGGCGAGCCGGTCCTGCCGTTGACGCTGGGATGGCCGGTGGGGATCGGGAGGGCAGGCTTGAGGGTGGAGGCGCTCCCGTTGGGGTTGGGGGAGAGGGGCTGAGTCGGATCGGCATGGAGCATGTACGATTGGACCTCTGCGCGGAGGCGGAAGAGGAGGTCTCGGTCCTTCTCGGACTGGGGCCGGGCAAGGGGCGAGAAGTGGGATGAGCGGGGGAGGGAGTTGTAGAGGAGCTGCATGAGGTGGGATTGGTGCACATGCGGCGCGGCGCTCGTCGGGGATTGGACCGGGAGGGTGGTCGTGAATGCTACGAGAGGGTTAACGGCGTGCCATTTGTCGCGCGACAAATGAATGCCTCACCTTCGAGGAGGGTTCCGACCTCTCGGAGGTTGAGACCCGATGGCGTCTTGGTTCCCTTCTTGATTTGTCCCAGGAAGATCTTGACTGACGAGTTCCACCCCGCGTCGCCATTCTCATTGGCGAGTGTGCCCCAGAACTCAGCGAGGAACTCTTTGGGCAGCTTGACGGTCTCGGCGTCGGACTTGGACGAGCGGGAGAGGAAGCCAAAGGACTTGCGGCTGTCCTTGGGATCCTTGGGGGACGAGCTTCCGTCAAGCGAAGGGGAGAGCGACTTTTGGGGTTGAAGAGGGGAGAGACCAACGCGCGGGGACGCTCCGGGGGAGTTGAGGGTCGGCGAGGCGATCGAGCTGGGCGTGGGGGAGCGGGCGGTGATGGAAGGGGGGTTGAGCAGGTGGTGGTGGAGCACGCTGCGGGCGTCAGCGGAGTACAGGCATAGCAGCAGGACCAGATGCCGCACGAGACCAAGAGAAGCTGGGCAGAGAGAGACGATCTCTTGGTCCAGCACGCCTCTCCCGACCAGCCTCCCTGCCTGATGCCTACACTGATGTAAGAGACTTCACTCACGCCACTCTGAGCGAGTACAGGTACCCCATCCGATCCATCTCGTCCCACCCCGGCTTGCCCGGACCCATCGCGAGGTCGAGGTTCAGGTTCACGTGTGCCCCCCTGGGGGAGGCCTTTGGCGAGGGCAGCGCGCTGGTCGCGCTGGTGACGGCCGTGAGCGGGAGGGAGGTCTGGGTGGCCGACACGGAGCCGGAGCTGAAGTATGAGCCCGCGACGCTGGATCGGCTGCGGGTGGTCGAGTCCGAGGAGGACGCCGAGGCGGTGCGGTCGAGGTGGGGCGGGGCCGAGGGGGAGGCCGAGGGACGGCGGTACATGCTGGGTGGGAGAGTGGGTTGGGTGGTGTTTCGACGTGAATGTCAGAGGGATTGCTTCATTCCTGTTGGGCAGGTGGAAGTGGGAAGTGGGCAGTGAGAAGTGAGCAGTGAGAAGTGAGAAGTGAGAAGTGAGAAGTGAGGATGGAGGATGGTGTTGGAGTGGTTGATCCAGTTGGGACTGGCTGTGCGACGCGCTGGGTGAGCGGGCGGGAGGAACAAGGTTCGGTGTGTTTTGATGAGCGTGACTGATGGGTGATGATGGTGATGGTGATGGTGATGGTGATGGTGATGGGAACGATGATTGGGTTTGATTGATTGATTGATGGCAACTGCGCTGCCTGCGCCTGCGTTACCACTGCGTTTGTGCGTCGTGTATGTTTTCGTCTTTCTTGCGACGCGAGCGGTAACCAACTGCTGGCGCACCTCCACCGCTTCCCACCCGCTCCCACCTTCCCGTTTCAGGGACACAGGCACGTGGCGCGGGACTCACCCCGCAGATCAAGCTAAGGAAAACGAGCTAGACCCGGTTTGACAAGCTTCCGCCACGTTCAGGCACGTCTCTCCCTTTGTTTGCGCAACAGGGGGAAACCCGAACCCGCGGCAGGCACGAGCCGGTTCGGGGACGGAGGCGGGAGTGTTCACACTGCTCACCTGCGGAATAGTTGATTTCTGGCCGCGTCCGTCTCGTCGTCGCTGAGGATATCTCTCGTGTGAGACAGACTGCAGACTGGCTGCGTGTCGGATTTGGTGCAAGCGACGAAGTGAGAGGGTCCACGTCGTATACGTGGGACTCGATTTGCGGTCACGTGATCATACCCAAACGGATTGCATCGAGTTGACAACGCGGTTTACCGAGCACCTGGGCCGCGGCGAAATTAACCATCATATGACCATCTATGAACCGGGCCACACCCAACCACTACCCCCGCCGCCGCCAACACCGAAGGGAGTCCAAATGGAGGAGCCTCCGCGCTTGAAGTCGTCCCGCTCGCCTGCCCTTGAACTACCAGAGAAGACGTAAATGTAAATCAATACCCCGCTCCACGCTCAGTACATCTGTCGGTTCCTCATCTCGACGGGGAGGAAGATCATGACGAAGGAGGAGAGCCAGATGCCTCCGGCTCCCAGCCAGAGGATGCCTGAGCTCGACTCGGCGAGGTAAGCCTGGCCGGCGAACGGAGCGGCGATACCGGCGAGACGACCGAGGCACGAGAGCATGCCGCTCGCACTGGCTCGGTAGGTGGTGTCGAAGAGCTCGGGGGCGGACGCGTAGAGCACGGCGTTGAAGTACTGCAGAGATCCTATCAGTCACAGAACCACATGATTTGAGGCGTATAGGGTGCGCGCTCACCGTCTGCATGATGTACTCGAGCGCGTTGAGACCGACGTAGCCCGCGGTGGTCTTGACCTGGGTGTACATGGCCATGGAGAGACCCTGAAGGGCCGCGGAGAGGACGAGGGACCACTTGCGGCCCAGGAGCGGCATCTGGACCGAGAACAGGGCGAGGATGGCGCCGATGACGCCGGGCAGGTAGATGTAGACGTACTCGCGGTACGTGTCGGTGACGGTGGTCTGGCCGGTGGAGACGTTGTTCTTGAGGAGAACGATGGGGAGGAAACTGCCCGCGAGGTTGAAGGACCAGTAGTCGCCCTGATGCGTGTTGAGTCAGCACGGCTGGTTTGCACTTTGCGCGGTGAGACCCGCGCTGACTCACCATGTAGGCCAGGGCGAGGAGGGCAAAGATGAACAGCTCGAGCTTGTTGAAGAAGAGACCCTTGAGGTGGCCCACGCTCTTGATCACACCGGCGACAACGTTCTTGGCGTGGGATCTGCCGGCCTCGGCATCGGGGTCGACGCCGTTGGCACGGTCGATCTCGCGGAACATCTCGACGGTCAGCGTGGGCGCGGGCTGTCCGTTGAACTTTGCGATCTTGTGGAGGACGTCGATGGCTTCTTGCTCCTTGCCCTTGGAGAGTAGGAACTTGGGGGACTCGTAGAACTTGAAGATGAAGAACCGGGCGGCAAACACCGCAAGGGTCATGGCGCCGATGATGATGTACTCGTACCTCCAACCCATGTTCATCGAGACGGTGCAGCAGGCCTCTCCGTCCGCGACGGCGTTGCAGGCGGGGAGGGTCGTGTCGCAACGGTATTTGGCAGCGGTGCCGTAGGCGATACCAGAGGCGACGACGACGCCGACGGGCTGCCACATGCTCAGGAGGGAGACCATGGCGCGGCGCTTCTGGGGCAGGAACTCGAGCGCGATGGTCGCGTCGATGGGGATGTTGCCGCCCAGTCCGATGGAGGAGAGGAAGTAGATGCCGCAGATGGCTCCGTAGTTGTACTTGGGTGCGGCGAGGAGCATGCCAAATACAGACGTGATCAGGCAGGTGATCTGGAAGGCCCACTTCCGGCCGATGATGTCGGTGATGATTCCGAACCCGAGGGCGCCGATGCTGCGAGGCAGGTCAGCGCGTCAGAACGACCACGCAATGTAATCCGACAGGGAGGATCACTCACGCAAGACCGGCGTTGGCACAAGTGTAGATGAGACCCCTGCGACCACACGTCAGCAACTCGATACGCGAACTAGTAACCGGGAGGGAATCGCGCGCACTCCTTGCCTGCTGGGACACCCATCTCCTGGCTGCGAGGGAGTCAGCGGTGCCCCGATGTGGAATGTAAGAGCCACTCACTAGATGGCGGTGGCGCCGAGACCGACTCCTTGGCCCAGGCGAGGTCGAGGAAGTAGCCGAAACCGCACAGGAACCAGATACAGATCTGGTACTTTCCGAAACCAAACTTGTCGATCTCGCTGGGAGGGGTCAGCGATGGCTCTAACTAGGACTCAGACTCTGACTCTGATTCGGGTGGGATCGTTCCGCTCACTCGTTGATCAACGCCGCCTTCTGCTCAAAGGGCGTAGGGGGGCCTCTGCCGTTCCGCGGAAGATGTCGCCGACTGAGAGGTGCGTATGATCGGGGTAGACCTCTGCGACGCCCTCTTTGGTGCCGCGCTCTGTGTCTGTTGGGAGGTGGGGCATGCCCTCGATGGAGTCGGACTTGGAGTCGGCCATGGCGAGGAAGTCGATTCAAGGGGTGATTCGGTACAAGTATACTTGACCTGGGAGGGGACCCGGTGTAGGGGTAGTGGCAGTGGTAAGGGTAGTGAGAGTCGTGTGGGTGGTTCCGGGGAATCGGTACGGCAGTGGAACGAGTACACTACGCTATCCTTGCGTGATGTGGTACAGTACTTCGGGTGGTGAAACACCGTGTATAAATATACGTCGAGCGCCGAGGGTAAGCGGTTGTGGACGATAACGAGGTTGGTACGTCGAGATAAGCTCCACACGACGGCACCACCCGTGGATGCCCTTGGCATCCTCTGCACGCCCTGCGCTGCGCCGCTCGATACCTGACGGCTGAAGCGCTCTGGACATGGTGGATGCAGGATGCAGCTCTTCATGGTGCAGGAAAGATACCCGATACCGCGTACCGCGCCGGACCGAAAACCTCCCTCGACCGCCGGTTGGGTCCATCGGCCCCGTCGGTTACGCCGAAACGATGTGGACCCATTCCAATGAATGCATTGCTGTCTGTCCACCCACCTGCTGTCCCCCTGCCCCTGCCCTCTGCCAGCCGAACCCTTCGCCGGTGCCCGTTTGGACTTTGGAACGCCTGTCGAATGAGAATCTCGGCAAGCCGACAGGATGGCACAGCGGCTTCTCCGAAAAATTCAGGACACCACGGGATGTATTCGTCGGGAACATGTCGTCGGAGTACGGGTGGTGGCGCCGTGGCAGTGTGCCTGCGGTTGGCGGCGTCGGGGAACGACAAGCGAAAGAGATAAGCAAACCAGACTCCAACCGGGCCCACCAGGTCCAGAACATGAAACACTCCCGGGTCGGGGCTAATGCGCGACTAAGCACGATTAAGCATGCATTGCTTAGTCGGGTGACGCGATACGTTCCGAGAAAAGATACGGCACGACACGACACGACACAATATTGTACGACACGATTGTACGACGGGCAAAAACCACTCCAATCTCGTTCCGAGCGGTAAGCCGAGTTGCAATCTGAGGCAGCGGCGAGCGAGCCGAGAGCGACGGCGAGGGTAAGGGACTACGCTGCGGGCTGATACGGATTGGAGCGTCGCGGGTTGTGGGGTCGGTCCAGGCGGATCCCATGGGAAGGAATCCGACTGAACCTCGGCCCGGACTGCGACTGGGAGATTTCGAGTTGGACCTCTAGTTGGACCTCAACCTGGACTTCGACTGGGCACTTCGACATCACACGACCACGACCACGGCCTCTATCACTCCCGCTGCCAATCATACCAACTACTTGATCCTCCTCGCGCATTGCCAACGACCTTTTCACCGTAATCAACCATGCCCATCGCTATCGCCGTGACCCCTCCCGAAACCTCCTCCACCACTCTTTCCCTCAAGCCCATACCCAACGTCAATGGTCCCTCGTCTTACCTCGACGCCAGACCGACGGCACCGACGGCACCAACGACACCGACAACCCCGCCCGTGGCCGTACCGACAACCCTCCCCGTGGCCGCACCGACAACCCTCCCCGTTGCCGGATGGCAGCTCATCGCCGAGAAAAAGCGGTTGCAGCGAGATCAAGCCATTCCGGCCGCATGGTGCCTCCCTCCGGGCCTCGTGCCCGATGACAGACTCAGCGTGATTGGTGTTCCGGAGGAGTGCGGGTTGCTCTCCCCCCGCGAACTGGAGATTACGGGGACGGACGCGGAGGTGCTGCTTAGCAAGTTGGTGGAGAGGGAGTACTCCTCTTACGAGGTGGGTTGGGGCGATGTGGTGTCGTGTCGTGTCGTGTGGTGTCGTGTGGTGTCGTGTCGTGTCGTGTCGTGTCGTGTCGTGCCGTGTCGTGTCGTGTCGTGTCCGTCGTGCTTGCGGTCACTGCGACGTATCCCGCCTGGGGAAGGAGGCTGATGTTCTCGTACCGCCTTGCCGCGCTGTGGGTTGACTCGGTTGTGTAGGTGACACTCGCGTTCTGCAAACGGGCGGCAATCGCCCAGCAACTGGTGAGTGCGGATCGCCAATACGCTGCCCGGCATCCAGCGGCCAATCAGGGGTCCACAATCTTCACCCCGTGACCACCGTGACCAGGGGCCGGGACATCGTGCAAGTGACATTCCGTGACCTGCCTCACGACGACGTCCTGCCCGCCCACACCCGATCCGCTGCCCAGTCCACCTCGCCGAGACGTACTGACGCCCACGGCAGACCAACTGCCTCTCCGAGATCTTCTTCTCCGACGCCCTGATCGTCGCCGCGCAGCTCGACGCGGATTATGCCCAGTCCGGGGTTCCGGTTGGACCGCTACACGGCCTCCCCATCTCGCTCAAGGACTGTTTCCAGATCCAGGGGGTCGACGCGACGATTGGGTATACGACCCACGCGTTCGACCCGGCCACAAAGGAGGACGAGTCGGAGATCACGCGGATCATGAGAGAATGCGGGCGGTGTTGTTCTGCAAGACCAGTGTGCCGTTGGCTATGATGTCGGGGGAGGTGAGCGGGGCTTTGATCGCTTGACGCCGTGACTTGCTTCCCAAACGGAGACACTCCGTGTCTGCATCGGATCATCTCCAACTCCATCGAACGTCTCCTTCGAGCAGGACCAGTTGGACAAAGACCAGACACAACACACACCCCACAGACCCCACACGCACCACGCACGCCACGCAAACCACACATCGCACATCCTCTCCACTGTCACTGCACCGTGACAGGCATCAGCTCCGTGGCGACGCACATCATCTCCACTGTCACTGCACCGTGACAGGCATCAGCTCCGTGGCGACGTGGCGTGAGGCTCCCCGCGCTGACGCCCGCCCAGACATACAACAACATCTACGGCTACACGACCAACCCGCATAACCGCAACCTCTCCAGCGGGGGCTCGTCCGGCGGCGAGAGCGCGCTGCTCGCGATGAAGGGATCGCCCTTGGGCGTTGGGACTGATGTTGGGGGTTCTGTCCGTACGTCGACTCGACTCGAGTCGGGTTGGGTCTCGGCCACATCCTCCTTATTCGCCTCATCATCCTCGTCATCCTCGTCCGCATCCTCATCCTCATCCTCCTCGTCCTCCTCGTCCTCATCCTCGTCGTTCGCTGTCCTTGTCTTCGTCTCTACCCTCGCCCATGTCCTCGTTCTCCATGATTAGACTTCACCCTCAAACCACTCTCAACACCCTCAACACCACAAAGTCCCTTTCCGTTCTGGGTACCATCGCTAACCCCCACAGGCATCCCCGCGTCGTGGTGCGGCCTCTACTCCCTGAAACCCTCCTCGGGGAGGATCCCCACGTCGGGGCTCAAAGACCCCCTGCCAGGCCAGGAGGCCGTGAAGAACACGGTCGGACCGCTGTGCTCCTCCCTCGGAGGGGTCGAGGCGTGGTGTCGCGCCGTGGTGGGCTGTGAGCCTTGGCGGGAGGGAGATCCGGGGTGTTTGCCGATCCCGTGGAGAGAGGTGGAGGTGCCGGAGAAGCTTTGCTTTGGTGAGTGCGGCGCGGCGCAACAACATATCGGGACGACGGCAATGGCCAGGGGGCGAATGGCACCGGCGACGGCTTCGTTCCCGCTCCCGTTACGGGGCTACCGCGCAACCTGAAGATTGTCGTTCAAAGCGTGCCAAGCTGACCCACGCACCATGCAGGTCTCGTTCTCGACGACGGGATGTGCAAGCCTCTACCACCCGTCACGCGTGCTCTGCTCGAGACGAAGCGCGCCCTCGAGGCGGCAGGCCACACGGTGGTCGAGCTGGACCTGTGAGTGGGCCGATTCATGGCAGCTTTCCGAAGACCTCACATTTTCCTCGTTCTCGTTCGCCGCATTCCAGTCTATGTCTATCTTCATCTTTCTTTGCGCGCTACGTTGACGTCCGTGTGACCTGTCATAAGGCACGACCCGTTCTACGCCGAGTCGCTCAAGTTCGCGCTGTACCGCTCCGCCGCCGCCCGTTTGATATGCGACACGCTCTCCACCAACTCGGAGCCCTGGCCCGCTGGCTTCGACATGTTTCAGGCGATGACGGACCCGTCCCTCCCCAGCTGCTTCTGCCTCAGCAGCAGCGGGAGCGGCGCTTTGACCCCTTCGATCGGAGCGCAATCTCTGGTCGAGACGACACGACCGCTCAGCGTTCCCGCGACTGTGTCGGAGCTGTGGGTAGCGCAGAGCAAACGCACGGAATATTCCAAGCGCATGATGTGCTGGTGGGCCGGCACAAAGGGCGTTACGAACACGGGGAGGGAGATTGACGCGTTGATCTTGCCCTGTACGGTCTGGCCGGCGGCGCCAAAGTGAGTGGGACGCGAAGGCACCGCCTCTGCACGATGGTTCGGGGGTAGAGTTGTAGTCAGTATCGTCGCTGAGGCCGCGCAGATACGGCTGCATCTACGACAACTACACCAGCCTGTGGAACGTCCTCGACTACTGCGGGACGACAGTGCCCGTCACGAGCGTCTCGGCGGTAGTCGACGACAAGCCGGCTGACACCCCCCGGAACGAGGTCGAGGCGAGGGTATGGGACGGATGTGAGTGGCGCAACGACTCCACAAAGACCCCCCTGATCATTGTCCTCGCTCCATGGCGAGCCCGGCGGAAGCGATGGAACGGCCGATCAGCTAATACCAATAAGATTCGCCGGAGGAGTCGATAGGATGCCCCGTTGCGATCCAGCTGGTCGGACGGCGACTGAACGAGGAATACCTCCTGGGCGTAACGCGGGTATGCGACGACGCTCTGAAGGCGGCGTCGGTGTCCGCGCCCTCGTAGGATACTCCGGAGGGAAGCATGGTGGAGACAGGCTCGGCTGGGTCGACGTGGTTCGCATCCAGTAGCTATTGGCGACGGAATTGTAATCCGTACAGATAGTCATGCGTTGTATTGATGTCTGCGAGTCTTGCTGTAGCCGTGTCCTGAGACTCATTGAATGCGCTTTCACGCGTTACTGGATGAAGCTTGAGGCCACCTCGAGCGCACGAACCAGATCGTGTTCGTCATGACAAGTCTGTAGGATAACGCCCAGTCCGCGACTCCACCAACACCACCAGCCCCTCGTAGATTGCACATCCGGGACTTTGGGCGCGGTGCGCAGTCCGGCAGAGCCATCGATTCATTTCGAACCCCCACCAGCTCCTCGAGGGTACTGGCACATAGCCGCCTATCTGGCAGAAGCACAAGGCATACCAAACGATATGGCATTGGGAGCACGGTCGGGCAGGGTGTTGCGGCGCTGTCGTCCAGTACGAGTACTAGTCTCCTTCAGCTGTACCCTACAGTTGTAACTCAGATCTCAGTCGCCCGGGCCAGCCGCTGACTCCTATCAAGGCTGACGCAGGCAAGACTTGTCGCTCCACAAATCCGGGACACTCCATCGGGACTCACAGACCGGGCGACTACTACGACGATGCGATGGCGACTACGACGCAGTCGCTTTACCTCGTTCCTCGTGGTAGGCCTACCCGACGCTGGTCTTGGCATGGGTTAAATCCGAGGCTGGACGGGATTTCGGCAGATACGGAGGGTACGCAGTCCTCGGTGTCTCGCAGCACAGCGGGAGTGCCGCCACGCCGATGGCGCCGTGGACGGGCGTCGTTGGAATGGCTCGGCGATAGGAGGCGACGAAGGGCAGACGAAGCCGTCCTGCCTGGTAATTGAGTACGGACGCCGGCCGGCCGGCCCGATCCGAAGGAGGTCGCGATAGCGGATTCGGTTTGGTTTGCCGTGTTTCTCGGATCGTCGTTTTCGGCGCTCCAGATCTCCAGATTCCTGCAGCGCGGCGGTTTCGGTCTCGGTCTGACGTCCGGTCCGAGTGAGGTCCTGGCTAGATCTGAGTTGGGGTTGTGTTGGGATTGCTTGGGACCTCTGAGATTGGAACTTGATTCTTGCCGTCGCCGTTGCCCTTCACCGCGGCCTGCAGCACCCGCCTACATCCAAGCCTCCACTCCTTCATTCGTCCCAGTCGATCCGCACATACACGCCTTGTCCTATACCTCGCACTCACCCTCTGTCGTAATCCAAGTCCAAGCACGCCGCAAGCAGGCCCACGCCATGGTCAGCACCACTGCCCCTCTGACCCGGCCTGGTGGAAGGAGGCGACGGTCTACCAAGGTGGGTTCGGGCGGCGGCGCGTGCGGCGTCCTACACCTCAGCCCATCAATCTATGTGGATTGTACACGCCCGCCCGTACTTCTGTGCAGTGCGGAAGAATACCTCCAGGCGAAGGAGCTCTCAGCTGACCATGTGCAGTGTATCCAGTGAGCCAGCACCCGCTGAGCCGTGTCTCCTCCAACGTCTCCTCCAACGCGTACCCTGCTCTCCCCCGCCCAGCTCCCAGCTCCCAGCTCCGTTCTCAACCAAATCCTCGCAGGGAGGCCGAAGGCCGCCCTCCCCACTCGAAACCGCTAACCTCCCCAGGCCTCGTTCGCCGACCACGCAGCAAACGGCCATGGCACTTTACGCGGCGTGGTCGAGCGCGTACCCTACCTCAAGGAGTTGGGGGTGGACATGATCTGGCTGTCACCGTGCTATGAGAGTCCCCAGGCGGATATGGGGTATGATATATCCAAGTGGGTACTGAACTCCTCAATCCTTTGTCCTTCCTCAGCATTGTGCGGCCTACTCGGACCCGCTCCTCGTTCCTCGCTCCTCCCTCCTCGTTCCTCGGTCCGCGGCGAGACCTCAATTCTCCGCCCCATTCGGATCGAAGAGTAGAAGCGTGCTACAGCGAGCGTAGCTGCGTGATTGCGTTTTTGCGTGGCTGCATGGCTCCGTGCTCGAGTCCGAACCGTTCTGACCCCTCGCCAGCTATCAGAAGATCGACCCGCGGTACGGCACCTTGCAGGATTGGGATGACCTGCGCGACGCGTGCCATGAGCGGGGCATGAAGCTGGTGATGGATCTGGTGGTGAACCACACGAGCGACCAGGTGAGCGGGGCGTGGCGCGGCGTGACGCGGCGTCGATCCTGTATCATGTTTCCCTCTCTCCCTCTCTCCCTCTACTCCACTCTTCCACTCTCCATGTCTTTCGCTCTGCCTCAGCCTCTCTGTGTCTCTCCTCCAGGATCTCTCTCTAGAGTCGACACGGGTCGCGGCAGTACAACTCGTTCCATCGGACCGCTGACCCACCCAGCACGACTGGTTCAAGCAGTCTCGCTCGTCCAAGTCCCTCCCCAAAAGGGATTGGTATATCTGGCACCCTGGCCACACCGATACGCAGGGCGTGAGGTCGCCTCCGAACAACTGGAAGTCGAGCTTTGGCGCGTGAGTTGCCGTTTCATCGTGCTCTGCCCTCCTGGCACCGAACGCCCCACGTCGCACCGAATGGCCATAAAGCACCTCGAAGCGCAGAATGGGGCGGGGGTTAGGAAGTGGTGGAAGGAGTGCGGGGGGCGGGGAGACGGGGGCCAAGCGGCCCGAGCCCCGTACAGACCCACTCTTGATTCGCCGAGCTCTCCACTGACGCGCCGCGCCCAGTGGATCCGCTTGGGAATGGGACGAGACCACATCCGAGTACTACCTACACTTGTACCTCAAAGAGCAGCCCGACCTGAATTGGGAGAACGTCGAGCTGAGGGAGGCGGTGTATGCGATGATGAGGTGGTGGCTCGATCGAGGCGCCGACGGCTTCCGGATGGACGTGGTGGGTCGGTGTGGCCCCTCGCCTCTGTACCCCGTTGCTCCGCAAACGATCTTCCTCCCGAATGGGACCGGGAGAAGGGGCCGGGTGCAAGGACGTTGAG
The DNA here is from genome assembly GCA_003942215.1 of Saitozyma podzolica. NCBI lineage: Eukaryota > Fungi > Basidiomycota > Tremellomycetes > Tremellales > Trimorphomycetaceae > Saitozyma > Saitozyma podzolica. The sequence continues at coordinate 1,657,326 of RSCD01000001.1, forward strand.
ATCGTGGTTGTGGTTGAATCTGTGGGCGCTGACAAACGCGCTTCGCCAGATCAACTATATCTCCAAAGCACCTGGTCTGCCCGATGCGCCCATCACGGTTCCCGGGAGACAGTTCCAGAGCTTCGGCGACCTATCAGTGAACCGTCCAAGGGTGCACGATTTCCTCAAGGAAATGCATCGCGAGGTGTTGAGCCACTACGACTGCTTTGCGTGAGTCCCAGTCCCACGGTGACGCTGTCGTCAATGCGACATCGCGACATCGTAACATTGCGACAACTTGCTCGAACACACCTCACGGTTTCGGCTCCACGGGCGAATCAAGCTGATACCGATGTGTTCAGCGTCGGGGAATGTCCCGGGACACAAGGGCCTGAATCCTTCGCAATCTACTCCAAGCCCGAGAATGAGGAACTCCAGATGGTCTTCCACTTCCATCAGTGAGTCATGGACAAAACCTCAACCTGCACCGGTCTTTCCCGTGGTCGTACGGCGCTGTGATCGTGATGCCAGCGCTGACACCGCTCAGTCAAGGATTCGACCGGACCTCGCGCCCTTGGGGACGGAGCTGGAACCCGGACTGGAAGCTGAGCGGGATGAAGGCCATCTTCAACGAGTGGAATGTGGACATGCCAAAGTTTGGTGGATGGAACAGCAACTAGTACGTGCGCCGCTTGGCCAATACTACTCACTGTCAAGCGCCGGAGAAGCGTTAGGACTCTGAGTCTGACGCTGGGTCGTAGTCTTGAGAACCACGACCAATCCCGGATCATCACCAGGCTGGCTTCCGACCACCCTTCCAACCGCTCCAAATCCGGCAAACTGTGCTGCATGCTGCACACCACCCTGACTGGCACGCTGTTCATCTACCAGGGCCAAGAGATCGGGATGGTCAACATCCCGAGCGAGTGGGGGAGGAGGAGTACAAGGACATCGAGGCCGTGCAGAATTTGCAAGGGGAGAGGGTGTATCTCGAGAAACAGGGAGTGACGGGGGACGAGGCGATGAAGGACGTGCTCAAGAGCTTGAGGATGACAGCGAGGGATAACGGCCGGACGCCGATGCAGGTGGGTTGGGTCGGGTTGGGTTGCTAGAGGAGCTTCTGCCCAGGAGCTTCGCCTTGGTGTTGGGATTGGAAAGGCGCCGCCGGATAGCTGACCACGTATAGTGGGATGACACGCCCAACGCCGGATTCTCCAAGGCGACCCCTGGATGCGAGTTCACGACGACTACAAGACCTGGAACGTGAAGAGCGAGATGGGCGACCCGGACTCAGTCTGGAGCTTCTGGAAGAAGATGCTCGAGGTCCGAAAGGCGAACCCGGCCATTATCTATGGTATGTCCAACGCCCTATTTCCATCAGAACAATGTGTTTCTGTCCGAGTGCAGCTGACGCTTCAGGCGACTTCATCTCTCTCGATCCAGAATCTGAGGAGAGCTACGCGTACATCCGACAACACCCCACCACGAATCAACGGATCCTCGTTGTCCTCAACTTTGCGAAAGGCGATGATGGCATGGGGAGGGAGATCACGTTTGACCCCGGGGCGCTCGGGGTCGATGTGAGTGCTGCGAGGCTAGTGATTTCGAACGGGGACGAGAAGGAGGGCAGCGGGGTGAGTGGTGTGATGAGGCTGGGTAGATGGGAGGGGAGAGTGTATCTCCTATAAGGACTGTACGTAGAGAAGTAGAAACAGACGCATGCATACTGTCAACGAAATCAAGATGCACAGCCTGTCGCCTGGTGATCGCTGCCATCGTCACCCCAGCTGGTTTGCCTGGGGCGCATCAAACAGCCCGTCCAGCAGATTCGGAATCGCCAGGCTGGTATCCAGTTCGGCGTTCTGCCACAACGACCACAAATCTTCCTCTAGATTCCCCGACATGTCGGGCGCGTTGGGGTACGTCGCCATGCCGCTTGCATCGGCACCGAACGGGGCGGCCTGGGTTTTGCCGGACTGGATGATGCCGGTCATGCCCCGCAGGACGGCAACGTAGCGACGGGCGAGATGGCCCTCGGGTGGACTTGCCGCTTCCAGAGTCCGCGCGGCGACGTCTACTAGGCGGCACAACAGGGAGGTCGAGGCGTCCATCGGTTCGAGCCCTTGTTGGGGATGAGGCTGCAGGTTTGCTAGAAGAAGGTCAGTGGATGCTGACAGGTAGGCACGAGAGGTCAAGGAGATGGAGATGCTGGTAGGGTGGTGCGGTACGGTACGAGTCGTGCGGTGCGGTCCACTCACAATCCATCTGATTGCTCCACCAGACATTGACAAGGAAGAACGCGGCATAGGCGATGACAACAAAGTAATGGTCGATAGCGAACGACATGACGTCCACGATCGACGGGTTGGGCTCGAGGGGCGCGGTGGAAGGGAGCGCTGCGACGTTGATGGACGGCGTGGTTGAGAGGTGGATGAGGATCTGGCTCGCCCACTCGATTGCCCATGTCAGGGCCTTGCCGGTGCGCTGGACGGGGTCGGCATTGGCAAGGAAGGCGCAGGCGTACGAGAGCCGATACCACCGGAGTGACGCTGCGCGGTCAGCACAGCGCAGCCAAGTGTTTCGCGGCCATCTCACTGAATGGGAAGTGTTGATTCAGAGTGTCCGTTGGTCGATCCCCTGATGGCTTGTCAGCCTCTTCGTACGTTGCTCCGGGCAATCGTACATACCTAGACTCAGTAGGAACTGCCTAGTCGCGACGGTCAGCTGTGGCTCACTCTGAAAACGCCGGACACGCTTCGCTCACCTCTCAATGAGCTGAACGTCCTTGTCAAACGCCTCGACGCTCTCGATCGTCGTCGGCCGGCATCCCGTGATCTGGGCAGAGTAGGCGACCCGGAAAAGCGATATCAGCCGGCCATCGGTGTTCTGCAGGTCCTTGCATCGGAGGAAGTTGGCGAGCACGCTGTGGAGTGGCCCTGGATCCAGATTGGTCGGCCGACGGGCAGAGAGTGCCAAGCTACGATATCACGACATGATCAGTGGCTGCTTACTTCCTGGGGAGAAGCCCAGGCGGCACGGTTGTGTACACTCACTAGTGGTCGCTTTCGGTGAGATACAGCATGGTGCGATACCTCCGCGCATCATCCTTTGTGACGCTCTCGAGCCGGTGGAAGCTCAGGTGACAGCTCCGTTCCAGCGCGAGGAACGTGGCCCATCGGATAGCCAGACCGAGACACTGCCATGCCCCTCCTTCCGAGAACCTGAAGCGGTACTGCTTCTTGTCGGTCGACACGTCGAGGGGCATCCAGTGCGCGCACAGCAAAAGCCCCTGGACGGTCTCGAGCTTGAGATCGTCGGGGCTAGGTCGAAGTGTGATCCGCATGACCTCCATGTCCAGAAGGCGGACCAGCTCGTGGTATCTGGGGTGAAGCCAGCAAGAGCTCCTGTGGCTTCAGCAACGGGCTCAAGCAATGGAGGGGATACACCAACCTTGACGAGTAGCTCCAGAACCGGGCACCGACACAGAGGATCGCCAGGAGCAGCAATTTGCTGCTCGACCTGACCCGGTCTAGGTCCGAGTCGTAGTCGACGTAGAGGAAAGGGGCGTTGGGATGGCAGCGAGAGAAGTATCTGTTCACGTCAGCAAGGACGCTGCGAGAAGTCACCGACGCGGAGCAGGAGACGAGCCACCTACAGCCTGAACATGACATGCGCCTCCCCCTCGGTCAGGATTGACCGGTCGATCGGATCATTGATCTCTACCTCGAACGCGCTGTCCGTCTGGATACTGCTAAGTGCGCTGAGAGGGCCGTCGATGCAGACCACGTCCTGCGGGCTGACAGAGGTCGGGATGGTAGTGGGAGCAGGGAGCGGGGGCAGGGCTTGAGTGCTGACTCAGACACCAAGCGTTAGCGGCGGCGCACTTTCCGCACCCAAGTAAACCCGAGAACACTCACGGGAAGTACACAGGCTCATAGGTGGGATTGGACGGGAGGACGAATGACGGCTCGGGTTGTGGCTGCCATGCACTCGACTTGGGCACTTCTTCCGCTTGTAGGGTCGTACCGAGGCGTCGCTCCAGCTCGGCGAGTCTGCGGGTACCTATCAGCTGTTTTCATGATCCGGAGGGGTAAGACGTCTTGGTCGAGGCAGGGACTGCTCACTGGGACCGAAGCGATTCCACTTGTCTGGCGACATTCCCTTCGTTGGACGATTGATAGGGCCCCGAGCCGGCTTCCCAATCCCCGTTGCGTCCCATGACCGCAGGGAACGCATGTAACCGAGCAGATGCCGAGGTGGAGGACGACGCATCGCCATGAGGCGACTTGTCGGCGCTGAATGGGGGTGACCGAGACGTGCCCAGGCGGAGGTACGGGTTGAAGCGCGGGTCGTTGGCTTCCTCCTGGAACGAGCACTCGACTTCACGGGTCCTGCATGGTCCGCACTTGATCTCGTGCGTGAAGCCTCCACATCGCTGCTTTCTACAAGGTGGATGTCAACGCAACGCATGTCATGACGGACAGGTGAGGGAGCTCGGCTTGCCGACGGGCCTGCCGGGACGATATAGGATGCCCCTGTTGCGACAAAGTGTACGAGTACAGTACGCGGTGCGACACCTACCTCTCCCTGCACTGTACGCAGGCATGACCTGTCCGTCCTATCGGCAGTGGGTTCGAGGTGCGGTTCGTCATATTGGTAGTGCAAAGAACAACAGAGGTTGTGACGTCCTGAGCTGTTGAGGTGGTGTCATGGTGGGGTACCTTATCTGAACAACATCGATATCGCATGTGGGGAGACAGCTTCCGGTGGGTCAGGAGGGAGGGTCAGGAGGGTCCGGTGCGCGACAGATTTCGCTCCTCTCAAGGCGTTCAGGGCAGGCTAGATCTCGCTCTCCCAGTCCCAGCCACAAAGCAAGACGCAAGGGCAGAGCTTCAGCCCACGCAAGGGCAGCGCCGACAAGTCAGGCCGATAAGGCCCTTTCTCTTTCGTAAACACACCGGATCTGTCCCCACTCCCCAGGGTTCTAGGGATGGTTCGGGCTCGCTCGTTCGGACTCGTGGACCCGGTTTAAGCATGCTCAAGCGACTGGGGCAGGCGCACCGAGGCAGCTGCGGGGCGGGTCATGCGGTCCAGGCAACTGAATTTCAGAGAGTCCGTCGGAGCTCTGCAAGTTCGGTTTTGGCCGGGAAACAGTTTTCTCAGTTGAAAGGTCACATGCTAGGCCTAGTCAAGTCAAGCGAGGATGAACAAGATGAACCAATGGCAGCCGCTCCGTTGGACCGCAGAGACCAGGCGCCGCCAGGGAGCTCTCACGAAGCTCTCACATGCATAATGAATTTTGTGTATCCGGAATGGGGTTACCAATAGAGCAGTGCCGGAGTGATGGACCGCGCGACAGAGCCAGAACAGTTGACTACAGCAGTATACGTAGCAGACGAGACCTATCGGATGAAGCGGTCGACAAAGTTGGCACCCAGGCCGACCTTCTCAAAGTGTGCGCGAGCGAGCTCAATCTTGGAGAAGACGTCTTCGATGGCTTCTGGCTTGCCCTTGGGGTCGACGTAGATGTACGCGCCTGGTACGGTCAGTGGACACATTCCGAACGCATCTGGGCCCGGCCCGGCTTGCTTGACCCACCGGTGACATGGAACAAAGTGATCATCTCCGTGACGCCCTCTGGGACCTCTAGGGTGTGGATGTCTCCCGGGGGCTCGAACGCGTAGCTGCCTTCCTCGGCCCACCAGTCGTGCTCGAGGTAATGCCATCGTCCTCGGAGGACCGTGGCGTGGACGGGACCGGCATGTCGGTGTCGCGAGAGGATACCAGACTTGCGGACACGGAGGAGGTTGACAAAGTACCCTTGGGAGACGGAGAAGAGCAGCGGGCGGAACCAGACGTCCTGCGTTTGAGGGACCCAGAGCCGCTCGTCGCAGTTGTCAATGTCGAGGACGCCCGGGATGACCAAGTCCTCGGGGACAGAATACAGCGGCGGCCCAGAGTAAGGGACCGCAGAGACGTCTGTGGGTCGTGTCATGTCGAGAAGGGTGGTTTTCCAAAGCCTTCTTCGCCTTCAAGGTCTAGGTCGATCTGATAGCGTTGACGGGGCGATGATGGATGCCAGCTTCTGATGTCGCCCAACTATTGATGAAGCTCGACTTAGTATGCATGACTGCATGCAAAGCCATGTAACAGAATAGACACGGCAGCAAACCACCCAGGTTAGCGGCCTCGGCCCACCCGAAAGCGCAGGCTGACCACCTGCCGCGCTCCATCGGAGATCCCGGGACGGGACCCACGCGCCATGGGCGAGAAGGCGAGGCGCGGTCCGGCGTCTAGGCTACCGGGGCACGCCGATTTCGCTCCTCGCGCCCCGGCTACGAGGAAGTCCCAAGTAGAGAGAGGTTCCTGAGGCTGGATCAAGAGAGCGACGTCGTGGGGATGTCCGAGAAAGTCACCAGTTTGGCCACCGGGCCTGTATACGAGGTTCATCGCGAGCCTGTAGTGGCGCTCATATTGTGGGTACACAGTACTCGTACAGGTTCATTACTCAGGGTGTGCACCGCTCTGCGCTCACAGGCCTCTGTCAGGCGATTTTGCAACTGAATCGACCCAATCCATGCAGCGTGTACAATCTGGACTACGAAGAAAATATGGGGAGGGGCGCCGAGGCTCGGCTTCCCGCGCAGACATCGGGGGGGGAAAGTACTCGTACTGTACTCGTACGGGTGGATCATGACAGCGACCATGGCTCACAAGCCAGAACCGCCTCTTGGACCTCGGGCGTGGCAAACACGTCGTCAACACCCTGCTTCAACGCCTGGACCAGCTCCTTGATCTCCTCCGAGGTGATGTTGAGCGGAGGCGAGAGCAAGATGTGGTCGCCGCGCACGCCGTCTGCAGTGCCCTTTCCGAAGCCCGAGTACACCGAGACGCCCCGGTTGAAGATTGCGTTGTCGAGCAACGAGGCGAGCGGGAGATCCACGGGGAAAGTCGACTTGGTCTTCCTGTCCCCGACAAACTCGAGGGACTGGAACAAGCCGCGTCCCCTAATCTCGCCGACATGGGGATGATCACCGAACGCGGTTTCGAGTGCGGCTCGCAACTGGATGAGAATCAGTTGATGGCCGGGCTCTGAACGAAATGGGTCTCGGTGGTGGAAGTCGTTCCACTCACCTCGGCTCCACGCTTGGCACAGTTTTGCACGATCGCCTCAGACTCGAAAATGGACATGACGGCAAGACCAGCGGCCGCGGCGGCTGGGTGGCACTGGAACGTTTGACCATTCGCAAAGCATCCGCTGCCGCTTCGGAGACCCGCGATGACCCTCTCGGACATGAGAACCGCTGAGAGCGCCTGGTATCCGCCGTTGAGGCCCTTCCCGATCGTCTGGATGTCGGGCACGACACCTGTGCACCGTCTGAGCTTGGCTCTTCGATGGCCAGCACTGGCAGGCTCGAGACTCACCTTCCCACTCCCAACAGTGGAGCTTGCCGCTTCGTCCCATGCCACACATGACCTCATCGAGCACCAGGAGGACGCCGTATTTGTCGCAGACTCGTCGCATGGCCTGGAAGTAGCCCGGAACAGGAGTGATGTTGCCCGCAGCAGCACCGACGACTGCAACGTGAGTCAGCTTCACAGATGGAATTGCGTCGTGCGTCATCGCTTGACGGGCTCACCTGTTTCCACAAAGAATGCGGCAACGCGATTCTCTCCTACACGCAGGATCTCCGCCTCGAGCTCCGCGGCACATCGCACGGCGTACTGCGCGTCTGTCTCCCCCTCCTTTTGGTATCGGTATGGGTAGCACGGCGAGATGCGTGACGTGTTTGGCATCAACAGTGGCAAGAAGTGCTGCCTTCTTGACTGTCGTGACTCGTCAGTCCAGATCCAGGTCACTGTCACTGTAGGCTCAGCTCAGACTCACCGGGATGCCCGTGAGGGAGACACACCCGATGCTGTTGCCGTGGTACGAGTTGTGCCTGGAGATGATGTGGACCCTCTCTGGCTGTCCGATCTCGACGTGATACTGACGTGCGAGCTTGATGGCAGACTCGTTGGCCTCGGAGCCAGAAGAGAGGAAGATGGCGTTGGAGAGGCCCCCGGGTCGGTGTCCGACGAGCTTGGCGGCCAGAGCCTCGGCGGCGGGGTTTGTGAGTCGAGAGGTGTGGTGGTAGGACAGCTGGGTGAGCTGTTCTGTGACCGCCGAGATGACTCGCTCATCGCCATGACCGATGGATGCGACCGCTGCGCCAGCGCAAGCGTCGAGGATCCTGCCGCCATCAGCTCAAGCTCCATCTGCAGGGCCAAGGCTCTGGCTCAATCTGGTGACTCACTGTCGACCATCGTCAAGCCACAGATAGGCGCCCTTGGCGCGCACCACCTGCTCAGGCGCTCGCCCGTGCAGAGACCTGTACAGGAGGTTGGTTCGGGGCTGGTCGTCGACTCGGCTGGGCGACATGGCGGATTGGGATCTGAGTGCTAGTGTTGGAGAATTTGCCAAGGTATCACAGATGTTCAGTGGAGATGGTGGTGATGTTGAAGAGTAAGTTGGAGTCCAAGTTCGCAGCGTTCAGCTACACGAATTGATGATGCGGCGAACATTCTTATCTCATGCTAGTGAGCATCACAACCCGTCGGGGCACTCGCCGCGAGTGGCATCGGCTTCTCCGCGGGAGTCATACGGTTCTCTTTTCCAGTACAATGGGTGCAGCGAGCGAAGCTCGTTAACGAGACTCGTCGTTGTAATCCCTCGCGTGATGTAGTGGTCAGCTCCCCGTTCACGCCGTCTGTAGGCTGCGCGGCGGGCGGGTCGCTGGAGCCTCTGGTCGAGGGAGGCGACGAAAGGCGATAGCGCTGCCGGCTTCGCCGAGCTGGACGGGCGGTACCCACCCCCAAGGGCGGATGGGCCTGGACACCTGAGCGTTGGATACCGAACAAGCATAAACCCTGGCTGGCTGGGGCTGCCGGCATGGGTGCGAATTGAAAACTGGGAACTGATTCGTCCATCGGCTTGCCGAAATCTACACCTGGGGCGGCTCTTGAGCGGCCGGGTGAACCGTGGCGCTAGCGGTTCGGACACCGAGATGCCCACCCTGGCTGGACACCTCATGGACAGTCCGAACTACGGGTTATTGTGATAAGCAAAGTCACAGGCTGTTGCAGTACCAACTCGACTCGCTCTACTCAGTCTTCACATACATACATCCCCTCTTGCAGCGTCCAGCGTCAAGAACATGCCCGCGCTCGTTGAGATCCCTTCGTCAACTTCCTCGCAAACATTAGTCCAGAACGGATTCCCAGAACCAACCATGGTCGACACCCAGTTGCCCAACGGCACCAGACCTGTGCTCAAGGAGAAGGCCAACCCGGCGCTCCAGGTCGAGCGACACGACTATGTCGACCTCGCGCCTGTCAACCGAGCGCGTGCGCACCCGATGGAAGGGTTCGACGACATCTACACCGACATTGTGGACTACATTGTGCGCTGCACCCATCTCATCTGGGACGAGCGTGAGATCGGCCTGATCTACTCTCATTACACGCACAACTGCGTGCTGTACGGCACCATGGGGACGATCTACGACCGCGAGTCGGTCGTGCGGGATACGATCCAGCGACTGGTTTCTCTGCCTGAACGTCGGGGAATGGCCACCCAGGTGCTTTGGAACGGGGACGACCAGAAGGGTTTCTACACCTCGCACTTGGTGACCGGCTCTGGCCGGCATACGCAGTTCGGCCACTACGGCCCACCTACCGGCCGGACATTCGTCTCGCGGACGATCGCAGACTGCATGATCTACCGCAATCGCATCTACCGGGAATGGGTAGTCGCGGACAACATGGCCATCATCAAGCAGCTCGGTTTGGACCCCCACCCCATCGCCGAAGGGACGGCCAAGGGGCTCTTCGATAAGGGTCTCGTCGCAATTGACATCGGGGAGAACCGGCGTCTGCTCGGCCAACTCCCACCAGAAGAAGAGGCCGACACGAGCATCGCCAACAACGAGCTCGAGGCGGACACGCTCCGGTGGTTGCACGAGGTGTTCAACAAGCGGATGTTCGGGCACATCAAGAAGGTCTACGCTCCCAACGCGCAGTACCACGGTCCGAAGATGGCCGAGCTGTACGGCCCCGCTGCGGTCCTGCACCAGCATCTCGGACTCGTTGGCAGCATCCCGGACGCGGCGTACATGCCTCAGCACATCTGCTCCACGCCCTGCGAGGAGGGAGGCGTGAAGGTAGCCGTCCGTTGGGTGATCGACGGTCACCATCTGGGATACGGCGTCCTGTCCGAGCTCGGCGCACCCACCGGCCACCGACTACAGGTCATGGGCATGACCCACTACCACTACAAGGACGGCCGCATCGTCGACGAGTGGAACGTCTACGACGAGCTGTCCCTGTTGATGCAGATCAAGCTCGCGGACATGGTGGCCAAGGCTCCCCCGGCCGCCGCCTGATGCTTGGGGACTTGCATATGCACCAGGTGCCTGCCATAGATGTCATCCGTACTCGAGACTATGTTGACTGGACTATGCAATACCAGTGCGAACGAACTCGATGCGCTCCAGGCTGTGGCCAACCAACTCTCACCACCCCTCTCTGCCCCTCAGCGAGGCCGCTTTCGGTCTTCTCCGAAGATGCGGCTTTGGGCAAGTTCCTGTCTACGACGAGGATGACTGCTCTGTACTGTCTAACCTATACCTACCTCGCCACGACTCGCCATGAATTGCTCTCCTACGCGTCCGTGTTGCCGTCGTTGGGCTGCATGACAGCTCTCCCTTCGATGTAAGACTCGCAGCAAGTCTCGATGACAACGCGAGCACACAACAGCAGCTCGTCCACCGAAATGGCGTACGGTACGTCGGAAGGCTGGCCCGTCCGAAGCGGCGGGACATGGATGAAGCCAGACATCTTCGGTCGTGTGTCGAGTCCTAGCGAGGGCGTGGCCGACCGCGAGGCTGAGACGTAGAACAGGTAGTTGCAGAGATACCCGCCCGCATCTTCGGAGAACCTTACTTCCAGACCGGCTTGTTGGAGCCTTTCAGCGATGACTTGGAGAGGGAGTGTGGACGGCAAGGTGTCGGGACCGCCCTCGACTATGAACGGGCGTGGAGGGAGTGCACCGGTGACATCGGGACTTGGGCGGGTCTCGTTCCGGGCGACAGTCTCGAGAGTGACTCCGCGGGGACTGCCGAGGCCAAAATGAATGGCGATGTCGGGTACCCCCTCCCCTTGGGAGCCTTGTGAAGCCGAGAGACGCGCGAGACGATCTGACAGTCCCTCGTACTGCACTGGCAGGACCTCGCACTTGATCTGTCGGCACAGATCTGTATAGCGATCCCGTTCAGCTTCGATGAGGGGTATCAGCGTCTCGGTCGGATTGGCCGGCGCTCCCGGGAAGACAGAGAAGCCAGTGACAAGCACACTTGGGAGACGGTGGTCTCGCACTTCCGATGGCAATGTCGGCATGTCACAAGTGGTCAAGGAGAAGGAGGGTTTCGAAGTGTGAAATGAGGTGGCATCGACATTTACAGTAGTAAGAATTGACCGGAATGGGACGCATGTGACCGAAGAGTGCACAGGCTATGCGACTTCGGCGTTTTGCCCGCGTGGCGACACCTCATGCTCTCCTTGCTCCTATTGACCCCAACGCGTGCTCAGGCTAACATATGCATGGACGAGACATTCTCTAGCCCAGGATATCGTCCCTGCGAGCTGGTCAGTGTGCGTGTACCAATCGGAACGGCAAGTTGTCACGTACGTGTATGTGCTGTCGGGAAGTCGGATCCCATCATTGATCGACGCCCCCATCAGTCTTCCTCCGTCGACCGTGAGCAGGGCGTGGTTCATGTAGGCCCCACCCGGACTGGAGAGGAGTAGGACGGGAGCGACCATCTCCTCTGGCCTGCCCGGACGACCGGCGGTGCAGCGCAGCGCGGCCTTCTCCGCTTGGTGGTTGATGCTGTACTCGTGCTTCCCAGCCGTGGTGGTGCCTGTCATCTCCGAAGGGAAGATACCGGGGCAGATGGTGTTGACGCGGATCTTCATTCTGGGTCTGTCAGCGGCCAGCATAAACAGCGGTACTCACGGGTGGAGACGTCCCGCCAGGAGCTTGGCCAGGTGGACCACTGCGCTCGTCAGTCATACTGCACAGTACACCTTCGGGGCTGCAGATGATTCATGTGCCCACCTGCCGCCTTCGACACGCCGTAGGTGATCGAACCCATCGACCGGATGTTTGCGAGTGCCGCAAGGGAGGCGATGACGCAGACGTTGGGGTCGGCAGACTTGCGCAGAAGGGGCACGAAGTTTACCGTGAGGAAGTATACCCCGTTGACGTTGACTTGGAGGGTCAGCACAGCGGGCAGACGAGAGAGGTGGACCCACTCTGGTTGCTGCTATTAAAGTCCTCCCTACGACAAGTCAGCAGGTGCTCACTGCTGCTCTGATCGGGCGGCCTCACTCGATGATCCCGTTCACAAGCATGTTCTCGACTTGGTCGGCTGCACTGCCAGTCAGTTTCTGCCTGCACATGCGGCACGTGAAGCCAGACAACGACCACATACGGTCGTTATGGTCCTTGGCGACGACTCGCCATGGGCTGTTCACCCCAGCACAGTTGATGAGGGTGTCGATCTGGCGCGTCAGCGAATGTTGTGCGGCTCAGGTCCGGGACGCGAGGCATCGACTCTACCTACGTGATCCTCGTTCGCCTTGACTGCGTTGACAATCTCGAGACAACCTTCCCTGGTCTGTACATCCCCCTGCACACTGCAGCACAAACTCAGCTCACGTTCACGCCTCAGCAGGACACCGGACCCCACGTACACATGTATGTCCCCGCCGATCTCCTTGGCGGCCTTCTCCAACGCCTCCAGCCTCCTACCGACGATGTACACCTTGGCGCCATTCACCGCGAAACCCTCGGCGATGGCCTTGCCCAGGCCAGAACCGCCGCCGGTTACGACGACGACCTTGCCCTTGACCGAGAAGAGGTCTTGGATGCTGAATGAGATCTGTTGCTCGGCGGACATGGCGGAGGTTTGAAGGTATGTGAGGGGAAGTAAGATGTGCTCGACTTCTGCCGGGGTTATTGAGGGGCCGGCCACCTCATTGAGGGGCCGGCCACCTCCACTCGCATGCACAGTGTGGTACCGGCGTTGGCGCCTTCCGAGTACAGGTTCCTGAGGAGCCGAACGAGACCGAACAGCGTGATCTGCCGAGCCGAATGGAGAGCATGGGATCCCGGTTAGCGTACCGAGGGGCCGACTGGGGCCGACCGAGACCCCGACGGGGGCGGGATTGGGCACTGGGCACTGAAATACTGTACGAGTACATGCGTAGCATTCCCCCGGTGACCACTACGACCTAGTCGTCACACCAAATTCAGCCGGTGGACACCATGACAAACGCTCCCGATGCTGATGCCCCCAAGACCATCGTGCTCACCGATGAGGAGCGCGACAGCGGTGTGATGGGGGATAAGAAGCTTTATGATGCGATCGAGGCGTTTTTCACCGACGGTCTCGTCGTCGTGGAGAATGCGGTCGACGTCGCCATCATCGACAAGCTCAACCGGAGGATGCTGCAGGACACGGACAAGCTGCTCAGGGGGAAGGGGAGGTTCACTTCAAGTAGGTCAGATGTGGGCCGGTTTCCAATCCGCTGGATCGCAGCTCATGTCCTCGCACAGCCACCTGAATACCAATGCTGGTACGAAGGGTGCCGCGGCTGGTGGGAATTTGTCCCAAGTGCCTCCACTGGAGAAGGGTGAGTCGTGAGACTGGGCCCATCTCGGGACGATGCTGATGGGCGCGACAGAATGGCTCTTCCCCGAGGTGTACGCGAACAAGCACGGCGCGCGGATCGTGTCCAACGTCCTCGGGCCCCGCCCGGAAGTCCACTTCATCCGGTCCAACACCCTCTTAGCGACCGACGAGCGACAGCATGTCCACGCCGATATCCGGTTCGAGCACCCCGAACACCCTTTCGCGGTGGCCTTCAACACCTGCCTGATCGACGTGGGTCCCGAGAACGGCACGACGGAGCTCTGGTTGGGTACGCAGAACACCAACTTGACCTGTCACCGGGAGGTCGGGGAGCCGTTCATCTCCGACAAGTCGCTCGAGGAGCGACGTGCTGTCAGACCGCCAATCTACCCGAGGCTCAAGAAGGGCTCGATCGTCCTGCGAGACCTCAGGCTGTGGCATGCAGGTATGCCAAACCCCACCAACGAGACCCGCATCATGTTGGCCATCGTCTACTACGCGTCGTGAGTGCGGTTCTGTCTCGGGTGTTGTGCTTGTGTGTTGTGGGCCCAGGCTCACCCGCCTCGTAGGTGGTACAAGAACGGCGTGGTCACTCCCGTGCCCGAGTCTCTCCGACCGACGATAGAAGCTCTCGAGGAGCACAGCCAGATCAAGATCGCCACACAATGGGTCCCCGACGAGGGCTACAACTACCTCAGCATCAAATTCAGTAACAACTTCAGCTCGACGCTGACCCCTTGGGTGTGGGAGGCCATCCAGCACGTCAAGACTGTCAAGGGGTATTGAGTAGGAAGGGAGGCTGGTTGATTATGGCATGTCATGCATCTCGTTACGGTCACAGGCAGATGCCCCCGCGAGGGCGATAGTACATGTAGCTCGCCGTGCTGGGCGCCTGTCTCACCGTCGAGAGATACTTGGGTTGTCATACGCTCCACGATGAGCATGGACAAAACGACCGACACGCCGAGTGCTCTGCAGCGAATCCCGCGAATCCCGCGCCACGTCGAGGCAACTCCTCTCGTGTTGGCAACCCCCAGAGGGGCAGCAGAATCCTCTCCTATCCAGGGACATATGCATGGCGCAGTACGAGAACTTGCTGCATGCCCCACGTGGCTGGACCGGTTCGGCCCACCTCCCAAGTGGTTGCCGAATGCTCTTGTCTGCGAGACCGGGTGCCATTGGAGCCATTCGGTTCGGGTTGTCGCGGTATTCGGCAAGTCAGCCGGTCCAAGCCGGGACCTCCTGCGTTGGTGGGTTTGTCGCAAAAGTACAGAAGCGCGAAGCACCATGCTGGAGAGCGCAAGCACGCCCAGTCCTCCCCACAGACCACAACCTCACACCAACGCTGCCAGAGACACGTTTATCACTCGCCGACAATGACAGTAACCAACGGACACAACGGACAGCAGCAGCCCGACCTCCAGGTCGCTGGTTCGAACCTCAACGTCGTGCTCACGGGCAAAGAGACCGTCGTGCTCGAGGACCGACCCATTCCGGAATGTCCCAAGGGCTACGTCCTGGTCAAGGTCATGGCTACTGGAATGTGAGTACGGACGGGTGATATGCATGGGGACAGGAACTGAGCGGTGCCAGCTGCGGCTCGGACCTGTCTTACTACACGAAGGGCGGGATCGGGACGACGGTCGTGAAGGCCCCGCTTGTCCTGGGCCACGAGTCCTGCGGCGTGATCTGCAAAGTCGGGGAGGGCGTGAGTGGACTTTCGGTGGGAGATAGGGTGGCCATCGAGCCGGCACTTCCTTGTCGTGTCTGCACTCCCTGCAAGAGTGGCCAGTTCAAGTGAGTGGCTCTTCTGAATCTCGCCGTCATCATGCTGATGGACGCCCTCAGCTACTGCGTGAACGACTCTTACATGGCTTCCCCGCCCACAGGCGAGTGGAACCGCTTAGGTCCAATTTGGTGCTCGCTGACTCGAGCAGACGGCACGCTCTGTCAGTGGTACGCTTGCCCCGCTGTCAACGCCGTTCCCGTTCCGGAAACGATCGCATGGGAGCAGAGTGGCTCCATCCAGCCCCTGGCGATTGCTGTGCAAGTCGGCCGTCGCGCGCGACTTAGGGCGCACCAGACCGTCGCTGTCTTCGGATGCGGACCGCTCGGACTGCTCTGCATGGCCGTCGCCAAGGCTTACGGCGCGAGGAAGATCCTCGCTGTGGATATCAGCGAGAGCCGCCTCAAGTTCGCCAAGAGCTATGCGGCGACCCACACGTTCTCCCCGCCCAGACGCGGGCAGGACGACGAGATCATGAGCTGGAACAGGCAGGTGGCGGCCGACGTGCTGAAAGAAATTGGGGAAGAAGCTGGCGTGGACGTCGTCATCGAGGCGAGTGGAGCGGAGCCGTGCATGCAGCTCGGAGTGCATCTCCTGCGCACCGGCGGCACCTGTGAGCGGCGACTCCTGTCCCCCCTCCTCCTCCTACCCTCCTACCGTCCTCCTACTCCTACTCCTCACCCTCCGACTGTACGTGTCTCGCCAGACCCCCGCTGACCCCGGTCAGACCTGCAAGCCGGTATGGGCGCCCCCCTGGCCTCTTTCCCCGTCCTCCAAATCGCCACGAGGGAGCTCAACGTCTTTGGCACCCTCCGATACACCAGCGGCTGCTTCCAGGATGCCATCGACCTCGTCGCTCGCGGTCTCGTCGACCTCAAGCCGCTCGTCACCAGGACGTTCCCGCTCAAGCAGTCCGAGGACGCTTTCAAGGCCGTCAAGGCGGGCTCGGAGATTAAGATTGTCATCATGAACCAGCAGTAGCGAGCCGGCAGTAGCTTTAGCATGCAGTAGTAGTAGATAGAGCTTGGAAGGGATGCATACGGTACCGGTGCCCTCTGAGGCCATTGGCGGGGCGTGGACAGCCTGCATGAAAGTACGAGTTCTCAATACATTCCAAAACACGAGCCTCTCGCCGTCCCAATCCCGCCCCCGCCAGGTCGCGTCCGAATGCCAGGTATATCTCTCATCCCGCGTCGAGCTAGAGGGCATTGCGGCGGAGAAGGGCCCTCTGGTTGCGCCCCCGGGAGGCGCAGTGTGCTGATGAAAGTTGAAGGTGACAAACCCACTTCGAATACCACTCGCTAGCTTCGGCGCCCCGCGTAGCCACACCGGGCCCGCATGGAGCGCCAGCCGATTCGAATCGGTCTGGCCGTTTCGAAGTGTTTGAAGTTCGGTGTGCTGCCGACATCGGTCCCAACGCTATCCCGAGAGCATCGGCAACGGTTCACAGCAGTTCGGCATGCTCTCAGGCGTCTCCGGCAGGGGACAAAAGCAAGTCGGGAGTCGAGCGGAATCATGCCGCTAGTGGCCGACGTTAGGATGTGAAATGGATCACCGGCGAGCTCATCGGCAGAAGTATTCCACCGGGAGGCTCCACGGTCGTAGCCGGTGTGACCTCGCGATACAAGACCAACTCGTGCAGACCTGTGAAAGAGAGCACACGTCGCACACATCAATTCGATCGAGCCTTTGTTTGTACAGATGACGATCCAGCCCCTTCCCCCGCTTCCCCGGCTCAAGCTGGACAAGTCCGGCAAGCCCACGATCCCGTCATGGGTGGCACCTCCGGAGACCAAGCTGGATCTCGAATGGCAGTCTCTCCGAGTGCTTGACCTATCGCTCCTCGACGGCACTCCCGAGCAGCAGAAAGAGTGCCAGGACATCTGCCAGTCGGCTCTCACTAATGAGGGGTTCCTGCTTCTCGTCGGACACGGCGTGGCGGAGGAGGATGTGAGTGACTCCGGCTCCTTATATACCGACATTGGCCGCATCACTGACGCGCACTGCACCGAACGTAGATGCAGCGGGTGTTCGACATCGCCAACTGGATCATGTTGGGTGACGCGTTGAGCGAGGCCGACAAGAAAGAGTATGAGTGGGACAGGGAAAACGGCGATTGGATGGGGTACAAGCCCCCAAAGGGCTGGGGAGAGGTTAGCCGCCCCACTTTCGAATGACTTGTGGAGTCATACGCTCACTCTGCCCGCAGAGGGGACGTGACGACAACGACAACATCGAGGCATACAATTTCTACGGAGCGTGCTGGGAGCAGAACAAGATCCCGCCCAGAATCCGGCCTTTCGCCGATGAAATTCTGGCTTACGCCGACGTACGTCCACCAGACTCCGGTCCTGCCTCGCCGATGACTTACTGATCACGCGCAGCACATGCACAACGAGGTTGGTCGCCGCCTCTCTGTGATTCTCTCTCGCATCTTGGGGCTGGGGGACAATCATCTCTGGGACCTGATCCCAGGCAAAGGGAGCGTGCTGCCCCACTCGTCGTACTGCCGCTTTCAGGTGTATCATCCCATCGAGGCAGACCAGCGCGAGGCCACGCAAAACATCCTGCCCAACCACACAGATCACGGCTGGTCGACTCTGCTCCCCAGCCAGCCCGTGACGTGTCTCCAGATGCTGGGCAAGGATGGCCAGTGGCGATTCGTCCCGTACATGAGGGGAGCCCTGGTTTGCAACCTGGGCGACGTGATGGAGATCCTCTCTGGCGGGATCCTGAAAGCGACTAGGCACAGAGGTAAGCGCTCACCAGTGAGTATCCTGGTACTGTACTGACGCGATGTAGTCACCAAACCCGTGGCCGATCAACTGGACTACGAGAGGATCTCGGTCTGCTCGTTCAACCATGCCAACCAGGATCTCACCATGGCTCCGCTTCTGGGTGAGTGGGCGAACCTTCAACAGAATAGCAGAAATTCGTCTGAAAGCTTGAGTACTGACGACGGATCAGACGCTCCACTGATCAAGAAAATCGGGGTACAACCAAACTCCGAGGTGTACGGCGCCTTTGTCAAAGCAACGGAAGCTGGAGAAGAGGTGCGCTATTGGTCGACCTTCATCGGGGCTACACACTGTATACCCTTACTGTGGTACAGTCTGACGCCAGTCACAGATCCCAAAGTTCGGCGAGTGGAAGACGCTTCGCAACAAGAACGCCCAGGAGCCGACGTCCAAGAAGGTCGTGATCAATGGAGTTCCTCATACCGAGAACATCGTGGGAGGAGTCAAGGTGTATCGTCAGGTGTAGCCGAAGTCCCTGTCGCCGAAGCCGCCCATCCGGTCCCCGGAACAACGGTCCGTAGATCGTTTCTTGCGCCGTACCAATTGTTCCGTACCCGTCTACCTTGCTTTCTATGTACTACTGTATATGCAGTGTTTCTGGAGACGAGACTGACACTTCTCTGTGATCGCCTCGAAGCCGACGTTTCAAGTGCAGAGCGAAGGACGAAACACTCGCCTCGCTTTGACTTGAGAGAAGTGAATGCTGTGAAAGCCGCAGAATCATCAGAGCCCGAGCCCGAGCCCGAGCCCCCCTACACCAGGCTTCCTGCTTAGAGCCCCGACGGCGAAGCACGGTGAGAAGGTCAACCTATCTCAGGCAATGCTTCCAGGCTCAAGGACCAGATTTGACTGCAGGTGATGTCGCTTGGCGCTGACAAAGGTGGACACAGGACGCAGGACACATTCGTTCCGAGTCAGCCCATTCCATCGAGTACAGTATGTACGAGGACGAGGACGAGTACCGTATTGTACGAAAATGTACTTCAGCGGCGTCTCCTACTCTCCTGCTCCACCTTCTTTCCTCGCGTTGCTTTGCCCAGGCCAAGTCATTAAAGTCCTGCCTGTCATCCTCCAGGCGGGTAGCGTTGATAGGTTTGTAGATAGCACAGAGCCCTTAGAAGCCCACGTAACGCCAACCCAAATCGAGCTGCTCGGACGTGATGTGGTGGTTCTTCATGACACTCTGCTTCTCTTCGGGGGTACCGCCGAGCTTCTTGTTCAGATGAAGCACCCAAAACCTGTAGGCGGTGATCGACGCGGCGAATACCACCGCGGCAGCCAGCACTGAAGTCGTCACCAGTTGACTTCGATTTGAGGGTGTTACAATAACTCACAGGTGCCAAGGGGGACGTAGAAGTGAGGGCCGCCGAACCAGACGTATGAAGTCCACACGTTACTGATTCCACCGATAGCGTTGTTCATGGCGATCGCCGCGGCGCGTTTCTTGTTGGGCCTCGGGAAGTGCAGACTGATAATCTTGTTGAGCATCACTTGGGGGATGACTGGACATGACAAGTCAGCCAGTGACATTGCGTTGGATTCTCGGTTCGGTCTGCTTTGACCACACTCACCACCGACGACAGGCATGAACATCATGGCGACGTATCGACCGGCGGTATTGGGTGAGAGCATTCCAAGCAGGTACACCGGGAATGACAAGCTCAACATGGAGATGATGACCCAGTAGATGACGTTGTAACGCTTCAATAGTGAGCGATGATCGGTCTCGCGCTGAGAGGCCCACATGTCACTCACGTCGCTGACAAACGAGCCGATGAAGTAGCCGATGGCGGCAGCGACATAGGGAGGGACCGTGAGTAGCAGCGTCTGATACTTTCCGTAGCCCAGAGAGGAGATAATGGTCCTACGGGAAGTCAGCGCGTCTGTTCGGGGCCACAATTTCGTAAAGGGACGAGGGAAGATGTTGCTCACGGGAAGAAGTTGAAGACAGATCCCATGGTCTGACCCATACCACCACACCAGATGATGAGCCAAAGCTTCTTGTCTGCCATGGCGAGCTTGAACGCTTTCCAAGTCCCGATGTCGTCTGACGCCTCGGTGGCGCCGCTCTCGGCCTCGAGACGCCACACAGCGAGGTCGCGCTCGATGGGCTTGAGCATGCGCGCGTTGTGAGGGAACTCGGGCATGATGAAGCACGCGATGATGCCGACTCCGATGGTGCACACTCCCTCGCTGGTGAGGTGGGTGAGCAAACGAACAGGACGCAAGCTATGATCCAGCTGGCTTACATGATGAAGAGCCATCGCCAGCCCTTGATACCGTGGACACCGTCAAGACTGAGACAGCCGGCGGCGATGAAGCCACCGAGGGCCTGACCGGCGGCTTGGAACATGTAGAGAGCCGCGATGCGCTTGGCAAGCTGCTGCCTGGTGTACCATGCACTCAGGAAGTAGACCTGTTGGGGTCAGACCGGACTTCGGCTGTCCGATGGTACAGCACAGGGGTCTGGAGTTGGAGTCATCACTCACCGCGCCGGGGAAGAACGGAGCCTCGGTGAGGCCCAGCATGACTCGCACGGCCCAGAGCTGGCCTCGGTTCTTGACGAGTGCGGTACACGCGCTGACAGCGCCCCAGATCGTAGCCATGATGCAGATGTCTACGTTGGCACGAAGTTCAGCCATATCCATTGACGTGCAGCGCGTCAGCGAATGGACTCACAAAGCCCAGGACGAGACACCCGAGACATGATCAAGTTACTGGGGATCTGCATGGGGATGTAGGTGACCGCGCAAGGTGAGCGCACACTCTGCAGGCGTGGGTGAAAGTGATCGACTCACCAAATAGGATAGCGATGGCCGTGGAGTAATCGGTCTCCGTCATGTGAAGGTCCGTGACAATACCGTAGACGTGGGCAGAGGCGAGACCGGACCTGTCGACGTCTGACGCGGGTTAGAATGCTTGCCCGAAATTTTGTTGGGTCGCCCGCGTTTGGGTGTGCGATCTCCAATGCGAGTTGAGGAGCACCTGCTGTTGCCACTCACAGTTGAGGATGTACAGGATGCCAACGATCGGCCTGACGGCATGTGAGCCAGCGCCGATGGAGGTGGAGAGTGCCACCAAGTAACCCAACTCACAGGACAAACAGATCCATCTTCCTGACCATCTTGGTCTCGAGTGCAGTGAGATCTTCGAGGGACATACTGGCATGCTGTCCGGCTTGGGTCGAGTCGAGGCGAGGTGATTGTCATGACCGACGACCATCTCGAGCTGGTCGTCTTCAGGCTTGTCGAAGCCTTCCTTGGTGTCGTTGACCGCCAAGGACGGGTCGTCTGCGATTTGGGACGGTGCCATGTTGAGCGGGGATTGACGAGGCCAGAAACGCGTTTGGCGCGAGGGGTGCGAGTGGGATCGAGGTACTATTTGCCCTGCCCTTATATGCTCTCGCCAAAGACAGGTCAGCGGGGCCATACCGACCTTTTGTCTATTCGTGATCTTCCCCGGGCCTCTGGGGTCGGCTGAGGATCCTCTGAGGGTCTCCGTCGCCGAACACGAGCCGTGTGGGGGTCGGCACGTCGGCTTTGGAGCGACCAACGCCCCGAATGCTAGCGGCAGTGAGGATCGGATGTGGGTTTGTGGCACCGAACGATGGCCTCCACGGTCGGCACTCGATCGGGAGCCACTCGGAGCCCAACCGGCCCCAGTACGGGGGTCGGGTCGGCCCCGATTCCGAAGTCAGTGTGCCGGTGGAGTGGAATTGAGCCGACATGTTGTCGGGACAATACTGCAACCATACGCGGCAAATGCCGGTGTGAAGCAAAAGCACAGCGCGTCAAACCCGTGACGCAGTACAAGTACACCCCGGGGCAGAGCCAGTTGCGCAGCGTTCACATCGACTTTGCCTTTGCATCTTTCTCATCACTCACTGCTCCTCTAAGGCCTGACACCAAGCGACCATCTCGCCATGACCATCCAACCCCTTCCCCCGATGCCGCAGCTGAAGCTCAACACCGAGGGCAAGCCAGCCATCCCAAGCTGGGTCGCCCCGCCCGAGACAAAGCTGGATGACATCCAATGGCAGCCTCTGCGCACTCTGGACCTCGCTCTGCTGGACGGCACGCCCGAGCAGCAAAAGGAGTGTCAGGAGACGTTCGCTGCTGCCGTCAAGAATGAGGGGTTCGTCCTCATCAAGAACTTTGGTGTGGCTCCGGCGGTGGTGAGTTGCGGCTCGAAAGCGGATTGCGATGGGGTTCGAGCTCGGCCACTCCGAGAGACACTTGACCCGGATCCGCGACTTGGCTCTCGGCGAGTCCGAGGGGTGTGACTTACTCGGTGCAGATGCAGCGGATGTATGACCTCGCCAACTGGACGCTCAACGGCGACGCGCTCTCCGAGGAGGACAAGAAGAAGTACGAGTGGGACTTTGACAATGGGAACTGGGCCGGGTACAAGCCCCCAATCGGGTGGAGCGAGGTGAGTGGAGCCTGCCTTGCAGCGGCGGGGGCCGTATCCTTAGCGTGTCGCAGAGGGGCAAGGCACAGCCCGACTTTATGGAGTTTTACAACTGGTACGGAGAATGCTGGGACAAGGACATGATCCCGCCAAAACTCAGACCGTTCGAGGACGAGATCCGGGCCTACGCATCGGTATGCCCACTCTCTCCTTCCTCCTTTCCGCCAACATCTCCGTTCGGAAGCCGCGTCTGAACCATGCCGGTGTAGCACATGTACAACGACGTCTCTCGCCGGGTGCTCGTCATCCTGTCTCGGATCCTCGGGCTGGAGGACAACTACCTGTGGGACAACGTCGCTGCCAAGGGGCACTTCCTGCCCGGATCATGCTACTGTCGCTTCCAGGCGGTGCACTCCGTGCCGGAAAGTGAGCGCTCAGCGGTCGGGAGTCTCCTGCAAGGACACACCGGTAGGTCGGACAGGGTCCCCATATTGTTTTCGCTCTCGGTGTCGCTCCTGTCATTCAGTTTCGGTGTCAATGTTGACGCGGACCAACTTGCAGACCACGGAGTGTGCACGTTAATCCCGAGCCAACCGATCACCTGCCTGCAGATGTGCGGGGCGGACGGCGTATGGCGGTATGTACCCTACGTCAAGGACACGGTCGTCGCCAACTTGGGCGACGTGATGGAGGTGGCTTCGGGCGGGATATTCAAGGCTACGCGTCACCGAGGTGAGTGCGGTGCGGCGCGGACGGGGCAACGGGGCGTCTCATCCGTGCCATGCGGTGTGCGCCGTTGACCTGTACTCGTGTATAGTCATCAAGCCCGTCGCGGACCAGCAGGACTACGAGCGTGTCTCGGTAATCTCGTTCAACCACGCCGATCCCGACTTCCCCATGGAGCCTATCTGGCGTACGTGCACATCCCCCCCTTCGCAGATGGACTGTGAATGGTCTCTGACCGAGGCTTACACACACCCAGACGCTCCGTTGATCAAGGAGCAAGGCGTCCAGAAGGACTCTCAAGTCTACGGGGCCTTCCTGAAAGCCATCGAAGGAGGGATGCAGGTGGGTCCGGGTCCGGGTCCCGGACGACTCGGGCTCAGATCGCCATCACCCGGTGCCCGGTGCTTCGCACGCTGACTCGTCCGCAGACTCCCAAGTTTGGCGACTGGAAGAAATTCCGCAACCTTGGTACCCAGGCGCTCCAGTCTGCTCAAAAGACCGTGATGATCAACGGCAAGCCGCACACTGAGAACGACGTGGGTGGGGTGAAGGTGTACCGAGAAATCTAGGTAGCGGTGGTCAGGCTCCTAATATGGTCGGCGTGCGTGCCTTGGCTTGTCCCTCGCTTTGTGACGAGAGTTGCTCGAGGTAGGAGAGTAGGATGAATGTCACTGTGCATGAAAGCCCTGATATTGTCCTCGGTAAAATCATGAAGCAGGCTGGGAGTTGCCCGCGAGAGTTAAGGGTCATGAAAAATTGGATGTATGGGAGGGTGTCATCACGCCGCCGGATTCTCGCAGCAGGTGGCAAGCATGTCAGAGGGGACTGCTCCCATATCAGCACCCATTCAGAATATGCCCGAGCCCGAGGCAGACGCACCGTTGCTGGCCCAATCGTTACACGTGCCGATGAGGACCATCTCTGCTCCTGGCGATGAGGCTATCCAGTCCTTCTGCCATGTGGATCCGTGACCGCGGAAGTTGCACGGGAGACCGAGGCTGTCCTTCACCGCGTCGTTGAACCAAAAGACACCGGTGCAAGCTGGATTAGGGTTCGCACCAGTGTCAGCGACACGCACCGCACACCACACACCTCAGGGAAGCCAGACGCTGGCGGGGGCGGCGGGATGAATTCGGAGAGACGGTGGAAGGACTCACTGTTGGGGGTTGCTACGTTGACAGCGTTGCACCCGGCGACACATGCCTCCTCGGTCATGAAGCTACTACCACCTTCGAGCTCGTTGGCCTCGCTGTCGTACAGGGTCATCCGGGCAACGGTGACGTTACCGGTGTCGAGCTGGGTGGGGCACTGGGGATACGTCGGGATCGTGGGCGGAACGTATGTGGCCGCACAGGCCGAGGGCTCACCGCCGATGGGCACCATCTCGACGCAGACTTCGTAAGCGCCCGAGTGGCTGGCGGTGCATTCCGAGGCGGACTGGCAGGCGTAGAACGAGGCGAAACCATAGGCGTCCGAGACGTAGAACGGCCACGTCGTGTTGGCAGGCGAGGAAGAGACGTAGGTCGAGGGGTTGAGGGTGATGATCCCGCCGGCGGACGGGTTCGAGGGCATGTTGAAGGACGTCCCGGCAGGAGCAATGTCGTTGAGGACCGAAGCCTGGATGTTGCTCGTCCTGCGTGCGCGATCAACGACTTGGGGTAGAAGGGCCACGTGTAGATGAATGGACTTACCCAGCTCCCTGAGGGTAGGCCTGGAAGGACCAGACGATGGAGTTGACATCGGCGTACAGCTCCTGGACGCTCTGGCCGGCCGTGGTTGTGTTGAGGTAGACGTAAGTAGCGTTGGCTTGTGACTGACGCCTGCGTCAGGGACCGCTTCGAACAACGGGGATCATTCGGGGTGCTGGACTCACCGAGGTCAGCCCGATCGAGGACGAGAGCGACGTCCCGGTGTATTGCCAGTAGCCAGAGTACGTCCCGTACGGGTCGTACACGTACAGCGCACTGCCGTCGACGAAATCGGTGGCGAACTGCGTATTGGCCCAGGCGGCGCAGGCGCTCGGGGCGGTTCCGGAGGGGACGACCTCGAGGCAGAGCTCCCGCGAGTCGGACTTTGCGGCGGTACAGTCCGCCGCATTGTCGCAGGCCATGAAGAGCCCGGACGAGGTGGAGTAGTAAAAGCCGTACGACGAGCCGGAAGAGGAGAGGGTGATGATTCCCGACTCGCTGGTGGGGATGGCAAACTCCACGACGCCGGTCGCCGTGCTGGCGTCGGAGAGAGACAAGGACTGGGCGCTGCATACATCGTCAGCGTATGTGTAGATGGTGGTGCAATCAGGAAGGCACCATTCGTCAGACATGCAAGCTTACCCGGCGCCCGATGACGTGCCGACGACCGTCAGAGTGGCGCTCGACTTGACGGTGTAGACCTGCTGGGCCGATGCTGCGTTGCCGAGACCGGGAACGTAGAAGGTCGCGGCGGTGCCCGAGCTCTGAGCGAGTCGGCGTGTCAGTGCACCGCTCGTTTCGACCTTTCCAAATGCTCTCCACTCACGCCTTGGAGCCAGAGGCCGCCGCTGCTGCCGATCGAGAAGTAGCCGTAGATCTTGCCGAGCGCGTCCCTCGCATAGAGCTTGACGGGGTTGACGAGCGACGTCTCCTGCGCTGCCGACGCCGCGGACAGCGAGGCGGGCTGACCCAAAGTAAACGTCTGGGTCAGCATGACCTGCGCCCCAGGTACGGCGGTCGTGGCCGTGGCGTAGTCTGGCGCGAGGAGCATGTTCCCGCTGGTATCCATGAACCAGATGAACTGCTGCGATGTCGAGGAACCCGCGGGCGGGAGGTAGGGGTTGAGGTCGCCATTGTACCTAGCCGTGGTGAATATGTTGGTGATGGCACCGTTGGGAACGGGGCCGACTTTGACCTGGTAGATGTCTCTGTTCGAGGGTCAGATCAGGACGGAGGAACTCGTGGCGAAGGCCAGAGCCACTCACCCCGACAACACCGCATACATGTCGTAGGTAGTGCCCTCGACGATGCCCGCCGAGGTCGAGTCCTCGGTGGCGACCCAAGCCAGATCCGATTCGGCATAGTTGGCCCAGCGGAAGGCGGATGCGTCGCCTTGGGTGGTGGTGTACTGGAGCACACCCTCGTTGACTGTGAAGTATCCGAGGCCGGTGCTTCGCTTCCGAGACGCGCCCGAGGCAGGACCGGTGGCGACGTATTGATCCGTGTCGAGCGAGCCGGACACACGCGGTCGGAGGGCTGGCGGGGTGTAAGCAAGGTCACTGCGAAGCACACCGCGGGTGTGCGGGCTGAACGGAAACGCTGCAGAGGGCAGAGGGCCGCCCCGCTCACCTCTGGTCCGGGACGGGTCAAAGAGCCTCTTCGGCTTCATGGGTGCCATGCCGCTGGCCATGCGCTCGGCATTGGTCGCATCGCGCTGCTCGAGCACGACCGGGCTGGCAGAGACAAAGGTCGCGATGGCCACGAGGGCGGTGAGGGGTTTGAGAAGCCCCGAGAAGTGCATTCCTGCTGTGGAGCCCGCTCTTTCGTGGTAGAGGTGGACCTTGTGTTGTTGACCAGATTTCCGAACTTGACCACGACGAGTCCTCAAAGAGACGTCGACGTCGAGACCAAAGTCGAGTCCAAAGTCGGGATTCGATGTGTGGGCTTGCGAGGGGGAGACGCAACAAGAATGTCCTATTGAGAGTCGGCCGGGAAATTATAGCTCGATCATGCATGCTTTGCATCGATTTTTGTGTAGACCTTGCCATGGTGCTGCCGTGGTGTTGCCATGGTGTTGCCGTTATGTTGCGGGTGTTTGCTGCGCATGGGACCTGCAGCCCGCCAGGTGCCCAGGTGTCAGACACACATCCCTGCTGGTCGCCAGGACCGTCCATACTCCCTAGTCCCCTAGTCCCCTAGTCCCCTGTTCCCCCTACTCCCATCCATCGTGCCGCCCTGTGCTCATCGTCTTGTTCGGAAGCCTCGACGCCTCTGAATCTCGGCAATTCCTGACTCCGACTCGGGCCTCTTGTCTCGAGTCCTGACAGGACCCGAAGTGACCGCCATGGTTCCGTTCCGATGAATCTCGTCTCCCGTCCGATTGATGAGCCACACGTCTCTTACGGTACTTTGGCATCGTGGCCCTGCGGGCGCCGGGTGGTGCCTTGGCGAGGAACAACACAACGTTGCGGGCGATCAACAAGGAGGTCGTGGATGTGGGATGGGCCAGGTCATTCTATCATGTACATCGGGTGCTCAGAGCTTGCTTTAAGGGATGGAGAGTTCCCTTCTTCCCTCGCTCGTGCCTAGATGGCATCGTGGTGGTCCGGCCGAACGAAAAGCCCGAGTACGGATGGACCTCACCGAGCAGACACACCATCGTCGGCTGAGTACACAAGCGCATACACATACGGCGAGCTCGCCGCATTGAGGCTCCCACGATCGTTAATTGCGGTGTCTCGCCTGGGAAGCAGGATAGCCCATAGCCTATTTCATTCCCCGTTACATCTTCGCAAGAGGTCCGGCACATGCCTCCGCACACACGTACTCGCCGACACGGTACTAGGCAGGACATTGCGCCGGACCACCATTCCACGCGGTGCGGGCATGTGACGACTGCTTCACCACTCGGCACTTCATCCGACCGAGCGCAAATAATGCAGTCCATCCTCATTAGTCCACAGCCTACGATGCATCACATCGCACCTCACTTGTCTCGTCTCGAGATCTCGAAGCATCCCATCACGCGTACTGTGAAGCGTTGAGATGAGCATCACGTCGTCGCCGGTGGACACAGCGGGCCCGGGCCAGGAGGCATATCTCAACCCTAGCAAGTCCAAGTCCAGTTCCCGCCACACGTTTGTTCCAGTTTCTGCATGGGTGAAAGTTGAGAGTGTTGGCAGAGTACACCTCCACCTCCTCGCCCATCTCAATTGGGACGAACGAGGGCCATCTACCGCCAGAACTCATTGGGTGGCTCAAGCCCTGGCCTCGAGATACGCCGGACGACATCCTGCGTCACGAGCTCAAGACCAAGGGCGTCGTGCATATCAAGAACGCGATGCCTCGGGAATACGTCCTGGGCATCCGGGAGCGGTACGTCGGAGCCGGCCAACATCTGCGTTTGGCGGTCACATGTACGTACTGTGGCCGTCACTGAGTTACAAAACAGATTCTTCCAGCGCGTCGCTCCCAGTGGGGTCCTCAAATCGGGGACGGACCCGGTGGATGGGATCTTCTGTGGAGGAAACCCGGAGGATTTTGTCTGGCCAAAGGTCCTTCCCGGCGACAATGGCCAGGTGAACTCAATGACGCTGGACGACATGGCCAAGCAGGGGGACTATACCTACCTCGCCGCGCAAGTGCACTTTGAGGATTGGACGAACGCCTTTGCGGGGAACGAGCGTGAGTGCAGATCATCACCATCATCACCATCGTTCTCCATAGTCGCACAGGACATGGCAGGAGGCATGACAAGAGACTTGACATGGATTGAGACGGGCGAGCTGAGCGGATACATCGCCAGATCTTACTGGGCTGGTGAGCCGCTTCGAGCCCAATTGGACCAGACCAATCTGCCTTCGGCGACAGATCTTTCGGACCAACATGCCCAAAGCAAAATCCGCCACGGGGGTGCACTACGACCAGCTCTTCCTCCGACACGGTCCCCCCACCGCTATCACCGCTTGGATACCGATTGGGGACTGTCCGCCACAGGGAGGCGGGCTGATGTACTTGGACGACTCGCTTGGACTGGGCAGGGACTTGGAGGAGGGGTTCACGAGGCTGTCAGAGGAGAAACACCTTACGGATGATGAGCGGAACTCGGCGTACAACTCGAATGTGAGCGACACGACACGAGACGAGACTGGGTGGTGGGGCGGTGAAGGCGGCGACAGCGGTGGTGGCTGTCTAGAGAACTGGTGTGACGATCGTGCAGATGACTGCAAAGGGAGGCCTTGGCAACGACGCGGGGGACTTTGCGTGTAGTCGAGCAAATGGGAGAAAATGGCTTATTGGGGACTACGAGGCCGGAGATGTGAGTCTGGCCAAAAACACAGCCCGTGTCGCTGAATCAGAGTAGGCAGTGTTCCACCACATGTGTGAGCAGCGCCACTCCAAACGAGGGTCCCTCAACAGACCAAGTCACACACCTCCCTCGCCTCGCAGCCGAGAACCACCGAGTTCAGCTGACTCGCCTTCAGACGCCATCCACGCGAGTGGCCTGAACAACGACCCGCACGGTCGTATTCGGTTCTCAGCTGACCTGCGATATGTCGACGGGGACCAGGCGTACGATCATCGGTGGACAAAGTGGGCCGCCTTATCGCCGAGCGGGATGATCCGGGATGATCACTGACACCTGCCTAGTCCATTTTACCCCGGTGACGGGCTGTGATGAGCCCGACGGGTCTTCGTTTCATTTCGTTACTGTATAAGCACGTCGTTAGAAGCACGTCGTCAGAAGCACGTCGTTAGAAGCACTTCGTTATAAGCATGAACCAGGCGCCCAAGTGGGCTCCCTCCCGATGAATTCGCTATATGTATCGTCCCGATTCGTTTCCTGACCCTGGCAGGTTCCCCAACTCCCGCAGACCGCCATGTACCCCGGACGCACTCCCGCGTGATACCCCCAATACTGTGGTTGACGTAGTGTCCCTTGCTCATCGCAAAAACCCAGCCTAATCCTCCCAGATGTCCGGACCGCCGCTTCGAAGCTCCTCCCATGTTGTTCCCCATTCCTTCGGGAGGGCCGCCGCCGGTCCGCCGTATTTCCCGGAATGAGTTGGTGTCGACCCGTCCAGAGGTTTGTCGTATCTGAACCGCTTCTGAACGGACCGGTGGATGTACTGGCTCGTGATGACCTGTCGGCCCTTGAAGAGGTTCATCCTGAAAAACGTGCAAGTCAGTCTATGCTCGAGGGCAGCATTCGGAGGATCGAGATGCCGGAGGTCCGACTCACTGTACGTGATCGTGGGGTGTCTCCTCGGTGTCGGTATAGGTCCTCGTCTCCAGGGGTAGGAGCTCGAGGATGTACCACTGAGGCGTGAGCGACTGCTCGATAAGCTGCTCCAGATCGGGAGAGATCGGCGCGCCAGCTCCAACATCGCCCTCGAGCGTAGTATCGTAAGCCGCCGCCATCGTGACAAGGTTCAGCAGTGCGGGAGGACGAAGATGCTCGTCAATCAGGGCTCGCACAGCTTCCTCCTTGTCGTAGTCGATCACGGGCGAGAGCGACATCTCGTCGAGCAGCTTGCGAAGTTGTTCCGGGATGATACCGCTGTCTTTGACGGTCTGGACATCGGAGAAGGCCGGCTGACACACGATCTGTGACGCGTCGAGCCGGATCCCGCACTTGGCCGCTTCGCGTATCATCCACCTGGCACCGTCAGCTTGACCTGATCAGCCCACGCTGGGTGGGTGCGCCTCTCCTGCGAGAAGACCCACCTGAATGGGATGTTTGACAGAGAGGCAGTGAAGTTTTGATCTTCTCCTCCTCCAACGTCCGAGTGACAGCCCATGAACCAGCATTCCACGTTCTGGCGAGGTGTACCGTCGTCCCCGTCCTTTGGTTTCGCGGCCAGCTTGGAAATGTCCACCGGGTGCTCTCCTTTGTCAAGACGCCGGTACTCGGGCTTGAAACGGGCCCGCCTCTCGTCCAGCGCGAGCGCCTGCCGGAAGAACGTGACTGCCTGAACGCCGCTCGCGAAGGGAAGGCCTAGGGGATGAGTATAAGGCATGCACGACGGAGGAGAGCGAACGCACGAGGGAGGTTGACTCCGCCTATCTCCTGGTCAGTGTCATTTTCACATCAGGCTGGCGGGGCAGCTCACCAAGACTGGACACGGTATCCTGAGCCCAAGGTCAGTTGCGTGTTCGGTCGTGAGAGATCGGGCCACACTCACCCACACGCCGACGAAGTGTAGCACGACGGGCCGGGAGATACCAAAGATCCGACGATACTGGGTGGAAAGGGGCATGGTCTTGTCTTTGATGGCCATCTCCCGGTCGTCCTTGTTCGGCGTCTTGTAGATCTCGTAGGCGCTGCCGAATGTGAGTACCGACACTACACTGCGTGCGGGATTGGAGATTGCACTGACAGCTTGACCTGACTGTGATTACCCGGCGGGAGGAGTCCAACCTGGAGATTCGCGGTCAGCTCATGGATGTAGGCGGCCATGGCGCGCGCTCTCTCACCTTTTGCACCATCCCCGCTAGGGCTCTCGCGGTGTACGCCCCTCTCGAGAAGCCGAAGATGTACACCCTGTCACCCGTCTGGTGGTAGTCCATCAGGAACTTGTACGCGTCGCAGACGAAGTCACCGAAGCTCCTACCCGGCATCAGTCTCCCCTCTCTCCCGACGTCGTCATGATGACTCACCACGCGAAGGCCTCGTCCGAAAGGACGGAAATCTTGTGACCGATCTTTCCCCACATGCTGGTCCCGCTGGCAAACACCGTTCCTACGAGGGCAGGATCAGTTGT
The DNA here is from genome assembly GCA_003942215.1 of Saitozyma podzolica. Classification (NCBI taxonomy): domain Eukaryota; kingdom Fungi; phylum Basidiomycota; class Tremellomycetes; order Tremellales; family Trimorphomycetaceae; genus Saitozyma; species Saitozyma podzolica. The sequence goes on from RSCD01000001.1 coordinate 1,689,213, forward strand.
TGCTACTCATCCCGAGGCAACAGCCTGACCCACCGACACCGCTGGTATAGTACACCAGCTGCTGCTCGTCCGCCTGGAGCACCGACAGGGCCTTGACGACATTGCTGTTGTGCGCCGAGAACTGGTCGCCGGTGCCGTCGCACAGGATGACGAGGTTGCGAGGTGACTTGGGCTTGACGGGATCGGCCCCCGTCGTCGATGAGGACGACGAAGACTTGTCGGCGGACATGTTGCCACCAGTGCTGTGCGGAGTGGGGCCGCTTGTTCGGTGTGGGAAGAGGAAGAGGTAAAGATGAGGATGAGAAAGAGAAAGAGGATAAACGTTGGCACAAAGGTGTGCGCCCGGTTTATGGTTTGTGGTTTCACCCGGCCAGCCACGAGGTGGGCGGGTGCCTGAAACTCTATCCGTCAGCCAGGTTTGATCCCGATAGCACGTGACCCGATAGCTTACCGGGGATATGACGGAATGATCGTTCCGCCATGATATCGCGACCATTTGCAGCCTTCTGCTGCTTCGCCATCTCGTTCAGTCCATTAGCAAGCATGCCGGCCAAACGGAGAGCCAGAGGCGCCGCGAAAAGTCGCGCCGAACCTGCTAAACACACCGAGGCGAGTCCTGGGCCTCAGACGCCGGACCGACGCGGAGCAGCCCGGATCGCCGCCCAGTCTGGTCCCAAGCCCCACTCGCCCGATCCCGACATCGGCGTAGGCGAGGCAGCTGCGCAGGGTCCTCCTAGCGAGACTGGGACGTACGACGGCGAGGCATTTGATCCGGCTCTGGTCGATGAGGAGGAGACTCCCACGGGGGGAGGTGCGCCAGTCGGTCCAGCCAAGTCCGGATACAGCGGGGGTTTCAACGCCATGAAGAGCTTTCAGGGGCAGATGTATACCGGCATGGCGGTGGGGGGTTCACACACCTGGAACTACCAGCCTGGTGTCTGGAAGGTGCGCAGTGGAGCCGACCCTGTCGTCTCATCTGCATCTCGCACTATAGACTGAGATCGCTGGACATGTTAGGAAACCAAAAAGGAGCCCGATCTGTGGGAGATCGACTACACGGCCAACAAGGTGCGCAACCATCGGGCACCGGCAGGGTCCGGAGCACCCGTGGGCACAGAGTACCACTGGTATATCGTCGCCCATCAGATTGTCAAGAAGGTCGACGCGAACACGTACGAAGTGGGTTCGGTCCGGGTTCATGATCCGTCGTCGAGTCCTACTAGAGTAGACTAGACTGACCGCCCCGGGCGAGCAGACCCACCTCACCGGCAGCAAGTACAAGGTGAGGGGCTGCTGGCGCTCGTCGATCGGTAGATAGATCCGCCTGCTGACTAGCCCGTAGCTGACGCACAAGAACGTCAATCAGAAGCAATGGGCGATCCCAACCGTCAAGGCACAGCGAGAGCGGGAGCTCTTCCTTCTGGAAGACGCCAAGCGGCGTGTGCAAGGTCTCCCGCCCGTCTTGTCCAACGAGAAGGTCAAAGTGGAGCGACACGAGAAGGGCCAATCCACGCTATCCAGCTACTTTGGCCCGGGGGAGACAACACCGAAGAAGCGCAAAGTTGAAGAAGGGGGCTAGTGAGGGTACTTGCAAATGCATGTGGAGCGTACTTCATGTCTTCAGAGCGAGGGCAGGAGCAGCAGCAACGGGGTGGCTGTTCTTCCCCAACCTCATCCACGCCCGGGTTTGCTCGAGAGCGCTGTTGGTCCTCAGTGACTCGTCCAGCAACCAAGCCGTCAAGTGCCAGGAAGGCGACTCACTCTCCGCCAATGATGTTCTCATCCGTCCCATTCCATCCCGTTCCCTTGGCGCCGATCGGCAGCTTGTCCTCACCCCATACCGTACCTGTCTGCTCCACGTACAGTTCCCATTGACGAAGGAGGTCCTTGAGCAGGTCCGGGTGCTCTTCCGACAAGTCGTTAACCTCCCCGGGATCCACCGACATGTCGTACAGCTGCCATTTCCCATCCGGACGGCCGCCAGCAGCGGGAGCAACGTGAAGGATCTTCCACTTGCCACGCCGCAGGGCTACAAGCAAGACTCAGCCCAGATCACAGCGAGGATGGGGGGGATGTGAAAGGGGAGAGGAAGAAGGGGCAAAGGTGATGATGGCACAAGCATCTCAGTCCACTGACCTGCGCGACCGAACAGCTCCCACCCAAACGCGGGATCGTCGTCACTATGAATCGCCGATATGCCATCCAGCTGTTCGCCACTGAAATACCTCACCCAACTCTTGCCCCGCATACCGGCGACGGTGCGATCACGCCACGAGCCAGCTGCCTGACCGTCAGGACAGGGGTGGCTCACACCGGCCAAGTCCAGGATCGTGGGGCAAAGGTCGGCGACCGTGCTGAACGCCCGAAGCAGCGTTCCGTTCTGGAATGTCGGGTCGAATCCGGGGTAGCGAATCACGAAGGGTACCCGAAGTCCGCCCTCTGCACGGTGTAAGAACCCCGGGCTCCATCACCGCTGGACCCGTCACTCACCAGTGGAGAACATCTTGTACAGTCTATGGGGAGCCGTGGCGGCTTGCGCCCATCGAGGGCCGTACCACACGAACCTGACGGCGGTTACATTCAACTCCGTACGAAGCTCGTGAGACACCCAAGGGCTTACGAGTCGTGGTTACCGACGTTGTCGAGAGAATTGTCATAGTAACGGTTGATGATTCGCAGCAGCTCTTTGCCAAAGACCGGCATTGCTGAGCAGAGTCATTATCGTTGTTCTTTCGGTGCAACGCTGAGAACCCACCCTCGTAGGCTGCCCCTTCTGCTCCGTTGTCGCTCATGAAGACGACCATTGTGTCTAAAGGGATCAGCAAAGACCTTCCTTTGAGGAACCCACTATCGAGCTCTCCGATCTCCCTGAGGTAAGACGTGACTCGCCCGATAGCACGATCCATGCTGACCTCATTAGTACGTCTCCCTCGCAATGTCGTCTCGTCACGTACCTCGTGACCATTCCCGCATATGTCTCCATTGACCGAGCGGACAACCGTTTTTCCTGAGGCGACATCTCATCCCATTCTGTCGCCTCGGGCGCGATCACCTCGGCCGGCACCACCGCGTCGTCATAAATTCCCAGCGCCTTGAGGCTTTCAAGACGGCGCAGCCGGAGGGCGTCCGGTCCATCGTCGTACACGCCCGCATACGCGTCTCGGTCCTCCTTGCTGCATTGCAGAGGCCAGTGGGGCGCTGAGAACGGGAGATAGGCGAAGAATGGTTTGTCGCTTGTGACAGAACCGTGTCCTTCTCCGGCTCCTTGTCTCCAGTCTTGTAGGTAGTCCAGCAGGTTGTCGGCGTACGTGTCGGAGGAGTAGAAGCCGTCCACTGCGTGAGTCGTGTTGGGCTGGATGTCGGCTTTCTTGCCGTCACGGGAATACAGCGGGGGGATCCGCTCGAAGAACGAGAGGTAGTCTGGTCCGAATTGAGGTTCGTAACCGTAGCTACATACTTCAGCAACTCTCAAACTCTCCATTCGAGATCGTACGCACTGATTGGAGCATCCCTGCATGGGCATGTCAGATCGGCTCCTATTGGACGGAACACTCCACGTACCGGTAACAATGCCAAGCTTCGATCAAATCCTCGCGACGCGGGATTGTTCTCGGGTTTGAGGCCCAGGTGCCTAGGAGCATCAGCGTATTTGCCAGATCGGTTACCTCAACACACATACCACTTTCCGCTGATGAGGGTGTGGTATCCGGCTTCCTGCAACAGCTCGGGGAGGGCGACGACCTAACCGAGTCAACGCGACGACCGAGACGTGGTGTGATCGTGACCCTCACATCGTGGTTGAGATATCCCTCGTGGCCCTTGACGTTCCATCGCTGCCCTCCAGACGCCTTCATCTCACTCATGCACCCTACACCGGCGATATGGTTGTCTGTTCCGGTGAGCAGGATGGCGCGGGTTGGGGAGCAGGCGGCCGTGGCGTGAACTAGCGCGAGAGCGAGTCAGCGAGACGCTCAATCGCATAATGCCGTCTGTTGAGAGCGGTCACGGTCACCGTCGTGATCCTCCCAACTCACAGTCGGTCATGCGAGCCCCATCCCTCGCGAGGGCGTCGATGTTGGGCGTGCGGATCTCGGAGCCATAGCATCCGATGTCGGAGTATCCTCCTAAAGTCAGTTTCCTATTTTGCGCCAAGACAAAACACTCACCTAGATCGTCCGCGAGGATGAGCAGGAAGTTCGGTCGCTTGTGAATGGTCATCGTGAGGCGGAATGAGAGGCGTGGGGGACATCAGCGCCGAGAACCGCTGACTTTGTACTCGTACTGTGCGAGTACGGGTGTGTTCGGTCGCCGTAACGAGGCGAGGCAGCAATTGGAGCAGTCGGATCGAGGGCCGGATCTCGATCCGTTTTGCGCCATCCATTCAACCGATTGCGACTCTCAATCGTGCTTCGGGCCCCGGGCTCATGGAGCTGGCCGTCGGATCTCGTTCCGTGCCTCGATCCGCCTGGCGCAATCGGTGGCATGTGACGCGGTCACGACGGGCTCGGCAGTGGTGTATAAAGTGAGTGCTTCTCGTAGAGTTCCACAAGTCCACCTACAGTAGTACGGCTTAGCCTCTCCAGACCATTTCCGCCAACATGCCGCTCGTTTCATGGGCTGACAAAGGCAACTTTGCCAAAGTCACCACCAAGCTCGTCTGCATCTGCCTTTTCCTTTCTCTTGGGAGCGTCATCTTTGGCTATGGTAAGTCGTTCCGCTCAAACCCGACGCAGCAATGCAGAGCGATAGTATGGTCGATTTGACGTGATCAGACACGGGAATGTTTGGCGGCGTGCAGGCCATCCCTGGCTTCGTTGCCCGCTTCGGCGAGTGCAACGCCAAGGGAGTCTGTACCCTGTCTGCTTCGAGAGTAAGCCTGATGCAAAGCATCGCGTTTGTTGGCAAGAGTAAGTCCCGCGACAGCAGCGTCACCGTCGGCGACCGCAACTTACAGTCAGTCATCGGGACCTCGTCCGCTGGACCAATCATCGAGAGGTTCAACCACCGCAACGCCATGTTCTTCATGTGTTTCTGCTGCTTTGTGGGCGTGGTCATTGAAGCCACCTCGAAGCATTACGCCCAGTACACTGTCGGCCGCATCGTCCTGTATTTCGTAGGTCTTACTTGCTTGCAACGGACCCCAGACTTCGGACAGTGCTGAGCAGACCACAGGCCGTGGGGATCACCGAGAACGCGGTGCCGACGTACCAGTCCGAGATCGTGCCGGCTGGAGCTCGAGGCGCCGTGGTCTCTTCCATCCAGTTCTTCATCGCCGTCGGAGGTTTCATCTCGTCCGGGGTCAACAAGCGCTTCTCCACTGACAAGACAGACGAGGGCTGGCTAGTCGCTACATGTCTCCAGGCGTTGTTCCCCATGCTCATCGCCATTGGTCTGCCATTCGTCCCCATCTCACCACGGTGGTTGATTTCGAAAGGCCGTTCCGAGGAGGCCGTCCGGGTCCTGATCAAGGTCCGTCCCAAGGAGGACGGAGACAACGGCTCGTGCGAGGCAGAAGTCGCCGCGATCGATGAGGCGCTCCAGCATCAGGTCGACAAGGGCCCATGGTTGGATCTTTTCCGAGGCACCAATGCCCGGAGGACCATGATAGCATCGGTCGTATTCGCGTTTGCTCAGTTCACCGGCCAGGCGTTCACTAGCCAGTACGGACCGAGGTTTTACACCACGGTCGGACTGGGCTCGATGGCTTTCACGTACTCGCTCATCAACTCGGCGATCGGTTTGTTGACTTGTGGCATCGCAATGATCGCCATGGACAGAGTCGGACGGCGTCCGATAGTGAGTACAGCGCATGAGCTCAACAGGCTACAGAGACTGACCAGCAGCTCATATTCGGCGGGATCGTCCAAGGCATCTTCCTCTTCCTGATTGCTGGTCTGGGACTGTTGAAGAACCCCAGCACAAACGTCTCGCACTTTTTTGTCGCTTGTGTCATCCTCTTCAGCGCGTTGTACGCGGCCACATGGGGGGCTACTCTCTATCTCCTCGCGGCAGAGATCGGCACAGCGTAAGTACCGAGAGCGTGGAACGGGGCTAATGACAGGTCAGTCGGCTCCGAGAGAAGACCATGGCGTTTTCATCATCCGTCAATGTCCTGGCAGCGTTCATCGGTGGGTCCAAGCTGATATGCGAGTGGCTCGCGGGTCTCGGAATCTGGCTGATATCGCAGTATCATTCACGCTGCCTTACCTCCTCAACTCGCCGTATGCGAACCTCCAATCAAACATCGGGTGGATCTACGGTTCGTTTGCCTTTGCAGCAGGAGCTTTCGCGTATGTCCACGTTGAATACACTAGTCATCCATCTTGGGAACCGTGGTCACTGCGCTGAGTCTCATACTACAGCTACTTCTGCGTGCCCGAGACCAAGAACAGGGCGCTCGAGGAGCTCGACGCATGCTTCGAGGAGCGCATATCGGCGAGAAAGTTCTCGTCGTTCGTAGCGACTGGCGCCGCCGCTCAGGTCGCAGTGCTTGAGACGGTCGGAGCAGGAGTTGGCAAGGACGAGCGCATCGAACAGGTCGAGAAGGCGTGATAACGTTGGGCATGTGCGGGGGAATTGGCGATCGGCAGATACTGTAGGAGTACATAGCCATTGGGTGAAGCCCACCAATGACAATGTCTGCTACCTTAATCGTGATGGTAACCTCGTGTAATGTTCGAGTACATGGAGTCTAATGATGCGGGAACCCACCGGCTATATGCCTCTGCTGTCAGTTCAAACGCCACGCCACAGCGTGACCGAATAAACATGCATGCGGTACGGCGGCTATTCGCGGAACGCATGGCGCGGAACTCGTCCCGCATCTCACATCCTGGGCTCTTTGTTTCAGCATTCGCGCACATCCAGATGACGGACAGGGAGGGAAATAGTGGACAACCTCGCCAGGAAGGCCCACATGAAGACACAAGCCTCCCAGGCGACACGGCCCGATCCAAAGAACGCAGGACTCGGAATGGTTGTCTCACGTGCCGTGTCAGGAAGGTTGGTGCTTCCGTCGTGGTGGGAGCTGACGCGATCACGTAGGTGAAGTGTGATGAGACCAGGCCGAGATGTCTTCAATGTTCGCGGCGGGGGGGGCAGTGTCTGTGGGGCGGCGAGGATGCTTCTGGACGCGTGCTGGCGCGGCAACGTATCCCTCTGGCATGTGATAGGTGCCGCACTCGCAAGGTGGGCCTACCTCTCACTTAATGAATCCGACATTGACCAATCCCGCAGGCGAGGTGCAGCGGCAGAGGCCCGACCGGGAAGTGTGAACGGTGCAGAAAGCTGGACCTCCCATGCGAATGGACACCGAGGGGTCCAGATAGCGCTCCAACACTACCGTTTGAGAGGTCGACACATCGCATGCCTTCTCCCGAGCGAACAACCCCTGCGCTGATCAATCGCGCGATACTCCAAGACCTATCCAGGCAGTACTTCGCCACCGTACACTGTGAGTCACAACGAGACGACCCACCTGACCGCCGGCAGACTACGGTTTCTACACCTTTGTACACCCTTCTCACTTCAGTGCCCTGCTCGACCGAGATCGAGCGCCAAAAGAGCTCAGCCTCGTGATTGGAGCCAGCGCCGTTCGGTGGGTCCGCACCTATCCTCGGTGCTCGGTGCTGACAACCAGCTTTGGGACCTGCAAGCCCTCACCAGAGGCTCTGGTCAATGCGGATGGCTGGATGGACGAGGCCCTGTCCGGTCCTGCGAGTGCACCAGGGGTTCGGAGCGGTGCATATCATGGTATGGTCCGGTTTGTTTGCGCCGACCTCGTGTATGCTGACACTGCGTGCAGGCTGTGCTGCTTGCTTCCCAATACGAGTCTGCTCGGGGAAATCACACCTCGGCGTGGATCTTGGTCGGCAATGCTGTGCGGTGAGTCGAGGCACCATCCGCAGAAGACTAACGGTGCGTAGCATGATGCAGATGTTGCGCCTGCACACCTTTGACGACTCGTACCCCACAGTGTCTCCTGCCTCCCCGCCTCCCCTCTTTCAGCCCGAAGCGATGCGTCGCCTCGCTTGGTCGGTGTTTGTGCTCGACACCGTCGCGGACGGAGGTAAATTCGGCCACCACGTCCTGACCGAGGACGTCTTCGAGATCATGCTTCCCTGCGACGAGGGGGCCTTCATCCGGGACACACCCGTACGCATGCCGGTCCTCAATACCTCGGCAAGCGATCCCGCGCCGGGCCCGGGCAGTGCCGAGTTAAGCCTATCGGCCCAGCTCATACGGACATACGCCATGCGTCGTCGGATCCTCCACTTCGCCTCGCGCGTCGGGCGCACCCGAGCGACGTCTTCGGAGCTACAGACATCCATCCAGCGTCTCCACGACGACATGGATGCGCTCGTCGCATCTCTGTCTCCCAGTCTGGCCTACTCCGACAGTCAATACTACGCGCTCTCCAACCAAATCGTCGCGTTCGTCTTACTGCACACCCTGCAGTACAACTGCTACATCATCCTGCTCCGCGCCAAGCTGCTGGTGGCGAATCGGGATCCAGAGATGGAGTACCTCATCCCGGAATACCGAAACGACCGGATCGCCCGAGCCCTGCCTGTCGCAAGGATCATCGCCGACGGAATGAAGCATCGCGTCAACTTTGATCCTACCATCGGTGTACAGGCGTACGTCGCTTTGGAAAGTAAGTGCGACCGGGTTGGCACTGTACGCGTCAAGGATGAGAGCTTTGTAGTCCTGCTGTTCGAACCCATCCGCCTGGTCCAACGCGGCATTCCATTTGACACCAAAGCCGCTTCCATCACCAGCGCAATCCGGAGCCTTCTGGGCCTGATCAGGCAGCTCTCCGCAGTGACAGCTGCGATGGCCGGTCTGGTACGGCTTGTTCTGCCTCACAAGGACCACGCTCTCACTGACCACGCCGCAGCATGTTGAGGCTTGTTACCGGATGATTAGATGCGGATTCGCCGACCTGCTGGTGGAGGAAGACTGGGAGGCTTTCCGCATGTGAGTGGACGCGTACTGTGTCTGTAGCCATCGTCGTGACGGAGAGGACGGCTGATGATTTGCAGGGAGTATCCTTTCGTCGGGCAGGATGTCGCCGAGTACGACTTCCGGGACTTCCGGTGGCAGAAGCAAGAGCGGTATCGGAGAACGGGCCGTTTGACCATGACCGCTGCGGACGCCTTGGTCGATTTGGGTATAGGAACCGGAGCGATCACCGCCCCACCATCCAGGCCATCTAGCCCGCACGACCACCTACCCGCTGGCGCGGCTCCTACGATATTCCCCGATCACTTCGATTCGACATCACAGCTTCTCACAGGCACAGTATCATCCAGCTCTCAGCCTATGCTCCCCACAGTACCCGCGTTCCCGCCCTCGCCCGCCCCAGCCCCCACTCTGAGTCCCTTGAATCTCCTGCAGACCCACTCAAACCTCAACGCGGGGGACGCCGCCGCCTCACCGGCAGGAGATGGACTCGTTGTGGGAGCATATCAGCAACCCGTGGTGAACGACGAGCTGTGGTTCCTAATGGAGCCCGCCGCGTACGGGGGATCAACTGAGCTCGACCCGTTCGATCTGTGGGTCTCGGACGGCGCGGGACCGATGGCCTAGGTGCGTGCGAGCGGAGACGTGAGGGGAGGGGGAGGGGACCAAAGGGGATCATGAAGTCGATGGTCTTGATGATCATTGACGACGTCCTTTGCGACTATAATCGTCATACAGTTCGGATACTGCACTGAGAATGGAAGCCGCTTAGGGTAGCGGGCAGCATGATGAGTGTGTGCCACCCCGTATGGCGATACCCAAGGCGGTGCACTGTGTTCTCATCCTGATCAAGTTGCCAGCAAAGGGGGGATTACAGTTTTGCCGTACGGTCAACCGACCGCTCTCGCCGCCCTTGGCTGTGTCGAAAGCCGTGCCACAAGTGTTTGAACGAGACATTTGTGCATCCGTCCCGGATGACAGGCTCCATCTCGTCGCGGTTGTTGACAGCCGTAATTGCGGACAAGGCTGCGCTTCGAGCGGTCTCATGCAGCGCCTCGATTCCACAACAACCGAAAGATTATCGATCGACCAATACCAAGCGAGACGAGACGCTTGATACGGTGTGGGGGAAACAGCCGCGAGAGGTCAGCTTGCCGGTACAAACAAAGTCGAACGGGGTGGCTTTGTTCTAAATCAAAGTCAAAGTCATCGTTCCGTGGTTTGCCGCCCTCGATACAGACAGTAATGGCATCGCCGATGCTGGTGACAGCCGAGATCATGCGTGCAGTTCGTCTCCCGGTTGTCTGGATGTATCCCGGTAGTGTTTCACCCCTGAAAAGACAAAGGCAGAATGAGAGATGACCTCATGGGCCCGCTAACTCTTTTCGCGCTAAGACCACTCCGGACCGATATCCACAAGCGATTCCGGTGCACCGGGTCAAAGGCCCACGGGTCACAGGGGCCCGCGGCGCCGCGGCGTCTTCCCCGCCCGCCGGCACAGTGCCCGATGGTTTTGACCTTTTCCAGGGTTAGCCTTCGCGGTTCACGGTATTGGATCATCACGCCGGAGCCCCTTGGAGCGTTCGGAGATGGTCTGCACAACCGCTCGACTACCGGGGAACAACCGGAGAAGAGCTGTTGACCGACAACTCATAAATACAGTGCGCGAAATCAACGCTGCCAATCACAACAAGTCTTCGGGCTCGCATCGGACACCTCGCCACTGAGGTATTCATACTGTGCTGGTACACTTATCCTTGTCCCGCCCTAGCCACTCCGTCGCCATGAAGTCCCAGTTCAACTTCTTCGGTCGGGGCCTCCCGCTGCGTATCGCCATTACCTTCTCCTGTCAGCTCGCGTTCGTGCTCTTCGGGTACGACCAGGGCGTCTTCTCCGGGATCGTGGGCAACACAGACTTCCTCGACACCTTTGGTAACCCCGACTCTGGGCTGGAGGGCATCATCGTCTCGATCTACAATCTCGGCTGCTTTTCCGGGTGCATCCTCGCGTTCTTCGTGTGCGAGAAGCTGGGGAGGAGGAAGAGCATGTGGCTCGCCATGGCCTTCATCATCGTGAGTGTGGCGTGAGTGTGGCGGCGCAAGGGGTCACCCAAGGGCACACCGGAGGGCCTGTCCACAGTCGACGCAAGAGCTCATGAACTGAACCCAGGTCGGAGCAACACTCCAGACCACATCATTCTCAGTCACTCAACTGATGATCGCCCGGTTCGTCACCGGCATCGGCACCGGTATCGAAACGTCCACCGTCCCGGCATACCAGTCGGAGTTGTGCGAGGCGGACAAGCGCGGACGACTCGTCTCGAGCGAGCCGCTGTTCGTGGGCGTGGGGATAGAGCTCGCCTATTGGTTTGATTACGTACGCACTGTTACGTAAGCATTGGGAAAGAGAGATTGGCTTACGAGTGGCAGGGCATGAGCTTCCAGTCGGGGAGCATCGCTTGGAGGCTGCCTATCGCTTGTCAGATGATTTTCGCGGTGGTGAGTGGCAAGTGGCAATCGTTTCAGTGCTCTTTGACACCAAGTTAACAAGGTCAGATCGTTGTCGTGCTCGTTTTCGGCCTGCCCGAGTCCCCACGCTACCTCTATGCCCACGGCCGTAGCGAGGAGGCACTGCAAGTCCTCTGCGACGTCTACGATCGCGAGCCAGACGACATCCGAATCCAGAAAGAGCAGGGCGAGATCCTCGAAGCGCTTCAGTTGGAGCAGGAGCACGGCGAGTACAAATGGAGTCAGCTCTTCAAGCGAGACGACGTGCAGACCGGGCGCCGTGTCCTCCTGGCATACGGAGCAATGTTCATGCAGCAAGTTTCGGGCATCAACCTGGTCGTGTGAGTTGGCCATTGCAATTCTTCCTTCGTCACTCGTCGGTACAGGTAGGAAAGCGAGTGGGGGCGAGTCGCGGCGCTGACCTCGCCAGATACTACGTGACCACGGTGCTGCAGGTGAATGTCGGCCTCGACCGCAACCTCGCCCTCATCCTCGGTGGCGCCATCAACGCCATGTTCCTTATTGGCTCTTTCCTGCCCGCGTTCTTCCTCGATCAGATGGGACGACGCCGGCCGATGATGTGGGGGTCTTTCGGCTGCGCCGTCTCGATGATGATGATCGCCATCCTGCTGAGCTTTGCCGATCGTGGGGGCGCTTTGGCCCATGCGACGAGTAGCGCCAGCGTCGCGTTCTTCTTCCTGGTGAGTGGGGATGAACACCACGTCTCAGTCGCGGGCGAAAATGCAGCTGCAGATCCCTTCTGATGCCATCACAGTATATGCTGATCTTTGGCGCGACCGGGAATTGCATCGCCTGGGCATACGTCCCGGAGATTCTGCCTTTGCACGTCAGAGCCAAGGGCACCGCCGTGGGCATCTCGGCCAACTGGCTCTGGTAAGTGCCCGAACTCTCTGGCTGCCTCATGGAGACTTCACTGACGCCCTGGCAGGAATTTCTTTGTCGTCATGATCACCCCAACCATCATCAACAACCTCCAGTGGAAGGCGTACCTCATCTTCATGGCGTGAGTCAAGTCAATGTTCCAATGAGAAATCACGCCGTACAGGCGCTGACACCTCATAGAACCAACTTTGTCTTTGTGCCCCTCGTGTACTTCTGTTACCCCGAGACGACGCGTATGTCATTAGAGGAAATCGACTGGTTGTTCCTCGAGCCACACGTCGTCAAAGTGTCCCTGGACCCAACGCGCATTCGGCATGCGCGGAACGGTCCTAGCGAAGTGAAAGATGGAGAGCAGCCGGGGGGCTCACCCGAAGGGCAGACGGGTAGTGCGGACGACGAGAAGAAGGGGACTAGACTGGTAGAGAGGGTTGCTTGACCCGTATTCATTACAGTATACTGAACGTGTGGTTCTCACCACCGAGTCGCAGTATGTGGAAAACGGGTATGTACAGGAGAAATTCTCAGCCGAGATACGTGTATGAGTGTCCAAGATGTCATATTGGGATCGGAGCAGTGCAGCCGTACTCCCACAGCTCGCAGTACTAGCCTAACCCCCTCACTGCTGCTCGAGCGCATCACGCATAACTCATCAGCGCCGGCTCACTCGTCGTCTTCGGCACAAAGGCCACCACGCTGATCGCATCCAACGCAGCCTGCCGGATGACACCCGGGATCTCGGCGAACGGGTCGACCTCGGACAGGTCTAATAGGAAATTGCACATGGTGAGAGCGTTGAAGCGGGACAGGCTCGCTTGGCCGCCGTTGGTGAGCGCGTCGAGGGTGAGGTAGAATGCCGGCGCGGAGACGGTCATTCTGGTGTGTCACAGTCAGCGCGGCTCCCAATGGGGTGTGGAGTGGACGCAGCGTGATCCGCTGCATTCCGATGCAATGCTGATATCTGTACTCACCCGAAGTGATCCGTCACATAGGCCACGGTGCACGCGTCTTGGAAACGTCAGCGTGGGCATCGAGAGTCGCATCGAAGCACAGTAGTAGCTGGGTGATGGGTGATGGGTGATGGGTGCCGATCTCCGGTGCCGGTGCAGGCGGCTGTGACTCACCTTGGACCGATATCACCGAAGCGCCTGGGAGGTTGCTCGTCGGATCTCCGACCTCGGGCTGGATGATGTCGTCGTCGAGCGTATACAGGCTGGTCGTGGAGACAATTGCGGATCCGCCATGCGAGTTGAGCGCGGCGAGGTAGTTGCTGCCGACGCTCTGCTGGATCACGCTCGGTTCGCAACCCCCTTGAAGCAGGGTCTGTCCTACGCAGAGCAGTGGTCCCTCGGCGGTACCTTCGGTTTGTCGAGTCAGCCAGTGCCATCGGCGTCGCGACAAGCCGTCCTGCCCCTAGCGCCCCCGAGGTCTGAACCCCGGTGAGCCCTCGGGAGTAACCTCAGGTGTGCCTTCGAGATAGACCGCGCGACTCACCGTGAAAGTCCCCTGCAAGCGAGGAGAATCCCTCGACTTATTGTCGCACACTCGGCCAGAACGCCAGGGCCCACTGGATGTTGATGTTCCCTTGCGAGTGACCGATGAGGAATACCTTGCCCGTGGACGACTGCTGGGCTAGCGACTTGATGTTGTAGGCGATGTACTCGGCTGTCACCTGGGCGTCACTTAGCGAGCGGGTTGGAGAGGTGAACCATGCGATGTCGTACCCAGCGCTGGGGCGCCCATGTCAGTATATATAAGACGACTATCTGATCGCTCTTGTTCTGGCAGACCGGACCACCCACCCCTTGTTCGGAAGAACCGTGTTGTATGGCCCCGTACCCCACGTCTCTTCGCCCGTGCTGCCCGTACCATGAACGAGGAAGACGATGCCCCCGCCTTGCGCCGGTTCCCGTTGGGGAACGTAATCACCGACCCCAATTCATCACACGACAAAGAGTAAGGAGCATCGCCGCCGTCCGAGGCGCATGTATCGCGCCGGACCAGCGGCCGTGGCTCGAGCACGTCGACTGGCTGCGCCCAGATCAGAAGAGCGCAGAGATGGGAGAAGAGGGGAGGAGGTGAGGAGGTGGACCTGACGTACCCTGCCTAAAGTACGGACCATTCCTGTGAGAAGAAGACCGATGATCCCGCGCAAGATGGATACCATTGCTGCTTGGAACGCTTGAGTCGAGTCAATACCCAAGAGGCAAGAGTCAAGAGTCAAGAGTCAAGAGTCGAGTCGCGAAGGCCAGGATCGACCGCAATGCAGTGCTCGTCGATGGACGATTGCCGAGACGATAATCCAAGAAGGGCGCGACTGATCAACCAAGACCTCCCAATGGATTACTTGAGGATCAACGCCGCACATGAGTTCTACGCATGTCCACCGTCAATGATCGGCAGTCCGCAACACATGGCATGGTCTTCAGGAGCGGACCAGCGGACCACACCTGATGTCATGACGCCGACGGTCGATTGTTTACCCAACTCATTCAATGAGTTATGGGCCCGATCATGAACCCCATGTGCCGGCATTTCCATTCCTGACTGATGTCTCGGTGCGCTCTAGTGGTAAGCTAACGTACCGCACCGCACCGGCGGATCCACCTCGCGTGGGCGACAGGGGTGTCCTGTGACTTGCCCTAGTGTATGTGCTCGGCGCCCTTGTTCTGTCTCGGTGCTCGGCTGCAGCGCACAACCTAACACGATTCCACACCTCTGGTACAGATGACCGACCAGAGTACTCATTCACGTAACGTGCATCGACCGAAATTGCATTGTACTCTACGTACATTAGCTGGGATTCCTCGGGGATCGACGCTACCGCTCCCTTTCGGGTAACATGCCGGCTCGTGGTCCCCACCCGTGGTCCCCACCCGGGGTCTCCTGGCCGCACTTTTGGCGATTTGGCCCAGGATCGAACAACGAGTGGACTGCTGGAATCGGTTCAGACGCGAGCATCCTGACGTGATTAGGCCATTTCTTGTCGGACCCAGACGTCACCGGCGACAACCTCGTCTCTTCGTTGTTGCCGGAAAACGCGGGAGTGCTATTGCACCAGCACCAGTAGTCCCGGGATCTCGATCACGGTCAGCACTTGCAATCACCGAGTCGTTCGCATTGCGGAGCGTTCGCATCGCGGAGCATGAGAGAGCAGCGTTACATCAAGTCAAAGCCCAGCAGTTCCGGCGCTCTCGCTGGACATCGCTGGTGACCCTGATCCAATCCTCCTGCGGGATGGTGATCTCTGCCCTGAGCATACTGGGATCATCCCTGCTGAGTCGCTGGAATGCAGGGACCACTTCTGACGTACATGGTCGTTTCTACATGATTCATACCCCTCTGTGCTTGCATGGACCGGTGCGTTGTGCGTTGTACGTTATTATCAACAGTATCCTCGAGCTAGGCTCGTCGTCAGACAACCATTGTCTACAATCCATCGGCTACATGGAGTGGATGCCCTCATGTCACGAGAATGACGCGGAGTGTCGCCTGCAGCGTCATGGTTTGGGGCCCGTCGCCAACTGCGCTGCGAAGTCGAGAGGTATAAGCTTGGTCAACAGACACCCGTAGTCCACCGTACCTCTCCCTTCCCAAGCCAGTCGCCCACAGCCTGTTTGTCGTTCTCAGTTGCCTTTCATCCAGCTACCGTCTCAACCCCACCACGATGCGATTCGCCGCCATCTGCTCCTTCGTCCTCGCCTTTGTGGATCTGGGTGCCTCGGCCGCTCCTGTTGCGGTCGTCAACAGAGAGGTAGGGTGCCGCGATCTCATCGGCGACATCAACCTCTTCGACGGAAACACGGTCTGTGAGTGATTACACCCTTCTACCTCACACTCGCGCGTCTTAGTGCAGGTGCTTCTGCCCTTACTTGAGGCACTCGCTCTGTGACGCGCTCACGTCGTTTGCAGCAGGTAACGGTAGCCCCACGGCTACCGGCAACGGTGACGGCAATGGCAACGGCGACGGCAACCCCTCTGCCACCGACAACGGCAACGGAAGTGGGAACGGTGAGTGGTTTCGTCTCACCAGTGGGGAACGTGCTGGTATCGCCTCGGTCAGTGAGCTCCCAGCCGTGCTGATGGGCATCCTTCGCAGGTGACGCCGATGGCAACTCGCCTGGCTCGGCCGATGGGAACGGCGATGACCCCGTCGCTGCTCTGGGCTCGATCCTGGGTGTTCGCGACTGCCGCGCCTGAGACGCTTCCATCTGTACTGGCTCTCCAGCCGTATAATGCTGGGTCGCTATATATGCATCCGCCTCGATATCACACTTGTGCAAGACAAGAGAGTACCAGTGTACCCAGCGACAACACGTAGCTCGGGGAGTTTACCGTGACTTCACGACTCCACCGTGCATGTTCCCCAGAAACCGAGTTCTGATCCTCTGTCGCCGAACCCAACCAGAGCACTCAGGATCAGGAAGCAACGATGTACATGGACATGCAGCTGGTGAAGCGGTGCAGGATCGATGCTCGGTTGAAGGGAATCCCCGGACGACTGGTAAGACGGACGAGTTCCGCCGGACGGGTTATTCTCTCGGTCCGTCGCCTCCGATCGGTGCGGCGTCGCCACCTCGAGCTCACTAATATTTAAGTGTAAAGTGGCACGGTATTTCCAGTGTAAAGTGAGTGATCTCGGGACAATCAGACTCTGGTCCACTACATACACGACGTCAAGCACATCTGCACTGCAAGACCCGACCCAACATGCCCGTCGCAACTTTCACACCTCTCAATGTCGCCATCATCGGCGCCGGCCTCAACGGTATCTCGGCCGCCATCGCCCTCCGTCGGTCCGGTCACACCTGCACCATCTATGAGCGACGCGACCTCGCTGCCGAAGTTGGAAACTCCATTTCCTGCGCCAAGAGTGAGTCCTCGCCATTGACGTCTCTTGGCCGTATGGATCACAGTACACGTACTCACTAACCTCTCGCAGATGGGGGTCAATGGTTGCACCGATGGGGCGTGGACGTTCCATCTGGCCGGCCCATCGATCTTCAAGTGCTCACCCTGAGGGACTACAAGTCCGGAGAGGTCGATATGGAGTACGACCTATCTCAATATGAGGCGAAGTGGGGATTCCCCTACTACATGTTGTAGGTCCAAAGCGGCTCCGCGCACAACGGGGGAACCATACTGGCATGCCTGCCCCATTAGCCACCGACAGGACATGCACAAGATGCTTCTGGACTGTGCGTTGTCGGAGGAAGGCGAAGGTCCGCCCGCGAAGCTGGTCTGCCTGTCTGGAGCCCAGGCGATCGATTTCGACTCCACCACCGTTACGTTCACCAACGGCACCAGCGCCACGTTCGACATGGTTCTCGGTGCGGACGGCGTGGTGGTGAGTCACCCTCCGGCGGAGGATCGACGTGTAGCACGACTGACAAGCTGCAAAGTCTTGCAGTGCGAAAGATCATGAACCTTGACCCCACGATCACGAGCGCCTCGTCGTCTTGTTACCGATGCAACGTCTACACCGACAAGTGCAAGGAGCTGGGTCTGGACAAGTTCACCGAGAGGGTCCCTTGCAGGATGCGCGACTCGTGATCTAGCCGCTGACATTCCTGAAGGCCTGCTATTCAGTACTGGGGAGGCATGGAGACCGACGATGTCAACAAGTACTTGTGAGTATGGTCGCGGCGCCGAGGATTGGGTCACAATCGCGCTCAATAGCTTACTATCCCAGGAAGATCGTCATGAGCCCCTGTAATGGCGGCGATATCGTGTCCTTCTACGTCTTCTTCCCTGCCGAGCTCGCCAAGACAAAACAGGAGGGGTTCACGGTCGAGGATATCCCGCTGGAGGATGTCATTGCGCCCTTTGGCCAGCTGGACCCCGACTGTGTTCTCGCTCTCAGACACTCGGTTGACCGCAAGCCATGGCGGCTCTACAGGCACACTCCCCTGGAGAGGTGGACGAACAAGAAGGTTGCCCTCCTCGGAGCTGCGTGCCACGCCATGATGCCTCACCAGAGCCAGTGAGTCGTTGAGTGCCCCGGTACTTGCAGGAGATGTCTCCAGCCTGACCAAACTGCTTTCAGGGGCGCTTGTCAAGGTATTGAGGATGCCGCGGCTCTTGGAGTCCTCTTCAGCTCAAAGTACAATTACACTCAGAACATTGAGGAGGGTCTCAAGATGTACGAGAAGATCAGGAAGCCCCGGGCGGAACGGGTGCAGTACTGCAGCTACCTGGCAACGGAGGACATCCGGGAACGGATCGGTTTCAGTTCCTTGGTGAGTATACGCGTTCTCTAGTCTCGCCCGGCTATTGTACGAGTACAAGTACTTACCGCACTCCCAGCCCGGGTCCAAGACCCAAGGGTCGGTCAAGCCAGTCAAGCCAGTCAAGGGCCACGTCCGTTTCACGATTGGCGAGATCAACGGTTACGACCTCGAGGCGCATCTCGATGAGGTCGCAGCAGCCGAGTGGAAAGCTTGACCGGCACGCGGCCTTGGTACATGACAGTAGATTATAGATTTCTGAAGCCTTGCAGGTGCCATACATACAGGAGCTAGGTGGCGGAGGGTAACGGGAAGCACACGAGTCTCATACATGCCTTCCACCACCTGTCCAGTATGTCAATGTAGCGTACGGCTCATGTGGGCGATTGGGCCATCATGGTGCCGCTCCCCGGTCACATCAACTCCTACAGTCCGAAAGGAGTGACTCGGATGTTCATTGTTGGTCCTCCGGGGAATGCCCTCCCTCAGTTGTACAACGCAGACTCCACACCTGAGGCTGCTCATCTGTGCACAGGTCATGCATGTGTATAGTGGTTGCCAGAGTGGCTTCTACCTGATCTTTTCGATTGCTTTCAATGCCTGACCATTCCACGCTCCAACCGCGACGGTGTCCGCCCCAAGGTTCATGAAATCGAATCCCTGCTCGGCTCGCTGCAGCACCTGCTCCGGCGTCACGCAGAACATGCCCGCATACTTGCCGGCTTCGTGTGCTGCCTTGAGCACGCGGGCGATGGCGGCTTGCACCAACGGCTCATTGGGGTGGTTCAGAGGAGGGAGACCCATTGAGCTGCACAGGTCGTTGGGACCGACAAAGAGCATATCTGCGTAACACGAAAGAGTCGGAGTAAGAACAAGTACTGTATCGTTCCCCGAAACCTGCACAGAGGAAGACCCACTCACCGATACCATCCACTTTTGCGATTTCCTCGCAGTTCTCAAGACCCTCCTCCGTCTCAATCTGCACCGCTAGGAAGATCTGCTTGTTGGCATTCGCAAGATAGTCTCCCATGCTCTGCTTGAAAATGACTGGTGCGTAGGGTGAGCCCGCACCTCGGACACCATTTAGAGGTGAGTAGGGAGAAGCGGCGATGGACTCCGCCGTGGGGCGAGTATCTCGAGGGGAGGGAAATCGGCAATAGGACACGAACTTGCGGGCGCCTGCCTGGGAAACGTCATCAAGAGCCGCCTTGCGATGCTCTGTAGGTGACATAGGCTTACCGCGGTCGACATCATGGGGCATAGAAGGCCATGAGCTAAACGATGGGGGTAACAGTGTTGAGCTTCGCTCTCCACCAGCCAAGTGATGCGTTGGCTCACCTCCTGTATCCAAAGCCCTCTTGACGATGAAGTTCTCCGGCGCAGGTATCCGCACGATGGGACTGCATCCCTGGTTGCCAATGGCTGCTACCAGCCGGTGCATCTCTCCGTCGTCTATGTCGCCATGTTCCTGTACGAGTACGTGGGACGCCGGTGAGCTCATGATACATAGAATCCACTGTGGTCGGCGGACTCACGGCGTCGACCAGGACGAAGTCAAACCCCATGGAAGCGATCATCCTCGCCAGGTTTGCTCCAGGCAGCTGCATCCAGGAACCTGACCGGACGAGCCGAGTCAGAATGGCGCTACTGTACGAGTACATGTCGTTGGGAAGGCGTACCGACGACAGGCTTCTTCAGCCCGGCGGGGACATCCCTCGTCCTCGCCAGCAGCTTGTGAAGGCCGAGCAAGGCGCCCTCGTCGACCTTCTCCACGTTGGCGGAGAGGTTGGCGTAGGACATGACGTGGACGGTGGAGCTGGGCAGTCAAGAGCAGCTCTTACCCAAACGACGAGGAATTCAGCGATGGCCGGAGAGTTCTGAGACGTAAGGGAGCAAGGGCGTAAATAACGGAGACGCGGAGCCGACGGAGCAGCCTTCCGGTTAGAGGGGCCGATAGGTTTTGGTCAATCGGAGTTCGCCATCCATACATTACCTTTAGGTCACGTACGAGATCCCGCCGACTTGGACGTGACAAACGCCAGGTCGATGAGCGGGAACGGACATGTCACAGAAAGAAGGGGAACCATGGCCGGAGCAGTGCACTTGGCTCCCTTCGAAGGGAGGCTACATACATATACTTGCTTTGATGGTCCTAAGCCACGCGATGACCCGATGGAAACGACAAGACGCGGGTCTGGATGACGGCAGCGACTTTTTGGTTGGACGTCAGGGACTGAGCAGCTCGAGCTGTGGCTGAGGAAATTGTCCGGCTCGATACACCACTAGCATCCCAGCAGAGCACTAGGTACGTATGTAAGAGAACGAGTTTGTTCACAGGTCTCCATCCCACAATTACGCCGCCTAGCTCCGGGGTCATCCGTTCAGCACTGATACAGAGCGTCGTCCACGTGCCCCGCGCCGGAAGCGAGCCCGTTCAGTACGAGTACACAAACTAGATGGGTACGTATGTCAGCAGGCAGGCGGCTTGCCCGAGTGACCAGTGACAGATGGCGACTCACCTCGTCGTTCTGGACGTCGGTCAGATCCATGAACGCCTGGTCGCCTAGCCTGTACTCCCCGATCGCATCGTTGGGCGCCGCTGCGTACGCCTTGTGCATCGAGGTGTCGACCAGCTTGGCCGGCTTGCCATTGGCGACCCGCTGCTTCTCCTTGCGCTTGTTCATGATCGCGAAGACGAAAGTCTGGAGGCTGTTCCCGATCAGCATGTGCGTGGCGCGAGGGGACGAGAAGCTTGTGGACCTACCCCGCGAGGACACTGCAAGCGATGAAGATACCGAGCACCGCGCCGACACCCGGGTGGTAGTATGGGGCCTGGTTCGAGCTGAACAAGAGGGGCCCGACTATGTTGCCCACAGCTGAGCCGGCGTTGCATAGCGAGATGGCGAGGGACTTCTTCGTGTGCCCTGTGGGTTCGATAAGCCCCAGACAGGATCGGGTACACACGATCGAATAGAGTCGGGAAGGGGTACGTACCACTGGTGTTCGCCGCGAGCCAGGAGAAGATGAGCGGGTTGCATCCGAAGAGGAAACCGATGCAGTAGTAGCCAAAGAGCAGGCCACCTTGGTACTTTGGCGTTCGCCCGAGTCCGTAGAGGAGACCAGCGCCAAGAACACACGGTATCATGAACCCAATGATGACCAGGCCCTTGTAGCCGAACCGCGCAGCAAGCAGACATCCAATAACGCAGACTGCAGCCTGAACGAATCCAAAGGGGATGTTGAGGAGAATAGTTTGCCGAGCATCGAACCCGAAGCCCTTGATGATGAGCGGTCCGCTGGCGGGCATTCAGCATTCGGTGGGTCAACGGGGACCATGGATACGCACAAGGTGTTGGTGACAGCGGCACCGGTGCTGAGCTGATGAGCGCCTGTGCGTGTTTTCACTGCCCACAAAGCAGACTCACTTGACGCAGAAGGTAATGACAAAGTAGATCCAGATGGCAGGGGAGATGAGAGTCTCCAATACCTGGTTCCATTTGATCTCCTTGGTCTCGACGCCAGTATTGTTGTTCCTCAGCCTCTCGACGGCCCAGAGGCGTTCTTGAGGGGTCAGGAACTTGGCTGTTGCCGGGTTGTTCTCGAGACGCCAGCTAGGCTCGTTAGCAGGGCGCAGGGCCGGCACAGGAATGGCCTCGAATCAGCTTACTAGATCACTATGGCGTGTGTCAGCTGCGCACCACATGTCAAAGAGCTGGAAGAGAGGTCACGTACGAGGTGCAGTGATGACGGTCGCGAGACCAACGGTGAGGAACAGGATCTGGTAGACGTAGAGCACGGGGACACGATGAAAGACAGCGCCCACGCGAGGAGCGAGCCGAGCATCGAGGCGACACCGTTGGTCCCGTACCACATGGCGATGCGTAGGGGTTGTTCACGTCGCCGGTACCAGGTCATGGTGATGACGGCTGAAGAGGGGAAAGCGGGTCAACGGCGCAACCCTTGGCTCTCAACTATGACGAGCTGGACTCACTGAACAAGGGAATGTTGACGGCCTCGAACATTCCAAGGAGGAAACGGTTCGCAAGCAAAGGTCCGAATGACTTGGAGAAGGCCAGGCCGATCATCGATACCCCCCAGCAGAAGATACAGGTGCTCATGAGGATCCTGGTCGGAACCCGGACGATGAGGAATGCAGTAAAGCCGCAGCAGAAAGCAAGTTGAGCCCAGTAACCAGAAGAGGATATGAGCGAGTACTGGTTCCCGACGAGGTGCTGCGCAACGGGTCAGCACGCCCTACCGGCTGGATGCGAACGACGTACCGCCTCGGTCTGCAGACCAAAGTTGGCTCCATAGCCGACGCAGGACTTGTCGAGGATCTGCAGGAAGTAGACCCAGCAGAGCGGCGGCAGAATGTATTTGTCAATCTTGCGGGCGACCAGACGGCTCTGCGCACATATAAGCGCCCACGACCTATGCTTCACAACAGGGGGCTTCGGCGGACTCACCTGCTCGTCTGTCATCTCGACACGTTGGCCGGCGAGCAGTTCTGCCGCCGCATCCTTCCTGTGCTGGTGAACATGAGGCTTGCCGAGGTGCTTTTCCGATACGTCGCCATGCTCGACTTGCTCCTCCAGAGCCTTGGGGTTTGTGTCTCGTACCGCGTGCTGAGGGTGTCGTCAGCAGGGAGTGGGCCTCGCCACCACCCGCGAGCTCACCTCGTTGACTTCTGCGGACATGGTGGTGGCGAAAACGGTTAGATGGTGGCGAGATGAATGAAGAGGGTTGGGAGGGGGAAAGTTGTTGCACAGGGTGAGAGCTGGGTCGTTTACATACCTGCCCGCGGGGCCTGCCTGGGGCTTTGTTGTGGAGCCATCCTGGGTACTGTTTACTGTTTCCGGTCCGAATGTACGATGTTGGTAGTCGAGACGAGCCGCTCACAGCCGCTGCGAGCCGGTTTTGCAGCCGGGTGGACCGTGGACCCGTGGAACCAGTTTTACGGTAATGACAAATCCACGCAATGCTCAAAATCCACATCCTCTCGGCTCGCGGGCTCTTTCAGGCGGCATCTGTCGGGCCGTACCGCCATGCCGACCGGGGAGGGCCACGGACCAACAAGAGAAGACCCAAAGAACACCACACACCACATGATCCATGGCGTCGACGTCGCTGCTCCGTCATACGGCCGCCTTACGGACAAACATTGTAATGTCACGTGCCGACCTCTTTGCGTCGTTCTTTGCTCTTGTCCTCGACGCAGCAGCGCTTGCTATCGGCCACGGTCGCGTTGTTGCGCTGTGCTGAAGTGTTGGACGCCAAGCTCTTGTCTCCAGTACACTGGACCCGCATATGTGCGATGTAAGTCCCCCATCCCTCTGCGAATCCCAGTTCGGCGAGTCCAGTGGTTCTTGCTTTTGCCGAGGACCGCGAAGCCAAGCAGAATCGTTGAAAACGCGTGCAGCGTACTCTGAGACACGTTCGACCGCCTTTCGGGCGATGCGTACAAGTGGACTCCTCTGGACGCCGCGATGGCAGCACCTCAGGCTTCAACAGTCACAGTTGGCCTTGGCAGGGCGAATCTCAGAATGGTGCCCAGGGTCTGAATGATTCGAATTTCGGATCAGGTGGCTAAGTAGAATCGTTCAGCGTCTGGTGAGTCAAGTCCGAGCAATCAGCACTCGTTCATCTGGCAAACGACACGGCTCATGCATGGCGTTGCGATGTGGATCAGCTACAGGGTTGACCGATCGCTCGAACTCGGGATCGATCCATGCATTGAGTATAGTACCGCCTCATATTCGGCTTTCTCTCGCTGTCAACCTCATCTGACATGAGCTTCAAGAGCAAAAAGGAACGCCCGCATAGCTTGTCACCGCGAATACGACATGATCCCTCAACGCAAAGGCCTGGCACGAGTCGATGCCGTACTGCGGATCTGGAGACAGCATGGCCGGTTCGAGCACAAGAACTCTGGATGATATCAGCACCCTATGCTTGAACTCTGATGTGCCGGTCTGGACAATCGGCAGGGATACGTGAGAAGATGGTGAGAAGACGGCTCCTGTTACATATAACAAGGGCTGGAAAACCAGGTTGTCACACCTCCGTATCTCTCCTCAACTCTCCCCTTCATCAGTCAAATCCATGAAGCCTGCTTTTATTGCAATCCTCGCTGGTAAGTTCTCATTGCCGCAATGATGTGCTGTTGCATCCGCTGAGAATTCGCAGTGCTGCCTTCGAGCCTTGCCCTTGTATCCCGGTCTTCGGTCAAGCGAGGCAATCGGTTCGATCTGAATTATCCGCCGGTGAGGTTCCGTCCACAGAACAAGTGCGAATCGTGTCGTGCTCAAATCAAGTGGTAGGCCTGCGCGCCAGCATGCGAATCGAGCGGCTTGCAGCTCTGCTATGGCGCCAGCGACTCCAAGACCGTGTTCGATTGTGAGCGGATGTGCCCCTCTGGCGGGCCACAACGGAGCTGACGAGCGAGACAGGTCAATGTACCTACTCCAACCTGCAATCCATGGCGCAGGTGAGTCTATGATGGCAAGGGTGAAACTGACGCCCAGTGTGTCGCGTGCTCCGAGGCAAGTCCAGGGGGCAATCCTCAAGTGAACGGAACGTCGGTCAATTTTCAAACTTACATGAGCGGTAAGAACTCGTTGGTCAACAGGTGTTGGATTCGGGCTCTGACTCCAGACGCAGCATTCCTCGATTCCTGGTCAGTCGCCCCGCCCCTTCTGCTAGCAACGCTACCTGTCCTAACTGCCTGTCAGCTATGACGATCACATCACGATCCCGGCAAGCGTGTACAGCAGTATCACGAAGCACACTGCGTTGCCATCCACCGTGCCGGCCACCACGACGCCCCGGCCGACCCCAACCACTCCCGTCGGGGTGTCGACTAGTACGTCCTCGGGAGGAGGGACCAGACAAACTGGAACGACTTTCACCCCAGCGTTTGCCGACTTCAGAGCCCCGCCCGCGGCGCTGTCCGGCTCCAATGAGCTGTGCTACGCCGCCATATGGGACTACACCGGCGACTGCGACTACAAAGGGACAGTCTTCTTTCCCAAATCTACCTGCTCCGGCACAGCCTGTTCACTCTCCGCTGCGACACCCATCATGTGCTTCGACTCCATTTGGTGCGGAGTCCCGGGGATCGACATGCCCAGCTCCATCGTCTGTGACAATGGCTTCAGGCAGCTGACCACTGGGTCGACCCTCTCCCAGGTTGTCGCCAGTGGCACCTCAAGCTCGTCCCGGTACTACGTGAGCGTCGTGCTCAGAGCGACTCGTGTGAAAGAGCACTTATCAGACCGTAGTCGTGCAACTGCAACGGGCCTCCAAACGGCGCCGTCCAGGCATGTTTGCCTAAAGGTGGTCCGTGAGTCACTCCCTGTTGAAGCGTTGGACGCAAAGTGACACCTCGTTCCGCCCTGTAGTACCGTATTCGGCGTTGCGAACCCCGCTAGCAGTCTTCAGTGCAATCTAGCCGAGGTCTGTTACGGCGGCGCGTCCTACAACCCCCAGACTCATGTCGGCAACCACTGTGAACACCCATTCTACGCCATCAGTGACTCTTCAGGGGTCGTTCAGCAAATACAGCAAAATGATAACTTTATCCAGTGCAACAGTCAGTGGGCGTCGGCCATGCTCAGCTCATTGGTGCCGCTGCTGATGTCCGCTGCTCAGGTTCGTCGTACTCGATCGAAGGGTGCGGGGACTTCCCTGACTCCAGCTCTGGCACACGTTGGTGCTCGTGTACCGGCACCGCAAATGGTGACAACCCCTGTGGTATCTCGGGCGGCGCGCCAGCAGCAGCGGCAGTAGCTCCAACTCATCGTCCAACTCGACCTCGGGTGGAGGTGGATCGAGCAAGTCGAGTGCTGGACGGACATCTGCACGGTGGTATCCGTACATCGCAGCTGTCCTGACGGTGGCTTCCGCCTTTGCTCACGTATGACACTTGGCCAGTTCTGCCGACGTTGACGTTGTGGGAATCCGTTGCCCAAAGAGGCAGGCTGATTGCCACATCGCCACGTGGATCGCTGGGCGCGGATGGGTAATACAACCCCGGTTGATCTCTACAACTCGATCTTCTCGACGAGTCAGCTACGTCTCTATGCATCTCTTTCCTCTTCCACAACATCGCTTCACATAGCTGAGCAACCGCTTCGCAACGCACGACATCCCAGAACACTCCGGAACATTCATCATACACAGCTGCTTGGACGTATAAAGCACGCTCTCAACTGAACATCGCATCTCTCATCATCAATCAACTCATCTTCCCACCATTCCATCGCTCACCTGGCCCCGAGGCCTCTTCATCGCACTCATCGTCGCCACCATATCGCTATTACTCTCCAGCTCAAAGAGCTCGTCCCTCATCCCGACATCTCTCTCCGCAAT
The DNA here is from genome assembly GCA_003942215.1 of Saitozyma podzolica. Lineage (NCBI taxonomy): Eukaryota > Fungi > Basidiomycota > Tremellomycetes > Tremellales > Trimorphomycetaceae > Saitozyma > Saitozyma podzolica. The sequence goes on from RSCD01000001.1 coordinate 1,716,181, forward strand.
CAGATCCCGCGTGCTTAGCCGACCGGCCAGCTCAACCGTCCGGGTACCTTTCCAGCCTCCAAAGCCGCAGCCAACCATCTCCAACATGGGCAAGCTCTCGTTCCAATACCGTCCCTCTGAGAAGCGGGGTGGTGCAGACCACGGATGGCTCAAAGTGAGTTATATCCTCATCATGCACGCTCGCATGCTGCTTCTCGTCCCGACGTACAGCGCTGACTCTCCCAGACCTTCCACACCTTCTCCTTTGCCGACTATTACGACCCGTCCTTCGAGAACTTTGGCTCCCTGCGAGTGATCAACGAGGACCGAGTCGCTCCCCGTACTGGCTTCCCCACGCACCCTCATCGAGAGGCCGAGATCTTCAGCTACATCGTGTCGGGCGAGCTGTCTCACAAGGACAGCATGGGAAACGTCGAGACGATGAAGCGCGGAGACGTGCAGATGACCTCTGGTGGTACGGGCATCCGACACTCCGAGTACAACAACCACCCCAGGTGAGTAAATCTCTTTTTCATCCGCTGGCCCATATTCCCTTCGTTTGGCACATCACTGACCAACCCGTAGCGAACAGTGTCACTTCCTGCAGATCTGGGCGATGCCGAACCAGCGCGGCCTCCCGCCAAAGTACTTTGGCAGGCACTTCACCGACGACGACAAGAAAGACAAGCTCGTCGAGATCGTCGCACCGGTCACCCAGGAGGGCGTGGTCGAAGAGCGGGACGCCAAGGGGCCGACACCGATCCACGCCAACCTCAACTTCTTCGCATCCCTCCTCTCCCCGTCCGCGTCTGTCACCCACACTCTCCGCGCCCCCGTCCAGGCCTCCGCGTCGAGCAAGCTTCTCTACATCCAGCTCGTCCAGACATCGGGGTTCAACACGGCCGCCGCGCCCAAGGACAAATCCACCGCACTCATCAAGGTGGCCGGAGAGAGCGGCGAGGAGGCGGTGCTGGGTGAAGGCGACGGCGTGTTCATCCGTGGCGGAGCAGCTGGGGACAAGGTGACCCTCACCAACCAAGGAGGGAAGGTCGGCGAGCTGGTCGTGTTTGAGATGGACGCCTAGATGAAGCTGCGCCCACTCTCAAACCCGGTCAGTCCAATGGCCCCACTGCACTGTGCCCAGAACCGTCACGCTCATGGGCATATGTGAACAGCAGTCATTAGATTAAAGGTCGTCCCGCCGCTCCCCGGCAATTGGTCATATCTCGTTCTCGTATGCATGTATTGGTCGTCATTATACTAGAAACCAGATCGACAAAGTTCAAGTCCTGCAAGCGGGCTAGCATGACGAAGGCGACCGCCTCTACTTTGATTGGACACCCCAGTCTTCGCCGAACATGAGGTTGCTCTGCCCGGCTGTCTCGTCCAGCAGCAGCCGGGCAGACGCGTACCCGTCAGTCGGTAGGCGCAGCTTGGCCTTGCCGTCCTCTCCAAAGGGAACGAATGCCGGCAGATGACCTGCCTGCTGCAGGGCCGTCGCCTGATCCCTACACCGTTTCAGTCACTACCAGAGTGGCGGGGTGGTCTGGCTGCCGCCAGATACTCTGTTGAAGACTTTACGCACCACCAGATGTGCTCGTGATACAATCTATCGCCTCGGACGTTGACCACCGCAATCATGGGAATCTCCAGCTGGTTGCCCGATGGAGGGACGCCGGGAAGCAGCCAGTCAATCATCCTGTCGTGCACGCATCTAAAGACGAATTCGTCGACGACTCGGTCTGGTCCCACCGTCCGGGAGACCGTGACGAGCTCGCTGGCAGGGTTCCTAAACGACGTCAGCCCAGCCAGGTTTGCCGGCAATAGGAGGTGGACGTACGAGAAGATGAAGTGGTCCCGGTAGAACTCGGCCAGAGCAGTCCGTCCAACTCCTCCGGTCATTGTGGGAACATGGTTGACGTATGGTTCTGCCTGAGGGCAGTTAGACGGGGCAAGTGAGGCTATACAGGCCGGCCGACCCACCACCATGGTGCCCATCGTCTTCGCCACGCTCCGATCCACAAACTCGAAGAACGTGTGCTCCTCCCAGATCTCCTCGATGTCGAAGAATGGTCCACCTATGTGTGATCGGAGGAAGACAAGGCTACGGGTGTGTGCCATGGCTGCGGATGAGGGTGAGAAGCTGCCCTTGCCAGATGACGGGATGACGAAGTGGGGAGACGCCACGTCGTAGGTGTGGACCTTGATGCGAGGCCCAGTGGAAGTGGGGCACATTGCGATAGGATTGTCCGAGGCCTTGGGGACGTGTGCCATCGCGGGAATGGGCGAGGTAGAGCATGCGAAACCGTGTGTAATGAGTGCCGCGATGGCAGGGTAAGACGGGAGGAGGTTTAAAAGCAAGGGTATGAACGGGGCGTGATACACTGCAGGGCGAGCAGCCGATGTCAGCTTTGTGAGCGAGCGTAGCTGCTACCAAGCGCGTCGACACTCAACTAGGACACCAATCTTGTCCTTGATATCAATGGATGGGCTCTCAGCCAGGCATTGCAGTGACAGCGTCAGAGCCTGGGCGATCGTCTGCTCGGTCTCCTCAATGTCAGACACTCCGACCACTCCGTACCCTTCTTCCGCCCACTTCTGCACCGGCTCGGGATCGAGGTGCTTGAGAGTGCTCTTCTCGATGGTGCCGCGACTCGGCGGCAGGAACGCGATCAGGCCGGGTCCATGTCCCCTGCGGGAGAGGGGAGGCTGAAATGTGATGCCCGGTGCAAGGGTCTGGAGAGGAGCCGAGGGCAATGGTACTGGGGCCTCAGAGGGTACATTTGGGTCGTACCGCGCTGCGCATTGAGGTGTTTCGGCCTGCTGTGCTGACATGCCGCTGGAGTGTTACGGTGCGATGAGCAAACTGTTCGTATCCCGACGAAGGCGGAATCGGCGCGGCGAGTTGGGGACTATCTCAAAGTCCACTCCTGCTTCCGCCCTTCCCGGCGGATCGGTCTGTTGCGTCATGTCTGCTCGCTTATCGACGGCATCGCGCGTGTACTCCAAAGACCTCGACGCCTCCAGTAGTGGAGAGAGCAGAGCCCCATACCCAGGTCTCGATGCCTGGCTTGATATGTCATATGTCACCGGACATGGCCGGTGTCTTCCGCCTGGCATCGCTGTCTTAACCTCGATAGCCTCGGCCAAAGCTCAACTCAGATCGTCGGGCCTCTTGTCTTGTTGTCAGCTTGTGTGGTCGACTCGTCTGGCTCATGTATATGTTGCACAGGCCGACCTCAACATGGCCGTGCCAGTACCGCCCTCCCTGCCCTCCTCGATCGACCTCAGCCATCATCTCACGACGGTGGCCCGATCCCGTCATCCTAGCCCCCTGAAAGACATCATCCAATACATGTCCCAGCCTGGAATGATCAGTTTGGCCGGGGGTACGTACCTACTGTATCTTGCCTTTCTTGATGGTACCCGCACTGAACGTTGGCAGGTCTGCCCCACCCATCACTGTTTCCCTTCACCGCGCTGCAGGCTTCCGCCTACCCGAGCTCCACCGTTCTTGACACTACCTCGCCGACTGTTCCCAGTAAATCTGTCACTCTGAACGTTCCACTGCACACGGACGAGTCAAGTCCATACTCTCTATCATCCCTGCTGCAGTACTCCGCGCCAGCTGGACACCGTGCTCTCCTCGCTTTCACCAAGGAGCTCACCGAACGGCTGTGCAACCCGGCTTACTCCGACTACACGACTTTGCTAAACAATGGCTCCACGGATGGCTGGAACAAGGTCTGCACCCTCCTTCTGGAACCCAACGACTACATCCTGGTCGAGGAGCAGATCTACCCTTCCGCTCAGGCGTCGTTCATTCCCTTTGGCTGCAAGAGCGTGGTGATCGGCGTGGATGGGCAGGGCGCGAAAGCGGATCTGCTGGAGCAGGCCCTCAGAGGCTGGGACGAAAGCAAGGGACGTCGACCACATGTCATGTACATTGTACCGGTTGGACAGAACCCATTGGGAAGTACGATGAGGGCGGCTCGGCGGAAGGCGATCTATGACGTCTGTGTGAAGTACGGTGGGTTGGGTCGCCGCTTCCCAAGCAGGAGAGCGTCTAGCTAACGACGAGGAAGACGTGGTCATCGTGGAAGATGACCCGTACTGCATGCTGCAGTTTGGCGAGTACCGGCTGGGAAGGCCGACCGCGCCAGCTGCACAGACCATCGACGTGGACACGTTTGTCAACTTGATGGAGAAGAGCTTCCTGTCCATTGACTACCAGGGACGGGTGATTCGTCTGGACACTTTCAGCAAGGTGAGCTTCCGTCCTCCGACCAGATGCACATCGGTACCGAGCCGAATCCGCAGACCATCTCGCCTGGTGCCAGGCTCGGCTGGTTCGCCTGCAACTCGATGTTCGCCGAGAGGCTCCTGCGTGGCACAGAGGTCCAGACACAGCACCCGTCAGGCTTCTCACAGGTGAGCACGGGAATTGGGGCTTGAGCTGAAGCCAGATGATGATCGGCGAGCTACTCAACCAGTGGGGTATTTCGGGGTACCTCGAGTGGGCCACGAACCTGAAGGAGCAGTACCGTGTGCGGCGCGATTGGATGGTGAGTGGGAGACGGGCCGTAGGGCGGAGACCCTAACACTGGTAGATGGACGCTCTTGCCGCGAGCTTCGACCTTGTGCCTGCCGAGACGGCCGGAGTGAACGGCGCACTGGGTCTGGTCGCGTTCGCCAAGGGCGGGGCGGGGTCTGCGAAGCCTCTGATGAGCTTTGTCCCACCCACTGCTGGGATGTTCCTCTGGTGCGACGTCTACTACTCGTCCACCAAACCGTTCCAGCGCCTCGCGGCGTCATCGGTAAGCCAAGGAGCCGACTCTGCCGCCGACGCCGACCCCGAAGGCGAGTTTGAGCGCGAGTTCTGGAACACCCTGGTGGCTGCCAATGTCTTAGTCACCCCGGGATGGTATTACCGCCCGTGGATGGGTGACGAGTACAAGACGGTCAAGAGCCGTGGGGGCCGTCCGGGGGTGGGCCACTTCCGGCTGGCATTCAGCCTCGAGGGGAAGACGGAGATCGAGGAGGGTGTGAGACGGCTGGCGGAGGTCATGCACCGGGAGTGGGCACGGGAGTAGACACCAGCCAAGCCTTGCATCGTGATCATGATGTTGCAGTGTGAAGTGTGAACATGGGTTGTATCGCGACGGGATTCACGCCTCCGGCCAAACTTCGGATCCGGCGTCGCAGCTAGCCGACTCGACCCTCGTGCGATGCGATAGGTATATTTGGTTGAGGGAGCATATGCTCGTCTTTTGGCTATGCACACTGCTCGTAGCGACATGACGGTCCCATCCAGCTCTGTCACTGTAGTGACCAGTGAGGTCGTGCGATGTGCGAACAATGCCTCGTACGAGACCCTCTCCTCACCCTTCCGCCTTGGACCGCTCGACACGCTGGTGGCCCCCTTCATCCCCGTCGCAGCCGTCTTTGTTTATCGGCAGCTAGGGGACTCCGCCCCTCCCCGCGAGGAGCTCATCCCACTACCTCGACTGCGACTCGCCCTGACGCGCCTACTCGACTGCTACCCCCACCTCACCGGACGGTTGCAGCTCAACCCGGACGGCTCTCGCGAGATCGTCAGGGTCGGCACCGGAGCGGAGCTGTTCGAGGCTCGCAGCGACCTGCGCCTAGACGACCTTGCCGATCAGGGCGGAGGCTCATCTGGCTCTGGTCGTGTGCGAATGGTCGATCTTCCCGACGCGGGCAACGCTTTCATGGCGCCCTTTGACATGTCTGTCGAAGCGGTGTGCGCCGGGCCGCCGCTCACCATCCAACATACCCGCTTGGCCTGTGGCAGCGTAGCTCTAGGTGTTCGCGTCCTTCACACCCTGTGCGATGCGGAAGGATGCTTCCAGATGGTGCGCCACCTTGCCGAGATCTATCGACAGCTCTCCCCGGGCGCTGGGGCGCGAGATCTGGCATCCACGTCGCTCCGTCAACCACCCACGGTCGAAGGGTACATGGCAGACCTCGAGCTCTCGCCCGAGGAGCGACAAACGGCTCTGGAGTACGATCCGATACTCTACCACGTTGAACCGACGCCGACTGCCGCGGCCGAGCCTCCTCCTCCTCCCCAACCAGCAGAGCATCCCCCGCCGCCAGTCGTGGGACGCTTCCTGCGATACTCGGGCGACAGCCTCAAGCGACTCAAGGCGGCGGCGAGTGACTCAGACGACCAAACATCATGGATCTCCACATTCGACGCACTCGCTGCTCATCTGTACCAGCGGATATACCGGGCGCGTGTCCAGATCTACGGCGATGGCGGTGAGATGTCCCCTCCGGATATCTTGACGCCCGTCAACCTCCGCAACCGGCTTGGAGAGGGCGGCCTGCCTCCTCAATACTTCCCCAACGGGCTCCTCACCGTCTACACGTCCGTTCCAACCGAGACGCTCGCCGCTGCCCCTCTCCACCGGATCGCCTCGGCTTTGCATGACTTGACACGACATCCTTCCGTCACATCCAGAGATGCTCTCGACCGGACACTCCGGTGGATGGTAGCTCAGCCGGACAGGAGCAAGATACAGTGGGGCTTCCGTGGGGGAAACGGCTGTCTCATGATCAGTCAGTGGAACAAAATGGACATGTATGCCGGCGCGACATTTGAAGCTCCCCCAGTCTTGGCGTCAACGCCGTTCACCGAGATATCCCTGATCGACGGGCTGGGCTACTTTCTGCCAACCGAGGCGCAGGGGATAGGAGGCGACGCGGGGGAGATCGAGGTGTGCATGGCATTGGCGGGGCCGGTCTGGGAGGTGCTGGACCGGGATGAGGAGTTCACGCAGTACTTGTCAAGGTCGTCATAGAGCCAGTTGCATGCATAGTGACATGGGTCGAGGCCGAGTCACGAGTCCGACATCGCGGAATCCTAGACCGAGGGGAGGTCCGCGAAAGCGGATACTTGCAGCGGGGTCCTGAAAGGCATCAGCTGATCGCGGCTGGGCCGGCTCATGAAGCCCCTCGTCGAGTGACCAGGCGGACACTGTGGGATCCAACGCCCCCGCCGCGGCCAACAGCATCAGAGGACTCGGCGTACAGGGTTGGCAGGATTCCTTGGGATGGACCAAATCACCAAGAGTTGCGAGAGTTGTGACTGCCTGATCGGGCAACTATAACCACAATAAGACGTCCTAAGATAATGCCGACTGGCTTATCGGTGGATTCCAACACCACCAATACTGTCGAATGAAAGTAGTGGGATCATTCTCAGTGACATCCACAATCAATCCCCATCGCCTTCGGCACCGAATCGGTAGTATCATCGCAATGCAGAAGTCGGGCAAGGCGAAAAAGCCACTGTCGTGTGAGTTGACACAAACCCACACCGGTCTGCCGACCGACCCGTCGCCCGCTGACCCCACTTGCAGGCGGGGAATGTCGACGGCTCAAGCTCAAGTGCGAGCTTGTCTTCCCATGTGCGCATTGCGTCAAGCGGGGTCTAGCAAGGTGTGTGAGCATACGGGGCCCTCCATCTCATACTCCCGGACCATTGCTGATCGATGGACACAGCATCTGCCCGGACGGAGAGCTTGTGAATGGGTCGCGCCGCGTGTGGGTGTTGCGTCCTCCAGTTGATCAAGCGCTGACCAGATGTCTAGCAAGATTCTCGCCAGTACTGAGGTGTGCACCCCCCGCAATCCCCTATGAGCCTGCTGACAGTCGGCTGTAGGACCTGCACAAGAAGATAGCCGCCTTGGAGGAAGCGCTGAAGGCCGCAACGTCGTCCCAACATCCCTTGCTCGACGGTGCACTCTACGCCAACAGGGAGGAGGTGCACACCCGTCAGCCGACCAGCAAGCCTGCCCCAGTCACGATCGCTCCACGGCCTCAAGACCACCTGTCCTCGTCGCTCAGTTTCAACCAGTTGACATTGGGAGAGGATCCGCATGTGTCGAGGTATTACGGAGCGGCAAGCAGTGTGTACCTATCAGTGGGTACATCCATCTAGGGCCCAGCGCGCGCCCATCGAGCTGAGGTCACCTGGTAGAAGCAGGAGATACACTCGCCGGTCGGATCCCAGTCCCCTCCGCCCAAGCTCTCATCCAGCCATCCCTACTCGAGTTCACCCCTCCACTTCACCGACCTCTTCCCGCCCGTACCAAGCCGCGACGCGCACCACGACCTGGCAGATATCCTGGGGCGATACTTGCCAAGAGAGGAAGTAGGACGAGCTCTAGCCGACATCTACTTTGAGGCGAGTGACTGCTGCTGCTGCAGCTGCGTTGGTTGCTGACCGGTTAGACCTTCGCATGGTATACCCAGATCGTCCAGCGCTCAGATTGGGAGAGATACTTCTGGCCACACGCTTACGACAACTGCACCCGAGCCTCGCCCAAGACCCAGAACATCGCCGTGGTCTTCCTCGTCCTTTCCCTCGGGGCGCTCATGGATCTCACCAAGCCTCCTCAGAACGAGACCGCTCGTGACCTCTTTGCCGCTGCCAGAGCCTGCCTCAGTCTCGATCCATCCCACTCACTCACCTTTGTCCGGTGCATCTACCTCTACGGGGTCTACTTGGTGAACGGGGGCAGCGACACTTCGCAGCAGGACGCGTTCTGGCCGCTGCTACGAATGGCTATGGGAGTCGTCGAATCCCTGGGTCTGCATCGAGATGGTAGCAACTGGAATCTCGACGAGGAGCACGCAACGGAACGCAGGACCATCTTCTGGGAGATCCATAACTGGGATGTGAGGCTGTCCGACTCTGAATCCGGCCTCCTCAGAGACACCCCGCTGATGCCGTTCCAGGTTTTACAAAGTATCGGCCTGGGGAGAACGGCGTGTATTCCCGACTATGCCATTGACTGCCTCGTGCCCGAAGGTGATCACGAGACCACGTTCCACCACAAAGCGTACGCTCTGACCAAGATTTGGTCGCGAATCAACGAGCTGCTCGTCCGGATCCGACCGACGACCTACGCAGAGGTATCCGAGATCGACCAGGCGCTGGCAGACTTCCAACGCGACCTTCCGCATCACCTCTCACCGGCGGTATCCCCCTCGCTACTTGATCTCACGGACAACGCTCGTCGGAAAGAGGCGTTCCAGAGAACCATGCTGCTTCTCTACATCAACGAGGCTCGCTTGACCTTGCACCGCGGGTGGTTCGTGCGCATACTCAAGGAGTACCCTCAGGAGCCCCTGTCCAGCTCCCACAAGCAGTCGTACCTCGCGTGTCTAGAAGCGTGCCGAGCCATCGTCGCTCTCGTCCGAAACATGCTGGTGTTACAGGGCCAGCTCGTCCAACGACGGTGGCATTTCTTCTTCCACCTGTTCTCGGCTTGCGTGTGTCTGGCCGCTGCCGCGATCCGGGCTCCTTGTTCTTCATTAGCCCGCGCTGTCCTATCCGAGCTTGAAGCCGGGGTCTCCCTGTTCAGGATGACGGCGAGGGACGAATATGTAGGTCATAGGGCGACGCAGACCCGCTGACCTGTGTTAAGGCCACGTTGGAGCGACTTCGACGCAAAGCAGTACAGGCGATTGACGCGGGACGGCTCAGCTTGGACACCTCCACCGAGACGGAGGACCTGGATCTACTGGGGGCGACAACTGTGCTCAGGCGGGCGTCCGTTGCACAACCTCGAGGCACCGAGACGCCCGTGCCGTGGGCACAAGCAGACGTCATCTTTGACAACTTTCTCAACGCCAACCCGGACGCCTTTGGCGCGATCCCCCCTATGGATGACAACGACCAGGTGCTGAACGCCGCGACGCTGGACTGGAGCGGATTCGACATGGAAGCAGTGAGTACCGCGCGAAGTCGCCGAAGTCGCTGCGCTGACGACGACTCCAGTTCATGCAAGAGCTCGGTGCCGTTTGAACTATTCACGATACGTACAATCACGATAACGAATGAAGACATACCGCCCTACTTGCGATGACAACTATGTACGGAAACTCCTCTACTGGCAGAGAAAACACCTCGCAAACAATCATGGTACCGGTGTCGTGTACCGCACCCCCGGCTTGTAGTGACAGCTTTGAAGGATCCACCACCCCCAGTCGTTGTGCGGCTCCGACTAAACCGCGAGCACGCGAACGCTGCTGGCAGACGACTTTGGGTCCTCCACGGCGACCTTGTCGTCGACCTGCTCGACCTGCTGCCCCTCGTAGCTCTGGGTCGCGACAACCGCGTTCTCGGCGGCGACTTCTTGTGCGATGAGATAGTTCCGTGGCCTGTAGCCGTCAGCAAAGGTGCTGTACAAGTACTTGTGTATATTCCGTCTGAAGCCGTCGCAGACATACCTGACGACCTTGACGTCGTAGATGCGCATGCCGCAGATGACTAGGCCGCACGTGATCCAAAGAACGATACAAACCGGCCATCCGTACTTGTAGTGTGGAGCCTGGACCGTGGGGAAGATGAGCACATTCGACCACGCGTCTATGCGGCATCAGCATGGCCCTCGTGTACCAGATATCAACCGTGTCCTCACTGATGGCGTAGTACAGTGAGATGCCTGCAAACAACGTCAGTGGCCCCTCCCGATTTGACAACCTCACAAGCCCCCCACTCACAGACGGCGATGATAAAAGCACGTTGCTCGGCATCGCGCGGCAGCATGTCACTCATCCAGGCCCACAGAGGAGGGCCACTGGCGGTACAGAAGTAGAGGATGAAATCTGCCCGTCTCGGTCAGGGCCGTGATCTCGCCCCGCCGCCGCAACTTCACTCACAGCTGTAATACTTGGCCGAGTTCGGGACATTCCAAATCGTCATGATGATGCAGGCTGTCAAACCGATGAGGCATTGCGGGATGAGCATGAGCCAACGCGTCCTGAGCAAGTCAGAGCCGAAGGCGAAGATCCAGACCGCGGCGACTGCGACGTGTCAGGAAGAGATCGAGCTCTGTCGTTCTTCACTGGCCAACTCACGCTGCATGGCCGAGCCTCCGATTGGGATGGCGTTGAGGGCGACAGTGCTCCAAACAGCTTTGCCGTTGGCGTCTTTGAGCGACTTGAGCCACAGGCTGAAGTCTGCACAGAGCGACAGTGAGCCGTCATCCTCAGAAAAGCAGTCGTTAACTCACAGCCGTTTCCAGAAGGCGCGATAAGAGCGGACACATCTGAGATGGCGATTAGATCACGGCTCGATACGCAGCGCCGCGCTCACAGATGTAGATCATCATGTAGAGGATGGGGTTCTTGAAGGTTCTGACAGCACAAGCGATGTTGATGGGGTTGGGCGACTCCCTGGTGAAGCGCGCAAGACGAGCGCGGGCGATCTCCTTGTCCCTCGGGGTGAGCCAGCGGGCCCAGGGGCTGCGTGTGGGTCAGCAAAGGCGATCGCCCTGCACAGAGTGTGTACTGTGCTTACTTCGGACGGTCCGGGAAGTCGGGGATCATAAAAGGCCTGAGAGAAATCGTCAGCTGAGGACCCCAGTAACACTCGCGTGATTACTCACCCAGCCACAGCGATGCAGAGGGTCATGATGCAGTTGATGATGAATGTCCACTGCCACCCAGCGATGCCGTGTGTGCCATCGAGACTGCTGTTGATCCCGCTCTGGATGGCGCCGCTCATCATCGATCCCACTGCCTGCATGGAGTGGTAGAAGCCGATCCGCTTAGCCATCTCGAGTGGGGTGTACCAGGTCACTGCGAACGCCTCAGCATTTGGCCGGATCCCTGCGCTCCTACCCCGGTCCTCGCCCGACTCACTCAGCAGGGTCACCGTCCCTGGATACGCGCTCGATTCGGCCACGCCGATGAACGCTCGGAGGACGTAGATTGCATTGGCCGACTTGCAGGCGGCGATACAACCCGTGAGGATGCCCCAGAAGAATTCGAGACCGGATAGCCAGAGAGAAGGCCTGAATCGGGTGATCACGACTTGAGATGGAATCAAGAAGAGGCAGTCTGCACGAGATCAGCGGTTCGTTCTTATGCGAGACTGGTCGTCCTGCGACTCACACCCCACGTTGAAGTAGGTCGTGAAGTAGTTCAACTGGTTGCCGTTCAGGGCGAGTGCCTCGGACATGCCGCTGACATACGCGTTGTTGATGTTGGTTTGATCTGGGTGGGGTCAATACGTGACCAACCGGGAACCCGTCATGGTCCTACCCACCAATGTACTTGATGACCTGACTACAGCACCCAAAGGTGAGCAGGAAGATGTCCAGCTTCATGAGGAACCATCGTTCCTCCTTGGACTTTGTCGCGTCCGCAACGGCCTGAGGGTCGAGGCCGCGCTTGGCGAGCTCCTCGGGATCGGTATTGATGGCGGCCTTGGAACCCTTCCAGAACATGGTGATGGTCGTCTGTGGGCGGTCGGGCTGGATGGAGGTGAGCGAGAGCGAGATGAGGGGCACATCCCCACCGGTCGGGAGCGCCGAGTGTTATATACCGAGACGAGGAAGGAGGTTCCCGATGCTTGGATGCCAGCCTGAGATACCGCTTTCCGCGGTGTCGGACACCTCCCTGAAGGGATGATACTGAGGTACGAAATCACTATCGGTCCGCAAAGTCGGGCTGGTCAGGTGGAGGGGCAAGGCGCAGACGCCGAGCAGACATCGATGGGGTTTGACTTCAGAGCGCTCACAATGGGTTCAGGGGGGGGAAGCCTGAGCCTCTGCTCATGTTCGTAGCGTCCCCAGGATCCAGGTGTTTATCACACTTATCAGGTGACTCCTCGTCGACCGGGAACGCGGTGGCCGAACCGTCCCCGAGTATTTGGACCCAGTACGTCCAGTCCGCGTAGGCGGAGTCCGGGCTCCGCCTTGACGGACTCGGGTCGCTGACCCGGATACTGTAGTCCCCTTATAGTACACCGATGCAGGAGCCGTGGTACTGAGAGGCAGCGCCTGCCCTTGCACTTACACCTTCAGCATCCTCCAATATGTCTACCTTCCCACAGACTTGGATCTCCACCACGTCCCACTGGCAGGGGACCAACCGCGGCCCCACCTCGCTCTGGCTTCACAACAGCAAGGCCGAGCTTCCGTCCTCTGCCGATGTGGTGATCGTCGGCGCCGGCATGGCTGGCTCGGCGCTGTCATACTTCCTCACCAGGCCCGGCGCTTATGGCGAAGGCAAGAAGGTGGTCTGCGTGGAAGCGAAGGACGTTGCCAGCGGAGCGAGTGAGTGTGATGCGATACGGGGAACGATTGTAATGCTCGAGTCCAGTGCTGACCTTCGTCAGGTGGTCGCAACGGAGGACAGTGAGTGCGACGAAGTGGAACCCGGTGCAGGTCCGTTGACCTCGCACCGCAGTGTCGGGCCCAAGACGTACTTCAAATGGGACCTGCTTCAGCAGCCCTACCCCCTTGGGAATGGCTGTTCGAAGGACGAGTCCACCCGGGTCATGCAGAACGAGCGAGACAATCTCGATCTCGTCGAGCAGATCGTCAACAAGGAGAAGCTCGACGTGGACTTTTGGAAGGGCGAGCTGATTGAGAGTGGGTGATTGTGTGGTTCCTCACATCGTCTTGGTATCAAGGTTCATGACATTCCCTCGTAGCACACCACTCGAAGGAGCAAACCGAGCTCAGCAAGAAGCAGTATGCGGCGTGGCTGGAAGCGAGGGCAGCGATTGGGATCACGCAGCCTCACGACACCAAGTTCATCGATGATCCCACCGAGGCAGAGAAGGTGTGTCCGGTCCGGGCAAGTTCGCAGATTGCAGATCTCTGACCCGGCCAGTTGTCCCGTTTCAAGGACGTCACTTCGATACATGTTCGCCCCGGAGGCAGCGTGCACTCACACAAACTCGCCACGGCGCTGATGCGTCTGGCGATCGAGTCCACGGCGTCTGACTTTGGATTCTACTCGTGGACACCGGTCTCTGGGTTCCCTACCGAGACAGCGGACGGGCGCTGGACGCTCAGCACTTCGAAGGGGGGCATCACCGCGAAAGAGATCATCTTCTGCACCAACGCGCACACCGCCAACTTCTTCCCCAAGGATGACCCGCTCCACACGCAGTGAGTGGAGTGACCCGCTTGTCGCACGTCTATCCCGCGATGTGGGCAGGGCTTACGTCTCAGCATCCAGCCCTTCCGAGGTCAATGCGCCCTGATCACCCCTCCGAAGACTTACTCCGGAGCCCAGGCGCTCAAGCACACGTACAACATGAAGGACGAAGCCTACTTGGTCACGACCCCGATGGGCGGCATCGTTCTCGGTGGCGGTCTCAGTGCGCTCATTCGTGAGGGCAAGTGCAAGCCCGAGGACAGCTTTGGTCAGATTGACGACAGCGGGGAGAGCGTCGACCCGAACATCACCGAGTGTAAGTCGTTCTTCTCCTTGGCAGCTGACCGGGATGTTTGCTGACGCACTTGCGCATGGCAGACCTCAACCGGTATATGCCTGAGAACTTTGTCGACTGGGGACCAGAGGGCTACGGCGAGGGCCTCACTCGAACTTGGACCGGCATCCTCTCCACCGTCAAGGACTGGCTTCCCCTCGTCGGGCAGGTTCCGGGCAAGAAGGGCGTCTCGCTGGTTGCAGGGGTATGTGCATCGTCACCTGTCGCTGACGACGACCCGAGCTGATCTAAGTAGTTTGCAGGCCATGGGATGTCGCGCATCTTTGCGGTAGCGCGAGGGTGTGCCGACACGATGAAGACGGGGGTATGGGACGAGACGCTTCTGCCCCGGTCATTCGAGCTCACGGCGGAGCGGCTCCAGCGCACCCTAGACGCACAGGCAGAGTTCGAGGCCAAGTACGGACCAGACGCCAAGGTCGTCCACGGGGAGATCGTCCCGGGATCTGGATCGAAGGTTGCTGCTCCCAAAATCAACGGGGACAAGGTCAGCGGTCATGCGCCCGCCAAAGCCAACGGGCATGGGCTGGTACATTCATTGGGCGAAAAGGTCGAGGCGGTCACCATCCAGGCGTGATGTGCATTGTTGCTCGTATCTGCTCTGTGTTCGACGGTTGTCGTTGAGGTAACTCGCATGAGAAGAAGGGATGTATGCATACGGTGTGACTTGTCCGCGTCCGATCGTCGAGTCCAATCTCGTGACGTCACGTCACATGTCAGTGAGAGTCGGGCGAGTGCACTGTGGATTCTTCTCGAGCTCGACTGACAACTAGCAATGCATGAATCGTCGACCTTACTACTTGGTGATCCAGCTTCGTCTGCCGACTTCGCGGCTAGATAGCGTTCTAAAAATGACTTCTAAACCTGCTGTGGATGAGAATCACGCCGCGACAGCAGGCGACAAGCGGAAGCGAGTGGAACATCGCGCCAAACCGAAAGAAGAGCCCGAGTCGGCCAAAGACGACGACGAGGAAGCGAACGAGGTCAAAGATGAGGACGTAGACCAAAAGGGTGAGCCTATATCCCCTGGGGTGGCTGTTTTGGACAAGGCTTGACTGGGCAGCAGTTGAGGATGACGAACAACCTCCTGCAAAAGCACCCAAGAAGACACCGTCGATGGGTCCGCTGGACTGGCTGCTCAGCGATGAAGCCTTTGACATGGCCAATCCTGAGATTCCAGCTGGTCGGGGAGAGATCGATCTGCCGGAGGGCACAGCGGGGAAGCCTCCTCCCAAAGATGCTGGGAAGCGGTCTTCGGTGTCCGGCGACGAACCGATCCTGCGATACCCCCAATCCCGCCTGACCCCATTCCAGAACCTCGTGGCGGCTTGCTTGCTCAGCAAGCCGATATCGCACAAACTCGGTCTGCGGACGATCCAGACGCTGCTGAATCCCCCCTTCGGCCTGCGGACGCTGGACGACCTAGACGAGGCGGGATACGAGGGCAGGGGGAAAGTCATGTGGGAGGCGAGGACGCAGCACAAGGAGAAGACGGCGGCGCAGCTTGGAGATGTGTGTGCGGGGGTTCGAGAGCTGTGCGGAGATCGAGATAGCGAGGAGGAACTGAACAACATGGCCGGGATCAGGGAACAGCTCGAGGGGTTGGAGACGGGCGACGCGACGGACAAGGTCGTGCAGCTCTTGACTCAGGTCAAGGGTATTGGGCCAGGTGTGGCCGGCATCTTCCTGCGGAGAGTGCAGGGCGATTGGAGTGAGGTTTTCCCTTTCGCGGACGATCGGTCACTGGCAGCGGCGAAGCGACTCGGTCTGATAAAGGACGGAGGGGACGCAGAGGACTTGGCGAAATTGGTAAATGGGGATAGGACGAAGCTCGTGCGGTTGTTAGACACGCTGATAGGCCTCGACCTGGAGAAGAAGCTGGACGAGGCGGTGGCCAGAGTCGAGTCTTCGTAAGGGTATCCGCGTAGGCATTGCCAGAAATGTATCATTCATTATCGATCTTGACAATAAGGGTCTATGTATCTGTCTCAATCTCTGCGCTTCGTCCTCCGCCTGACCGCACGCCCGCATCCCTCCAACCACAACCTCAATCGCGATCAGGGGTCTACTGAGCCTCTGATCCACCTGATCCACTCGGTCCTGGCTCACGCCCGCTCACGCGTCCAGGACGTAAGCCTGGCTCCTCTCGCCAGGCTTCCCGTACGCCGCAGCCTTGTCGTCGTAATCGCCTTCGGCGGGCGGGGTGCCTGCTTCGGCCTTGAGCCTCTGGATCTCGTCGATCCTTGGCTCGCCGGCCGACTCGTCGACCTCCTGGAAATGCTTGTTCATACCCGGCGGAGGGAAGAAGTAGCAGCAGATGAAGTAGATGAGGCCGGAGACGCCGGTGCCGGTGATCCATGACTATGACCGTCAGCACTGTTCGTCCAGACACGTGTTCCCGAATCGTCTTCGTACTCACCAGAGAGTAGATGCGCTGCGCAGCAACCGGGACGACGATGTTCGGAGCGAGGGTGTTGATGAAGCCCGGTGCGTTGATCGCGAAGCCGCTGAGACGGCGTCAGCCCGCGCCGCAACCTGAGAACACATCGGGAAGAGACTCGGCTCGGGGTTCAGACCTCCACTCACCAGAGGTACGCCAGGTAACCCCTCCAGTTGATGCCAAAAGTGTAGTAGTACCAGCCCTCCTTGTCGAGCGTGTAAAGGTCGTTGACGCGGTAGTGACCCCGGCGGACGAGCCAGTAGTCGGTGATCATAGGTCCGGCGATGCAGGAGAGGAGGACACCGTAGGCGCCGAGGTAGTTGCCGAAGGTGGCGGAGGACTTGTACAGGAGCCAAGGGTTCCTAAGGCGTCGATCAGTCCCAATCATGGTGCTTAGCGGCTTGGTAGGAGCACAAAAGAGCAGACAGACGGCACGTGGGAGGGAATGGAAGCTCGTTCCGCCATCACTCACATGCAGATGCCGACCACGGCGGCGACGTAACCGCCGCGGCGGATGTTGATCCATCGGGGGAAGAGGGCCGTCAGGTCACATCCGGCGGAGATCGAGTTGGCAGCGACGTTGAGCAGAAGCTGGACGTAGATGAAGCCGGCGGAGATGACTAGGGGAGTGTTAGGGTGTGACACTACACCAAGTCGTCCCACTCACAGACGAGTCCCGCGCGGGTCTTGCTCGACCCGTCAACCTCGAGCATCTGGTCCATGATCTTGACGACGTCCCAGATCTGAACGCCAAACTGCGGCTGAGACGCCGAGGCGATGACAATGCCGAGGAAACTGGTGATGGAGAAACCGATTGGCATGGCGATGATCTGGGGCCAGACCGCCGCTGAGGGCTTCTTTGCGCGGGAAGCGAAGTCAGGGGCATTGGTGATCAGCGTGAACACTGCGGGGTGTCAGCATCTTGGGTCACACAGCAGAAGTGAGGAGCTAAATCGACTCGCTGTTGTTGAAGCAGGACGAGATCGAGATGATCATCTGCCATCCGAGCTTGCTGCCGCTGAGCGTCGCGGGCTGGGAGAAGACCGGTCCGATACCACCAGCACGGGTAATCGACCAGCCGAAGAAGGCGAAGCCGACGATAGGTCCGACGATGGCCTTGGCCATGAACAGCCAGCGAAGCTTGTGGATGGGGACCCAGATGGTGGGGAGGGAAAGCAGCCAGTAGATGATGAATGAGATGACATAGGCTGGAGGTGGCAGGTAAGCGGAGTTGTTCGTGTCACGTTCACGTTAAAGCTCGACCCAGTGGCATCGCCGTATCGCTCACCAGTGGTCGTCTCCGAGCTCGCCGGCATGGTGTTCTTCAAGTTGGCGAAGCTCGGCCATAGGGCGCGGATGAGAACGTAGACGCATTCGCCTCCCAGCCACGCCTGGACACCCCACCAGATGCACGCCATACCGGCACGGTTGAAGACGGGCCACAGGCTTCCGAAGAGACCGAACGTCGTGCGGTTGACGGCGGGGAAGGTGATACCGAAGATCGCACCGGGTCGGGCGTTGAGAACGAGGAGGGGGCCGACGAGGCCGTAGCCGATAATGACGCAGATGAGCGCCTGCCACCAGTTGAGACCGGCGCTGATCATGGACGAGGCGATGGTGAAGGTGTTGAGGTTGAACGAGTCGGCGATCCAAAAGGTGACCTGTGGGAGGGCGCGTCGTCAGCGGCGTCCAAGGAAGACTGCGAATTGCCGGGTCATTGTAGAGGTTGTTTCACGAGTCCGCTTCACTCACAAAGTTCCACCAGTCCCAGGTCTTCTTGTCGTCATCGACGGGCAGCAGATCCTCGGACGAGAGGAAGAGCTCGGCATGGCTGAGCCCTTCCGGGTGGTTGGTCTCGAGCCGTTTGATGACCGACTTGGTTTTGGCCATGTTGGCGAGGTGGCAGGGATCACTGAAGGAGAGAAGAAAGGACTAGGGTGATGTGTCGATGGCCCGAAACGACTGCCGGAGACCGAGAACCTGCTCGGGGTGATGGAAAACTTGGTGTGAGAAGCGGGTGGAGCTCAACACGACTGGAGGTATATATGCCGACGTTAAGGACGCAAACGAAAGAAACGAAAGCGCCGATAGCACTTTTTCGTCACTCGTTCGCTGTCGTCACGGGTTGGAGCAAAGTACGAGCATCGTCCCTGCGTCCTCCAATCAGGTGAATATGTCCTATCGCCCGAGCATGGTCTCGTGAGCTAACAGGGGACTAACGACTCCATCTGAGTTACGCCTGTTAGGACCAGGCCGACAACTATCGAGTAAGATCGAGTAACGTGGCGTGGGTGCCGTGAAAGTGGTCAGGGGTGGAGAGACCGAAATCGAGTAATGCCAGCGCTCCCTGCGATAGCAAGACAGCTATAGCCTACCGCTGCCGCGGTTGCTGCCTGCTTCCTGCTTTCTGCTTCCAGCGGCGGGCCGCCGTGGGATACAAGCGCCCTGCCTGTGCCTTGTCGAGTGTATCCTCCTGACATCTGTCCTGGGGCAAGCCGCCTGGCGTCGGGGGCAGCGCGGAGGCGCTATCACGGGTCAAGTATTCGGAGTTGATAGTTCGTCATGGCCATGGCGATAAGGAAGCGACTATTCTAGCGAGTGACCACCTCCACTCCATCCTCTCCGCTCTCGCCGGACCCGCCACACCGGCGCTCCGTCTCGTTCTGCCACGCCAAAAAATTGATTCCGTCGAGATAAGCAAGGCTGGGTCGATCCAATGAGAAGAGCTACAAAACCCAACCCAAACCCATTGTGACTGGTTACGGCACCACTCCATAGCCCTCCACCACAGCTATGTTCCCCGCTCTCCCTCCATACTGCAAAGGGGTCCTCCTCCTCCTCGTCGGCTTCCCCGAGAAGCGCCAGATCGGCTCCGAGAAACCCAAACGGTCCCGGCGGACCTCGCAACATCTCATCGCTTGCCTCTCTGTCCCGCCTTTCAGCAGCCTGGCCAATGAGCGACTGCACCTCACCGACTTAGCCTCCGCATGGCACCGTATTAGTTGCTCCACCCTCACTCTGCGGTGCACTGCTCAGCTGCCGCAAAGACCCGTAGCGAAGTGACGCGATCCGAGACACAGCGCGGACTGCACGTCGATCCTGCCTGGGCTCTGCAGTGCAAGCGCATGAACCATGAACCAGCAGTATCTGCAACACCGCAGGAAGTGCACTCTTCTTACGGGAGTGCCCAGGCAGCTAGCTGATCCGGCCGACGGATGAGAGAGCGTGCGTCTCGGAGGCATCTGATGGGTGACTGCAGGGCCACGATTGTGCTGAACCGTCACGTTCCGGGGTGACGAGCCCATCGGGAGCTATTGCAAGCACCACGCGAGGGAGAGGTGCACCGCCATAATGTGTGATTTGCGCGTTAGTTAGTCAGCACTGCGACGATTCGTCTTGTAGCGTGTCAAACGCCATGCTTTGACCAGGTACGAGTTGCATACGAGGAAAGCGCTCAACCCAACCTTCATTCCAGCTGCCCGTCAAAGATGAAGAACGACCAGGAATGCTTGCGGACGGTCCACCCGCCCTGCTTCTCGAATTCGCTTGCCGAGAGCGATGTGATGTTCGGGACAACCGTCTCGGGCTTGTCAAACGTGTTCTGCGGCGTGTCAGCCGGACTTCAAGTCTGCTCTGTCGATATGCGGACCGGGTGGGAGAGTGCTGCGAGGTTGGTGTGAGAGTGCTGTCCGCACTTACCACCGCGCTCAGGTCGTCCGAGTACATCTCGTGCACCTCGGCTTTGTCAATATTGAACCCTGCAAACGCGCAGTCGGCCTTCCAGTCGAGTGTGGGATGACGGTTCAGCACGCTTAGCCGGATGGAGGCGCCCGATTCGGTCTGGACGAGGATGGCGACAAGGTCGATGTAGGCGGGCTTGAGGAGGGTTTGCTGGATGAACGCGGGGTATGACGGTCCGGAGCTGGGGTCTCAGCACGGGGACTGAAGCGGGGGAGAGGTGCGAAACGAGGCGTGAGGGCGGGAGGGAGGGCGAGGGCGAGGCTGAGGTCGAGGCGACAGGAGTAGTGAGGAAATCGGAGGAAGGAGAATGACCGGTAGGCCGGATGCCAGATGAGACTGGCGACACTCACTAGACGTCCGGCATGGCGGGGAGCTGAAGCAGGTGGCCGTTCTTCATGTATCTGGAGAACAGGCGGAGGCTGCTTGGCTCAGCTCCGTTGAGAACAAGGGGGGACTCATCGTGAGGCTGAGAGACGATTTCACTCACGGGTAGTACGTCGTCTGCTTGCAGATGCCGTCCGGACATGTCATGAGTGGCGAAATGACATTCACCGACTGCGCCAGACAGGCAATACCGATATCCTTGTGCTTGCGCACCAGCACGTTGAGCCAAGCACAGAACCCTAGCATGTCGGTGTAGTCGTACCACTGCTCGAGGCCTACTGCTCCGGGCGCCTTGGACTCGTCCCACACGTTCCACTCGTCGAAGCAGACCTTGACATCGCGGGGCTGGTAGCCCATGAAGGAGCGGTCAATGTTGGAGAGGTCGATGAGGGACTTGCAGATCTCGATGGAACGTTCGGCGGCCTTGGAGACGATGAGCGGGGCTCTGCGGATCTGGGACTCCCCAAGTGACGGGCGAGAGGCGCAAGCTCAAAGCAGGAGATGGGATGCGGAAACATGAGATGCGGGTTACGAGAATATCGATCCGGAAGCACTCACCGCTGGGCCAAAGACGTTCTTCTCGTAATCGTTGCCCTGCACCCCCACCTTGTCGTGCCCCAGCATAGTGTAGAAGTGAATCGAGTGCAGGTCCGCGAACTGCACCATCGTCGCGAGCACCTCGCGGTCCCAATCGGACGACCCCTACGAGCAATAGTGTCAGCCTTGACTCTCAGCTCATCCCCCCGCGCTCCACCCACCGTGTTCCCGCACGAGACCAGCTTGATAGATGGATCGACGAGCTTGAGGCCGTGGGCCCACTGCTTGGCCTTCTTGGTGTAGTCGGCTGCCGAGAGGTTGCCTACTTGCCAAGGGCCGAACACTGAGGCGCGTGCCCTCGTCAATACCGAACGGGACACCACCCTGGATCGCGACTCAACTCACTCTCATTGCCCAGTCCCCAGTACTTGACGCCGTGTGGCTCGTCCCGACCAGTATTCTTGCGACGGAGGTTCGCCCAGCTGCGACGGGTCAGTCCGTCCCGGAAAGTTACTTGAGGGCGAGCGGAGGCCTCTCCCGGTGCCCGGACGGGTGCTGCTGCTTACTCACTAGGTGTCACCCGTGCCGTTGCAGTACTCGAGCCAGGCCAGTGCCTCCTCATACGTTCCCGTTCCCACTGTACACCGTCAGCGGATGGCGCGACAGCGGCAAGCAGGACGCAACTCACTGTTGAGGCATATGTAAGGCTCGCATCCGGTAGCCCGACAATAGTCGATGAACTCGTCGGTGCCGAATCTGTCTCTCATTAGCGCTCCATCCTTGCACCCTCATGTGTGACACCAGGAGGACCCATTTGCACCTACTGGTTCGACTCGGTGGATAGCCACGCCAGTTCTATGCGCTTCGGGCGGTTCTCGATGGGGCCGATGCCGTCCTGCCAGTGGTAGTTGGACACGAAGTTGCCTGGGGAGTTGGAGTCAGCACGAGTCATCCGTAAGCGCGCGAGCACCCACCTCCAGGCCATCGTAGCATCGGTACCTCGAGCTCTCCGTCTTTGGCGAGGATGCCCATGACGTCCTTCCTGAAACCTGCTCTGCCCTTTGTCCGCCCGCTCCCGTCCTCGTGGGAGATGAGCAACTCCTTGGGACTCGGTGCTTTGGGGTTATCGACGATACCGCCGTAGATGCATCGCCCGAGGTGCTCCAGGAAGCCAGAGTAGAGCTTTTCGTCGATGGGAGGTTCCGCCGGGTGGACAAGTCTGGTCGGGTCCATCGACAGGCGGACAGCGGTGAGCTTAGCAGGGTGGGAAGGCTTCGTGGGCAGGTTGCCCTGTCCGGCCTGGACTTGCATGGCGTGCTCGAGAACAGTGGACATGTTGAGGACGCGGGGGAGTGAGACGGTGCTCAGGAAGGGAGGAAAGAATGCATGGTCAGTCGTGTCGTCGTGCTTTATATTACACAGTAGCCAAAACAACTTGACCGGAGAAAGCACCGGGTCGGACGCGGGGACGCTGTGAATTAACCGAGAACACACCGAGCTACAGCCGGGTTGTCGGAGGGTATCTTGGAGATAGATATCCACGTAGAATAGACGTCTCTAGACAGGCAGAAGCGGATGCATGCATATCGCGTCGTCTTCATTGCCAGTTGGTGAACAGGCTATCCAAGTCCCCTTGCTCCTGTACGAAAGACGTGAACGCAAACAAGTCATCATCCATCTCGCCCAGCACGTCGTTGAACTCAAGGTCGGCGCGTGGCCCGCCGTCGCTGTCGCTGTGAACCCCTCAGTAGCGCCCACCTGAGCCACCGACTTGTCCGGTTGATGGTTGAGGATGGCGTAGATCCTGTCGGCGTAGTACTTGCCCGAGACGTTGGCGCTAATGCCCGGTCGGCGACAGAGATATGTACGTGTCTCCGATCTCGGGGCAACTCACAGAGTGTCGGCCAACCCGCGGACCTCCTCGACGATGGCGGCATCGTCGTAGTCGCCCCTCAAGTTACGAGTGATCCTGCACCATCAGCTGGGATCAAGACTGAGAGGTGAGCCGGGTCCGCACCTGATCAACAACACCGCGGCATGGGTAATCTGCAGCTGCGTCACATTGCTACTTGGCGTCAGCGGAAAGGCCGCCGAAAGCCTACCTGGAGCACTCACGACGTATAGTTGATCCCGGGAGGCTGATAATGCTCCGCGACGAATCTGGCGAGCGCTCGAGCGTGCTCCACTGCGATCCTGACAAACGTCGTTCTCTCCGGGGCAATATCCGCCGCGGTCTTCACACCTGGACGGGATCATAAGCGATGACACATGATGACGACCGAGCAGGTGCTCACTCCTCAAAGGAAGGCAGTTGACACCAATCTTGGTAACGTGACGGATGTACTGCAAGCTCCTCTCGAACCTGACGCTGCCCTCGGATTCGCGTGGGGAATCTACGGTGTCAGGCGTGAACGGAGACCATCGCCCGAGTATTAGTGCAGCTCACAGTGGTGGAACCGAGTCGAGCCGGACACTCTGTGCTTCCACTTGTCATGCCAATCGTCTAGCGCCCGGTTGTACTCTGACATGGTACGGATGATGCCGTCCGAGTTAGCCGGTCGGACCTCCTCGTAGTGAGCAACAGCGCTCTGCGCCCGAGCTGCATATCATTAGCCTCCCGAGCGAAGAGGATCGAGCGTAGGAAATCTTGTCGGCGTACCCATGATGTGCGACCTCCACCTGGGCGACGGTCCGGAGATCCGATAAGGGAGGATCGGGTCCGCTGGTGAGAAACCGACATTGCTGGACAAAGGTGTGCTTTGGACAGTAGTCGTGATCGCCCGGACACCATGCTCACTCTGAATAGTCGGTCAGCGGTTCGTGTTAATACACCACTGTCCGGCTCAAATCACTCACAGCGTGTCCAGGACAAAGACCGATCCGTACATCCTCAGAGCCTCTCTGAGCCTCGCTTCCGCAGGGAAGGGATCCGCCTGAGCGTCCCGGTGGGCACGCCAGGCGTGAAACAGCTTGGAACAGACCTCCCCCACACCAAGCTCGTGGATGAGGGAAACGATATGGCCCGGTGACCACATGTCGCTGAGCCAGGTCCACATGATGATCAGACCGCAGAGATCTTCCATCGTGGGACGTCCCCCGAAGAGTGTCTCCCGAGCCAGAGTGATGGCCCTTCGCCTTGCGTATGTGTAGATGGACGAGAGCTCGACTGCCTCTCGAGTGCCCACGGCGATGATCGCCCCTGATTGATGAGGACGGACGCCGAGGGTTGGCGGAGCACCCACAATAGAACAGCGAGTCGCTCGCCCGCATCTTCTCAAAGTCGAGAGAGCTTCGGCTATCGACAAATGACATCAGGTTGGCGCATCGCTTCCCAAATCTGACCCGTTAGTAAGGATGGCAGGGTAGTCACAGTGCAAGGCCGAGTGACGACTCACATATCAAAAGCGACCTTTTCGAGCTCGCGGTTGACCCCTCCCTCCTCCGTTCGTCGCAGCGTCTCGTTGCGCGCTTTCTTCCTACCACTGCGCGCTACGCCTGCACGACGCCGCTTGTGCAAGCGAATACCCTCGATGTGGACGAGGTCGTCGTCGTGCTCTTCGTCGTCATCCGCCTCTGAGCCATCACCGTCCAAGCGGTTGAGCTCGAGATCCTCGTCATCTGACCCGGTCTCTTCCTCGTCAATCTTGGTGTCCGAGCGAGCAGAGTCCAGGGGCGTCGATGTGCCACCATCACGCGAAGCCGGACAACGTGCGCCTGATGAGTTGCCATCCTGCTGTGAACGGACAGCCTCGAGTTCCTTCCTCGTCGCATCGAGGGTCGTTCGGAGAGAGAGTAACTCTTTCTCCACCAATGTCATGCGCTCTGACAGCGGTGTGGAAGTCGATGTCTGCGGCAAGCAGACGGACCTGACATCTCACCTGAGCTCTTTGCATCCCTTCACGCCAGACCGAATCGCTTACGACGTTTCGTGGCAGCGCCGGCGTGGGACACCCCCAACACATTTGACCTGGTCCCCGACGACCAGGCCGAGGCCGAACCCGCACGATGCGCCTCGACACCGGACTCACCTTGTGGCGGCGGCATAGCGCGCATGCCTTGCTGGACCTCGCGGATGCGGAGCCCAACGGGGGCGTCGACGAGGGCGGTGCAGCTCCCGGGTCCATGATGATGATGGGATCGTATCGTGAGGAGATACGCCGCAGTGGAGGCGAAAACAACAGAGGAAGCAAGGAAGGCTACGGCGCAGAAATCCGGACGGCATTCGGGGAAGCAAGGAGCGGGATCAAACTTACAGCACCAAACACCCTGGGGAGATGTGGCAGCAAGTGGTACAGCAGCAGGAGCCGGCGTGCAGTGTTGGTATCGCAGCGAGCCGAGCTGCATGCATGCGGCTGTGTATGAGGGACGGGCGCGGATACCCGCGGAGTGGAGGGTAAGGCAGGCGGGTCGAGCGGGGGGCACACATGCGCACTGGTGGAAATGGAACACCGACTGCAGCTCGTTGTTGGCGGGTAGTATCGAGTAGCCGGCGTAGGCGGATACGAGGTCACGTCCTGGGGGTCTCGCCAACCCTGCATCATGAATTGACACTGTCGAGGTGGGTGAACGGAAGTGCCTCACGCGAAGCAGTCGTATTTCCACCGCCCCCAGTCAGCATCGTTGAGCTGGACACGGGACAAGACCCAGTACTATACAATAATACAGATAATACATATGTAGAAGCATCACCTCCCGACGCACAACACGGACGTGATCGGATGTCAACCCACTCATATACGACGAGCGTTGTGCGTTGTCCATGCAGAGGTATCTGCCGTCCATACATCGCGTGCAATCCATCTAAAGAAAGCAGTTACATATGGTGCTTGTAGTGCATCTAGCGTACGCAACTCTACGGGTACAGTATGTAAAACAAAGTGGGGAAGAGGTGACTAGGCTACTACGGCTTTCTCACCCTTCACCAATCCTCCCTTCACCAACCCTCCCTTTCAGCAACGCAAGTCCGCCAACAGCAACTCCTCGATAGCGCTCTTCATCGCGCCGCTCGCTTCCGTGGCGTTCAGTCGGCTGAGGGCCCTGATCTTGCTCGCCTTCTCACCGTCACTGGCGCCCTTCAAAGCATTCCACACTGTGCCCTTGAGATCGATCCCGATCTGCGCGGCACCGAGCAACTTGAAGATGTGCGGCATGTGGTCCACACTGTACAACTGAGGCGCATGTGGGAGAGTAAGGGTGATGGTGGAAGAGGTCGAGAATTTTCCGAGGGGAAGCACGCCCAGTTCGGTGACTGGGGCTGGTATGACAACGAGCGAGTCCACCTGGAGAGAGACGTCGCCGACGGGATAGTACGACACCAGGCGGACAGACCAGGTCCTCTCGTTGAGGAGAGGGTTCTCACTCGGACCGATGGTCAAAGTCCCGGCGGTTTGATCATAACGGATCGGTGTCGTAGTGAAGGTGACATCTTCGATGCCAGCGCCGGTACCGTCATCCTCCATGAGGTCGAAAGATCCATTTGCACCGACGACGAGGATGATCTCGATCGAGTGAGGAATGCCGCAGCCGTTGTCGATCGCCGATCCGTCCCTGCCATCGAGCGGGATGATGGCGCCTTCCTTCGCAAAAACAGGATACTCTTCCATCGTTCGGTGGAATGACAAGACTCGGTCACCATCGTAGACCGTGCCGCTGAAGATGTCAACCCATCGACCGGGCGGCAACCATCCTTTCGCCTGGGCAAGAGTCGTGGCTTTATCGGCAGGTGCGGTGATGGGGACGACCATGAGCTCGCTGCCGAAGAAGAACTGGTTCTTGAACATGTACGCCTCGGGGGTCTCCGGAAAGTCGTAGTATAGTGGCTCCACGACGTTCTTGTGGTCGGAAGCGGCACGGACGGCGCCTGAGTAGAGGTATGGAACAAGCCGATGGCGGTATTGGAGGTTCTTGGTCACGATGGACTGACACTGACCGGAGAATGACCATGGTTCTCGGGTGTTGAACGGGCTTTCGGATGAGTGCAACCATCTTGCAAAGCGGCTAGCTCTGCGAGATATATAATGTCCACCCGATCGAGTTCGCAGCGCATTGCTTCTTCGCGAACACAAACCATCGGGTCTCTGTCTTCCCCTATCTGGGCCAAGATGTCGACACTCAAGCCTCAGACCGAGCTGGACTCCAAGTCCCTCGAGCTTCAGCACCTCGACCTCAATGACTCCGCCCACGATGCGGTCAAGGGCGAGATGGCTGCCGAGCACGAACACATCCAGAAAGAGTTGACGCTGTGGCAAAACTTGAAGCTGTACCGCAAGGTGAGCGACCGTCTTTCTAATGCCTCAATCGTTGGCTAAGCCGGGCAGTGTGTCTTCTGGGCAGCCGTGATGTCCGCCAGGTGAGTCGCGCCTTCTGCGCCCGTTATCGGTGTGGGTGCTGACGCTCGACCAGTCTTATCATGGAGGGGTACGACAAAGCCCTCATTGGCAACTTCTGGGCTCAGCCCGCCTTCTCTCAGCGATACGGCGTCTACGTCCCGTCGACAAATTCCTACACAGTCACCGCCCCGTGGCAGGTCGCCATCGGCCAAGCTGCCACCATTGGTTCCTTCTGTGGGTCACCCGCCTACTTTGGCTCCTTGACGAGACGTTGGCTGACTGTGCTTGTACTCAGTCGGTCTCATCCTGGGTGGCTGGCAAGTCGACCGCTTCGGTTACCGCAACGTCATGCTCGTCAACATGGTCTGCATGCTCCCCTCGGTGGTCCTCGTAACATTCGCACCGAACCAGGTTGCCCTCCTCCTGGGCCAGATGCTTTGCGGAATTCCATGGGGTGTATTTGCGGCCCTGGCGCCGGCGTACTCGTCTGAGCTCTGCCCTATCGGGTTGCGGGGATACCTCACCACTTACGTCAATCTCTGCTGGTATGTTGAAGGTGAAGGCGGAGTGTGATACCGGATGCCAACGTTTGCAGGGTCATTGGTCAATTCATCGCCGCCGGCGTCGTTCTCGGCACCACCAGCATGACCGGAGAGTGGGCGTACCGCCTTCCGTTCTGCCTCCAGTAGGTCTCCGCGGTTGACCTCGTCAAGATGTCATCGCCACTAACTTCTTTAGACTCCTCTGGCCTCTTATCCTCATTCCACTTTACTGGTTCTGTCCCGAGTCTCCGTGGTGGCTCGTCCGCAAGGGCCGTCTCGACGATGCCGAGGCTGTTGTCCGCCGGGTCTCGGACGTATCCCTCGCGAATGAAGCTGCAGGGGCAGTGGCGGCCATGGTCAGAACCAACAAGATCGAGCTTGAGGCCAATCAGGGCCATAACCCGCGCTGGCGCGACTGCTTCAAAGGTATCGACCTGCGCCGAACCGAGATTTCCGCCATCTCGTGGGCCACCCAGGTGATGTCGGGAGGAAGCTACACCATTGGTTTCTGCACCTACTTCTTCCGACAGGCCGGTCTTGCTTCCACCGACGCTTTCAAGATGGGTCTCGGAGTCACGGCTTGCGCCTTTGTCGGCACTCTGCTTTCGTGGCTGTTGATCCACCACTGTGCCCGGCGAACGATCTTTGTCGGCGGCGTGGGCACACTCGCGGTGATCCACTTCATCATCGGCGGCCTAGCGATTGTCTCAGCCACCGGTAACCTCGGCGCGAAATGGGCTCAAAGCACATTGACGTTGATCTGGGTTCTCACGTACGATTTCACCATCGGTCCCCTGGCGTACTGTGGGTTCTTCTTCTCCCGACTCGAGGCCGTGCTGACTTGCGCAGGCATCGTCGGCGAGAGCTCCTCCACCCGTCTCCGAGCCAAGACCGTTGCAATTTCCCGAAACGTGTACTACATAGCCGTCATTTTCAGCAACGTCATCTCCCCCTACATGCTCAACCCGACCCAATGGAACCTTCAGGGCAAGACGAACTTTGTTTGGGGTCCTATCGCTGCTCTATGCGCAGTCTGGGGATACTTCCGACTCCCTGAAATGAAGGTGAAAACAGTTTACCTTGCGTCAGACGAGTGAAGGCTGACCCTAAGGGCAGAATCGGTCGTTCTACGAGCTCGATGTCCTCTTCGAGAACAAGGTCGGCGCTCGACACTTCAAGAAGACGGTCGTCGAGTCGCAGGCAGATGGCCACGCTACCATCCGTAGGGAGTGATGGCTCGGCGTCGCCGTCAAAGACACAGCTGCTGTCGTATCCGAAGGGGTCTGAATGTTTTGGCAGAGCCGGGAGCGTGTACAGTATTGTTTTAGTCGAGACTGCGCTGTCGACCGTCTGCGGAAAGAATTGTTTCTCGTCTTCGAAGCAGTGTCATCGTGCACTATCTGTTATGAAGTTTGAAGGGGTTCATTTGTGAACGAGAACAGAGTCTCAATCTCGGTCAAAATCCTCAGAAAATTAACTGTGTTTGTCAGCAGTACGCCGAACGGCAGAGGTATGGCGGGCCTGGAATCGA
The DNA here is from genome assembly GCA_003942215.1 of Saitozyma podzolica. NCBI lineage: Eukaryota > Fungi > Basidiomycota > Tremellomycetes > Tremellales > Trimorphomycetaceae > Saitozyma > Saitozyma podzolica. The sequence continues at coordinate 1,745,948 of RSCD01000001.1, forward strand.
CCGGGGTGAAACTGACAAAGGTGGTCCTGCGCTACCTGGAGTCTGCGAGTGTCCTGTTCTGAACTGGGACTCGTAACGTTTGCTTGATTGGTTAGTCGCTCCAGCGCTTCCAGCTGGGTCACAGCGACGAAGCGGACTTTGTTGACAACTGCATCGCCGTTGACCGCTGCTGCAGTGAGCTTGGCTCACGCTTGTATGTACGAGGTCATCGACTCAGAACATGGGCTGCTCACCCAAAACCTGCAAGGGTATTGTCTTGAGGAGATCTAACAATTCTGCAGCCGTCCTATCTGCCTCTTCGTCCAACAGAGGTTCCTCTCGAGTTGCAGTCGCTGCAGCACTTGATGAAGTCGAGAAGAAGCCAACTCCCCTAGCTGATGGTGAATCTCCCTTGCTCGCAGAGTTCGAAGGTCGGCGCGATACCGAAGCGTGAGCAGGCGTGTCATGTGCTGACGTCCATGAGTGGCACTCAAGGGGCGTGTGGATCGACCAATATGCTCCGTGAGCCCCTTCACGCACCATCGTAGTGTAAATGTTCGCTTGCTGAACGAGGAAAGAATCGGCGACCATGGTTCGCGAGTTGGGATGCTCGAACAGCAGTCGTATGTCTTCGTATGATTGTTCCGCCCAGTCCAGGGCACTACGGTGGATCAGCCAAATCGATTGGAATTTAATACAGAAAGCAGTGGCGACCGACCTCGAAACGCTGTGTCCATGCTCACGCAACCGCAATTCCTCGGGACATCCGGCCATCAGATTCGTCATCTGCTCGAAGAGCTCCTCGACTTCGAGCAGGCGCATTTTGAGTGTGTCTCCGCTTGGGGTGTGGTGCTGGTCAAGGCGGCGCATATCGAGGATGTGCCCGAAGACTGAATGTTCAGATCGTTGGCTGAAGTGGAATCCAAAATCGAGAGGAGCAACTCCACTCACGTCCGTAAAGTCTGGACACATATCTGAAGCCGCTGAGAATGGAGGTGTTTGCCCCGGCCGACAATACGGTGTACCCGTTATCCGTCAAGAATTCGTCATCTCTACTCTTATCAGCAACGGTTGAATGGTGTCATCCGATGATGACTGACATGGCGGAGGGCAAGCCGACAGTTGCGCAGTGCTCCCTGGTCGTGTGTGGTGCCGTGCCGTGCACCGCGTGGGCGGACTTGTCGAAACCCATCGCGAGCCAGAATATGCGACGGCGGATCTCGGCCTCAATAGCGCCGATGCCGATGTAGCTCTGCCATAACTGTCAGGTTCTGGTCACGCCGATCACCGACGACCTACAGATTCGTCGTGAATCCGCATCTTGAAGATCAATCCCCAGTTTGCTCCGAGACACATCTCCCTGATTCCGCGATGCCCCAGCCTGGTCGCCATGATCGCTGTCCTGAGCCTCGTCAATGACCTGCCGCGGCCTTAATTCACCGAGTCTTACAGGTATAAGAGCACGCCTGCACAGTTTAGCGCCCCAATCCCATGGTTGCAGATCGCCTCATCGACTCACAACGCGTGGTGGTGGGCATGGCAAAGTCATCGAACACAAAGTCCTTCACCCTGTCATAGCACTTCTGTACCATATCTCTCAGGTCGGACTTGCTCATGGTCACAAAGTCCCATGGCACTTGGGAGAAGGAGACGCCGACTATCGCGAAGACAAGAGCGGTCCATTCCTCTTGGCCAGGTAGTTCCTCGCGACGGGCAGTGAAATCAGATATGAAGGTGGGGCGATGGACCACGGGGACGAGACCAAAGAGGTACTTGAAGTAGGTATTCACAGCGTGGTCGAGGACCGCCCGTGGGATGATTGCCTCGAGAGGATTGGGGTCAGGCTAAAATAACTTGTGAGTATCTCGGGCAAGCGTGCCGACTCACGTTCACCGCAACGGGACTTGTGTCTTGAAGCGCTACGCCGGCTCCTAAGCCAGGGAGGACGGAGATTGCATCAGCGTCCCGAAAAGTCGATACGGGGGCGCTTGGTCCATCTTCACGTCCTCGCCCCGCTGACCCTCTCGTCGGTCGGTCCCCGATTGTCTCCGCAACGGCGCCATTTCCATCCATCGCGGTCTGTGCATGTCGTGGCCGAAGAGGCCGCTCCTTATCACGTCCGAGGAGTTGCCGCCCGGTGACCTTTGGCCTTGGCCCCCGCTTCTTTGCCCTGTGATCCGCCGTGCAGGGAAAGCCATGCTTCTTGCACGCGTGGCACCGCTGCGACTCTCCCGCCGAAGGAACAGTGGTGTCCGAGCGTTCACACCGAATCTTGCGAGCCTTACACGTGTCACATGCCTGTCGGGGAGCAGCAGGGCCGGGATCGACGGAAGTGAGGATTGGTTGATCCGAGGGCGGGGGAGGAGATGAATCAGCGGAAGGCGTCGAAGCGGGTGACATGGTGACGCGGTGGGATCGTCCAGCGAAGGACGGTAACAATAGGGCGCCCAAGCCTTAAAGTGTAGCGCAGTCGGACGGAGAGGACCGGCAGGGACACCTAGTTCGGCGTTCAGTGCTAAACGAACGGCTGCATGTCGGCCTGTCCGACGTTGCACACAGAGCAGCTGTACGGCAATGTTACATGTTTGAGATGTACTCGAGTACAAGAACAACTACGCCGGCTCCGGCTATGCGCGGCTAAAGTGATCCTGGCCGGGTATCAATAAGTTCTTGTCGTTTGTGACATGACACGTCACTGTGCTTTGGGTTTCACCTGTTTTCTTCTGGCTCTGGCTTGCTGACAGCCTGACAGGGAGTGGAGTGAGACGGGGAGCGGTCGCAGACTCGCTGGCATTTTGGAGTCCGGGGTGTTGGAGCAATCATGAGATGATACTCCACTCCGTTTTCGCGGATCACCCCGTTTCCTCTGTCTTGGACTGCAAGCAAGTCGACGATCCCGGTAACGCGGACGGGAAACTCGCTAATAATAACATTGAGAGCGTTTAGTCCCTGCCCTCGGTCAGGGTACACTCCCCATCCCAGTCCCGGCGCCGCTCTTGCCAGCTGGCCATGATTGGTCCGCAGGATTTGTGGGAATCTGACACGGGGTCACAGCCGCAATTGACCGCGCAGGCAGGCGGCGGAGCAATCGAGAAGGCAGGCAGGAGGCGGAGCGAGAACCAGAACCAAGCTGTCAAGTCACCGACTTCCGCGAGAATCGGCCTACCCACTCGCGGGAATCCTCGCCCGGCTAGACGTGAGTCCGCTTTGTCGGACTATGGGCGGTCAGGAGGAATAAACATATATTGTAGCCAGCGCCGACCATGACCTCGAAATGTGGGTGACCGACACGGCTCTTCAGCATTCCCTTCTAACCACTCCGGGATCTTGACTTGTCCAACTTGTCACCCTTGTGTCCGTCACTCTTACGAAACTCGATCACCCGACATGTCGCAGATCGCTGCACTCCCAAACGACGTGCCCGATGAGTCAAAGGGCAAGGTCCAACTCAGCGTCTCCGCGCTGCCTGTTCAAGCGTCAAACACCGCCCCGGGGGATTTTGACATGCAGGCGTACCAGCAGGAGGTTCCCCTGTGGAAGAGGGTGCATCAGCATAGTCTCACACAGATGATGCTCCTCAGCGTCCAAGGATTTTGCGGACCAGCCATGGCGGATGCGATCTCCGGCCTAGGTGGTGGTGGGCTTGCTACGCCCCAAACATCCAACATCGCGTGAGTCGTTGTGATGCGCTTGACGGTCACCATACAGTGATTCGCTGACATTAGGTCTGCAGTACGGCAATCAGCTACGCTATGCTGGCCACGGGTGAGTATAGCCTCGCGAGCGAGAAGGCTTCCTCGGCTCATCGCGTCTACAGTATGCTTTCTCGGCGGACCCCTCGTCAACTGTCTCGGAACGAGATGGGCGCTGGTCTTGGGCGCTCTGTCCTTTCCCATCCTTGGAGCGTCGTATTATTGCAACAGCAAGTATGGGAATCAATGGGTACGCCGTGACGTCTGCACCTGTCAACATGCACCGGCTGATGGTTCCAGTTCCTTATCCTTGGTGCTTTCATTAGCGGAACGGGCACCGGGTGTTGGTACGTCGCCGAGTCGGGGTCGATCATGTCGCTTGCCCCCAGCGGGGCACGAGGCAAGTATCTCGCGCTTTGGATCGTGTCTCGTAACCTTGGCCAGCTCATTGGAGGGGCCATCAAGTAGGTCCACAGATGTGGAAGGTTGCTGACGGCAAAGCCTATCGAAGAACCACCTGGCCGGTGTCTCTGGCGGGGTTACTCCCACAACTTTACCTCGCCTTTGTGGTCATTGAAAGCCTCGCGTGAGCTCCACCCGTCGTTGTGCTCGCTCAGCTCGGCTGACTCCTCTCAAGTTTCCCATTCGCCCTACTGATCACCCCTCTTGCTCACGTTGTTCGCTCCGATGGTACCCGCATCCTGGTCTCCGACCCCATTTCGACCAAGGAGGAGTTCAAGCGCATCCGGTTCACTTTCACGTCCAAACTCATACTGCTTTCCGCACTCTGGGCGGTGTGGTCTTTCTTCTACGGGTCGGTGCACGTATGACACCCTTGACAGATAATGTGCTGATAGAACGGCAGGGGCACGTGGTCCACCTATCTCGCAACCTACTTTTCGGTCCGCGCCAGAGCCTTATCATCGTTGATATCCCCTTTCTTCTGCATGTGGGTGTGCCGTTGATCAGCTGCGTATGGCCACTGACCGAGACAGTGTTGGATGTTTCGGGCTCGGATTCATCCTCGACCTCGAGTCTCTCAGTCAACGCCGCCGCGCTCAGGTTGGCCTCCTCACGGTCGTCCTGCTCAACCTCGGAGTGTACATCTGGTCCATCGTCATGCAGGTCCGCTTTAACGCCAATCCACCCGGTGGTATCGACTGGAACTCGAGCCTGTACCCGTCGGCCTTCCTGCCATACTTCTTTGTCCAGACGACCGGACCGTTGTCTCAGTCATACATGTACTGGCTCCTCAGTTCTTTCGCTACAGATGCGCAGTGTGAGTGGCACAATCGTACGACAATTAACAAAGTGGTTCGCGCTAACGATCGGTATCGCGAACGTGAGGAACGGCGCCGCCTTCAGGTGAGCTACTTTCTGAGGCACCGGCAACCGTTGCTCACGCCACAGATGTATCGAAGCCGTCGGCCAAGCCATAGCGTACGGCATGAACACCAAGATCGGTTCGAGTAATCTCGTTGGGTTGTAAGTCCTTCAATGCGGTCACCTCATCACCACCTAACGCCTTGCTAGCGGCGTCACTTTCGGCCTCATGGGCGCAGCATTTGTGCCGATGTTATTCCTCGTCAATTCCACGCCCGACCGCATACCCGCGGAAGTCATAGCGGAGCAGATTGGGAATGAGCAGCAGTACAAGATTGACAAGGAAGAGGAGGGGGCGGACGCCGAGGCCGTGGCGGAGATAGTGGCATGAGGAGGGTGGCGTGAGACGTGGTTGGCTGGTGTATACAGTTAGACCTCCCACAACACTCCCAGGTCTCTCAGCTCTCTCAACTCTCTCGAGTCTACCGTACAAGGCGCCTGACAGGGTGTGCAATGAATGAATCGGAAGCTTGGCCGCACAATCAATGGAGGCATCAGGACGGTGAACGCCAGCGGTCGGCGTCTCCTCTAGAGGAGCGGTTCAACTACTGTAGCGAATTGCTTGCTGCAGCGAGTATCTTCAACAGTCGGTTGAATGAGTAGGAGATTTGAAGGAGGTGGTTCGGGAGAGTGACGCCAGTCATCACCGTCTTGCATTGCTATGTCACTGATTCAGTTCAACTCATCGCCTAAGCACAGGGTCTCGGATACATGGTACAGTATCTAAGTCCCGCTCCATGGCCGTTTCATCATTCAAATCTCTTCCGTATGCCCAACAACAACCTTCTCGTCACCCACCGTCTCAGCAAGAAGCCCCCCTGAGTTACCGATATGGCTCGACTCGACATTGAGATGCGCGTTCTTTGCCTCTTGTAGTTGCCTGCGGAGACGACGCACTTCTTTGACGGGGTCGACTCCAGGCATGTATACGGCATCGATGGCCTCGAGGGGAATACCGGCTGTTTCGGGGCAGTAGAAGTACAGCAGAGGGATGAAGCACAAATCCAGGCCGCCGAAAAGGATGAATATCCCGCACCCAATCTTGTTGATCGCAAATGGAGTAACTGCGGCGTTTGAGCTCCCGTGCCGCATGCGCCAGATGAGAAGTCGACTCACTCATGAGCACTGCGAAGTCAAAGATCCACTCTGAGGCAACGGCAAGACCCAGACCCTTGGATCGCCAGCTCAATGAGATAATCTCGGATGAGTATACCCATACACCGGCCATCCAGCCGACGGCGAAAATACCCTGGTAAAGGAAGACCATGGGTGCGGCCACATATCCGGATGGCTTGGTGCCCAACTTGATCATGCCCGCTTGGACAAACATGACAACGGACTGCAGGCGTTACAGACCGGACAAATCTTGCGCAAGTCGGCTTACCATTACGGCCGCGGTGACGATGAACAGACGGCGTCTTCCAACACGCTCTGCCCCAAGTGTGTCAGTATGCTGCCTCCTCGAGACACACGTGTGACTCACCGATGAGGTACCACGTTACCAAGGAAGACAAGAAAACTAGACCTGCAGGAAACCGGATAACAAAGAGCTAATGTGATCATCGAGACCGATCGCAGTCTGGAAAATCTCGCTGACGAAGCTACCGCGCGGTCAGTCCGGTCACAGTCGTAAGAACTGGACCACTCACTAAGAGATTGCGACAGATCCCGATAGAGCTTGCATGGTTTGAATCATACATGCCTTTGAGGGTTAGAACAGGCATCACCATGCGGGCATGTTACACAAGTCACACTGACGGTAAGAAGACGCCTCTTCTCCCTTTGGCCGTCTTCCTGACGCCTGAACAGATCCAACCAGCCCCTTGCACTGGCCTGCTCAAGCTCGATGGCGGTCTCGATTTCTTTGTCCGTGTCATGGACGCTTGTATCATCCTCGGATACGTCGCCAAGACAAGCCAGGACGTGTCTTGCCTCGGCAGTCTGCCCGTTGGCGATAAGCCATCAAGGAGACTCGGGCATAAACCCCAGCATGACGGCCATGATTGTGACTGCGATGAGCTGGAGCGAAAACATCATCCTCCAAGTAAAGTCGGTGGTGTACTTTTGAAGCAGACCGTATGCAGCCCAATATGCGATGACCAACCCGAACTGACTGCGACGTCATCAGCTCAATTATCCCTCTGCTGAACGACGCCACACTCACGATCAACAGACTCAAGATCACGCCTCTTTGGCCTCCTTCCTCGCTTTGGACGTCCTTGGAGCGGTGGCCACTAACAATCCAGCCCCAGTCGAGCGCAACGCGGGCAGACATTCGGAGGGAGTGACCCACACTTCGAACGTCGCGAATGACACTGCTGCGGATTGAGAAGCCCCTCGGGTACGGCGACCGGGATCTTTGCTTCACTCACCTGGATACACACCGTCCTGCCCCTGGTCAGCATCGTCTTGACTGTTGGTAACCGTCCTTACCCGGCTTCGTCTTCCAACGAGGGATCCCGGGCCACCCTCTCTCCTGAGCTCTCGTTGGATGCGATCATGGCGGTGGTGAGCTCTGTCATTGGTGGAGGGAACGAACGGATACCTGTGAAATTCACAGATGATCCAAGTGTGCAACTCGACAACTAGTGACAACCTAACGTTCACTCGGCGCACTATACAGACCGGGGGCGAGCTGGCTGCCATGTGACCGCCGGTTAACTCCATAGCAGGCCCGATGCCCGGCCCCTCGTCCACTTCACCCATTGTCTACAGTAGTCCCTCCATCCCTTCCCTTCGACCCACCCTCTCCCTCTCCCTCGCACCCGGGGCCCCCTCGGTCCGGTTTCTCCAAACTGCTTGGAGCTGCTTCGGCCGGTGATCGGAAAGGCTGGCACTTTGTGCATATATATGTATGGATCATTGATACTGCTTTCCCAGCTACGGCGACCGACTACATCAACCAATGCATGCTCACTCCGCACTAGGTGGGTCTGTAAGATATCGCAAGTCGACTGCCTCGGCCATCGCTCGGCAGCCCTCCACGCTGGGATGCAGATAGTCGCTCAACTGATACCGTCCCTGCATGACATATTCGTTGTCAGGTTCGCAGACGACTCTGGCCCAATCGATGAGATGATCAAAGCCATCGGTCACCCCACCATCTCCGTCTTTGAGGCGGATCCAGCGATTGATCCGCATCCTTGTTTGTTCACGCAAGGGATGGGACAGCGGCCATGGCGGCGGGTAGTCGTCAGAAGGAGGAATAAAAGGCATGAGTGTGGATACTACAACAGCGACTCGAGGGGTTGCAGAATGGCACTTGGCGATGATCTGTCCGTACGCGAGGATTAGCCGATCGTACAGATCATCTTGCGCCCGAGGGGTGGCGGGGATTAGGCCGAGATCGTTGATCCCCATGAGAACGACTACCACACGAATGCCCGTCGAAACCCTCGCAATGACCTCGCGGTCGAATCGGCTGAAGCCTTCATCCCACAGTCTATCCCCCGAGATACCAAGATTGAGTATCGAGATACTACCCGGCGAGCGCTTCTGAAGACGAAATTGCAGACGTCGGTCCAGCCGGAGTAGTCGTTCATGGGGAGTTCGCTGTCGCCCCTATCGGTGATGCTGTCACCAAAGCAGGCAACGGTAGATGATGCCGCGTGCAATGGTTGTGTCTCAATTGACGCGAAGAAGAACCATCCAGGGTAGCTCGCCACGTTGGGGCATGCGCGTAGGCTTGGCGATCGAGTGCAGTCGCCCCCTCCTCTCGTGAACCACGTCGTGGTCTTGGCGATCAGATGGGAAGTAACGGTGTCTCCGAGCTGCCCATTGGGGAGAAAGAGGGAGAGAGAGACATCCGAGCCTGCCGTGAGGAACAACTGTACGGGGTCGGAAAGTATGACGGCGCCGATTGGGATCTCCACGGATGTTCGCCCTCCAAATGTGACGTCGCAAATGGTTTCGGGATCGATGGTCGCAGAACCGGCAGTGGTGAGGTTGTTTTCAAATGACTCGGGAAGGGGCACGGCGGCGGTGATGCTGGCGAGTGAGAGAACCGCCTTGCCGTACTCGTTGGACACGCGTAGTCTGATGATGCTGGTCGCTACCGACACGCCAACTGTTTGCCGTACCGTCGTCCCTACGAATGTCGCGTGTTCGGTGCAGTGAGTCTTCAGATACTCATTCGGCCGGTCAGGACGGAGGGAGGTGGCCCAGGCGTCAACCCATCGTCCGCAGCCAAAATCAGCTGGCTTCGTGAAGGTCTCTGGCGGCGAGGGAGCTTGACTCGGCGGAGGGGTTACAACCTCCATCGAAGTGGTAAGTGTGCAGGGATGGGAGCAGATCTTGAGGCCCCTGAACCTCAAATATTCTTGAATGTGCAACCTCAGACATTCATGGAGCGGATTGATGGCGCGGCCAACGGCGCTGCCAAACAATTAGCCTCGTTGCGGGAGGAATTAGCCTACAAAGGGTGTTCGGTTCGTCCTGTGTAGCGAAGAGTTACAGTACTCGTACAATGTCTTTCTGTGCATCGTCTAGTTCAGTACATGCGTGATATGTGAAATGATGGCGCCGCATGCGTCTCCTTCCATAGCAGCTCTGCTGTGATACCTGAGAGTACGGGGACGAACGTCGAATGGACGAGGAAAAGCATCGGCACGAATGCGGCCCGGTGAGGCTAACAGCAACACCGCTGGCATGCGGTGAGCTGGTGTTAGGACGGTCGGATTGCAGCCCGAAGAGGTTGCTGTGGCTGACAGGGTGTCCATGACAGACGGACGGGTATGACCTCGATGCATCTGTACTGTCCGTCTCGGTCAGCAACGCCGCGTGAAGCGGCTCGCGGTGAATGATGAGCGCATCTGAAAGATGTTCCTTGGTACAGCACGCAAGTTGCTCGCGCATCAGTCGCTTATCAGGGGGACATGCTGTCCCGAGAAGTGCAGGCCGGCGGTTCCGCATCTGTGTCACGCGTCGAGCCTTTCCCTGACGGAATTGGGAGAAGGGCAAGTATGCTGCCAGGCGCGGATAGTTGGGAAGCGGTAACGTCACCCGCGCCCTCGGCCGGTTCCTCACCTTGCCCTTCCGCACTCTTCCGCGATGTTGGCACCGAAGCATATGTCTCATCGTAATGCATCTGCCAACTTTGTGCACACCAGAGCTGTCTTCATAACACACTGCAGCACCTACATAATGTCCGTATACAGCGTGATGCTTCAGGATACAGTCGGTGTCATCACAGGTCGGTTGGACTCTCAATCACGCGCTGTCCGCGATTGATTCGCCTGACAGGCGCCGCATCCGGAATCGGCAAGGCAGCCGTCACAAGATATGCCCTTGCTGGCGCGAGGACCATCTACGCGACCGATATTGAAGAGAGTGAGCTGCAAGAAGTCGCGGAGGGCGTCACGCATGAGCATCCCGGAATCAAAGTGATCGGCGTGAGAATGGATGTTGCAAAGTCGGAAGAGGTAGAGGCGCTGGTGAGACGGATTGTAAAGGAAAGCGGCCGATTGGATTGGTTTGTGAGTTGGTCCTCACCTCATTTGTGGGGTGCACTGATGAGCTCTGGGATAGTTTGCCAACGCCGGGATTGTCGATGTCGAAGCCTTCAACAAGACAACGGTAGAGCAGATGGTAGGTGAACGCAGGCTCACACGTCGAGTCCAGCCTGCAAATTGTAGCTCACTGTACACTTCTTTCAAGACGCACATGTTTACCGTTAACACAATCGGGGTGTTCAACTGCATAACATGGGCGGCAAGGGGAATGATAAACACGTCGGAAGACAAACCGCGGTCTGGTGGCAGTATCGTGGTGACAGTGAGTGTTCTGCCTTGAACAGTATCGTAATCGGGCAATACCTCTGACGAGAGGTAAGACGTCCCTCGCCTCGACTTTCGGTGGCATAGGAGCTCCGGCGTACACGACCTCCAAGCATGCGACTCTGGGTCTACTGAGGAGTGCAGCGGCTCAGCTCATGCTCGCAAGGACTGGCATCCGGGTCAATGGCGTTGCTCCTGGTCCGACCAGGACTCAAATCGGCCTGCATGCGATGCAAAGCGGGGCGATGTCGGGTACGACTCTCTCAAACTGCCGCTTCTGTGGGACGGTGCCTCCTTGCTAACGACCAGTAGAGTCAGCGAGGAAGGCTCTCATCGACAAGGGACCCAAGATAGAGCAGGCCATGATGGACGCCGTCGCGCCCCCCGAAGAGATCGCCGATGTCGCGGTGTTCCTTTCGTCTCGCATGTCGGCCGGCATCAACGGGCAGAATATCGCAACCGACCGGGGACTGAGGGAAGCGGTCCATGATTTTGCAGGTGTATTCGAGCAACCCGTCTTCGAGCCGATTTGAGAGAGCGCTGGACGGGCAACAGTGTCTCTAGCATGTATGCATGCATGCGCGGATCAGAACGCCAGACCTGCAAGTCCCCATTGGTCCCGTATCACGTGACCATTCCAACCAGACCGCGCCCAACATACTACTTCGGTGGGATTCGGATTTCTCTTATCACAAGTACTCGTACACCTCTCAGAAGCCATGGATATCATATGCTCCTTCGCACCGGAGATCGTCTCAGCCAACTCGTCCTCACCAACGCCGAGCGATGATCACGGTCACTCCTCCCCAGCCATCATTCAGCTATCTCACGCCTGCAAGCGGTGCTTCAGGCGCAAACGCAAAGTGAGCCCTCCACCGCCCACACGCAGACGTCGCTGACAGTCATGTTTATGCAGTGCGATAGGAAGCACCCGCAGTGCTCGGCGTGTCTACGGGCGGGGGCGAACTGCGTGGTTGATACAAAGTCTGGCGACCAAAATCTCCAGCGGTGGGTCCCAGGCTGGGTGGTCGCACATGCGAGCTAAGCTCGCAGGCAAGTCAATGATCTCCGGAAGCGTAACGAAGAGCTACTCAGGAGGGTCAAATGGCTCGAGGAGATCACGGCAGCCGCCGAGCCGGACCTTCATGACATATCGTCCACCCTCACCGGCCAAGTTGTCACGTTGCGCACTCCTGTGTCTTATCAACCCCGATCGCAGCAACCTGTCGTCCGCGATCTAAACTCGCTAGACCAGTCGCTGTCCGACTCCTCTGCTCTTATGCAATCAGCATCTGCGTCGGACTGGACGCTGTCCGTGGCGATGGCAGCTTCAGGGTTGCATCCTTCCATCTGGTCGACCTTGACGCGGACCAGAAGCCCGTCTTCAATATCCGATCTTCCCGACATGCCTTCACTGGAGGAGGCATTGAGCATCGGCAAGGTGATCGCCATGGAGCACGAGCCCGGCCATGACCTACTGGAGCTTCAGGATCTGGAGGATGACATACGGAAATCGTTCGAACCCGGAGGACTGCTAGACCCACTCAGTGGATCAAGACGGTTCCGGTGTTTCATCAGTCTGCATCTCGCGGTGGAGGCCGGGCGGTCGGAGCGAGACGAGAGTCAAAGAACGTCCACTCTTCGCGAGCTGGCACTGAAGGAGGTGTCGAGTGTGATTCAAAATGAGGATTTGGTACGTCGGCGGCTCCTGGACCGTTTCTGACCTGCCGCAGGGCTGTGTTCAAGCTCTCGGGCTGTTGGGCCTCATGTCGATCAACGATCCACGGGGGCCGAGTCTCTGGCAGACGGTAGGCGCGGCTGCCCGGGTAGCGATATCAGTGGGGATCCATCGGAAGGACACTATATATCTTCCGACGGTGGCGGGTCTCTTTCCGGATCTGCAGTTGCTTCAGAAGCACAATGAAAGGCGAAGACGCGTCTTCTGGGCCATCTACAGCCTAGACCGCCTGTGCATGTTCACTCTGGGTAGACCACCAGCTCTTCGAGACGAAGACATAGACGTTGAGGTGAGTCTCCTTCCAATGACTCCCTTGTAATGTCGTTAGTATCCTAGCGATCCTGGTGTTCCCGTCGGCATATCCGTCGTCGTCCCCCGTACGGCTGTCGCCCGACACACTCTAGAAGGACGCAAACTTTATGGGCAAATAAGCGACTCGTGTTACGGAGTGTCGGTTTCGCCGGACCGCGCCTCACAGGAGAAGGAGGCTCTGGTCAGGGATCTGGTCGGTCGAACCCAGGCCTGGTATGCGTCAAGCCCTCTGCGAGCGGCCTTTGTGCCCATGTCTGACTGGACGATTCGACGCCAGGTGAGTGAGTCGGACGGTCACCAATCTTACCCCCACAGTCGGTCTGCGATATGCGTTATCATCAGATGATCATGGCTCTCCATCGACCGTCGCCCTTGATACCGCAGATTCCTTCGTCATTCATTCCAACCCTCTTGAACTCGGCCATGACTTCCGTCGAGCTCTACGACCACTACTCTACCCAAAAACGAGTCCTGGTCAACTGGGTTCATCTGCACCAGCTCTTTACATCCTGTACATCGCTCGTGTACTGTTTCCGCGAACACTCCAGCCGACCGGATCTAGTGGACTATCCCAGCGATGTAGTCCAACGCTGGACCGCGCGCTGCCGAGCTCTGTTGGCCAAGTTTAGCCCGAAATGGCCGCAGAGTGAACGGTACCAGGCCATGTTTGACGACCTCGCCGCTCCTTTCGGCGTGGAGGGATGCCCTCCTGCGCCTACAGGAGATATCGCCATTCAGGAGCCATTGGACGTGTCCATAGCTGATCAGCATGGGCCCATCGACTTCCCGATATGGTCCGAAAGCGCGATCAACACCTCGCCCTCACAAGTCATGCGGGGTTTTTGGGGAGACGTATCGAGTCTGAGCGACCAGATGTAGTGTCCCATGTATACACTCATGCACTCTCACTGGGGTCGTCGTCCAGGCGAGAACCAGCGTCAACCCGGTCAGTTCAGTCATGCATCCCGAAAGCTCAACCTTATCCAGTCGGACACAGCGCCGAACCAGACGGGACCTGGCTCAGATACTATAGCCGGACGGACTCCGTCCGCAGCCCAAGCGTTCCTCACAAGACCCTGACTACTGTCGCCCTCTGCCACGTCCTATATATTCGAGCGCCGGTCCAATCGCACGACGGCAATATCGTCCCACGGCACCATGTCCAGCACCATCGAAACGCAGGCGGCACAGGAGGTCGCTGTAGCGCTTCCCGCAGCCACGGAGGAGAAGTTCCGGGACATCGATCACAAGATCGCCGAAGTTGCTGATGAGGAGACGGATCGCCAGGCCCATCTCGGGGTGGATCAAGTTCTCACGCCAGAGGAGATCGACAAGGAGCGCAAGTTTCTTCGCAAAATCGACTGGCACATTGTGCCGTTATTGATGATCACCTATGGCGTACAGGTGAGCGTCCATACATGTGAAGTTGCTGACTCAAAGTACTCGGACAAGATCTCCCTGTCATCCGGCGTTGCGTTTGACCTCACGGCTAACGCCGGACTCGTCGGAAACGACTTTGCATGGCTCTCCACTGGTTTCTACTTGGCCTACATGATCTTTGAATTCCCGTTCGCGTGGGTTTTGCATCGCTTGCCCTTGGACCGTGTTCTTGCATACACTGTAATCGGCTGGGGCATCTGTGTGATGTGCATGGCTGCGTGCAGCAACTTTGAGCAACGTAGGTTCAATGAGCATCAACGAGGCTGACCCTAGTTATGGCTGTCCGTACCCTTCTGGGGATCTTGGAGGCCCCCGTGACACCCGGCTTCTTGGTCATTGTCACGGCATGGTATCGGCGTGAGGAGCAAGCGCTTCGCTCGCTGTCTTTTTTGTGGGTGAAGTTCTCCTGGAACGAGCCCTGACAGGCAGTGCGATGAACAGTTTCTTCTCGTTCTTCATTCTCCTCATCAATTACGGTGTGGGCAAGGCTGCGGTCGGTAGCAGCATTGCTTCTTGGCGAGCAATCAATCGTGCGTCTAGTGACTGGAACCGAGTTCCACTTATATCGAGTTCCACTTATATGCGCAGTATTCCTCGGAGCTCTCTCCCTCGTCTGGGGCATTATCCTTTGGTGGACGTTGAGCACGCCTGTCGACGCCAGGTGGCTGACTCCCGAGGTGAGCCTCGACCGTGTGCTCCACGGCTAATAGTCAGGAGAAAATATATGCGCATGCCCGCTTGGTCAAGAACAACACCGGCGAGACGGCGGCTGGGACCGAGTTCAAATGGGCGCAGGCGCTCGAGTGCTTTGTCGACCCCCAGATCTACCTCCTCATGATCTTTACACTGTTCTCGTCCTGCGCCTCTGGGGGCTTCTCGACCTTCTCGACTTTGATTTTGAAGTCGTTCGGCCTGAACACCGAGCAAACTATCACCTACCAGCTGCCGTGGTATGCCTTCCAGTTCGTTGTAAGTCTAACAAAGGCAGATCTCCAGCTGAACACCAGGGCACCTGCTGCGTTGGATTTGCTGTGAACAAATGGCCGAACAAGAACATAAAGCTTTGCATTGCGTTCGGCCTGATGCTTCCTGCGATCGTCGGCATCTTTCTAGAGGGTCTGCTCGGGAACGATAAGCGCTGGGGCCGTCTGGTGGGTGGTACCTCTGTGACGGGGAGCTGAGGACGAGGTCGGATTCTGGATCACGGGTACCTACACACCTGCCGGATTCATCCTGTGGTCTACCACGGGTCTCAACGTCGGCGGCCGTACCAAGAAGCAGGTGGCGCAAGGTCTCGTCTTCTTCGCCTGGTGCCTCGGATTCGTCATCGGCCCACAGGCTTTCCAGGCGTCGACCGCTCCCAATTACCGTCCTGGCCTCATTTTCTGCTGTTGTTGCTTTGTTGTCAACGAGATCATCCTCGTCACATGGTACATTTGGGTCCGTAGGGAGAACGCCCAGCGTGACAAGCGAGCCAGGGACATGGGCATCACCGCCGAACAGATTGCCATCGAAGGTGCCCTGTTTGGCTTGCAGGACATGACTGACCGACAAGTGGGTCTCGAGCGCGCGTAACAACACTGATGATACCAGAACCCGCATTTCCGATACAGCTATTGATTTGAGACGGAGTGTAGGGGGTTTGCTCTGGCGTATGAAAATGGCCCGGCTTTCTTATAACGAGTTTCCGTTGTCTCGAAGTAGATTGTGCGAATATCACAGTGCGGGTTTCATCGCGAATATGCAGTCGACCTCCAGGTGGTGATGAACTTGCCCATCTCTTATCCATCCCTTCTCTATCCCCTTCAAATATTGGACTGACTATCCATCGGGAGTTGGTTCTAGCGACAGTGCTCGTGCAGCATGGGTATCATGTCGTCTTCCTCGTCGTTGAGCTTCGGATTCGGATACCCGTTCATCGGCCGGGTCCGATGGTACCGCTGGGCGCCTTTCCGGATGAACGGCAGGGCGGACCAAGCCGCAATACATGAATTAGTGCTTTTACCCGTTGAGGTGAAGTCGGCTCAGCCCCGCCACCGCGGGGTGGGTACTTTTGCTCATGAACTTGGCGGGGTTTCTCCGCAACCGCGCAGCATCCCTCGCGAGTCCCAACGGGCAAATCCGCTGGGTGAGGTCCTCGCGGCTGTCTCCGATGGCTCGGTGATGTAGACGGCGGACTGTGTCCGCAACTCATCAGTGTTGTGTTCGGCTTGTATCCACTCTGGCAGCAAAAGTCAACCCATGTGGCCCGATTTTCAACCATTGAAATGGTCATGTTGTCGCCGCCTTTGTGCCTCCACACTCTCCTACACAACCATGACCGTCCAAACCGTACCCCAGCTCGTCACCCTCCCGGCCACAGCGCCCATTGAGGACATCTTCGCTGTCCTCCGCCGCGATGGTACAATCGTTCTCTCCGAATTTGTGAGCTTTACAATCACGGCCATGCGCTGACGGAACAAAGGCTACCGACGAGGAGATTGAGGCGCTCAACGCCAAGGCAAAGCAGCACTTTGACCGCACCGAGAGCGAGGGCCGCGAGCATGACAACTACAACAAGAACAAGAACTTTCGACCAAAGGGGACAACGGGGGCTTACGGGCTCTTCTCCGCCGCCCCCGAGGAACTCTCCAAATTGTGGGGGCGAAAAATATTCCTGTCAGAAGCAGGCTAATCAGTTTAGACTGCAACGCAAGGTTTGGGGGAAGTGATGGACGAGTTCCTGACCCACAGTGAGTGTGTCGAAGCTTGGCACCGTGACGTCCTCAGTCTGATCCCCGTAGCTACATGGGACGTACGTAACGAGTGCCTACGGGGGGGATAACCTTCGCTAAGGGCAATCTCGCAGTGGTTGGGAGACGAGAAGGTCACACGGACCAGCAGCTGTGAGTTGTTCGAAGAGGTACACGGGCCGCCCTAA
The DNA here is from genome assembly GCA_003942215.1 of Saitozyma podzolica. Lineage (NCBI taxonomy): Eukaryota > Fungi > Basidiomycota > Tremellomycetes > Tremellales > Trimorphomycetaceae > Saitozyma > Saitozyma podzolica. Next base: position 1,763,186 of record RSCD01000001.1, read on the forward strand.
TCGTCTGGCAGACTATCTGTACACAAGTGTCGGCTACAAAGTCAGTCCCGGCTCGCGTCTACAGGCGCTACACCGGTGAGTCTATGATTTGCGAGCCTTTTCTGATTGCCTAGGGATCTCAATTCGTGCGGCGTGCAGCGGACAGGACCTGAGACACCGCCCAACGGAGGTGAGCGTCCCCCTCTTAGATGGGCTGACGGCAGTCTCCACGTTCATCGCCGGCTGCGACACGACCGAGCGAAACGGGGCCACTCGTGTTTGCCCTGGTGAGTGTTGTTATGATGTCAATCCTGATGCGCCAGGCTCCCACCTCTGGCCTCAGGACCGCCATCCCACCCAAGCCGATACCGCTCCCATTGTGATGCAGAAAGGGTCGCTGGGCATATTCCTCAGCAACTGCTTCCACGGCGCGGTGAGGACTTCCCCGACGGGTTGATACTCATTCACAGGGTGCCAATGCTTGCGAGCCGGATGATCCCGACGCGCTTCGAATCATCTACGGCATCTTTTGTTGCGTAAGTCTCATCGGCAGGATGCCATGCTCACGTGTCAGAGGGACAACTTCCGCCAGCAGGACAACACTGCGCTATATTTCGAGCCCGAAGTTCTCAAGAAGATGACACCCAAGACTCTCCGACTTCTAGGTTACTACAAAGGTCGGACTGGCGGTGGTGGATATCTCGGTCGGGACCCAGTCGACCAGTGGGAGCCACTCCAGGGCTACACGGGGGGCGAGTGGTTCCCCAATACAGAGTGACCTCTAATGCGAAATGTTTACCAGGGTCGGGTATGGCGGGTTACGGGAGAACTAGCAAGTGATGGGAAAAATGTAGGAGTCGAAGCACCATGGAGGCCTAGGTCGCGGGTCCACTCGATCGCGTACTATACTTACGTAGTTGTGAGACGCCGGTCCCGTAAAAGGCCAAGTCTGTAGTTGGATCGGGGAAACAAGCTGGCGCATGGAAACCACGTATCCGCATTGTATGATATGATCCAGGCAGCGGGAAAGGATTTCGATTCCGTCATCAGTTTTTCACATTGCAAAGGGGCCCACTGCGCCTCTGCGCGTCTGTCTGGTCTGCGATGACTAGGACAATAACATCACAGCGGTGCCAACCCATTGAGAACTATCGTCGTTCGCCTACTCCGCGATCCTTCGCACTGACCTCTCAAAACCCATACCCTGTCTGTCGAGCTAGAATATCCGCGGCTGTATCAAGGGATGGGCCGGGTGTCTTGACAGGACCAAGTGCAGCTATCACACCACGTAGATGAACATGGGGTTCCTTGCCTCTGTCAGTCCAAAATTGCGCTGCTCGATCCCTGCATTTCACTCACTCAAAGTCGGTGAGATCATCGAAAGCTTAGTCAAAGAGAGCAGCTTCACTCTTGCCTTGCGCGGCCAGCGAGGCGCGAAGCTCCTCGCGGTATGCAGCGGCTTCTTCCAGCGACATGATTGACATGTCCTTGAGGTCCGCCGGAAGACCTAGCTCGACACGTTGGGCGGCTTTACGGCGGTTCAAAAGCTTGAGATACGCTCCCATGCTTATAACGAGCACAAATAGAGCGGCCCAACAGATGATGTTTGCGGTGAGGCCGGAGTGGTAGTACGGTGCTTGCCAGGAGAAGTAGAGCTGGGGTCCAACGATCTGAGCTGTAAGCAACGGAATCCCGACCTTGTCATGTGTCGCTTACTTTGCCGATACACTCTGGGACCCAGTCAGCTCTCCATGCGGTCAAAGCAATCCCGGTGTCAAAGCCCACTCACGTCCGACGAACAAGGTCGCCGTGGTGACCACACGCTTGGCGGTACCTGCCGCATTCAGGTTTGCCCACGAGTAGAGCATTGGTTCTATCGCTTCAGCAAGCGTACCTGGGCGATTTCTGGGAACTCACGGAGGCCCGCATACAGATACAGCACATAGTAACAACCCATGAGCTTTGAAACACTGGATATGGGGTGGCGGTCACGTCGTCGCTGCAAACCATGGTCGGATTAGGGGGTCGGATTGGGGGGTCAGATTGGGGGGTCACATTGTCCCCGCAAACAACGGTTGAAACAGGGGGTCAGATCGGGGGGTCAGATTGGTTAGAGTCAAGACCTGTGTTCATCATCACCGGGTGAGGTTCTACCAAGAGCCCACGGCCAACCTATCTTAAACACCCAAGTATGCGGGATTGAAACGTGGGAGAAGGTCGGGAGGAGGAGAATGCGCCAAGTGCAGCCGACAGTACGATGACCTGCTGGAACACATCCGCAAGAAGCACAAGGGTGCACGGTTCACGGAGGATGAGGTGGATGGAACGGGACTGCTGCCTTCCGCATGTCGGGCGGTATTGTCCAATGCTCGTGGGCTGTCGCATCACCAGAAGCGAACGATGTGTGTGGGCTTGGAGGAGACAAGGAGGACAAACGCCATGGTGCCAAGCACATTGCCCCAGCCTGTACCCGACTCAGATGCCATCTCAGACATCATCATATTCTCTTTAAGCCATCACTCGAGGGTCACGCATGTATCCGACACACAGCCGTCCCGGGTGCTGGACACGCCTCACGAGGAAAGCCAAGACGCGGCGATGCTGGACTGGGATGCGGACTACGAAATGAGTCGAGACGAGGGGAGGGGTTCGACCTACCAAACCAGCGCAGCACAACCACCGACAACAGCCAACGGGAGGCATTCCAACACCGAACGCTGAGGTCTACGACCGCAAGACTGGCCAGGAGCAGCGTGACCAACACGCCGCCTACTTCATCCCCTCCCCGGCCATCACCCACCTATGTGTCCGCACCCCCACAATCCACCCCGCCGCCCCCATCCACCCCACCGCCTGACTCCCCCTTCGACCGCTTCCTCTCGCTTGGTGAGATGCCTACAGTGCACAAGCCGCTGTCGGTGCCATCAGCCGGGAATGGATGTGTGGAGCGCCTTGCTGAGGCCGATTTGGCCGAGCCGAGTGACGACACCCACTTAAACATCCTCGCCCTGCCCAAGGCCGGACTTGCCCCGGGACTCAAGCAAGGACTCAAGGCTCGACTGGAGCGGTACCCTCGAGTCAACTGGCCGAGGCCCGAGCCGAGTGATGGCACTGTAGCCAGGACTACGACAGCCGTCAAGGACGTGGAGAAGGGACGGCTGGGCAGCGCTACGAGGCCGCTCGCAGGGACGGCTGCTGTGGCCACCGTAGACAACGAGGTGGTCGCAGCCCTCCAAGACAAGCACCCGGCAGGGACTGAGGACCCATTTGGCCCGACCGACGGCCCAAGCTCGGGGACATCCCCTCGGAGGAGGAGATCATGGCCGCCTTCAAGACCTTCAAGCCAGACACCTCGCCGGGCCTTTCGGGGTGAACGCACCACCTGTTGGCCACTGCCTTACGGGTGCCCGCATTCCACAAGGCGATCCACACGCTCGCTGGTCTCATCATAGCTGGGTCAGCTCCCGGACAGGCGATGCTATTTGCCAGCAGGCTCACACCTCTACGCAAGCCAGACGGTGGGCTCCGCCCCATTGCCGTTGGAGACATGATCTACAGGCTGGCGAGGCCATCGTCCGACACTCCAACCGACGTGACTTTCTGCTGCCGTACCAGTTTGGTGTCGGGAGCAAGGGTGGAGTGTAGCCGGTGGTAAGGGCAGTCGATCGTGCTCTGGAGGGAAGCCTGGACGGACCGTACACCCACCTCACCTCGCTCGACTTCAGCAACGCATTCAATACCGTCGACAGGAGGGACATCGCCGAGGGACTCCGCCAGCACGCTCCCAGCCTCTATCGGGCTGGGAGATGGGCATACGTCTGCACTTCCAGCCTTGTGCTTGGCTCACCCGAAGGGAGACACATCATCAACTCGGCACAAGGAGTCTGGCAGGGGGACCCGATGGGATCGCTCATGTTCTCGCTCGGGATACACTCACTGCTCAGAGACCTGGCGTCCGCCCTCGGCCCAGACCGACTCATCCTCCCCTACCTCGACCACATCTACATCCTCAGCCCGGATGACAAGGCACTGGAGCAGACGCTGGCCTTCTTCGATGAGAGGCAGCCAACCATCCGCCTCAACCCGGCCAAGTGCAAGTCGCTTGCGCTTGAGGATATCCGGACCAACGGCCTTAGGATGCTAGGGACATGCGTGGGAGCACGTGCTGTCAGAGAACAGTTCCTCCAGGAGAAGATCGACCACGAGGCTGCAACCGTCGCCAAGCTCATCAACCTGCCGCACCAGCATGCCCTCCTAGTCCTAAGGGTCTGCGTGCAGCAGAACCTACGGCACCTGCAGCGCTCTCTCAAGTCAGACAACCTAGTTCACCTATGGGACAAGATCAACACCACCCTGCGAGAAGCCGTGGCCAGGATCCGAGGCCTCCCGTGCCCCACGGACCAGCTAGATGCCACGGTCATCTCCCTCACGATCAAGATGGGCGGGTTGGGTATCCTGTCCTACAAGGCGGTAGCACCCCACGCCTACACCGTAGCATCAGAGGTTGCCCACACCACTCTAGCTCCCATCTTCACCCACGAAACCCTCCCGGACAGTACCCAACCTACCACCCAACACCAACGCTGCCAGGATATCTTTACCGGGAACAGGGATGGCTGCTTGGCTCGCTGACTCCAGAGCAGGCCAAAGCAGTCGTCGAGGCATCCTCCGAGCTGGGCAGGGTCTGGATCACCACGATACCATTCCAGCCGTCTCTCCGCCTCACCAACTTTGAGGTCACGGCAGCCCTCCAGCTACGTACCCTGGTCAGCGAGCGAGAGGCCCACCGTACCAACTGCGGGGAAACAAACTTCTTCGGTCACCCCCGAGGTCTGCCTCCAGAGGAAATTCAGGAGGGTAGCCCGACACGAGGGAGCCAAGCACATCATGGGACAGGCCCTTGCCTCGACCCCTGGTAAGAGAGTCCGACTTCAACCCCTCGGCCACCAGACCAGCAGACGCAATGACATCCAGGTATTCTCTCTGCTCGGGTCTCAGGCCACGGGGCTAGCCAATGCCGAGTACGATCTCACAGTTGTCTCCCTGGCAAACAAGGATGCCCGTGCCACAAAGCTCCCGAATCAGGACAGCGACCCATACCGGCTGGCCAACAAGTACCTCGACTCTGTCGCCGATCACAAGATCCGCCACCGCCCAACCAGCAATCTCCCCTTCCACCCCATCGTCTTCTCCCTCGGCGGCATGATGAATGGCAGCACCACGAAGGTCTTCGCCTCCTGGAAACGGGTAATGACCCGCAGGGCATACAACCTGATGCTCAAACGGTTGAGCCTTTGTCTGTTGCAGGCGAGGGTTCGCAGCTTTGAGCTATAAGGCTTTCATACCACCGTAGAACTCCGTAGATCAGACAGACACGATATGCACCCCCTAACCCCCTAACCCTGCGGCATAGGCGTGATTTGCGACGGTCTTATGGGTCTGGATCCAAGTCCGCCCATCTTGATTACACAGAGATGAGTGCGGCATCCAAGTGGTCGGTGGGGCGTAGGAGGCCTTTGATCCTGGTTACCGCATCGCGTAGGATGGCATCTAGCCTGTCCCAGACGGGGATGAGGTCATCGGACTTAAGAGAACGCTGCAGGTTCTACAGGTTCTGCTGTACGCACACCCTCAGGACAAAAAGGGTGCGCTGGCGGGGCAGGTTGATGAGCTTGGCAACGGTGGCGGCTCCGTGGTTCATATTCTCAAGGAGAACTGCTCCCTGGCCCTGTGCGCTCCCACACAGGTTCCCAACATCCTGAGGCCATTGGTCTGGCGATTGGTCCGGATGTTCTCGAGCGTAACCATCTTGCACTTGGCGGGGTTGAGACGGATGGAGGGCTGCCGCTCCCGAAAAGGGTTAGAAGCGGAGAGTGCAAATAAAGTGGGCAGCTAATGCGACGAAAAGATGTCTGTCGGATGTGCCGAATCTGTACTGGAATGTTACTCTGATAGACCGTTCCGTGGACTCAGCGCTTCCGATTCTGACGTCTGCCATCTCTCTCAAACGTTCTTCTGCAGCAAGTGTCCTGGGCCTTGAGATTCAAACCAGCTCTTGCAAGGAGCCTTGTACAGCACCACGGCGACAATGGTCACCGGAAGGCGACGCGGTTAAGAAGCCGCGGACCGTTATTGATCGATGTGGAGGCCCTGGCGAACTAGATCTCCTCCGGGTCAAGACCAGGAAAGAAAGGGACTGCGCCTGATTGGGAACATCCAGCTCATGACGAGTCTGGGAGGTTAGGACTTGAGCCTTGCATTGAGCTGGAGTGTTGTTACATATATGAACTCGGGCCCTCAAAACGAATATTCCGGGACTCGAACCCGGATCTGCGCTGTGTTACCATTACACTAAACACCCGAGGGAGCATTGCTAACAAGTGTGTATCGGTTGTCCAACTGTCTCTAAGTCGGCTCAAGAGACTCACTTGGAACTCGGCTCCGGTCCAAGGGCCCAGATTCAGAAAGCCGGGTACGCCATCATTAGAGTACATTTCAGGATATTTGATTTCGGTGTGGGTCCCGTCAGAGCTCGACATGACTTCCCATGACGGCTGTTGACCAAGGCACTAGGCACCCCAGGCCCCCGAATACTCTTCGGGACAAAGCGACTGGACCATGTGACATACAGCCCGATGCTCAAACGCTGGAGCCATTGCCTTCGCCAGGGACCGCAGCTTAGAGCTATAAGGCTTCATTCCACCATAGACCGTCGTAGACCAGACGGAGGCGCTATGCACAATCTACCCCCTGATCCCCCAAGTCGCCTTTATGCAATCTCGTCGATCAGAGGGATGGTCATGGAATACCAAATCGGCTTGGGCGGCCACCTGGCGTCGGGTTCGTAGCTGACCACGAACCTGTGCTCCCCGCTGCCAACCTCTGCTGTCATGTCCCCAACCTGGACTAGAGCGGTCGTATTGGGGGGCACAATAGCTTCCACCACGAGCTGATCGTCCCGAATACCCCAGGAGCACTGCACTATACCGAACGGGCTCAGATGCTTGACCTCGGCGGAGGTGAGTGTTCCGCCGGGACGTGGTGCGATGAGAATCCTCTTCCAGCCGGGTTCGATCGGAGAGATGCCTCCGACAGTCCGGTGCAGGAAAGCCGCCACCGCTCCGAAAGCGTAGTGGTTGAAGGAGGTCATCTCGCCTGGGTTGATGGAACCATCGGGCCGCATGCTGTCCCAGCGCTCCCACTACGAGTGGCGGAACATAAGTCTCGACACAGTCAACCGTCATCCCATGGGCAACTCACGACGGTAGTGGCTCCCATGCTCACGCAGTACAGCCAACTCGGGCATTGCTTTTCCTGAAGCATTCGGTAAGCGAGGTGCAGCTTGTCGTTGTCGGCCAGAACATCCAAGATTAGAGGGGTTCCGGCAAACCCGGTGCCGACTTTGAAGACGTTGGCTCGTACGAGCTCGTCGAGCCGACTTGCAGCCACCGCACGCTGGGATTCGGTGAGCAGGTTGAACCGCAGACTCAATGCCAAGGCCGTCTGCGAGTCCGACACGGTCCTGCCCGCCTTGGATACATAGTTGTCCGCGTAAGCCGCCGCCAATCGCTGATACTCTGATTTGAACCGCTCGGCCTCGTTTTCTTTGCCGAGGGTGGAACATATTCGCGCCATTGTCCGGGTGACATGGACAAGGTAGGCATTGGCGACAAGCATCGGGTCGGTGCGACCGTCACCAGGAAAGTCGGGCCTTCAATTCGGTTAGGGGGTCTCACAGTGCCGCTCTCCCCCAGACAACTCACGGGGCTGAAGGATCCAACCAGTCCCCGAGTTGGACGATAGCGGGGTTCGGCTGGCCCCATAAGCCTTGAGCGTTCCTTGGGATTCCCTTCGTCAACCACGCAAGCATGCTCTCATACTGCTGTTCCAGTATCCGTTTGTCGGCGAAAGCCTCGTACAGGTCCCACGGGCTGAGCACTACGACGTCTCCCCAGACAGCCAATGCGATGGGGCCTTTGGGACCTCCTTCGAGTCGGAATCGTTTCATAATGTTGGGAACGAACAACGAAGGCTCGTTGTGGACGATCTGCTCGGCCGCGAGGTCTTGAAGCCAGCCTTGCAGCATGCTGTGGGTGTCATAAAGGAAGTTTGCCGTCTTGCAGAAGACTTGAAGATCTCCAGTCCACCCTAGCCGCTCATCCCGCTGGGGGCAATCGGTAGGTAGCCCCACGAAATTCCCTCGCATGCCCCATGTCACATTTTGATGGAGCTTGTTGATCAGAGGGTGGGAAGATGTGAACCAGCCAGTACGCTCCATATCGGTGTGAATGACGATCGCAGTAACAGCCGTGAGATCAAACTCGCCCACCCATCCATCGATCTGAAGATACCGGAAGCCGTGAAAGGTGAATCTTGGCTCCCAACCGTCCAGCGAGGTACGCTCCGTGCCGCAGAAGATGGTATCCTGGCACTTGGCGATCCTGAGGGGCCTGGTGCCCAACTCTCCGTGCTCCAGGACCTCGGCATGGGAAAAGACCAATTTATGACCCAATGACGTTCCTCGCGGTCCCCGGTTGATGCGCACCCAGCCGACCAGATTTTGACCGAAATCAACGACGAGTCGTCCGGAAGGCGTGGTGACGAGTGCCTTTGCCGTGACCTCCTCCATTCGCCGGATGGGGGCGAGGTCGGGCGAGAGTTTTGCCGCCGGGAAATCGAGGTTCTTCACCGACTGCCATACCGAAGTCTGTTCACCGAGCACCCTGGCGTCATACACCTCGCCGTCGTAGATCTCGGCAGTCAGTATCTCGCTCGGGGCCCACTTCCATGTCGAGTCGGTCTTCACCACAACCTCTTCTCCGATCATGAGCTGGGCGAGGAGCGCGGGTTCCGTCCCATACAAGTTTCTTTTGCCGCCCAGAAATCCCAGACGCCCCGAGTACCACCCCTCGGCGACAAGTCCACGGATGACGTTCTTTCCGGTCTTGAGGAGTGGGGTGACATCAAAGGTTTGAAAATACAGCCGATGTGCGTAGGAGGTCCACCCGGGCTTGAGAACCTGAGTGCCAACCGTCTGCCCGTTTAGCTCGATGTCGTAGAGTCCAAAAGCGGTGACGTATAGTCGAGCGGGCCCCACAGAAATTTCTTGCACTTCAAACTCTTGAATAACGTAGAATGGGCGCTTTGGATTGTCGATTGCGTGCTCGGTTGCGGATATCATCTCCCCTCGCCAGTCCGACCGATGGAGGAGTGAGGCTTCGACCCGGGAGCTGTGCCAGCCCGTCTCAACGCCGTCAGCTCCGTTTGCTTTGACTGACACAATCGCGCTCTCGCGGGACTGCAACGCTGCGGGGGGCCATGGAACGAGGTTGGACTGGGCCGACTCGACGTGAAACTCTTCGAAGACGGAATTGTCTCTCTGGATACGAATGTCGTACGACTGCTGCAGCCAGTTTTGGGCCGAGCCTCCAAATCTCCATGATATCCTTGGGGAAGCGACACCGATACCGAACCCATCGACGCTGTGTTCGAAGGAAACTCTGTCAATGTGCAGAGAGTTGATTTGAGCCGAGTCGGTGGCGGTGGTGGTCTGCGGAAGTGCCCCGTCAGTCAAAGCACCGGCCGTATGAGTGACTTGGGATGAGTGACTTGGATGGGTGGCTACTGCTCACCATCCTTGTCTATCTTCACGTTCAACACGCTGCGCCGAAGGATGATTGACAGTTAGACACTTCCAAGAGCATGCATGATGTAGCAGCAAAGCCTCCATCCTGACCGGCGTTTGCGGTTTGGGCCGTTTCTCGTGGCCGGCGGATAGGGGCAGTGTGACGGCCATTAGGAGAATTTTACCTTGAGGGGCTGTTGCCGCGACAAATACCCGTACGGCTAATAGGGCAATTTGGCCAAATTGCGGATATGAGGGAGGCGGAGGGGACAATTTCCCACCCGGATTGACGGTCAGAACTTGTCGGGGGCACCGGACAACTCCCATGGGGCTTTGGGGCACTCACAGCGGAACCCGAAACTTCTCCAACAGAAACGTCTCGACTTTGTGGTGCAATCGGATGGTTGATGAGCCGCTGCACAGGACCCCCTGGACGAACATCAGACCGCCGACAGTTACCAGGCAAGATATAAAGCTCCGACTGGATCGGGGCAGAATATCTTCTTCACACCTGCACCCGGAGCGCATTGCATCCACCTTCAGCCGTCCAACACGCAAAGCCCATCGATCTCACAATGCCTAGCATCATCAATGAAGACATCAAGGTTGATGTCACCATGCACGAGGAGCAATCCGGTCCTACGCTAGTCGAGGACTCGACACCCGAGTACCTGTCCTGGTCTCTGACAACCACGTACGCCAAGTTTTGGAAATCTGTAACGTATTGTATCCTTGTGATCTTTGGAGCGGTCTTCGATGGCTATGCCTTGACCGGTACGTCATCCAAGCAGAACGGCGTGACACTGGTCGTTCGCTGACGATAACGCCTACTCCAGTACCTGGTAATCTGATCGCCCAAGCCGCCTTCGTTAAACAATTCGGCACTGTTATTGGACCCGCCGGCGACCTTGAACTCAACGCTCTGCATGTGTCTGCGTGGGGAGCCCTCTTAACGTGAGTGCGACGGAGTTTGTGTGGCGGCACTATCACATCTCTGACAACATTTGTAGCGTCGGCCAGATCGTGGGTATGGGCGTGGGGCCGTTCATTAGCGACTGGATGGGCCGAAAGGTCGCCATGTGGGGCCTCGCCGTGGCGTTGGTGGTGGCTGCGGTGCTCGAGATCGCCGCTCGGGAGTGGCGGGTTTACGCCGTTGCGAAGTTGTTCGCAGGTAGGTTTCGGCATGGATCGCAGAGTTTTCAGGGTGATGGTGCCGAGACTGATGTCTCCGTCTCACAGGCATTGGCACGGGTATGGTGCAGAGCGGCTTGACGGTCTATGTCGCCGAGGTAGCGTGAGTGACAAGTGCCTTTACCGCGGACCTAGTCGAATGCTCATACTCTCATAGGCCTGCCCGTATCCGCGGAGCGCTTCTGTCCTCGTACAGCCTCTTTTTCGGTGTCGGTCAGATCATAGGATCGGTCGCCCTCAACATCATCGCCGATCAAAACCAATACAGGACAGTCTTCTACTCGGAATTCGCCTTCTTGGGTTTGTTTCTGCCCGCTCTTCTGTTCGCTCCGGAATCCCCCTGGTGGGCTATCCGGAGGGGTAAGAAAGACTTGGCTAAGCAGCAAATGCGAAGGCTGTACTCGAACGTGCCTTCGTATGACGTTGAGAAGGAGTACCTTGTATTGGAGGCTCTGATCGCCGGGGAGGACGGGGCGACTGCTGCCTCTAATTGGAAGCAGTATGCGGAGTGTTTCAAGGGCTCGAATTGGTGAGCGTGGACTTCTGGCCCCTCGAGAGGGCTCATGCTGAGTCAATCCCGTTAGGCGCCGAACGTACATCTCGTTCCTTCCCTTGGCCTTCCAGCAATTCCTGGGCATCGCTCTCTTCTTCGGCTATGCCACCTATTTCTTCGCACTCGCTGGCTATCCGCACCCCTTCCTCGCCTCGCTCATCCAAGGTCTGATCCTCCTTGGTTTCATGTTCCTTTCCTTCTTTGTCATCGACAAGTTCGGACGCCGCCCGCTGCTGCTTTGGGGAGGGGTCGTGATGGCGATTTGCACGTTGGCCACAGGCGCCATCGGTTTCATGGATGTACTGCCAGGCGCCGCACTGGTCGCCCTTACCTGTATCTGGACCGCTTCCTACGCCATATCCGCTGGACCTCTGGGTGAGATCATATCACAAGTGTCCAAGTTGAACGGGGGCTGACCTGCATGACCTAGGCTGGACCTACATTGCCGAAACTCCAACGCCTCAGCTCCGAGCCAAGACGACCGGTATGGCCGCTATTGGTACCTGCCTGTTCGGTCTGATATTCAACTACACCGTTCCCATTATGCTGAGGTATGTTAAACTGAAAACACGGACATCCTCGCGGACGATCAGCACTTGTCGCTGATGTGACCGTATCCTCGACAGCGCTCAACAGGCCAATTGGGGACCCAAGATAGGGCTCTTCTTCGGCGGCCTAACACTTCTGGGGCTGGCGGTTCTTTACTTCTTGGTGCCCGAAGTAAGTCCGATCCCGCTCCGTGACCGATTACTCGCTCGCCTCCTGACACGTCCGCCCAACTATCAGACCAAAGGACGTACGTATCCCCAACTCGACGAGATGTTCCAGGCCAAGATTCCCGCTCGCAAGTTCGGTACCTATCTTTGCCAAGGCCAAAGCAGAGGGCATGCGGCTGTTGAAACGGCTTGAAGAGACCGAAAGATGGTCATCTGGGCGGTGGCATGGACGGATGACATAGAGACTGAACGGCAAATGGAAAGCAAAGTTTCTTCCGTACCGGAATGGATGCAGCTCCGGTTATCGTCCTGACGGTTCATCACGCTCAGATATTGATCATTCACTGACCTGGACTTCTGGCACGGTGTGCGCTTCGCGGCGTCCCTTCATGTACGTGTCTCCAGGCATAGAGAGTGCCATCCATCAAAAGAAGACGCCTGCCCAGACTCGACACTGCTGGTTTGGTCTCCAACTACACCACTGTGTAATAGTGCTGCTCAGCGCCGGGTATTTCGTCAACGCAGCTACAGGACCTCCGACCCGCCATAGAATTCTGACCTAATCAATCACAATGGAGTAAAGTCTACTCCTGGATGCTGCACAAGTCATTGCAGTGTTGCTGTTTTTTTGCCCGAGAACCAGGAAACGTTGGCTCAAAGAGGTCGTCCACGTGATGTATCAGTGAAGTGAGCGATATAGAATATTCTTTGGGCTTCAAGCTGTGAAGACGGAGGTGCTCATGGTTCTCTGTGGCTACACTGACAAGTGTCTGTGGCTACACTAACAAGTGTCTGTGGCTACACTAACAAGTGTACCTATACAGTAGCACATCTCACCTAATACCGTCAACCTCCCCGGACCGCGTTGATCCTCGCCAAGTTCTGCTGCCTTTGTGCCTCGAGAAGCGCCGGGATGTCCAGTGTCTTCTCCTTGACCTTTTTCAGAATGGCAGCACAGGCAGGGCTACCTTCGTTGTCGTAAGTGACGTTCCACGTGAACGCATCGGGCATGGGGAAGGGCTCGAGGGCAGGGATGTTCGTTCTGATGCAGGATGTGACAGCTTCTGAGATGATCTGTTGACGTGAATCGTCAACCTTGGTATTCGACGTTGAAGGTCCGTTTCGGGGGCTCACCTCATACCCCTCACGACGAAAATGTACCCCATCCGTGAATATTTCCTCGGGCAACAACCCTTCGCTGAGCGCCTGGTCGATAGGACTCCAAAGATCAACGCCCACCACGGTGTTGTCGTACTCCCCCACGATCTCCAGACAGGCATCCGCATACACTCTCAGAGTGGACGGATCACGCTCTGGCGCCGCACCGGGACCACGACGAACCTGCAGTAAACTCATGAAGTGATCCCACATCTCAATATCGCAAGTCGAGGGTGTCAGGAGGATGAGCTTTGCATCCGGGTGTGCGGAGCGAAAGAAGGCGATGATATCCCGAAGATTTTGTTTGTATTTGTCGAGAGGGACGTGGGCCAACTCGGTGTTGGCACTGTCATTCGTTCCGATGTTGATGGTGATCAGTCGCACCTCACCTTCAGGTACGCCGTTGTAGAAATCATCTCGAAGCTTCTTGAGAAGCTGGCGCGTATTGCTAGCATCTCATTAGCATCATGAGACGAAGTTTCAACCGCCAAATTCCAGTTCAACTTACTAACCGCCGAAACCACGATTCACGACATCCATCTTCCCGCAATACTGTAGTCGATGAGCATCAGCGCGGATTGCATCGCTTTATCACTCGCCCGTCCCTCACCATCTCTGCCAACGTGGCGACGTATCCGTTGGCTTGGGATCCCAACTGACAGATTGAGTCCCCAGTACAAAGGATCTGTGGATAGGGGGCAACAGTGGAGGGTTTCCTCTTCACGGCGATGCCGGGGCTAGCCCCTGGAGAGTTGACCATGACGAGAAGTGTTCCGATGACAGCGGTTTTCTTTAGACTGGTGTGTGAGAGAGAGAGAGCAACAGAGAGACAGAGAGAGGAGAGAAACAGAGCGAGACAGAGAGACAAAGAGACAGAGAGTGACACAGAGAGAGAGTGTGTGTGCGTGCGTGCGTGCGTGCGTGCACGTGTGTGCGTGTATGTGTTTGGGGAGGGTGTTCGACCATACTCGGCAGAATGACAGCGCCGAGAGGAGTTCCGCCGCCGGGCATTTTCATTTGCCAATGGCGGCGAAAAGGACATTTTGAAGACGCAGTGATAAAGCAAGTGACGTGTTGTTATTTCGGCTCGCCGCTGTAGCTGTGCGCTTCTCCGCTTCTGTGCCCATGCTCACTGGTGAGAATCATTACGCTTGCTGAAGGTCTTGGATGAATCCAACGCAGGAATCGTTATCAATTATGGGAAGCGACCATAGCCCGGACTTTTCTCACAGATCAACGGACTCGGCCGTGACTTCGGCGGCCGCGGCGGCGCTGAAGAAAGCGTGAGTTGCACTGCCCCGGCATCCGTTGGCCGTCGTGCTGCTGGGTTGCGCTCACATAGTGTCCCTCGCCCATGTCTTTTGTCCTTGTCGCGTCGCGTCCCACCCGCCAGCTGTGTCTCCTGTCGACACGCCAAAGCCAAATGCAGACGCATCCTTACTGCTGGACCGGATGCCGCTTGCGAGAGGTGTTCCAAGATTGGGACCCGCTGCCAGTTCGCCGTCAGCAAGAAGCGTGGAAGGCGGCCCAAAGACCATCAACAGGAGCCGCTCCCGATGGGGCCGAGACTCCATGCTGTCACTTTGCAGTCTCCGTCCATGGTAGCTGGACGATCACCCCCTCTTTCACAAACCACCCACATCTCAACCGCACGACCTGCACTCTCTGTCTGGCCTCCAACCTCGAGCGGACAGCATCCGCAAGTTCGGGACAACACCTCACAATCTGATCTCACCCTTGCGGAAGCAGGAGCGGGTACATCGCACGCCTTCACCGAAGGAGGTGCATTCGGAGTGATTGGAGGTGTGGCCTACTCTCCCGGCTCTGCACTTGGGGAGTACCGGAAGCACGAGGACCCCATTTCTCAGGGGTACTTGAATGAGCTCGAAGCGCAGCTTCTTCTTGAGCAGTGAGTACACAAGTCGGCCGGACATCACAGACATCCGTCGCTGCATGCTCATCCTTGCATCACAGGTTTCATCTCCATCTGAATCCCATCATCTGCCTGCTTGATCCCATCCTCCATACTCTCGACTTCCTCCGCAGCCACTCCTCGCTCCTGCTATCCTCCGTCTTGACCGTCGCTTCCAAGGTGTTTCGGCCGGACCTGTATCCCGACCTGTGCGTTCACGTCAAAACAGTGCTCGGGCGGGCTCTGGCGGAGGGGACATGCGACATTGGCGTGGTCCAGAGCCTGCTGTTGCTCGTGTATTGGAAGCAGCCGAGGGATAGGACGGGCTGGCTAAAGATTGGAATATGCGCGAGGATGGCTCATCAGCTTGGCCTACATCTTGGCAGGGCTGTGGGAGCCCTACCCGATGAGCGGACGGCGAGGCTTGTGTTCAACGCGGAGCGGACTTGGTACAACCTTGCCTTGTTTGAGAAAGCGTGAGTTCCTTGCTGCACGGCGTCCGATCTTCCTGATGCTCCTTCACTAACCATACTTACGCACATATAGGCATAGCTGCACTTTTGACCTACCCAGCTATATTCCTGACTCTCAGCTGCAAGACTGTGAGGTCTGGGCGAGGGAGAATACTGAATGGCACGTCGGTGGAGACTGGCAGTTGGCATGCAGTCTGTCGTGAGTGGCTCGTGATGGACCTGGCAGGGGCTCCCACTGAAATCGTTCATGATCAGACATCATATTGCACCGCAGCTCGCCCGGATCACGCCGGCCCTATCAGTGGTCCAGCAGACATATGAACTGGATCAACTCGATCGATTCATGGAACACCACTTGCAGCGGTGGTTCTCCACCGAGCGACCTTCTGGACTGCCCGAGACGTCAATGGTGGTGCTTAAAGGATGGGCTCTGGAGGCAGCCTTTCGGGTCAAACAGACACGGCTCGAATTGTTCCCCTCGGACGACGCGAGGTCCAACGCCGTTTTTGCCGCGATTAGCTTCTTGGAACAGATGCAGCTGGTAGCATCATGCGGCTATCTGCGTTTCCTCCAAGACAATGCAGCAATGACGCTCTCGAGGGTTGGCCTGTTCTTCAACAAGGTGCGTGGGGTGTAGTTGCTCTGAATCCGTGTCGTGCTGAAAATCCAAGGTCTTCAGCGACGCACCTCCGGCGCTGAAATCCATCATCGTCCGTAGCATGACCAATGTGCATACGTTTTGCACAGAGTCGGCGAATGGCGATCCAGAGGCGGCGGGCGCCTTGACTGCCAGATTTTTCGGACGGTTGCTTCGGAGCCTCAAGGTGGAGTCAAGAGCACCGTCGCCAGCGCCGCCCAACTCCACTCAAACATCTACGGTCCAATCGGAACCGCAAACAGACTTCCTTTTTGACTTGGTAGGTGGACACCGGCGACAGTCATTGGTCGCTGACGAGTCGCGACATCTTCAGGATACATTCTTGAGTAACTGCAACACCGATCTTGACCAAACCTTGACGCTGGATCACGAGTATTGGGGTCATCTCTTCTACTCAAATGACAGTCAGAACGGCTTCAGTTCGGGTAACCTGCATTCTGGGACACTACCGTAGAAGCCCGGCGTATCGAGACTACTACTGTATGAGACTATGACTTGTGAATGGATGCCCTGAAAAAGTCTGCCAGGAAGCGAGCGCTCGCTTTGGGAGTACGTTCCAGAGCGGGCGAGGTCCTGTCAACATAAGACACACCGTATCTGTTGCCGAATCCGAAGCTCTGAAAATGAAATATCAGCAGTAGCGCCATGTTGTCGAATCGTAGTCGTCACTGCAACCCACCCATTCCCAGTTGCTGTGGGAAAAATGAGAGCCCCCTATTTAGCATGACCCATTCAACATCTGGTGCGAGCCGCCCCACTCACTCTGCGATCGTCCATCCGAAGTAAGCGATACAATTCAAACCGTCATCCTTGACAGCAGACGCCAGCTCCCTGAGATATCCCTCATAGTAGTTGACCCGCTCAACGTCGTTGAGGCATTCCTCCTTGGTCATCTTGGCCTCGTTCTTAATCGAGAACCCGTTCTCGGTGATGAGGAGGGGAAGTCCGGTATGCTTCAAGTAGCGCTGCTGGACGTAGCCCAGCATCTTTCTGAAACCCCAGGGCACTATGGAAACTAAGTGAGACCGGCCCAACACCCCAATGTCGTGTCTCGGATTTCACCCGTACTCACCATCATACAAGAAGAACGGCTGGCCGGGGTTCCCGATTGGCCTCCCTTGCAAATCGTGGTGGGTTTCCTCCACCCCCCCGGTCATCTCGGTATGAGCCACCATCCTGTCACCGGTAACTCTTCTGCCGGTGATATAGATGGAAGAGTACGAGTTGAGGCAAAAGCTGGAGTCGAGACAATCATCCGGTTCAACGTCGCCCCCGATTGTTGTGACAAAACACGCCACTTACTTGTCTGCAGACCCTTTGATAAGCTTGACATCATCCTCGGTCAAGGCCGGGAGGCGATCGCCCAGGTCCTTGGCAACTTCGTCCGGGTACTTCCCGAGGTCTGGAAAATGTTGAATTCATTGGGAATGCAGCAGGCGAGGAAGAAGTATCACTGACAAATCGGGTCCGCGAACTGCCAACCCGGGTTGTAAGTCACGCTCGACATTTGCTCACGCGTCACGCCGTTCCACTCACTAATCCGAAGAAGTAGTCCATTCTCCGCTGACACATGTGTCTGCACTCATCGCTGTCATAGAGCGGTTCGGGCCAATCCGCGCTCTTACACCCTTGAGCGATAGCCGAGATTGCGGCCTGACTGCTACATGTGGACTCACAATGACGATCCCGATGGTGCCCCGCTGCGTCGGCTGATACTTGCGCCGATAGATGTCGACTACGGTTCCATGTGCCCGGAGAAGGGTGTACGCCGCCCTGGTGG
The DNA here is from genome assembly GCA_003942215.1 of Saitozyma podzolica. Taxonomy (NCBI): domain Eukaryota; kingdom Fungi; phylum Basidiomycota; class Tremellomycetes; order Tremellales; family Trimorphomycetaceae; genus Saitozyma; species Saitozyma podzolica. Next base: position 1,781,231 of record RSCD01000001.1, read on the forward strand.
AAAGAAGGGAAAGAAGTTCCAAGTCAGAGTCGCCCTCATATCTTGTATCGATAGACCCACTTCCAGTTATCGACCGCGGGGTCCCAGTCCTTGTACAACCCGCCCATTGTCGGGAAGAAGAGCATGGCGATGGGCTGGGAGCGACAGAGTAGATATCAGTGTCTGAACCGCTCACTGGCTAGCCCACCTCAACATACCTCATTGATAGTCATCCAGGACTTGACCCGGTCTCCCAGCCGTTCGAACAGCAGCTCGGCGTATCTCGCGAAATCGGGTACCATCTCTTCCGGGTTTCTCCAGGAGCCATAAGCCTCATCGATCGCAATCGGTGTGTCCCAATGATAGATGGTCACAAAAGGTTCAATGCCGTTGTCGAGCAGACGATCGACCAGTTTGGAATAATACTCAAGACCGGCTTCGTTTATAGCGTCCTTGCGTCCACCTGATCGGAACAGGAGCAATTAAGCCAGGATCTGACCCCTCTGGACCGCGACTCACCTTTTGGGATCACTCGAGGCCACGAGATACTGAACCTGTAGGCTGTGACTCCGATATCCTTGAGCAACTTGACATCCTGATCGGAGAGATGGTAGCTGTCGTTGGTGACAGTGGGTTCCGATCCATCGAAGATCTGACCGGGGGTCTTTGCCTTGGTGTCCCAGACACTGGGACCTTTACCATCGCTCGCTGCTCCTCCTTCAATCTGCACGGCTGACGAGGCCAGACCCCACTTGAAGGAAGAAGGGAAAACGTCGACTTGGCAAATGGATGAGATGGCCATTATTCCGCAGTTTACTGTAGGTCGCGAGATGCAGTGGGTGATACGAGGAAATTCGAAGAGGATGGCGGTAGGTATCCGCGCCAATTCTCCATTGCTGAAACAAAATACCTTTGGTCCATCCGGAGTATCAATCATCGCAGGAGGCGGAACAATATCCCTCCGTTCTGCTTGGCCTCCGGAAAGTACGTCTGCAAAAGCCCACTTTTGGGCCATTGAAAAAGACCGTAAATGCCCGGGACGCGTCATCTTATACGAGGTCCCTCTTCATCCTTAGGCGAAGAGAGCCCGACGGCGCCAATTCCTTTACCACTAACTTCCAAGCAGCCGTACCCGCCCCACAACATAAACGCCCGTATGAGAATCCTGCCATTAGGATCTGGCATTGAGGCTGCCCGCTTAAGGACAAACGCCGTCAACTCGTCACGTGACAGTTCCGGTCTCGCTTTGGTTTTTTCGCCCTGCGGACATCTTCGTAGTCTTCTCTCTTTTGATGCCCTCTACGTTCCAACATCAATAGGTGACGTATCCCATGTACCGTCCAAGCACAAGTATAGCGAGACGTGGAAGCGTTGAGGAGAGACGTGCAGGTGAAATGGGGGAAGGACGCGAGAGCTCTTACTTTGGGGGGTGCATAGCGTGTCTGTCTGGTCTACGGAGTTCTACGGTGGTATGAAAGCCTTATAGCTCAAAGCTGCGGACCCTCGCCTGCAAGAGGCAAAGGCTCAGCCGTTTGAGCATCAGGTTGTATGTCCCACGTGTCATTACCCGTTTCCAAGAGGCAAAGACCTTGGTGGTGCTGCCGTTCATCATGCCGCCCAGGGAGAAGACGATGGGGTGGAATGGGAGATTGCTTGTCGGGCGGTTGCGGGCCTTGTGGTCAGCAACCGAGTCGAGGTACTTGTTGGCCAGCCGGTGTGGGTCGGTGTCCAGATTCGGGAGCTTTGTGGCACGGGCATCCTTGTTTGCCAGAGACACAACTGTGAGATCGTACTCGGCATTCGCTAGTCCCGTGGCCTGAGACCCAAGCAGAGTGATTGTCTGGATGTCGTTGCGCCTGCTGGTCTGGTGGCCGAGGGGCTCGAGTCTGGCTCGGGTGCCGGGGGTGGAGGCAAGGGCCTGTCCAATGATGCTCTTGGCTCCGTGTCGGGCTGCACGCCAGAATTTCCTCTCGAGGCAGACCTCGGGGTGGCCGAAGAAGTTTGCCTCTCCACAGCGTGCGCAGTGGGCCTCCCGCTCGCCGGTGAGGGTGCGCAACTGCAGGGCAGCGGCAACCTCAAAGTCGGTGAGGCGGAGAGATGGCTGGAATGGCATCGTGGTGAGCCAGACCCTGCCGAGCTTGGATGATGCCCCGACCACAGCCTTGGCCTGTTCTGGGTTAAGCGACCCCAGCAGCGCCTCCTTGTTCCCGCTGAAGATCTCCTGGCAGCGTTCGTGTTGGGTGATAAGTTGGATGCTGTCGGGAAGTGACCCGGGGGTGAGGATGGGTGCGAGGGTGGTGTCCGCCACCTCGGATGCTGCAGCATAGGCGTGAGGTGCGACCGTCTTGTAGGACAGGATGCCTAACCCGCCCATCTTCATCGGGAGGGAGATGATCGTGGCATCCAGCTGGTCCGTGGGGCGTGGGAGGCCTCGGTGTCAGAGACCTCATCCGACCAACGCCGACAATATCCTATTCTACACCACCGCCGACTTCTATCATTCCAACCTCGAATACATTGTGGCCCACCGACGAACGATCTCATGCCGGCCCGCGCGATCGAATACCATGGACCACGACCCACGAACGTTCTCATGCCGGTCCGCGCGATCGAATACCATGGACTACGTATCGCCCTTCGCCGAGGTTCTATGATAGACGACCGAGACCAAGCCCCACTCGAAAATACGCCATCGCAGTCGACCAAGGACACCACTCGACGAGATTCTTATTGTTCTCAAAAAGTAGGCGCCACTCGACGAGATTCTTATTGTTCTCGAGGATACCGACATCCCGAGTCAGGGTCGAGTTCCCGTACGAGACCGAGGGCACGACGTCGTTTATTGTTCTCGGGAAGATGCTATCGGTCTCGGGGATAGACGAACGCATTCGAGAGTATTCTACGGAGAGAATCAGAAGGGCGGCATGGGATATATAAGTCGTAGCAGTGGACGTCGTAGAGAACCTTGAGAACTCCGAATTGTAGTCCCATAGACTTCTATACTCGTATTCTCCACACCTCCTTATTCTATTCTATCCGACTTGCATTCTTGCATACTCGAATCTGAACATAGCTTCTTCGGCCAAACCTTGACTTAGCTATCACGCAGGGACTATCTGTTGCGTCTCTGGCGCAATTGTGGGTCTTTGGGAACCATGGTCATCCCGCACACCCGCTCACGCCCGGGTAACTGCGGGATAAGACGCCACGGGTCCTCTTGGCTGGCAGTTGCTGTCACACCACAAGTCAGATCTTAGTCCCCTTCGCCTTGGTGGGTAACTCACGGCCACCTGCGACCAGGCTTTCATGCACTGCAGGGACCGGCGCACCCGTGACCCCCTCTCTTCCTCGATGAATGCGCCTACATCCGAGAAGCACGTCGCGAGGGAAAAGCCATGACTACACCGAAGGAGAGCCAGAAAACATTACGGATGCGTCCCCTCCATACACCGCCGGTGTAGTTCGTGACGTGTGATTGAGAGTTAAGGACGAAGCCGAGGTTGATCCAGAAGGCGATGCAGCCCAAGAATGCCCCGAGGATGACGAATATGAAGTGTAGCTTTTGAAGTGTGGCCGTCAGCGTCAGCCCAGTACCCAGATAGGTGGGTGGTGAAGACTCACAACTATCATGGATCGTTTCCTGAGCGCCCAGCCAAGAAGCCCACAAACAAAAGCCACGCCTGCAAACCACTGGCGATGACATTCATCATCAGTCCTCCGGCAAGGCCATTCTTGACGATGGTCTGATTGACGGGCACACCAAAGAACGTTGCTTTGATGTTGTACAAGCCACTGGTGCCTGTGCAGATGGTGATGAACTCGGGCTTCCTCGTCGCGCTGAGAAGGGTTTGCGAGTCAGTCAAAGCATTGATCTCCCGTCAAGGTGACAACAGGAGACCGGACGTGCGCATCCTTGTTTTCGGCCTGGGTGTAGCATGCGCCGAATACGCCAACGGAGCCCCTAGAGCCAGTGTTGGTTTGTTTGACCCATGTGAAGCATGTCAATCGAGTGAATAAGTGGTACCGAGAGCGTCACTAAGAGGAATAAGATGAATCCGATGACTTTACATGAAGGTTAGTCTCGGTGACCGCGACATCACTTCGGTTATGAACCAGGCTTTATGCTATTTGAGCGCAGTAAACTCACGGCTGAGGAATAACGCCGGAAACGTAATTGCCTGCTTCATTCCGTGCATCTCGAAAGGTTGGGACTGCCTGATCACAGGCTGCTAGCTGGTTTTAACAAGTCACTCTGGAAGGTGCAGTGGACCAGTGGGCTCCATGTCAGCGGGCATTACGAAAGTGCATCGTGTTTGCGGGGCTTTATGGGCGGGTAGTTGCCGAAGATCCATCGCCGCGCTTTCTTGCGGGGGGCGTCTCTTTCTCCCGTCGAGGGGTATGTCAGTAAGACAAGAAAGAGAAGCAGACGACTTGAGGCCAGGGGCGAGCGAAGTGGAGGGGAGACGAAATCTTACCCACGAAAAAGCGGAAACAATGTGCGGAAGTGAGTTACCACGCGGCGTATGTGTTTGTAAGTGCTTGGTCAGGTAGAATAGTCGTGGCCAAGTCTGTTACGCAGTGACATACCGTCACCTGTTACCTATCTCGCTGGAGGGTCGCTGTGCTTCGCAAGAAGAATTGGCAGTTTTATTGAGGTATTGGTATCCTCCGACCGGTCACCGGCTCGAACTGCTCGTTGTACAGCGAGATGTAAACCCGGTAGAGATAGACCGTGGGGAGGAGTGGTAGGCGGCGAGAGGTCGGTTACTTATAAGCGGATGCACTTGCTTCCCATGTCGACGATCCGCAAGATACCTTCTGTGTCCCTGGCCTGGCGTTTCAGGGATGACAGGCCGATGTAGGTCATGGTGGGGCCGCTCAGGTCCGACGTGCATGATGGTGGCTCGCTGTACGTGGACATGGGATGTGTGGAGAAACATGATGATGGCGATGTTGGTGTCGTCGAACATTGGGCCTGCCGCGGAGCTAATGCATGCGGAGAAAAACAGTTCAGAGGCAGTGGTCAATTCTCAGCAGCACGCGCACAATGGCGACGGAGGTTTCTTCACGCCAAGTTTCTCTCCGGTTCATCAATACGTCTCTATGATACTATGAGAGTGCGGATCGAGCCCTACCAGAGGACCTAACCGGAGTTGCCGTTGTCCGAAATACGACCTCGCGGAGAGACCGAAGTGAGAGCAAACTCCCCTCAGGTGCCCCACCACCAACACTGCTAGCTCCTTGGCACTTGCAAAAAGATGACGCGTTCGCTGAGGTACATGAGTGGTACCCCCAAGCAGATACCTCAGAGCAGCAGCTGTCGTCGAGTACGTTATGTCAACAGCTCGGGGATACGCACGAACGGTGAGAGCCAATGAGGGTTGATTTTTGCCGTTCCGCTACTTTACGACGACGCATATGCAGCGCGGAACCGAGAGTTTCATTCGATCGGGAGTAACGGTCACCACTCGTTCCTTGCTTTCACCCAAACGCACGTACGAAACAGTAGCGCCTTCTCCTTGACGGGAGACTGCCCTCTCACCGTGCGACATGGGCAACAGTTGTATCACGGTTCGTGCGGAAAGGTCTTCAACGAATATAATGCGATCGAAATCTTCGGTGCAGTCGTTCGGGATTCATATCCACACTCTCAGTATCTGAAAAGCACTTCGTTGCCCGTCGAGGGGGAGCTACATCATGGATCCCACGCAGAACTACAACGCCCAGCCTGAACAGAAGGTGAGTCCTCGTCCACGCAGCGCAACGATAGGATCTCGCAGCCCGACCGCCTGATTCAGGTGGGGCTCCAATGATTGCCGGGGATGTAGACTGTGTGCGGATTGGCTTGGAACATGAATGACCCTTCGTAAAGATGACGCAGACTGGGCCGCCGATGTATCAGGCCGCCGACGGGAAGTCGTACCCCGTCAGCATGTTACCCCAGAATTACCAACCTTACTCTCAGGTTCCCGGACCTGAGCACAGCTACTAGTGAGTCTGATAGCAAGCGCTGGATGGCATTTCCAGACATTGTTAGAGACGCGCTTGCTGTGCTGATGATGAGTGGTGGTCAGCAGCCCATCGCGTACCCACAACCGGTGGCCTATCAGCAGCCCGGGGCCTACCCGCAGCAGGGACAGATGTACCCCGCTCCCAGTCAACCAGGGATGGGAGCTGGATCGCACTCCGGGGCGGGTGCGGGGGCTGGCGCAGGAGCAGCCGCCGGTCTGTGTGGCAAGTCGACTCACTCTTTCGCAGTGTAACAGGGTCTGATTGGACATATCTGATTTGCCGTAGCTGGCCTCTGCGCGACACTCGTGTGCCTCGACTGCCTCTTCTGATTCGACATAGTACCGCCCTGATAATCCTTGAGTATCGAGAGCCGGGTCGGATGCTGTCCGTGAAACATGACATCGAGTGCACTGCCGGGGCTGGAAACACGTCCCTGACGCCATTGGAGATTCTCATTTCGTAGTAGCGGCGGGCAGCTACTGCCGATGCAGCTGGGACTCGGCGGACTCCTTCCATCTAGATCAGGCGAGCGACTGTTATCTGCATTCGGTCGGGGTAAACGTACTTGTGAAGGTGGTGCCCACCCGCCACCAGATTTATGAACCCACTGGCTCGGGATAAACAGCAATTGGCCACCCGAATGTGGTCGCCACTAGGTGTTCCGGAGGCTTGGCGATCGACCGTGCAATTGGCGGAGGTGTCTGTTACGCGTGTGCCCCGTTGTTACGGGTGGGTGATCAATGCTGAACTGAGAGACATCCAAGAAAACCGTGGCGCTCCGGTCATGGTTGATCCAAAGCAAGCGGGTTGATCCTGGCAAAGAGAAGATATGCTGGGGAATGCTGCCGATCATCCAAACGAGGCCCATCCCAAAGAGGTCCCCGTCCCACGAGGTCCCCAACCCAATGCTTTTCTCGATCTCGCCAACAAGCCGACAATATGAGCCCAGCTCCGAGTTCCAACCGTCTGCTAGCTGCAAGGCTACCTCGATAGCTGTCCCGGCCTGCGTTGGTGGAGGGCTTGTGCGTGAGCTTGCGGTCACGGTGGCTTTGACGGATGTCATCGATAAGGCACCATCGACACGGCAAGAGAGAGTCTATGGTGAGGAGACAGAAGCTGGATAAGGTAAGCTATGTCGGGTGCTCGGACCGAAGCCGCCTCGCTAAGCAGGGCTAAGTTTGGGGATTCTATCCTGTCACCGGACTGTCCCGGGGCATGTCGCTCACGTGTCATGGGAGGGGCAGTATGAGATCCCGGACCGGCTGGTGGGTATGGCATGGAGAATGGCTTGGCTTGTCTGAAAATTGTCGAGCAAAGTGTCCCGTAAGGCGGTGGGTGCTGTGTCGGGTGACAATGACAAACGAAGACAAGGCGGCTCCTTGCATTGACATGGGCAGACCTACCAGGATGCGGGGATGCCATGTGCCAGTGCTTTGTCAAGGAAGTCGTCTTGGAGCCGCCGGAGGGGGACAATGACAACCGCGACCGTTTGGCGCTCCGACTCTGGAACTGTAGGCGTTGTGGAAGTCCGCGTTGTCAGGGACGTGATGTGAAGCGATTTTACTGGGGCGAACAGCAAGCATTGTCGAAACGGTGGATTGCAAGTCGAGGTACGAGGTCGCTCGTTAAACGTCTCGAGTACGGCGAAGAAGAGACTGTCACGTGACGGGGAGACGGCGTACATTCACAACAGATACTAGACAGACATGCTGTACGGGCTCCAGCAATGATACAGCAACACAGTCCTGGCAGTCGCTTGCTCGGACCCTGAAGACCGTGGCCATTTGCCCTGCGAAGAGGGGCTCACCAGCTGCCGAGCTAGGGGGTTGCATATCGGGTCTGGTAGCGCTATGAAGCTCTGTTCTACTCGTCTAGGTTACTTAGGGCTCGAAACAGCGCCCTCTGGCCCTCAGCAAGCCGAGGGAGAGCCGCCTTACAAGGAGGGAGTAAACACCTCCCGTCATGATTGATTTCCAAAGCTTGAGAGCGTCCCTGGCGTCTGTTTCCATCACACCGCCGAGGCATAGGACGAAAGGCCTGAATGGTCGGTCCGAGGTCGAGTGGAGGCGTCGTTTGTCCCTTGCCACAGCATTGAGGTGTTTCTGAACGAGTTTGGTGGTCCACCTAGAGCCCTGAATCACCGGTACACAGCGCAGGAACGACATCAGGATTACTGGATCGGCTTCTAGTGGACTCTCAAGCGAAGACATCGACGTCACCATCGTCTCCCTGGCCTCCCAGGATTCCCAGACCGCCATGCTGCCACTAGCAACCACCGAGGACGACTCTGCGACGGAAAGAACTACCAAACTCGCAAGGTTCTCGCAGGAGATACCCTCAATCTCGGAGACCCCACATGTGCCCTTATGTCGGATATGAGCCGAGATGTGGCTGTCAAGTAGACTGCATGAATGAGTGAGAGATATACGAGTACAAGGTGAAGACTACATTGGACCGAGAGGTGGGACGTCTCCATAAGTGGGACGAGCGCATAAGGCAGCAGCGTATCACTTCCTACACCTTAACCCGATCTCCGCGTGACTCGACAACATTTGCATCCTCAGCTAGCATGACTCAGCACTGACGCCGGCCTTCTTTGACTTCTTCCATCCATCCGCCTCAACCCCGCCAACGGGCAGGCGCTCGCCCTCCAGGACATCAGGAACAATGGTCTCAGAATGCTGAAACCATGCGTAGGAGAGCACACCCCCATGCAGCGGTTTCTGCAGAAAATGATCGACCACGAGGCCACCACCGTTGCCAAGCTCATCAATCGTCCCCAACAGCACGCCCCTCGTTTCGTGAGGGTTTGCGTGCAACTGTGTCACCCGCAGCGCTCTCTCAGGTCCAATGGTCTCGTACACCTCTGGGACAGGCTGGATGCTGCCCTACGCGATACAGTGACAAGGATCAGAGGCCTCCCACGCCCCATTAACCACCTGGATGCCATGCTCACCTCCTTGCCAATCAAGATGGGCGGGCTCGGGATCCTGTCCTACAAGACGCTTGCACCCCACGCCTATGCCGCAGCATCAGAGGCGGCAGACACCGTTCTACCCCCGAACCTCACTCCCAATGCTCTCTCGGACAGCACCGCACCCAACTTACCACCCAACATCAACGCTGCCGAGAGATCTTCGCGGGGAACAAGGAGGCACTGCTGGGTTTGTTAAACCCAGAGCTGGCTAAAGCGATTGTCGAGGCTGCTCCAAGCTGGGCAGGGTTTGGCTGACCGACATACCATTACGGCCCTCTCTGCGCCTCTCCGACTTTGAGGTTGCCGCTGCGCTGCTGCTTCGCACCCGCGCCGGCAAACAAGAGGTCCATTACATACACTGTAATGAGACAACTTCTTTGGGCATCCCCGAGGTCTGTGTCTGCCTCCCGAGGAAGCCGTGGCGTGTGGCCCGGCAAGAAGGGGCCAAACGCATTATCGGCCAGCCCCTTGCCTCCCACCCCCGGTACTCGAGTCAAATTTGAACCGCTTGACTAGCCGGCGCAACCGCCGGCGGAACGACATCCAGGCCATTACCCTGCTCAGGTTATTACCCTGCTTGGGTCTCAGGCCGCGGGGCTAGTCAGCGCCGAATACGACCTTGCAGTCGTCTCCGTAGCTTGCAAGGACTCCCGCACCACCAGTCTTCCCGAGCAGGACAACCCATCCCAGCTGGTCAACAAGTACCTCGATTCGGTCGCCGACCACAAAGTCCGCCACCGCCCGAGCAGCAACCTCCCCGTCCACCCTGTCGTCTTCTCCCTCGGCGGCATGATGGCAGCACCACCAAGGTCGTCGCTTCCTGGAAACGGTTAATGACATGCGACACCTACAACCTGATGATCAAACGGCCGAGCCTGTGTCTCCTGCAGGCGAGGGTCCGCAGCTCCGAGCTATAAGACCTTCATACCACCGCAGAACATAATAGAGACAGACGCGCTATGCACCCCCTAACCTTGTACATGAGTCTGCGCCACCTCGAACGTTTGACTAGAGGCTCATTGTGCCGCTATACCCATGGCGCAGCTTTCCAATCCTTGATGGCCTCTTCTGCGACACTGAACCTTTCGAAAAGTCAGTACTCTCTTGCAACACACCCCTCGAGACACCAATAGCCCCTCCCTCGGCCCCTTCTTACTCGTAATCGTCCTCGCACGTTGCGCTTGGAGCTGCCGCTCTCACCCACGCGTCGAGCCCAGAAGGGAAACCACAGTATCCGGCAACGTGGAGCATCGCCTCCCTGATTTCCACCTCTGTGAGCCCGTTGCTCAGCCCTATCCCGATATGTGACCTGAGCTGGGCCATCTTGCCTGTACTCGCCAAGATGCTACTCTGTCAGATCTAGATACCATGGACCGCACAGGTCCGAGAACGAAGGAGAGCACGGGCGCACGCAATGGGGGAAGGAGCGAATGGCCTAAAGGGCGGACAGACTCCTCAGAGTTAGGATAGTAGGGGGTTAGGATGCCGGCCTAGAGAGCAGCGGACTTTAGGGGCGTCAAGGGGGAGAAACGCACGAGATGACCACCAAGCTGCGATACTTCTTCTCGAGCCCGTCCCGAGCCCAAATACCCTCAAAGGCGTTGCGGAGGACGTACTCTACTCCGGGACGGCCAAAGTCCGAGGCAGAGGAGAGCATCGTGTCGGCCACGCCGGGCGTTCTCATTCCGTCAAGCTGCCATTGGCATATTCAGTGACATCCTATTACTGACGACGACCAGGCCGCAAGAATACGACTCGAAATCGTCGTGGTGCGACACAGAACACCGACACACCTCGGCTTTCGCCCGCTCCAGCAGGACTTGACGCGCCTGCTCGCATTGCTCGTCAGTCGGTGGGGACATGGCGGTGATTCCAGATCAACGGGAAGGCGATGATGCGGAAGGGAAGATAGCTATCCAACGGTTTCGCTATCCATATGTATTGTTCCGCGCGAATGAGAAAGGACCGCCCGCCAGATGCGATAGGCGGCCGTAGAGGCTGTGCGCTGCAAGAGTGCGACGGTGCGAGGCACGAGGTGGAGGTCATTTTGGAGGAGAGGTGGAGGATAGATGTGGATGAATGGGCACGACCGGCGGTTCAAGCCACAGCAGCAAAGAGAACGTGATCTTCGCCCTCGATGCATCCCGCAATGTCGCCGCGCCGTGATCGGCCATGCCGCTGGGGTGACAAAGCTTCAGCGATCCCGGTCTGCATGTCGGCGCGAGGAAGCAAGAAGCGGTGACCGCCTGGGTGCGTGCCGGGGTTAGGGGTGCATAGCGTGTCTGTCTAGTCTACGGCTTCTACGGTGGTATGAAGCCCTGTAGCTCAAAGCTGCGGGCCCTCGCCTGCAAAAGGCAAAGGCTCAGCCGTTTGAGCATCAGGTTGTATATCCCGCGTGTCATTACCCGTTTCCAGGAGGCAAAGACCTTGGTCCTGCCGCCGTTCATTATACCACCAAGCAAGAGCACAATGAGGTGGAACGGGAGGTTGCTGGTGGGGCGATGGCGGACCTTGTGGTCGGGCACGGAGTCGAGATATTTGCTCCGGGAGGCTGGTTGTGCGGGAGTCTTTGCTAGCCAGGAGGAACACGACGGTGAGATCATAATCAGCGTTGGTTAGCCCGGTGGTATGGTGCTGGTCTGGTGGCCGAGGGGTTCGAGTCTGACTCTGGTGATGGGTGGAGGTAAGGGCCTGTCCGAAGATGTGCTTGGCACCCTCATGCGGTGCCACGGCCCATGGCTTCCTCTGGAGGCAGACCTCAGGGTTGCCCAAAGAAGTTTGCCTCACCGCAACGGGTGCAATGGGCTTCACGTTCACCGACCAACGTGCGCAGCTGTAGAGCGGCAGCGACCTCAAAGTCGGTGAGGCACGGAGACGGCGAACGGGACTCTGCCCAGCTTGGAGTACTCGATGGCGGCCTTTGTCTGCTCTGGGGTAAGCGAGAACAGCAACGCCTCCTTGTTCCCGGCAAAGATCTCCCGCAGCGTTGGTGTTGGTTGGTGAGTTGGTCTCTGACCGGGACGGCATCGGGTGTCACGACAGGGGCCAGAGTGACGTCGTCCGCCTCTGATGCTGCGGCGTAGGCGCAAGGTGCAACCGTCCTGTGTCACGGGATGCCCAGTCCGCCCATCTTGATTGGAAGGGAGATGGGTGTGGCGTCAAGGTGATCAGCGGGGCAGGGACGGCCTCTGATCCTGGCCACTGCATCCCGTAGTACGGCATCCAGCAGGTCCCAGAGGTGGACCAGATGAGGGAGCGCTGAAGGTGCCTCAGGTTCAGCCGCACATGCACCCTCAGGACAAGAAGGGCGTGCTAGAGGGGCAGTTTGATGAGCTTGGCAACCGCGGACGCCTCGCGGTCGATCTTCTCCTGGAGAACTGCTCCCTTGCATTAGGCGGCGCTGCCACTCAAGTTCCACGCATCCTGAGACCACTAGTCCGGTGTCCTCGAGGGCTAGCGTCTTCTTACACTTGGCCGGGTTGAGGGGAATGGATGGCTGCCTCTCTTCAAAGAGGACGGCGTCTGATCCAGGGCCAAGTCACCCGGCCTGAGGACGTCGATGTCTTCGAGGTAGGTCAGGATGAGCCCGTCTGGGCCGATGGCAGAAGCGAGTCTCTGAGCCACCCAGGGAGAACATGAGCGGTCCCATCGTGTCCCCCTCTCTGACATCCTGTGCCGAGGTGATAATGGGTTCCCCCAAAGGTGAACTGAGCACCAGGCTGGATGTGGACCCATATGCCCATCTTCCAGCCGGGTAGAGGGCAGGAACGTACTGGGGGAGCCCCTCGGCTATGTCACGCCTGCCGACTATGTTGAACGCGTTGCCAACGTCGAGCGAGGTCAGGTGGGTATATTGCCGGGCCGGGGTACCGCCCAGAGCTCGTTCGACTGCCCGTACCACGGTTCAACCCCGCCCTTGCTACCGACGCCAAACTGGCGTGGCAGCAGGAAGTCACGTCGATTGGAGTGCCGGATGATGGCCTTGGTCACCAACCTGTAGCTTATGTCCCCCCTTGCGATGGGGTGCAGGCCACCACACATCGTGCGTAATGGTGGGAATCTGCTGGCGCATAGCATCGTCTGTCCAGCGGCTATCCCTGCAGCAATGAGGCTAAGTGAGGTTGTGCAGTCCTTTGAGGATTGCTAGCGCTTGTGGGATAAATGTCAGGAGGTGATGCGTCCAGCTGGACAGTCCCGGCGGGGTGTCTGGCTCGGAGGTACTGGAGGCGGCCGTGACATCCTCCTGAGATGGGAGGTCGCCCGAGCTTGGGCCCTCTGTTGAGCCAACTGGTCTGCGGGTGCTTGTCCCATAGAGCTGTAACCACCTCGTCGTCTCCGGCGGTCGCGACTCTCATCTCCGCAGTCATTCCAGGCAGGCCGGATGATGGGGAGCCTATTGGCTCGAAGAATAATAAGGGCGCGTCAGGACATCTAGGATTACACACTCTGTTTCTTGAAGAACGGTCAGGTTGGTAGACATTTCGCCGATCGTATCCGAGACAGACTTCTGACGTAAGGAGGGGGGGGTTGGGTTTATGCCCGGGTTTTAGCCAATATCCGGCTGTCCAGATGCTCAGTCCTGCGCATAATGCAGGGACGGGACAGGTGCCGCTCAAGGCGGAGTCATGGAAAGGGAAGCCGCAGTCACTATTCCGCCCTCTTGACGGGGTATGTCCGAAGAGACAGGCTGTGTTTTCAGGGCAACAAGAACTCTCAGGGGGGAGTAGAGCAACGAATCCCAATCGGTCGAGATCTTGAGCTGCTCGATCACCTTTGACTCGTGGTCAATGACCTTGCGCATCACGCCGATCATGGGAGGGCAAGCCGGAGGGCAAGCCTCTTAGTCTCCAGGAGGAGGTACTTCAGTTCGAAATCCCGATGTCAGGAGCGCTGGCGCAGCGCAAAGATGACTTACGAGCTGAGAGCTTCGGCGACCAGAGACGAAGAAAAGGCTGATATCTGTTACGAACGCAGTGGTGAATATATCGAATTCGACCTGCTGAAGCTGCTCTGTTATACCTCTGCAAGTTATCAGGTGCGCCGCATGAATGCACCGCCGCACGGTCGTCATGCGGTGCCGTGCACAGCCGCACTGCTCCAGCCTGCTGACCCTCCCCGTCGAGATCTGTCGTTCCATTCGCGTAACCAGTTATCGTCACCCGTCAAAGCAAATCTCACTAGCGCTCCTCCATCCCTCGGAGGCCTTGACAGGCTTCATATCCGTACACAGGCCGTGTGTGCTGGTCCCGGAAGTGAAGTGACTTGGTGAGGATGTCCGCCTGCTGCGCTTTTGACTCGATGTACTCGAGTCGTATCACTACCATATCAACCCCCTCGCATGCCTGGTGGGAGTCGAAATGCAACATCCTTCGTTCTTCGGTGCGAAGATGGCTTCTGAATGAGTCGTGCCCAGGATTGTGGCAATGAAGGATTGTGTTTGGCTGGCGATATGCTAGCGTCTCAAGTAGCTGAGTTGTTAACTTTCTCAAGCTCATGTGACTCGTCATGGGTCGTGATCGTCGCGGCATCGCGCAAGCGTATGAGTATGTATATCACTTGCAAGTCTCCGACATCTCATTCTCAGCAATCTGTCAGAGATCTGAATCGACGACGCGTGCCGACATTTGATCACTCACGCCGAAACCCGACTACCCGTGCCGAAACCATACCGATCTCGACAGAACATCGGCCAATCACGCCCATGAACAACTACGCTGTGGATACCTCGATGACATTTGGGGAGACCACGAACGTTCCAAGGAAAGAACCAATCGAAGGGCCCGATCAATGGGGATTTATTGTTCTTCGGGAACAATAAGCCACATTCGAAGAGGGACAACTATTGTTCTCCGCCAACCTTCACCAAACCTTGTCGAAGCCACAGGACGCCAAGCCTTATTGTTCTTCGAGAACAATGGACGATACTCGGCGAGATCCGAGCATTGTTCTCTCAGGGTCACTAAGTCCTCTCGTCCGTAACCTAGGAGTATAAAGGTTAGGATAGACGGAGAATGGTGATCTTCGAGAACTCTTGATTGTTGTCACCCTCGAGAACTATTGTCCACCGTAGTATCCCTTGTTCCCCGTCTTAGTCTAGACTATCCTAGTATCGCAGATCTTATTATCTTTACCCTACGCATCGCCTTGCCGCTACCTCGACCAACCTTGACCTAGCTGCCACCGAGGCCCTTAGGTCATTCTCGCCATTAGCCTCTAGGAATCCTCGAAGTTTGCCGAACCTAGACGATCCTCGCTACCCTTAGGAGTTGGACACTACGGGTCCCTTGTTGGTCGACGTAGCTCCTTGACATTGCCCCACATGAGCGCCGCGACGGCCACGCTGCTAGCGAAGAGCGAAACGGAAAGGACCGGACCGAGGACGGTAGGGATGATGGAGGAGTGGAAGACGAGGATATCAGGGAGCCATGAGATCTTGGAGAGCTGGGATGGCACACGGAGGTCAGCTGTTATGTACTGGACATCATCTCGGGTGGATGGTGCCAAGGAGCCATCGTAGGGCGGAGGCTTGCGAGGAGGAGATTGCGGTCGTAGGAAATTCCAGCTCACGCGGGGCTTGTGGTCCTCATCATCTTGCAGAGTGTGGAGGGAGGACAGCGTGTTGGTAGGCAGCGCCATGATGTTCTGCAATCATGAGCCTCCGTCCAGCTCCATGAGGTTGGACTCGCCCTTCTGCTTGGTGACTAAGATTCAAGCACAAGCGGACTAGCACAACTTATTAGTTGAAGCGAGTTCCGAACGAACAAGCTCAACGAGGCGCTGAGTTGGTGAGGAGGGCTGATGGGGGTAGGGGCAAGCCGTGGCTGAAGGACGAGCAAGGAAGGGTGACGTCGAGAGCACAGGTTGTTGGCTTAACAAGGAATCGAGGCCACTTCCGTGGTGATCTGCACAGCTTCCGTAAATCAATACGATTGCTTCCCACTGCCGCGAGGCGACCTGCATGGTACCCGGGAGATGCAAGGCTGAGGAAATTGGCGCGGACACGAGGTCAATTTCGATTATCAATTACGTCAATCCGCGACAGGCCGTCGCAGCGAGAAAGCGAGAGATTATTGGCAGCGGTCGACCACGAAGGCCAACATGCCGCCGTTTTACATCCGGATGGAGCCCCGGAGGGTGGATGTTGTCGGATATGAGCCGATATGTGGCTGTCAGGTCGACTGCATGAATGAGAGAGAGATATACGAGTACAATGTGAAGACTACATTGGACCGAGAGGTGGAACGTCTCCATAAGTGGGACGAGCGCATAAGGCAGCAGCGTATCACTTCCTACAGATGTTGTTGTCGAACCGCAGGGCCATTTTTGCTGCCGACGACTATGGTGCATCTTGCCTTGGACTTGTTTTCTTTTTTGCCAACAAAGATCCGGATCCGAGCCGGTGCGATCGAGGTTTGCTGTTCTACTTCGGATCCGCATCCTGATCAGTGGTATACACGACGTCATCTTGGGCGTGTCCCCTGTGGTCGTATCGTCAGGGGCATGTCACCTGTCGTAGTATTGTACGAGGTACTCACGGGAACAGGTTGAGAACCTCGGTTAGACTGCTGTAGGCTTATTTGGGATTGGGAGGAGGAAGGGGGGGGACGCAGGTTGGTGAGGCGAAGTGCTGTTTTATGCGTCAACCGAGAGAGTAGAGACATATGGTTCCGCCATTGCTCGATGACATTGTCGAATATAAGCCCGAATGTGGCTGTCGATGTAAGTGCATCGGACGAGGCGAGCGAGTGACCGAGGAAGCGGGGTAAGATGCAGCAGAAGTGTATGCAACACTGGCTGCCAAGCTCAGATAAGCGCCGCCAGCCTTGGAGGCAGCGACGGAGGCAAAAGAAGCGGCGGTAGAGAGGGTCGAGGAGACTCGACGACGCAGCGCCGGAGGCAGCAGCCGAAGAGCTCGAAGCGGACGACCTGCAGCGGTTCATCCGAGATAGTCCCGGACATGGACTCCGTACTTACCTGGCGCTGAAAGTGGTAGCCGTGGCGGCAGAAGCGGGAATTTTAATCGATCTGGCTAGCGTGCGAGCTATCCGAACTGACAGCGTGAACGAGGGCGGACGAGACCGAAGCGTTGATCTTCTGATCCTCTTCCTCGGCGGTGAGCGGTGAAATTGGACCGAGTCAAACAATGCGACGATAAGCCGGGCTCCCTCGAGATTGAAAATATTGATCCTGCGAAACGGAGAAATAGTGGTTTCCCTGGTTTACGCCGTTCTTTTTCTGTTGTTTGTGGAGAGTAGTGCTGGAATGAGTGGATCTACGTGCTACTCCGGCCCTACCAACCACAAGTGCTTACATACGCCAGACTGTGCAAGCAGCCGGGTCCCGCTGCCTTGTACATTACGTGGGTATTTATGATGTAAGCGTACGACTTGTGGGTGTTTGCGAGGAATAGGAGAGAGAGGAAAAGAGAACAAAAGAACACGATGGAGCGCCCTCGTGTATAGATGACGACTGGGTTTGAATCCGCAGCGGGAACAGGGGCCAGGGCCAAAGGACAACATGACATCGGGCATGACTTCTCGGCGGCAGGTGGTCGAGGATGGGTCAATGCTGTGCAGAAGTGTTCTCCGTGGAAATTAACGCAGTCTACATATTCTACGCCTCACGATCTCATCTCGCCTGTGTGAATCTGCCACCCACACAGCTTTGAACTCGCAACTATGCTCCCTGCCATCATTTTTGCCGCCCTCCCCCTCGCCCTGGCCGCCGCGTTCAAGCGAGCCTCCGGCGATCCCTTGGCGTTCTATAACATTCACCCAAACGGGAACGCGAACAAATGCGTAGACCTCCTAGGCAATACACGTCAGAATGGGCAGCCTGTGCAGGCGAGTCGATATCATGCGCTGGTGGCGAGGCGAGCTGAAAGTCGCCCCGCTGCAGATTTTCGACTGCAACAACAGCACGGCCCAGAATTGGAACATCATGAGGGGCCAGACCAAGTTCGTTCTCGCCGGCACAAACTTTTGTCTCGACGCGACCCAGCAAAACCCACCCAACGGGATCAAGATGAAGATCTGGGAGTGTTTCGTCGACTTGCCGCAACAAGACTGGTTCTACACTGACGACAACCGCATCGCGTTGACCAACCAGGGCGAGTGCCTTGATCTCACGAATGGCAATTTGACCAACTTCAACCCGCTCCAAGTTTGGGCGTGCACCACCGGAAACACCAATCAGTGAGTTATCCCGTGCATAACATATTGCTAGGCATTGTCGCTTACCCTTCTGTCTCTCGGCAGGATCTGGACGACGACGATCGCTGGGTCCATGTGAGGCTCAGTCTCGCCTTGCGCGTTCCGAACACTCAACTGCTTACCGAGTCGATACCACTGTCCGATGTCTGCTGTGTATGTATAGCAGTGTAGGAGTCGAGGGAAGAGGGTCAAAATGCCTCGTGCGATGCATGAAGCTTCTCGAAGGTCGAGCCGATGTCAGCGTGAGTCTTAGATGGGTGGAAAACATTGCAGAGCTTGAGATAGTGGCAGCAATGTCGTCTCGCCTTGTGCAGCCCAGGCTGAGATCCCATCTATCGGCGTGTCCCAAATCGTCCCGTTGATGCTTCCAACGCCGGAACAGCAGCAAACTGTGCACTGTTCTCAAGTAGCTCGCCCCGATGCTAGCCGCCCTGTGGATCTTGGTTCGCACATGCTTGCTGAGGGTGCGTAGCAGATCTGTTCGGAATGTGCTTGGGTGCTGGGAGGCTAGGTTCGAGGGAGGACGCGGTGGAGGACAATTAGGTGTGAAGGACACGAAGACGATCCCTGATGGGGCAGGGGAGGTCGTGGCGTCGGGCATCCATGGAGGAGCTCGAGATCGTTAATTCTGTGAGCGTAAGACGAGCGCGAGTCGAACCTGCACCGGGAGACGGAGGAACAAATCAGCGGAGGCCCACATGCGAGGCGATGACAACGGGTTGCGAGCGATCACTCACCACCCGCTGTCCTCCCAGAGACCGCGGCCGCGCTGCTGTGCCAAGTTCTGCTGACCACCCCTGTTGCCCCCGGAGCCTGTCCCGCGCCCCAGGCCGAACCCCCTGCTGACCCTGGTCCCTGAGCGTAAGATCGTTCCATTGGACTAAAACTTGGGGACCGGTGCGAATGTAACACCTTAGTCGGCTGCAGATTGCTGTGCGAAACCCCGGGCGACCAATCGAGCCCCGTATTTGTCGATCGAGCTGTCCATGTACCATGTACCTCTTGATCTCGAAGACCTACTAGCTGGTGACAATTGAAACAACCGCCAACCTCGACGCTAAACGCCTCAGGACTGCGGTCTGGGAAACCCAACGGCGACATCCGCCTTGAGATCAAGCCTGCGGTTCCGTCGCTTGGGGGTGTGGGGGGGCACGAGGCTAGAAAGGCTCTTAAGACCGTGGAAGCGACCACGAGGGCAGGGTATATTATTTCCTCGTGAGGAAACAGTCTCCAGGTCTGCTGAGGATCAAGGTGCTTTGCTTCGAGACGGAAAGAGCAGGAACAAATAGACCAGAGCCCCTCCTAGATTTACATTGCCGTGAGAGGCGAGTTCCTGGTCCGTTGCTTGGCGCACCCCGATATATCGGGTGAGGATCCGGATCAGCACACGCACCCCCCGAGGAAGTGAGAGTGGACCTCCGAACGAGAAGCAGCCAAAAGACTCTGGCATCTACGAACTCGTCATTGACAACGACACCGACACCTAGCGGCCCAGCTCGGAAATCTTGCCTGTGCTGCAGAAGTTCCTGGAGCATAATCTGGTCGGGTTGCAGATCCTCTACAAGGTGTATTACGACATGATCTTAAGAAGATCAAAGAGGACCAGAAGAAAATCAAAGAGGACCAGAAGAAAATCAAGGCGAAAGAGGGCAATTCAGAGGAAATTGTCTGATGCCGGTCGCCTTTTGAGCTCCGAAGCGAACAACCTCGACGAGAGAGCAAGAGAGGATGGCCGGCCGACCGACACAAGTCGAAAGTGGAGAAGAGATAGGAGCGTTAGACAAGCCTAAGGGGGTGGTCAAGAACATAATTCCTGGCCAGAAATCGAGACTGGCCCCGGAGCGGCGTTCACGACTATTCACTGTAAATGATAATGATCGTTGGTGCGCGTTTCAGCTGTGGCAATCCGTTGTTTCATAGATCATGCAGTTTCTTTCGTGCCGTGCATCCAATCATGCGACGGCGCCATGCCGCCGCAACAATGTGTAACCAAATTTTCTTGGAGTTACTTGAACATCATATACCAATCGTACTCTGAGCTCTGGGCCTCTTGCTGGGGCCGTCTCCTCGGACCTCGCTTGCGAGAGTCCCATACGCGGGGTCAACAATAGGGGAGGGCTGATGAGTTTCCGCCTGAGCCGGGGTATAGGGGTTCAGGGTGCTTGAGTCACGCCGTACAATCATACGTTCAGGACAAGGTCTTGCTTTCCCTGTGAGGCCGGTGGCCTCTTGCATCCTCAACACTGGACATGACCATTCGCCAGCTGCCACACGGGCCTGCACGCGTCAACCAGCGCAAACATCTTCATCACATACCCGGAGAAGGCCTGATCATCCGGGACGGTCCCATTGAGATCGGTGAACGCCTGCGGGACCAGCGAGCCCACCTGCGGGTTGTTTTCCAACTCCTGGATGTTGACGTTTTGCGTGTCGTTGGGGGCGAAAACAACGGTGACGTTGCTTGGGAGGTTAAAGTTGGAGTACAGGACGCAGGTGCGGTTGCCGTTCTTGATAGCGTCGGCGTCGTGAAAGTCCCAGATGTAGTTGGCGCAGGTCCCAGGGCGATTGAGGCATTCCTGGATGCAGTCGCACACGTTCTTGACTTCGGGGAAGAGCAGCTCGAGCGTCGTCACGACGCCAGTAACATCGAAGCCTTGGGTGTCTATCGTACGATTCAGTCAGGTGATCAACTCGGTGAACAGAGTGGAGCATACAGCGAGTGCACCCGTTGTCCTCGGTCTTGAGACCTTCGCAGAGGATGGGCACTTTCTTGAAGCCGTGGAAGTGCTTCTTGCTGCCATCGTGCGAGGACCCAGCGGATGCGGTGGCGACGAAAACGGAGGCGAGGGGCATCAGTCTGCTGAAGAGCATGACGAATGTAAACGATCTGGGAGAAGCTGTGGTAGTATCGCTTGGTGCAAGACGTTTTTCTCCCTCTGAAGGCCGCCTATTTAGCCAAGATGGCGGAATTCAGAACAGTCATGTGCTAGAGAAAGAGACCGCGTCAGCGGCGACGCAGCAAGTATGTATGTGACGCGAGTAGGGAAGCTGCTTCGGTCCCGAAAATGGATTGATTGACAGGCGAGAAAGCGGGCCAATGTCTTTCAGCTCGGTGTTTCGTGCAAGAGGGTTCCCACCGACGTGTCATCCTATGGTGGTTTCGTTCGCATTCGGAAGATAAATATGAGGCTGTGTGTTGCCGTGGGCTTGCGCAGCCTTTTCGGCACCCGTTCCGTTTCCGATTGCGGCTTCCTAGATATCGCGACTGGAAGGTTTCAGCTAATGCAGGGGAAGTGCGACTCTTAGACATGACGCAAACGCGAGCAAGATACCTTAATTGGCATTTGGTTACACACCACAATGCCGCCGAGCAGTTACTTGCGGCAACACACGACTCAACCATGGATTCGATACCGAGGCGTCCTCATCATACCCAGGCGGGCGTCCTCGTTGAAAACGGCGGTGCGAGGAAGACTCCACGCTGGAGCTCCGCATGGTCTCTGATACAAGTTCAGGCTCCTAACGCTTCCCACTCTGAGCATTTCCACCCTACAGTTTCGTATCGCCTGGCACGTCATAACTACCGCCGGAGATGGACCGCCTCGCGGGGGAAAACATGCCACCATTCTTTGCCGCTTCGCACTGACCTCGTCGACCGGTTGGCCCTATATCGTCAGTCCTTCTTACAGCTGAGAATGCGTAGGAAGTTTGCTTGATTAACAAGAGATCTGGAATTCGCGGGTGATCATCTCGCAGGAGATTGCTCCGCCTAGAGTGAATGTTGGGGCCGTTCCCCAGAGGTCGATGCGGACAACTTCCGCCAGTTCACTGGCACACTACCTTCTGCAGAAAGGTGAGGAAGCCGTGTTCCCTTTCGCATGGTCCACGCCTTCCCTTTGACGTTGCGAATGTCTTGAGTGATGATTGCATCCTAAACCATCGATCATGACGGGAGGGGTGCACTCGCTACCGTCAGGCGGCTCTCCCTGGGCTTGCTGAGGGCCAGAGCTCCCTGCTTCGAGCCATAAGCAACATAGGAGATTGGAGAAGAGCTTCATAGCGCTACCAGACCAGAGATGTAAACCCCAAAGAATACCGTCAGGACCTCCGAATCAAGTGTGTCTCAAAGGGGTGACTCTTCTCCCCTTGCGTTTGAGACTTTCCAAGATAGTTCATCGTACTAAATTCTGGACCGTCTCGAGGTACACGAATTCATGCATTCTTTACTACCCCCGCTTATATCATCCATCACTTCCCTCGAAGCGAAGATCTCTGATCCCACGACATGCTTCTCACATATCCGGGCCACCGTATAAAAGAGTGTTTAGGTGGAGCAGGTTTCAGGAACGAAAGAAGGATCCGGAAGTTCGACACTGCCTCAACAGTCCAGAGACGATGCCCAAGTTGCACCGCCCCTCAGCATGCCTCGACGGTTCCCCCTTCCCTTGGAGTGACCCTTTCCTCCGACTCCTCACTTGTCAAAAACTTCACGCCCAACTCCGACCCTTCCTCTGAATCGATGCCAGTCATCAATGGTTCCATGGCACCCCTCACACTCGCTTGATATCGCCTCTGCGCTGGTCGCCTGAATGACGACCTCAACTTCCTGTTTTCGGGGTCCAGCCGGGCTCAACGCCGTCCTCCCTCGTCAGTTCGTGAGACGACTTCTCGATGTGGGATAGCCCTATGGTGGACCGGGCCCAGCCTGGGTTCAGCACCAATGTCGACATCAGCGCTCGCGCCAGTTCCGGGTTCGACGCCAATGCATTCGCGGTAGGCGTCGACCAGCTCTTTCTCTATCCTTTCGCAAATATCACGCCCCGGCGCCACTAACCCGTCATGACGTTCGATGCCGTTCCCACGGGCGCAGAGCGTTGCCGTTGACGAAGTCTTTTGGTCCGCGCCCAACCTGACCCCGTCCACAACTGAGCGTGCTGCAGCTCGACAAGAAGGACATTTCGCAGTCGCTCCCGGACTACCTGTGAGCCACCCCGCCTCGATCCCGTTACCTGCAAACTCGACCTGTTCATTGCCCCCCCCCCCCCCCCCCCCCGGGTGGCGTGGCACTCGGATCCGAGGCGTTCCCCGAGACGCAGCTCCGGTCAAAGCAACCTTCTATACAGCTCAACTTGTCAAGCAAGACAACGGCGCCTCAGGAGTCAAGGCGACGCGGGTTGCTGGTCGACTTCCTGGACCATCAGGCTCTGCTAGTCCTCCGACAATGTCTACACCATAATCTCTGACACCTGCAGCAGTCCCTGCTGTCGGACGACTTGGAGCGCCTCTGGGAACATCTGGACGCGTCTGTGGCCATATCCGTGCGTAGGTTCTGCCGACGCGACGCGCTCGTTCCCGACCGTCCGGCCTGCCCAAGACTCATGCTCGTCGAATAGAGCTATGGAGAGGCAGATGCGTCCCTCCACCTTTGAGCCGTCGCCTTCGGTGGGTGAACTCGTTCCTCGCTGAGCTCCTCGATGTCCGGGGCGGTTGTTCTTACTGACTTGATTGCCATTAGGTTGATTGCTACCGGACTTGGTCTTTGACCAGAAGTCCCTCGCATAGTGCCTTGTCTTGTGGCATTCGTTGCATTCGATTTTCGACGTGTCAGGTATTGCAGACTGGGAGATAAGGTGCCCATCAGGCAACCATTGATTTGGTCGGAGCTATCAGACAGAAAGATGGCCCCGTTGTATTAAGCTATCGAGATGGCGCGGATCACGTTCATGAGGACGCGGACATGGAAGATATGTACGCATTCATCGGAGTATTAAAGGGGTCTCGATACAAGTGTTCTGCGTGATAGACTGGATGTGATTCTGCTGACTGAATGCAACTTCTCTCGCTTCTGTCCTCGTAGGCATCGTCTCATGGCCGAGCCTCTGTGGAGTAACGATGCGTTCATGTCATCATGGTGCGTCGTAGGCTGCAAACGCGGTACGTGCCTCCCAGAACGGACGCGAGAGGACATTTGAGAGAGTGTAACTGGACCGCACTAGGATGGATTCATCTCCAGTTGCCTGATTTCTGTCATGCCCGAATCTTCTCGCATCATAGTAAAGCAAGCATCCACGCAACTGCGTACTCGTAGGCCTGAACGGCATGCGGAGACACCGCGCCGTCCACGCAGAGATCGTGATCCGCGCCGGGAATTGTGAGGACCTCCACTCCCGCTGCAGCTGCCTTCAACGCCGCGAACGTGCGCAATGTCTCCTCGTATGGAACGACGTCGTCGCTGTCGCCGTGTATCAGGAGACAAGGCGGCAAGGCCTCTCCCAGGCTGCTGGCTCCACTCTCAAAGTAGAGTTGAGGGTAGACCGCTCGACAGGATTCTGGGACCGCGGCGGGCCGTTCCGAGTAGGGGAGTGCCGCGAGGCGTCGACTGAAGCCCCTGTCACCAGTCACAGCGTCATTGAAACAGGCAAGCCCATGCAAACTCTCCCACACTCGCCCACGGGTTGGTACGTGACCCGACAGGCCTTCTGTGTAGGGAAGATCGGAGAACTCTGTGTCGGCCGAGTACCACTCCTGCAGAGTTTCGGTCCATCTCTCCGTCTCGGACAGGTCGTGATCGGAGCCCAAAAGCCGTTTTGTAACGCTGCTCCGGGGTGTGAGCCAGTAATCGAGTAGGAAGTCGCCTCCCATGCCGAAGAATGACACCCAGCCCCGCACGGTAAACCTCGGAATGTTTCTCCCTTTCTCTTCGGCGGCGAGTATGGCAGCGAGGCGTAGGGGGTAGCCACCGCCAGAGAACCCGGAAAGGTATAGCTGATGATGCTGAATGGGGAGGGTCAGGAGGTAGCTGAAGAGAGCGGCCATGTCGGCGAGGATGTCGAAGCCCGACGAAGGGATTAGAAGGTGATAATCGGCTTCGATAATCGTTCCCGGCCATCGATCTGAGCGGGGAGGCGAAAGATCAGCTCAGCGAGAGAGAGCGACTGAACTCCGTCCGCGTTACGAACTGGGAAGGCTGAGGAGAGGCAGGGGTTGGACACACCTCTGACGGGCTTCGGGACATGGTCGTCCCTCCGGCTGCCATTAACAATCCCGCCGCCGTGGAATGTGATGAGCACCGGTCCGTCCGTGCCATGGAGGGTAAGATTGACCTTGTGACCAGAGGGAGTGGTGTGGTAACAGTGGGTGGTCATTCTAAGCGAATGAGGAGAGGGTGATACTCTTTCGAGTTGTTGATCGTTTAAGACTCTAGTCTCGTCATCTCCACCTCCACCCCCTTCCTCCCAGTGTCAGGGAGAGATGCCATAATGTACCGAGAAGCTCCCTGCCGGGCCCACTTTTATCCACTTTTTGCCGACCCTGCTGTGCCGGAGCGAGTCGCATGACGTAACTCCACATTCAACTTCAAGCATTTTACGTACACTCCTCACCGTCTCCACTAACCAAAAATGCCGAAGAGCGACACTCGGCCAAGTCCTCTGGGTGCGAGTCGTGCGTATCATGAGTCCATTCCCTGCGGCTGCACATGCGAAAGGGGCGCATGCCTTATATGATAGAAAACCTAGACTAGTTTGACTGGTAGGACGATACGGGTGTTGTCTCAGGCCAGGGACGGTCCGGAATTGGCCAGGCACGCGTCCAGTCATTCCCAGAGGTGTTCCATCTGGACGCAGGGAACCCTTCAGATGTCGGAGACTCTGCTGTAGACACTGTCGGCGGACCAGCAGAGCATGCTGGTGAGGCAAATTTGGCGATCAGGGTTTCCCCTGCGGTGATCTTCGCTTCCAAAAAACGCTGCCTTGCCGCTGTAAGCGTATCGCTTCTCAGAAATTGCGGCTAGGTTTCCCTTGCCTCCTGGAGCGCAATTGTCTTTCTGTTCTCTCCGCCATAGTGAGGTGGATGGAGGGGTTAGGGGGTTAGAGGGTGACGGTATCTAGATGAATCCCGCTTGCAGTTGAGGGGTTGTGGGGAGAACCTATGCGGCCTGAAAATGAAACAGGCATGACCGGAGCCGTGGTTGTCAACGTTGTCGTCACGATCGCCCCAGCCGTCAGCCCTCATCGAGTGTCTCGTTCGCGTCGTCGGCAGCCGGAGCGGCGGCAGCCACATAGGGCCACATCGGGATGGGTGAGGCGACCAGACCCAGCGGGATGCGTTGTACCATCGCATTGCAACACGTCACCTAGCAGCTTGTGTTGCTTCATCCCAAGAGGCCTACGCCGCCGTTCAGCGCCTCCCCGGTTCGAAGGAGCGTGACAAGAATGAGCACTTGGCGAGTCAGAAGGGCTATCCAAGAGATGTTCCATTACAACCCACCGTTCATCATGGTCCACACCGCCGTGCGGAGAAAGGACGTGGGATCACTCGTGACCTTGATATAGAGGAAGACTGGCCAGCAGTGAGCGGGCGCATGACGTCTTGACTCAGCACGGCTCACTGTAGGCGCATCGTAACAGTAAGTATGCCAGAGAGAACGAGTTCATCCACCTGGCAGACAGGCCCGCCGTGTTCCCAGCAACCTGCACCAGTCCCGTCAATCAGGCCTGTGGTCGTCCCCGAACAGCGCTCGTACGCACCACCGCAGCGACGAAGATCCCGAACATCTCCAGGCAGTTCTGGTGCGCTGCCTCCCTCCTGCGCAGCTTGGCCATGAGTCCCGACGGGTACTTGCCGCTCTTGTCCATGTCAGCCAGCGCTACCCGGGGGTTGTGGTTGTTGCGGTACCCAAGGCAAATCGTCGCGAACCGGGTCGCTGCAGTGTGGCACTGGAACCAGGCGAGGAAGAGGAGGGCGTACGAGTAATTATACATGGCACCGCGGGCTCGGATCGGTTCTGTGACTCATGCGAGGATGAGTCGGATGGTAGAGTTGGACGAATTATGTAGGTGATGGGTCGACGGCATGATCCTAATGAACGATCCAGTAGGGCTGCTCTTTACCACCACCGGAATGCATGTCACGTGATAGGCTGGGCATGCTTCTCCTTCCCTACAGACCAATCGCGAAGTCGTCACTGACGAGTCAAGCGAAACCGCTCGACGCTCGAATTCACCCCGCGGCCCTGCGAAGGGACAAGGATGTTGTCATCGAGGCCGTCATGCAAAGCGGCTGGGCGCTCTCATTTGCCTTCCCGGCCCTGCAAGAAGATAAGGATACCATTCACGAAGCGGTCAGTCGACAAGGCTGGGCGCTCTAATACCTCTGAAGGCTTACGTGACCGAATGTTCCGATGGCCGATTGGGCCATTGTGCCTGTGACCAAAGAAGATGTAGACGTCAGCTCGTTCGGCCCCGGTGGGATTGGATTCGAACAAAGTCTCGGGCTGATTCATCGCACCTGTTGTTGTTGTGGGCCGTGCTTCCATGCTTTGGACTCGAATCGCGGTGTGGTAGCTGCAAGGCATGCTCAAGCACGTCACCCGTTCTTCTCCAAATCCTGTGCATTACGAAACAACCGCCTTGGACGTGCTACTCTTGCTTGCAATGTTCTGTATAGGGACGTCGCCTCGTCCAAGTAGTGGCGCGTCTGCTTATTCATCGTATTCTGTTCGATACACTACCTCGGGTACGACCCGGTATGAGGTTTCTCCGCCTGCTTTCTCCCGTCCGTGCCGTATCCGTCTCTCCCTCGCGCCGGACGAAGGAGGACGGCGTCCAGAGGTATGGCATGGTGTTTATGCCTCCCTAGGACGACCCGTGGCGGCCCGGGCCCACAAGTGACTAACCAAGCGACGACCCCGTGTTACGGGGCGCGCTCGACGTGTATATACCGCCACGCAGGCGTCGACGATGCAAGGCCGTCCGGGTGGGCCTGCGGGCGACGGCGAGGCTGAACATGGGACCGACTAGGGGGTGGGAGGAGGATGTGATCTTCGAGGGCAAGTGCGACGTGCTCAGCGAGACATCGGAAGGGTCGTGGCTGGACGAGGGGGCTCACCCAGGTTGTTTCACACCGGGCATGTAGGCAAGGGTTACGGCTGACAGGACAGGTTCGAGTTCGCGTTCCTCCTGCCGTCAACCCTGGCCAACCACCCACGACTGGCATCACAACAGAACGGAAGTACGCGAACCCTCCTCGCCTGTGGTATTCGAACTCCGCACCCGGCGGATCACGAGGAAGCTTCTCGTCCAATCGCGGCTCAATAACTCCGGGGCGAGTCCCGCCCGCCGCCTCCGCTTCACGCTCCCGGCCTCCTTTGCACTTGCCGTCCCCACTATCGATGTCGGCTGAGCCGTCGCTATGCGGACTGCCGCGACGAGCCTCTCGATGATGCGACGGCAGGCTAGGCTTCCTCAGGCGGCGAACTTCCAGGAGTCGGAAGCCGAGGTACAAGGGAACGATAGACAAGTCGGCGATGGATGGATCAGCGGCACATACGCGACCCAGAGGACACTCATGGTCACGCACAACCCGAGTTTGAGCACAGCGACCTCGATGAGAGTCAGTCAGGGTTTCGATGAGAGGCAGTGCGTTGGCCTGTAAGGCCTGAAAGTCTCCTCGGGTGTTGTGTGCATGTTCTCTACTTGAAGCCCGATTCCTATTTTGATCGCCCCCAGTTCACAATCGGCGGCTTCACTAACGTCTGCCTAACTCTTCCCGACCTCTCCCCCAACATCCTCAACTGGAGACCTCTTCTCACGAAACCCCAACGTCCAAACACCGCGCGACAACCCCTAGAACTCATCTCCTCGAGATGACCGTGGGAAAGTGGCGATCCGTCCCAATCCTGCGGCCAAGACCCAGCGCTCATGGACCGGCGACCCAAGCCACTTTATGTTTTAACAGACTGCAACTATCGGTATAGATCCATTATGGCAGTCAAACACACGATCAGCCGGAACACAGCCTATAGAAACACGAAGAGCACGACGCATGAGCCAATGCGCGTTGTGCGGGATCGAAGATTGTCCGGGTTGGGGAAGGGAGGGGGTCTGTGGCGTTTGGTCGGAATGTGGTAGGGAATGGGTCTCCTCTGATACTTCGACATCTGCTTCGCTCCGACACCTCTAAGTCCAATCAGAAGCGAGGATAAGACCCAGTGTTTGAGCGGAGAAAGTATTGGATGCCCGAAGACGCCGCTGTTTATCGCTTGGACCACTTGAGGAAGCCGGCAGCGACGAGGAGGACGAAGATGTTGAAGATAAGGAATGCGACAAATATGCCAATCGATTCACCCCTTTGTGAGTAGTCCATGTTTAGACGAGAGTAGAAGGAATCGCCAACGCCTGGGGGTGTCAGCCCACCCAAGGATGGTGGTGGCGGACTCACTGTACTGGCAGTACTCGCACATGTCCGTGGCATTGGGGTTGTTGATATACGCGCCGATGGCATTGGCGAAGCCGTTCGCGTACTGCCCACACGTCTGGCCGCTCGGCGGGGCTGAGAGTTGGGTCAGAGGCGCACTCATTCTCCATTGAGGGTATGCAACTCACGGAAAAGGAGGAACTCGTTGGTCTGGCAGACAACAGGAACGTCGTGCAAGCAGGTCGTGACGAGACCCTTGACGAGCCATGTGAAGGGGTCGAGCCAGTACATCCTATTACACCGTCAGCGGGTGTCTCACTCACAGTGCTACATTGGGTTGGGGATGTTGGGATGTTGGGGATTTCGAGGACTCAAGGATGTCGAGGATTCACCAAGATCGCCAGAAGTACGGGAGGTCCGGGTACGGGGCTGTGACACCGCAGAACACCGAGAACAGCACGAGCAGGAACGGGTTGCTGTCCCTCGTTTCAGCGCGAGCTTCCGAGATTTGGTGGTACACAGACTTACAACAGTGCAGCGACGATGATGGACGGGGAAAGTGCAGCGAGCGCCTGACCTGCCGCACTGTCAATGCTCTTTGTTCTTGAGTGTGGCAAGGAATTGGTACATACCGAGAGTGACCGAGTAGATTTCAGTGACGAGGACCATGGCGAAGAAGTAACCAGCACGGGTCGCCGCAGTGGGGAAGCCGACCATGTAGTACAGCAGCTATTCTGGGTCAGCAGGGGCTGGCAAAGACCTATTGGAGCAACGACCAACACACCAGGAAGAACGCGACGGCGCATCCGACCGAGTAAGGCATCTCGGCCAGCATCTGCGTCAGGGCAAAGATGGTCGACGAGTACATCTTGGAGCTGGCCTCGCGCTGGAGAGGGGATTTAGCTATGCGAAACCCGCAACCCGCCCGGGTACCAGGGAACTCACGTTGAAGGTCATGCGGGACGTGATGTACTGCGGCTCGATCTGGGCGAGGATGAGTGCGGGCAAGATGGTCGCAAAGAAGACCGCGCTGCCGAGGTCAGGGAGGGACATATTGTGATGTACGCGGCCACTTACAAAACACGGTACTGGAGCGACTGGAGCGAGTCGTCCAGACGGAGGAACGTGAGACCGACGACAAGGGCGATAGCGATGTGCGCGAACAGCCGTGTCCACTGGTAATCGGCATTGCGCCAGAGCGCAGAGTTGGCTACAATCTTAGCCAAAAACCTCTCAGCCGAGTTGCAATCACTCACTCCTTCCAAGGACCGTTTTGAACTGGAACATGAACGCCGTGGCGTACTCGCTTCGCTTCCCGACCAGCTGCTCCTGGTTGGCCACCGCCTCCTGCTTGAGCCTATTGATTTCCACCTTGACCTCGACAAACTGGGGAGAGTTACGCCACTTCTCGCCCCAGTCACCGCCTATCCGCTTGCGAGAGCCGGCACCGATCGCCTCGAGCATGAACTCAGCGGGATTGGCGTCTGTAACGAGTTAGCTGTTACGTGTGAAAGTGGTTACTTGCTGGACTCACCGTGCGGGACCTTGGCGCCGTTACGCTCGAGATAGTCAATGAGAACACGAGAGTCTGGCACCCATCAATACCCGTTTATCTGGATCACACGAGTGACGAACCCGGCCCGATATCATCAAAGTATACGCATTCACCTGATCTCGATCAGCTATGTCTCACGTTTGTCCAGCCAGACTCACCACCACGCTGGAGCAGCAAAAGCCTGTCGAACGACTGGAAGAGCAGCGCGTTGGGCTGGTGGATCGTGCAGAGGATCTTCTGTCCCGCGGCGGTAAGCTTGCGAAGGAACCTGACAATGTTGTACGCGGACTGGCCATCGAGACCCGATGTTGGCTCGTCGAGGAAAAGGAGAAGCTCGGGCTTAGCTGCAAGCTCGACACCGATGGTCACGCGCTTGCGAGCCTCCACCGAAAGACCAAAGCCTGGGAAACCGATCATGCCGTCTGCGAGGTCTTGCAGCTCGAGAAGCTCGATGATGTCCTCGACGTAGTCGTCCTTCTCCGTGACGGGCACCTCCTGAGGCTGACGAAGGTACGCCGAGAACCGGAGCGCCTCGCGCACAGTGGCGGTCCATTCGTGAACGTCGAGCTGCTCGGCATAACCACAGCCACGCTGAAAGTCCCGGTCGATCCGCTTCCCGTTCATGAGAATGTCACCGGAAACAACACCGATGCTCTTTCGGTCGGCGAGGACATCCAGAAGGGTGGTCTACACAGATTAGCATATAATTGTATCTGGTGGGCCCACCTTGCCGGCACCGGAAGCGCCCATGAGAGCAGTCAGTGTGCCCGGTTTGACATAACCAAAGACGTCGTTGAGCAGCCGCTTCTGACCTCCCTTGACGGGGACGGAGTAGTTCTGTAGTGATGAGTGCGGTCCTCATAGGTATGCGGAAAGCATACCAGGTGCTCCCAGGTGAACGGCTGAGGCTTCATCTTCAGACCCGACAGATCCTGGTCGAGCTTGCCTGCACGGAACGCCTCCTTCCTCTCGGAAAGCCGCTCGTTGAGCTTCTTGTGCTCCTTGTTCTCCTTCTTGAATACAACGATCGAGAAGTGCTTCTGGCCCTGTTGCAGCAGCTCAATCTGGAGATGTTTAGCCGATTCTACTGAGACGAGGTAGAATCTTACGAAGAGCATCTGGAGGACCATGAAGAACACGAAGAAACCGAGCAATATACCATACTGAGCGGGAAGTCAGCTTTCGAGCTTCGAGGCAGAACCCCGACCACACCTCGGCCACATACGTTTCGCCAGATGTGTGATTTGGAGTATTCGAAAGCCGCATTCCTGTGGCTCGTCAACCAGCGTCCAAAATGAGGAGACGGCGGCACTGACATGTACTGCGTTCCAGAAATCACTGACTGGCCCGCTTTGGCGCTGGTCAGACCACAAACCTGGTTGGGGCCGACCGTGTCACTGGGTGAGTGAGCAAGACGTCCACCATGGTCGAGCATTGACGCACGGGAAACCAGTGATGTCGGCAGACGGAATGTTGCGTGGGCTGCAACGAAATTAGCGGTGTCTCAATAAGGAGACGAGGTGGAGGGGCAAACATGATGTAGGCGCTGTCGCAGGTGAGCTGGGAGAGGTCAGCACGATACTCATCCCGGGATAGATCCGTCACGTACGTTGATCCGGCTGAACTCATTGGCGAAGATCGCCTCGTAGCCATAACTGAGCGGATTGAGGTCTACAACGTCAGTACCTTCCGTTTCGGTCCAAGTGAAACATACAGAAGATCCAGAACAGCCACCTGGCCTCATCAGTCAATGCTCGGCAAGGTATGACTAGACGCACCGCTTCATCGCAAAGACAGGGATCAAATAACCCGTGTATGTGACCCTGTTCCATCAGCTCTGATTCCGTGGTATCAAGCGGAACTTCGCTCACATGAGCGAGATGAGCACCGACGCCAACCTCGCTGCGACGTTGTAGTCTTTTGTGGCAACACCGAGCGTTCGGAAGAAGCCAGCCATGACCCTAAAGTCTATTAGTGACTGCACTGTTCTCGGGAGGTTCGGAGGACTCACATGAACGTGGTGAAGACGAAGAGGTAGAACATAAAGTACGCGCCGGCGGACGAGTAGAGACCGCCCATAAAATAGAGAATGATGGAGAAGAAAAAGATGTTGCTCGCGTTGAAGGGCACGTCGGCTGCGACAGCTGCGACGGCGAATGCGGAGGGACGGTAGAACCTGTAGCCGACCTGACGGTAGAGGATGGGGCGACCCATCATCTGACCGGGCAGCTCGGAGAACGACGTGAGAGCCTACAAGCTCAGTGATTTGTCCGTGGATCGACGTGGATGGACTGACGTTGAAGAGAAGACCCAAGAAGAGGAGACCACCGCGAGTGAAGGCACCAGAGGCCGACGTGGGGAGACGGAAGTAGACTGAACCGACGATAAGAGCGATGACGATGGACGTGCCGTATCCAGTGTAGATGCCAAACTTGTCCTGGAACTTGAGGATCGTCTGGCGCTTGGTAATCGCCCAAACCTGGGAGATGAACGGGGCGGTGTAGGGCGACTTTGTGCGGACGCCCTTCTGCTTCTGTTCGTGCACGGCCTGTCGGAACTCTTCACGATGCCTCTCGTCCTCGGCCATGTGCTTCTTGTACTCGTCCTTCTCCACCATCATGCGCCGGTAGATGTCCGATTGCCTGTAGGCCTCCTCCATCCTCTCGGGTGTGGATGGGACCGAGTCGACGTCCTTGCCGTCGGCGAACTGACGCTCGTTCGGGTCGGTACAACCGGAGAGATAGTCAGCCGAGGTCTGCCGAGGGAGGTCCTTGTATCCGAGGCCAACCATGTACTGGCGTGCCTCGGTTGAAGGGCCGAAGTATACGACGTGACTCTCGTTGAGGACGAGGACCTTGTCGAATTGCTGGTAGATGCCCTCGCCGGCCTGGTAGAGCGAGACGAAGGTGGTCTGCTGCATGATGTCGGTGAGAAGGCGGAGGGACTTGGCATAGTCAAGCGCAGTAGAGGCGTCGAGACCACGAGTGGACTAGAGTCAGCGTCGCTCGCGGGGGAGGCACTCACATTGTCCCAAGAGCCGAGGGCGGCGCCGGAGCAGAACATCTCGGCGATGGAGACACGCTTGCGCTCACCACCCGAAACACCACGGATAAAGGCGTTACCGACGACGGTGTTTGCCGTGTGCTTGATGTTGAGCATAGAAAGGAGCATTTCAAGGACTTCGTTTTGGAACTGCTTCGGGCTGACTCCGGGTATGCGCTTTCTGGGGGTCTTGAGGGAGAGGGCGAATCGGACCGTCTGGGCGACTGTGAGGGTGGGGAGATGATCATCGTCCTCCATATTGTACACGACCTCGCTGTCGGGTCAGCGGAGAAACTCGATGTTTTACTCACCCAGAGTACAGCTTGACCATCTCCTTCCAGCCAACACCGGCATATGTGACGTCGCCATTGACCTCCATGAATCCCTCACGCTGGTTGGCGATCGATTTGAGGAAGGTGGAGCAGCCTGCGCCAGGGCGACCGAGAACGAGACACATTTCTCCTGGCCTGAGCACACCCGAGCTCTTGCGCAAAATCATCCTCGGCTTCGACGCGAACGGCTTGTAGCCGACGAGGCCGAGTACGCTCAGCACGGGCATCATAAACTGCTCGATGATAGCCGACGAGAAGTTTCGGATGTTGATTTTGAGGCCGCCGGCCCCAATGACCTCCAGTTCGTCCCACGCCACGCCGACCGCCTTGTGCTTGATGCCCGCCCGGTCCTGCTTCTCCTTGCCCGAGCGGAGAACATCGGCGAGGTTGAATTCTTCCTTCTCAGCCTTGGCCTTTTCGACATCGGCGGCAGATTGCTGGGTGATGACGCGCTCTGGCTTGCCTCCGTAGCCCGAGATCTGGCTCACGCGCGAGGTGATGCGCTGGATCGAGGTCCTCCGCTCGAGAACGGACGAACTCTGCGACATGTTGGAAAACCGCCGCTCGAGCGCTGCAAACTCCTCCTTTCCACGAAGAACCGAAACGCCCGGACCCCGAGGTCCGCGACAAAGTCCATCGACGAAGAGGCCGAGGCCTGCTGACCGAGATGCTCGGGAGCGGCTGGACCGCCGTTGTTGGCGCCCTCAGCACCGTCCTCAGCAACCTCGGACGACCTGCGGTCTCCCCACTTCGGCGAGCTTTCATGCTTCGCTGCGTCGCCAGCAGGTATCGCATCGTTATCTGTGGCTGCAGGCTGGCAAAGCAGCTGGATGGGGTTGGGCTGCTCGGCGGGGCTGACCGCAGCATCCTGCTCGGTTTCCGCTACTGTATGGTCCACGTCGGGGTCGGTGCCGGGGGTAGCATTTTCTGGGTTGGCGGTGAATGGTGCACCGAGTGTAATCTCGTTTGCTGCTCCCGACATGGGGACAAAGATGTGACTTGTGCGCTGTGTTTACGGCGAAATGCGTTTACTGTCTTGCGAAGAGTCCGATGTAGGATCGACGCTGAGATGGAGGAGGTTGGAAGGAGGGATGTTGTTAGGAGATGTGATGGGGGCAGATTGGTCGATACCTTTCGTGTAATCCAGGGTGACCGCGATGTCCGAAGACCGTCGGCATGATTTGTATCCGATTTACGAGGACCATCCGACGAGTCGACTGGTCGACTAATGGACAGAAGGGAAGTGACTGATCCAGTACAGCGCAGGGGAGACGAAGCTCGGCAGCCGGAAGGAACACGGTATTGGAGATCAGAGATTGCAGACGACTCCCACGTATCTCAAAATCTGATACTCTACACGGAGCCGAAGAAGAACGAACTCGAGATGACAGCTGTTTGGCAGGCCGATCAACAGGTATGTGCGATCTTGAGGGTGGCGACAATCGTCGGACGTTGTGCAAAGCTCAGCGAGGTGCGGGCCGGAAGCTCACGCATAATAGGTTCCGGAAACCGGAGTAGCGGAAAGGCCAGAAATCGGTCAACTGTTGCACCTTTCCGCACGGCAGACATCATCGCCCGCAGAGCGCTGTCGTCACCGATCCACTGCCACACAATCCCCAGCTTGCCACCGCCCAAGTCAACCGGGCGGCTGGCGCCGCCCCTTGGCGTTGGCGGTGAGCTTTGTCCGCTCCGCTCGCTTAATAAGGGTTCCCAACGGGAGCAGATGGGATAGGCAGTTGCGTCTCGGGGTTCTCGGGTCTGGCGGCGTTGTGGTCACGAAGCTCTATCCTACTTGGCTAGCGCCCCAAAACAGGCACTGGGTCCTCGCGTCCACCCGCATCTATCCACACCTCCGTGTCAGTCTTTCTGCCTTTGCTCTTGCCTCTGTTGAATCCCAGCTGGATGCACAGAGGCTTCCGTTAACGTCCCATGTCCTGCTTTCATGCCCAAAGCGCTACATCGAAAATCTGCCCCCCCCCCCTCGCAAAAAAAAAACTTGTCACTGATAGCCCCACAATTCGATCAACCGCGGACTGTGCCCCGCTAGGAAAGCTCCGCATGCTCTACGAGGCCTCCCCCATGTCCTTCCTCACCAGTCACGCCACGACCGACACCCAGGTTATCATCGGTCTCGTGCCCAAATCCAGGTGCCTGGTCTTCCTCGGCTCAAAGGAGGATGTCAAGGACCTCATGAAGTTCGACAAAGGGTATATGGCGAGAAGGAGTGGTAAACCCACGGCGTTGATGAGAGCATGCTGGGCGTATTGGGCGTGTTGAGCGTGATCGGGTGGGACGGCATGGTAGTCTGCTTGAGGCTGCATCAGGCCATAGCCCACGCGGCCGATGTCACGCCGGGGGGACGTAGAAGCAGCGAGGAACGTCGAGATGCGGGCGGACCGGGGAGCTTGCGTCCGCCTTGGCTAGATGGGACGCCTCCCGCTTATATCTGTGGCTTCTGGTGGAGGTGATAGCTCGGCTGAGTGACACGCCCGAGCTGGAGAAAACGATCCGGGATCTGGCTTGTGTAGCGACTCTCTAAATTCCGCGGTCAGGATGAAAGCGACTGATTCTGACATGGCAGCCAATTGGAGGTAGTGCGGTGGGGTCCGTTGATGGGATGCGGTGGATTGGGGCGATATGGCAGGTGGGCAAGGGCAGGAGAGGTGCCGAGCTAGATGGAGTGTCCGTCTGGCCGCTCATGGCCCGTCCTACCACCGAAGACCTCGGGGTCCGCGGGTGTGAGGCCTACCGTTGGCTGGTATTGACCGTCATGCGGGGCATGTTTGGCGGGTCAAGCACCTCCCCCTCATCGACGCCCGTGTCCCAATCCTCATCCCAGTCCGACATCGTTCAGCAGGGGCTTTCCTTATGAGTGTGTCCAACTCCGGGGATGAGCGTGTGTCGGATACATGTGTGACCCTCGAACAACGGCTCGATGGGAAGCTGTCGATGTTGGAGCCGGCATGCGAGTGTTAATCGGACTTCGGGGATGTGCTTGCCGCCGCCCCGTTTGTACACACATTGTTCGCTTCTAATGATGCGCCAGTCCACGAGCATTGGATGATACCGCACCGCATTTCGCAAGTCAGCAGTCCCGTGCCACCCACCTCGCCCTCCATGAACCGTGCTCCGCGCGCCGTGTTTCTTGGTAATATGGTCCAGCAGGTCCTCATACTGTTGGCTGCACTTGCACCTCCTCCAAACCGTCTCCCCCTTTCCAATCCCGCCATAGTCGAAGGTTCAAGATAGGTTGGCAGTGAGTACTTGGTAGCACTTCACCAGTAACGTGATGATGGCCGCAGGTCCTGACTCTGGCCGACCGAACCTTTGATCTGACCCCCCAATCTGACCCCTCAATGTAACGCCTTAATGTAACCGTCCATTGCGGCAATCCAATCTGACCCCCCAATCTGGCCTGCGATGCCGTAGACTCCGCAGATCAGACAGACACCCTATGCACCCCCGATATTTGACTCCACAATCCGACCCCCTATTCCGCACTGTCCATAGCGGCTATGGCTTATCAATTAGCCGATCCCCTCCAGTGCAACTCCGGTCAGGGGCCGCATTTCAGGGTCGAATCCAAGGGACGCCGAAGGCCGGGGGATGCTCAATGATGTTGGCCATCTGGGCGCAGGTGAAGGCAGTGAGGGCAGTTCGCTTGTTCTCGTCAGCATCGTCAAGCTTGACCAAAAGTTGGAGCAGCTTTGAAGAAGACCATGTCGTAAAAGGTCATGGGTACACGGAGCCCGAAGTTGGCCGGTAGAGCTGATCTTGGTGCTGGGATGAGTCCCAGAGCTCGCCGTTCCCTGCCGAGGACCATGATGCTGGTGTAGATCGCAATGTCATCATTGAGGTCGAGGTGGAGTTTCTCTGCCTGTCCACAGCTGATGGCCACGCATTACAGAGGATTCCAAAACGGATGACACGTCTGATGTGGTCAAACGTGGGGGAGCGGGTGAGAACGGGTGGCACTGGAGCCAAATTGTCATCCTCCGTCAAAGCAACCGTTCCGGCGCTAGTGCTCTCGCTTTGCGGTATAATAGAGACGGAGGATGGAGATCCTCTTAACTCCGCAAATCTGTGTTGACGAGAGAGTTATACTCCCTACATGTCAGACGGATCTCCCTCGGCCTGCTGAGGACCAGAACCCGTTGCTTTGAGCCCTAAGGCGACGGAACGAGTAGATTAGGGGTTCATGGTGCTGTTAGGCAGGAGACGTAACTCCCCAACCCCACAAGGCAACCAAAGGTAGTTGTAGGGCTCGTTGGGTTTCGTCCCCCAATGCGATGGTGTTGGAGCACAACTTCCAGAGACCAAGTCTCTATCGCCTGGAATATCGTCGCTGATCTGGGGTTGCCGCCACCAGAGTGTATCGGTCCCTTGATGTGGCGGGTAGTGCTTGAAATAGCCTTTAGTGGGCTCTCGGGAGTTGCCAACTCGAACCATTCCCCGTTCCACCTCTCTCGTCTCTTCCTCAATTAAAATTGTTCAGCCTTATCTGAGAGCTAAGGGGATGGCGCAAACACAGCCTGGGCTGGGGGGCTCTCACTTGGTTCAAGGCTGAGCCCAGGCTACAACACACGGAAGGGTGACTTGACCGACGGCGAGGAACTCGCCCGGTTCCGCGCTCAACTTACCCGAATTTGATGTCAAATTTCGCCGACGCGGTCGCACCAACGTAACCGTCGGATGCTTCGCAACCTTTCCGATGGTCAGTCGTACGTTGATCAACATTTCCTAGGATGCTTTTCACAGTCCGACTTGAAAATGAGCACCGGCCAAGCTCTCCTCTGGCTCTTGACTGTTTTGCTGGACCTATGCAAGCGGTCGTACCCGACGGCGGACCAGATGACAATGTTCGCGGATGCAGATGGACGTCTAAACGACGAAGCTGTTCACTTAAAACAGTTTCGCAGATCGTCCTGGGTGCACTTCATCGGTTGGCCTCGGGGAATCGGCGAGGTGCGAGAAGCAGCCAACGTGGCCCTGAGACGAGACCGTCGGTTTCGGTTCTTGGGAAGACGGGAGCAAAATACCTCCAGTTCACCCACGTCGCTTGGCAGGCGATAACGTTGGTCTCGGGTCTTGGGAAGACTGGAAATTGGCCGGGGGTCGAAGCATAGTGTATAAAGGTGGGATATCCTCAAGGGACCACCATGGGCACCTCACCAGCTTGACTAATCTTTCAGACCACCCAAAGCTCACCAACAGCTTGATAGCGAGATGCCGCGCACGCAGCTGCACACTTCTGCTAAGGACTACACCCCGTCCGCTCCGAACGAGCGCAAGGGTACGCCTAAGCCCCGCCCCCACGCACCCCGCCTCATCCTTTGTTCTCCCCATTCCGGGGTCGGCTCTGCAGTTGCAGTCCACTGGCTGCTGACGGGTTTTAGGGTTCTTCGAACTCTTCGGCCCCGCGCCCGAGCCGCAAACCGAGCTGGCTCGTTACCGTATCCTCGCGCCCAAGGCGGGAGTACGGGTGTCGCCCCTCTGCCTCGGCGCGATGTCGCTTGGCGACCAGTGGACGGGGTGGATGGGCAGCGGGATTGACACGACCGGATCGGAGAAGCTCCTGGACGCGTTCTAGTGCTTATACCGTCTCCCATTTTGTCGGGCAGTGTGGAACGTGCGGGAGTCCGAAGGGATCAGCCGACTCCGCGGGGTGCTTATTATTGAAACGAGCTGACTGGAGGTAGTGAGGCTGGAGGTAACTTTATCGACACGTCGTGCAACTACCAGGACGAGCAATCGGAGATGATCATTGGCGAGTGGATGGAGAAGAGGGGTAACCGGGACGAGATCGTCCTCGCGACGTGAGTGGGACGTCTGGGAGCGCGTTATCATGCTGCGTGCGACACCTGCCGGGAGTTGGGGAGAGGTACTGAGGATGACCAGCAAATACACGACGTACGGCCTGAACCGCAAGGAAGGCCGTCAGAACGGTATTGGCATCAACTACGCGGGCAACCACGTGAGGGAACCATGCTACGTGTCTGCGTATACTCTGGCTGACACTGTATTCAGCGAAAAACCTCTTCCTCACGGTGAGATCCGGCTTTCTTCGCCGACTGAAGGCGGATGCTGAGACCGCTCGCTGATCGTCGGGAAAGGTAGAGGACTCGTTGAAGAAGCTTAGGACGAGCTATATCGACCTCCTCTACGTGCACTGGTGGGATTATTCGACGACCATCGAGGAGATCATGCTTAGCCTCAATGACCTCGTCAAGGCGGGCAAAGTCATGTACCTCGGCGTGTCTGACGCTCCCGGTGCGTCGTCTCGTCATCGATCTCTACCCCGCAGAACCAGCGGAGCGCGTTGTGGATGGGCAAACGCTGATGACAGTAGCGTGGATCGTCGCTCAGGCCAATCAGTATGCGAGGGACCATGCCCTCCAACCATTCGTAATTTAGTACGTGGATGGTCCCGGATCAAGTCGTGGAGAGGAGTACTTATGGCGCTCGTAGCCAGGGCAACTGGAATCTGGCCCTCAGGGACATGGAGAGGGATATCCTGCCCATGGCCCGCGCTTTTGGCATGGCCATCGGTACGTCGCGCCTTGCGAACCTAGACTTCTTCAGTCTTCTCCTTCCCGGGGGGCGCCCCCTTTGGAACGATAGAGATTGTGCTGACACTCACGGCCAGCCCCATGGGGCGCACTCGGCGGGGGCAGGTTCAAGGAACCAGAGGAGCTCAAGGCACGCGCGAAGGAGAAGACACTCCGCGCGGGTCTGGAGCCGACCGAGAACGAGCTCAAGGTTGGGCAGGCGCTAAAGGAGGTTGCCCATGAGATCGGAGGGGGCGTCGCTCTCGCCATCGGTGTGTTCGGTCTCCTGGAACTCTTTCCTCACCCTTTCCACATCCCCAGATCCGTTTTTGCCGGGCTTGACAGCCAGAAACGGAAGAGAAGCGCTTACAGGTCACAGTCGCCCTAGCGTGGTGCCGCCAGATGTACCCCGACTGTTACCCCCTCATCGGCGGCACCAAGCTCCAGCACCTCAAGTCCCACATCGAGGCCCTCAACATCAAGCTCTCCCCACAGCAGATGGAGAAGCTCTCCAACGCCGTCCCCTTCGACTGGGGATTCCTGTACGACATGTTTGGGACGGACCCGCACTACCTTCCCGAGGGCAAGCCTAAGAACCCTGCCCTCAGCTCCGTGAGCAGTCCCTCACGGCATCGGATCTTGTCGCCAGCGCTCCTGTCGGGGCCTAGCTGGTTCGACATGTATACAGATGTGTACTGACGGAGATTAGGCGGGGCACATCAAGTTTGTCAACTACGCTTGAACGTGGCTGAGTGAAAGCGCCACAGACGAGAAGGGAGACTGCTAGGCTTGAGGAACGGTTCAAAACGGTCAACGTGATGTGCTGTACTATTAGGTCGCAATAGGAGCATTTCCTACTTCTCTACCCAGATCTGTAATTCACGCCCGCATTCATACTTGCACATCCAAGAACCGCAGGGAAGCTGCCGAACTGTCGCTCCGTTGTCACTTTTAGCCTCCACTCTGAGCCACACTGCGGTCGGGTGGTCGTTGGTCGACGTTTTCTGTCGCTCTGCCAAGGCGGTCACGCACCTGGCACCTAGGAATTTCCGTTGATTACTGCCAACTGGGGACACG
This sequence comes from Saitozyma podzolica, assembly GCA_003942215.1. Lineage (NCBI taxonomy): Eukaryota > Fungi > Basidiomycota > Tremellomycetes > Tremellales > Trimorphomycetaceae > Saitozyma > Saitozyma podzolica. Next base: position 1,823,161 of record RSCD01000001.1, read on the forward strand.
TACAGAATCCTTCACGCTGCTGGCGTTCTCCCTTGTTGGACCAACGGAACAGGAGAGGGCAAAATCCATCGGGTCCTGGAAGGTACCACTCCCATCCACTGCACTCCGGGGTCTGCTGCTCCCCCCTCTCCAAGACTTACGTCTTCGTAGAATAAGGAAATTCAACCTTTATGTGGCGGTGGTACGTATCACGAGATTCCAGAACGCTGCTGTAGATTGTCATAGTGGCTCTTCCCTCCCCTGTAAGGTATATAGACTCAGTTATATGGAAGATTGTCAGCAGGCTCGAGCGGTGGCGGTGTTCACGGTTCCACATGAGGACAGTGCGGCCTCGCAATCACGAGGTTGATGCATTCCCCAACTGCGTTCGTACCCAAGATAAACCCCCTCACCTGCTAGCGCCCTAGTTGGAATGACTTGGTCACGTGCTCGCTCGGTCAAAGGTCGAACTTAATACTCTTCACGCGCTCTATCTTGCTCACCCAATTACGTATCATAACTTACTACACTCCTAACCCCGCAGGAGGCCTGGGACGAGATACATCAGGAGAAGATTGACGGGCTGGTGTAGGGAATGGAGAAGCGAGAACGGGCACCTGCTCTTGATTATGGAAAGCTACATTCTTCTGATTACAGAAATTTCTGCTGGAGCACCTCAAGCATCACTGCGGCCAGCTTGTAGCTCAACTAGACTAATAAACGGCATGACAACTGTCAAGTTTCGGCCCAGGTGACATGGAAGGGAGTGCCTCAAAGACCAGCTGTCTGGTTCAATCTGGTACGAGCGTGTGTTTGTACTCGTACGCCGAAGATTGGTGACATTACACTGCCGAGACGTTCCAGTGAGAAGAGAATTTCATCCCCCATATCACGCTTTCCAGGAGGCTGAGAACTTCGTGGCGCATCTACGATCCTATTTTGGTTAAGCTACATCTCTACGTCATCTTGGCCAGTGGTTGTCGTCAGCCGCAGGGGAGGAGTCCGGGAGATGGGCTACGAGGCCGTGAATGCACTATGGACACTGTGCGAGGAACCGGACTCTTTCCAGAAGATGCGCGGCCCCTGAGAGCTCCTGGGGGGCCGGGAAGCACGGTTTAATCAACTTCTCGATTGGGCAAGGACCGCTGCGAACGTCCAGGTGGGACCTGCTTACTTCTACCAGACTCGAGATGACCCGACTTCAAGGCATCCCTGTGGCCGAATACCATTCAACCTGCACCCCATCGCCCTTTCATTATCGCACACCACTCACCTATCAATCAGTACCTGCCCTCTTGCCCGATAATCCTGGGCCCTCGCTGCCATTTGGGCAGCTCACAGCCTTCTGACATACAAACGGCGATCCTTTTTGGATGGTTGACGTGGCCGGCGGATTCCTGCCCATCGATATCGACCGAGAAGGAGACGAGCGCGCCCGGGTGACGTGAGCAAGTATGCTGTCTGGCAAGCGCCGAGCAAACATGGGAGTGAAGAGAGCCGTTCGCTGGGATGGAGCGTTTGCCAGAAGAGGTGCCCTGGGGTCATACACATCTTGGAAGGTCGTGAACTGCTACCCGTGCACTCCAGGTAGTATCCATCCTTCGCCTGGACATCAGACGCGACTTCAGCCCCCAGATGGCATTGAGCGTGAACTTGGTCGCGAGTTGACAACTACCACGCGACGCTGACACCCCATCTCACCCTCGATCCGGACACGACGTGTTCTCCCTCACTCCGCCACACCTTGACGACGTCCCTCAACACGCCAGTTCTTGACAACGCCCCAGAACTCTAGCGACTGGTCACTGTGCGGGTGACGGGTAACCTGGCGCTAACTTGGCATACGGATCGAGCACTTTACGGACGATGGCCAAGGCGAAACGGGAGGAACGGGTGAGTATGAAGGGTGGCCGGACGCTTCTCGCTGGGTTCAGGTTCAAGCCATCAGTCGCTCTTGCATATGAACCGCTTCTGTTGATGAAGGCTAAACATAAGGCGTGTTGGGAGGGCGGCGGGTTCTGAACACCCAGCCCGGCCCATCTTTGCAATCATCCGCGTCTGCGCGGATAACTTTTGGATCCTGGTAAAGCGGGGAACGGAGAGCACCGGTGGTCAAACGAAAGGCGAAACTGCCCCTGGAGCAGGTCCCTCAGCAGCCTGGGCTAGGCTCGACCCGATCGTGCAAAGAAGAGGAGTCATGTCGGTGAGCCGAATCGACCTGGACATGCGGCATATGCCGAAGTGTGGGGCTCTCGTCGGCAGAGGCAGTCGTGGTCCGTCTGTTTCCCCCAATTCTTTCTGACTCCAGCTTCCCTAACTGTCTCGTCGTGGACCTCCGAGGTGCTCCACTTCTGCCAGGATAAGGGTTGCCTGCAAGTTGGACCTGCGCGATGACTCCAAGACCATCCAGGAGCTCGCCCGGATGAATCAGGGACCTGTAACCCTGGCCGAGGGTCTCGCCGTCGCTCAGAAGATTGACGTCCTGGCTATTACGAGTGTAGTGCCAAGATTGGCGAGGGTGTAAGGGAGGTTTTCCAAACCGCCACCAAGTATGCTCTGATGGTGTGCTGAGCAGGTCCCTACGCTCCTTCATTCGCTGACCCGTCGCAGAGCAAGACGTCGGGCCTCAGCAAGAGCAAGTAGGGCCGCATCGCGCTCTGATGTGTTTGATTGCACTCTACTTGTACTGTTTTGAGTCGACAATGATATCTCCTTTCCGCACGCCTATACGATGCTAGTTATAAGACGGGTTGCGCCTGGTGGATTCTGAGCTGGCCGTGGGTTTGATCCCGGAATCACATACATATGCATCACAACGATCAGAAATATATACGTGAACATGCAAATCGCAACTCCGCTCGGCAAATGAGAGCCTCACTTGGCCCACTGCATCTTCTTACGATCGCTCGCCGCCCGAACAATGTTATAGTGGATCGCGTTGAGCGCGTTGTCCACACCGTTCTCCTTGCGGATGCGCTCGCCCACCCTGGCCGCTTTCTCAATCATCACCTGATTGGTCGTCGCCTGGTGGAGCGCGTCGGCAATGTCATCGGACCGCAGCGACGGCACCCTGAGGCCGGCCCCGAGTTTGGTTACGCGGATCGCCCTGCGACGTTAGCGGCGCCTTTAAAAATGACGACTCACCAGAAGTACTGGTCTCCGAACCATGGCTTGATGAGTGTTGGAATACCAGCACGCAGGCTCGCTCCGACAGTACCAGCCCCGCCGTGGTGCAAGGCCGCGTGGACTGACGATCAGCACAATGCTGGCCGGTTGATCCTACCTTTTGGGAAGAGCCAGCTGTGTGGAATTTTGTCAAGACGATAGCAATTTTCTGGGAAAGAGATGTGTTCGCCCTCCTTCGCCGGGTCGCTTCCGCGCAAGGACCAGCCCTTTGCAATGATGGCGCGTACGTCCGCTGCATGTCAGTGAGATGCAAGACTCACCACACACCTTTCTCTACCGCTCGGATGATGCTCTTGGTCATGGCATTGGCGCGGGGCACAACAATGGAACCGAATCCCTGCGCTGTCAGAGAGGTAGCGTCATGGCTACCTACAATATAGACGAGGGCCTTTCCGTCTTCCTTGGCCTTGGCCATGAAGCGCTCTAGATCAGCAGGCGGAGTCCACTCCGTGTCGCTGTTCTCCAAGGTCCAATAGCCGGTAATGGTGATGTCGTCGTGCCAATCGAGAGGTTTGGGGACAACCGCGGAGCTGAAGTTGTAGAGGAACGGTACTTTGTTCACCGAAAGCGTGGAAACGTCCGTGGCCTTGAGGCTGAGTTGCTTCTTCCTCCACCTGTTGATCTGACCCGAGGTCGCTTTCCACATGATATTGTCGAATAGGACGTAAGTTGAGTAGTTGAAACTGGGACCCATCTCAAAGGCAGGGACCATGAAGGCTTGCGGATAGGCCTGAGTGCGTGTCCACGGCATGGTGAAAGCGCGGAAGTAAGGTATCTTGAGGGCCTCGGCGATGTGGACGCCTGCCATGGCAGAAGGGCTCTCAATGATGACATCGGCGTCTTTGCATGCCTCCCATGAATCGGCGAGAACTTCAATTAGCAGAGCGGAAACGGAGCGACCCACGATCGTCGAGCCATTGTCGAAACGATCCGAGCGTCTCCTTGAAGAATCCCGGAGAGAACATCTGACGTTAGCGGTGACTGGCAGGTTTCAACTCACCCTGTGCTCAGCGCTGAGCTTCATCAAAGCCGTGGGGTCACCGCCAGCTTGACGATGGCCTATGCCATACCCCTCGATCCATGACCTGAATTCGTCTGTCGTCAGCGTTGTTGGGCGGGGAGACCCACCGTGTGTCACAATGATGGCACGATGTCCATCCATTCTCAACCGCAGAGCGAGCGCAATATAGGGTTGGACGTCTCCACGAGAGCCAATAGTCAGCATTGCAAAAGTCCGCGGCTTAAGTTTGCTGGTCGCCGCCCATGGTCTGTTGCCGATGAACGGCATGTAGCCGAGAGCCTCGTCGGGGAACGACTTCACTTGGAAGACAGAGTCCCTGGGCGGCGCCAAGATGTCTGCCGCATGTGTCCTGTTGATCGGCCGGTCGTACATCTGCGCGTCCAAAACAGAGGCTGCCTGCGGCGACGCAATGCGCTCTGGTTCGGAAACCAAAGAAGACGTGATGGTGGCCTCACTTATGCCGTCATACTTGGGCGGGTCGGTGAGAAGTTCCAAGGCTGTGGTTTGTCGTTCTGCGGGGCTTGGCGCACATAGCGCGTTCACCTTATTCATGACCTAGTGTCAGCAGAAGTCAGAAACTGAAGACTTGCCTCGTCCCTAGATGCTGCCCTCCAGAACTCAAACCGCAGGTCGTGGCGGCCGTGGAGCTGTAGGGCCATGCCGTGGAAAGCGGTGCGAATTCCCGGAGCAATCACGGCTTTCTTGATGTCTTTGCAATGGAAACGGTACTGACTTGAGCGAAGAACAATCCGCCATCTCACCTTGATGTCTTGGCCCACGACGGCTCGACGCCAGAAACAGATGAACCTCGGGGTCAAGATGATGTGGCCGCGTGCAGGCAGTAGCCCGTGACCGACATAGCATCGTTTCACTACCCTCAGCGTTGTCGGTAATCCTTCACTCACAATAAATCCCCTCGTCCTCGCGTAACCCAAAGACTTTCGACGCAAGGGCGGCCTTTTCGGCTTTCAGCGTCTCGCTGGCAAAGCCCAGGTCGTCGTCCTCTCCGTCGGAGGTGCTCGTTGAAGTGCGGGATAGGATCCCGCCTTGGGCTCCGACCTCGTCGTCTGTAGCGAGGCAGTCGTATCCCGCCACGTCCATGATCACCTTTGGCCGCTTGACGCCGGACTTGTACTTGCGACCGCTTGAGGCGGGGACCGCCGATTGAAGCGCTTCCGCAAACCACGCTTGCTCGTTGAGGACTGCCACGTTGAACGTGTACTGGTGGCGCCAATCTTCCGGCCAGACATGCGGAGCCGTTTCGTCAACGCCACGATTTGCCGGGGCGAGGCACGGCGGCAGAGCCGAGTCAATGTACGTAGCGTGACGAGATGGGGTGAGCTCCCGATCCGAACTGTCGCGGCCAGAGCCGCTTTTGCCGAAAGGCAACGCGCTCTTGAGAGAAAAGGCGCGTCTAGGAGTTGAGGACCCACTGCCTGGGTGCTTGCCCCGGCCCCTCGTATCGAGCAAACCCGAAGAGTCGCCGTGCGCTATACGGTCGGGCTGCCACGGTGCTTGGGTTTCGTTTTCGAGCTCGACGTCTAGGCCGACAAGCGTGGAGAAGCCATGATAGTCGCTGATTCCGTTGACGTCTACCCGGTCAAGGGGAATGCAAATACGAAGCATGGTCCATTGATCCCAGCTGTCGACGGCACTGGGGTCTAGAGAAAATCTCTCGGCTTCGTTTCTGCGCCATCTCAGGCGAGCGTGACGGAAGATCGCAGACTCAAAGGCCCGGCGCCATCGCACTGCAGATTGCTGATTGTTAGCAGCGTCAAGGAATAGCTCTCACCTCTGTGTCAACGGTGAAGTGGCATGTATGAAGACCATCGACCGAGTCGTAAGAGAGGTAAAAGTCGCATGGATTCTTCGGATCCAGCGGGGCGAGCCGTCTCACGGAGCTCACTGACATCAGCAGTTGGATTGGCAAGCGACTGACATAGTACGCAGCGCAGCGGACGGACTCTTCCGGCTTCATCGCCGCGCGGATATGTCGTGATCATTTCGGCGCTGAGTTCCAACCAGACGCGCCTGGTGGATTTGAGAGCGCCCGACCTGTGAATGGTGATGGGTCCGGAATGAAGGATGTCGGGCTGATGGGCAGATGCGGCCATTGCTTGGTCAGAGTGAATGGCCGAGGGCGACCTGGACGATTCGTCGACAAACACTGCGTCTGGAGGCAGGAGGGCGTGGAAGAGAATCCGGTGCGTGGTGAGGTGGAGATTTCCAATCATCATGACGCCCCTGTCGTTAGCCCTGCCAGGGCTGTGAACTCACTTGAACAAGCTCCCCTTGCTCTCGGCAAGCATTCGTTCCGGCTCGGAACCATCGCCGTCCACCCTTTCCATGAGGTTCGCAATCTCGCCGAACTCTTCGACAATGGCAGCGAGCTTCCGTTCGTCACTGGGTTCCTCTCCCTCCACCAAGATGGCAGAATGTCGCTCGGTGTCTGGCGGTGTGGTGATGCCCGTCGATGGCGTCGACGGTATGGACTCGGATAGTTCGGACTCGCTGTCGGCGTATTCCGTACCCGGTTTGGACGAGACGTGCGGGAGTTGGGGACGGATCTTGCGCCCCACTACCTGTTCGCCGTAGGGAGAGATATTGCTCAGAGACAGAGCTACACCGTCAGTTTGATCATGGATGGCTCTCTTACCTGTGAACCTCGAGCTGAGGGTGTCTCGTTGCTGCATGGTGTTTCCGATCGTTTGGTCAAGCCACTGCTGCAGTGGTGTACTCGACGACAGGCGCCTGATAGTGTTCGACGAGTCCTCACGTTCCCGTGAAAGATCCGATGCCTGTGCTTCGGGCGTCTTCATACTCGACTCAGGCTCGCTGGCAAACCCCCCGGGCAGGTCGACATGGCTGTCGTCGTCTTCGTCCTCGTCACTATCCAAGTCCCCACCAAAGTCGCTCATGTCTCGCTTGCCCGCCGCGAGAGCCTCGAATATCCCAAACAGTTCACATGACGAGCACGTCTTGGATGAGGCTTCGGGTTCGGGTACAAATGAAGGCTTCCGTTCGACTTCGGGTCTGGCTGCAAAGGATTCGGAAGCCGGTATCTCTGGACGCTTGGCGGTCGAGACTGCAGGTCGGGCGGTGAAGTGAAAGTCGCCGGTTGGTGGGGGTGTACGCGGTCGAGAGGAGGGTTGAAGAGCACTTGCCAGTTTCTGAGCCAGGTTGGGCATGATGAAAGATGCCAAGGACAGTTCTGTCTATGTGCGGTGGTGGCGAAACTTGAGTATGTGTAAGATATGAGTGAGCTTTGACTGGGAGGGGAAAGGCTGGCCATCCATCCCGGCCAGCGCGATGGCGATGTCGTCCGCCTGCCGGGGTACTTACCTGGACGGCCTTGCGTTTGCTCGACACACACTCGGTGCACGAAGGGGAGATGGTCGACGTGTGCGCGGCACACTATCCCGTGCTCGGAAGCAAGCTTGAGCGTTGTAAGCTTGCAGCTTTGTGAGGTGAGACTTATGACAGAAGGGCTTGGCGCGGGGCCCCGGCTGGGGAGGGGGGATGGGTGACGAGTGCCGCCGGAGAGTAATGGGGACGCCTGGGGGGGATTGGTGAGATGAGAATTGAGTGAGGCCAGAAGGGGAAGAGATGGTGCTGATGGTAACGTGGAAGGTCACCGGAAGCGTCGAAGCCGATCTTCGCCCGGCAATCATCCGCGGTGGTTGAGTTTAACCTGCCCCGGCACCCTGGTCCGCTGGCTCTGATAAAAATTTGGTTAGGATTGATAAGGATTGATTAGGGCAGGACTTGCGGCATCAAATGGGAATTGGGCAGGGCGTGAGTCACATGATCTCGCCTGCAACACAATCCTTCTGCGCACCAACGCCATCCTGGTGGGTTTCCTTCTGCTGACCTTTCTCCCTGGCAATGGCTTCTAGGTATTTCCGATGGGCCTGGGGTTCTTTTGGCCGGTATGTCCCCTTTGCGGCTCTCAGAGGTACTGTGGAGGTTCGGGAAGCCGAAGATGCCAAGGAGACGATGGTGATGCTGATATGTTCCAAGCTGCTCCAAGACAGAAGGTTGGACGCCTGCGAGGGCCCTTTTCAAATGCGTTCTTCCCACCATGCCATGGTTCTCTGGTGTGATCGAACAGACGGTCAGCAAGCACATAACTCCGTTCGCGATAACTGAATGAGAGCAGAGTGACCATTTCCGATTCCCATCGACCAGGGCTAGACAACGCCACTGTTACGTCGAAGCTGGGAATGACTTTGGGTATTGCCTGCCTTCGTACGATTATCTCACAAGACCACGTTCACGTTTGCTTCGCGACGTGTTATCAAATCTAAAGCCGCCGTGCCTGTAGTTTCGGGAATTGACCGCCACATCGAGCCGACGCACACGACCCGCCGGGCGCAAAATTTTCTTGCCACCTGATGATGCATTTTTCGGGGCTTTTTACGTCATCGAGTCGTTCTCTCCCTGCCACGTCTACCTCACTCGGGTGCCCTTCGTTAAGCTCCGAGCCACAACAGCGCCCACGTTACGCCCTATTCCATCCCTTCGATCACCCAGTCGAGGCCCGGTCGTGCTCATTCCGCACTCTGCCATTAGAGATGGACCCGTTTTCAGGATACAGCCCACAGGGTGGACTGCCAGTGGCGATAGTCACCGTAATGGACGATGCCTGTCTTCACAACTTTCGAAGCGTCGGTACAACTCGACAGGCATTGCACTCACAGATCTAGACGCAGCAGACAACGCGAATGTCTGTCAACGCTTGTCGAAGGTGGTTCCATTTGAAGTCTTCCTTCTCATAGTCAGCCCCGCCCACCGAAGCCCTGAGGGCGATGACCTCGCCTCGTTCGTCGGTGGTGAGCCAATGAGCGCGTCCTGGGAGTGTGAAGAGGACTCCCAGCGACAGCAAGATGGTCGCAAGGGGGTGTCATTGTAAGCAAAAGAAGGAAGTGCGTGCATTGGTTCACCTCGAGAATGAAGAGCCATTGCACAGGGATGAGGAGGAGGCGGATAGGACGAGGAGGGCAACAGGTCGTCTATGTCGACCTGTTCAGAGCGCCGCCGGCCAAAATGATTGGGGTGCCCGTCAGGGTCGAGCCGAAGGTCGTGTTCGCGGCGGAGAGGACGTTCCCCTATGTAAGTCATGGCGGACCGCTGAACGAGGAGGGGAGATACGTGACGTACAAGGGAGAGTGGTGTGGTCTGGTTGCGGGGTCGATGATGTGCGCGGCCTTTTCTCTGTCACCACGCCCGACACGGCAGCGGTCTTTTCTACATCCACACCGTCAGCACATTCCTCGTGCCGATACGATTCATCACAACCACCACCTTGGCGATGGCACGCACCTCTGGACAGCCCCACCTCTGGGGTTAGGGGGTGCATAGCGTGTCTGTCTGATCTACGGAGTTCTACGGTGGTATGAAAGCCTTATAGCTCAAAGCTGCGGACCCTCGCCTGCAAAAGGCAAAGGCTCAACCGTTTGAGCATCAGGTTGTATGTCCCGCGGGTCATCACTCGTTTCCAAGAGGCAAAGACCTTGGTGGTGCTGCCGTTCATCATGCCGCCCAGGGAGAAGACGATGGGGTGGAATGGGAGGTTGCTTGTCGGGCGGTGGCGGACCTTGTGGTCAGCAACAGAGTCGAGGTACTTGTTGGCCAGCCGGGATGGGTCGGTGTCCTGATTCGGGAGCTTTGTGGCACGGGCCTCCTTGTTTGCCAGAGAAACAACTGTGAGATCGTACTCGGCATTGGCTAGCCCTGTGGCCTGAGACCCGAGCAGAGAGAATACCTGGATGTCGTTGCGTCTGCTGGTCTGGTGGCCGAGGGGTTCAAGTCGGACTCGGGTACCAGGGGTCGAGGCAAGGGCCTGTCCCATGATGTGCTTGGCTCCTTCATGTCGGGCTACCCTCCTGAATCTCCTCTGGAGGCAGACCTCGGGGTGACCGAAGAAGTTTGTTTCCCCGCAGTTGGTACAGTGGGCCTCTCGCTCGCTGGCCAGAGTACGTAGCTGGAGGGCTGCTGCGACCTCAAAATCGGTGAGGCGGAGGGAGGGCTGGAATGGTATCGTGGTTAGCCATACCCTACCTAGCTTGGACGATGCCTCGACAACCGCCTTGGCCTGTTCAGGGGTCAGCGAGCGCCCAAAGCTCCAAAGTCTCCCAAATCTCCCAAATCGCCGCTCGCCACCCATCCGACATTGTCCCTCCTCGAGTCACTCCCCGACGATGTGCTCGCGCAGATACTCGCTCTGCTTGACGTGGGCGACCTCGTCGGGCTCTCGCAGCTGAGCAAGACCTTCCATGCGAGGGTGGGTCGGCGCGTCACCTCTGCCTGATGTCGAACGCCTCCAGATCAGTTCTGCAGCCGGCCAGGCGACCTCCTCACGCTTGCTGATCATCGCAGATACTCCACTTCGGCATTCCCCGCAGACTCACTTCCCACCCTACCGCATATGCCACGCTCTCCCCTCCCGCTCGACTGTGGCCGCCCTACGCTCTCCTCCGACACAACACGCTGATCAGCCGCCAGCTCGTCCGCCGGGAATGGCACGCGCTGCAGGTCGGTCCTACCTGGTCCCAACCCGCTATCCCTGCACTGTGTCTCCTGCCCGACCGACTGATTATCGGTGTGGGCGGGAAACTGCTTGTTCACCCGTTGGTTGATCCGCCGACCTATGGGCGGGAGGGGTCTCGCGGTGGACGTGTTGCCGGACGAGCGAGGGAGTACCCCGTCGCGAAAAGGGGATCGGCGAGCGATGCGGATATCGTCGGGATCGTTGCTCTTTCGGACGGATCGTTCGGTGTGGCCCAATACGATGGGACATTGCAGCGTATCGTCCTGCCGAGTGGCAGTGGGAGCGACGGAATACGGTCAATGCGGTCCACGGCGCACTACCCCCATCCGCAGGGTAGCAACATCCACCAACTCGCCAGCAGTCTCGATCTCATGATGACCACGACTTCCTCCGGTCTCGTGTCTCTCTGGAAATCACGCTCGCCGTGGGTCCCTCCGCGTACGATCCAGCTCCCTCAAGGCCAGCGCGCTTGGTCGAGTCTCCTGATAGCGGATCACCCGACTTTACCTCCTCTGGCGATGCTGGGTCTGTCTGGCGGAGTGGATATCCACCATCTCGATCCATCCGGAACGCTAACCCCTACTCCAGATAGGCAGTTGGTAGGCCCGGACTCGCCAGCCAACTCATCGCCTTACGACCTGACTTTCCCACCTGATCCATCGGGTCATCACCCTTCCACCCTGCTTTCGGCGTGGTATGACTCCCACCTCCGTCTACACGATCTCCGTGTCCCCTCCTCCTCGCCCGTCGCATCGTTCTTCGACCCCTACACGTGGGCAGACGGCTCCGCGATGTATTCATGCACGTTCCTCTCCGAGCGGCACATTGCGGGTGGGGGAGCGCGCCATGGCGTCGTGGCTTTGTGGGATATCCGATATGCCAAGCGGGGTTGGTCATGCTTCAGTCCAGGGGGAAGGGATCGCCAGTCTACGCACTCAAAGGCGATGGAGGGAGGTTGTGGGGCGTAACAGAACGAAGGGCGTTTGTGTGTGCGTTCGACGGCAGTGGATCGACACCCGAGGGATTGGTGTTGAATGAGGCGAGGGCAACGCGGGGCAAGGTCAGTGATAGAGTCACAGGGTGGAAAGGTAGAGGAGGCAAGTGGGGCTGGAGCGTCAGGTATAATAACGGGGATGACGAGAGGGCAAACGAGGGAGGCGCGGTGGGGTACGAGCATTCAGATAGGACCGTCAAGCTCATAGAGTCCTTGCGGGCGGTCTGAGAGGGACACGGGGCGGTCTGAGAGGGACACGTGGGGACACGGAGAGCGTGCTGAGGAGAGAGCGGACTGCGCTCTGCGTAAAGGTCGCCGGGAAAGCATCTTGCAGTCAGTGTTTCCGTACACCTCTTCATCCGTACCGGATGCGGTATTGTACTCGCACAGTTGTACGCCTATCGTTGTTATGTAACTTGGCCTCGCCCTTGCCGCACCACTGCCCATTCACGCCGCCTTCGCATTGCAAGTCCTCCTCGCACTCTTAATAGCAGGCCTGCCTTGCGCTTGAGCCGAGTTCGTGTGGAGTTCGACGACACGTGAATCGTATGGTACGAGTCAATGCATTTATGTATGTTGAATATGACGTATCACTGTTGCCCGACACGACAATGGCCAGAAACGACCTACGTGAGAGAGCCTTCACGACCGGTTCGATACGCCTTGCACAGGCCTAAGACGCCATGCCGCGCCGCGCCGCGCTCACGGACCCTCGCTGCCGACTTCACTCGCCACGATACTCGCCCGGGGTTTGCCTCCTCTGCCTCTACCTCTTCCCGTCCCTCTCCCTGTTTCTGCTCCTGCTCCTGCTCCTGCTCCTGCTCCTCTGCCTCTGCCCCGCCCTCTGCCTCTTCCTCTGCCCCTCGGCGTCCCCGCGCCTGTGCTGCTCTCCTCATCACCCACCTCAGCCATGATGATATCACCCGCTTCTTCAACCTTCGCAAACGGCGACGGCATCGGCAACGCCACCGGTATTGGCGAAGAAGCTTCCGTGCCGTCACCCATGGCCACCTCGCTGACCCGTTTCTTCCTCGGCTTGGTCTCCTTCTTTGGCGCCCCGTCGTCCTCCTCATTCCACCGCTTCTTGGACATGGGACTGATCGGCGGGGGCTCGAGCAAAGTCGGGGGAGGCGGAGTCTGCAGTATAATCTCGTCTTCGGGGGTGACGACGTCTCGCTGGGGGCGGGGGGAGTTGGGTCGTCGTCAATACCCGCGGTCGTCGAGGAAGTGCCAACCAGAGTGGGGGATACGCCGATTGTGTCCTGCTGCATCGCACCAGCATCCGCAGCCGCAGTCCCAGCCGCACCCGATCCCACGCCTAGATTCGACACAGCGTCCACGCTCAGAGCCGGCTCGTCGACTTCCATCGTCTCGTCGTTATCCGCTTGAGCCACTTGAGTCGCTGCGGCCTCATCCAGGGCCGTCAGCCCGGCCGGTCTCTCCCTAAGTGGTCTCAACCGCCTCAACGGTTGACTCGGATCCAAAGGTCTGGGACCGATATACCAATCCGTCATCGGTGCAACGGCAAGTTTCGGTCCAGTTGGTTTCAGCGGTGCCGGGCGGTTCGCCACACCACGCGCGGAAAGTCCGTCACCCATCGTGGTTGACTGCCGATTCGATGACTTTGGAGCGTAACGATCTGGGTCGGTACACATCTGCGCTTCGAGATCGTCATTCTCCGCTCCGGCTCGTAGGTAGACTTGGCGGGCGATACAAACTGCGCGGTAATCAGTACTCGATATAAATTTCTATATCTGCCCGGACCCCACCCGACCCCGACCCGTCCACTGATCACGCGACGGAGGGGGCTCGCTCGATGAGGTAACCGGCACTCCGTTTACACTCACCAAAACCAAATCCCTCCATTTTCAGCTGCACCTCCACACTCTCCGATCCCGTCTTGAGTACCACCACGTCTCCATGCTGGACCGTCAGTTCGCCCGGCTTCGTCCGCGCCGCGCCCACTCCGGGACCGGACGTCGACGATGATCGGCGGAACTTGACGTGCCCGTCGGATCCGAGGAACAACAAGGCGGAAAAGGTATGGGGTAGGGCGGTATATCGCTGGTGAGGAGGTCAGCTACGACGGCTGATCCATCGCTGGAACGATGGCGAGAACGATGGGGTGTGGTGTTTCGAACGACGCAACGTACCGGCTGATACGTCGATATAGCTGGAGGAGGATACGCAGCGACGAGCAGCGAATTGAACCTTCTAGCATATGCGTTAGCACGCAATATCGACGGCCAGAACAGGTCCTCGACCAGGGGTAGCACGAGCTTGAGCCGATCGACACCCTCACAGACCAAGCGAAGTCGTACGGCACAGACAACGAAAACAGCACCCACTCTAATTCTCCGGGGAACATCCTCCCCGCCCGCTCGTTGATCAGCTTGATCGCGTCGAATACCGCCGCGGGGACCTTGTTCCACACCACGGGGTGCTCCGCCGCCGGCAGCGAAGGGATGGGGGCCACGGGCCCGTATCCGGCTAGGAAGGTGTAGAATGGGGAGAGGTATTTTTCCGGTGCTGCGAGGGGTCAGCGGAAGCAGTGCACGATCGACGTCTGCGCCGATTGGAGCGGGAGAGAAACGGGCAGCTCAGACGTTCCGCCAGAGATTCGTGACACGCGACGTGGGAAAGAAAGTAGCCCGCCTTCGCATCACCATTCCAGGTTGATGCAAAGGGAATTTCGGCACAGGCGGCGTAATGGTGGAGAAACCCGCACTCACGTCTCCTCGAGACACTCTGCAGCGTATGCCTCTTGAACGGAACTTCCCTGATCTCCACTTCGTGCCCCTCCCTATCTTTCTGAGCCGTCACCCCACCCTGCGATTGCAAACCCTCCAGCACCCTCCCGGGGTCGACCGTCGAGATGGTCCCGGAAGAATGCAATGCGTGATAGAGATCGGCTCCTTGGCCGAAAAGAGGGGCTACCGCGTGATTGACAATCTTGATGTCGTCGGTAAAACGCGTGGAACCGCGTACCAGGGGTATCGGCCACGCGGGGAAACCGTCGTCCTGTCGCGGCCCAGTGCAGATGGGCCGGGAAGGGGGACGGAGGGTGGCTTCGGTGTAGATCGTCCGGGTGGGGTGGATCTTGTGCTGGGGCGGATCAGCGTCCACAACGAGAAGAGGATATGCACCAGAAAGATGGGAAATGTATGGGAAGAGAGAATACAGGTGGTTGAGAAGGGGAGGGAGCAGCGGGTGAAGGCAAGAAGGATAACGTGAGCAAAGACATGAAGAGGAAAAGCGCGAAGTATTGTCGAAGTAACAAATAGCCAACAAAGATGGTTTCGCTTACATGACAAGCATCGCACTCCCAGCCCGCCCAGCGCCTTCTCTCCTCCGCCTTGCCGCAATCGCCACAAACCCATCCCCTCCAAAACTCCCTACCCGCATGAGCACGACCAGGCTCGCTGGCGGGCTTGCTGGGCTGCAGTGGTCGGAGCTGGAGACCCAGGTTCTCGGGGAGGATGCGGGGTATGGCGGAGAGCTTGAAGGGGGCGTTATTGGGTGGTCCTAGACGGTCTGTAGCGGAGCGACAACGGTCAGCGATTCCACACGAGCACTTGGGTTAGCTTGAAATCACTCACACTCTGAGGAAATCGCCGAGGGTGAGCCTGATCCAGACGTTGCTCCTGGTCCCGACAACCCGCCGTTTCCGACGGGGCGGTACGACATGTCGACAAAGAACTTCTCGCAAGCCTCATTGAGGCACATCGTCGCGCACTCATAAACCATCGCGCTCGTACACCTGCAACTCCAACACACCCACAACGTCTCAGCGGCAGGTTCGGCAGCCGACCCTGTGGTCACCCGCGTCTCTTCAGGCGACTTGACTGTCGTGGACCCGCTGATTCCCGGACCGGAGACCGTCCATCCGGTAGTAGACGATAGTAGGGCTGAAGACGACGAGGCGGCGCGGGCGGGTTCGGACGTCGGTGTCCACCAGGGAACGGTCTGGCAACCTGTGCACCATTCAAACCGGAATTTCCAGCGTACCATTGACGAAGCGGCTTTGGGATTGTTTGGCGGTCGATCAGTGGAGAAGAGATGGCTGTCCGGAATTTCGGGTTCAAGCTGAGAACGTCAGCGCGAGTGCGGTGCGGTGATATGGATGGTTGGGTCCTGGTTCTCACTCACCCATGCGTCGGCGACCCAAAACCAGCCGAGGACGACGAATGGCCTCGGCACTTTGAACGGCACGACAGTGCAGTCCTGCCCCACAGCAATGGCGACGGGTGTCCTCGCTCTTTGGGCAAGTAGGAGTGCGGCAACTTCGGGTGCCTCGTCCACCCTGGCACCGGTATCGATACCACCGTTCGCGCTGGACTTGCCATTTGGAAGGAAGGCCGAGGTCGACGTCGGCGTTTTGTCAATGGAGAGAACAGATGGGAGGAGATTGATTCCAGGTGTGATGGATCGAACGGTTGAATCCTCTTCCGGATCCCGCGGTTCAGGATAGTCGATGATAAAGGGTTTCGGTCCATCACCATTGGCAAATGGGTTCGAGTTTGAGCCGTTTCTTCTTCTCCGCGCTCTAGGCTTACCCCTACACGCACACGCAGTCAGCGTGGCTCACCATCAGTCCGCTCCGATGTCACTCACAGGCCCACGACGATTGTTCCTGCTTGAGCCCCTTGCCCCCAAAATGTTCCCTGACCGGGCGCGACCCCTTCCAAGATCACTCCCCTTGCCAGACCCCCCACACCGATCTCCACACTTCCCCCTCGGTCTTCGTCGGATCCCGCAGGTACTCCGCCGCGGCAGACAGATCCCTCCGTTTCAGAGCCCAGACGGGACACGCTCCTCGCATATCCCTCAACGCCGGTCTCGCAGCGTTCGCCTCTACTCTGGCGAAATACGCCTCGTCGTCTTTTGTCATGGGCGGCTCCTCCGCCGTGAAGACCGATAGAGCCGGACGGGGTGGTTTCTTCTTCACCACCCGCTTGAGTGTGCCGTCCGGCAAGAGGTTGTTGGGATCCAGCTCGTCGCTGCCTAGTCTCCGAGCTTTCCGTATCCTCTTCCCCCTCCCTTCGAACCCATCGGTGGGGCTCGCCAAGTCGCCTGCCTCGGCTTCACTATCAGTCTCCAGGGCTCTTTCTTTGCCTTTCCCGCCACTCTTCGACCCGGCCTGCGCTCCGGGGATCGATGATAGCATGCCGACCGACGCGGCGCCATTCGCTCGGTCCTGAGCCTGTGCGCTACTCGGCGTAGCAGGACTCTGAGGAGTCGCTCGAGCACTTAGCCCAACGCCGGGCCAGTATGTCGCGGGACCGGATGGTACGGCGTTACCGCCCGACGAATTCGACGCCGACGCTGATCCAGAAGGGGCCGAAGCCGCGGCGGAGGCAGGGGCGGGCGCGGACGTGGACGCGGGCGCCGGGGCGACGAACCGGTCCACCAACGCCTGCTGTATAGCTGCCTCCTGCTTCTCCCTTTCCGCCTTGTAGTTCTTCCGCTTCCCCTTGGGCTTCATCTCCCCCCATTTCAACCCGGGGAGACACTCGATAGCCTTGGTCTCGCATCGCCCACAGGTCGGCCAGCCACGATCGCAGTGCTGGGCTACTTGGGGGTGGTTGCAACACCGGCATGTTGGCGGGAGAAAGTAGATAGCTCGAGCTGGGGAGGATGTCAGCAGAGTTGATGATCAGCCCTGGCTAGGCGGGCACTATCCTAGCATGCGCGTTGGGACAGAATGCAACAGCGCGACGGAATCGAAAATTGGGATGCGGCTCGGTCGCACATGTCCAACCATGAGGTAGGAGAGTCGAGATGTAGAGCGAGACGACCAGGAACACGTTCCAGTGCGACTGGCATTAACAAGAAGGAAGACCCCGCTTACATGTATTCTTGTGTACCCCCATCCACACACTGGCCTTTTCGATCCGCGAGTCCATGTCCGCGGGGAGGTACCTTGGGCGATACAGCGTGCCGGGCGGGAAGGGGTCGTAGGTCGGCTGAGAGCTCATATCCCCCGCGTGGGGGTTTGAGACTCGTTCGGGAGGATAGATGACATCGGGTGGTGGGGTGTATGGCGGGAGACCCGTTGGGGTGAACGTGAGTTGTGGTCTGAGGCGGTCGGTCAGTCAGTCTGCGTGTGTTCGGGCGATGCATGTTGTTAAGAGAAAGAGAGAGGAGGACTCGGGCGAGGTGGACTCAATGAGATACAAGACACGACACTACACGACACGACACGCCAGACTACAGACTACTCACTCTGGCTCGTCGCTCGACTTTGCCTCATCTCCGCCCCCTGGACTACTCTGTTCCATCGACTTTGACTTGGCCCTTGACCCGCTCGGCCCAGGTGCAGCCTCTCCCTCGAGGGAGGAAGACATGCTCCGCGGGAGTACGAGATGATGCGGTCAGACGTGTTGGACGACAAGATGAAATGGAGGTGAGTAGGGCGGGTAGAATGGAGGAGGAAGAAGGAACAGTTGGGGAGGGGAGAACGAGGGCCGATCGACTGGTCAAGTAAGGGTGGTTGACCCGTTTCGAGCTCGACGGTCGCACCGTAGCTCCCGCGAGGGGAAAAGGGGCTTTCGAGGAGACCCAAGCTGATGAGTGGATAGCCGGGGTACCAAGCTCCCAGATGGGGGTGCGCGGGGACGTTGTTATATGCAAGAAGTAGAGATGTGAGGGTTGAACAGGAGAGGCAAGGAGATGCAAGCGATGGCTCTGTTGGATGGATTCACTTTGGCTCGACCAGCCGACGCGATGCCACCGTACGGTTCAAAGCCGGGAAATTTGATCCCGTCGTGACGATACGTTCTCTGGATGATGGCCCTCTCTCACCTTGAATGCTTACCTGTTCATCCTCTATCTTGCCTATCCCAGTCACCTTGACTCGACGACATGTCCCGCGTCCTCCGCTCCCTCCTCCCGGCGAGATACGCCGGCTCATCCGCCCCCGAACGGCCCGACGCAAGCCAGTACACCGCCATATCGGTGGGCGACGAGGCGGGTCCCGATCCGCTGCTCGAGCATGCGCGGAGGCATGGCCGAGGGGTGTATTGGTGTTTCTGGATCCTCGGCGCGGGGATCCTACTCAGCTGGAATGGTGGGTCGGGTCGTGCTTCATGATCTTCGGATGGGGAGGAGATCCGGCACTGCTTGTTTCGGGAAGAAGTTCCGGCGCTGGCAAGAGTGCTCGGCAAGTCCTGGGCCTGGCTGATACGCCCCGCACAGTGCTGATATGCACGATACCTCTCCTGGCGTCCTTCTTCGATGAGCGTTCGGCGACACACGCGAATCTGGCGAGCTACCTCTCCACGGCGTTCTGCTTCAGCAACCTCCTCTTTCTCGGCCTTGCCCAGCGGGACGTTGGCAAGGTGAGCCTCAACCGACGCTGCGCGACCGCTCTCTGCTACTAATGCCTCTGCTAACGGTGTCGGTGTCGCGTCTTCAGACCTCGCCGAGTCCTCGTATCCGATGGTCGCTCTACCTCCTCCATATCACCTCCCTGCTAATGCTCTTCCCTGTTCTTCCTATCCTCCTTCCCCGCCTCTCGCCCTCATCACCCCTCCTCCTGCCACTGCTCCTGCTCATGACGACCTCCCTCGCGTGTTCTACCGCCTACCTCCAATCCGCGGTCTTCGCCCTCGCGGCATTATGGGGCTCCGACGAGACGCTCGCCGTCATGTCCGGCCAAGGCGGAATCGCCGTCCTCGTCTCGTTCGCCCAAGTCATCCTCGCCGTTCTCGGAGCGATGAGACGATCAGCACCGCAAAGTGGAACGAACGCGTCAGTGCAGAGCACGCTGGCGGGCGTGGGACTATGGGCCATCTCGGCAGTAGGCGCCGCGGGATGTATCTATGCGCATACGGTGCTCAAGGCACATGTCGAGTACCCGAATGTGCTGGCGCCGGTGATTGCGCGAGGCGCCGAGTCGGCAAGGGCGGGAGGAATGGGGGCACCTGGAGGGGACGTCAAGCAGGGCGTGACCGGGAGGGTGTTCAGGAAGAATAAGGAGCTCGAGATGGCTGTGGCTTGGGTGTTTGTCGTGACTCTGGTGCGTCCATTTTGGCCCTGGTGTAGATCCGGGTTCCGGCCAACACTAGGGATATCATCGTACTGATCAACTCAGTCTGTATTTCCTCCAATCACCACCGCCATCGTGTCGACTCACTCGCCTCCGCCAAGATTTCTCCAGCCAAGCGTCTTCATCCCCCTGCACTTCCTCTTGTTCAACGGTATGTCCCAAAGGCGGCGAGCCATTCTACCCAGTACGGATCATGCCGACTCCCGCGCCCACCGCACGTTTTTAAAGAGCGCAGATCCCTCGCAGTGCTTGACGATGTGGCTGATCGCGACCTATGCCTGACCCCCGTAGTCGGCGACTTTGTCGGACGGACCTACCTCCCCGCCATACCCTCCCTGCTCATCACCAACCCCCGCCGCGTCCTCGCGCTGTCCCTCGCACGAACCCTGTTCGTGCCGCTGTTCCTGGCGTGCAACGTCGCGGTATCGCCAGCGACGACGGGCAGCAAGCCTCTGCTCAACTCGGATGCGGCGTATTTCTTGATCCTCATCGCGTTCGGTCTTACGAATGGGTGAGTGGAGTGCATGAGTCGATTTTCGCATCTGGTTCACCTGGCCTTGAATGGGGACTGTCTTCAGACCGAGTGCTCCGCTTGACACCTCGGTTGCCACTGTCTTGTGTTCTTTGCCTGTCGTCACTATCTTCTGAGCCCAAGGGAAGCCTCCCTTCCCGGAATCGTCCAGTCCGAAATTGGCTTCATTTTGACCTCCACCGTATTATACCCTGGAATCCGGTGTCCCCGCCTATCATCCTGATTACCGTATAATCACCCGCCTAACTCGTTCCAGGTACATCTCCTCACTCAGCATGATCCTCGCCTCGAGCCCCGCCCTCAACCCCAAGATCTCCGACGACGAGAAAGACGTCGCCGGCACGCTCGCGGCGTTTTGTCTGGTGGCGGGGCTGGCGGGCGGGAGTGTGTGTAGTTTCGGAGTGAACTGGTTGGTCCGGGGCAGTGTGTTTGGTTGAGGGACGATGGGTGGTTCTGGCATAATCGTCCAGCGGATTGGTGGGTCGGTCGGTCTATACTTTGATCGGATCGTGTTGTACGAGCAAGAAGCCATGGAGGTGTTGGATACGGATACCTCCGCGCCTTATGCGCTCCTCCCTCTTACTAGCTCCACCTCCGAGCTATGACTAGTCGTCTCATCTACCTATGAGTCTTACATTCATGCAGTTACATTGACCTTAACTTATACGCCACATTCGGGGCTATATCCGACAGATTAAGAGTCTGCTAGTCTCTACCGACACGCTCAAGGGCACGCCGACGTCGTCTCCGACTCGCCGCTCACGCGTTCACCGTCGCCGAGACCGTCCCAGTCATCGACTGCAGGTGGCAACCACCTGATTTCATCAGAGCCGCCTAACTCGCGAACCACTGAAGCTATCAGCTTCATACTCGCACTTCACGTCCATCCGGGCTGCATCTATAACCTCTCCAAGTTACAGCCTCACAGCTTCAACGGTCGGCGACCAACGGCTCGCCATCAACACCGACGCTTGGACCGCCGCACGGACCGCCACATTCGGTGTCCGAGCACCCTTACACCGCATACACCATGTCCGAGAACGACAACTTGTCTTCTCTTTCCAAGGTTATTCCTACCTTGACCGGCACGGAGAACTTCGTGGTCTGGCGTAGGGCTCTACGGGCCTACCTCCTCGAAAAGGGCGCACTCCGTGTGCTCGAGGGACGCGAGACCGAGCCCTTCCGAGTCGACCCTCTTCCCTCTGCCGACAACCGCGACGAAGCCATGTACGGTCCCCACGCCGGCATAGAGCCTCCGTACGCGCAGACGTCCTCCACCACTGCCGACCTCACTGTCGCACAGATGAAGCAGTGGGATGCATGGGAAACCAAGGAGCGAAAGGCAAGATCAACTCTCATACTCACGATCAGCTCGGCGCTCGCCGCCGAAGTCGAGAACCTTTGGTCCGCACATGACATCTACAGTCGTCTCTGCACCGAGCACAAGGTCGACACGGTCGAGAGGCGAGGCGATCTCTTCCAGCGCATCATGTTCCTCCAGCTCAGCGCCAACTCGCCTCGAGACAAGATGATTGAGCACCTCGAGACCTACACCAACCTCGCATCCGAAGTTGTACAGGCTGGTGCACCCTTTCCTGAGTGGCAGAAGTGCCAAACCTTCCTCTCCTCTCTTGGCAATGACCTCGAGACCCTCAAGATCCAGTTCAATGTCCTCCCGGAAGACCGACAGACCTGGATGGAGCTCTCGCGCACCTACAAGACCCTCGCCGACCGTCGCGGCTTCGAGCAAGACCGACAGGCCAAGATTAACGCGCTCATCAACAAGGACGCGACCAGGGGCGGTCCCAGGAAAGAGACAGAGAACAAAGGGAACAAGGGCGATGGAAAGGGAGACGGAAAGAGCAAGGGAAAGGGCGGCGGTGGGAACAATGACAGCAAGGGAAAGGCGGAGAACAAGAAGAAGTGCACCTGGTGCGACTTCAAAGGACACACTCAAGAAGAGTGCCGCAAGAAAGCGGCAGGTGAGCCATCCAAGGCAGACATCAAGGCTGCAGCCAAGCAGCTTGCCGAGAAGAGGACCAAGGGGGAGACCAACGCGACTATCAACTCGATTGATGGCTGGATCAGCAACCCAAACCTCATCGCGCACGTCTCGACCGGACCCATGCTCACCCACGAGTTCCTCATTGATAGCGGTGCCAGTCACCACATCACGCCATCCCGCATGCTCCTCACGGACATTGTCGCTCTCCCGCATACCATGCACTTCGGCTTGGCCGACACCAACACCGTCATTCGGTCTCAGGAGAAGGGTTCATTGACCCTTACTACCCCAGGCGGCACGGCTTTCAAGGTCACAGACGTGTACCTGGTGCCCAATGTTCGCACCCACATCCTCTCAGAGGGTGTACTCAAGTCACAGGGCTGGGACGTCGACCTTCGCGAAAACATGCTCACCTACAAGGGTCACACTTTCAAGGTTACCCGTCGCGGGGTGCTGCCATACATCAAGATCACCCCCAAGGGCCTCGCTGCGGCAGCCGTCACCATGACACCGCTACACCTGCTTCATCGCCGTCTCGGTCACCAATCGCCGCAGACAATCATCGAGCTCGCCAAGGACGGCCTCATCAATGCCGACGTGACATCCCTCAAGTCCGACACCTTCACTATGGACGACTGCTCGATCTGCATGCGGCAGAAGGGTACCAGGATTCCCAAGGCAGGAACCAGTCCTCGCGGCACAGCCGAAGGTGAAATCGTTCACGCAGACATCAAGGGACCTGTAGCGCCGTCCGTGGACGGCAACCTCTACTATCTCGGCATTGTTGCCGACTACACCAAGGTTCGACAGGCCATCCCCGTCCTTACCAAGGACGCCGTCTTCCTGCAATTGCAGCTGTTCATTGCTCGGCTCGAACGGCAGTCAGGGATCAAAGTCAAGACCGTCCGAACCGACCAAGGCGGAGAGTTCGATAGCTCCAATGCTCGAGCTTGGTTCAACATCCAAGGGATCAACCATCAGACCAGCCCTCGCTACACGCAGGAGCTGAACGGCGTCGCCGAGAGATTCAACCGAACCGTCTCCGAGATGATATCCGCTATGGTCGATGCTTCAGCCCTAGGTCACGCCTACTGGGACTACGCTGCGCGATTCGCCGCCACTATCCTCAACAAGACGACCATGAACGACAACGGCAAGACCGCATGGGAGATCCTCACGGGCAGGCAACCCAACATCGACTCTATTCACGAGTTCGGCACATTCTGCTATGTTCAAATCCCCGAGGAAATCAGGACCAAGGCTTCCTTCGAGACACCACGGTCCCTCATCGCCCGCATACTCGGCCAAGACGAGAAGACCAGTGGTTGGATCGTCCGCTTCGAGCACAATGGCGACGTTACCCTATCACGCGACATTAAGCCGATCGACACACCGCTCGACACGCCCCTTACGGTGACACCGAAGATGCGGGAAATACAGCTCAAGACTCGCCCTGCAGGCTCTCATGCTTCGAACCCAGTTCCACCACCTGCCACGGCTCCTCTTCCACAGCGCCCCGCGTCACCTGCAGCTCCGGCGGCTCCTGCGGCACCCACGGCACCAAGGCAGCCAACACCTGCACCGGCACCGGCTCCTACGCCGAGACAACCTACGCCGCCTCAGCAGCCTCGCCGTTCCTCGCGACATGCACAGGCTAACTTCATCGATGACGATGAGGATGAGGAGCAGGTCATTCCACGGGTCTATCACCTAGCCTGCGAAGCCGCATACGTCCTTGCCACGAGCGCCACCGACACGGACGAACCCAAGACGGTCCGCGAAGCGACCAATGGTCCCGACGGCCAGCGCTGGATCGAGGCTATGGAAGCAGAGCTCAAAAACCTTCAAGACAAGGGCACCTTCGAGGAAACCAACCTCCCTACAGGTCGCCGCGCCATCGGTAGCAAGTGGGTCTTCAAGCTGAAGAGGGACGCAGACGGCAACCCCGTCAAATACAAGGCACGCCTCGTCGCTCAAGGCTTCTCACAGCTCGCCGGCATCGACTTCGAGGACACGTTCGCACCCGTTGGTCGAATGACGTCCCTGCGCATTCTCCTCGCTATGGCTGCCACATACGACCTCGAGCTTCACCAAGCGGATGTCGAGGGTGCTTACCTCAATGGTAACATCGATGTCGAGATTTACATGGACTTCCCTGATGGTCTTTCTCCCTCTGACCCTTCCTGCACCGTCCTCCGTCTCCACAAGTCGCTCTACGGCCTCAAGCAGTCTGGGCGCACCTGGTGGATTGAACTGGGCGGAGCTCTCGAAGAGCTGGGTTTCAGCAAGTGCGAGAATGACTGGGGAATCTACGTCATGAGGAACAAGGACGGTACGCCCGCTATGCTTCTGCTTGCCTACGTGGACGACCTGGTCATAGCAGCCAGATCGACCAAGGATATCAAGCATGTCTTCGATCAGCTTGCAACCAAGTGGCGAATCACCTCCCTCGGCGAGTCCAAGCATATCCTCGGCCTCAAGATCGAGCGAGACCGCAGCCGCAAGGTCATCCACCTCTCACAGCCCGCGTACATCGACAAGCTGGCCGAACGCTTCCCTGGCTACTCCCTCCGAGTCGCCAAAGCAGCTCCCATCCCCGTCACTCGAGACAGGGGAGACCAAGATGAGGACGAAGGTGTTTCCATCAAGACCTATCAGGAGATAGCCGGCAGTCTCTTATGGACCGCTAGCTGCACCAGGCCGGACACCGCCTTCGCCGCTTCCTTCCTCTCACGCAGCACCGCCGAGCCCAAGCAATCCGACATGGATCTGGCTCTGCGGGTCGTCTCGTACCTCGTACAGACCCGCACTCACGGCATCGAGCTCGGCGGAGGCAAGAACAAGCCCCTCGAGACCTACGTCGATTCCGACTGGGGAGGCTGCAAGGAAACCCGCCGCTCGACCACAGGCTATATCTCCTTCTTCCTCGGCTCACCCATCAACTGGACATCCAAGCGCCAAGCGACCGTCTCCTCGTCCTCCATGGAGGCAGAATACGTCGCAGCCGCCGAGGCGACCAAGGACATCATCTGGCTACGCTCACTCCTCGAGGAGCTCGGCCTGAAGCAGGCCAAGGCAACTACGCTCTACATTGATAACAAGAGCGCTATCCACCTCTCAGCCAACCCGTCCACTCATGCTAGGTCGAAGCACATCGACATTCGGCACCACCTTGTCCGCGAGCAAGCCGGACTCGGCACGATCAAGCTCGAATACATTGAGACCGCCAAGCAGCGAGCCGACATCCTCACAAAGGCCCTCGCTGGTCCCAAACACGCCACCAACGCTCTCTCCCTTCGGGTCATCCCGTCCAAGGCTTCAAGCAGTCAGGGGAGCAATTCCGAGACCAAAGGTACCCCGACGGCGAGCACGACTCATTCGATGGCGAGCAAGGGCTAATTGACGGCGCCGAGCTATAGGGGAGTGTTGGATACGGATACCTCCGCGCCTTATGCGCTCCTCCCTCTTACTAGCTCCATCTCCGAGCTATGACTAGTCGTCTCATCTACCTATGAGTCTTACATTCATGCAGTTACATTGACCTTAACTTATACGCCACATTCGGGGCTATATCCGACAGGAGGGAGACAAGCGACAGGCGACAGGCGACACATATAGCACTCCGAGCGCAGGATTTGTTCGCCATCATAAGGAAGAGCTGCAAGCTGCGAGCTCGAACGGAGGTAACAATCCGATATCTCTGATGCATGGTATCATTCAGTCGTGACGTTCGTAACCGTGCCATTCCCGAGTATCCGAGCTGGCTTTCCTGATCAAGACCCAACCCTCGCTATCCAGCAATGCCTTCCAACAACCTCTTGTATCTAGCCCTCCGACCTCGCCACACCCACTTCTGAGCTTCTCCACTCGAGAGTCATTCGGTCGACATGTCCCCTCCCGTTCGGCCCCTTCCACCTGGCCGGTCCCTCCCCGCGCACCGCTCAGTCCATCAGTCCATCAGTCCATGTCCCCTCCACCCTCCTCATCGACTGCCTCCTCCCTATCCCTCCCCCACTCCGCCTCATGCACATACTCCTCCTCCAACCCCATCGCCACCCCCGCTTCCTCCGCTCCCTCGCGATCCCACCCTCCGACCTTATCCGCCGCGTCGGGCGTCATTTCCTCTCCTCCGTGCTCGGTGCGCGTGTGGGTGACGAACGGCGCGAGGTGCGCGGGCGGTTCGGGGAGGAGAGTTGAGTGGATCTGGGACGCGATGGATTCGAGCTTCTCAGTGGGGTCGGGAAGGAAGCGGAGGTCTACTTCCTCGATGATCTGCGCGCGGAGTCAGCATCGGCCACACTGCTTACCAAGCCTAGTCAAGTAAGATGGAAATGACCAGGGATTGGGAACATTTAGATTTTTATGGGCATTCGCCATTTTGCACGTTCCCGGATCCCAATTTCGCGCTCGGACGAGGACCGGGAGATGAAACCACGCAGAAGGGCGGACAGTCGCGAATTGGTGAAAGTGTGAAAGAGTTCCGCGCCGCCACTCACGCAGTACAATTCCACAGGTAGCGTCGGCGCCAGGTTGCACAGCTGCAACACCTCGGCCTTGGTCAGACCGTGATCCTGCAGCTGGTCTGCTAGTAGGGCGACACCCGGCTCTGTCTGACGGGCTGTAGGCGTGTGGTCGGAGCAGAGGTAGTGTATCACCTGGGAGAGTCAGCCCGCGGGACTTTGGTGTGACTGGTTTGGAATAGCTGGATACGGATCGACTGGGTCTTTAGGCAACCAAGCCATGCTGCTCCAAAGCAGCTCGACCGGACGCATGTCTTACCCGCATCCGAGTTCCGTCGATCCATTCTCGATCTCGACTCGCCATTCCCATGGAACCCGAGTCATATCGTCACCGAACCGCACCCACCTTATCCTGCACCCAGACCAGCTCGTCGCACCCGCCTCTCCTCTCCGCGATCTCCTCCTCCTTGTCCTTGTCCTCACTCCACTCTGTCAGCTCCACCGGCGTGTCCTCCCTCCCGCGCCAAGCATTCTTGTCGGGCGGATAGAGCTCTTCGGCAGTCTGCTTCTTCCGTGCCTTCCGCTGTGCGAGTGCAGAGTGGAGAGCGTCGTTGGATTGTTTCAGGGCGAGGAAGTGGTTGAGCACTTCGAGGTTGGAGAGGTGTTGCGGTGGTGCGTTGGAGAACTGCGAAGGGTGTGAGTGATACACGCGTGATGCAGCTTGTCAGACTGTTTGCTCACCTTCATTGTGTCTACCTGGAAGCTGTTGCGAGTAGGAGGGGGAGCATGACCCTAGCCCAGCGCTGGGAGACAGTGAAGAGAGACATAGATAGGTGTTCGAAAACCTTGAACCCCCTGGCCGTCCTCCACCTTGCTCAGGCGCCACACTTAACTTGGGTTATCGGCGTTTCGGCGTTATAGATCCCCTCCCCTCCACCGTAGCCCCTCCCCGACGCGTGAGCCTACGCGACCGTCTTTTCCATACGCGCCTCCATCCCAGTACATTACTCAACACACCCTTGACTCCCGCTCCCTCCTCGACTCACCTTTCTCCCCTTGCTTTGTCCACTACAGTACATCCAAACTGGATCGTGAGACGCTCCGCGGCACGTCGCCGATCTACAGTCCTCGTTCGAACCGCTGCATTCCGACCAGAGGCGCAGCAGGATGGGGAAGAAGCCGGTCGCACCGGGAGGGGACAATGGTCCTAATACCATCTTCAAGGTGGGTCAGAGAGCGGCTTTTCCGGTGTCATCTACCGCTCACAACAGTGCTTTGGAATCTGCTGACGCTTCTGTAGGCCACGTATAGGTGTGTATCAAAAACCCCACATCCGCACCATGTGCTCTGACATTCCGCTGACGCTTGCCCTTCTCCTTCCTCTCAAATCAGTGGCGTGTGAGTACGGTCCCACATCGCGTTATCCTTCACTTCGCGGACCAGAGTCTTTCGTCCACCTCGGCCGTGCTGATCCTCTGCAGGCCTGTGTTCGAGATGATATGCCGGAATGTCGCGGTCATGCGTCGTCGGTCGGATGCATACCTCAACGCGACGCAGATTCTCAAAGTCGCAGGGTTCGACAAGCCGCAGCGGACGAGGGTGCTCGAGAGGGAGGTGCAGAAGGGGGAGCACGAGAAGGTTCAGGGGGGTTATGGAAAGTACCAAGGTGAGTGCGGCGCGACGATTCTGTAGTTATGCTGGCTGGCTGGCTGGATTTCGCCTCGTGACTTCCGCTTTCCTTGTCAAGGCGGTCGAGTGCTGCCGGGTTGCGATTAGTCACGGCGCGTTGGTCGGTCTGCGAACCGCAGCTTGCAAGACGATGTAGTGTCGGAGTCCTGGTCGTGCGGTCGCGACAGACGACGTGGCTTCGCCGACCGCCTCTAGAACCGCGCTGACGCGCCGCAGGCACGTGGATCCCGATCGAGCGGGGGTTGGCATTGGCCAAGCAATACGGGGTCGAAGACCTGCTCCGACCAATCATCGATTACGTCCCCACCGCCGTCTCTCCTCCCCCTGCTCCGAAGCACGCTGTTGCTCCACCGACAAAGACAAAGAAGGACAAGGATGGCAAGGGTCTGAAAGACGCGTTCGGCGCGCCTCTCAAGACGGGCCCCATGTACGCCGCAGCGTTACAGGCGCAGGCTCACCTTTCGGCACAGCGCGCCGCTTCGGGCAAAGGGCAAGGACAACAGAGACCTGTGCCAGAGTCTACGCCTGATGCCGATACGACGCGATCGGGGGACGAGAGCATCAGTGGTACGCCCGGAGAGGACGATGATTCGAGCAGTGATACCCCGAGCCCGGTGGCTAGTGGTGCCGAGGATGGGGCGGACGGGATGGACGTGAGCATGGAGGTGGATGGCTCGTCCCCTTCACAGGCGCAGCCCGGGTCTAGTGGTAGGAAGCGGACAGCGGCGATGATGATGGCGGATGAAGCGGAGCAGCACGCGTTCCTCCAGCGCGCGAGGGGACAGAGCGCCGTGCGGACTCCGAGACAAAGCCCGGGTCAGCTTCCGATGGGGATGGGTGACCAACCGCTCGGACCGGAAGGATATACCGATATCATCCTCAACTACTTCATCTCGGAAACTACGCAGATCCCGTCGATACTCGTCAACCCTCCGTCGGACTTTGATCCCAACACGCGCATCGACGAGGACGGACACAGTGCGCTGCACTGGGCGTGCGCGATGGGTCGAGTCCGAGTCGTCAAGCTGCTTCTGACAGCGGGGGCATCCATCTTTGCTGGGAACAACGCCGAACAAACACCATTGATGCGCTCCGTCATGTTCAGCAACAACTATGACGTGCGAAAGTTCCCGGAACTGTACGAGCTGCTCCATCGCTCGACGCTCAATATCGACAAGCACAACCGCACGGTCTTTCACCACATTGCCAATTTGGCACTGACAAAGGGCAAGACGCATGCGGCGCGATACTACATGGAAACGATCCTGTCACGGTTGTCCGATTATCCGCAGGAACTCGCGGACGTGATCAACTTCCAAGACGAGGATGGGGAGACTGCCCTGACACTCGCTGCGCGAGCGCGGTCCCGACGGTTGGTCAAGGCGCTGTTGGACCACGGTGCGGATCCAAAGATCAAGAACCGGGATTTCAAGTCTGCGGAGGATTACATCCTCGAGGACGAGCGATTCCGCTCATCCCCGGTTCAGGGCGGCGCTTCGTCTTCGACTCGGGAGAAGCCTCTCGCGCCCCAGCTCTACAGCTCGGAGGCGGCTCGTCTCGCAGGCGGACAGTGCCTCGCGGACATCACCACGCACATGCAGTCTCTCGCGCGGTCCTTTGATGCCGAGCTGCAGGGCAAGGAACGGGATATCCTCCAGGCGAAAGCGCTTCTCACCAACATCCACACCGAGGTCACAGAGGCGTCTCGGATCGTTCAGGACCTCACGAGCCAGGCGGCACCCATGGAAGGGAAGAGGCGGGAGCTCGAGGCGTTGCAGCAAGCCCAGAGGGATCGGATAGGCGAGTCCATGAAACGAGGGTTGGACAAGTGGTTTGCGGAGGAAGTCGCTCGGGAGGCGAGGTGGCGAGAAGGCAGGTCAAAGCCGGATGAAGAAACGGGGGATCTACAGGAGACTACGAGGTTACCAGACGGAGGGGTCGAGGTGGTCCAGGCAGAGGAGGATCGGTTGAGGTGGGAAGTAGAGGAGAAGAGGAGAAGAAGGCAGGAGTTGGTAAACCAGTTTGTGCAGGCACAAGCAGAGGTGAGTGCGAAGTCGGGCAGCGACGTAGCGAGTTCGCAAGTCGCTTGGCCGCGTCGAACCCGAGCTCACGCCGCTGTCGCAGGCTGGGACGGGCGAGAAGATTGCCCAGTACAGAAGACTCATCTCGGCGGGTTGTGGCGGGTCCATATCAATCCAAGAGGTCGACAATGTCATGACCCAGCTGTTGGAGGTGAGTCGAGTCAAAGTCGAGTTCACATTCCCGCGGCATGAGGTTTCGGCGGGCGCCTGGTTTGTGCTGATGACATGGGAAGACGCTCGAGAATGAGGCGCAACAGGCAGCGGTGGCACCCCCGCCAGCATCGATCAGCTGGGTTTCATAGCGACGGACGGAGCGAGCGATTGGGACAGGATGTCCGAGCCGCGGCCTGATGGTGGAGTGGGTTGTATTGTCTTGGAGGAGAGATTGCAGACGGTCGAAGGTGCAGGAAAGGCCCAGTGTCGAGGGGGGAGTGACGCAAGGTTGCGCCGGTGCATGAGGCTTCAGGCGCAGAATGGCGCCGGTGCATTAGTGGATTGGTGGATTGACCGATCGATCGATCGATTGATGATCGATGCAGTGTTGTTTGAAGACTCTCGAATGATCAACGAAGCATGAACATGGTCCGCGGGCCGGTGCATGTGAACACGACGAGACACCCTTCACCCTTCTCTTTCAGAACGACTTGTGCGGCATGCGATGTGTTTCAATGCTCATCGACGGGCTCCGAAGGCGCCCTAGCCCCCAGCCCGCCCATCGCAAAGACATGGCCAGAGGGGCTGGTGTCCAAGTCGCACGTATCGTATCGCGCTGCATCGCATGGCCAACTCGCACTGACTCGGTATTGGCTACAGAGCAAATTCCCCATCTATTCCAAATAATATGACTCGAGACATCACCCTCTTCGCACGAGAGTCTTACTCCTCTCGTCACATCACGACGCACCCCTCCTCCTCCACCGGCTTGCTCACGAACCCCATCTCGGCAAAGGTCTGCGGTCCTTTGTGCTTGCTCTGCTTGCCTGTCGTCTGGGTCTGGGTCTGTGTCTGTGTCTGGGTCTGGGTCTGGGTCTGGGTGTGCGTCGAAACCGCCTCGGGAGGGGGAAGTTCGGGGACCAGGGAATCCTGGAGGACATAGCCGCCTACGAGAGCATGGCCCGCGACAGGCCCAGAGCCGTTGATACCGGGTCGAGAAGGCTGGGAGTGCGAATGAATGGTTGAGGACGGTCGTGAGGATGGATACAATTGTGGTTGCGGCTCCGGCTGTGGATGTGGCTGTGACTGCGACTGTGGTAGTCGGTGTCCAGGCTGGGGAGATCGTCCTAGCAGGGACTGGTCCCGTGGAGCCGCAGGATCACCATTGCGCGTACGCGGAGGGCTTGGAGTCGCTAGATGGAAAGAAGCAGAACCAAGTTGGGACGTCGGGGTGTGGTACGATCCGGGCCTCGACGACGGCGTGGGCGTGTACGTCTGCCGGTGTGCAGTAGTCTGAGGAATGGGCACTGGCGCAGCTTGCGGGACCGGCATGGGCATTGACATGGGCATCGGCATCGTCATGGGCTGTGATGGGTATCCGGACGACGTGGAACCAGGCGGCGAGGGCATCGGCACCGGCATGGCCACGTGTCCGTGTCCGTACACGGGATTCGGCTGGCTCGTAGTCGTTGTCGCTGTGGTAGTCGTAGTCGTCCCGTTCCCTCCAGGTCCGGGGTACGCCGGTGGAGTATATGTCCCGTGCGCCAGAGCCGCCGGGTCCGTCTCCACCCTCAGCGCCTCGGTGCCGGGGGGTCGTCGTCGCGCAGGACGGGAGATGGTATTCCGATCCGACCGGATTTTGGCCTGCGTGCGCCGCCGGACGAGCGTGGCGTTGACGTGCTGCTCGTGCTCCTGCAGAGAGATCGGGCTTGGCACGGGCGCCTCGAGCGCAGCGAGACGTTGTGCCGCGTCGGTATTGTTCAGCCGGGCGGCCTGCGGTGTGAGCGAATGGCAAAGAGACCGAGTGGCTTTCATCGACGTCTCGACCGGACTCACCTTCCGATACCACTTCTTGGCTTGCTCCGTGTCCTTGGGTCCACCAATGCCCAGCCTGACGTTGCGTCAGACACTTCGCTACTCGGCTCTTCGGACCGGCGACACCAGTTTGAATGGGAAGAACCGCACTCGCACTCGCTACTCACTCGAGATAGTAGCCCATCGCGAAACACCCATTCGGATGACCTTTGCTCGCCGCCTTATCCGCGAAAGTCCTGGCCAGCTCCTCGTTCTTTCCAAAGCACCCTTCGGCACCGCAGAGAAACCACTTGCTCAGCGCCATATCCGCCTCTACCTCTCCCATCTGCGACGCGAGGGAGTACCACTTGACGCTCAGCTGCGGGTCGTATGTCGCTCCGAGCGAGGCATGCTCGAAGATGACGCCGCACTTGTATGCTGCCGGGGGGTGGCAGAGGTAGGCTGATCGCTCGATGTAGTCCCGCGCCAGGAGGTTTTGGGCGAATAGAGCGTCTGTCTGGGAGGAGGTTTGCGGGATGATCAGAGATGGAGAGAGGGGGACGGGGAGGGAGAGTTCAGAGGAGAGGAGCATGCCGTAGACGTAGGAAGGTTGGGGGAAGTCGATGGAGCAAGATTCGGCAGAGAGCTCGAGGATAGGAAGAGCGGCGGACGGATCAGGAGAAAGGCCCAGTTGACCGAGAAGGTGCGCCATTCCCAAGCGCTGGAACAACGTCAGCATTTCCGCACACCGGACATATGGTAACCGCTCACGTAAGTGCACTCGCAGTCTCCATTGGCTCTACCTCGCTCGTAGCAATCTCTCGCGCGCGGGGAATCTCCCACGACCTCATAGTCCCTCCCCAGCCTGAACCATGCCCTGGCTTCTCCGCCTCTCGCCGCGATCTCGAAGTCCTTGAACGCCTGCCTCGGGTCACGGGGTAAGAAGTCGGGGCATGCACCCGTCGCAAGGAGCTTTGCTTGGAGATACGACGCGAGCGCTGCGAGTCGTTTGTCCGAGTGCGTCGTGAAGGATATGATGATGGGGATGGCCGAGTTGAGCAGCTCGTTCAATGCCTCTGGTATCATGTCGGGGGACGGGGGAGGCGCATCGAGGGCGAGAAAGTCCGGGATGGCTTTGGGGGGAGTAGTGAGCCGGTCGAGGACTCGGAGTACGTCTTCGGCCCAGATGAGGCGGTCTCGGTCGGAGCGCGAGTCAAGAGAGGGGAGGACGAGGGCGAGAGTCTCGGTCGTAGGGAGAGGGAAGCTGAGTGAGGTCGGGGATGAGGGTGTTGGAGTTGATATCGGGTTACTGGGAGGTGGGACGAGTGGGGTGGGCGCACTGGGAGGGCTGGGGTTGGGGGGGTCGGCGATCAACGAAGTGACGCGGGCGGGTCGCGGAGCAGGAGACGAGGACGGCGGGGCAACACTGGAAACGCGAGGAGGGAGGTACGATGGTGGTCGAGAGGGAGGAGCGGGGCTCTGGTGCTGCTGCGGTCCTTGGATTTGGATAGGCGGTGTCGCACTCGGTTGTGGATACGCAGGGTACGGCTGCGACTGGCATAGTCAACACAAGCTCGAACAGCGTATCGCAATCCCACTGAACCGAACCCACGCGGACTCACCACTTGTATGCTCTGCCCATATCCATATCCTCTTGAATGGCTCTCATCATCCCTTGACCGCCCATCCAGGTTCATCCTTCCAAAATCACCCATCGCCGACTCGACGGAATGCGATCCGTATCCCGGCGATGCGCCCCAATGGCTCGGTCCCGCCTGGGGCTGGGGTGTGGGTTGAGGATGGGGTTGGGGTTGGGGTTGCCATTGCGGTTGCTGTTGCTGTTGATGCTGCTGTTGCGGTGGGGGTTGCTCGTACGCATAAGCATACGGCCCCGGAGCCGGCTGCTCGGGGATATGCCTCGGTCTCGTCGAAGCTGGAGGGACAGGCGGGCCGTGCGACGCCGAGGAAGAGGTTTGCGAACGAGGTCGGTCCGGTGGGGTGGGTTGATATGGTGGTGCAGGAGCCCAGGATCCGGCGGGGTACGACATGGTCGGTCTATCGCCACTGGGTGGTGCGGTGTGATACTCTGACTGAGTAGAATAAACAGTCGTCGTCGAGGTGGTTTATAGAACCGCAGAATCACTCACGCGAGTGGAGTGCACTGCAGCGCCTCGCCGTCCGGAGCGGTGAGCGGTGACCGCCGTTGCCGACTTGACTCCTTTGGCGTGTCAACGCTGCCTTTGGGTTCGCAGCGGGATCGTCTGCACCGCTTGGATTGTCTGTGAGATAGTAGTCGACTTGGGGGTGCGTCTGCCGCAATGTTGAAGAGGGGAAAGACGCAGTGAGTAGCGACTTTGTTGTTGGAGCAGCTCTCGGAGATGTGTCTGAAACGCGTCCGATCGACCAAAGACCCCGTGCCTGGAAACGAGCGGGGCAGAGGTGGCGAGTGGCGGGTGGCGAGTGGAGCAAGCTACTGTACTCGTTACTCTGGGCATAGCATGCATCACAGCGGTTCGATCCTTACGCATGCGTGACACCCCCCGCTCACTCCTCGAAACAATACCCGTCGACCAAGGCGTACCCATCGTCGCAGCCAAACGCCTCGCACTCGCCGTCCTGGCACGTGATGGCGCCGACTGGCACGCCCGGGACTTCCTGGCAGCTGCACGATAGTCAGGTCTCCGAGAGGCCACGCGCGAGATTTTGCACCGTACTGTGGCGGGGGAGATGCACCAGGAGGGACTCACTCGACACCTTGGTTGGCTGGGCTGGTCTGACCGTCGAGCTGGTGGAGACACCCGCCGCAGGATTCTGAGGAAGGTATCGGTCAGCTGTGGCAGATGTGCGGGTATAGTACGAGTATGAGTCTTCCAAATGATCGAGCCCTCACCCAGCTCCGACGCCGTGTCGAGGCACTGACAAGAATCGTCAACACAATCAGAATCACAGCAGTCTATGTGTAAGTGTAAGACTGAGACGTACCTCGTATCCTCCCGGAATTCCTAGTACCGAACAAGCCTCCAGTCCAGCCGGACAGAGCCCCTTCTCCTCCCCCGTTTTCAATGCCAGCTCTTTTCTCCGCCGCATGCCCGCGGAAGGCATGACATCCCCTCCATAGTAGAAGTTGACACTTGGACTACACGCCGCGTAGCTTGTAGCGGGGAGGGTCGGCCCGCATTGGCACAAAAACGAGGTTGGTAGCGGCCGGATGGCGACGTATGGCAGTCCGGAGCATATGGTGAAGCAAGGATACGGATCGGATACGGCGGTGACGATCGACCAGGGGTACGTTCCTTGCGGAGGCATGTGGCACGTGGTGAAGCCTGGCTGAGGGGGGTTTCTCACGGACACCTGGATGAAGTTGGTATCACGGATCAGTACGGGGTTGGGGGCACACAGACACTCGAATACCCGAACCCCCGACAATCGGCGGTGAGGTGATGTCTACTGCGCAGGGGGCAGAGCTAAGGTTGTGTGGGGCAATTGCTTGGCGTATTCGTGAAGAGCATAGCACAGCACGAATACAACGGGGTGCGATCCTTGCACAACCGAGACTCGCAGAAGTCCTAGGACGTGCACTGCACTCTGAACACGAGTCGACGGAAAGGATTTGCGGGAGTCTCATCCAGACATGGAGAACCGCCTTGATGCGGCATTTGGGGCGTGAAGAGACGGAAGTGCCCATCTCACCTGAACGTCTGCCGTCAGGGGACAGGTTCCCACCGCGTCCACAGAGCCTTTGACTAATGGGGATTCCAGGGGCCTTGCGTAGCACAAGCAGAGGGAAGCAATGCTCCACCATGTGGAATATTCCACTCCGGAGAAAGAAGAAGAACTGCAGTAAGCCTAGTCGTGTGATGATCACGCGCGTCAGCCTCGGACGCACTAGCAGCTGCAAGTGGATTAGGAGGGGTGTGATGGCCGAATGTGCAGTACTTGTACAGTACACAAGACGATACAGTTACTACAGTGATGTAGATAAAGTGTGTGTGTGTGTGTGGATACAGCATCGTGCTCACCTCGCATGCTGCTCGTGACGGGGTAGAAGTTTGACCGGTAATGGCGGTGTTGGACAGGAGGTAGTAGTTGAGAAACGACTCTTGCGATATACAGCCCACAAAGGCGCCCGGGGCTGTGGCAGCTCTGCTTGGGAATGCTAGCAACACGACAAGGTAGAAAAGGAGACTGTAAGTGGGAATCATGGCGTGGGAGGGTGCGATTTGGTCGGGTCGTCAACAGCGCAACACTATTTGGTCAACTGCTGGAGGCGCTGGTATGAACTCGAGACGCGGTGGTACTGTAATGAGAACGACAAGGCGAAGAGAGCCTCGATCGCACCTCGACTTTGTTTATACCGCCTGCACAGCTGTATCAGTCCGGTTTCACTGGGGTGAGGACGACGAGGTGTTGACGCGTTTCGATATGGCTCAACGCTGGAGCTTGCCTAGATGGGTTATGGGTCAGAAAGGAGACAGAGCGTTTGCAGCGTGCCTCCAGGAGATTTTCCTTTAGGCGAGCTCTACCGGTTTGTAGGTACATTAGACAGGGGCAGGAAGCGCCGTTCTCCGGCAAGGTCCATGGTGAACACCATCTGTATTCGTGCATACCATTCGAGTACCGAAACAGAAACCGAAGATAGAAAGCGAATGGTCAGAAACCACAACCAAAGTTTCCGGACGATTATTGTTTCCCAAATGACCACCGACGAGGCGCCGAATCGTCGTCGAGAGCTCAGAAATCGACATAAGTCCCGTCGACCAGCTTGTACCCCTCGAGACATGCAAATGCCTGGCACTGTCCTCCGGAGCATGTGATTGCTCCTTCAGCGACTCCCTCGATCGTCGAACAGCTGAGAGGCAAGTCAGCGCTACATGGGTCTGGCTCCCTCCTTGCGAGAACAAAATGTATGTATGACGAGAGCTCGCTCACTCTACGCCCATAGTGCTGTTGTTGGGGGAGTCGAGGTTGGCCGCGGAGACAGCCACCGCAGGAATCTACGATGAAGTCAGTGGTGAGCTAAAACGGGGAGACACGGGACTCACCCAACTCGGAGGTAGTGTCAATGCGCTGCGACCACCGTCAGCAAGTGTACAAGGACAAGTACTGGGGCAACCTGTGGCTACCCTACCAATCCTTCGCTTTCGCTCACCTCGTAAGCGCCCTTGGAGCCGGGGACGACACACGCGTCCATGCCGGCAGGGCAGGACTTGAGGTTGGCATTACGGCTCTCGAGCCGCCAAGCGCTCCGTCGGGCCAGACCGCCAGTCGAGACCGGAGTGGTCGGATCGTAGTAATACTGATCGTTCTCGTTGCACAACTGCGTGTCGGTGCCCCGATTGGTCTGACCGCACTTGCAGTTGTACTGATCGGTGCTCACGGCGATGTTGAGCGTCATGTATGGGTAGCCCTTGCAGAAGGTGAAGCAGTCTTCGGGGTTGTATTTGCTCGCTGTCAATGGGTAGGTCATTTCGGGGTAGACGAGGCCTATGACGCGAAACACCATGAAGACGATAAACGTCTTGTTGCCAATGCTGGTGATCATGATCGGGGTGATCTCCGCGTCTGCAGAGCCAGCGAGCGAGCGTTCAGCATGAATCGCTGGCAAGTCGAAGGGACTTGCAAGTCGAAGGGAGCGAACACCCACCAGTGACGCTTCTCTCCCCATATTCGGTCCTTTGAACATTCTCGGCCAAGTCACCATTCTGCAACATCACTTCCCAAGCCCTCTCACGCTATAGGGACCCGTAGCCGGGAGCTCAGACGTGGTATTGCGCCTTGTCCTCGAAGCGCAGCACGGTCAGCCACGATGGTCTAGCCGGCGTGCAGTAACAGGTCCTGTTGAAATGAGTCATTCGCCCCCCGAGTCGTGACTCCTCCTTCTTTGCGACATTGCGACCCACTCCCGCACCCGCGCCCGCTTCGCAGCATCATCAAGCAGCATCATCAGGATGTCAACGCATACATGTACGGACCATCAGGCTGGATTGACAGCACGTGATCGCTCAGGATAGAGACTGATCTACAGTGCGCACACAAGTTGAGTGACTCTCTGATGGCACCAACAGAGGGACAGCAAACGATCAACACACCGCAGCTTCTGTCCTCTGATCGATCACCTCCCCATCACACAGCAGAACCAACCGTGTAACCCATTCCTCAACACATCATCCTCTCTCATCCTCTTCTCGACTGCACCCTCGTGCTGCATCTCGACCACCCGCAATCCATCCTCGTCATGTCGGAGACCCAGCCCGTCTACCCAGTTCTCCTCCCGACGACGGACTACGACCTCGCCGCGGACGCTATCCACAGCCGTACTCGCCCTGGTCTCCCGTCCGTCCAGGTTCCGGGTTTCAAGCACGAGTATCAGCTCGCCTCCGAGTCTCCGGGTCATCTGTGGCCCCACAATGCGGCCAATGTTGGGATGATCAGATACTGCCCCCCCGCCGACTCTGTCCAAGAGAGCCGAAGGCTGCTGGGATACATCAACGACGATGGCGACGCAGTGTTCGTTCACTTTGCATTCCTGTATACGTACGTCTCAGAACCCTCCAAGGCATTGTATTGCCCGGTCTAAGAGCTGACTGTCTGAGCAGTCATCCGAAACTTCGGTGCGATCATTGCGCTGCCCAGGGATTGGAATGTGTGCAGTGGTACTGGGATGGACCGGACCAAGGTGGAAAGTGGCCGAACCCTGTCACCGACTCACTGGTCGCCTACGACTGTGTTCTGTGCTATGGCAAACAGCACCCCTGCTCTAACAGAGGTGTCCACATTCTCAATTCTGAGCGCCCTGCAGTGAGTCACTACCTCGCCTCTCACAACAGTCTGAGCACCCATTGATTCTGATCTTCCATCAATGAAGATGGAGTCAGGACTGGTGAAGGACATGAATCGGAGCCGCGAAGAAGCTCGACGAAGGAGTGAGCACCTTACGGCGCGCGTACTGTCCCAGGAGCTCATCGTATGGTCGCTGACTTCGAGGATGCAGTCCGACCGCGGCATGGCTTCAAGACGCAATTCACTCCCCGGATCAGGAGCAAGAAATCATCCAGAAAACGTCGGGGCAAACGTACGAGAGCTGATCTCGACACCGACTCCGAACACAGCTCGGCAGAGTCCACCCACCCTGCTTCACCCGTCGATGCGATGGCACGACTTGACACACACCTTCAGGCCATGCGAGATGACTTCCAAACGCTTGCGGAGGAGAATCGCGGACTCAAGCGCCAGGTCGAGGGTGTGCAGGTAGAGCTGGCCGTCCAGAGCAGCAGGGCAGAGCTTGCAGGAGACGCACTGGTAGCGGCGCAGGTGAAACACGCTGAAGAGCTGTGTAACAAGGGGCAGTGCTTGCAGACTGTCATGGCGCAGGTGCAGGCTGCGGAGAAAGAGAGGGACCAAGCGAGGGCTGAACTCGGTAGACTGCAGGCGCGGAACACTGTGAGTCTCGTCTGTCAATCCTACCATATCGCCGCTAGCTCCCTCGAGACACAGCAACACTCTACCGTACTGATGTATCGATTCGCAGATCCCAGCCCATTCCACCTCCCAGGCCAGCATCTCCAGTCCGATGCTCCGTCATGTGCAGCAGCCTACTCTCACAGACTCCCCCGACGAGCAGGTCACCGCTCTCAAAGACACCATCGCGAACCAGCAGACTCGCCTCGCAAACCTCCAAGGCCGTCTCGCCACCTCGCTTAATGACAAGGAGAAGCTACAGGCTCAGCTTTTGACGGCTGAAAGGAGGATTCTCGAGCTCGAGAGCGAGAGCGGATGGAGTTGAGGAAGGCTGCAGCCGTCATATCGGACACAGAAGCGGAGATGAGGGGGCGGATGAGCAGTTCTGACGAAGCGATAACGACAACCATCTTCATGTTCTGTATACAGTTTGTACGTGATAGCCGACACTGTGGATGATCAGACTGACAGTAGGAGGGGACGGTGGGCTGGGACCGATGGATCATGCATTCCATGCCTTGTGTCAATGAGCGATCAACCTTGGACCCCAGGTGCCGTTGCACGAAAAGAATACTCGACCAACGCACACTCACGCACGCACACACACACATCCACGCAAGGCTCATACTGTACTTGTACTGTGCTGTACTGTTTGTACTGTAGCTTCTTCCATCAAATTCGACTCGACAACTGCAGCTCGTACGCATATCCATCACTCTCTCCGATACCATCATCTTTATACCTGTTTTGCACCATCTGTAGCCCCAAACGTTCCCCACGACTGCCATCCTCCACCTACAGTCTCGCTGCAATCACCATGCAGTCTGAGGACCCGCCGCCCTCGCCGTCCGGTCAGCCCATCACTCCCTCCTCGTCCGTCGTCTACCCCAAACTTCTGCTCTCGTCCGCTTACGACCTCTCTTCGGACCCGATCCACAAGTACACCAAGCCCGACACCTCTTCTGTCCGACCTCCCGGGTACGAGCACG
Organism: Saitozyma podzolica; assembly: GCA_003942215.1. Classification (NCBI taxonomy): domain Eukaryota; kingdom Fungi; phylum Basidiomycota; class Tremellomycetes; order Tremellales; family Trimorphomycetaceae; genus Saitozyma; species Saitozyma podzolica. The sequence continues at coordinate 1,864,102 of RSCD01000001.1, forward strand.
AGTACCAGCTCGCGTGCGAGGTCCCTGCACATCTGTGGCCGCACAACGCCGAGAAGGTCGGGATGGTCCGTTTCCTTCCTCGACCCGAGGGGTTCATCGCCTCCAAGAAATTCTTCGTCTACCAGAATGAGGCTGGAGACGTCATCAGTGTTTACCCCGGCTTCCTATACACGTGAGTGCGGCCTCGCCCTTTTCATACACGCTCTTGACCGAATCTGATACTGTATACACCACAGGCACCCTAGCTTGACTTGCGGCCGCTGCAGGAAACTCGACCTGCTTTGTGTGCAGTACATGTGGGATAGCCCGGGCCCCGACAACACCTGGCCGAATCGACTCACCAATTCGATCACCGCTCGGGCTTGCTTGCACTGCTTCATGCAGACTGGCGTGTGTAACGCGATCGGATGCCACATTCTCCAGCCTTCTCGTCCGCGCGTGAGTTGCCAATCGCCATGTTCGAGTACTGGTGCTGTGACTGTCAGCTCCTACGTATAGCGTGAAGCGATCGGCTATCGACCCATCTTTTCAGTACATTGGTCGATGACCGCTGACAGCTGTGCTAGCTTATCATCAACGACGCTCTCGCCATGAGGCTCCAGACAGAGCGTTCGCAAGACCGCGCTGCACTGACAAGAAACGGTGAGCCGCCAGTCTCTCAGAGTGTCCGGCCGCATTCACGTTCGTGACAGCACCCCATTTGGTTTTCAACGTTTGTTAACGATTCAACGTGAGCAGGTCCGCTGAAGACCAAGTATGGGAACAAGTTCAAGCCAACGGCTTCCGTGCCGTCCTCCCTCGGCAAGCGTCGGCGACCGGACTCCGAAGCTCCGAAGGACACACCTCAGGATTCTGGCGGCATGTCCAATGGCTCCCAGAGCTTACAGGGAATAGCCATGCAGCCCCTTACTACCGACACAAACACCCAGATCCCCGCCCCCAGCCCCTGCCCCTTCCGTCGTGCCCCCCGACCCTTTCAGTCTCACTCTCAAGCGGGTACAACGGACTATTGAGCGCACCATCAAGGACGCCTTGGAAACGAGGAAGGCCCAGTTGCAGGATGTCGAGATGGCCATGAAGGAGGCGACCTCCGCCAAACAGAGAGAGTCTGACGCGGAGAGCAGGAGGACTGTCGTGGAAGGGAGACTGCAAGCGGTGACGTCGGAGCTCCAGGCGGCAAACGAGAAGCTCCTTGGCGCCGAAGGTGAGTGCGGTCTCAGCCACGCACAAACACGACAGGGCGGATAGGATGGCTTATCTGGATTCAGACCCGGCTGTCACTGCTCAGCAGAAGCTCGCCGAGTCGAACAGAAAGCTGGTCGATTCGTGTTAGAAGGCGCACGGAGATTGGCACACCGTGCACCGCACGGGGATTGGCACACCGTGCACCGCACGGGGATTGGGACATCGTGCACCGCACGGGGATTGGGACACCGTGCACCGCACGAGAAAGAGCTGTACTCTGTGCATAGTACATAAACTGGTTGGTTAGCGCTTCTTGCCCATGCAACTGCCTCCCGGATATCACTTACAGATTAAGAGTCTGCTGCCCTACCTACAACAAGCCTGTCACCACCATGTCGACCGATTCTGCTACTCCCACTACGCTGTCGGCCGTGCCGAAGCTGCGCGGGAACGCCAACTACATCGAGTGGCGAGAAGCCATCGAGGAACAGTTGCTGGCTCATGACCTACTCGACATAGTCGAGGGAACGGAGGAAGAGCCATTCGGTCAGAAGGGTGTGAGGAAGAGGAGGGCGGGATCCGTCATGCCAACCGGTGGTACAGGGGACCCTGGGGATGCTCCCAAAGCTCTGTCAGCCGTGGAGGTGAAGCAGTGGAAGGACTGGTCGAAGCGTGAGTCCAAAGCCCAGGCTTGGCTTCGCATGACCTGCACGGAGGGACCAAAGCGTTCGATCATGGGGATGCTCTCTGCCCATGAGATGTGGTCCCACCTGGAGAACACTCACATGGTTCGTACCATTGAGCGACAGGGACAGCTTCTCCAAACCCTTGCCTCCTTCCGCCTCTTGTCAGCCAATTCGAAGGCGATGACGACGCATATGGAGTCGTTCCTTGTCACTCTCTCGAGGTATGAGACTGCGGGAGGAATCCTACCAGAGAGTCAGCAAATTGTTCTCTTCCTCAACAGTCTCCCGGCCGCCATGGAGCAGTGGAAGGACACCTATGCAGCGCTGGACGAATACCGACAGACCTGGGTTGAGCTCGAAAGGCTCTGGAACCGCAAGGTTGAGGACAAGGAGAGGTACGAAACCTCTAAGGGATCCCACTCGAATGGGGACGCATTGGCGACTCATGGAGGGAACCATGGCCAGAAAGGGAAGAAGACGGGAGAGAAGAAGGAGAAGAAGCAAAGGGACATGTCGAAGGTGAAATGCTGGACTTGCGAGAAGACCGGTCACTTCAAACGCGACTGCCCCGATGCCGAAGACTCGAGCAAGAAGGACAAGACGGACGGCCAGGCGAATGCTGCAGTAGAAGCGGAATTTGAGGCGTTTGTTGGCCAGGCCGTGCAAGAGGACCACTTCCTGGCTTTGGTCGACGACTGGAGCAAGATCAGCTTGGTGGTACCAATGGGCGGGAAGACTGAGGCCTACCGGCATTTGCGCGCATTCGTCTCGATCATGGCGCGTTTGGCTGCCCCTCGGGCTGTGCGGTTTGTGCGCAGCGACGGCGGTGGCGAGTTTGGCAGCCTGGAAGCCCAAGCTTGGTACCGGGAGACCGGAATACAGCACCAGGTGTCGCCGCCATACACACCTGAGCTCAATGGTGTAGTCGAGCGCTTTATGCGCACGGCGAAGGAGATGATCACGGCGATGCTGAAAGGGTCAGCCTTACCTCACGAGTACTGGACGCATGCGGCTCGGCATGCGGCGTGCATCATCATGAAGACGACAAAGGTGCAAGGGAAGACGGCATGGGAGAGACTCACTGGACGTGAACCGACCCTCCCGACAAGCCGTGTCTTCGGCCAGAGCATCACGGTCGCGATCCCGCGAGCGGTGCGAACCAAAGGGTCTCTCACCAACGCTCGCGGCGTCGGGGGGACGCTCCTGGGCCAGCGTTGGGATAGAGTTGGTTGGATAGTGGAGCTCGAGGATGGCAAGGTGATTGAGACCAAGGAGGTGAGTAAGACGACAACGAGCGCCGGCGACAGTGGCATTACGGGAGGATGGCGCCACATGGGCGCTATTCCCGTGTCGACACCGCAGACGGACACCGTACGTCTACCAAGCACCTCCTTCGACACCAATGACAGCGACCTTGACAACGGCTCCGTTGGGGACGAGGGGGACGAGGGAAACGGCGACGAGCAAGATGGGACCCAAGAGTACGTCCCCTCCGAAGCCAACGTCCATCGGCCGCCCCCAAGCCAAGATATTGCAACCCAACCGACGGCAACATCGGCCCCTCCTCGCATTCGACACGGCTGGACCTACGAGGTGCGCACGCCGGAGACGCAGCGCAATGCCATTGAGGTCGAGATTCTGCCGACCCGCACGCGCAGCGGACGCACTGGCAATAGTGGCGAGGCGAATTGGCTCAACTGGCAAGGTCCCGAAGCGGAAGAGCACCATCTAGCGTCTTCTGCAGCTATGGCATTGGTGATGACCAACCTCGATGACGAGCCCGCCAACCCGCACGAGGCCAAGCGCACTGGCGAGGCAAAGCAGTGGCTCGAAGCCATGGCAAGCGAGATCGCCAACATCGAGAGTAAGGGCACCTGGAGAGAGGTAGTGGTTCCCGAGAACCGCACACCCATTGGTGTCCGTTGGGTCTTTAAGAGAAAGAGGGACGAGAAGGGTCAGGTGGTGAGATGGAAGGCTCGCATCGTCGCCAAAGGGTATAGTCAAGTCCCCGGTGTCGACTTCGAGCAGACCTACGCCCCCGTCGGTCGCACAACATCCCTGCGCATCCTACTCACCCTCGCAGCCCAAAGGGATTTGGAATTGCGACAGGCCGATGTCGAGGGTGCATATCTCAACGGTACGTTGGAGGAAGAGATCTACATGGCCTTCCCTGAGGGCTACAAGCCCAAGAACGACCACGCCACATGCCTGCGACTCGTCAAGTCGCTGTATGGCCTCAAGCAGTCCGGACGGGCTTGGTGGATCGAACTCGGCACCGCCCTTGCGGGTGTTGGGTTCAAGAAGCTCGAATCGGACTCGGGTCTCTACTACAGAACGGCGACCAGTGACTATGGCGAGGCCTTTCTCCTGGCTTATGTGGACGACATCCTCATCGCAGCGACCGCGAGCAAGACGATCGACCACATCATGGCTGCCCTCAAGGATCGCTGGAAGATGACGGAAATGGGCGAGGTGCGTATGATCCTCGGCATGCGTGTGGATCGGGACCGCCCCTCTCGCACTGTCACCCTCTCGCAGCCTGCGTATGTGGATAAGCTACTCGAGCGCTTCACCCCGTCGGGCAAGAAGAGATCAACACCTCTCGCGATCCTCAAAGGCTGGGACCAGAGTACCTGGCGGCGGCCAAGGAAGAAAAGGAAGCAGGAGGAGCAGGGGGAGCGGACAAGGTACGCTATCAAGAGATCGTGGGATCCCTGCAGTGGATCGCCACCTGCACTCGCCCCGACCTCGCATTTGCCGCATCCTGGCTCGCTCGGTACACCAGTGCCCCCACCGCCGGTCACCTCAAGGTTGCTCTCGAGGTAATCGATCACCTCGGAAGCACCCGCAACATGCGCCTCACCTTAGGCGGCAAGACGGCAAAAGCAGAGCTAGAGGGTTGGGTGGATGCAGACTGGGGAGGCTGTCACGACACTCGAAGGTCAACCACTGGGCACATCTTCATGCTCGGCGGCTCTGCAATCGTGTGGACATCCCGCAGACAAGCTACGGTGGCCTCGTCGACAGTTGAGGCTGAGTATGTGGCGGTGTCAGAAGCTGCTCGTGAAGCGGTGTGGCTCAAGGGACTCTTGGACGAGCTGGGTGTAACCCCCAAGGAACCCACTCCCCTGTGGTGCGACAACCAGGGTGCGATACGACTTGCACGGAACCCAGGTACTCACCGACGCACCAAGCACATTGCTATAAGGTGGCACCTCATTCGGGAACTCATTGAGGACGGTGTGGTTCGGCTTGGATACGTCCCCACCTTTTCTCAAGTGGCGGATATCTTCACCAAGGCCCTCCTTCCTGCGCCCCATCGCTCGCTTCGAGCCAGTCTCGGTCTGGTCCTCGACGGCGAGGACGCAGACCTCGAGGGGGAGTGTTAGAAGGCGCACGGGGATTGGCACACCGTGCACCGCACGGGGATTGGCACACCGTGCACCGCACGGGAAAGAGCTGTACTCTGTGCATAGTACATAAACTGGTTGGTTAGCGCTTCTTGCCCATGCAACTGCCTCCCGGATATCACTTACAGGGTGCGGGTACAGTACGAGTACTGTTACAAGAGGCTTAAGAGGCTGTGCCACGAGTTCCCTCGATCGTCGGCGATGGAGATCGGCAGTGGGTCATTGGGAGCTGCCACGGACTTCTGTCTACCTAGAGCTAGGTGATGGTGAATGCGAGTCCAAGTGTCACACTCTATGCAGCAACGCATCCCCATACAAGTCTTCTTATTCCATACTGTACTCGTACGAGTGCTGTATTTGATCCCGGTGGAGGGGAGGTCTGTGCGCACGGCCTCGCCTCGCCCCGCCAGCGCACTGACCGCCACACTGCCACACGACCACACGGCCCATCACAGCACCCTCCCCTCCACACGTCAGCTCTCCTTCCTTCCTTTCGACTTCTTTCTATCTTTCTTGCTTTCTTCACTCTTACTTCCTCTCCATCATCATCTTGTCTTGTCCCACTGCACTTCTTGCTCACCACTTCCATATCTCTGTACCCCGACTTGACCCCGATCCCTCCTCGTGCTCTACATCTTCACCATTACCATGCCCCGCCGCGCCCCGGCCATTCAATCCATCACTTACCCCACCCTCCTCCCCGTGTCGTCCTACCCACTCGACGCCGACCCCATTCACCGCTTCACCAAACCATCATTCCCATCTGTCTCCCTGCCAGGTCTTTCCGCGACGTTCCAACTGGCCGAGGAAGCGGCGCCGCATGTGTGGCCTCACAATGCGGAGAAGGTCGGGATGGTCAGGTACATACCCAAAAAGGACGAGGAGCCGCCGCATACAGGTAGCTGGCTCGTGTTTATACGGGAAGATGGGGAGTGGGAGTATGTCTTCACCGCGTTTCTCTATACGTGAGTCCGCTCCTCACCTGTGATTGCTTCCTCCTTCCTTGCCGCTCTGAGCGGCAGCGGTGACAGCGAGGACTTGCAGCTGATGGAGTCTCACACCGTAGTCACCCCAACCTTCAGTGCGAAGGATGCACCCGAAGAGGAACCAAGTGCGTCCAGTCATTCTGGGACGGACCCGATCCGAACACCATGAAGTATCCGAACCCCGTCACCAACTCGCTCTGCGCGCATGCTTGTATCGGGTGCAGGACGTGGCACAGCGACTGCAGCAACAAGGGGGTGCATATTCTCCAGCCGAGCTTGCCGAAGGTCAGTCATCCCACCCGCACATGCAGCCATGACCATCGCTGCTTCGCTCATGGGTGTGGAGGGAACTGACGATACGTAGCTTGAGTTCGATGCGAGTCTGTCCCAGAAGATGGTGAAGTGCACGATCAAGTGGAAGAAACCGGGTAGGTGGGATCCGTCACATACCGGACCGTCCCGATCCGAAGGCGCACAAGTGCTGGCTATCGTGTCAGGAACAAGCAGTACTGTATACTAACCTGTGCAGACGCTAAAACCTTTGTCAAGCTCTACCGCAACATACCCGGCTCGAGCAAAGGCACCAAGAAGCGACCCTCGACTGGGGCACAGTCAATCAGCAAACGTGGCCGCGTGATCAAACACCCCAATCCGACAGTGAGGAGCAAGACGCGTCTTCCTCATCCGGCCAGGGGCTGTTCTCGGACACCCGCTCCGTCACCCACTCGACAAACACCTCCATCACACCCAAGAAGCCCCTCGACGCACTCCTCCAGTCCCTCAGCAGCGAGAACAAAACCCTTCGCGACAAGGTGGCGAAGCACGAACGTGTCGAGGCGAAGCTGCTCGAAGAAGCCGAGACGGAACTTGAGAAAAGGGGGATCTGGAGGAGGAGAACTCTCGGCTGTGCAAGGAGAACACGTGCCTCGAGAAGGAGGTGAGGAGGTTGAGGAAGGTCCTGCTTGCTATGGGATCGGGGGATGTGTTTCTGTGACTCCAGTGCGAAGGGAAATGCTTGAGACGTGATACGAATTACGCAAAACGATGCTTGCTACGATGCTCCACTTTTGTACCACTGCTAGTTCCAATGAAAATCGATAACATCTGCCCGTACGTATAATCATTGTGCAGTGGGTCACTGTGCATTAAGATCTACTGTACTTGTACAGTATACTAGCGGAGCCGGGTTTTGCGAGTACTGCTTTGCGAACGAGCATCTAGGGAGCGCTCCAATTTGACAACGGTCGCAGCCTTCGCCCTTTCCGCTCTTACCGCTCTGAGCTCTTGGTCGCACAGCACGATAGTGTCGTTCGCCTCGCGCAAATCACCCTTGACCTCCCTCAACTCGCCTTGCAGCGATGCCACCTGCACCTGTAGCGCTTTCCTCTGGTCCCGACGGATTGTCGCCCGATCGTGAGGCATTTGAAGGGCTGGCTTCAATCTCTCGCCCTCCGATTCCAGCTCGTGCACTCGGTTCGAAGCTACTCTCGTCTGTTCCACGGAGCCCTTGAGATTCGCGTCGTGCTCGTTTTGCCAACTAGTCCATTCCCGACTGTGCTGCTGGTGAAGGTCGATTTTCCGTTGAAGAACGTTCTGCTGCTCCCCGACATGCTGGAGGTGTTCGATAAGATCGACGAAAATGCGACCCGACTCGGATTGTGGCTCGATTTGCCCAAGCGCTTCCCTTATGTCGGCGCTTGAACGATTCGAAATCGTGGCTAGTAAGGCAACTTGCTGCATCACCCGATCCTGGGAGAGTAGACCAGATGTGTCGGCCAGTGAAGGCGTTTGATCGGGTGTGGGATTCGGTGGCCCCGCGTCGGAGTGGGACCAAACTCGCTTGGTGCCCCGTATCGTGGCTGCCGTGATGGATCGAGTCAAGTGGACCGCGGAGACCGTACGTCCCGAATCGTCGTCTACGGAAGAGCAGAATTAGCTGTTGTATCCCGTCGCTCAACACTGCACCGGGAAAGGAAGATGTCGAGGAGACTGACTCTGGTGATGCAGTCTTGTTGAGGGGTTTTTCAGAGCCCCCATCGCCTTGACTGGCCGCTTTCGCTCCGGATCTCCCGAGGGTGCCACCTTTGGGAGTGAGGATGGAGACACGCCGGGTTTGTGCCGACGAAATCTGCGGGTATATTCCAGTGCCTCATCTGGGGAGGGATCGGTCAGCTCTCATACGAGTACAAGTTCACAAGCAGTACAAGCAGTAGAATGCCTGATACAGGCGACCGGGCGTCAAGCTTGGGTTGCACATCTGGGCCTCGCACGCACCTTTGATCTTCTCCGCCTGGACTTTGAGCCTGACGAGGACCTCGGACTGCCTCGCTGTCAAGACCGGCTGCGACTTCAGACACTCCCAACCGGTCACGATCGATTTTCCCGTCGCAAGCTAGCACCTACCTTCCTGGTCCCCAGCCAGTCCGAGGAGATGAAACTCAGTTTTAGACTGTACACGTCACGGCATGCAACCCCTCCGCCGTTCATGGAATAGGCTCGCACATGTTGCTTGACGAAGATTAGATGGAGTCAGCCTGATGTCGAGGCGCAATCATACTCAATCCGGTTTTCAGCACAAAGACCGGCTCGGCTCACCACGATCCCACTGGCCCTTTCCGTACTGGTCATCGCGAGCAGGTCGTGCCCGGCTAGAGCGCACTTGGTCCCCCCTTGGTAACACCCCACGCACTCCCCATGATTGCCATCTCCATCCCGGTTGTCCCATCGATTAGGCACGTGTCGTCGTCCTCGCTGCCTCTGAACCAGGTCGAGAGGGTGCAGGTGATGTCTCTCTCGAGGCATGTGGGGCAGGAGACCCCGAAGATGTCAGAACCGTGATTGCTGACGATACTGCGGGGGTCAGCGAGGTCTTGAGCAATCAGCTGCTTCTCGCTTCCCTCCAGCGGGACTCAGCTGCTCTGAACAGGGGTTGAGGCGAAGTCGAGAACCACACCACCGCGCACTCTTACCGCGTCTACGAGAACGGCACTCACACATAATTCCCCTTCGTTTGTCGTCACCTCCGTCGCCTCTCCATCGGGCGGCACCACACACTCCAACTGGTCAAGCACGTGTCGTAGCCCGCACTCCTCCGCGGTCGGAGGGTGGCGGTACGGCTCCACCGACCTGTGGGATGCGAAAGCGTGGGTTATCCCTGGGACTCTGACGATGCGCGGGTCGGTCTGGAGAGGGGAGGTGGACCAGCAGTGCACGTCGTTGGATTGGAGGTAGTCGGGCAGGGAGGAGGAGGAGGACGGATTGGGGTGCTGGGGGACTGATTGCTGGGACGGCATATCTGGGTATGTGGAGCGTACTGGGAAGGACAACTGCGACCTTGAAATGCTGGACAGTGCAGCAGGGGTGGGTAAGAAAAGCACTCGTACTGGTGCAGTAGGATCAAGACGGGGAGACGCGTCGAGGAGGCCAAAAGTTTCATGCTGCCGTCTCAGACCATTGGGGGAAGGACAGTGCCGTGATGGGTCTTTGCTTTTGTATCCCTGCGCCTCCGCAGTATACGAGGCATTTGCATACACGCGCACGCGTACTGTACGAGTACCTGTGTCGCGCCACAACTCCGCGATGACCTCGGTCAGGTTCAGCAGAGATCAAAGTGGATCAATGCTCGGACGATCGCGACGCGGCAAGAGCCCCTTGATGATGTTCATCCATCACTGCTGCATCTCATTGGTCCAATTGCCAATCTAACGTCCAGTTCGCATTACCTGCATTGAATCTATCCCACTTGACGACCTGTGCTCAGTCCGACACGTGGATGAGCAGCTTGCCAGTCGTGGTCCTTGACGCGATGTCCATCTGCGACTGGGCGACGCCCTCGGCACTGAAGGGGTAGACCTTGTGGATGGAGAACTGCGGGGTCAGCACGGCTCGAGCATGGGTCGGCCTCGTCAAGCTGCATAACTCCACTCCTGCTTCCGCCTGGCCTCTGGTTCAAGTAGATCGAAGGAGTGAAACGACTTTGGGGCCGAGAGGATCGTGGCTTTGAACAGCGCTCGACTCACCTCGAGACCGCCCTTTTGCACGATTTCGAAGATCTCCTTTGCATACCTCGCAAAGTCCTCTGGCTCTGCGATGAACGGTCCCAGCGTGGGCCTCGTGACTTTGAGAGCCTTGGGCGAAAGCTTGAGGGGCGCAAAGGGCGGGACGGGTCCCGAGGCGTTCCCAAAGGTAACAATAGTCGCCTTGGGACGTACGACCTCAAAGTCCTCTTCCCACGTGTCCTTGCCCACGCCGTCGTACACCGCATGGACGCCCTTGCCGCCAGTGAGGGAGAGGATTGTGGAGACGTTCTCGGACGAGGGAGAGGAGGTGAGCAGGATGTGGTCCGCCCCATTGGACTTGGCGAGGGCAGCTTTCTCGGGGGTGGAGACGGTGCCGATGACGTTGGCGCCGAAGTACTTCCCGAGCTGAAAGGGTTCAATTAGCAGGGCCGCCGAGGTCTCGCCAAGCAGGAGTTCTCTGATACGCCGAGATGTCATGCGGCCGAATCCATTAAGCCAACAGTGCACTGGCGCGAGGATGGGAACGATCATATCGAGGATGTTGGGTCATGGCGTCTTATCGTTGAGAGGTGGAGACGCCGCACTCACCTGGCACAGGAGCAACCCCACTCCACCAGCCGCCGCCCTGACGAGGATCCAGTCCCCCTTCTTCACCTCGTAGCTCTCGCGGATGAGGTACATAGCCGTAAACAGCGTCGTGGTCATAGCCACTCCCTCCTTCAAGTCGATCCCGTCCGGGATCGGCGCGACCTGCCACCATGGCGCGACCATGTATTCGGCAAATGACGAGCCTTGGCAGGTGAGGACGTGCTGGCCGATCTGTAGCGGTGGGAGGGAGGTGTGCGCCATGGAGACCTTGGGGAGGGAGACGAGGGTGCCGACGGCGTCTTGGCCGGCGGTGAAGGGGAGGGGTTTGGGGTAGAGGCCGGAGCGCTGGTCTGGGAGCGTCAGCGGGACTAGGGTAGGGAGTAGCGGTATGAGTCAACATATCGGCTGGAGAGGATGAAAGCCCGCAGTGCGGCGTCTAGGGCCACGGCTTGGGGGCATCGTGAAGCAACGACGGTGAGGAATCGACAGTGACGAAACGAGGCAAGGGAGCACCTCGGGAAGGTGTGTGCCCTTGTTGGACCTACAGGTGTCGATGTAGTTGGTACCGCTGCAGAACAATCAGCGAGACCCCAGATCAAAGCACCGGGTCGACCAACGTTGCCGCCGCACTCACGTCCAGTTCACCTTGATCAACACTTCGTGGTCTTTCGGCGTCGGCACCGGGATCTCCGCGAGGGTGAGCACCTCTGGCCCGCCTGTCTTCGGCACCTGGCAACGGGTTCAGCGGTCGTCCAGCACGCCAAGCCGATGCATCTGAGTCAGGTCGAGGGCTACGACCGATACAGACTCGCAAGGAGCAGCGGGGGATGATGGATCGTGGTGCGTCTGCCGGGACCACCCCGCCCACACCCACCTGGACGGCCTTCATGGTCTTTGGGATCTGCGTGGACATGGCGCGGGCAGCGACGAGAGCGAATCGGAAGCGGTGATCAGAAACGAGGCGGTATGTACGCAGGGACGATCGTAGGGTTGCTGATGGGATGCAGCGGGCGAGTGAGAGCATAAGCTGGATGTGGAGAGAGAGAGACGGAAAGAAAGAGCGAGGGGAGATGTGGACAGTTGCGGAATAAGCGGACACAATGGCGCGGCGGCCTCCACCTGGGCCATTGCCGGCTTGAGCCGATGGGTGGGGAGACCATTTGCTCCCGTCATCATAGTCAAGAAGCCATCCTGGTGTCTTTGCATTCTCTACGCAAATATTTTGGGACGGCTACAGCTTCTGTATCAGGCTCAGGAAGTGGGATCGGAACCCATCGGCGTTGACGGAAACAGCTACGCGACAATTTGGTGCCGGGGGCGAGGGCGTCTCGAGCCTGTCGGCGATCATAACTCCCCTTGCCTCGCCGTCACCCGTGATGACGGAGACTGCCATGTCCTTGTATTCGCACAGGTCGGGTCTCGAGACCACGGCGACCGCCAGTGGGTCGTGCATGGGGATGGAGTCGGGTTTGGGCAATCTACCGGGGAGCCTGACCGCCTGGTGATCGATGTATTTGATCGTCGCGTCGCCCGCGAAGGCCGCGAACTCTGATGGTGAACTCTGGAGTTGCTCGGCATCCGCCATGGTAAGTCGGACTTGGAGCGTGCAGTCGAGGCCGATCCATCGTTGAGGGATACCCGAGCGGAGGACGGCTCGAGCAGCTTCCGGATCTGAGAAGACGTTGAATTCTCCCGGCTTGGCTCGCGAGTACATCGTACCCAGGAAGATACCGCCCATGATCACCAGTTCTTTCATTGCCGACTTGATCCGGGGCTCGAGTAGCAGAGCGAGGGCGATGTTCGTCAGCGGTCCGATAGCGACGACTGTGATTTCTCCGGGATGAGCCAGAATGTGCTCGACGATCGCGACGGGTGCGTAGCCAGGTGTGCAGGGTCGGGCGGTATCTCTCAGTGCGAGGACATGCGGGGCAGGCGTACGGTGCAGATCGGTGTGCATGATGGGCGTCGCCGAACCGTGGACTAGAGGCACGTCATGGATCCCAAGTCGGTCAAGAAGCACACCAGTGAGGATGGTAGCGCTCTCGACGTCGGTGTTGCCGTTCACGGTGGTGATGAGGTCCAGCTGGATGTCCGGATCCGCATGTGCAAGAGCGAGCGCGAATCCATCGTCCACGTCCGCGCCGGCCCCCATGGACAAGTCGGTGTCGAGGATGATACGCGTGGGTGCCATCGAGACAGGTGTCACTGGGTTTGGCGAGCTGGAGTGCGCAGAAACAAGTTCTCGATGTGATGTTCAAGGAACTGGTTGGGCGGAGCTCATTGCGCCGAAAGCTATGGAGGCGGCAGCACTGGCTTAGCGTGGTTGCGTTGTTCGGCTGTCGGGTTGTCCGTCCCGAGCAAACCGACAGCCTCAGCAACAAATTGGCGTGGGATCTCGGCGACAATCGAATGCATCCGGGTATAAAGTCCGCCAAGCCGAGGGAACATCTGCCCAGCATCGATGTTCACGGCATTCAATGCCTGTGCTAAGTTTAGCAGTGGCGATCGGCCTCTCTCGTTGTGCGGGGGACAAACGGAGCAACACAGTAGCCCGACCCGAGAGAGACTCTGACAGAGGGAATCCCCGATGCTCTCCCTGGCCCCACCTCCCTCTTGCAGGTCGGCGAATGGTTCCCGATTCGCCGTTGGGACATCGGGACACGAGGTACCATGAGATGGGGAAATCGGGATGGGTCCGATGTACCCGACACAAACCGAGAAAACAGGTCGGTTCGGGTGACCCAACGGCATCAGCAGCGCGCCAGCGACCGCTACCGTGCCCGCGACTGCCCGCACTACTTAAAGCCGTGCCACTAGTGAGGAGTTCCCCGTTGGTCCCCCACCCCACTGCCAAGAACAGCTCTGTGTATAGCACGATCCTGACGCAGAACACAAGGAGGACTGTCGCAGCATGGATAGCAACGTCCGATCCGCGCATCAGCCGACTCACGTCGAGCAACACGACACCATCGACAATGAGACGCTTCCGACCGCCATCGACAAGGCATTCGCCTCGGGCGAGGCCGTCCAGATGCGATCGTCCTTGGACAACCTCCCGACGTTCCGGGCGGTAAGGATCTACTGGCGAATTTCTCTGATCTGCATGATGGGTGCATTCTGCGCCGCGTTGGACGGCTACGGTGAGTCGATTCATGTACAGTATGCATTTTCCCGGGGCCCTGGCCCTCCTTATGGAATTTGTCAGGTCCTGATTCCCCCGCAGAGGTCTCCATCGCCAGCTCGATCGTCTCCAACAAGGGGTTCATCCGGACCATGTCGAACGGCGGTACGGTACTCAATGCGACCTATGTGGCTGTGTGGGGCGGCATGCTCTCCACAGGTCAACTCATCGGCGTCGGCTTCCTCCAATTCGCGACGGATGCGCTGGGTCGGAAGATCGCCATGCATATCACTTGGATCACCCTCTGTGTTGTGAGTGTGACCTGACCTGCCTCTCCTGCGATTGCAAGTCACCCACAACTGACCGACGCGACAGTCTGTGGCGCTCGAATCCGCCGCATCAAACTGGCTCTACTGGCTTTTCGCCAAGCTCATCGGAGGTGCCGGCCTCGGTATGATGCAAGCTACATACCCTCTGTACATCGCCGAGCATTCCCCCACCCAGATTCGAGGCTTCCTCACCACCTCGTACATGTTGTGAGTGAAGTCCCCCCGAAATGGGTGTGAAGTCGTATTGAAGAATTCGATTGCAGCTGGTACGTCGCGGCTCAGATCTTCGCGCCGCTCGCACTCCGACAATTGGCTATTACGAGTCCGTACGACTTCAAGATCCCCATCTACACACAGTGGGGCATGCTTGGCGTCTTGCTCGTCATCAACGTCTTCCTGCCTGAGAGTCCCTGTGAGTCTTTGTCCATCGGTCAGCAAGCCATAGCACTTCTCTCAGCAGTCAGCACCAGACTAATCCGTGCCAGGGTGGCTCGTCCAGAGAGGCAAGATCGACGAGGCGGAGAAGGTCCTGGCGATGACGCACAAGGGTGTATCCGGCTACGACGTCAAGGAGGAACTGGTCCGTGGTCCCACCCACACCGAGACGCTCAGTGATACTCGGCCTGCTGCAGCATAGTCGAGTACTTGTACAGTACCACTGACATCGCCATAGGCAATCATCGTCGCTACCATCGAGCACGAGCGGATACTCACGGCGTCGGAGACCCAGAACCAGCTCTTCCAGATCTTCAAGGGAGTCAACCTCTGGCGACTCTTCATCGCTTTCTGGCCCAAGGCGATGCAGCAACTGGCTGGACAGAGCGTCACAAATAATTACGCCACTTACTTCTGTGCGTTGCACGGGTCCCTGCCCCCCAGCTTCGCGATCCCTGCTGGCGATCGTTCCCGCCCTTTCCATCATTGCACATAGCTAAGGACATCACAGTCCAGCTGGCTGGGAACGCCGCTCCATTCACCGTTACAATCATCCTTGCCGTCTGCCAGCTTGCGGGAGTGCTCAGCAGTTCTCTAATCTCGGACAAGTTTGGTCGTCGATGGCTCGCGATTGGATTGTTCGGAGCCGGTACTCTGGCGATCCTTGGTATTGGTATCCTGGGTTCCTTCGACTATCAGAGCCCGAAGCTCGGTAGTGTCCTCGTGAGTAGCATCACAGTATCCATACTGTGATTGCACGGGCCACAGCCATCACTGACCATGATCGCTCGCCAGGTGTTCTTCGCGTGTGTTTCCAATTTCGGAGTCATCGGCGGCGCCGGGATCGCGTACTCGTATGTCGCCGAGATCCCGACTCAACGTCTTCGCGCTCGCACAGCGGCAGTCGCGCTCATGGGGTCCTTCTGCCTCGGCCTCACCTTCAACTACACCGTCCCGCTCATGCTCAAAGTCTGGAGCGTGCGAACGGGTTACTTGTGAGCCACGCAAGACTACCACAATACACTTCTAAGCTGGGGATGTTGATACTGACCACGCTCTCAGTTTTGGAGCTACGGGTACCATCTCCTGTATCATCGGATACTTCGTGCTCCCCGAAATCGCATGTCGCACGCCAGCAGAGATCGACGAGTTGTTCGAGAACAGGATCGCCCCTCGCAAGTTCCGGAAACACGTCACGCAGGTGCAGACCTTCCTCGAGGAGAAGGAGCACATGGAGCGGCTACCGGAGGAGAAGGCATGATTGGCATGATCCGCGGCGGTTTGCGCACCGGACCGGGCAATGCTCGTAAAGTCTGTATGCTCGTACAGTCTGTTCGAGTACAGTGGTGCGGGGACCACACCATACGCCCAGGCTGGAAATGCAGACCCAGAACGATTGACGCCGCACGCATTCAGCGCACCGAACTCTTTGCACCGTCAATCCAACGTGATGTCTCAGGAAGTAGTCCGTTGCACTGCATGCCAGGCGAAGGGTGGACTGCTCATACATACACATACTGTAAGAAACCGAATACCATATAGATCTATGTATCGTATCGCGCACGATCCATCACTCCGTGTCCATCCGGTCGATCCCAGCCGCCCTCGCCGCAAGCACCCCGACGACGCACCCCCACGCCTCGCTCAACTGGGCCCACGTCCTGTCCGCTCCCACTCCGAGTGCGCAGACATTCGACCACACCGCATGCAGGGTCTCGAGCTTGCCCATCAGCTCGGGTGTGCTCAGCGGGGCTAGCGCCGATACGACGGATTGCCGGGAGGTGCATGCCGGCTGGAGGGAGAGGAGGGCGGGCAGCCAAGACCTGTTGGGGAGGTGGAGATGGGTGTGTACGAGGGGGAAGGTCGCGGCGGATGGGACGGCGAGTGGCAAAAGCGGGAGGTGCAGGATACCGCCGGCAGCCGCTGAGACCGCGACGGGAGAGGGGGGTCGGATGGTACCTGACGATTGCGTTGTTTCGGCGGATGACGAAGACGAGAAGGAGGCGTCCGGGTCGGATTCCTCGTCGATGGTCGGAAGCGGTGGGGTCGGAGGCGTGTTCTCTTGGTCGGATGGACTCTCGGAAGGGGACTGTGACGATGAGGAAGAAGCCAAGGGCGACGACGCAGCGGACAGGGTGGGCCCTGAGCAGCGTATACCAGTTGACTAGGGAGGTCAGCGCTCCCCTGAAGATTGGTCGTGGGGCTTTGATCAGCTCACTTGATCGGCACCAGCCTCGGAAGACCATCCTTGCCCTTCTCGGTGACTGCGAGACACATGTCCGGCTCGCGGCCTCTGACCTTGGCTGCGAGTTTCTCGTCACCAGTGTCAACGAGCTGTGGGATACCGAACGCCATGGTCCGCGAGCGTCGAGTCGTTGGGTTTGGGACGGTAGCGTTGGTCGAGGTCGTGGTTGTCGGCGAGAGCGCAGCCGAATTGAGTTGGGGTAGGGTCGGTAGAGCGATGAGACGAGGAGGAGCGGAGGCAGCTGGGGCGCCAGTCGAGCAGCGACGTACTCGGGTGGCTGTATGTGTCAGCCCGGGACTGTTTGCTGAGGACCCCGCCCCGATGAGTGAAGGACTTACGACGTGGTCGAGGCTCGGCAATGTCGTGGTCACAGGTGGGACGACCGGACGAGGCAGCCTCAGCGGGATCTTCGCAATTTTCGCGGGCTGAACGACTCGGGGAGTAGCAGCCGCCTTCGGGACGATGATGGGCGCAAGAACGGGCTTGATCTTGGTCGGCTTCTTGACACCTGCGGCGGCGGCCTTGGCTCGTTGAACGGACGGCACACGGGCGTAAGGCTTGACACCGTGTGAGCGCTTGTGAGGGGCACGACCGATACCGGAGATGCGAGGCTTGGAGGCTGACGAGGAGGTGAATCCTTGGGAGGGGGAGAGAGGGAACGTGGAGTTCTCCTTGTTGGAGAGAAGGCGGGGAGCACGGGTGAACATGGTGGCGGCGGGTCTAATGGTGGCCGGTGGTCGAGGAAGTTGCTGGCGGCCTGATTTGCCTGAGTCTTGCTGCTGGTGTGTCGAGTGCTTGAATTCTGGATGAGATCGAGGGGTGAGTGATGGGCTATATGTGACTTGGCATGATTGACGAAGAAAGGAAAGGACGAGGAAGAGGCGCTGAGTGGGAGCTGATTGCTGCCTGCGTTGTTTACGAAGGAAGGAAGAAAGGAGTGGTGAACCATGCCTACTGACCTTTGGTTGAAGGAGCTTCTACCGGAGGTGGTTATTGCCTTGCTGTCGATTCTCAGAGACGGGAGCCTTGCGAAATGAGTAGATTGAAATATCGCTCGGTGAAGCGGTGTCGAGGATCTTGCTTCAGAAGCAACAAGAATGAGAATGAGCACGGGGTGGGCGATCCGTTTCCCCCTCGACCTTCTTGCCCGTCTTTATGCGTCGGCGCCACAGCCGCCTTCCTGGCCATCTTGGAGACGAGACGCCCTTCACTCCCCAATCCGACTTGACTCTGGGACGACGTGACGCATCGCGCACGCTCCCCTTGACCCCATCGTCCGTCCGTCCTTTGTGTTTGACTTCAATATCTCGTCGGCGTGGAAACGTAACGCGAGGCGAGGCGGCGAGGTGGCGAGGTGGAGATGGGCCGTAGTGGTCATCAATCAACACTTCACCACCTCGTCAACCACTCGACTCGTGTCATATGATTCCGTCTTGCATAGCTGCGGAGGCTCCTTTGGGAAACTGTCTCGGGGGTCACGACCAGATCGAAACGTAGCCGATGCTGATGCTTACGAGCTTGAATGTTCGAGTGTTTGAAGGAACCCAGGTGATGGAGTCAAAATAAACCTCATGGATAGGGGATCAGTCATAGCGACGTGTCGGTTGACGAGGCGGTGAACGCGTCGTTGATGGTGACGTCCAAGCACAGATAGAGCGGAGCATTGTGGAGGCATCTCTCAGTCCATGCGCCGTGGGCCGACGAGCAGCCCGATCTGGCGCTTCCCAGCCGGGACCTCTGCAGTGGGTGTTGATCTCCCTTGGCTTTCGAATCAGTCAAAGAGCTGCGTAAACATCCAGTGGAGCGGTGTCGAAGGCTGGAATTGATGCGCACAGACAGTGGCTTCGGCGACACTCAAGCAGCATTTGAAACACACAACATGAACCCAAAAGTGGCAAGTGGCGAGTGGCGCCACACCGGGTCTGAGCTTTCAAAGTGAATGTGGCGCTCGAACCCCCTAAACCTGGGTGAACGTCGAAGATGTGGGCGTGGGCGTTCCCGTATACAACATTGTCAGTGAGCAGCGGGGATACGGGGGTGGAAGGGTTATTTGTGCGGGTTTCACAGCTGTCTGTCTGGACCTCGGGTGAACGATGAACCCATACCGCCGATGTGGTACCTCGGATGCGGTGAGTATTACACGGACGGAGCGGCCCGAACATCTCGGTCAAAAACTCTCTGTTAACACCATTCCTCCATATTTGTCACCAGTGACCCCGCCAGCCCCCCCCCCCCCCCCCCCCCTTCTCCCCCCTTCTCCCCCTCGATACGTTCGTACGCTACCGGACCCGTCCGCAAAACGCAGCACTGTAAGCGCTGCAGCGTACATTTCTGATCCTCACATGATGCATCGCTCTCTCCAACCACTCCAAACAGTCACCCGGTCATTTCTCGCAGCTTTGAGGGCGCAAGCCTCCACTCTCGAGGGGGCAGTACTCTTTTGAAGAGCTCGCCCGTGTGTGGGCCCGTCACTTTGCAGTCTCATCCTCGGAGACTGATGTCGGTGTCGGGTCCGCCCCCGTGAGCTTGGCGAGAAGCTTCTGCGACTGCTCCCGCGCTTGGCCGGTGGCTGAAGCGGAGGTCACAACGAACAGCTGTCCATTATCGTCCTTCTCCACCGCCAGATCTAGGCATCCGAGGGAGACGATCAGTGCAGACACCTTGGAGGCATTCTCACGGACAACAGGGTCCCCGTGACGTTGGGAAAAGAGGCTCATCTCGAGCGAAAACCCGTCTTGCGCATTGGACTTTGAAAACTCGACACCACCTCGGCTGATCATCCTCTGTTGAATACGCGAACATAGCTCGGACGCCTCACTTGTATTGGCGTTGCTGTCGGTTCCGTCCTCCATTGGCTCGATGGGATGCAGCTCCACGTAGAACCGACTGGATCCTTTCGATTCGGGAGTAGCGCGCATCCCCAAGTGGCGGAAAACCGCCTCTAGACGACTTTGATGTCCTGAGAGGATCGACGCAATGTCTCGAGGACGAGAGTCGGGAGCCGACGTGGCCGGCCCCGATCCCGAGTTGGTGCGGTTGGTCTCTGACATGTCTTGACACTGGGCGGCACTGTACTTGTGGTTTAGAATGTAATGATCAAGGATTGAATCGGTGAGAA
Source organism: Saitozyma podzolica (assembly GCA_003942215.1). Classification (NCBI taxonomy): domain Eukaryota; kingdom Fungi; phylum Basidiomycota; class Tremellomycetes; order Tremellales; family Trimorphomycetaceae; genus Saitozyma; species Saitozyma podzolica. The sequence goes on from RSCD01000001.1 coordinate 1,884,224, forward strand.
CCAACAGTGCGAAGTGCGAGGATATGTACGAGTACAAGTGGCTGCGAAAAGTATGGAAAAGTCGTGACGTCATGTCAACACCTCGTCAACCTCTTCTTGTTCTCGTCTTCTTTCTGCTCTTTCTATGCATTGCACATAGTCAACATGAGCATACAACTCACTCCTACAAAGCGCCAGCGTATTGCCTTCCGCTACACCGAGACTAGAGACTCAAGGAATCCCCCAACCATGGTTCAGATCGGCAAAGAGTTTGGAGTCGCTACCTCAACTGTATCCAAGACCCTACGGCGTTGGAGAGAGCATGGAACCACCTACACGCTTGACCGATCTGGAAGACCCACCAAGATGTCTCCCCGGGACAAGCGGCGAGCAGTGGCATACATGAAGAGCCATCCTCGAAGCACCTGGGCAGAAATTGCGGACAAGTTTGGTGTTGGTGTCACCAAGATTCGAGCTGTTGCTCATGATGCTGGGCTTCACAAGCGAGTTGTTCGACGTACACCCTTTGTCAGCCCTCAAGCTCGCAAGAAGAGGATGCTGTGGTCTCGCCTGAACCCCAGTACGGCTTGGAAGCGTGTAGTCTTCACGGACGAGTCTGCAATCGAGTTGGGAGAGGACATAGGCAGACGCTGGACTATACGAGCTGCTGGGGACGAATACGAACCGCAAAATGTTGATCCAACCTTTCACTCATCTCGACAATCCCTCATGGTATGGGGAGCAATTGCCTATGGGAAGAAATGGCCTCTCCAGCAACTCCCCCTTGCACCATCAGTCGCATCAGGTGGCAAGAGAACCAAAGCCGAAGGCCTCAATGGTGAGAAGTATGCAGAATGGGTCATCCGAGGGCGTCTGGCGGGCATAGTTGAGGAGATGTCTGCTGTGGCTCCCCGAGACCACCGCCATGGTGTCGAAGTCGTCGAAGATGGAGCGCCTTCTCACAAAAGCAAGGTTGCAGCCCGAGCAAGGAAGGAGGCCAATATCCAGTCCCACTTTCATCCCCCTTCTTCACCTGATGTCAACCCCATCGAGCCAATTTGGAGGACGCTCAAGCTTCGAGTGGGCCAACTGCGACCTCGGGCAACTACATTGGACCAACTCTGGGCACAAACATGCCAGGTCTGGGACGAGATTGACATTGAGACCATCAACCGGCAGGTGAGGTCAATGCCAGACCGTCGAAAGTCTGTTATCAAAGCAAAGGGGTGGGGAACGAAGTGATAGCTGCATTGATGGGTCCTCATCTCGTGTACAAAGTTTCATACCATGTTGACTAAGAAGAAATGCATCAAAAGCAGGTCTCGGCGAGGTCGGTCACCCGTACGAGCAAGTCCGTGAGCGCCACTTTTCCATACTTTCCGCAGCCACTTGTACTGTACTTGTACGTCAGGGAAAATATCTGGATACGTGGGGCACCCCTCTGCGCCTCCAAGCGAGGTCGACAAAGGTCGTCACTGACGGGTCTAATGGCCAACAAGGGATGGTGCTCGTAGCTATGCACCGCAACGTTCAGCGTGACACAAAGGGTATCATTGAAAGAATCTGCAGGCCAACGAGGGACCGCGCTCGCCGCTATGCATAGGGGATCACCAACGCCGTCATGAACCTCAGACCCTAGTACAGTACCCACTAGTATTGTACTTGTACAGTACCCGTACTCGTACTGTATGTAAGCCGTCAGTGACCTCCACTTGCAGTTCGGTGCGCAATCAATCACGCCAGATCTTGCATCACTCTCCTCATACGACAAACTGATCATACCTCGCAGATTCAACCTCTCAGAGTCGAGGGACAGATATCTCCACAGCACTGCCTGCCGGTCACTCTGTGGTGGGCACCTCTGACGGCGTAGGGGCAGATGTCGGGGGTGGATTCCCACCACCGATCCGAAGGATAAGCCTTTGCGACTCCTCATACTCTCTGCCTGTGGCCGAAGCTGAGGATTCGAAGAAGAGCTGGTTGCCATCCTCATCCTGCTTGACCGCGATGTCTAGGCATCGAAAGCCGCTGATAAGTGCAGAGACCTTGGAAGCGACCTCACGGACGTCAGAGGCTGGGTGGGACCGGGCAAAGGCACTAGTCATGAACAAGAATCTGGTATCGTCATCCAATAGGGAGACCGGGACAATGGTCCCCGTTCGCTCATGAATGCGGGAAATGAGACTCGTCGCCTCGCTTCTCGTCTCCTCGCTGGTGGGCATTCCGAGCACACCTGCCTCGAGGGGACCCAAAAGTAGTCCAGACAGACCACGCGATTCGGATCGTTGAGTGGCGTCGATACCGAGGTCGGCGAAGGTCTCCTGCAGTGAGACTAGGACCTGTGAGAGATGCGACGCGAGAGGATGCACCGCCGCGGACCCTGTACCAGTGGAGTTGTTCTCCGACATGTTCTTGGACCCCGGCGTGAAGAGTGTCTTTGCTGTAGCGTAGTATGGAATGATGGAGGTGTGAGTTTGTGAGGCGATACAGTCCGAGTATATATATGCATTGTATGTGTGGGACCAGCTCCGATGAGGACACGCCACAGCTCCGTGAAGCCACGTACACAAAGGTCGTCACTGAAGGTCGGATGGCTGACAAGGGATGGCAATCATGCCCGACGGACAAGGGATGTCATCGCCGCCATGACCCCGACTCTCGCACGCACCGTAGCTAGCACGGAGGGTAACAATCGCGGTGAGAACGCTTTTAAACTGCTGTACGTCCAGAAAGGTGCATGAACATTATCTACTCGTTCGAACCGGTCGCCGGCGACGAGGACAGAATGAATTCGATTGTGGGTTGGGGACGGAGACGAATGCTTTCACCGATTTGCTGCAGGGACTCCTGCGCCTCTGGGGTGTCCGCTGAGCACATGGAAAGGCGGGTTTGCCCTGGCCGCCCATAGGCCTCAAACCAGAGACCCCTGCTGATGAGACTATTGACAAGCGTTTGCAGGACTTGCCTTCGGCGCGCAATGTACCCATCGAGCTCGGCAATGTACGAGCGAAGGGCGTCATCGGTGCCCCTGATACAGAAGCCGCCGTCTTCCGTGACGAAAGTAATCATCTGCGGCGATGGAACTTGCTCATCTTGTACTTCTGTCTCGACGTCCAGCGGCGTGAGTACCAGCTTATGTGCTGAGATACTTCTGTCTAGGTCCTCGATGCCGTAGAAACGTTCAGCGAAGGCTGAATCGTCGGTATCGGATGCTTCCCTCGCTCCATCCTCACTCTCGCTTTCAATATCCGAGGGGACCATGGATCGGCGGTCAATGGCATCATTGCCACTCTCGCTGCTCGAGTCGGAATAGTCCATGCTGGGTGGGTTGTACTTGTTGCTACAGGTTTGCAAACTGCCACCAAACGTTTTAATTGTGCGGTGTTGACGGGTTGACGAAGTGGGGTATGGCTATAAGCGAACAACGAGTAAAGAAAGAGCACGGATAGTGTAGGAAACGCACTGTGGGCGAGTGTGTTTACATATGTACAATACTCTCAAATTGAAGAGGGTGCATCTGTGAACGACGGAGAAAGCGACTGGAAGAAAGGACGCGTCCCGTATTTCTGACGCCGCCGCGTCGCTCCTTTTAGAGGCGCGGTTGACGAGTGAAACTCCGCCATCAACCTTGATACTCGGACGACTTCAGCCTATTGAATCCATTAAGCACCTCTGTTCTGCCGTAGAAATGTATGCAAGTACACGTATGTATGTACACTACTCGTGCCGGTGCAGCACTCGTACTCATCGCCTCAGATCTGACCTCATCCGGTAGCTATATCACGACACAACTGTGGCCCTGGCCCTTGTTCTGGCCCTCGGGCTCCTCGGCGCCTTGCACATCAGATTGGTCCAGGACCTCGACCTCGACCTCGACCTCATTTGAAAGGACCACCATCAGGTCTGCGCAATCAGCCAGTAAACCGTGCAGACGCGCCAGGGACGCGTATTGGGGCAACCTTCCGGTGGTCGTTTTGAGATGCAAGTTGCCATCGTCCACCTCGACCTTCATGCCCATGCTCTCGAGACCTGATTTGAGGATCTCGAAGGCCGCTCCTTGGCGCTTTAGATTCAGAGCGTCTTCCTCTGAAATCCAGGGGTACCCGGCTAAAAGCGCATTGAGATGATCGTCGTCTGTCGAGATCCCACTGGCCATCTCTGCCATCTTTCGCCGTATGTCTTCCGAAGGGATCTCCCGGCCTGTGACCCTTGCACCGCCCGCGGATCTCGACTCTTCACCACTTCCATCTGCACCAGTGGGGACGCCACTGTCCTCGGACGTGGTGGGGTCGGAGTCTAGGGTGCGCTCAACTTGGCGGTAACTGAACTTGACCCCCAAGTACGAGTTGTCGGGAGTCGAGTACGGAGACACATGCACGCCCATCCTCCGGTAGACTTCTTGGAGGTGCCCGTTCAGGCTCGAGAGGAAGTCTGTAAGCGTCACCGCCTTTGTCTTGTGATCCTCTGAAACATCGTTCGACTCGGACTTCGTCGTCGTCTGTGTGAGGGCGTCCGACGCGGAGTCAGAGGCGTCTTTCCCGCCGACGTTAATGGTGACATTGCTCTCCGGGTGCTGAGATGCGATAAAGCCTTCGGAATCAGGGTTGGTGTCAGGCTTTGACATGGTGTGGGAATCTGTCAGCTCGAGACTGGGATCAACAGTGGAAAATGAAAAACGGATGTGGGGCGGTGGTGGCAAGAATGAGACACGGGCGAGGGGGATACGTCTCTCCCATACATTATGTACAAGTACAGTACGCACCACAAGCGCGAAGCCCACTCACTATCCTTTCCTGCAACACCTTTGATCTTTCCCCCATTGTCTCTGCACCACGCCTGCCGAAAGTTGTCCTCACTGTGTTGTCCGTCATAGGAAGAGACGTGGCAGGTGAATGTATGCCACCCAGCCGGCGGTCATTGCGGGAAGTCGGACAAGTATTGTGAGGGCTTGAGAGCTGACTTGCGCAGCCCAATGCTCTGCTCTCGTCATCGTCGAATGGATAACGTATGTCCTCGTACTGTATGCAGATGCTGGGTGACCTGCCTGCGGTACACAAGATTCGGAAGAGGCGAAATCTGACGAGTACAATACAATTACAGTATGATAATTGATACTGCATATGTACTCGAACTGTTTTACATACAGCACAGGACTCGCACGGAGACGCCGACTCCCGCATCCCAGTTATCACCTCCGTTCAGAGCTTGGGAGGACCTGCTCCTCCCTCGGGTCACGGGTAACCCGATTCCTCGACCCCGTTGTGCTCCCATCCGACCTCTCGGTCTCAGCGGTGATCTGACTTCTCACATAGGCTATCAGATCCTCGGCCATCCTCGCTCGCTCGTCTGTCATCCACGGCAGTGATCTGTCGACCACGATCTCCCCTGCGGACATCTTGAAGCCCATCTGACGGAGGAAGTCGGACTGTTTAGAATACCCAGAAAGAAGGAGGGTGATGACCTTATCCTTCTGGTAGAGTTTTGTGCGTAGAGCTCGGATCTCCGTTTCCCAGTCGGATTCGCGATTCCAACTACGATCGGACGAGCCCCAGATGCCCTCGTTCCAACTGTTGGCTCCTGCAGAGTGTGTAAGGCAGAGAGCCCAAGCGTCAGTGTTCGCTATTGCACCATAACGATCCAATGCTCACGCGACATTGCGGCAACCTGCCGGTCTTCTTCAGATACCACTGTAGGCAGTCTACTTCAGCGAGGGTCCCGGATGATGGGTGGCGACAGGATGTGAAATACAGCGAGACCCACGTTGAGAACTGATACTTGAATCGGTGTTGGGACCCGACATGTCGGGGGTAAGGTAGTTGTGCTCTCGTGTTGAGTCGTCTCGTCTTTGAGATACAGCCTTACACGGATGTGGTTACACTCGTCTTGAGGCATTGAAAAAGTGGTGGACCGCTCACAGTGTAATGTACCTCGTGCACCTCTCACGGATAGGGTGGCGACTTCTCAATCACCGTGGCCACCCCCTTTGATGCCCCGCTTGCGGAAGCCTTTATGCGGGCATCGCCCTCAACATGACAGGAGGCTTCTTGTCTTGTCAGCCGCCGTTGGCCTTGTAGCGGCGCTCCATCTTCACTTGCACCGCTTATGCCTAGTCAAATCATCGTCGGAACTTTTCGGCGCGCCGGAACAGGTCCTTTCACCGCAATCGAAGGCGACATGATGGTATTTTCCTGTCCTTGTGCGAGTATGGTATAGGACGGGAACTTCATGTCCCAGACAGATACACATACCTGATCTGGCATTCCGCCTTACGTATAGAGTGATGAACACTGACCAGCGGTGGTGAGTTCGGTGTCGAGTGAAGTCGGGGAAGGGGTTTCGGCCGGCCTTGGAAGCGGCTGACAAGCGAGCAAAGGACGAAAGTCGTCTCTAACACTGGAGACGAGGATAGGTAATCTCCAACTGAAAAACATTCATGACGCCACAGAGGATCATACAGTGAACCCACCCAGATACTTTGCGCACATTCCCATCTCATGGCCGACGCAGTCTGCCCTTTCATCCCTAGTCAGCTCCTTGACCTCACCCTCTGTCCCCTCCTAGGGGCCGGACTGCCCACCGCAACTGTTTCCACCCCCGCTCCAATTCCCCATTCTTTCCCCCGACACCGCTCTCCTGGGGCAACACAGCTGCGCAGCACCGATGTCGATGACTGACACACTCGCCTAAGCTGCCTCCCTGCGAGCCGCAATTTCTCCCTTGCGCTTCTCATTTTGCGCCTTGATGAGTCCGGCTGCAATGCGTTTGGGCTTTTCGGCCTCGAAGATGTCCTGCATCTGCTCGAGCGGGATGCCTTTGGTTTCGGGCAGGAACGCCCAAATCAGGAGAAGGCCGACAAAGTTCCAAGCGCCGTAAATGAAGTACAGCTTGTAATTGAGGGCGACGAGGGCGGCCGGTACTCCGAAGGTACTGATCAGGCCGGATGACTGCGTGCAGAGCGCTTGGAAGGCGAGGCCGCGCGCTCGAATGTCAAACGTCATAATTTCCGCCGGATAGAGGTTGTTGAGAGGCTGCCATGTGAAGCTGATCAGGAGGCCGTATACGTAGACAAGGGCGATTCCGGCGTCGGCGAAAGACTTTTCGGTCTGGCGAGACAAAAGACCCCCAATGACGAACAGGCCTAGGGCTGAAGATGCGGTCCCGAAGATGAGCATCTATGAACATCATGTCAGAGAATGAGCTTGGCCGGGGGAGGAAATCACACACTGGGCGGCGGCCCAGACGGTCCGTCGAGGCCGCGCCGGCACCGGCAGCGAGACAAGTAATCACGCTGGTGAGTAGGTCAGCCGCGCCCACCTCTTACACACCCTTCAGAGTCTCACTCACGTGTAGACGAAGTTCAGGATGCGCTGCATGTTGGTGTCTGTGATCCCAGCGTTGAGAAGTAGAAGCGCAAAGTAATATGTGGCGGGCCCCAGGGTCTGTCCATAAATTCCAACTGTGCGCGATGAGTCAAGCTTATGAAGCTGTGTGATCCTGAAAGAGGGAACATACCCATAGCTGCCATGCCCATGCGATAACGGTTTGCCCTGGTAGAGAACAAACTTCTCAGATCCCACCACCTCTGCGCTCCGCCCTGAACCTCGATTTCCTCTGCAATCTCTTGAACTTCAAGCTGAACCAGAGGCGAGTCCGATGTCCCGAGCGCAGAGTGATATTTTGCAATGATCGATACGGCCTCCTCCTTCCTGCCACGAGCGTACAGCCACCGCGGTGATTCCGGAATGAAGAACGAGCAAATAACATTCACAAACGGCCCGAGAAGCTACGATCCGCCGGAATCAGCCAGATCCAATCAGACCGGACGATGATGGACACTCACGCCCATCAACAGCAGACCCCGCCAGGACCATTGGTTGGAGACCTTTCCCATGGGAATAGCAATACCGGTGATGAAGATGGATCCCACCGTCTGGAAGGCGTTGTACGAGCCCAGAAACAGACCACGCTGGCTCACGGGGGCGAGCTCAGCGATGTACGACCGGGCAGCCGCGCTAGCCGAAACAGCGCCCAGACCCATGAAGTAACGACCCTGTAGGACTAAGCGGGCCTGCTGGTGGTGAATGAAATGCAAGCACTCACCAACATGAATACGGACATACTACGGGCTTGACTGGTGAGGATGATGCCGACGAGGACCACAGTGTTGCAGATGGCCATGGCTCTCCTTCGGCCGAGAAAGTCGGGCAGAGTGGTGTTTAGTAGGAACGCAGAAACACCTCCTGCGAAAGGTGAGCTCACCACTACTCATACGTGTACTGTATAAACTGTATAAGACGCGTCAACCCACCAATCGTATATATACCGAACACGATCCCAGTGCTCTTCTCCGCCTCTTTGAGGCCAAAAAAGTTCAGGAAGGGTTCCATGGTATTGATGGCAGACATCGCTGAGTCGTCAGCCACCTAAGACCTCCCATCAGTCACGCACCATTTGCGTCGATGGCGACGTCGGTCCCGCAAATCAGACATGAAAACATGATTGCGAGCAGAGTCATGCCTCGGAGTGATCGATACGACACCCCAGAGTCGACGACTTGTGCCATGGCCAATGCTTCGGCCTTCTCGGTGGGCGTCATGCGGCGCACCGCGAGCGCACCCTCTTCGGGGAGGTCTTTAGACACATTGTCGATTCCGTCCGAGTACTCAAGCTGATTTCCGACAGCCCCCATGCCGCCCTCGGTATGATGCTGTGCTTCTTTCTCTTCAATGTTTCCGAACATGATCGCTGAGTAAGATCTCCGGGAAGACGAGCTGGGATGAGGATACGAGAACTCAGAGAGCCAGTCGCGAAGCCTCCCTTTAAATACGTTGGGATTGACTGACGAGGCGGGGCCCTTGGGGTCATTTCCTGCGGCTCGGGGCGCCTTGCAAACGACCCAGAACGAGGCGAATCCGACGGCATCCCTCGACGGCAAATCCCGACGGCAGATCCCGACGGCGGTCCCGGGGGGATGCGGCGACCATGCGGCCTCTGGCATTTGTCAAATGTTGTAGGGCCGGCACTCGGAATTGGCCGCCGGTGCCTCCATGCGCTGAACAGTGTGACGGGCCTTTGTGAGCCTAAAGCTAAGTCAAGCCACAGAATGGCGAACTGGTAACGGCAGTCCAAGTGAAGCCGGTACTGTGGGGCTGCGGTCCGAGCTCCGGGGCCAGGATGCTTCGCCCGCCGGAGCACCCGTCGGGGCGATGGGGGCTTGGCATCCGGTGGGGTGCATCCAGTACGAGTACGATCCTTTGCTTGCACTGCACTGCCGTAGAGATGGCATTTCGGTCGTACCGGCCCCAGGATTGCAGCTCAAGCGGCATGACTTTGCACCGGACACCATGGTCTCGTGCCCTGTTTCCTTTAACCCCCGTTCGCATAAGGACCAAGTCAGCTGCCGCCAACAAAATTCGAATACCTCGACGGAACTGCACCTACATCCCCACCTCAGTAACGTCGACCATTAAAGCATAGCCCGTCCCGAAACAGGCTAGCCCTTGACTCCCAAGGATGGACGCACAGGCGGATGCGGAAACCGTAGGTGATGTACTCCCCCTTTCTCGACCTCGCTAACGATTTCAAGCTGCAAGCCCTGCAAGAGCTATGGCATTGGATACCAGGCTGGATTGATCAAGCGCATGGGGAGGCAGGCCGCATGGTTGTCTTTAGGCGTCAGATCACGCTTCCATCGGTCCCGAAACAAACTGTCATCCGCATCAGTGCCGACACGCGGTATAAACTGCTTGTGAACGGACATCGTGTCTGGTCGTGGGACTGGTTCAGGATGGTGAACCGTGCGAGCATGGGAAAGAGCTGTTCTCTGTGCATAGTACATAAACTGGTTGGTTAGCGTTTCTTGCCCATGCAACTGCTTTCCGGATACAACTTACAGTATGTAGCCCCCACTGTCAGACTCGGGGGCCTTGGGTTCTCATCCTTCAAGACATGCATGTGCGCCTCTCAGATTTGAAGCGGTGGAGCGAGGCTTTAGACAGCCTTCTGCACCGCAGATCGGACAAAACAATGACGCCGCCAACCAGACATTCCTCTCGCAGAGTGAACAGTGCCAGAAGGCCTTCCCACAGTATTGACCGGGGACTCACTCGAGTCTTTGGATAATGACCCGTCAACTGCTGAATGACTTGTATAGAAGCGCCTTCCCTGCTTGGGTCCCCGAATTCCCAGACCGCTAAATCCCCTCTGGTAACCATTGACCATCAGGGGAAAGGAATGCCAGACTCGTCGAGAAACACCTTCGGCGCAGGGGGAAGGGAGAAGCTACGTCTCGGAACCGCTATCGTGGTCTGACGTCCTCTCTGTTAGAAGGCGCACGGGGATTGGCACACCGTGCACCGCACGGGGATTGGGACATCGTGCACCGCACGGGGATTGGGACACCGTGCACCGCACGGGAAAGAGCTGTACTCTGTGCATAGTACATAAACTGGTTGGTTAGCGCTTCTTGCCCATGCAACTGCCTCCCGGATATCACTTACAGATTAAGAGTCTGCTGCCCTACCTACAACAAGCCTGTCACCACCATGTCGACCGATTCTGCTACTCCCACTACGCTGTCGGCCGTGCCGAAGCTGCGCGGGAACGCCAACTACATCGAGTGGCGAGAAGCCATCGAGGAACAGTTGCTGGCTCATGACCTACTCGACATAGTCGAGGGAACGGAGGAAGAGCCATTCGGTCAGAAGGGTGTGAGGAAGAGGAGGGCGGGATCCGTCATGCCAACCGGTGGTACAGGGGACCCTGGGGATGCTCCCAAAGCTCTGTCAGCCGTGGAGGTGAAGCAGTGGAAGGACTGGTCGAAGCGTGAGTCCAAAGCCCAGGCTTGGCTTCGCATGACCTGCACGGAGGGACCAAAGCGTTCGATCATGGGGATGCTCTCTGCCCATGAGATGTGGTCCCACCTGGAGAACACTCACATGGTTCGTACCATTGAGCGACAGGGACAGCTTCTCCAAACCCTTGCCTCCCTCCGCCTCTTGTCAGCCAATTCGAAGGCGATGACGACGCATATGGAGTCGTTCCTTGTCACTCTCTCGAGGTATGAGACTGCGGGAGGAATCCTACCAGAGAGTCAGCAAATTGTTCTCTTCCTCAACAGTCTCCCGGCCGCCATGGAGCAGTGGAAGGACACCTATGCAGCGCTGGACGAATACCGACAGACCTGGGTTGAGCTCGAAAGGCTCTGGAACCGCAAGGTTGAGGACAAGGAGAGGTACGAAACCTCTAAGGGATCCCACTCGAATGGGGACGCATTGGCGACTCATGGAGGGAACCATGGCCAGAAAGGGAAGAAGACGGGAGAGAAGAAGGAGAAGAAGCAAAGGGACATGTCGAAGGTGAAATGCTGGACTTGCGAGAAGACCGGTCACTTCAAACGCGACTGCCCCGATGCCGAAGACTCGAGCAAGAAGGACAAGACGGACGGCCAGGCGAATGCTGCAGTAGAAGCGGAATTTGAGGCGTTTGTTGGCCAGGCCGTGCAAGATGCGACTGGACTCGACAGCGAATGGGTTATCGACAGTGGTGCGACTCACCATCTCTCGGGTGACCCAAAGGTCTTTGCTTCAAGGTCCGACTTGCCTGAGCCCTTCAGCTTCTCCCTGGCGGGACAGGGGTCTCTCACTGCCGAGCAGATGGGGGAAGTGCCTCTGCGTCTGCCATCCGGTCACGGACTCAGCCTTCAAGACGTCTACTTCACACCCAGTGCAAGGCTGAACCTGTTGTCGGCTAGCCGCCTGCTCTCTCGTGGTTGGACGATATCCCTAGCGCCCTCTGGTGGTCGGATCAGCAATGGAAAGGTCGATGTTCCGCTGGAAAAGCGAAAGGGGCTGTGGGTGCTCACCGCCAAGTCGGCGAATCAGGCAACCCATGGTCGCGTGCTTGTGACAACCGGTGCAGAGTCGCTTCATGCTGCACTGGGCCACATTCGAGGCAAGAAACTTGAGGACGCCGCGGCCCAAGCGGGCCTCAAGGTGGCTGATGTTATGCGATCGGCCGAAGGTTGCTCGACCTGCGCAGAGGCGAAGGCAACGAAACAACCGAAGGCGGGGACAAGTCCCCGGGGAGCATACGCCGGCGAGCTCGTCCATGTCGACATTGCGGGTCCATTCCAGCCTGCGAAGGCAGGCGAGGACCACTTCCTGGCTTTGGTCGACGACTGGAGCAAGATCAGCTTGGTGGTACCAATGGGCGGGAAGACTGAGGCCTACCGGCATTTGCGCGCATTCGTCTCGATCATGGCGCGTTTGGCTGCCCCTCGGGCTGTGCGGTATGTGCGCAGCGACGGCGGTGGCGAGTTTGGCAGCCTGGAAGCCCAAGCTTGGTACCGGGAGACCGGAATACAGCACCAGGTGTCGCCGCCATACACACCTGAGCTCAATGGTGTAGTCGAGCGCTTTATGCGCACGGCGAAGGAGATGATCACGGCGATGCTGAAAGGGTCAGCCTTACCTCACGAGTACTGGACGCATGCGGCTCGGCATGCGGCGTGCATCATCATGAAGACGACAAAGGTGCAAGGGAAGACGGCATGGGAGAGACTCACTGGACGTGAACCGACCCTCCCGACAAGCCGTGTCTTCGGCCAGAGCATCACGGTCGCGATCCCGCGAGCGGTGCGAACCAAAGGGTCTCTCACCAACGCTCGCGGCGTCAGGGGGACGCTCCTGGGCCAGCGTTGGGATAGAGTTGGTTGGATAGTGGAGCTCGAGGATGGCAAGGTGATTGAGACCAAGGAGGTGAGTAAGACGACAACGAGCGCCGGCGACAGTGGCATTACGGGAGGATGGCGCCACATGGGCGCTATTCCCGTGTCGACACCGCAGACGGACACCGTACGTCTACCAAGCACCTCCTTCGACACCAATGACAGCGACCTTGACAACGGCTCCGTTGGGGACGAGGGGGACGAGGGAAACGGCGACGAGCAAGATGGGACCCAAGAGTACGTCCCCTCCGAAGCCAACGTCCATCGGCCGCCTCCAAGCCAAGATATTGCAACCCAACCGACGGCAACATCGGCCCCTCCTCGCATTCGACACGGCTGGACCTACGAGGTGCGCACGCCGGAGACGCAGCGCAATGCCATTGAGGTCGAGATTCTGCCGACCCGCACGCGCAGCGGACGCACTGGCAATAGTGGCGAGGCGAATTGGCTCAACTGGCAAGGTCCCGAAGCGGAAGAGCACCATCTAGCGTCTTCTGCAGCTATGGCATTGGTGATGACCAACCTCGATGACGAGCCCGCCAACCCGCACGAGGCCAAGCGCACTGGCGAGGCAAAGCAGTGGCTCGAAGCCATGGCAAGCGAGATCGCCAACATCGAGAGTAAGGGCACCTGGAGAGAGGTAGTGGTTCCCGAGAACCGCACACCCATTGGTGTCCGTTGGGTCTTTAAGAGAAAGAGGGACGAGAAGGGTCAGGTGGTGAGATGGAAGGCTCGCATCGTCGCCAAAGGGTATAGTCAAGTCCCCGGTGTCGACTTCGAGCAGACCTACGCCCCCGTCGGTCGCACAACATCCCTGCGCATCCTACTCACCCTCGCAGCCCAAAGGGATTTGGAATTGCGACAGGCCGATGTCGAGGGTGCATATCTCAACGGTACGTTGGAGGAAGAGATCTACATGGCCTTCCCTGAGGGCTACAAGCCCAAGAACGACCACGCCACATGCCTGCGACTCGTCAAGTCGCTGTATGGCCTCAAGCAGTCCGGACGGGCTTGGTGGATCGAACTCGGCACCGCCCTTGCGGGTGTTGGGTTCAAGAAGCTCGAATCGGACTGGGGTCTCTACTACAGAACGGCGACCAGTGACTATGGCGAGGCCTTTCTCCTGGCTTATGTGGATGACATCCTCATCGCAGCGACCGCGAGCAAGACGATCGACCACATCATGGCTGCCCTCAAGGATCGCTGGAAGATGACGGAAATGGGCGAGGTGCGTATGATCCTCGGCATGCGTGTGGATCGGGACCGCCCCTCTCGCACTGTCACCCTCTCGCAGCCTGCGTATGTGGATAAGCTACTCGAGCGCTTCACCCCGTCGGGCAAGAAGAGATCAACACCTCTCGCGATCCTCAAAAGGCTGGGACCAGAGTACCTGGCGGCGGCCAAGGAAGAAAAGGAAGCAGGAGGAGCAGGGGGAGCGGACAAGGTACGCTATCAAGAGATCGTGGGATCCCTGCAGTGGATCGCCACCTGCACTCGCCCCGACCTCGCATTTGCCGCATCCTGGCTCGCTCGGTACACCAGTGCCCCCACCGCCGGTCACCTCAAGGTTGCTCTCGAGGTAATCGATCACCTCGGAAGCACCCGCAACATGCGCCTCACCTTAGGCGGCAAGACGGCAAAAGCAGAGCTAGAGGGTTGGGTGGATGCAGACTGGGGAGGCTGTCACGACACTCGAAGGTCAACCACTGGGCACATCTTCATGCTCGGCGGCTCTGCAATCGTGTGGACATCCCGCAGACAAGCTACGGTGGCCTCGTCGACAGTTGAGGCTGAGTATGTGGCGGTGTCAGAAGCTGCTCGTGAAGCGGTGTGGCTCAAGGGACTCTTGGACGAGCTGGGTGTAACCCCCAAGGAACCCACTCCCCTGTGGTGCGACAACCAGGGTGCGATACGACTTGCACGGAACCCAGGTACTCACCGACGCACCAAGCACATTGCTATAAGGTGGCACCTCATTCGGGAACTCATTGAGGACGGTGTGGTTCGGCTTGGATACGTCCCCACCGCTTCTCAAGTGGCGGATATCTTCACCAAGGCCCTCCTTCCTGCGCCCCATCGCTCGCTTCGAGCCAGTCTCGGTCTGGTCCTCGACGGCGAGGACGCAGACCTCGAGGGGGAGTGTTAGAAGGCGCACGGGGATTGGCACACCGTGCACCGCACGGGGATTGGGACATCGTGCACCGCACGGGGATTGGGACACCGTGCACCGCACGGGAAAGAGCTGTACTCTGTGCATAGTACATAAACTGGTTGGTTAGCGCTTCTTGCCCATGCAACTGCCTCCCGGATATCACTTACACTCTCCACGCTAGGAACGCTCCCGAAGTCTGCAATTCGATCATGACGGGCGAGGTCTATTCTTTTCCCATCCGGAGGATCTCCTTCGGCTCGCTGAGCGCCAGAGTAATAAATGACCAAATCGAGGAGAACAGACCTTCATATGGCTACGAGACCTAAATTGTAAACCCCCAAATCCTCAATAGAAACATTGTCCGTTTACCTTTGTGTAACAGTCCTGGTACTGCGTTTTCGGTATCCCGGGTTCAAGCGAAATTATAGGGCTGTTTGTATGCGACTCCATCAACGGTCGTGGTCAAGGTGCCGTTCGCATCGAAGATGTTGGTGAAAAGGTCGATGGTGAAGTGGAATCCACCAGGGCCGGTGACCTTTGTGCTGTACGTGTCTCCATGGGAGGTCAGGTTCGAGTACCAATCAAGCTTCTCGGTGGTGGTGGTCAGGGCGCCCGCAGTGACATTCTCGTAGCCATTCAAGACATTGCGGCCGTCATCCGAGTAGTTGTAGTAGTTTGCGACCACCGTGGAAAGACCGGTCTTGGCAGCGTTCTCGATCAACTGGACCGAGGCATACCCGGACGACTTTCCATGAAGGGTGTAGTTGCCGGCCGGGAGAGGAGATGAGGAAGGCAGAGTCATGCCAGGGGTATAGGGTGTACCCCATGGGACCACATCAGAGGCTTCAGCCGCTTGCGGGGAAAAGATGGGCTTGCGGTTCGTGAGTGTTGCCAACATGATTCGGCTCGTGCGGCCGCCCTGAGCTGTCGACATGGGGCATGGGAGGGGATTGCTGCCGCCGCAGGCGGGTGAGACAACCAGGGTCTGCCAGTACGATATCTTGGTGTCATCCCAAGACCATCGTGGATCGGCCATACCATTCCAATTGGGGTCATTGACAGCACCGTTGCTGCCATCACCTTCGGCGTTAATCCTCTGTCCGTAATAGGTGCCGCAGTCGCCGTTCCTGTTTAGCAGCCACGGCTGGAAATAGCGTCGCGCGCCGTTGTTACGGATAGACGCAGCTGCGCCTACAGCAATGATGTCGTTCAGCGGGGGGACGTGTCGCATACCATCCATGAAGTCGGTTCGGTTGGTGAATCGGGTGTCGAGTATGACCTGCCATTGATCATCAAACGAGGCGTCGATCGGGTCGATATAGCCGGGGTACTGAGTGATGCGTCGTGTCTCGCCGGTGGTGAGGTCGATGGCCGTCATGTCGATGTTGTCCGACTCGAAAGTGGGTCCAATATAGTAAGCTTCTTTGCCGGTCTTGGAGAAACCACGGAACTCGCCGACGTTGATGGCATACGGATTAATCGAGAGGTTCTTCCCACTGATAACGTACTCGGGAGAGTTACCAGAGTTGAAGAACATGGTGACGTTGTCGAGATCGTAACGGGCCGAAATGGGGTCTCCGATGGTGGGTTTGGGGTTGAAAGAGAGGCGCGAGAAGAAGGAGCTCTCCCCAACGGCAGTGAACGCGTTGAAGCCGAGGTGCACGTTGTCCGGGTGAATTCGAAGCTCACGGATACTGCCGCCAGCCCCGGTACCGTTAGCCGCCACGTTCCAGCGGATGGGGTAGATCCACGTCGAGTTGGGGGTGCAGGCGTCGGTCTCGAGGGCGGCATGGCCGTCAACGATGTTATTGCCGACCAGGACGCGGTGCCCGTCTCGGAATGCTTGAGGATAGACGTCGAGCGCAGTCGTCCCGTTCATCTGCGAAGCCGGAACACCGCATGTGATACATTTCCACGAGTCGCCATTCTTGAAGGTGGTACCATTGGTGCGAATGATCACAAGGTGAAGGCCGCTGTAGATCGACGCCGGATCAGGGGCAGCCGGGGCTCCGACGAAGTTCAGCGTGGCGACGATGTGGTTGCCGTCTGGAAGGAAGTTTCCACTGTTGGTCTGACTGGTCTGGTCAATACAACCGCTCCTGTGCGGGTTGATTGACGAACTGCAAGCCCCGACAGCGTTGGATGGCGACACTGGGGGAAGACCAAGCTCCACGACTTTGATAGATTCGAATTTTGGGGGAGTGGGGCACCCTGCATTGATGTCGTTGGAATCGGGTTTGGCGTACACATGAGTCGCCAGGAAGATGAGGCTGACGAGGGTTTCCAGTCCAAAGTGCTGGAATCGCATCCTTGGTGGCCGCGTTGCTTGGCGAAGGAATGGGGGAGGAGGGTGGACATGTGTCTGTCTACCTGTAACGCCAGTCCTTTAATAGAGTGAGGATGTAGTAGCTACAGTAATAGCAGTGAAACAACCCAAAGGCCAACACAAGGAAATCGCCGGATGCCAAGAGTGAGGTTCCGACGGGAGAGGCGCGCTAAGGCGGGGAACCGGGAGTCTCCGGGGGATCCGGGTTCCCCGGCCGGGCAGGGCGGGGCCTTTTAGGGCCTGAGCCACGGGGTAAAGCGACTCCGCGGCGACTGGAATCCCCAATCCTTGTTCTTTGTCGTGACATGTGTTTTCAAATCTCGGTACAAATGCCCCGCGCCTGCTGTCTCTGGCTCAGGCTCAGGCTCATACCGTATATCTTATCCCGTCGGTACTGCCGCAGGATGTTTGACCCTTCCCTTCCTTCTTCATCTCTTCCTCATTTGGCCCTCCCTCCTGGGTATGGCGGACTTCGACAGCGTCGACAACGACCATGTGCGTGACTCCAGTTCTTGCCTCTCCACCCAGCCTTCTCGTCCCTGGACTCTCCCTTCCGAGCCATCTTCTGTTCACCGTCGACTCACTCATGCTCATTTTGGCTTCGCTCCTCGTTGTCTCGGCCGTGACTTGTCCGCCGGCTGATCGAAAGTCAGCCCAGGCGGAAACGCTCCCGAACAGCTCTAGCCTGCCAAGCCTGCAAGCGGCGCAAGTCCAAATGCGACTTGTTGGTCGGTTCAAGGTGCCACAGGTGCGAGCAGCTCGGCACAGAATGCTGGTTCGGACAGGAAATGCCGCCATGGCCCACAGGTGAGGATTCGGGTGGGATATATTTGTTTCTCGCCCGGATTGTTGTGTCGGATGAGATGATCGAGTCGATGCTGAGGAGTGTTCAGGAAACTCTGGAAACCTGGGTACGGCTGAGCGGTTATCGTCACCATCCCCTACCGCTTCCAGTGCACTGGTGCCAACGGAAAGGAGTGCACATAATCCGATAGGAGGTGTGCTGGCCTCTACCGCAGCCTTGACTGAACTCGAAGCGATTCGGGAACGGATGAGAGTGTTGGAAGCGGAGCTCCATCAGCCGTCGGAGATCCCGGCGGTCAAAAGGCAAGTTGTCTCGTCTCAGAAGTCCTCGGCAAACGCCGAATAACAAGCTCAACTCCGAGAAAGCCGGTCACAGGGAGCAACTGGGGCAGCGATAGGTCAATCGGCACCGGCGAAACACTCCCCCAACGTTGCGAATTGTGCTCCCGTACCCAGCCCCCCAATTCGCACGCCCGCCTCCTCCGCTGCCAATCATGCCACTCCAGCCTCGACCTCAAGCCAAGTCAGAGATGAGGCGTGGTTTAGAGCTGCTGCCGATCCGGAAGCGTACAGCCTTATCGGCAGTGGTATGGGGAGTATGGCCGAGCACGGACTGAAGGATCCGGTCGGCCAGGGAATTGCCTCGACTGAGACGGCCGAGGCCGCGTTTCAAGTGTGAGCAGAATCTAAAAATCCTCAGACTGACGGGGCCAGATTCAAGCACTACATCACCGCCATCCTTCCGTATCGACCCCTCCTCACAACCCGCTCTCGCTTGCCGACTCACCCGTTTCTGCGCTCAGCGTGCCTTTTCTCCGCCAGCCGTTGCGCACCTCAGGTCACACTCTTCACCCCAACGCAGATCCGTAACCTTGAGAAAAACCTGTGCCAAAATCTCCTGGCGTACCAGCGAGGCTGTCGTCCCTCCCTCGAGAGCGTTTTCGCCGGACTCGTTCTATCCCTCCTCCCCTACGGACAGCTGGCAGGGGAGGTCTCCAGCTCTGACTTTGACCCAGCGAGAATGGTTGGGATGTCGTATGGTCAGATACGCGAACTGGGCCATTCGGTCTTTATTGAGCGCATGGTTGACATGCTGGAAAGCGATATGGCGGTCGAGCACATTACCGAGGCACTTGATAATGCGAGGTTGCAGCTCTGCATCATGGCGAGAACGACTTGGTGAGTCAATGCTCAAGGGCGGTGTATGTGGGAGAGGCTGGGAGAGATTAGTTTGGGAGAGGTAATTTGAGAGGAGAGGGGGAGAGCCGAGGGACTGGTGGGCACTGAGTGGCCGTAATGCAACGGCGGAGGCTGGTATTTGTATTCGAATCAGTTGAGCTCTTTCATTGGTATGCTGATAGAGCAGGACCAGCGTTAGCCGATGCCCAAGCAACGACTTCCCCACGCCCCTCAATCGGACCCACCGTCGCTTCATTGAGCTTCTTTCACAACGGGGTGCGATCTGCGACATTGATCGTCACCTCAAGTTTGAGCACCTCTGCCTCGATATCCTCATGAATCAATCCGAAGCTTGGCGCAAGCTGGATCGGGTAGCGACACCTTCAGCGAAGGAATTGCGCAACGGAAATCAGGCGACGACGGCTGGGGTGACTGAGCTGGATGCTCTAAGGAAGCGGGCTAAGAAAGAAGCTGGTGCGTTGACGTCAGAATGATCGGTAGATGAGAAGGTTCCAAGCGGTAAAGAAGACCAGCAAGGGGGACCAGGCATCCAATGATGATCCGGACTGACTTGTAAGGTGACCTCACTTCTCTACCATGGCTTTTGTGCCAAATCTCATACGCAAAATGGTGGATCGCAACCCGCAACGTCTGGTTCTCTCATCGCATTGCCACACCGCTTGTCGTGAAAGAGGTCTGCGACGAATGGGGAGTTGGGAGCAGCCTTGCGGCGCAGGCGTCAAATGATATGGTCGCTCAATGCCTCGAGGAAGGATGGGACTTGCGCACCTTCCCAAAGGCCATCGGCACAGCGTTGGTACTCTGCTACCACTCGCTATCGAAGGGGAAGGAACATCTCCGGTATCACTTCCCAGATCAGCCTTTGCCTGAGTGGCTTGACGGGTACGACCGCCTTCAAGCGATTCAAGCAGTCTTGAAGGACTCGTGTCCCGCACTGCAGCATATGCTGCTCCGAGCTCAGGTCACCTTGGACGAATACAAACGACAGCTAGACCTGCAGAGTCGGTTTTACATGGCTGACCTCGTCGATACCTCCCATTCCGCCCCGCCATTCTCGTTCGACTTCAGCGTCGATTTTGGCCTTGAGGGTGTGCGCTTGGAGGCAATGGATTCGGGCAGCAATTCCAGAGGCCAGTCGAATGGGATACTACCACCTTGGGACCCTTTTACGGAACTGGGCGGAGGTTGGGACTGGCAACAAACAACAACGTTGTGGGATCGGAGTGTTTTGTAAGAGAGATAGGTTGGTATGGATCGCCCATGAGTTCTGGGATGAATACGTTTCGGAAAGCTAAGAGATGGCCCTAATCTCTACGGCCTGCATGTGACCGCTCTCAAGATCACTGTAGGGTCATTATTCTTCGACTGTTCTGAAAGGGAAGATTGTATTGAATACCACTGGCATTCATCGCGGGAAAGAGAGTCGATCATGCAACGACGGATCCCAATCAAACTACAGGAGGATTGTCTCCCCTTTCGGCAGAGTACACTGGGCTGTCCACGGGCTTGGCGGCCAAGTCTCATCTTTTTTCCATTTGACTTGATATGTCCAAACGCCACTACCTTTCTCCTCATCCACACCGGGTAGCTGAATTCGACCTAGTGTATTGGGAGGTATGACGGCAATCACTTTGAGCTCATCTTGAGCTCCGTTGAGTTCCCACATGCAGGACGTGAGACCGTAAGGCGACAAGAGCGACACACTCGCGTAGGTGAAAGTGCCGCCAGGCTGGGGGCGAATCAGGACTCGCTTCCACCCTGGCTCAATGGCTGACAGACCACCAATGACAGAATGGAGGAAGTTTGCGACCGATCCCAAGGCATAATGGTTGAACGATGTCATCTCGCCTGGGTTGATGTCGCCGTTCGGGAGCATGCTATCCCAACGCTCCCACATTGTCGTTGCACCCAAGCTGAGAAAACACTCAACTTTCCTTCTTGCTGGTAGAAAAGCCGTGCCACTCACGTCACGGGGTAGAGCCATGAGGGGCAGCTGCCCTCTTGAAGCATTCTGTACGCGATGGGGAGTTTCCCATGCTTCTCCAGCGCCAAGAGTATCAATGGTGTTCCGGCAAAGCCGGTCCCAACTTTGAAAGTTTCCGCGCGCACAAGCCGCTCGAGTCTGTTGGCCCACTTCTGGGCCTGCTCCGCAGACGTGGCCAGGTTGAACCAAAGAGCAAGGACGTACGCGCACTGTGAATCGCTCATGAGGCGGGAGTTGGCAGTAACGTATTCTGCGTGGAACGCTTCGAGAAGACGCCTAGCGTCCTCGTCATACCGTTTTGCAGCGTCATGGTAACCGAGCTTTCCGCTCGACTTAGCGACGAGGCGGGTGGAGCGGATGAGGAACGCGTCGGCAACAAGCCATCGGTCGGTCTGACCGGCTCCGGGGGAATCTGGAGGCGCTCGCGGGTCGAGCCAGTCACCGAGCTGGTGATTTTCGGGATCCCAGAGTCCGGTGGGAGCTCGTCGAACGCCACGGTCGAGCCAAGCTATCATGCTTTCGTACTGGTCGATGAGGATTTTCTCGTCCCCGTATGCGCGGAACAGGTCATAGGGCGTGATGGTCGCAACGTCTCCCCAAATCGCAAATGCCTGGGTGCTGAGCAGAGGGTGATCAGCAAAAATGCTGGGTACAACAGTGGGGGGAACACCTTTGCCGAAATCGAGCTGCTCGAACGAAAGATCATGTAGCCACTCGGCGAGTGTTCCGGCCACGTCGTAAAGGAACGACGCGGTTGTTGAGAATGCCGCCAGGTCGCCCGTCCAGCCGAGTCGCTCATCCCGCTGAGGACAATCTGTGGGTACAGAGACAAAGTTGCCCCGCATTCCCCAAGTAACGTTCGAGTGCAGTTGATTGATAAGTTTGTGGGACGAATCAAATTCACCGGTCCGCTCCATGTCGTTGTGGACCACGACGGCGGTGAAGTCATCCAACTGCACGTTCCGGGGGAAACCCTCGATTTGGGCATATCGAAATCCGTGGAAGGTGAACTTGGGTTCATAACCCATTGTCTGTCCTCCAAGGACGACCTTGTCTGTGGCTTTGCAGATCCGCAATGGTCGCACCCCGAGCTCACCGTGTTCCATAACCTCCGCGTGACGTATGGTGACCACCACGCCGGGGCCGTCAATCTGCTTGTTCCACCGTAATCGTCCCACGAGATTTTGGCCAAAGTCTATGATAGTTTTCCCGGATGGAGTTGTGAATATATCCACAGCTTCAACCTTTTGGATACGGCGCACCGGAGGTGCTTGCGGTACGATAAGCCGGCCAGTCGGGAACGATAGCAACTCGACCGGGATCCATGGCCCAGGCGGTTTTCTGGTATCGATATGCTCTCCGTCGTAGAGTTCGGAGCTGATCAGCGACCCGGTGGTCCATTCCCATGAGCCTTCGGTCCCCACAAGTAACTGTCCGTCGACCTCGAGCTGGGCCAGCAGGCCGAGTCTGGAGCCGTAGATCCCTCGACGTCCGCCTTCCCATCCCAGCCGGCCCGCATACCATCCATCTGCGAGTGTCGCAACGATCTCGTTTTCTCCCTCTTGAAGGATATCCGAGACGTCAAATGTCTGATATGAATGCCGGTAATTGTATGACTGCCAACCAGGAGCCAAAACGTGGTCTCCGACCGTCTTCCCGTTGATCTCGGCCTCATAGACTCCCAGGGACGTTATGTAGAGCCGAGCGGCGCCGGTCGTCGACAGCCTAAATCGCTTGCGAAGCAAAAATGGTGTTCGACCCCCATCCACTTCCGGCGGTCCCGTGATAACCTTCGCCGACCAGTCCTCCCGGTTCAGCAAGGCGACCTCGATGTCCAACGTGGCCTTCGGAACAGCCGTTGCGTCTTCCCCGGTGACTGTAACCTCAATGGTAGCCTTCTCCCTGCTCCGCAACGGGGCATCTGGCCAGGGAACCAGGACAGATTGGGAGGAGACAACGTGGAAAGGGCGCGAAATCCCAGAACGATGGATCTGAATGTCGTATGCACGCTGATGCCAGTTCTTGCTGTCCCCGCGGAACCGCCAAGATATGCGCGGGCATGCTAAACCAACGGCTTGTCCCGGCTGGTAATGCTCGAAAGTGACTCTGTCAATCGCAAGGGACATGACGGGGGTGCTGAAAATATCAAATGGAGCGTGTTCGCTCAACAAGATCGACGAGGACGAGGTTGGTCGCAAACCGGGAACTGCAGGTGGATGTTTGGCATCCACGTTACCCGGTCGACAACACGGAATCGGTGCGGTCGCATTGAGCATCCGTCGGAGCGTCCGTCGGGAAGCCGACGGCTCGGTTCCCACTTGGGCGTGGTCACGATTCACGGCCGCAAGTCGGCCCACGTCCGATTGCATCGTTGAGTCGGTCCAGACCGGGGTCGTGCAGGTCCCGTTCTCGGGTCTGAGCAATATGAGATTGAGGGATGCAGTGCATAACGCGTCTGTAGAACCCATGATCGTCACGGTGGCTTGAAGTCTTACCGGTCACCGCCTGAACTTGTCAGAGAACCCCCCCCCCCCCCCCCCCCCCAACCCGCGCCAACAACTCCCTCTCGGAACAAAGATCCGCCGCGTGCGGACTACCTGATGCACTATGCTCCGTCGTCTGTTCCCGATCAAGCAAACTGCTTCATTGGAGTCTAGGCAATCCTCTTTTCAAATGAATGCTGTCGGTATTGGTATTCCGTCCCACCCATCATGCAATGATTATCGATCAACGATGATGACACCGTAGGCGTGTGAGGGCTGGGAAGGGAACGCCCGACTCCTGATAGCCCTCACGACCTTGGGGTAGCCCACGCGAGGGCGATACTGACTCTCCCTTCACACATAACGCTTCGAAATTGCCCCACTGGCTCTGCATCAGTCTTCCGAATCACAACCACTATATAGCTACCGCCTGGCACACTGCGCGCTTCCCGGCATACAGTCCTGGAGGAAATTCAACCGCGTTGCCTATCGTCGTCATCCGTGCTTTGAGTGATCACGGATACATTCACCTCACCCGTTCCAACAGTCTCACTCAGCCGAGGAACGAATTGTGCAGCAGGCGTCACCGCGCCATCTTCGTTGATAGCCTCAGTGACGAAAAAGAGGCCTCGGTGGAAGACTCAGACGTATGTCCAGATTCCCGAGCCCAGATTTGAGGAAGTACAAATAAGCACCGTCCTGTTTGAGCTCGTACACGTTTCCGCCCGATCCCACCCCAGCTGTGGTTGGTTTAGGAACGATTTGTCAAACCGGAGCGTCATGATGTAGTTGATCATCCTTGGCCTTGCGCTTTCTGCCATTAGTAGCTGTATGTGTACCTCCGGCAGCGTCTCGCCCTTGGTCAACGGTATCGGTCTCGCCCTCCTCTCGCATGTCCACAGTGCCATCGAGACCCAGAGCCTGCCCAAGTTCTATACCACCCAGGTCCTCTCTAGCCTGAAATGTGGCCCCAAGCGAAGAGCCATCGGAGTTTGAGAACCTTGACACACTCACCCCCATTAGTCCGTAGGTCTGCTCAAGCTTCTGCATGATGCCCGACAACAAGGCTCTTTGGGCGGAGCCACTATTGCTGCGCGGTCGCACTGCTCTCGGAACCCCCGGCAGAGTTCGAAACGGGGTTCTGGTCGTCACTGCTGGTTCTCTCAGACACGGTGCGTGGACGTGATAGTCGGTCGACTTGGTATGGAGATCACTCTCTCGGTGGATATGGAGTTGAAGTGCACCGAATAGCGAATGGATACAGTATCAGTGGTGAAGAGTGGAATGGGGGTATGTACGAGTACTGTGCATGTACAGTACTTGTACGGTACTTACGTACATACAGTTCAATACATAGAGTACCATATACAGTATGCGCTAGGTAGGCGCTGGCTTCAACATCTCCAAGCTAGACACCTCACCTGAAATTCAGCCTAACCGATCATGTGATGACCACAGGCCAGCTACGCTGAGTCCGCCAGCTACGCTGAGTCTGGTGGCGAGGGCGGGGAACGGAAGGTCCGACCACTGGTACACCAGGCCTCACGTGGGACTTCCGAAGGGGATCTCAATGTTTCTCTCAGCGCATGACGCTTCGAATTTGCCCCTTGACTCTGCATCATGTCTTCCGAGCCGTCGCTACATCTGCTGCATATCTGCTGAAGGACACGGGTACCGCTTGACATGCGCTTCCCAGCCTACAGTCCTGGCGGTGATAAACGAGTACATCAGCAGGTACGGCACCCTGTACTTGTGCGTCCTACTCGTCCTGACCCCCGCCCTCGGCCCGGTCGTGGCTGAACACGACTGTGCCAATCGTGTCTTCACCGATCACCGATACGCTCAGCTGGCCCGACTCACCGGACTCGAAAAGTCGGGAGAGGAGTTGCACGGCCGGCCTGACCGAGCCATCAAGAGGCGCCAAGGTCTGAAGCTGGGCACCTGTGGTTGGTGATATGGCCAAATATATGCCAGCGCTCTCGAGCCCTAGTTTGAGACAACCGAAGTAAGCGCGCTCAGATCTGAAGTCGGAGACGTCTTGCCCAGTTGCCAGCGGGGTCGGATAGGTGAGGTACGGATCCTCTGCCCCGATCTCGATGATGCTCCCAATCATTCGCGGCCTCACATACTCCCCAGTACTTGCCCCGGAGTCTTGACCTCGTCCTTGATCGCTGATACTGTCTTGGGGTATCGGGCGAAAGTCCATTCCAAGAAGCCGACCACGCTCCGCGCCACCCGGGATATCGGGTGTCAGAAACATGGCACCGAACCCGGATCCGTCGGCTTTTGTGTATCTCGATACATTCACACCCAAATCGCTGTAGACCTTTTCGTACACGTGGCTCAACGCCGACAGTGCAGATCGCAGGCCGGTGCGCGAACTTGCCGTGATCCCAGAAGTTCCGGAAGAGGTCGAGGTGTCATGATGACTGTTGGTACCCTCAGACATTGTGCGTTATGTGAGTTTGATCAGGGAATGGACAGTTATTCTCTGAATTGGAAGTGGAGTCGGAAATGGGCGAAGACTGGGGAGGGGGGGGGGGGGTTGAGGCGTGAGCGGCTTCTTGTAAACGGGTAGAGAGTGCAGTCCGAGTCGTCACTCCCTTGACTGAAGGCAAGTACGTCGCTTGTTGATGACCACCTTTGAAAGGCTTCACCGGCACCGGTCCAGACCTCTCCTTTGAAAAGCCACGAGCACCCGCCCACCGTGTCCTTGTACTCCGAGTCATCAGTCGATGGGCGTGGGATACAACACTCGACTAGCTCGGACGCATCAGCCGGCCGGGCCCCCTACTCGCTCTGACGGTGATGAATAATTGCTTTATTAGGAGCCCGCGTTCTGGAGGCTGTCGAATCAGGTGCTGTCCACAGATTAAGGAGGGAGTACAGTATACTCGCCCGGAGTGGATTGACCACGGCTTGGGCGGGGTCATGTTAGGCCCAAGACCCAGCAGCATTCCATGCTCAGATGAGATTTTGGCCGCTGCCGCCGTTAAACCTTCAAACCAGACAGACACCTCATTGGCTTTGTCCGGATGGACCCACCTGTCGGCGACTGCCCTTCTGGTGGCGTGCCCTCTCCATTCAACGTACGCGATCGGCCCACCTACAAGGCCATGCTATATCTCGCCCGCGTGGTCACAGGCCAACGTTCGGTACTAGCCAGTACTCGATCCTGTGCCGTGCTACCCGAACATGATTGGCAAATCCTACGCCACAATCTCCCAATGAGGCAATTTCGAGCTTATCTTTTCGTTGCCAACGTCACATATATAGTTGACAGGGTCAACCATCTATCTTCGTTCTTTCCCCCACCCCGCTCAAACTCCCACCACAACCAGCCATGACCGACATTTCGCCCGCCCATATCCACTCCATCCGTCATTTCAACCGCTTCTACACCCGCCAAGCGGGAGTCCTGAGTACCTACTCCGCGGGCAATCTATCCCTCACCGACGCGCGTGTTCTGTACGAGCTCGCCCATCGTCCCGGGACCGTGGCGTCCGATCTGGCCGCAGTGACTGGACTCGATCACGGCTACCTCAGTCGGATCCTCAAGCGCTTCGAATCCTCCGGCTGGCTCAACCGAGAGACGAGCCCCAAAGATGGTAGACAGGTTCTACTGAACCTGACCCCCGCAGGCCGACAGGCGTTCGTACCGCTCGAAGAGGAGGCGAACGCGAATGCGGCGGCTGTCCTTCGCACGATGGGCGATTCGGACCGCAAAAGACTCGTCGATGCAATGCAGGAGATTGAGCGACTCCTCGACCCCAAACCACTCCCACGCAGCACTACCGCCACCGCCCCCACCGCCGTCACCGCCGCCGCCCCCGTCGCCCCCGTCACCATTGTTCTTCGTGATGTGCGCCCCGGCGACCTGGGCTGGGTGGTGCAAGCCCACGCCGAGGCGTACACCAGGGAATACGGCTGGGACAACACCTTCGAAGCGCTCGTCGCGGAGATTG
The DNA here is from genome assembly GCA_003942215.1 of Saitozyma podzolica. Classification (NCBI taxonomy): domain Eukaryota; kingdom Fungi; phylum Basidiomycota; class Tremellomycetes; order Tremellales; family Trimorphomycetaceae; genus Saitozyma; species Saitozyma podzolica. The sequence continues at coordinate 1,911,844 of RSCD01000001.1, forward strand.
TCGCCCAGTTCGTGCGGACATTCGACTCCTCCGGCGAGAGAGGATGGATCGCCGAGATCGACGGAGAGCGGGTCGGATCCATCTTCCTCGTCCGTGGATCGGATCCTACCACTGCAAAGATTCGCCTATTGCTGGTCACCCCCGCTGCCCGTGGTTCTGGTCTCGGCAACCGCCTCGTCACCGAGTGTATCGAGTTTGCCCGCAGTAAAGGCTACGAGAAGATCGAGTTGTGGACGCACAGCTGCCTGACTGCTGCTCGCGCCATGTACGCCAAGCGGGGGTTCGCCCTGGTAGAATCGGACGAGTACGAGGGGTTCGGACAGAAGCTCGTTTGGGAGAACTGGGAGATGACACTTTGAGCCGTCGAGAACAGAACCGGTACATATCTTTGTAGATCACTTAACGTATGCACTATAGATTGTAGACTCGCAGAGGCTGGTCGTGTGCGAGTTGAGCGCAAGAGGTGGACTTCCGGCTCGCCTCACTCATTATCTCATCGAGGTCGTACATATTGTAGTGGACGAGCCGGACAGCGTATCCTGCCGTTTGTACGAGGAGCGCTTGCTCATAAACCTCTCATTACTCCCAGCGACCCTCGCCTCTCATTCCGACCCAGTGATCCCTTCCAGCAAATGATAGCGCTGAATCGCCGTCGCCACCGACTCTCCTCCGCGTTCCTCACGGAGCACCCTGAAGAACACTCCGGTCGGGGTGATCACCATCTCGCTGCCGGTGGATTCCAGCCCCGATCGGAGGGAGGCGAAGTACGCCACGTCCATCTTGATCTTGGCGGGATCTCCCCCGCTTCGATCCAGTAGGATCGTGCTGTTGAGCTGCGGGTCATCTGATGGTGTCGCGAGGGCGAATGCTGCGCGGCCTTCGGAAATGGCCGAATCGGTTATGGGGATGAACGTCTGCGCTTCGTCTGCTTGTGCTTCGGGCGATATCAGGGCATTCTTCAGTTCCAATCCATACCCGCGTCGGCAGTCCGAGCTTGAACTCGTCTCGGTTGTGGAGATCTCAAACTTGGCACCCAAATGAGATCCGTCCGCACTCGCGAACCTGGACACGGTCACTCCGAACGCGCGATAGCTCTCTTCTAGTCTCTGGGTGAGCTTCGAAAGACGGGTCGGCCTTCTGATAGTGTCGCTCATCTCCATGTCGCCCGAACCGGCCGCACCGGCTGTACTACTCGAGGCAGGATCGCTTCCGCCGAGGGTTTCGACCTGCGGACGTGAGAGCCTGCGAGAGACGGCCGGGCAGATAGAGGTGAGAGTACGGTTCCACATTCCGGGCTGTGGCAGAGTGGCGGGATTAGAAGTGATGGAGCCGGTGTATAGATACTGTATGTTAGACCTTTAGAATTGGATACTGGTCGAGGGTAACAGAAGACGGCCCAGACGAAGCTGAGGTTGAAGCGTGAATGGGCGTGTCAGTCGCGCCGGTTTATCGCCGCCAGTCCACGTCCTTTCAGATTCCACCAGACCTCTCGCTCGAGAAGGCCAAGAGCCTTCGTCATTGGTCTCGTGGCAAATCGACCCAAAGTCGTGATCCGAGATAACTCGGTGGCAGCCAGACCTCGTACTCGTACCCGTACTCGAACTGTGCGAGCACAAGTACGAAGGCGTGGGTGGAATTTGGAACAATTCGCTGCATTTTGCTTCGCGTCGCGTCCGTCAGGCTCACCTCGCATGTGGCTCGACACATGTACCACAAGTACCTGTACTAAACGAGGGGCGAATCCCTCCTTCTACTGCGAGCAGTTCCTCGTCCACAGCCTTTACTTACGCTCACTCCTCACTTCTCACTCCTCACTCCTCCACACCCAGCGCCGCCTCCCAAACCTGCCTGACCATCCACTCCGCCCTCTTCCCCACACTCTCCTCCTTGCCTTTGCCCTTGTCCATGCCCCCGAACACATGCTCCTCGACATTCGCCTCGAGTGGGGTCAAGTGAATCCGATAAAGCCTCACGAATTCCTTGTACCACCCCCACCTCGCTCTGATGCCCCACCACCCCTCTTCGCCTGCATCCAGCAGGGTGAGCACCGCTTTGAGGCCTTGGGAGGTCGACAACGGGTCGAATATCCAGGGGATGAGGGAGGCGACGAAATGTTTGGTCGTTGCGAGTAAGACTTTCTCGAGTTTGGAGGATTGGATGTCCAGCGAGGTCTGCGCGTCATGGGCTTCCTTGCTTCGTTCGTGGCGGGTGTCTAGGAGAAGGCGGTACGTCAACAAACTGCTCCTCATGGGTGCGCGTGGACCTGCGCGCGCAAGACAGTGAGTCGTTCCACTCACCTTCTGGCTCTTCGCCCTCACCCACGCCCTCCCCTCTCTCGAGACGTTCCGCCGCCCTCCGCGCCCGCGCCGCTTCATCCTCCCTCTCCACCGCCCGAACCCGCTTCCGCACCGCACTGACCCTCCCCACATGCTTGTCCAAACACATCCTCAAGATCTCCCACCGGTCACCGTCCGTCCACCCATCCCCTTCTTCCCCACTCACCACCCCGCTGTCCTCTGCAAACGCCCAGTCGACAATATCCAGCCCCTCGAGGATCCCGTACTGGATGTATTTGTCAACGGTAATCAGTCGTTGCTGGGACGAGTGACGCCAGAAATTCTGCACCGCATCGAGGAGGATCCGGCGAGCCACCGGATCGGGAGTGAGGTATCGGAGAACATCGATGTATCGTTCTGTGGCGTTGAGGAAGTGCGAGAACGAACGAGAACCGAGTTGGAGGATCGTCTCGCATGCCATGAGTCGGATCTCGGGCGCCATGGGCTCGTCAGGGCCCGATGTAGCGTTCGGAAGAGTCTCGAGATGGAGTCGCACGTCCGCGGCGGAGACCTTGGTGCGGCACAGCCGGAACAGCTCGAGGGCCTCGGCATGAAGAGGGTGTTCTGACCATCAGCACAGCGTCTTTACAGGTGCGCGAGGACCCACCTTCCCGCTCGTAAGGCCATACCGGCTCGGGGGCTTCAGAAGGCAGCACCCCAGCATCCGGCGCGGCCATCACTTCCGGCAGAGTGTCCAAGATACGATCATGGTATGCCAGCCGGACTTCCAGCTCGGCAAGTCGGCGCATGAACGCGCGCTTGGGATGCGAAGCAGGCAGCACGAGTTCGGGGACCCTGCACCAAATCAGTTCTCGCCTGTCATACCGGTGGTGAAGGCGACGCACCATTCCTTCCACATCCACTGGAACCCAAAGTTGGAGAGATGAATGGCGAACCACTGCGCCGCCCTCCTCTGCACCTCGATGTCGAGACCCGCACTTCCCATCAGGGTGAAGAGCTTTCGTACCGATCGACCCACGGGCGGGGCGACGGTATTGGGGCTCGACTTGCAGAGCTCAGTGATGACCGAGCCGTAGTAGATCAGCTTGCAGGGCGAATTTGGGAGGAGGAACATGGTGGAGAGAATCGTGGATATGATGAGCGATTCGAGCGAGATGGTCGATACTGGGACATCGTCGCCTTCAGCCGTAGGAGTAGACTTGAAGGTCCCTGCGGTGAAATAACGGTTGAGCGAAAGGAGGATCCGAGCCGATTCTTTGCGGTTGACTTCGAAGATGTGCACCAGGTCAAGGACAGTGCCGCGGAGTGTCCACCCGAGCGCGGTACTCGGATCAGGGACGACCTGAACGCCGGTGTGGTCAGAGACGATCCTGGGCATCTGCATCCGCAACTCACCTCGTCGGCGAAGAATCTCAACGAGCTGGTCTGCCCCTCTCCGGTCTGCCAGCGGTCCTCATCAACGTCGTACAGCTCCGGAGGCATGCTGACCGCCTCGAGGCTATACGTTTCGGACTGAATCTCCCCCTCAGGCAGCGGAGAGTCCTCCCATGGGCGCGGCAGCGCCGCCGGAGCCTCGTATGCGTTGTTTCGGAGATCCTGCAAGGCCAGGACTAGGTTGTCGAGGTTCTGAACCGATCAGGACCAGGTGGGTCCACAGATTCTAACGAGGGCAATGGCTCACGTCATGGTAGGTCTCGGGCTCTTCACCGAGCGGCAGCACCTGCGAGAGCGGGTTGGACAAGGATTTCCCGCTTCGCCTCCCTTGCACCGATGACTCGATGCCCCCGACCAGCTCCTCGACCTCTCCAGGGAAAACGTCGTATAGCGTCTTGCCGGCCTGCGAGCATCAGTGTCAGTGAATGCGAAGCTCGACTTGACCATGATAGTGATTTGACTCAGTGAACTCACCCTGATCAAGCCTTCGCTAACCGCACGGTTGACCCTCTCTGCACGATCGCCTCCACCACCAACCTCGCTCAGCACGGAGAGGAGCGACTTGTACACCTCAAGCAGGGATGAAGGGGAGACGATGCCCGCCGACGCCAAGAGCGAGAAGAATTGGAGCTGGATCACCGTTCAGCGCGGCGTCTTCCACCCAGAAAGGCTGTGTCGCAATTTCGAAGCAGCACATACCGCAAGGCGCATGTTGAGCCACTCCCGACCCTCCACCCATCCTCTGAACGCCCGACTGAGATCCTCCAATACCTCCTTTCCGCACTCGACCTCCTCCTCTCCCTCCGCCTTGCGTTTGTCGCCGACCTGAGCGTCCACCTCGACCTCCTCGGTATTCTCGGCGGGCGCAGGTCTGCGAGACAGAGCAAGGAGGAGGGTCACGTAGTGATGGTGCTTGTGCGGTTCCTGGGTGACTCTGAGGATAGTCAGTATGCAGTTCCAAGTGACGTCTTAAGACGAAGACAACGAGGACAAGGAAGCCGGTCCACTCGCCCTATTCGGAATCCGTCAAACACGCCGTGCTGGCCCTCACGCCACTGTCGCCTGAGCACCTTGGCGAGTCGCGGCGGGTCTTCAGTCGGGTGAAAGTCCTAAAAGGTTGTCAGATGAGGGGTACACAAGCCTGTGGTAGCTGGACTGCGTGGCATGAACCCAACTCACCTCCTCGTCTGCGAACCTGACCAACATCTTTCGCATCCTGGCGTTCGAGCTCTCGGGAGGGGTCGGTTGGCTCCCACCACCCCCGTGCCCATGACCATATCCGCCTCTTCCCCTCCCTCCACCTCGTCCTCTATCATCTATCGCCGTGGTTCAGCTCAAGACCGTGACACCGTCCATGACGATCCTCCGTTCCACTCACCTCTCCTTCCCCTTCCTCTGCCGCCATAGCCACCGCCTCCACCACCGCCGTATCCCCCTCCCATGTTCCCCCCGAAACCACCTCCGAAGCCACCTCCAAAGCCTGGGTGTGCCGGCAGCCCGTTTTGGAAGTTCATGAGGCGCTGTAGCGGTGTGCTGAGAGTTGCAACGAGGAAGAGAGAACCGGTTCGAGGTGGTTGATTTTGACTTCTGGCTGTGGCTGTCTCATGACGGGCCAAGGTGAGGTGACGGAATCAGATTTCAGCCAAGTGGCATTATCCTCGCAACTTTTCTTGGGTTTCTCCAAAGATTTCGGACGTGGACAAGATCAGTTCAGATCAATACCCATCCGTGACGTCCGCGATCCGTCATTACTGTATCCCACCGCAATCGTCGAGGCTGAGACGATGCCGCCAAAGTCCAAGACCGTCGGCAAGTGCCAGGTCTGCGGGGAATCTCCATCAAAATACCGTTGCTCGGCATGTCCAGTTCGATAGTGAGCTGCCCTCGACCCGCCTACCACCGGCACCGCCGTGTCGCTTCTGTGTCGCTTACGGGTCGGGTCTAGCTGCTCGGTGACTTGCTACAAGAAGCACAAAGGTGCGAGAAGCTCTAGAATGCTCAAACCTGGCGAGCTTATATCACTCGCTAACCTTGCAGCCGAAAGCTGTATCGCCCAGCCCGAGGCGGGTCCGTCGGCCGGGTTGGCTGGGCCTTCCAATGTCTCGAAGCATCTACCAGTGACGAACACGGGGTCTTCAGATCTCATGGATGACATATCGGGTGCTCGGACAGACGTCGAGTCGTCGGGCGAGACCAAGGCCGCTGCGGACCAGACACCACTTCGGCCTCTGACTTCTGTCTCATGGCCACCAGAACCTGACGCGTCCATCTTCACCGATCCGATGCGGAAGGAAGACCCCAAGCCCTTGCGCCACGAGGAACTACTGCGAATAGGTGTGTAAGCCGGATACACGCGGATCCATTTTCGACGGCTCTGATCCCCCCAGCTACATCCCCTCAACTACGCCATCTCCTGGCCACCCCAACACTCCCCCACATCCTGCGAATCATCGACGCCCTCCCCACCCCGTTTGCCCGCTCATCAGCCCTCTCCCGGTGTCTCGAAATAGACAACACATCACTGTCCAAGCCTGGTGGCGGGTCTTTCCTCTCCCAGCGCGACTCTCCGCCTCCTCTCGACACCCTTCTCTCCGCGCTCGCTGGCGATCCTGATGGCAACGGAGGCGGGGGTCGAGGGACTGAGAAGGCCCGGGACGGTGACGGGTGGTGGCTCGGTAGAGAAGGGAGCCAGGAGGGGAGAGTGTGGATCGGCGAAGAAGAGAGGAACCTGATGCGGCTTTGGGCGGGGACGGTCTGTGGAGCGATAGACGGTGGTCAAGGGGACGATGTGGGTTGGGGCAGCGGAGCCCTGGGTTGGGAGATGTGGGGTGAACGTGACGTATGATCCTTCCATCCTCCGCACCTCCGCACCTCCGCATTGGATTCGGAGCTCGCTCAACATCATTTGTATAGTATCTCAGACAATCGCGATCTGCCATGCCATTCACTAGCATAGAACATCCCTTATAAGCATCTCATCACAGATCTCCTATTCCGATATGTTTCTTATATACGACCCAGCATCAAGCTTCGGTCCAACATTCCCAGCACTCCCACATGCCTCCAGTCGTATCTCTTCGCTCAGCTCAGAAGGTCGCGAACTCGTCCGAGTCGATCACTTCTTGGCGTCCGACCCGTAGTAGCTCTTGGAGTCGCCCGAAGACGAAGTGTATTGGGCGTAGCCATCGCCTGAATCTCTTCTCAGCCGGACACACCACCTGATAGGTGCGGGGTCATGATTTGTCTGCTCACCCGAGTTGTAGTACGTCGAGCCATTCGTGTTGGAGTAGTAGTACGACCCGTCGGTGCTGGACCGTTTCAGCATGGTCCGAAACAACTCGGTGGGTCGGCCACATTGATAGCCGCGGACACGAGTCATCTCAGTGCCGACTGCGCGCCGCACTCACTTCGAGTAATGGTACCCCGTGGTGCCCGACGAGTCGGCGCGAGTGTCGTACGAGTTGCCCTGTGTCCGTCACTCAGCACATGCGTCCTGACGATGCTTGCCACGAGTCCGAACTCGTCGGAACTCGGAAGGCGTTGACCAACGGAGCTCAACTGACCTGGCTGTTCGTCCCCTGCGAAGTGATCTGGTCTGGCATGTTGCTACGCGGCTGTGGTATTTGGACTGCGAGTTAAGGATGGAATGAAGGAAGAAGAGACGGGGGGGTGGGAGTGGTCAGCGGGGGAGTGGGACGCTTTAAGTACCCGCGCCTGGTCTCACGCACGACCCGGGCTCACGGGCAGGTTGATGTATTGCGCAGCAATTTCTGTCCCCTCGTTGATGCGCTCAAGGTCGCATCGAGGCTGAAACGCACAGCGAACCGCCACAACACAACACAACACAACGGCGATACATTGTCGACGACGACGACGACGACCACTACTGCTATCGATGGCCCCGGCCAGGCCCATGGCTCTAGTGCGGATAGGCGAGGAACGAGTCTAAGCAGCGGCGGCGTCACAATATTGCACCACCGAAAACTCAAGCTTCAGCCAGGGAGGAGCGCTCCGGGCTGCTGCAGGACAGGCAGCCAAGTCGACCCCGCCGTACTTGTGGCCGTGCATGCATTGCCTATGACTGGTGACACTGGACAGTGGAGACTGCTGGATGCGGTCGTTGCCAAACCACGTTTTACGTGGAGAGGTGATCATCGCTCGTGGCAATCAGGCACAGAGCCAGCTCAGGGCCCAAAAACAGAGCGCTAAAGGGAATTCTAGGAACAGAGTTGCCTTTTCGGGTAATTTGACCACCTAACCACCCCCTCACCACGACACCAGCCATTCCATTACATTTCATTAACCACAGCAGCCTTCCTTCTTCTTTTGGTTTCCTTACACATCTTCATTCCCTCACACACACACCCAGCCACACCGCGTACGGACGGGTGCGGGCGCCGAGCCTCATCCCACATCTTCTGACTCTCGCTCAACGCTCACACCGACGACGCAGCGCAGCAGACTGCGATCCGCCGATCGGGCGATCCTTCTCCTCGCCTGTCCATCCTCACTTCGCCTCGCCTTGACCCAAGCCATCCCCACTGGGCACCCCGGCACTCCGCCATACAGAGGACGAGGCTCGTCCGACGCCTTCAATCTCGGACTCGACCGAGGTACACCTCTACTTGCCCACACCGGAACTACGACCGACCCGATCGATCAACTTCGGAGAAGCCGATACCTACCTGCCCAGTCCGGCCAGCTGGTACAGCCTCACCCGACAAAGTCCTGTGTCTCCCAGAATCGCAAGCTGCAGAACACCACCACCTTGATCTTTCTTTCTGTCGGGAACGAGTGTCCGACATATCCCTCCACCGGAACCGAGAAAGCAAAGGCGCTGCGCCGCTGGACGATCAGAAACGATCGCCGAGATCTGGCGAGGTCGCACGACAGCGACAGAACCGTGAAGCAAAGGGTATAATCCCTGAGCGACAACTGGAGTCTGTCGGTCCTCACTGAGGTTCGGTGAGTGACAAAGAAGCATGATTGTCTTCGCTCTAAAACCCTGTTCGACGTCCCCTCTCTTCTTCGTTGTCATCCCATCACCCGATCTCACTGAGTTGTCCCGCTAACGCCATGGGTCTCTTCAAGGTCGAGCTCGCTTTCTCATCGACTCCCAGCGACGGATCCCACAGGAGTGCTCAGCTCTGGAATCAGCGCCGAATATCAGTGATAGAGGAGCTCGGTGCGGAGACGTTCGACCCCCTCGACCCGCTCAGTACTGGTCTGTCAGATCCTCTCATTCCTAGGCGAAAGTCGTCCTTGCCTATCACCGAGTTTCCTTCGGATCTATTAGCCCGGAGAAGATCGTCGCTACCGCCCGAAATCGACCCTCTCCGCAAGCTCTCCGACTCCTCGTCATTGTCCAGCGACATGTCGTCTACTCCCCACACTTCGGGCGGTGCCACCCCAATTCAACTTCACCTGAACGTCCTCGTCCTCCTCCCCACATCGGGGCACTTGCAGCGCAACCCCGCTCCGACTGCTCATACTACCAGACCACCCCCACTCCTCTCCCGCCAGTCGGGTAGCAATGTCTCGACCCTACAGTCTCTCCGGATGTCTCCGCAGGCCAAGGTGGCCGAGAGGATGACCGAGCAGAAACAGGACGAGGATGACGTTGTGGTCTCGACGAGGAGACTGAGTCTGGCGGCGGGAATTGGCAGTGGAACACAGAACAAGTCGTCGCACCCTGAAGGGCCATCTTCCTCGACTGCGTCGACCTCGACCTCGTCGCACCTCGATCCGCTCTCCTCCCAATCTGCCCCGTCATCATCTACACCACCACGCGCACTTCCTGGATCCCGGAACCAAATCCAATCCTCGTATCGACCCGCCGAATCTCCTCCGGCCTTCGGATCTAAACGTCCTCCCCCAGCATCACGCGGTCGACGGAGACCTCAGACCTCGGCAGCACCCAATGTCGCTCCCCCACTGGCGGGCTTTGCGAGAGGGAGTGTCGCGGTTCCGGCGGGTATGGGTTTGGGGATCGCCGCGATAGGCGGTGCAGGGAAGAGCCGTCCCGGATGGGAAGGGGACGAGGTTGTCGGTGTGTTGCGGACGTCCGGCCTGGAAGGTGAGTGGTGGCTGTGCCTTCTGTCATCAGTTTCACACGTCTTGCTCGTTTCCGTGCCTGATATCCCCTGGTCTCCCATGTTCTCAGTTGTGTATACCTTTACATCCATCACTATCACCAACATAGAGTATTCCCCTTTGTTGGTAGCTCGCCGGTGATCTGATGGTTGTCGGGGATCGTCGGGAGATCACATCTGCCATCAGTCTCATTGTTTTCGCGTTCGTCCCGGCCCCCCAGAGCTCCCTATTCTGTTGATTACTTTCCATCTCTCCCGTCACGGTACTCGTACACCAACTGCCTGATCTGTCACTAACACACCCCCAGTCACTGTCATTCGCAACTCGTCGCACCTTCCAGCTGTCCTCTCCCCGAAAGCGAACTCTCCAGTTTATCACACCTTTGCCTCCCAATCTATTGTTGCCCGTCCTTCCACGCCCTCATCGCAGCCCACTCTGGTGATCCTCGTTCCGCTCTGCGACTCACCAACACTTCCCTCCCTCTCGCTGCTGCTTCAGCAGGGCACGACTCCCACCGCGGTGTGTTTCCAGCAAGACGTGCTGGAGCGGGCTCGCCGGACAGAGGAGGAGTGGCTTCCTTCCGCTCTGGACCAGATCCGCGGAGTAGTCGACATGCGAGACCGCGCAATCTCGGAAGATGCCGAGAAAGCTGGTTCTCCGGTGATCCTCGCGTACTCTGCCAACCCTGGTCTGTCATCGTCCACCATCGCGGCCTGTGTGGGTGCTGGAGCCTGGGGCGTGCTCAAGCCGCCATACGACCTCGAAACGACCCGGCTGGTCCAACGCATGGTCAAAGCCGCGAAGGAAGGGAGGATATCATCCGTGGTCGGCCTACCGACTGATACACCCTCGGATCCATCGTCTCCCGTTCTCGAGGACGAGCCGAGGGTCATCCTGCCCCCGACGGCGCTACACATGGGTGACGGAGAGCACGAAGGAGAAAAAATCCTCAGCGCTGCAGTCGGCGGGCACAGGCGAGGCATGAGCAGTCAATGGGGAGGTTCAAGAGGGCCCTCACCCCTCGGTGGACGATCAAGAGCCAATTCAGCCGGTTGGTCAAACCCATCCAGAAAGGCTTCACGGCACGATATCACCCCCCTCTCTTTTGGCTCCAACAACGCCTCCACTTCTACGGCGGTGGCGAATCCAACCTCGGCATCCCAAGCGCAAGAAATCGACCCACTCACGTCTGCGCACACCATGTGTCTCTACAGCCCTTCGTACCGCAAACGGAGGCGTTCAGTGGACATTGGCGGCCTCGCCAATGCGATGCGTCGCGCACAGCATATATTCGAAGTTGCCACGCCGTGGACTCACACGCCGGTCCACGACGTCTCGGCCCCAGTTACGCCTGTGGCACCTAGACGAGTTGCATCGAGCCTGACAACGAAAGAGGCTGAAGTGGTCGAGGAGGAACGCAAAAAGGAGGACGAGCAGGTGGAGCATACACAATTGGCGGAACTCCTCAGCGCCATGTTCTATCAGACGCAGCTGGCCATTGATGTTCACATGGTTGATTTTGCCGAGTAAGTCGACATGACACATAGCGACGATGGCGGCGGGATGGTCAGCTCACCAATTCGCGTAGATCAGCAGCGCCTTTGTCCTCGGAGGATCGAATCAGGTTGATCGACGCGTTGTCAAGCTGGGACTTCAAACCCCATCATCTGGTCGAAGCGGATTTGTTTCGCGTCGCTTGCATCATGTTCGAGGCTGTGTGCAACATCGAAGGCTTGGCCGAGCTCGCCATTGATCAAGGTGAGCGCTCGCGTGTCAGCGTTGTCACACACGAAGCAACCTTCTGGAATCGCGCTGAATCGAGGACAGATCAAATGAAACGGCTCCTGTTCGCTATTCGAGCGATTTATCACGCCCCCAATCCGTACCACAACTATGTCCACGCAATCGACGTCCTTCAAGCGACGTACTCGTTCTTGCTGAACCTGGGTGTCGTGCCGGATTGGTCATACCTTCAATGTTGGACTCCGGGGCAACGACCGTGGACTCGACCGAGCGAGGAAGAGGGACCGTCTCTTGATCTGGGGACCCGGAGGGCAAGAGACGTGTTGAGACCTCAGGACATTCTGACCGTGCTTCTCGCGGCGATGGGGCATGATGTGGGGCACCCTGGACTCAGCAATGCCTTCATGGTGAGTGGTCATCTCGCGCACCTAACGAACCGGGCCCGCACCTAATGAACCGGGCCCCACTACCATTCCCTAAGATTTCTTTCTTTCCCGACCCGTCTTGGGCTTGAGAGCTGACGGTGTCTCCAGAAAAACGCCAAAACACCGCTCTCACAGGTGTACGACGACAAATCCGTGCTCGAGAACATGCACTGCATTTTCATCGTCCAACTACTTCGAAAACACGGATTCTCATTCCTCATTGGTCCGCTGTCGGCCGAGGACAAGCGGATCCCCGCGCGGTCGTCGTTCGATGCGAGGGGGTTCCGAAAAGTGCTCTATTCGTCGGTGCTCGCGACGGACATGAGTCTCCACTTCGCGTGGATAGCCCGGCTCAAGGACTTTGGAGCGAGGGTCGAGGGTGATGGATCCCTTGACGTCGGTCAGAGGATGGACGAGAGGGAAGATGATCGGATCATGATTTGCCAAGCGTTGGTGAAATGCGCGGACATCAGTAACCCCGTGAGTGTGCGGTTGAGCCGTGTGTGGTCATGATCCGGGCTGGTCGCTGATACGCCTCGTCTTGCCCCTTGTAGACCCGCCCGATCGACGTGTCGGAACATTGGTCGAGCGTGCTCCTCGAGGAATGGGCCAAGCAAGCCTCACTGGAACAAGACCTCGACTTGCCCGTCTCGGTGATAGCGTCTGCGGACGCTGCGCTGCAGGCGAAAGGGCAGATCGGGTTCATCGACCTGTTCACCCAGCCGTTGTTTGAGGCAGTGGCGGATATCCTCCCTGGTCAGTGCTGAGTGGCTCGTTTGGATCCGCTTGGTGTGAGCGCCTGCTGACGATTTCGTTTTCGCAGAGATGCAATACTTTGCCGACTCGTGCGCCGAGAACCGAGCATTGTGGCAAACCCGGCTGGATGAACTGTCGGCGCTTTCAGCAGCGGCTGCGGATCAGCTCCAAGAAGCCGATCCCGACTCGTCGTCTTCGCCCATCATCCCGATTGTTCAGCCTCCGATTGACGACGCGGCATTGGACCTACGGTACACCACCCTGTTTCCCCTCTCGCTGCCGACTTCGCTGGTTGCTTCGGCGAATCTCGAGCCGGGTCCGACTCCCTCGGGTCTGTCGTCCTCTTTCCCATCGGGCTTTACCGGTACTTTTCCATCCGCGTCCACATTAACGGGCAATGCTGTCCCGAACCATCTCCGCGTACCATTGACTCCACCCCGAACGGCCGTGCCTCTCGCTCCGGGCGTAGGCGAGGGCCAATCCAAACAGTCGTCTCCCGGATGGACCCTAGCTCCGGGCACAGCAGGTGTGCCAGGTCAGCGCCGTCCCCAGACCGACTCGCCCACAGCCAAAGCCATGAGGGCGGTGTATCATGCGAATCTGCTTGAACAGCGTTTCAGGCATTCGGGCTGGTCACGAGGAGTACCCATCCCCGGTGTCAACGTGGCGTTGGAACCCAGGCGGATGTCGACGCCGAACGTCTGATGCTGCCGCCGGGGTGCTGATGGGCGGCGGCCCGTTGGGAGCTAAAGAGTGATCGACCGAGCTACGGAGCGGCCACGAGCTACGGATCGACCGACCCGGCCGGTCGCTCTGTGCTAGAGGAGGAGGAGAGTACAGCAATTTCAGCGGCTGCGCAGGAAAAAACCTTCTAGTTGTCCACAGCGTGTACTCGTACAGTAATCACAGCATTTTGCAGCATCTACAACATCTACAGCGTCTCCAGTGTTTACAGCGTACAGTATTCAAAACCAGTAGATCTCTACAGTATCTACATGCACAGTGCCAGTACCAGTATCGCCTTTTCCAAAACAGTGCGAGTGCGTCTCGCATCATCCACCTCGAGAACTGAACAGGCACGCCGAGCACACCTGCACACCTGCACACCTGAAACTTTGGCAAGGTGTCGACGACGCTTCGTGCCGTGTCCCGACGGGAGTCGAGGAGCTGCTGGAAGTGATGTCGGCATTTCAAGAGATGGCAGACAGATCATCTTGATGTTCGCATGTACCTGTACTGGTACAACTCTACGAGTACTCATAATATACTTGCTCGTGCCATAATCTGCTATGCTAACCATTCTGCCATCCGCAATTCAGTCCACTCCGCCTATACGCCCCGCCTCAATGCAAGTACACCGGCAAACCATAAACCACTGGCGCCGCCCCCGTCAGATACTTGAGCTTACAATCCTCCCGGGAGCCGTTGACGGCTTGAACCGTCGACAGCTCCGAGAGGGGCATGACGCCCAGTGTCTTCGCTTTGGCGTCCGGCACACGGCTCGCGTCCAGGTGGAGCTTGTGGAAGACCGCTTCGGAAAGACGGTCAATGTCTCGGTCGGTGACGTCCCACAGGTTGGCGACGAGTGAGGGACTGGGGAACGGGTTAGCAATGCGTTGATCAGCAGAGTGTCGTCGTCGTCGTCGTCGTCGTTTTTGCAAGCGGGAGGGGTTGAAGGGAAGTGGAAGAATCGCTAGACGGAAGAACCAATCACTCACCACCCCGCCATCATGTAATTCCACGCCGTGCCCGTCCTGTCCAGGTCCCCCTGGTCCTTGAGATGCCCGGAGGAACAACCCCAGAGCATCGTCGTCGCACACCGTGCAAGGTGTCTCACCTTGTGCGACCGGATATACTGCTCCGCCCCTCCGTGCCCGAAATACAACACGAGGTCATACTCCCTCAGCACCGACGTGAGCTCTAGCTCGGTCGGCGGACGGCCCGAGATGCCTTTCCACCCGGCTTTGGCGATCATCGAGGCTAGCCAGGGCTCGAAGTGAGTCTGGGTGCGAGACAGGTCGCCTGAGGGGTTGAGGATGTAGAACACCTTGCGTGAGTCGAGCGAGAGGCGGACGTCGGAGAAAGTTGAGGATGCGGGATTGGCAGGTGATGCCGACGCCGACGTGCCGGCCGCGAGCATAGCAGGAGGTCCGCTGTCCTTGGTTGACCTTGATTCTTGGGCAGGTGTCGAGCCCGCCAGCTGACTTTTCGGCGCCGCACCGAGCATCAGTGGAGGCGCCGCCGCCATTGCCGAGGCTTGCAACTCCTCTACCAGCGCAACTTGATCCAGGAGGAAGGGCAACGAAGGGATGCGGCTCACAGCCCTGCCTCGCAGGATGGGTATCGACTCCCACGGGAACGACTGGACGTTCTTGTCCAGAACGAGAAACAGGTGTTCGTCATTCGTGGAACGGGTGTCTGGCCGAGAACCCTCGAGCTCGGCCAGGGCGCTCTTGACGTCAATGCCGACCTGCAAGACAAACCCGAGTCAGCCAGCTCCCATCCCTCACGTCCCGTACCCGTCGTTGGAGTAAAAGTTCAACAACGCGATCACCCACCTGATCGATGTCCAGCTCGGCCAACGCCACTGGGATCCCGTGAAACTGATAGATGTCGAGCACGAAATAAACCAGATCCTCGACCTCCTCATCCTTGCACTTGCTCGACAACGTTGCAAAGCACTCGATCAGCGGCTTCGCGAGCTTTACCGTGGAGCATTTCTTGATGTCGGTGCCGGCCCCACCCAATGCGGCGATAAAGATCCGTTCGAGCCTCTCGCGGAAGGAGGCAAGAGTGGGTTCGTCGAGCTTGCCGCGCGGACTAAGGATGGTCTGTGGGAGGCACGATTAGCTTGAAGTCTTGGCTTCCACATGCTCGACACCGCAGGTACGCCTCTTGCCGTTTCCCCAATCCGATCAGGTTGGGGAGAAGACTGCGGGCCCTCAACTCACTTTGAACGGGCCGAGCCAGACAAACTCCATATTGAGCAACATCTCCTCCATCCTTTTATCCAGACCGTACCTCTCTTCCCACCAAGCTGCCTTCTGCTCTCTGGTCTCCACATTCTTCGCATTCCTTGCCGAGTCGTTACTGCTCCGAATAATATCCTCCATCTCGTGCGCGGCGGTATCGAAGGTGAACAGGTCCGCCTCGTCCTCGCCTTCTCGCCGACCCTGCCGATCGAGCGGGAGACAGAATACGAGAGGCTGGTGATTCCGCTGATGACGCGAGATGAACATCGTGTTGCGGTCCTCGGTCACATTGATGCTGATCACGGCCCAATCCGGGGGACACTGGACAGGTCCAATGGTTCGGTAGGTATCGAGTGTGCAGCCACATGTCTGCTCTTGATTGACCCCCAGTATGTCCGGAACTGCAGCTGATCATCCTCCACGTCCGTGTCGGAATCATGCTCGAGAGGGACCATGCTGGGGCCAATGTCAGATACACTCGGCCACTTGAGATCGTCATGGTCGACCTCTGCAAATTTGCAGTCAATCGCCTCGAGCCGCTCGCGATGGAATGTCATCGACGCATTGGAGGCTGAGAGTCGCACATCAGTACGAATACAGTGCTTCGAGAATCCCAGACCACGACACATACCTAGGATGTCCGCCGCTGCCGCCGTGACAGTGTCTGAGCCATGTTGCAGTGAAGTCTGGAACGCATGCAGCAATGCCAGATTCAGTCTCGCTTGCCGGACGACCTCGACGGGAGCCCCGTCCGTGAACAACTCCAAAGCCGAGCGGAAAGCGAACTCTGCTCGTTCCAACACGTTCTGAATCTTGATTCGGCTGGATAGTCTTTCGGAAGGTCGCTTGGCGGGCAAACCCATAGGCATAGCAATTGCTGACAGCGGGTCAGTTACCTCAGCTCGCGGTATCCAACTCGCCACTCACTCGACTCGGTGAGCGAACTCATGAAGAGATCAGCCTTGAACTGCTCCAGAGCCTCATGCAGCCCGATTCGTCCTTGAAGATACATCTCCTCGGCCTGGCGACATCAGCCCTTGCTCTTCTCAACATCGAAAGAGAGTCGGCTCACTCTGCTGGCTGCGGAGGCAGCGAGTTTGGCCAGCTCCGTCATGAGGGCATCCGAATCGTCCTTGAAGCCTGCTTCGCGATACAGCCAAGCTATCACACGTCAGTGACTCTTCGCCTGGTTTCTCATATGACATACCCTGTTGACCAAGGACATGCGCCAAAGCGGACGGGAGGAGCGGCTCCTTGACGTTGTTCGCAGTGACCACCTTTCTCGGACTGTTCCTCATGTCAGCGTAGGCCTTGGTGCGCTCGAGAGCGAGATCGCCACATACGACGGCACGAGTGCTTCGGTCGCCACAAAAGCCTCGTCGAGTCCGACGAGCTCTTTCGTCGTGATCTCAAAGATCTGCCCAGCTTCCTCAATCATCTCCTGACGACTGAACACATCCCCCTGAATCCGCTTGATATCAATCGCGTCGGGTCCGATGGACTACGATCGTGTCAGCTGTTGCGACTCTTCCGAGGATCTTCGAGGCCTCACGCTCGTCAGGCCATTGGACGCCTCGCCAAGTCTCTGCACCGACGCCTCGTACTTCCTCAACCGGTATTCCAGCTCGGCGGATCGGGCTTCCGCACGGGATTGCATGACACCCGACTTGACAGCAGAAGCAACAGTCCCGGCTTGCTTGAGGAAGTACTCGCAGTCGCGGACCGAACCGCGTTGCGCGAACGCTGCGGCCAGGTCGAACGTGGCGGAGAGCAGGTTCTGAGCTACGTGTCAGCATACGATCCAAACAAAACGCGAGGTAACGATGCATTGGCTCACCTCAGCGGCGTGCCATTGGAGAGAGGAGAGATATTTCCCCGTGAAGACAGACACCTGTCTGTTTGCCGCTTGTGCGTCATCTTTCGCCGGCTCGTCCTGGCCCACCAAGGTCCGTAAGGAAGGTGCAGAAAATGGGTCGTCCGAGTCCTTGGATGTTGGAGATCCTTTAGTCTCGGTTGAGGCGATGCGGCAAATCGTGTCAGCCGCTCGGGAACAGAGACGGAAAGCCCCGGAGAGGTGAAGTATTGACGCAGAGGTTTGTCGCTAGACAGTCAGCCGCGATGCAGATCTGACGAGGCGGGTCAATGCACACCTGTGCAACGCAGATATGTGATAACGCGATCCGGGCGAGAGCAGCACGTTCGAGTTGGCTGCTTTTCTCAAGTACCCGAGTCGTAAGCGATGCGGTCTTGAGTGGCTGTATCTCTTTAGAGACATTCATTGCCTCGCGATACTCCTCGGTCCTGACTGCATTAGCCCCTCGCAAAGGTCGATACTTGAAAGGTCGAAAAACACCCACGCTTCTTCCACCCTTTCATTCTGGGCCAAATATGCGCTGTATCTGAGATGGAGCTCCGCCTTGACCGTCTCCCCCAAATGCCGCTGACTCTCTTTCACACAGCGCATGGCCTGCTGGAAAACTGTGCCCGCGCGGCTCTGTTTCCCGAGCTTGCAATACTCGGTCGCCAGTATCCCCGACGAACGGACAAAGTCGTCCACGAGATCCTCCCTGTGACGAAGCAGCGCTCGCATTATCTTGAGGGCGTCGACTTTGGCAAGCACAAGACCCATCAGACCCAACAGTGAGGCGAGGGACCCGATATATCCCGTGAGCTTGTCGAGGTCATCGAATGAGTTGGCGGTGGGGAGGCTCGATCGACGCTTTGCCGGAGCAGAGAGCTCTTTTCGCATCTTTGGCGCCGGAGTCTTGGGCTGGAGTTTAGGATCTGAAACTCGTCGAGCCGGAGTCTTGACTGCGCGACCGGTTCTAGCAGGCGTTTTGGGGACGGCTGTCTTGGCAGGGGCACGCTTCTTGGGCTGGTCGACAGGCTTGGGAGACGCAGGCAGGTCTTGAGCAGGCGGGGGCAGACCAAGATGGCGTAGCTGCTCCAACGCTTGCGCGCCGAGCTGAGACACAGATGTGGCGGCTTCGGACTCGGTGTGATATGCTCGGAGAGCGCGGATGAGGAGGATAGCGGCGTGATACTCGCACCGATATGGTGCAAGAGCCGTGTCCACCCCCAGATTCTGCGGTGAATCAGTCGTATTCAGCGCAATGGCTAAAAACCGACGCACCTCGGCGGAGACCAGCTGGCTTGCCTCGTCGGAAAGGGCGTCGAATCTCTCAGGCCTCTGCCCAGAGCCTACGATGACAGCCATGAGGCGCATGGTGATTCTTGTTGAATCAGTACCGCTTTTCATTCCATGCAGCACCGTCATGCTCACCTCAATCTCCTCACTGGCGTCTCTCGCGCACTCGCAACCGTGAGGCATGATTCCCCGACTTCCAGCATCACAGCCGCCACTTCTGGCTTGTGAGCCCCCTCTTCGAGAAGCGTCACAAGTCGTTCCAAAATTCCCGCAACGATGTCCGGCTTGTATCCCTTGCTCTCCATCGGCGACACGAGTCGTCGGACGTCATCACGGATCACCGCCGGATCCGAAATGATCAACAATGAGAGCCGGACAAGTAGGGCGTCCAAATCGCCCTGCAACCTGAAAGCGGCAGCTAGTGGTAGCGAAGCGAGTGATTCGGAAAAGGCCTCCAAGATACTGGCGGGGAGACTCGCAATCGCTGCTGCGAGGGCGTTGCAAGCCGCCTGAGTGGTGTCAGATTTATTGCTACGTCAACTGAGAAAAGGCCGTAACGCACCTTGGTGTCGCCACACTTCTGATGACACGCCGCCAGCAGCTCGTATCGTTTGGATAGCTGCTCCCTCACAGCTTTGATAGCGACCAAATCTGTATCCGAAGCGTCCTCTGAACTCTCCTCTGACAATCTCAGTGCCGCTTCAGCATACTCGCAGGACGAAGATGCGAATCTGGCTGCGTCGGCCGCTTTGCCCGCCTTCCATAGCTTGGCGCCGTGGTTGAACGCGACCACAGAGAGGCATCGTAACCAATCGGCTCTGTCCGCTGAGGCCGTACGCCCCAACGAGACCCGGCAGAGTCGTATCCCGCGATCGAGGTGAGCGAGGATGTGAGATGATTCGGAAAGACCGGGCAGGGGGAGACGAGCGAGAGTTGTGAGAGAAGCGATGGCCCCGGCGACGAGATCAAAAGCGGAGGACCCGAGATCCTGCTCTCATAAGCCGAGAATCGTAGCGAGGACGAGAAATCGGAAACGTACCACATCAACATTCTGGAGGACGTCCTCGACGAGTTCGATCGAGCTCGTGAGCCATTGGACCGCGGCGGAGACGAAAGAATATGCCGGATCCTGCTTCGTTGCCGTCTCCACCGCTTGGACGCAACCCCGCCGAACTCGCTCCACCCCCCGGACAGCCTTGCTGAGGCATGCTTGGCCATCCTCGTTGTTCGGAAGAGATGCCAACGCTTCTGACAAAGCCTCGAGGTCTGTGGACCGTAACGACGATTCGGCTGCTGCAAAGACGATTGGATCGGAGTTGGGATCTGAAAAGCTCAGTTGCAGTTCTCAATGTGCGAGAAATGACTTGCCAAGACACTTCTCCACACAGATGTTGATTCTTGCCAGGTCACCGCACATTTTGACCACCTGCTCCTCCGGTTTCTTCATCCCGCGCTTGGAATTGAGCGACCGTTCCGAAGGACGTGACATGAGGGACGCCGGCGGAGTTGACGACTTGGGTGTGGAAGGCCCGAGAGAGGTCGAGGCGGTCATATATGACAAGGCTTTGTCGATAATGTCGCTCTTGTTTAGCTATGTCCGTCAGAATGGTGCCATGCAGGTTAAGAGGCCATGTGTTCCTCACCCTTCGAGCAAGACCGATCCAGAGATCCATGAGAGCCAACCAAGCCTTTCCGTCGAACCATTTGCTCCGCTCCTCTTTCCTCTCCGAGATGGCCGTCTCCGCCCACCCCACAAGCCAGGCAATGATCTCCTCTCCTTCCTCGAGAGTTCTCGCCTGATTGCTCTTTGACACGCGGTCCGAGACGATGCGATGCGATAGGTCCCAGATCGAGGAAGGTGTCACTTTCCCCGCGGCATCATCTGGCGTGATTTCCACGCCGATCGCCAGGGCGGCGAGGCCGAGACGTTTTGCGTGGGACCAGTCGAATGGGTCGGAGTGACTTGCGGCAGAGATGTGTCGATAGAACATGTGAGAGAGGGGCGTCACGATTTGTCGTGGGAGTCCCAGCGCGAGGCGAAAGGGATGAAGTCGTTCCGGGTCAGTGGTGTCGGAGATTGGGAGAGGCAGCAGCTTGGGTATTGGCTGACACGGCATGAGCTCGCGGATGACACAGATCAAAGGCCAGGATGGCTCACCACTTCGTATTCCACAGCAAGGGCGACGAGACTGATCCACGCGGCCATCATCGCCTGGAACATGATCATTTTAAGTACCTCGCTCAACTCCTCCTCCGTCGTCGGCGACGGGAACAACGCAAGTTCGGTCCAAGATGTGGGGAGCGGTTTGGCCGAAACAGTACTCGGTATCCGCGATGACGATGCAATAGGCTGAGGGCGTGACCGTGACACGGCGGTACCTGATTGAGTGCGTTTCTGTTCTGTCGATCCCGTCTTCGCCTGCGGAGCGACTGGAGTAGGTACGGCGGGGTTATAAAGCTTGAGGATCCGCGGCCGTGCTTCACAGAGCAGCTCCAAAGCTTTCCGGAACTGCGGGCTCGTTCAGTACTCTCGCCGCCAGTAATACAGCAGCACATGGCACTTCAGTCGCACTCACCATCCCTAAATGCAGGCATTTGGCCACAAACCCTTGCGCCGCTCTCTCCACCTCCACTCCTTTCCCGCCCAACGCCCCCTTGTCGTTCATATCCCGCAACACGCGCAACGCCGTCTCGCACATGCTCATTACCGACTGCACCCGCTTGGCGTCCCACTGATCGTGGCCTGGGTGTGATGGGTCTGCTGTCCGGCCCGAAGTGCTACCGGAGGTTGTGGGTGTCTTTGCCAAGGATGACTTGGTCGGTTGACCTTGACCTTGCCCATGGCGGTATCCAGCTTGGTATGCCTCCGTGAGAGACTTGAGAGACTCATTGAGTGCGGCCATGGCCAGCCGGGCGCGGTCCCCAGTTCTGAGCGGCGATTTCTCTTCAGCCCAGTCCGGCATGTTAGACGACCCATCCGGTGCCTTCGCCTTGCCCTTGTCGGAGCTTGTGGTGGTGGTTGGTCTGCTCGTGACTCTGCTTGTCGCAGCAGTCGTCGCTGTTCTCGAGGAGGTAGCAGCGGTCCTAGTTGAGGCTGTCGTGGTAGTTGAAGCGGCGGACTTGGTAGAAGCTGGTATCCGCGGCTTTGAAGGTGCCTTGGGCTGCGACACCTTGAGCACCCTCCCCAGCTGGTCGGCCAACGCATCCGCTTCTCCCGCAGCTGGAGTCGGCGAACCCTGCTTGGTCCGCGCAAGCCTTTTGGCGGGAGCGGGAGGCGGAGGTGGCGCCGGAGCCCTCACTGCCGCGCGAGCTGCTGGCATTGTGGGGGGCTGTGTCCAGTGAGATGCCAAGGATGGGAAGATACGTTGGAGAAAGGTTGATTGAATGGTTGGAGAGCAAAAGAAAGCAGCCGTGACGCGCCGGGGCAGTTGTTGTGAGGAATGACGTGGATATCAAGATCCAGAAAGGCTCAATTTGATTCCGTCGTGCCCAGCCACTGACAAGTCTGATCCCGCCGACTATAACCGTCCGCCCTCGCTGTTGTCGAGATTTTGCCGTCATGATTCACCTCAACCTCATCCTTCTTCCTGCTTGCATCAAGCACTCACAAGATGGTGAGCGTCCCGGACCGTGTCTCACAGTCGGCAGCAGGGATGAGAATGACCGTACTGAATCACACAGATCATCCCCGTCCGGTGCTTCTCGTGCGGCAAGGTCATCGGCAACCTCTGGGAGTCATGGCTCGAGCTCCTCGCCGCGGGCGTGGATGAGGGGTGAGCGGGACTCTCGGTCTGAGATCCAGGACATGACTGACGAGAATCAGTGACGCTCTGGACAAGCTCCAACTGTGAGTGGAGTAGCTTCCTGCAGAAGAGGAGGATGAGGATGAGAGCAAGGGGTTCGGTGTTGAACGGTTTGACTGATTGTGTTGGTAGCAAGCGATACTGCTGCCGAAGAATGGTCCTTACCCACGGTACGTGATGACCTGCACTTTAGCATCAGCCCCCATCCGTGTCCTCTTTCTCTTGACACTGCGCTCAAAGACCCGAACTGACCTCTCATAGTCGACCTGATCGAGAAGCTGCTCCTCTACAACCGTCTGTCTGCTTCACATCGGCTTGAGGTCCTCAACTGACGTCCGTAGCCCTCGAGAACCGAGACCGATAGTCCTGTTTTGCTCGCTATACCCTCTACGACCACGATACCAAGAAACGATGGAGTTTTGGAGCTTATGCATTGTATGCGATACTGATGATCGTCACATTGCATCTCAACGACAGGCTTCTGAGACCGACCCGGCTGTGCCCCAAAGCCATCATTCGTCTGCCTCCCAGATTCCTCTGGCCGCAGCGGCAACACTACCGCTCCGGTATCAATACCTCCTCACCGCTCCGTCTCCTCCTCCGCACCACACTCCCTCTGGACTGACCGCAAACCCATCCACGCCTACCGCATCCCAACCCGCCAACTCCTCCTTGACAGTGACTTCCATCTTCCCCTCTTCATTCTCGCGCACACCGAGACGGCACGGCAATCCCGCCGCCGTTCCCATGAGCAAGTCACCCTCCGCCCATGCGAGGCTGTACACCGGCGACTCGTTCCTCCGTATCAATGTCGGAGGGCTTGTTCCCCCGTCTTTGAGCCCGGATAACAGGCGGAGAGAGACCACCCCCGGCGAATGACCCGTCGCGAGTATCTTGCTCTCCGGATCATACGCGACCGTCAACAGCTGTCCGGCAACACCCAGCGCCATCCTCCCCGGCGCAGACTCCGCCTTGCGAGTCGGGTGGAACACCTCCGCATTCCCAGCCTGAGTGAAAGCAAGGACGGCCCATTCGTCCTCGATCCCAAAACCCAGCTCCGCGACTGCTGCTGGCCCGTCGAGAAGCACGAGGGCTTCCACTGGTGCTCGTCCCTCGGTGCTCCATGCGCGCAGCTCCTTGGCTCCGCCAACGTCCCACAAACGGACTGTCCCGTCTTTGCTTCCCGAGAGAATCTGCTTCCCCACGCCGAGTATGGCTGTGCAGGTGATAGCCCGACGGTGGCCTTTGAGAGTACGGGGATTCGCTCCGTCGAGTCCGAATATGCGAATGGACAGATCAGATGAGGCGGTGAGGATAACCTGCATAGGGAGTCAGTGTCAACTCGTCGTATTATGGTGATGATGGCCACAAAGTCTTGTATAGTATCGGCGTGCACTGGAGGGAGTCCACAGCGTGGTGCAGCCAGGTGAAGGTATGAGAAACCCCGCTCACCTCGCCAGAAGGAAAGAACTTGACGTCCAGCACATCCCCCACATGTCCCTTGAGGAGCACCGTTTCCTCTTGGACCCTCGCTTCCTGACCCGAGGGTAACAGAGCGCAGTACCCATCAGGACCACCGACGACCAGCTTGTGTTTCGTAGGAGAGTATGCGAGCGAGTTGATCTGCAGAGCTGGCTATGGCAGGTATAAGCGCGGAACTTGGTCATGTCATCGTGCAGACTCGGTCATTGTCCCATCGTGTGTGGTCATACTGTAGCGAGTGGACCTACCGTGAGGGAGGTTTTCTTTTGATACGGAGGATGAATGACCTGTCGTGGGAACCGCACGGGTAGCCGCTCAACCTGAAGCGCCGGGACCGTGACAAGGAAGTTAGTCTGCGTATTCAGCGGCGTACCCCCTCCGCATCCCGAAGCGATACTCTCGACCCAGACCCACCTTGCTCGTCCTTTCCACGTTGATTCCATCCCTGGGCGTCAAGCTCGCCCCTCCTCCTTCCTGCATCTCCACCCGGGCCTTTCCGTGAACGCTCGAGCTGCCGGCCTTGTACTGGAACGATCAGTCCAGCTCTGTCCCCTCCGTATGAAATCCTGGAGCGGACCATCCGGACACCGAGCAGGGATGTCCAGCCCAATACGGCTCAATGTCCTCCGCTTGATCCGCTGGGGGATCATCTTTCTCGAGAGTATTTACTACACACATGCGTTGGAAGGAGCGGACTCACCCCCGAGATCCAGATGTCCTCACGCATGACCGTCCCCTGCTCCACATCATCCAGCACCGCCAGCGCGTCATGCTACGCCGGGTCGAATCGATCAGCCACAATCTGCCAAGAGCTCGGCGCTGCAGTCCAAGAAGAACAAATGGAGAGCTCACCTGAATATCAATGTATGGCACGCTGATCACTTCTGAGCTAGCCATGTTGATTCGGTCCTGCGGCGAAAGACGAGGAATCGGGTCAAAGATCGAAGGCAAACGTCGTGGTAATGTGTTTGGCCGGATGGACGGATGGAAACGCGCGGCCTGCCTCCACCCGGCTTCTAGCCGGTTCCCGACGGATACCTTCGTGGCCAAAGCCAAGGCTGTCAGTATCGCCTCAAACTTCCCATGTACACCTTGGAGGACGGCACAGAGAACGGCAGGCGGCAAGGCAGAAGCGCCGAGAGGTGATCGTACCAGGTGCATTCAACGTGAATATGCGTATATACGTCACGTCATACCAATCATGAGACGTTGGAGCCAAACTCATCCTAGCCTTCCTTCCTCGCCACCTGCCCCGGCGCACCTCGATGCTGCTAGTTGCCGTTGACTCTCCTTGCACACTCGCTTGAGTCGCTTCAGTATGTCATTATCGCCGTCATCCGGAACCCGTCTTCATCACTGTTCGTTTCCGTCTTAAAACAAGCACACGCTGAGACCGTCAGCCGAGATATCACCGACGACGGATATGCTCGGGATGAATGAGGGAGGCAAGCCACTCACAAGTTGCTGGGGAAATCCGTCCTTCCTGGTACTCTCCTCTCCTCGTCCAGCAGCTCTCCAGACCACCATCCATCCTCGGGAGTACTCGTCACCGCAATGATATCCCCTTGCTGGAAGTCGAACTCGGCGGCTGAGCGATCAGCAAGAATAACCTTTGTATCCCCGCTCCCGCTTGCAGACGGATACGTACGTGATAGAGCAGTGTAATCGTACAGGGCCTTAACGTCTACGATTGGTCAGTCTACCGCTCGCAAGAACTGGGCGAAACATGAATCCAGGCAATCGCTTACAGAACAAAACCGGGAGACCCGTCGTGGACCACTGTCCCGTCGGCGCGGCATTTGTCGGAGGAACACCCGGTTGCGGGGACGGACTCCTCTGAACCGCCTGTTGCTGTTGATATCCCGGCTGAGGACTCTGTGATCGGCCATAACCTCCATACTGTTGTGCCTGTTGCTGGGACTGGTGTTGAGGTGCCGGGCTGGCGGAGCGAGCATAGTGATTCGCAGCGGGAGCAGGGGAGGCGGCTCTGCCGTACTGGTTCGCAGCGGGAGCAGGAGATGCTGCCCTGGCAAACTGGTTGGCCGCTGGCGCCGGAGACGCCGCTCGAGCATACTGATTCGCCGCGGGAGCAGGCGACGCCGCACGGGCATACTGGTTCGCCATGGGTGCAGGACTGGCTGATCGGGCATACTGGTTTGCAGGGGCAGGAGCTTGATACCCTCCGTACTGCTGTGGCTGCTGTGGCTGTTGCTGGGCATACCCGTTCGGTCCGTATCCACCAGGTGAGACGGGCGGTTGTTGTTGCTGATACGACTGTTGACCGGAGTAAGAGGGACGACTCTGATGGTGGGGTTGCGGCGGCGCCGCCGTGGCATTGTAGTATCCCCCGGACTGCTGGCTGTATCCGGGCTGAGATTGGCCTTGACCGGCTGGAGTAGTGAACGACTGTTGACCGTACTGACTCGTCGGACGCTGACCAACCGGAGGGGGGCCGCCGACTGGCGATTTGGGCGCTTGACCATATTGCTGTTGCGGTGGGTTGTACCCTTGTTGCTGAGTGTACTGCTGCTGGGGCTGAGCGATTGGCGAACCGACAAAGGAGCTGGGTCGCGGTTGCGTTTGTCCCGGTTGCTGCTGAGACGTCTGTTGTTGCTGTTGCTGATACTGCCTCCTGTACGCCTCGGCCATCGAATCCTGCGCCACACCACCAGAAGCGTCCAGCGCGATACCCATGTTCTGCGGTCCGAGATTTCCTTGGGGGACAGTCGGACTTGGCGACGGCGATCGGAAAGCGGGATGTTGGGGACTGGGCGATCGTCCACCGCCTGCCCCGATCCCAACGAAACCAGCTCGTGGGGTAGGGGAGGGAGGACCAGGCTGCGCGGACTGCGGGGGAGCGATGTTGAGCGAGCTGGCGCGGGATCGGCCGGATCTGATGGACCCTGCTCTACTCCTGCTTCGTTCGCCTGGGAAGGCTTGGTGATACTGACTCAGAACCTCGTCGGCGATATGAGTGGCCGGCTGCGTTGGGGGTTGCATCATCGCAGGGCTAGGTGCGCGGGCACCGGGAGCAGGCGACCCAGAACGGGAAGATGGGTGAGCGCCAACCACGTCCGATGCAAAGGCGGAGTAGTTGGTGCTCTGGCGATTGGATTGCCGCTGGAATTCGTCCATCGACCTTGCGAGGGCGGCGGCGGTGTGGCCGCTCGCAGGAGGGGAGAGACCCATGTCGATACTCGACCTGGACTGAGCGGGTGGAACGCCTTGGGCCTGTTGGAACGATGCGCGGTTCGAGCCCGGTGCAGGAGAGGCGGGTTTGCCGACGATTGGACTCCGGGCTGATCCCGCCGTCGAGTAAACAGACTCTGGACGACGATGAGAGGGGTTTCGCCGCACGGAGGCTGGAGGGGGAGGTTCGCGACGAAGATCCGCAAGAGCCTTCGCCATGGGATCTTCCTCGTCGACGGCCTGGGGCGTCGGGGGTCCCTGACGCGATGGGACACGAGGTTCGGGCATCGGAATGGAAGGCGGGACAGGAGGGGGCGGCATCGAGCTCTGCCGCTTGGGGAGAGCTGTGGCGGTGGACGGCGGAGACGACGCCACGCCGGGCAACGCCACGCCGCCGAAAGGAGGCTTGACGTCCTTCTCGATCCCCTTCTCCTCGGGTTCCGCGACAGGGGCAATGGGTTCCGGTTCGTCCTTCAGAGACAATCCCTGCATACCTGACGCCCAACCGTTCGTGGCGGGCGGTGCGTCGCCGTTACGCTGGGTGGCTTCGGGCTCGACAGGAGGGATCTCGAGCTCGGGAGCAGCGGATCGCTGAGAGAGAGAAACCGCGGACATGGGCGGCTTGGCTGATAGGCGGTGGAAGGAGGCGGGGTGGGAAGTGGGCGCCGAGGGGTATTCGCCGGCCGAGTAGTTGATGAACTTGGGGGGTCTGGACGGGCTCAGTAAAAGCTGAGAGCTGGAGGCCATTGACCTACCAGGAATGGCGTCGCCTGTGCCCCAGCCGCGAACGAAAGCAACCATGTCGTTGATAGGCTCAAACTGCTCGAGCTTCTCCCGAATGCGCTCGCAGGACTGTAAGGATCAGCACCGGCGTCACATCCCTGGCAAGAAGATCCGACTCCGAAGAGTCGGTACGCCGACTCACGCTATCATCCTCAACGCACACCTGGGACACCGCGTTCGCATACGCCCAAACGATATCCTTGACCAAAGCCAGGCGGTCCTCTTCGAGATCCTGCACATGCTGTTTCCCGATCAACAACATTCCTCGTCGACTGCTCCCGGCGGTCATGAAAGCCAGCTGAACTGCCGGTCAACTCACGTCGCAGAACCCCTTCCACTCCATCTCCCATTTTTGCGATGTCTCCTGATAGATCCCTACGAACTGCCTGAACTCCTGCTCGTTCTGCCCGATCGTCTGGCGGACTTTTTGGAGCTTCATCTGGAGCTTCTCGGCTTCTTTGCCCTGCGTAAGCGCCTGGTTTGCGGTGTATGAGTTGAGCTTGAGACAGTCGGATTCGTATCGCTCCTTTGCCTGCGGTGCAACAAGTCAGACCGCCAGATCCTCTTTGCACAAATCGCGCCGTTCTCACCTTGGCGACGTGACCCTCCTGCAACCCTTTATTCCGATAACTCTTCTCCACACTCGCCTGCAACCCCTTCTTCAAATTACTCAACCTCGCGCTAAACTCGGTTGTCGGCGCCTCGACGCTCGTGCGCAGCTCGTTGCTCAGCGAGAGGTGGTATGAAGCCTGCTGAGCGGTCTCGGTCAGGACGTTCTCGAGAGAGGACTTGAGGTCGCCGATCTCGTCTTTCCCCAGAGAAGTCTTGGCGAGTTTGGAGAGACGTTTGGCGTAATCTTCCTCGATTGCGGCTCTGTTGGTGGTCAGCGGATTAACTATGAAATAACATTGTCAAGTCTTTCGAGGGGTCGGTTTCGTGAGAAGTGCTCGAGACGATTCCCACACCAGACGATGATGGGCGCATCCGCGCATCTCCGAGCCGGCCCCAACACCTCGCAACGCCATAGCCCGTCTGCAAAGATGATGTACGGAACCAAGGAGACGCCCAAACTCACCTCTCCTTCCAGAAAGTCCGGAGTTCATCCACCGTCCTGCCAGCCCCCCGGAGCCTCGCCATGACGACATCGTAACCCCTCTCATTCTGTCCCCAAAACGCATTGCAGAAATCCAGTTTCGGATCGTGTATCTCCTCTTCCCCCAGGGGCAAGCCGTTCCCGTTCACGCCGTTATAGAACTGCGAGAGAGAGGTGGTCGATTGCGAGCGCTGTGGCTCGGGCTGGAGTGCCGAGGCCATGCTCGTGTGCGAGAGTGGGGAGTGGGGAGTGGTTGTGCCAAGTTCTGTTGAGTGATGCGATTCTTTACTTCGTGATGCTGTAACGATGGAGTAAGTCGTGCTTCTCGTGGCGTCGTTGATCGTCAATAGTGGAAGAAAATGGATGGATGGATGGGAAGAAGATGGGATGACAGTTGATGTTGAAAGATGAATTCTAGGGTGATCGCTTGCCTCGTTGTTGACGGTGACGTTGAGAGAGGCTAGCCCTTGCACAGCCGGCATTCCACACCACACCTGAATCTACAATTACGTAACTCCAGACAAGTTGGGAACGCCCAGACATAGAACCAATCAGACAATCCTTGCGTTGCATCGGGACTTCATATAAGCAGCAGAGGCTTGTAGCAGAGGCCAAGACACTCACGTCTGGATGACCAGACCGGGTCGAACCAACTCGGCATCGTTGCTCCCTGGCTGAACACCCTCAGACTCGTCCCTCCGTCCCTGCCACAACTTCGCCGCGTGGAACCAAGCCCCCCCGCCATTGAGCTTCCAGCAGCCCTCACTCCGGCTCTCGCTTTTGCACCTGTCACGGCGCAATTGACGCCACTCGTTAGGCCCGTATCGAGATTTGACGAGCTCGGCTTTGTTCTCTGCTCGCAACGACGATCCGAGGGCGGGGAAGGTCGCTGGATTGGGCCTAGACGCCGCGGAGCTGAGGATTGGGGAGCGTGCTTCCGTGTCGAGGTAATGCGCCACATCTTGTCCCTCCTCCAAGGACGACGAATGGTTCGCGAGGCGCATGTCGAGCGTGATTGAGCCCCTGTGAGATAAGCCAGACCGGTTGGAGATTGTGCGATTGGCGGGACGAAGTGGCAGGGAGTACTCTTTCCACTCGGCATCTCGCTCTTCGCTGGCACTGCGTTGTCCGGCACTCGTTTCGCTCGATCCCTCCGGCTCATCGCCCTTATCACACAGGAATGTCGTATGGAGATTCAAGTCGATGACAGATTGAAGGTTCTCAAAAGTTTTGACGAACGAAGGCAAGTCGTCGTGGCGGCTATGTACGACTCGTCAGCAGACCCGCGTAGTGCCTGTGTGACATGCCTTGTGGGGATGCACTCACATTGGAAGCTCCACGTCGAACTCGTACACATCCCCATATTCGTCGCCGTTCTCTTCAAAGTCATACCTCGCTTGGTGGTCGCCGAGCCGCCATCTCCCGCCTCTGCCAGACGTGTATGAGACTCCCCCAACCCCGAGCTCCCTGTGAGCTTCCTTCAGATCCCGCTGCTCCTCCAGCTCTCGTTGTCCGGTCATCATGAGCATTCGCCCCGGAGTCAGATGGCGACGGGAACGCTTCGAGAAGCGGAGCACATCACGATCACCGGATGTCAGGGCAGCGTATTCCTCGGCACTGGAGACGAAGCGGTACGCCCAGGTGACGTTGCGTGCGAGGGTATGAGTGAGATCGAGGTAGGCAGGGTATTCCGACCCATTGCCAGTGCGGGTAAGTTCGATGTGCAGGGAGATGTTCTTGCCTATGACAGATGAGCTAGGCACCCTTCTTTCCCCCAAGGCGCTGCACTGCTGCACAGCGATTGAGCGTTTGCTCACCTTGTACCGGGTGGGGAGTGTCAGACGTGACCTCGAGCGAGAAGTTCGCGAGGTTACCAGCATCCTACAACGGTCTCAGCAGACCGTACATTGGTAGCCGGGATTTTGACTCACGCATTTAGGCGCTCTGGGACCATACATTCCTCGTCCCATATCCTTGTCCAGCTGCTCCTCGTCGAGCCGCGGCGAGTCCAACTCGGTCGAGCGAGGCCACTCCTTTGCGCAGAGCTCGCAAGTTCGCCACGAGGGCGTGACGGGGGTTGGATGCGGCAAGAAGCCTGCCCGACCTGCTGGTATGTCTATGGTCGTTCCGTTCTTCAGGTGTATCAGGTGGTAGTAATCGAACATCGTCTCGGTGTTTAGCATCTGTTAGCCATTAGCGCGCGGTCGACTCCGGCTGGTATGAATCGCTTTTGGTTCACGACTTGCCTGCTCGTCGCGACCCTGGACTGTACCGCCTAGTACCATGCTCTCCATCGGTGGGAACTGCATTGATCAGCAGGAGCCCGATATGGCTCACGGCTGATGTAACGCACATTGGTCAGAGGCACGTGCACGTAGAACGGCGCGATAACGTCGAGTTCTGCATCCCCTGCTCGATCAGTACGAGTACTGTACCTGTACGTTCACTCGTGCAGTATGTCCGTTGATGACCTACCAGATCCCTGAATCGGGAGCTCTTGCTTGATGTCAAACACAACACGTTCGTCGCCGTGTACCTCCCACAGGCTTTTGTCCCGGATGGCAGCGTCTACAGACATCAGTCCCACTAGCACGAAGCCGAACAATGACGCTCCACTTGCGGCTGCGACTGACTGTACTTTTCCATTGCCTCTTTGTATGACCCATCGTTGCTGTCAAACCAGGTGTTTTGGGGCAGATAGATGTCATTCCAATCCGGCGTGGGATGACTCGAAGCGTTGAACAGTGGCCTGATGGGCTTGGCGGGAAAGTCTCCCACGTTCGACGCTCTACCACGTCCTCGTCAGCTTCACCACATCGTGAAGAATCGGAAAGTGACAACTGCTCACCGGAGCTTGATGATTGCGCGTTCTTTGAAGCGCAGGCCTACTTCCCAACGATCAACCTCGTTGCAGGCTGTACCGTTGGCCGCGAGACGGGCTTCGGCGGGGGTAGATAACCCAGGACTGAGGTCGGGCGCCCGGGTCCATGCCCGGAGGTCGCAAGCCCATTCCTCTGGCGCTGCGGCCACACGTCCACCTCCCAGCAGCAAGATCGAGCCGAGGGTGAGGAGAGATGCAGTGCGCCGCATCGCTGCGGACAGACACACCAGGACTGAGGTAGTTGACAAGATGGGGAACTCGAGGTGACTCGAGATGAGATGGTGGGGTGGGTGGCGAGCTCACTCCTCTGTCCGGCTTTGTCCGGGTTCCTTGTTCCTGTTCTTGGCACTGGCGCTCTGGGAAATTTGATCCCGTCTGCTCTGTCGGCGACCTCCGCCTTCGGCTACCGCTACCACCGGCGCCCCGAAATGAATTGAAACGAATCGAAATGTTGGTCTGTTTCCCCCAACCTTTCGACTCGGGCGACGTCGACAAGCAACTGGGTGGTCTTGAGCCAGGCAGGTCACTTGTGCGGGGTGCAACGCGGCGACATCATCTTGAAAGATCTCTCAGACCGTGCGAACACAGCCATCCTGGCTTTCGGGCAGCTTGCGACCGTACCATGCCACTGCTCTTCCCCAACCTCCGCATCACACAGGTGTTTGGCGGTGCGTTCGACTCGATACCCGGTCAACTGACCTTCCACCCACCTATATGGCTCGCGGTCTGACATCTGTAGCCAACACCGATGTCGGCAAGACCCTTCTGACCACAGCGCTCCTCCGGGCGAGCGCTTCGCAGTACGCCTCTAATCGAGGCGACGCGACAGCCAAGTCTGGCAAGGGCAAAAGAGTGTTCTACCTCAAGCCGGTCAGCACGGGCTCTGATGACGAAGCGGACGTGAAGTGGGTACCGCTACTTGTGGAAGACTCTCCCCATGTCGTACACCTGCCTGACTTCGTAGCTATGTCTTGAGAAATACGAGACCTTACGCGGGGAGTATCGCGACGCACAACTTGTTCCAATATCGAGAGCCGATGTCGCCGCATCTGGCGGCCAAGCTGGCTCCGGACTTGGTGAGCGGATTCATTCCAGCCCTGAATGAAGATGATCAGGTACTCATTGCCCCGTCCTCCCGTAGCCATTCCCGAAGAGCAATGATGAGCTTGTTCGTGGTGTCGAGGGTTACACTCGGCAGTGCCTCGAGGAGCTGGGAGGCCAGAGGGGCACGCTCTATGTAGAGACAGCGGGAGGTGAGTGACGTCCCGTTCCGCCTTGGGTATCTGCAACTCTTCTAACCTCGACCAGGTGTTCACTCTCCCGCCCTCCATCCGCCGCACACTCAAGCAACCTCCCTCCGACCGCTCCTACTACCCTCCATCCTCATCGCCTCCCCGCATCTCGGCGGAATCTCCACCACCCTCTCATCCTACGAGTCCCTCCTCATGCGAGGCTACTCCATATCGGCAGTACTGTGCATCCATCATCCATACTACCGGAACGACGATTTCCTCGCGCCCTATTTCGCGGAGCGCGGGATCCGATTTTATTCCATCACACCCCCACCAGAGAAATACGGGACGGTACAGGAGGACGGAACGAGGTTGGGCGAATGGTACGCAGAAGTGGAAATGATGGGTGAGGCGGGACAGGACGGAGGAGGAGTGAGGGACGTTGCGAGATGGTTGGATGAAGAACACGATATGAGGGTGGAGGAGTTGAACGGGATGCCGAAACGGACATTGGACAGCGTTTGGTGGCCATTCACCCAGCATGGTCTGGTGAGTGATTTCTTCCACGAACATGCATCCAAGAACATGTATCCGACATCTGGAACTACACACCGTCCGTCCATGGCGCTGCGCTCACCGCACCAGATCAACAAGAAAGAGGACGTCATGGTGATCGACTCGGCGCATGGCGATCGCTTCGACGCGTACTATACCAAGCCGCAACCGCAGTCACTGTCGTCTTCGTCCTCCGCTTCTACAGATCAGTCCAGCCTCTTGAACTCATATTTCGACGGCTCGGCTAGTTGGTTCACGTACGTTTGCATCTCTTCGGCCTGAACATACAATTGACCGATTGCCATAGCCAATCCCACGGCCACGGCTCCGACCCTCTTACCCTCGCCGCAGCCAACGCAGCGGGTCGATACGGCCACGTGCTCTTCCCCTCTGGGACTCACGCGCCTGCATTGAACCTCGCTGAAAAGCTGATCTCGACGGTTGGGAAGGGCTGGGCAAGTCGGGTGTTCTTCAGCGATAATGGGAGCACGGGAATGGAGGTGGCGCTGAAGATGGGACTGAGGGCTAGTGGGAGGAGGTATGGGTGGGAAGGGGAGATTGGAGGGGATGTGGGCGTGATTGGTCTAAGAGGGGGATACCATGGGGATACGGTGAGTGTCACGCAAAGTGCGACTTGCCTCAACACTGATATGGAGTAGATCGGGGCGATGGATGCATCGGAAGCTTCCACATACAACACGGCTGTAGATTGGTGAGCCTCCTCATGTCCCCGGGGGAGCAAGGTCTCAAAGACCCAAGCTGAACGCGGAACAGGTATAGAGGACGCGGACACTGGTTCTCGCCTCCGTCAGTGCAGTTCATCAACGGCGTTCCCTCCGTCTCGACCACTCCTCCCGACTCTTGGCCGTCCCTTCCGTCCCTGCTGTCAGAAACCTCCACTTCAGCAGAACACGGCTGGACCGTCCCCTTCGCCTCGCTCGAGGACATCTACGACCTCTCTACCCGACTTTCCTCCTCCCTGGCGACATACTACCGAGGACATATCCGATCGACTCTCTCCCGTCTGACATTGGAGGAGGGTCGACAATTCGGGGCGCTGGTCATGGAGCCGACGTGCCTCGGAGCCGGAGGCATGGTGTTTGTTGATCCGCTGTTCCAGGCTTGTTTGGTTGAGGTCTGCAGAGCGAGTGGTGATCTGTTTGGGAAGGAGAGGTGGGCGGGAGGGACATATGAAGAAGAGCTGGCGGGGCTCAAGTCCCGGAAGGGCGAAGACTGGAGAGGACTGCCGGTGATCTATGACGAAGGTGAGACGGCGGTTCTGATGTGATATCCGTTCCTACCCCGTCACACACCGATATAGCAACAGCGGGTTCTTTGACAGCCAGCCCCACCTCTCCCTGTAACTCCTTGTAGCTGATACGCTCAGTGTTCTCCGGCTTGTATCGCTTCGGGTACAACTCCGCCTCGACGGTCCTCTCCCAAACCCCCGACATCGCCGCCTACGCCAAGATCCTTACCGGCGGTCTCCTCCCTCTTTCCACCACCCTCGCCTCTACCTCGATCTTCGACGCCTTTCTCTCGGATCGCAAAGTCGACGCACTGCTGCACGGACACAGCTATACCGCTAATCCCGTGGGGTGCGCCGTCGCGCTCAAAGCGGCGGAGATGATTGAGCGGCACGAGCAGCAAGGCGGTTGGGATACCGAGAAAGCCATGTGGGGTGTCCGAGGGACTCGGGGTGATGAAGATAGGGTGGGAGTGGTGAGGGGTGAGGAAGAGGGGAGATGGAGTTTCTGGAACAGGGAGTTTGTCAAGGATGTCAGCACCATCCGGGGAGTGAAAGGGTCGATGGCGATGGGGACGGTGTTGGCAGTGGAACTTGAGGATGCCGAGGGAGGTGAGTTCAGCGGCACCTGGCCCCGCACCGCAACACAACGCAGACCAGTAGTCCTGCACACCGCGTTTGCGCCTATCAGGAGTGCGGCTTCGCTTTGTCAGACAGATACGCAATGGGAGCAACTACTGACAACGGGTAAAGGCTACTCGTCCCACACGGCCCTCAACTTTCTCACGAAACTACGACAAGAACCCATCGGTCCGGTCTCACAGTCGGACCAATTCCAACCCTTCCAGATCCACTCGAGACCACTCGGGAACGTTGTCTACGTGATCACGAATCTGTGGACGAAGCCCGAGGTGATGCGCGCGATGGAGGGGGCGATCACGAAGCATCTGCACGCTATCCAGGGATGAGGTCGGCTCGACCGGGCGAGTCACGACGATTTGTGTGTCGTCTCTCGCAAGTCGATCAGCTTCAGTGGGTGTCAGGGATGTTCCTGTCCACGCGTAGGAGTATAGCGTAAGAAGTGAAAAGCCGGCGTCAAGTCATGCGTGCATGGGAATAGGTATGCAGGGTATCAGCGAACAGTTACTCGTACGATCACGTAGCCAATGAGTATGTCACTTCGTCATGCGCCGCACGACCTCGTCCACTTCTCTCTGAGCGATACCGTTTGGCGCAGACCGTCTCAGCTCCCTGCAAAAGATCGCACATCAGCGATCCGACGCGATCCAACAGCATCCGCAATAAAACGTGAGACTGGTCGACCACTCACTCTAGTTTTTGCCGATCGCCGCGTTCCTTGGCCGCTTCGGCTGCTTTGCCCCAGTCTCCACAACGGACATACAGATCCGCGCGCGTCTTGGGATCACAGCGAGCGACAAACGCGGCGGCATGACTCGGCTGTGGTGGATCAAGCGATAGCAAGTGGGTCTAAACGAATCGCCATCAGTCCCAATCTGCACTTTCGCCATGCAAAATAGGAAATAGGATGTATCACGACGTGTAGACGTCAACTCACCACGAAAGGCTCGTAGCCTATCGGACTCTTTTTGCTCTTTGCAAACGCCTCGAGTCCCTCCCAATCGCGGACATGCGCCAAAGCCCGGATCTTGAGCCACCACCACCTCTTATCCCCTACTTTCCAATCGCTCCGGACCCTCTCCGCGCGCTTCCCAAACCCGGACGTTAGGAGGACGAAGATGAAGTCGTTGACGGACAGTCCGACAAACGAGAATTTGTGGTCGAGCTCGCGCTCGTAGGCTAGCTGTAAAGTGAGAAGGCGGTGGGCGTCGTCGGCCATCTGGTGGGAAGTCAGTACGACAATAGGGGTGGCACGGTTTCGAACATCGCGGAAGTACACCAGGATGCCAGAACCACCCACCTTCGCTTCAAAGGCGCGGTCCTTGTGCTCGCCAAAGAACTTGGCGGCAGTCTTGAGACGCTCAACACGCAGTTCAGGATCCTAGGACGTCAGCTCCCAACTGCCCATCGATATCACCGAGAGTGACACGCCGCAAGGAGTGTTCAGCTCACAGGGGTTTCTCCTGCCTCTTGCATTTCCAAACAGGCGTTCTCCGTCCTCCGATCATCCTGGTAGTAAAAGTCTCGCAGAAGCTGTCGATCCCCCTCCCGGGCATAGACCTGCAGCAGCCGGACCGCGGGGCTCAAGTTGGGCGACGCCGAGTCGTCGAGGATGTGGAAGAAGTCTCCTGGAGATAGAGTCGCGCGGAGGTGCAGAAGCACATTGTACACTACGAAGCATGAGCTAATGCCGGGATGCAAGCTCGAAGCCCGGCGAGAACGCACCCAGGTCGGTATCGCCAGAATCGATGGCTTTGACCAGAGCGATCTTGTCCTCCTTCATCTGGAGGAGCAGTGGGACCTGCTCCGCCGCCCTGCCCTCGTGATCGAGCAGCTGTAAATACTGATCAGAATCATATCTATGAGGGTCTGGCGGCGAAGAGAAGTTACTCACCATGGTCGCCAATCTCGACCTGCCCGCTTCCCAAGCCTTCTTGGCGATATCCGCATAACTCACTCCCTTCTCCCCCTCCTTCTCAAACTTGCCCACGATCGCTCGGCAAATGACCTCGTCGTCGTCCCCCTCGCCATCTCCTCGAGATATCTTGGCCGTCGCCCAGTGCTTGAGGACGGAATCAGGGCGTAGGCCGAGATGCTGCGAGACCCGGAGGGCCAGGAGGTGGAGGTTGCGCGAGAGGAGGTGGTTGATCAGCGCTGAAGGAGACGTGGCGGTGTATCTAGGCCATCGTGAGTGCCAGCGAAAGCGGATAAGGACGCGGACAAGGACGAAGACAAGGATTCGTGGAAAAGGGGTCACGCATCACGCACTGTTCGTAGGTTATCGGAATCCCGATCTCGTAGTACCGCACCGCATTGAGCACTTTGAGTGTTTGTGCCATGCCCACAAAATCACTCGGGTTGTACAGGTCCATGAAAGCCCTGCCGAACTGCGCGGCCTACCGCGGCGTCAGTCTCTTTCGTCCCATTTCTTCGTCTCTCGACCAAGGCTTCTCTTGGCCAAGGCGAGTGAATGCAGAATCCTGAGCCTCGCTGCAACTCACCTTCAACAACCTTCGCTGCCAGGTCACCTCCGTTTCCCTCCCCGCAGCCTGGATACACGTGTCCACGGCATTTGCCAACTCGGGCCGGATACTGCGGATACTCTCGTCGGCCTTGGGGGACTTTCGATCGAAGTGGTCGAGCGCATCATAGAGGATCGCGGCGGGGTGCGTAGATCCGGGTGAGAAGACAGCGAGAGTCGGATCTGGAACGGCGAGAAGGGGAATTAGTTCTGATTGATATCGTCAAAGCGGGCAGTGGGGAGGGTGACGTACCGGGTACTTTTTGCAAGAAGTCGCACGACGTGGAAGAGATGATTCTCAGACCGTCTAGCTCGCCTATGAGATGCACAGCAGGAGAGTAGTCGTATCTGAGACACAGACAGTGGTCAGCTTTTATTCACCCACAACCCAACCGCTGGTCATAGGGCACGATCACACACTTGAGGTATTCCCCTGACGGTCCAACGACCACCACACGGCCGCCCCAAGCCAAGACCACGGCGTTATCACCGCACCATTCTGCCTTCTCCGGTACGCCTCCTCCCTCGCCGTTTGCGTTCTCACCAAAGCTCGAGATGTCCACCTCTGAGAAGTTCCGGGCGAAGTCGGCGGAAACGACCCATAGAAGGCCGGTGGCTGTGATAAGCGCGAGGAAGCGACCGTTCGGGGAGAGCAGGATGTGGCTGAACGGTCCGCGAGAAATACGCTGGCTACATCAGCCATACGTCACGAGATTACGGGGAAATAGTGGATGAACGGACCTGGTCGATATGTTCAAGTGCGTCTAGCGTCACGATGGTCGTGCCGGGGGAGAAGAGGAGCTCGACGTGTCCGCTCGTGGACTGATCAGGGGGGATGATCGCCCAAGCGTGAGGCGGCTCCTTGAGCTCTGCATCGAATCAGCCGAATCGCCACACCTCTCTCCTGTCCGGAACGGTCAGAGCCGCACTCACCACTCGGAGCCAGCGCGCTGACCCGACCTCCTCTCCACCCTCTGACCTCCAAGAATTGCAGTCCACCCGTGAGGACGACAAATCCATCGTCATACGCCTTTGCCGAGACGATGCCCATCTCGGCCACCTCTGCGCCGAGAGTGTACTGCGTGTACTGGGACGGGTTGGAGAGGTCGTATAGGCGATATGTGCCCTCGTCCGAGAGCACCATCAGGTGGGAACCTGTGAAGTGGATCAAGATTGGCGGGGAGAGCTCCCACTGTATCGCTCAATCAGTATTGCGTAGCTCGTGAGACTCGAGGAAAGCTGCGAGACCTACTGCGCAGGTCGCTATGAGGATTCCGGAAGAAGTGTAGACCTGGATCTTTGGTTTACCGGGGGAATGTTTCCCCAGGAGCATGACCTTTCGTTCGTCCCTCATGAGTGCTACCAGCCGGGTCAGCTTAGCTCATTGACTCCAGTTTTGGTACTCTGCAATGATCCTACTATCCGTAGCGCATCGTCGAGGGTCATCTCATCAACGCACCTATAGGTCCGCCGTGCTTCGCGCCCGCGATCAGATAGTCTGACAGATCTGGGATCCTCCATGACATGGCGTACACCTCGTCCTTGCGGTAAAAGACATTCTGGATCGTGTCCCACCTTCAAGCAAGTCAGGACGTACACACGGGTCAGGACTCGGGGGTCAGACACGACGTGGAGACATACGATGCTGTCGGTGAGAGGTCGAGAGCCATGCTTGCGTGCCGTCACCTCGAGTCGGGACGTGTGTGCCAAGACGGCTTGAGAGATGCACAAGTGAGGATGTATCACAGTCATAGCCATAGCCATTGGCGTCGCGTTGTATGGTGACGCATTGGCCGAGTACGGAGTATTGGCCAATCTCCGTGCCGGTCGGTCGGGTTGTTGCTCTCACTGCCGACTACACCATAACCGGCCGCATTGTCTCTCGGAAACATGCATCCCCTCACCTGTCCTTCGACTCTAACCACCCTGCGACACGGCTCTGCGGATAGCGGGTGACTGTCCCGGCCACCTCCTCTCGCACACCCTCTCGATCTCATTGCTCAAGACCCGTTTCGCTGGCTCGCCAACCCCTCCCAGAGCGCTTCAATGGTTCGCCACCCTCCATACACCCTTTGAACCCCGGCCGGTCTCGTGCCGCACCGACCAACTCTTTCCACGATAGGCGACGAACGACAAATCCCGCCGAACCGACCTCCTACAGACACGACACTCCACGATGTGGTCGGTACCGAGTTTCCTCAGCTGGCCATTCTCGCTGCCCTCTCTGCCGTCGATTTCCCTGCCGGCGAACATCCAACGGAGGTTTCTGTCCTACGTCCTCCAGAGGACTCTGGGGCGATATGTCCGCGCTGGAGGGCTCGATGTGGAGAGGATTCAGGCGCAGATCAGCGAGGGATGGGTGGAGATTGAAGGTCTGGAAGTGAACACCGAGGTGAGCGGGATACATACATCTATGGGTCGTCCCTTGGCTGCCCAAACCATTGATCGGTCTCTGATGATTCCGAGCTAACGCCGACACCGACGCTGATGGTTTTAATAGGAGATCAACTCCCTTATCCCCGGCTCTGTGCCATTGACACTCACCTCGGGCGCACTAGCCAAAGTCACCGCGCGTGTACCTTTCCCCAATCTCCTGTCGGACCCTCTCTCCCTCACGCTCGAGACCTTGACTCTCGACTTTACCCTCTCTCCATTGTCAACCAAAGGCAAATCCCCCGACTCTCGATCGCGCACATCGTCCGCCCCGCTGCTGTCTCCAGGTGTCGACCTCGCCAGCTCTGTCACTTCTGCAGCTGACGATTTCCTGCACGAGGAGCTCGACGCGTACGAGGAAGCGGAACTCGATCGATCAATCCGGCAGTCCCTGGTCCTTTCCCAGACCGATCCTTTCAGCAACGATGACCTTCCTGGAGCGTTCCCTTTCCCATCGCAAAGTCAAAATCAGGGTGCCGGCCCGAATCCGAACTCGCCGCCGGCTTCGCATGCCGTGGAGAGCACCACGGTCCTGGCGGGGTTGGTCGAGCGAATACTCGCCAGACTCCAGTTCAAGGTCAAAGATATACGCATCCGTATCCGCTTTGACGACAAGTCGCACGGAGGCGTCTTCGAACTACGGATCGCCGAGGTTCGATATGCCGATGAAAGCGAATCGAGCGAATATCCTACTCTGCGACAGACTATTCGCGCGGTCCGGATATCCTCGGTGTCGATATACATGCTCGACCTCCCTTCGCCCTCCCCGACCAGCAGTCCCGCCCGACCACCATTCCACTCGACATCGAGTCGGTCGTCGTCCGTGTCGTCAACTACCACGTCGACGTCGACGTCATCGGTCTCAAGCAGTGATAGCAGCACAACGGACCCGCAGGCCGAGATGTACATGTCCCTGGCGGTGGCCGACTTGCGGCAGAGTGTCGCGGACACGGTGGCGTCGGGTGCCAGCGTGTATCAGAGTGCGATGAGCGAGCGGGTTATCGAGGAGGAACCGGAAGGGCGGGACGGTTCATCGGCAAGCGATAACAGGTCGAACAGCACTGGAAGCCCTCGGACAAGCGTCCGCGGGCGGAGTCGAAGTCGCTCAGCCACGCCCACTGGGCACCCACGACCGCCCAGCGAGGTGCTCCTCCTGACTTTCGGCTCAGAGGATATCGTCATGCGCCTCAAGACGACTCGACCCTCAGGACCGTATGCTGCGGCGCCACAATCACCACCGACTGACTCGCACCCCTCACAATCTCCTTCGCGGAGCACATTTCCCGCCAACACGGGAAGTCAGCTCCCCGCACTCGACATCGAGTTGTCGATGGGCACTATTGCTGCGCTTATTTGTCCCGATCAAACGGCCACCATTTTTTGCGCTCTACAGGCCGCGACTAGACCTCCCTCCGAGACCAGCCCGGGTTCTCCTACACCCGACTCCGCTGGGTCCAACGTGCAGCCTCGCCTTGATCCCAGGATACGCGTCAAAGCGATCGTCGTCGCTCTGGTATACGACATGCGCGCGACAGACTCCATCGGGTACGCGACAGCCGCTGCGCAATTTTGGGCGAAACCAGGCGCGACGTACATCCCCTTTGGGCACCTCAAGCTGCGCCTTGAGGGCCTGGATAGCGGCTACTCGTCCAAGGGCTATGTGCCACGTCCGAGCTCCACGAGTCGACCTAAATCCCACTCGATATCCACCTCCACCCGGAGGACATCGAATGCCGCCCACTTCGGACCACGTCCTCCGGTGATGACTCTGACCCTGTCGGAGATGTCGATCTTCGAGTACCTCGCCAGTGATCCGCCGTCTGAGGGAACGACGGACGACACCCCGCCGGGAGGAGCTTTTCCTGTGCTCATTTTCGACGCGAACCTTCCGAGGCAATACGATGTGGCCCCCGGCGCGCAATCGCCTCTTGGTCTGGGTCTGGGAGTGAGGTTGTCGTCTCCGTCCGCGCCTGCGTCCAAAATCGTCCCGCCGCCGACATTCCCGGAATTCGATACCGTGGACTGGAGGAATTCGGGCCTTCAGAAGAAGAGCGGAGTTGGTGACAAGGCATGGAAGGTCCGACCAAAGGGCAGAGGAGTGTTGAAAGGTGGAACACACTTTGCAGGAGAAGCGGAAGAAGGCCCGGTGATTTCAGTCCGCAAGGAATTGAATGCGACATCGCGTACGTTCGCAATCCTTGACCACATCACAGACCAAATCACAGAGCTGGACCTCGAGAGAGCTGACCGGGATCCAGCGGCAATCGTGCAGACGCAACCCGTCCACATTTTCATCGATCTATCCCTGGTGGAACGGCTTCTGCCAATGCTGCGCTCCATCGCGCCCGCCATCCGCCATCCGCCCGTTGAACGGGAGACGCCCCTCGGCCTGCGTCCGACGCTCCCAACCCCAGGAAGTGGCCTTCCGAGAGTCCAATCTAGCCACTACGTGATCGAGGACCTCGACGCGCAAGCTTCATCTTTATCCACCGTTCAGGCCGTCCAGGGGCCCTCCGAGATCTTGATTTTGCGATGTCCCGTCGTTCGATTGGATATCCGATGTCCCGCGCCTCCAAATCGGAGGTCCACGTGGGGTGATGGCGGACACTTGAGGTCGGGTATCGTGACGCTGGACATCCATGGTCTGGCTGCGAGGATTGGTCAGCCCCGCACTGCGGATCTCACCCAACCATTACCGACGAGACGGGCAAGCCATGTCGCGCCACCCAGTCATCAGGCGGCGGCGATGCAAGTAGAGTGGCAGAAGATGGTTTTCTTTTTCTGCCGCGTACCTGGTAGGTCATCTAGTCTACATTCAACGACGAACCCATGCTGACAATGTACCAGAGAAGCGGTCATCCGCGTTCCTGGTGGTTGGTCCGCTTGCACCGGAAGAAGGAGAGGAAGACATGTCACCACTCCTCCCCTTTGTGGAGATCAAGACCGTCGCGACCCCGACACAAAGCAAGATGCAGGTCCTCACTGCTAGGATCCCCTCTGTGCAAGCCAAGATCCTGCAGCCGACGATTGAGGGCCTGCAGTTCTTCGCGGACGACATTACGCATTGGCTCGACGGGGCGTTTGGTGATGGTTCCGCTCCGAAGCCGAGGGACGATCTTAAGATGATTGGCAGTCGGTTCTTCGGTTCCAAAGCGTCGTCGTCCGCCTCGAGCTCGGCAATCGATGATGACGAGGAGGACGACACGGCAGCCACTCGCCTCCGAGTATCTATCAGCGAATCGGATATCGCGTTGCATGTCCCCCGCGAAGATGGCGGGGAACGAGTCCTCTCCCTTCGTGCATCCGACGTCGATGCGAAGGTCGAGTCGAACGTCACCGGTCGACAAGAGACGGCGTTCAACCTCGTCGTCATGGATGCCGACTTCTTTGATCGATCCGACCCCGCCTCTCCTACCCGGATTTTAGGCCGCACGACTCCCCTCACTCTGACAGCACACAACTCGCCGGTAGTCTCCCTCAGATTCTCGTCTCTGACCGATATCGCAACTGGGACCAAAGAGACTGGGATCAAGCTCACTTCCACCTCCTGGACGTTCTTCCTTACGCAGGATCTTGCGTGGGTGCAGGAACTCAAAGCGTTTGCGAAGACTCCAGAAGGGGTGTTTGAGGACGTTGTGCCCTCGGAAGTCACGAGGATAGCG
The DNA here is from genome assembly GCA_003942215.1 of Saitozyma podzolica. Classification (NCBI taxonomy): domain Eukaryota; kingdom Fungi; phylum Basidiomycota; class Tremellomycetes; order Tremellales; family Trimorphomycetaceae; genus Saitozyma; species Saitozyma podzolica. The sequence goes on from RSCD01000001.1 coordinate 1,956,231, forward strand.
CTGAATCTGTACGACTGCTCTGTGCACATTGCGGCGCCAACCGTTGGAGGGGCGTTGGTCCTCGTTCTGGGCTCGATGGAAGTCCGCACGGACCTGGTCAGCGACGGGGAGGAGAACACGGTGGAGATGGGTCTGGCGGGCGGGTACGTGTTGGCGGTGGACGACAGGGCGGCTGTGGGCACCCCGCAGTCGGGATATCAGCTGTCGGTCGAGGCGTGGAGGGTGAGTACAACGACCGGGGCTCTCAGGGGACTCCAGAGATTCGTAAAGATCCGTCGGGTTCGCACAGTTCATTGCTGACCTGGGAAAGCGCGCGGGGTATGCTAGTCTCCTCGAGTTCGAGGCTTTCGACATGCAGGTGTTCCGAGACCTGAGTGGATCTCACGTGGTAGTGGTGAGTTGGCATCCGTCGTGCTGTCGAGCTGGAGCGACCCTGACCCATTGTTAGGTCGATATCTTGCAAGCGATGGGGAAGATCACGGCTTGTGCGGACTCGATGGCGACGCTGGGCGTCGTCGTTGGGGATATTGCCAAACTTGCACCAGCGAAACCGTGAGTGCACTTTGCTCTTCGAGACAAATGCAGTTCACACTTGATCGACTCGTCGAGTTCTGAGTCCCGAGTTGATGATCTGCTGCAGGCCCGCCGACGAGCCGGAAAGATCACCAGCGATGCTGGAACATTCGATCAACGTCTTCTCGTCCGTCGACGAAGAAGCGTTCAAGCGCATCCCAGACATTGTCTCTGGAGCAGACATGATTGAAGACGACTTGCCGACCAACCTCGACTACCTCGATGCGGCGACCAGACACTCGGCCGCTGCTCTGACGATGGACCGGTCGACGGGGGAGACACTCCGGACGTGGCAGACCGAAGGGGATCGGGGTGACTTGGATCGTTTCGCCGGGGAGGTGAATGGCGAGACGATCAAGATACTTTACAATCTCCCGTTCGAGGTGGAGGAGAATTACTGGGATACCCTCCCCGTCATCCGGAATGGTCTAGGAGATGAGTGAGTGGGACTGGATTGGTCGTTTGTGTATACATGTGGGAACTGATGCCTGCAGTACCAAGTTGGGCAAGTTGAGGGTCCGGGTGCACGATTGCAACATCGGGATTTTCCTCCATGATGGGTACGACTGGGCGCGGACGCGTAAAGCGATCGAGGACGAGATCAAGGCGGTGCGAAAACGACTCGAGAAGATCCGGCAACTCCTTGCGTCTGGACAAAAAGCCGACGAGAGCATCGAAAAGACGGGGACGAGCTCGGTGCTGTTCAACTCGGTGTACATCGGTCTGGACCAGTCGAGGGAGAATCTCGATTCCGCGGCGTTGATCGCAGCAATTGATGAGGAGCTGGAGGATCTCGGCGGGGCTGAAACTGCCAGTCAGAGTAGTTGGCAGTCCTTCCCGACCGCCCGAGGTGGTGCAGGCCCCGGCGCAGGATCTTCTCGACCCATCACCAAGACCCGTCTGAAAGGTCGACGACTCGCAAGATCAAAGAGACCCCAGATCGAGATTGCCCTCCGAGGCGTGCGGGCCGAGGTGGATGTGTTTGGGCCGGAGGATCAGGTCGCCTCGAGAGTGAATGCGAGGGTCAAGTCGCTCGAGATACTCGATCATATCAAGACATCCACGTGGAAGAAGTTCTTGACGGAGATGAAGGCGGATTCGAGGGGAAACATCCGCGAGACGGATGCGGATATGGTCAGGGTGGAGTTGGTAGCGGTCAGACCGTCGTTACCCAACACGGAAGAGGAGTATAGGCTCAAAGTGAGTGCGGGTCGGAAGGATACAGCAACACTGCGGGAGGGGGAGGAACTCCGCACGGGACATGACTGATCGACGTTCTCTTCCAGGCCAAGATGCTGCCCCTGCGGTTGCACGTCGACCAGGACGCGCTCGACTTCCTCAAGCGTTTCGGAAGTTTCCAGCCTCCAGCTCCAGCCCCCGGATCGTCTGCCCCATCTCAACCCGAACCTCAGGCCAGGACGGGTAGTAGCAAGGAACCTTTCTTCCGTGAGTCCACCCGTGATACATAACCTGGTTTGAGTGGATCGCTCATACGACGTTCATTTCCCAGAACACGTCGAGATCTACCCCGTCGAGATCAAGCTTGATTACAAGCCGAAGCGGGTCGATTTTGCGGCGTTGAGAGAAGGCAAGACGATCGAGTTGATGAATTTCTTCCATTTCGATGGAGCCGAGATGACGCTGCGGCACATCACCATGTCGGGTGTGAGTAGGGGCGAGCACCTTGCCCGTGACCTCATGTCGCGGGGGCGATGATTCGATAGGGCGCTTTTCGCTGCACAAGTTTGCTGATCAACCCAGGTCTCGGGCTGGTCTCGACTCTCCACCATGCTGCAAGACATTTGGACGCCCGACGTGAAGGCCAACCAACTTGCCGATGTGATCTCGGGCGTGTCCCCGATCCGATCCATGGTCAACGTAGGATCGGGCGTGGCGGACCTGATCCTCCTCCCTATCGAGCAGTATCGGAAGGATGGCCGCCTCGCACGAGGCGTTCAGCGGGGTACCAATTCCTTCGTCCGTTCGACCGCGATGGAGATGATGAAGCTCGGCGCGCGTCTCGCGACGGGTACCCAAGTGATCCTCGAACGGGCAGAAGGCGTCTTGGGAGGCGGAACCAAGTTTGCGGACGGGCTCGTGGCGGAGGTGGAACCCAGCTTGATGGAGAGGACCGAGATGGAACGCGGGCTCGACGGGGAAGAAGGCAGCGAGGATGAAGGTCTGGGAGAGCTGGTCAGTCGGTATGCCAACCAGCCGAGTGGGGCGGTCGAGGGCGTCCAAGAGGCGTACCGCAGCTTGTCGAAGAATATCAATTCCGCGGCGCAGACCATCTTGGCCGTCCCGATGGAGGTGTACGAGCGATCAGGAGGCGATGTGAGTGACAACCATTTTTATACACACTTTTTTTTCAACATTGCCCCTAGTGTCATGTGCTCCTCTGCTCCGACCAGAGGGTTTCATGCGTTTCCTCTCATGCTCACTCTCACTCTCATGCTCATGCTCGTGCCTGCGCTGACATCGCAGGGCCCGCTCAAGGCGGTCGTGAGAGCCGTGCCAATAGCCGTGCTCAAGCCGATGATCGGCGCGAGCGAGGCGGTTAGCAAGACGCTTCTCGGCGTGAGGAACAGCCTGGATCCGCAGGCCAGGAGGGAGCTGGGTGATAAGTACAAGTGATGCGGGCCGGGTCACGCCGGGGCACAGGGAGGTTGAGCGGTTGGACCGACGCGTCGGCAACACTGCATCTCGGGGCTGGGCTGGGCTGGGCTGGGCTGGCTCGCTCGATGCGTACGCCATGTCCGATGTATCTCCCGTCAGGAGCGGCTGCGGATGGCGTGAGGATATTTGTGGGTGTGGGTGGTGTGGGTGGTGTGGGTGGTGTGGGTGGTGTGGGTGGTGTGGGTGGTGTGGGTGGTGTGGGTGATGCAGAGGACGGAGGAGCGTGGCACAGTGTGGCACATCTTGTTGTATAGCTTACTTACCTCACGACCATCTCATGTGGAGATCTAGACGAGCGCGTAGACGCATGCATGAGGCGCGACGGCCGCGCGCAGTGTGCTGTGAAGAAGCAGCGTCGGCGTCGATCCGCTGTGCAAATAACAGCCGCCGGGGCGTCCCAAAGAAGCCCGCGTGGGGGGTCACATGAGGCATGAGGGGAATGATTCTTGCTTCTCCCCCCCTTTCGAAAGCACGACATTCGCTCGTATCTTGAGACGTTGACGTGCGAGTGCACTACACCACTCGTACGCAAGCCCCACGTCAAGGGATCGACAGAGGCGTCCGTCCCCGACTGCGTGCGGGGAAGACGAGACGGTGCCGGTGCCACAGTGAAGGAACTTCCGGCGATATACCCATCCGGCGGCATCGTTGTCTCGTCGTCGTTTCGCTTTCTCTCGTGCCGCGCCGCCGCGCCGCGCCGCGCGGTGGACTTTCAGGCTTAGGCGGCTTGGACTGTGGCGCGGCTTCAGCTTCAGGAAGTTCCAAGTACGCACGGTCGCAGTCGCACGGTCCTCGTCGAGTCATGTGAGAGATGCTCCGTGAACAATCTCCCTGACACGGGAGAATGGCGCCCTGAAGCTGAAGCTGAAGGGGTCGTCGACTCGTCGTGTTCCCATGGACACTCATGGAAAGTACTATTCCCCGGTCCTGTTCCCCAGATCCCCTAGACACAGCGCTCCTGTGTGTCGTGCAGCCTCTGGTTTGCCAGAACGCGGAGTGGTACTGGTGCAACGTCTGGTAAGCAGAACGAGGAGACGCGGAGTGTTATTCACCTGGCGATGATAACTCGCTAGATGCCACATGTTCAGTATTTGCTCGAGCCATTGCTCTGGCTCTCGAATAAAGCGTGCATGGCACCTCCCCCGCCGTCGACGCCCGTTCCCGTCGCGCGTGCCGTAGCTCCACGGAGCACCGCGACGGCGTGGACGGTGTGGGATGTTGGAATGTGTCCGCTGCGCCCGCTGCGGAAGCGGATTGGTTGCTGGGTGGTCGCTCGTTGTAATGGGTCGATTAGACTTGGTCTGCACTCAATACCCTGACTGGTAATCGTAATGGACGGGATTATAATGGTGGTGATGGTCTCGTTTGTCCCTTAAACGCTCCCCTGACGTTTCCTTAGCCGGCCCCCTCCCTTTCCGCCCCTGCCCCCTGCCCTGCCCCGTCCCTCTCCCTCTCCCCGTCCGCGTCCCCCCGTCCCCCCCCCTTCCTCCTTACCTCACCTGACCAACTCTACCTTACACTACTGCCATCCACCCATCCCATCCATCCCACCATCCCCCCCCCCCCTTACTCCCCCGAGCACCTACTCGCCGTGCGCGCGACACATCATCATCCCTCGTAGATCCTAAATCGCATCCATCCTTTCCTTCCATTCCGTTCCGTCTCCCGTCTCGCGACAAACATCCTCATCCCCGTCGCATCCCATCACATCACATCCCCGCTCACTCACAGTGCACAGAGCGCCAAGGCGGCATCCTCGGAACAACCCCCACGCCGACGTCAACGTTTGGCGAAAGCGACCTCGACCTCCCGTTGATATCGCATCATTACCCCTCCCCTTCCCCTCCAACCACCTCAATCTAACCCTCACTCCCCCTCCTTCACGCGTACATCCACGGGTACCGCGTAGCTGCCCCTCGGACAAAGAACGATCGGCACGGAACAGGTCAACACGGTGAGTCGTTACGCTCCGGCTCCACAGTACGATACGAGTACTCTATCCACCCATCCATCTCCCTCACTCGTGACACTCGTGACGCTCTGATGTTCCTGCTCCTGCGCGCGCGTTATGGTCGTCTCTCGACCCCGGTCTATCTCCTGGGCGGCTGCTGCGGCTGCGGACTCTCAAACCAACTCCAACTCCCTCTCCAATTCCACCCCTCATGCTTCGCCCGACCCCCACGTCGCTCCGGTCATGCGGGGTCTGTCGGAGCACGGAGCATACCCCCTGTTCTCGCCTTCCTTTTTCCCCATCTGTCCCATCTATTCCGACTCATCCGGGACCCTCCACCATCCTCTTACCGTGGTCTGCGGAGATTGGCTCTCTCCGCTCAAGCTCCGACCTCGTTCTCGAGTCTCCTTGTCCTCGAGTCTCCTCGTGGTTGAGTCTCCTTGGTGTCTGAGTCTCCTTGTGCTTGAGTCTCCTTGCTTCTGAGTGCACGCTCGCGCCGCCGCGTCACTCACTCCATTCGTGTCGCGGTCACGCGGACAGCGGGGACGGGGACGGGTTGGGCACGGCGGGTCGAAGGCCGAGCTCTCGCGCGATGTGTTGTGATGCTTGTCATCTCTGTCGTCGGAGTTGCTTTTTCTTGCCGCCTTCCAAACCACGCTCGAGATCCATCCTGATCCAATCGACGACTTGCGTCTCTTGAGAGAGTTCTTCGCGCTCCGCTCTCCCCGCTCCAAGCCCCGCGCCGCCTGGCGTCGCACTTGCCCCGGTCCTGTTTCGGCGGAGTTGCATCGTCGCGTCTTCGAAACACGCTCTTACTCTTCTGGCCTCCTATCATCCTTCCGATCCGCGAATCCCTCACAAATCACCGCGAACGAGAGAACGCCAGCTGACGCTGAATCCACCCTCGTCTATCCCCACTCTCGCCTTCTCGCACCCCACACCTCGACCTTACTTAAACCTCTGAACCCTGTCCCGATCCGGCCCCATCCCAACTCGACTCATCCCGACCCATCTCGTTCCGCCCCACCCGACTCATGGACATCTGGCACTCCTCCTCCATGTCGCCTCCGACCCGACACGTCCTCCGCCCGTCGTACGACGACGACTCGCCGCCCGACTTTGAACCGCCCTACCGCTCGGTCAACCGCCGCAACCCTCATCTCCACCATGCCTTCTCCGGCGTGAATCTGCCCGACCGACCATCCCACCATGCAGTTCACGACCGCGATCACGACTCGGACGACAACGACGATAGTGACCGTTCGAACAGCATGTCGGGCGTAGGACTCGTGAACGGCGTCAAGGTGTCGCGTGAGTGTCGCTCCCAGCTCGCTCAAGCGCACGAATCACGCTGGGCGCTCGAGAAGCCTGCGCGTCTTCCTCGAATACCTGAACCAGCGAGATGGGGAATACGTGCTGACGCGCTACCCGTAGCGGACGACCCTAACCGGGTGGTGACGGTGACTGCCTCGTCAGGCAAGACGGGCGCCGAGGTGCAGATCAGCTATACGAGCTGCAAGGTCGTTGGCAATGGAAGTTTCGGTGTCGTCTTTGCTGCCAAGATGTTGGGTGAGTCCGGCTGCTCCCGGCGCATTTTCCACAGGCTCAGACGCTGATCCCGAGCAGCGTCCAAGGATGAGAACGGGGAGGACGTGCCGGAGCAGGACATTGCCATCAAGAAGGTGTTGCAGGACAAGCGATTCAAGGTGAGTCTGACCCCGCTTCCTGCCGGCTGCAGGCGTCGGGCACTGACTCGGATAGAACCGAGAACTCCAGATCATGCGACTCGTGAGCCACCCCAACGTCGTCGACCTCAAGGCCTTCTTCTACTCGAACGGGGACAAGAAGGATGAGGTGTACCTCAACCTGGTGCTCGAGTTTGTGCCCGAGACGGTCTACCGCGCGTCGAGGCACTATTCGAAGCTCAAGCAGATGATGCCGATGCTCCAAGTCAAGCTGTACATGTACCAGGTGGGTGGAGAGCAAACGGCGACAACTGGCTGTATTTGACCGGTGAGCTGACAACGGCGCAGCTGCTCCGCTCCCTTGCCTACATTCACTCTGTCGGGATATGCCACCGAGACATCAAGCCCCAAAATCTCCTGCTCAACCCCGCGACTGGCGTGCTCAAGCTGTGCGACTTTGGCTCGGCCAAGATTCTCGTGGCTGGCGAGCCCAACGTCAGCTACATCTGCTCGAGATACTACCGTGCCCCGAGCTCATCTTTGGCGCGACAAACTACACCACCAACATCGGTGCGTGGCGGCAGCCCCTTTGCTCGGGTTTGCAGGGTGGTTGAGCTGACCCTTTCTCTCAGACATCTGGTCCACTGGCTGCGTCATGGCCGAGCTGATGCTCGGACAACCGCTCTTCCCGGGCGAGTCGGGCATCGACCAGCTGGTGGAGATTATCAAGGTGCTCGGTACCCCAACCAGGGAACAGATCAAGACGATGAACCCGAATGTGAGTGGCGACAAGCCACCTGGTGTTGGATGTGGGTGTTGTCGAGGCTGACAGCGTGGTGCAGTACATGGAGCACAAGTTCCCCCAGATCAAGCCTCACCCATTCACCAAGGTCTTCCGGCCCCGCACACCCGCCGACGCCATCTCGCTCATCAGCAACCTGCTCGAGTACACGCCTACCGCCCGACTGACTGCACCCGAGGCGCTCGTCCACGAGTTCTTCGACGAGTTGAGAACGGAAGGCGCGAGGCTGCCTAACGGCAAGGAGATGCCGTTGTTGTTTGACTTCACGAGGGAGGGTGAGTGGGAGTGTCTCGCACATGTCGCTTCGACGCTACGGCCCGTCAACGCAGGAATTCCCCAGGCGGCCCGCTGACGCGCCGCAGAGCTGTCGACCCGACCAGACCTCATCCGCCGACTGGTCCCGCCACATGCCGAGCCGACGCTGCGCGCCCAAGGCATCGACATCGATGGCTTTGTTCCGATCCCTCTCGAGCAACTCCGAATCAGTCTCGATGTGAGCGACTCGACTCTGGTCTTGGCCGGTGATTGTTCTCTTTGCGCTAACACTGCTGTACAGTAATTCAATGCTTCTTGTGTACAATTGAAACGCGGAATACCCTCTTCTTCAAACCACACCCCTCACTCTTCATCTTCATCTCGATTTCGGGACCAGACCCGAACCGTACCGACCTCGTTTTCTCGTTCCTCTCGTTTCTTTGCATCGATCGTCCTTTCCGGTCCCGGTTCTCGCTTCTTCGATACCCCCGCCCGTCGTCCTCATCGCCAGAAAACGTCCCGACGGCCAGCCCTGCACGGCGGATCACTGTCGTCCAGCTCGACTTTTCCCGGCTCTTCGCTCAGCTCTCCGAATCCTGCGTCCCCTTCTCTTCCGCTACCGTCACCGTCAAGAAGGCTGAGTGGAAGTTTCATGTGTGACATGGACCGGGCTCGGGCGGATAGACTTCGCGGGTCGAAGGACAGAGCGCAGGCTGGATCGAGTAGGACGAGAGAGGCAATTGTCGTGTCGTTTGGCGAATGAGCGGATGGTGTGGTCGTGTCTTTGATGGGCGTGACTGGCGTGGCGAACGCGAGATGGATGGGGCGGTCGGAATCAACGACGACGAATGACCTTTGGGTGCCGACGAACCTGTATGATGAATGAATGCATTGATTACAAGTGCGTGATGCGTGATACGTGACTCGAGAGCGCGGAAGGCGGAAGCGCTGCATTCGTGACATCGTGGGATGTTTGCGCAGCGCAAATGTGCGTGACCATGCGAGGTATCGAAGAGGCCAGCTGTACTAGTACGGCAGACACGGTCGACGCAGGTGGAGGCTGTGTTCGTCTCGCAAACACCTCAAACAAGCCTTTCCTGCTTCACTCCCTGCTCCCTACCCAGATCCTCTGCGAGCTTCCTTTGCGCAACATACTCCTGCGCGCGCATCTCGCGTTCCATCCTCCTCTCGTCCGCACTCTGCTTTTCGGAGATTTGGGGAGGTGGGGAGATCCTGCACACTTCGCAGTCTGGGTCGATGACTGGTGCGGGCTGGGAGATGGAGGGTGTGAACGGGGGGTGGGCGGATGAGGAGGAGGCGGAAGATGACGGCGTTGGACTGGACGGAGAGGATGATAATGGCGATGGTGAGTGACTTGAGGACGAGGATGAGGACGAGGAGGAAGATGGAGAGTGAGTCGATGGGAGGAGGGCCGAGGGGGTAAGTGCAGAGGCTAATCGCGCAGCCTTGTCTTTTATCCGAGCTTCATCACGTAGCACGCCCAGGTACATCGTCTGGGTCTGTCAGCTCATCTCGCCTTGGGTCCACCTCGGTAGCCCGCGAGCCCGCGGATTCGCACTCACGTCCGACTCGCGCTTCTGGAGGAAGTGCACGCCCCAGACCGTTGCTGTGGTGAGGACCACCGAGCTCGCGAGGAAGACCTTGGATGCGCGGGACATAGCGATGGCGAGGGCGCAGACGGGCGCAGGGGTGTTCCGAGCGATAGGTGAGTCCGATGTGGGTTGTCGGTTGCGTTTGTAGTGCAATGGAAGCAATGGGGCGTGTGATGGGTACGTCGGGAGAGTCTGGTAGTCGATGAGGGGTGCTGTGCGAGGTGAGAAGGGAACCAAGAAAGATGCAAGAGAAGACAACGAAAAGTCAGTATGGGCCGGTCGATGGATCGGGTTGGATCGGTGACAAGCAATGGAAGTGTCACGTGATTGTTGCCCCCCCCCCTCCCCCCACGTGTTTGTTTCACCGTCCCCCTCGTCCCCTGCGTCGCGTCGCAGAAGTCACACACCCATCCCATCCTTGGGATTGTATCTCTCCTTCTCATTCTCACACACCTCGTCGGCCGCTTTACACTACATTCCACGGCTCGTCACCACACTAGACACTAGAGGACCATACAGTCCTAGACACCCGGTTGATCGCGGCCAATACAGGACTTCCGGCGGTGAGGCGCTGTACAACGATCCCTCGATCGGCTTCTGCGCTTGGATCACTCTTCACTTTTGCGAGGACGACAGGAGTGACCACTGGCAACCATGTCCAACTCCAATAACATCAAGGTGGGTTATACCTCACACTCCTCCCCCTTGTCCCCTCTGTTCTCATCCGTCTGTCGCTCGCTCCGAGCTTGCAGCTGACTGTGCTATCGCCAGGTCGTGTGCCGGTGAGCTTGAGCTTCACTGACCAAGTGTTCTGTGACAAGCTGATGATGGGTGTCTCCGAACTACGTCTTCCACATACAACCTCCTGCACCCGCACGATCAACTCCCACCTTTCCGACTCTGGTCCCTGTTCCCTCGTCCCAATATGTACACTACACGTCGCTCTCGACCCTGCGCTGCCGGATCAGGTTCCGGCCCATGAACCGGATGGAAGTCGAGGCGCGCTCCGAGAAAAGCATACAAGTGGAGGACGACCTGACCGTGTTGCTTAACAACTCGACGAGTCTCGGTGAGCTATGTGTCACCTCGTTTCGCGGTTGCGCCCCATGCGCCTAACCGTGAATGTTGAAGAGAAAATAGCTGACGCCGAATCAAGCTGGACCGGAAAAAGATGGTGAGTCGTCGCCGCCTCGTTCAGACACCGTCGGTCTAGATGGCTGATGGCTAACTCCGATTAGGATTCACCTTTGATCGCGTATTCGACACCGATACGACCCAGCAGGCGATCTTTGACTGGGGTGTCAAAGGGATCGTCGGAGGTGAGTCGATACGACACTCCGAATACCATGATCCCTGCAATTCGCGAGGTGACACGGTCTAGATGTCATGCAGGGCTTCAACGGGACTTTGTTTTGTTACGGTCAGACTGGCTCGGGAAAGACGTACAGTGAGTCTGCATTACTGAGTCGAAGAAAAACTACATCCTCCGCTGACGTCCTTAGCCATGATGGTCAGTCTCCCCGGCTTGGAAGCAGCCAACTGCTTCAAGAAGTTCGGGGTGGGTGCTGACGTGTGGTGCAGGGCGCCGATATCGACGATCCCAAACTCAAGGGTATCATCCCTCGCATCGTCGAGCAGATCTTCGCGTCCATCATGGCCGCCGACGAACGTATCGAGTATACCGTCAAAGTCAGCTACATGGAAATCTACATGGAGAAGATCAAGGATCTGCTAGCACGTACGTCAGCTTCCTCATCCTCCTGGCAGCGCTCTGAGCGGTATCCCAGAGGGCGACCGGTGATGGCTCGCTGATGCAAAGTAGCCCAGAACGACAATCTCTCCATCCACGAGGACAAGGCGAGAGGCGTGTACGTCAAGGGTTTGACGGACGTCTATGTCGGATCGGGCGATGAGGTTTTCAGGGTGATGAAAGCCGGAGGGGCGAGTAGGGCGGTCTCGTCGACAAGTGAGTGGGGGCTCGATCTGCTTAGCCGGCTTGGACAAGGCGGTGGCTGGCGAACATGAGAACCTCTCCTCACATTTCGCACAGACATGAACGCCGAGTCGTCCCGATCCCACTCCATCTTCGTCATTGGGATCCACCAGCGGGACACCACGTCCGGCGCGCAGAAGAACGGGAACCTCTACCTCGTCGATTTGGCTGGTTCGGAGAAGGTCGGCAAGACCGGCGCTACAGGTCAGACCCTGGAGGAGGCGAAGAAGATCAACAAGAGTCTGTCGGCGCTGGGTATGGTCATCAACTCTCTAACGGATGGCAAAGTGAGTAGCACAACGATGATGCGGATGTCCCATTGACGTTCTCAGTCCACACACATCCCGTACCGAGACTCGAAGCTCACCCGTATCTTGCAAGGTATGTCGGGTCGAGCATCTTCTTAGTGGCGCCCCCAGCTGACGGCCGCAGAATCCCTCGGTGGTAACTCGCGCACCACGCTCATCATCAACTGTTCCCCCGCGTCCTACAACGAGGCCGAAACCCTCTCCACGCTCCGGTTCGGTATGCGAGCCAAGTCCATCAAGAACAAGGCGCGCCAGAACGTCGAGCTCTCGCCCGCCGAGCTCAAGGCCATGCTCAAGAAGACAGTCGCCGAGCTCGCTGCCGTGCGGGAACATGCCGCTCGTCTCGAAGAGGAAGTCAACACGTGGCGAAATGGGGGCAAGGTCGATCAGGCCAACTGGACTCCGGCGCTCGCAGCTGTGCTTGCTGGAGAAGCGCCCGCGGCGGCAAGGAAGGCGCTCAGCCCGCAACCTACCCCGGACAGTAGTGTGGCGGCTTCCCGAGTCAGCACGCCCGGCGCGACGACTTCGGCTTCGTTGTCGCCCGCTGCGATGCTTGATAGTCGGCCAGAGACACCCACGGCGTACTCTCTCCCCCAGGACGAGAGAGACGAGTTTCTGCGACTGCAGAACGAGCTGGAGGACCAGCTCCATGAGAAGGTGAGTCCTGGACTAGGCAGATATGGGATAGGCGCTGATGAGACACAGAGCACTGCGCTGGCGGCGGCTGAAAAGACTCTGGCGGAGCTCAAGGAGGAGATGGCCTACCTCAAAGAGCAGGAGGGCTCGACTGTGAAGGTGGGTCGGGTTGTCCCTCCGTCGGCGAATGACGATATCGACATTCGTTCGAGGAGACTCTGACCCGCGGTAGGAAAACACGGTCATGACTTCCGAGCTCAACGAGCTTCGCAAGACCACGGCGCGCCTCGAGTCGGACGCCAAAGACGCGGGCATCACGCTCGACACGTACAAGGACCGTGTGGCGGAACTGCAGCGGGACATCGAGGAGCAAAAAGCGACGATCGAGGAGCTCAAGAAGGTCCAGCATCGGGAGAAGGAGGAGGAGAAGGAGAAGAGGAAGCAGGAGATGCTCAGTGAGATGATGGCGAAGATTGACATGGTCAGTGCATTTGCCCGGGATCTACCTTTGCCTTGGTGGCCGAAACGGATATTGTACTGACAATTGGCATCAGGGCGGCGCGGTGCTCGACTCGGCTGGGGAGAAACTCCGTCAAGTCCTCAAAGATCTGGAGGGCGCGAACGACCAGACCCGCTCAGAGCTCTCGGCGCAGACCAAGGACCTGATCCGCTCGAGTCTCGCGGAGAACCAGGAGGCGATCAGAGACCTGCAGGAGAGGTTGAGGCTGAGTCAGGAAGACGCCGACATGCAGGCGAAGAGGAAGGCGGAAGTGGAGAAGATGTTGGGGAAGAGGAATGCGGCGTATGAGGAGCTTCTCGGTGAGTCTGCCGTGGTCCTGTGGCGTTGTGCGAGTGAGCTTGGAGACTGATTGATCCGCAGAGAAGACGGCTTCGAGTCAGAGCGAGGCTATTGATATCAAGGTGCGTCCTGTCGCGCGAGGCAGCTGTCGCAAAGCTGCGTGATCCTGGAGACTGGGACAGCGCTGATACCGCGTTTAGGCGCAATACGAAGCTCGTTACCAGTCCCAGCAGGAGATGCTCCAGGGCGAGATCGACGCGATGAAGGAGCACGCCGAGTCCCGCGCTGCCGAGATCAGGAGGCTTCAGGCGACAGTCGAGAGCTACAAGCTGAGCAACGACGAGCTGAACGTGAGTGCGAGCATAAGGGCTTCGTCGGTTTTCACTGATCGTTCGCTCGTCGCTCTTTCATCATCCCGCTTGTTCAACCACACGGCTCATCTCCTTCCGTTCGATCCCCCTCTCCATCCCGCTCCTGCCACTGCCATTGCGCATCGCAGCGCGCCCTCACCATCGCTTCGGCCGGTTCCCAGGATGGCGAATCGTTCGCCAACTCTGCCAAAGAGGCCGAGCGACTCCGCAAGGCCATGGAGATCCAGCACGCCGAGTTTGAGCTGTCCAAGAAATCGCTCGTCAAGGATCTGCAGAACCGGTGTGAGAAGGTGAGCTAATGAGATCTCGTGATGGACTCTGCGTCCGGCAGGCACTCATGGGACGAAGCGCAGCTGACGCGATCATCTCAGGTCGTTGAGCTCGAGATGCAGCTCGACGAAGTCCGGGAGCAATACAAGATCATTGCCCGCTCTGCCAACTCGAGGGCGCAGCAGCGCAAGCTCGAGTTCCTGGAGCACAATCTCGAGGCGCTCAACTCGGTTCAGAAGCAGGTGCGTACAAGCTCGGCCCGTGCAGCCGCTCCACGGCTGTCTCCTCGGGTTGTTCTCGTGCACAAGGCTCATCGCGATTAGCTCGTCGAGCAGAACACGGCGCTCAAGAAGGAGATGTCCCGCGCCGAGACGCGGTTGATGGCCCGCGCAGAGAGGATACAGAACCTCGAGGCGGCGCTGGGCAATGCGGACGTCAAGCTGCAGCAGCGGAATCAGAAGTACGAGCGGGAGATCTCCTTGTTCCGAGAGAGGCTTGCGGAAGGTATGTAGCTAAATGGTTCCCGAGTTCCCGTCATCCGCTCTTAGAAGTGGATGGCGGGCTCCGGATGGTCACAAGCTGATCCCATCTCAGCCCAAGCGAACCAGGGCGGCTTCAACCACGGCAGGATCGCCAAGCCGCTTCGAGGTGGTGGAGGTGGCCAGCCAGTCCAACAGCAGGGCGCGCCGCAGATCCCGCAGTATCAGACCATCGCGGCGGGGAGCCCGCTCGCGAGGGTTCAGGCGGACGAGAGCGCGAGTGGGAAGAGACGTGAGTGGCGCGGGTCGACAGAGGGGTCGTGGTGGGATTAGGAAGCCGTACACGGCGCTTCCAAAATTCCGTCATCTCTGTCGGTGTGCACATGGTGGGTCGTGCTGATGTTGCAGAATCGTGGTTCTTCTCCAACTCGCCTCGGTGAGCGCAGCTCCGTCGATGCAAGGTGTCTGTCTAGACGGGCACGGTGTGTGGCACGAGTCGCGGACAGTTCTTGCAGTGTGGAGATCGGCGCCATGGGCATGCCATGGACAGGTCGAAGAAGGTACAAGACGATTACACGAGATAGTCATACCCGGCATATAGAGTGTGAATATACGATCAGATCGGTAGACGAAGGTCACGAGCATTGATGTATGCCTTCTGACGACGAGACGCTGAAGCGATGAGCAGGCGGCACGAAAGTGAAGCTCCCAAGGAACGTAGCCCAGTGATATACATACAGTAGTTGCACTCTTCGCATCAGTACACTAGATGATTTGATGTGGATACCATATATACTGATCAAGACGGGCGGGCCCGGCTGCATTACAAGCGGAGTGAACGTAAACTACAAGTATGGCGCTGGTACTGGTACACTGAAAACGGGGAACGGGAGATGGGAACGAGAGACGGGAGACGCGAGACGGGAAATGGGAGGAAGTAACGATCCGCATTCGCCAGCAGGTGTACAGTGGAGCATTTACTCAATCCGCTTTCACAGTGTGCGCTCTAGTCTTGTCCACGGCGAGGAACCACAATGCTTTGACGCCCACCGCGAGGGTTTGGATGATGAACCGTCCCCAGATGGTCTGTGTCCAGAGCGCGGGGTGGAGGAGGAGGTCCCGGGGAGGTCGTATGCGAGAGCTAGCGATAGGAAGATCTGGCCAGAGGAGGTGTCAGCACGGATGTTCCCATTTGTTGGGGAAATAGGTAGTGGAGTTTCCAGGTGAGGCTTGGGGTTGGTTGGGCATTGGGTCTGAGTCTGCAGATGGGAGCGCCACTCACGTCCAGTAGCATGTTGGCGAGGAGGATACGGGTGATGAGCGGTTTGGCGTGCTTGGGCGGGAGACGACGGAGGTACGGAATGACGAGGATGTAGGTTAGGAGAATGGATGCGTAGCCTGCGATGGAGGCGGTCAGCGTTGAGCAAGAGTGCGATGGTCCGTCGTGCTACGTGGAGGGGAATGAGTGAGTCCGAGAGGGCAGGTCGAGGTGGGCGCGGGGGCGAAGGGTTGTCGACGGGTTGTCGAGGGGTCGGGGTCAATACATCAGGGAATGATACATGGCGATCAGGACAGAGGAAAAGGACAGGGAAGTAGGTGGGTTGATAAAGGGGATTAGGCAGTAGGAATCGGGAGCAGGGGAGCAAGCGAGCAGGCTTCCGCGGGAGATCTCTACGCGATGGAGGATGAGAGATGGTCCAGTATCTCCGCGGACGGATGATGCGGATGATATCGATGAGGATGCAGTACAAACTCAGCCCGACTCACCGGCAGCGAGGGGAGGACCGACGAGGCGGACGCGCAGACTCGACCCGAGGTTGTCTGTCGCGGGATCCCATCCCTTGGGCAACGAGTCGGCGAACGACTGTTCGGGCAGGAATTGCGATCGGAGACATACCGGCCCGATGGCGATCTGGTTGGGGACGTATCAGCTGTGGCATGGGTGATTAGGATGCCAGTGGAAGTCAGAATACGCCTCAGAGGCCGGAATACCATCCATCCATCACGTATGCCCAGGAACATTGCCGGGGACACAATGACAGAACCGCCAGTGAACAGGTAGTGAGATAGTGACGCTTCGAGGCAGACGCTCAGGGCCGCTACAACGTGGAGGCAGTCCGGGTACGTGAGATGCAGACTGGGTACAAGGCGAGTCACTTGCCGTTTCGAACGCCAGGAAGAGGCGTAACCACCACGACGGCAGGAGGAGGTGGGAAGTATCGGCGCGGGCCGAGTGGGAGTGGGTGTGAACGTCGGGACCGCTCATCCTGGGCTGCTGGCAACTTGGTCGATACCTAAAGGCCGCAAGTGACTGTGGCGATCCAGTGATCCGAGGTGGATGTAGGCGGAGTATCATCAGTGGGTCGTCTTGAGATACCTCCGATATGGTACTGTATATGTCTTGCGAGCGGAAGGGTTTCGCGGAATGGGCGGCGCGGCAAAATCAGTCGCAAGTCACGAGAAGCCGGGATGGCGTCAGTGACTGAGTGAGTACCCGATCTCTGGCGTCGTCGTCCTCGTCTATAAGCAAGCTTCTTTTGCCTGAATGAAGAGTTCAGAAGGAGCACCCCCCATACTATTGTACGAGCAACATGAGGATGTCCTTTTGTCGCTAAATATGTACAATACGTACATTGAACCAGGCCGACCGCATAATCTCAACTCCTCGACGCAACGGGATCAAAAATTCTGAAACCATCGAGCGTTGGTTGTCGTGACCTCCAGATTCTGTTTTGATTGATTTTCGCTCTTCTCCCCACATCATATCCTCTCTTCATTTCGACTTGAGCACCATGCCATCCAACGCCTCTGCCGGGCCCTCCGCGCCCGGTCGTACCGTCAAGCGACCACGCCGCTCTTCCGATCCGCATCCGCGGGAGCTGGACGAGGCTGCTCTTCGCGCGAGATTACCGCCGCTCGCAACGGTGGACGACCCGGTTCCACGTAGCTCAACGATCAAGCGCTCGGTAGCAGTAACATCGACAACCGGAGCTCGTGAGGACGAGGACGAGGACGGACCGGTGGAGGCTGCTGCGGAGCATGGAGAGGATGGAGGAATTGACCGACCCGCGAAGAAACTCAAGTCCCAGGTAAGGACCGCGTTGAAGAAGTCGAAGGAGGTCGTGCCCGGGATCATCTACATCTCGAGGGTCCCGCCGGGGATGACACCCCAGAAAGTGAGGCATCTCATGGCGAGGTGGGGTGAGGTCGGCAAGGTCTATGCGCAGAAGCGGGATGGTGAGTGGGATTTTCTGCTCCGCAGTTCGACGTGACTTGTCAATTCGCAACTCGAGTCCGAATGTGGGAGGTCAGGTCGTTCCGTCAATCGGCAACTCGAGTCCGAGTGAGGGAGGTCAGGTCGTTCCCGCGAGCGATGCTTGTGGACTCTGACCTATCGTCGCGTCTGGCCAACCTTGTTCTGATGGAATATCGGATCGGTCCAAGCTGATGTCGCCGCCGCAGCACCAACCGGGTACAACCCCCAATCCCAGAACCAGAAGAAGACCAAGCACGAACGCGCGAATTACACCGAAGCATGGGTCGAGTTCAAGGACAAGAACGTGGCCAAGACGGTGGCGAGGATGCTGAATGCCGAAGTCATTGGCGGGAAGAAGGGGGATCGGTGAGTGCGGCGACGGATCGTGGCGTGGACGAGGTGTCGGAACTCTGGGGCGCCTCCGTCGATGCCTGGTTGGGCTGTGGAGGGGACAAAGCTGATCCGGAACAGGTGGAGGGACGATATCTGGACGATGAAGTATTTGTCGGGATTCAAGTGGGAGATGCTGGGCGAGCAAGTCGGTGAGTGGGCAAAGTCCTGGGCAGTGCGCGCGGCCGAACCTCTTCACGTCTATCCAGAGCGTTGTTGCGGGCCGCTGGTGTCATATCGCTCGCAACGTTCCCTCTCGAGTCCGCATCGCTGACACCTTATCCAGCATACGAGCGCCAATCCCACCAGTCCCGGCTGCGCGCGGAGATCACCCGCGCCAAGACCGAGCAGGGCGAATATCTGCGTAACGTCGAGCTGGCTCGGGTATTGAACAAGCGGAAGGCCAAGAAGGAGGCGGCGGGTCAGGGACGGATGGCGCGGAGGTGGGCAAGTCGGGGAAGATCGAGGACAGTGGGAAAGAACGGAAGGGGAGGACGCCAAGAGCATGAGATACCGGCAGAGACAGGTTGTGGATCGTGGCCAAGGGTTGGAGGCTACAGGGATGGAGAACGTGCTGGGGAATGTGTTTGGGTGAGGAGCGGGTGGGGACAGGTCGCATGTGGTCGGATATGGGCTAATGCATCGATGTCATGACTCAATGAGAGCGTCTCCGTCCCCGCGTTTTGATCGAAGACGTGGTTCATGCTGTTCTCTGCTGCTTGTGTGTCTCCCGCGTCCGTTAGCGGCCCACTAGCGGAGGTGAGAAAGGTTTCCAGTCATTGTTTATACGCAACTGTGAGCCACGTAGGAGCCGCTGCATCGGTGTGACTTACAGTCACTGAAAGGGTGAGGCCACACAGGACCAGGTGAGTAGGTATGGTCTTCACTCAACATGGGCCTTTTTACTCCTTCACGCTCTTCGTTCACTCGTCTCTTTCTCTGTCACCGCATCACAGTGAGCTTCTCCAAAGGATCTCGAGAGTCTGCACTGCACTCGTACATCACGGACTGTACCCGTACACGGACAATATGTACATATGCGGCCGAGCTGACCACCTTCGCGTCTGTAGCGATCGCACCATGCCGGAACGATCTCCCACCCCTCCTCGCGACTCCTCCAGCAACTCTACCACCAACGCCGTTACCCACGCTCACGAGCAGCTCGACCAGCTCCATACCACCCTGCGCGACCTCTTCGACTTCATGCTCCAGCACGCCGCTGCGGAGCGCGCTCACATCGACACTATCAATTTCAAGAACGCGGAGAACGCGGAGCGGGCCAGACGTCGCGCTCGACCATACTGGTGGGGGCCATTCGGGATCATTCTGTCTTGTCTCCTCGTGACGACTATCTTGGGGGGTACGATCCTCCTTTGCGCCGCTCGTGGTCGCTGGAACATATCCCGGTCCACCTCATCCTCCTCCTCGTCGTCCCAAATCGCCTTGGCGTCCTCGGAGTGCTGGATCATCCCCGTGCTCCGGGCTTCGCAGGGATGCTGGATCGCCACCCTCGTCCTCCTCGTCCCATTCAGCTTCTACATCTGGTATCGATGGGAAGAGCAGGACATCTCCGACGAGGAAGCGGTGGGGGTCTTGGTCATCCTGTTTGCGATGCTGGCGTACCTGATTGGGGGGATACAGTGTTCGAACGACGGGCTGTCGGAGGCGTTTGGGAGCGGGTGCTAGGGACGGACATGAAGAGTCGGGAACACAGTGAGTGAGTCGCCTTGAACGAGTAGTGGCTCGAGTGGACTGAATTGAATTGGTGCATCGGCTGTCTGTCGCCGTTGGACAGATGAGCAGTGGTTCAGCGATAACAACTGATCAGCAGGAAGAGCGTGAACGAGGACCCGAGGACCACGAGCAATTTCGCCGCTCGCACTATAGTCAAGTCAGCCCCTCCGATTCTGATGTGGGCTGCACAGTGACGCTCAGAGTATGTACAAGTACTGTACTCTAAAATACTATGTTCATGTCACAGACGACTTTCCACTTCCTGCACGTCCAACCCATGCTATTCGTTCGCCATGTCACTTCGGACCCACGCTGAGCTTGTAGTAGCCCTCAACTCCGCGGGCACTTTGAGGACAGAGACGGTCAGCGAACCTTTCATGGAACCGCATTTTACCCGGATGATGTGCGACACCCAGTCAACCCTTTCAACCAAAGAGCCGACTCGGGCCAAGCAGGGGCGACGAGGCCTTGTTGGCCATGATTGACATCACGTCGATGTGCTCTCTTTTGTTCGAAGATTAGTGCCCCGATAGCGATAGCCTCGAGATCTCTCCTATGTATTGTGCGCTATACTGTGCTTGTACATACTGTGCAAGTATCTATGATATCGCCCTGTCCCAACCCGAGTATTGCACATCCTCTCTCGTCCAACGCTGGGTGAACGCACTCCCGACAGCTTTGAGCTACTTACAATGGACGACACATCCGATTTGGACCCTTCGGCGACGACGACGTGGGAGGTGGGCGGAAGCTCGGACTCCAGGTCGGACAGCGAGAGACTCCGAGAAGGAAGGAGTGTCGCTTCCACCGATGACCGCGCTGGGGATAGCAGCTCCACGACTCTGCCACCTCACCAGCCTGACGAGCTGGTCGAAGACGGCGGAAGCAACCGCCGAGGCCCAAACATTGGCGGTGATGACTGCGACGATGAAGAGGAGCACGATGAAGGCGACGTTGAAGAGCACGCTGAAGACGACAATTCGAGAGACGGCGAATCCGATGCAAACTCAATTGCGGCTTCTGAAGAATCGGATGGTTCGGATGAGGAGCAACCCCTGACCCTCCTGGGGAGTTACTTCGTCTTTTGGGGACATGTGTACGACCTGCTCTTCGATGACGATGACGATTAAGGTACATATACAGAACCTGTGGGCGCGATATACTTGTACAGTACGTAGATGACAGTGTCAACGATGCTACTTCTTGTTGACGCCAAGTACTTGCATCTATGGTATCGTACTGGTACGTTGGAGTGGGTACAGTATTGAGTTGTCGAACGCGGCAGCTCAAGTGGGTGGCGGGGCCACTGAGCCGCGGCGAGCCATTGTCCTGTGAAGTACTACTCATCAGGGAAGCCGCGAAGGACCATCTCCTCACCTGTCTTTGCCAATCATCATGTAGCCTGACTCGCCGAGGTTGATCATAAGTCCTCGCCCGTATTTTGTCCATCCCTTGTGAACCCCCTCACTCGGAATCATTCGCATCAGCGTTGGCAGCGCCGGACCCATCACAGTCGTGATTGGCAATGACAACAGTAAAAGACCTCTCTCGACCAGATGGATGATCGGCGGAACGCACGATCAGCTTGTAGATCCTTTCATGGAATCGAGGTTCTGACAAGTGATGGCGATACGCCTGAAGCACCTTCGGCCGAGCTGCCGAGTCGAGTCGAGTCGAGCAGTGGCCTTCCTATCCGCGCTTCATCAGAATCACATCGACTTGTTGTGCTCTCTTTTGTTCGAGGAGCTGTGCCGAGTCCTCCTTGGTACTGTACGGGTACTGTGCGTGAGTCCAGTCCTCACCGAAGAAGCGTATAAGTATACTGTAGCGGCGCGCGCTGTGGATGTTGCTGCATCAACGCGCCTTTCGCTATCAATTTCCCATCATGAACCTCCTTGGACTGCTGCGTAATGTAGCAATGGACGACAGATTGAACATGGAACTTGATACCGAGACGACATCGCAGGTCAGCCAGGACTCGACTTCTTCTGATTCTGATCCTGGCAATGCCGGTCCGCATCGACTTCGGCGTGACAAGAGCGTCTCGTTCCCGGATCAGCTGACGGGAGGTGGCGTATCGACGAATCAGTCACTCACGATGGTCATCAGCGATCACAATGACGATGATGAGGACGATGGAAGCTTGCCCGGTGGCGTGGCCCTGTCCGTTGATGCTCCCCAAGACGGCGCATCCGACTCACACTCGATTGCAGCACCCGATGACCCGTACGATTCCGACAGCTACAACGCCCTCGCTGGGAGCGGATTCCTCGTCAAGGCCGCCGGTCTCGATGCGGAGGATGATGGCGCTGATGTGATGGATGACGGGGAATCGTCGTCGAATGGCGACAAGACCAGCGAGGCTGGAGAGACCAGCAGTCAGTCCGACAAGAAGAGAAGGCTCCGACGCCTCAGAAGCGCTGCCGATCGACTTGACTTTGGCGATGTTCATTGTCAACCCTCCAGCGGATAGACATTGACATCGCCTCCGCAACAAGCGAGTCAGCGTGGCTTCCACGCAAGTCATACAGTGTTGGCTTGCTCTGACAACAGTGTATACGCTGCACTCGTACTGTTCTTGCAAGATACTTGTACATACTTCAGTATGATGGGTGATCAATGACGCTGAGATTCTGGCGATGTGAAAGGTGGAGGCCGTCCTCTATCAATCTCCTTTGACATGGGTGAGGACGATATCGGAGCGCTGTCTCTGTCGTCCGAGACCATGAGTATCCTTGCTCAGTTATGGACCTGCAAAGTTGGGCGATAACTCTGCATGCACAGTACCTCGTCACCTGGGCCCGCAACCCAATCTACCCGCTCTGTACCCTCTACTCGAGCTTGTTAATCTGAGCCCGCGAGTCCCTCAGCTTGACCAGCTTCTCCAGCGCCGCATCGAGCTTGATCACCTCCTCGCGACCCTGCACCTCGTCATCCCGGTTTCGGATGTTCACAGCTTGAGCCTCGAACTCGTCCTGACCGACAACTACGCCGTCATCAGTAATCTGATCCGTGACCGCGACGAAAGACGCCTCACCCATGATAAAGTTCCACTGGGCCGTCTGGGCATTACGGATCTTCTTGTTGAGCGTGTTGTCGCTCACGTCGACCTCGGCGAAGAGGCCAGCGTCGTGGAACGTCTGTGCAACCTTCGCGGCATAGTCCTTGAACGGCGCGGCAACCGGGATGACGACGATCTGGCGAGGTGACAACCAGAATGGCCTGAACGCATGAGTACATGGCTTTAGATGACACTCCGGCAAGCCGAAAACACTCACCACTTGCCACCGGAAGATTCCGTGATGATAGCGATGAATCGCTCGACAGAGCCGAGAATGGCACGGTGGATCATGACTGGTCGCTGGAACTGGTTGTCGGACGTGCTGCCTGGCTGCTCGGGACCCCGGAAACGCAGGTTGAATCGTTCGGGAAGGTTGAAATCCAGCTGGCAGAGGTCAATTTGCGGCTCTCTTCCGAATTTGGGAGACGGTTGTGACCGCTTACCTGGATCGTGCCGCACTGCCAATGTCGCTTGAGCGCATCCGTCAATTGGAAGTCGAGCTGAGCCGATCAGCATGAGTCCCAAGGTTTCCGTAATATATCGCTTGCGACACCCACTTTCGGCCCGTAGAACGCCGCGTCCTCCTCGTTGACGTGCCAGTTGCCTGGCATCCGCCTCTCCAGGACCTCCTTGAGCGTCGCCTCGGCTTTGTCCCAGATCTTGAGGTCTCCCACCCACTTCTTCGGGTTGCGCGTGGAGAGTCCAACCTTGTACGTGAAGCCGAAGGGTTTGTACACGGCATCGAGGAAGTCGAACGCGTCCTGGATCTCCTGCTCGACCTGGTCGACCGTACAGAAGATGTGCGCTATGCTGCTCAGCTTGGAAGAGCCGCATAACGAAGCGACAGTTTGCGGGTGAAGATATGGGTTCGAGCTTACCGTCGTCCTGAACGAATCGCCTGACTCGGGAGAGACCGGACAGAGCGCCGCTCGCCTCGTTTCGGTGCAGCACACCGAACTCGGCGAAACGCAGCGGCAGCTCTCGGTAACTGCGTTCTCGGCTGTCGAAAATGACGCAGTGACCGGGACAGTTCATTGGCTTGAGCGCGAACTTGTCCTCATCCACCTTGAGCTGGAACATGTCCTCGGCGTAGTTCTGCCAGTGTCCCGACGTCTCCCACAGCTTCGAGTTGAAGATGTTGGGCGAGCCAACTGCATTCTATCAGCGTCGTTTTGTGTCGTCTTTTCACCGCGACCGGCTTACCCTCCGTGAATCCTCTCTTGTGGTACTCGGACTGAAGTGGTAAGCAGGAATACGTCCGAGCCTGGCGACCAGTTACTCACCTTGATGAAGGACAGGAGCGTGTTGTAGATGCGCATGCCCATTGGGAGGAAGAAAGCGCTACCGGGACTGAGATCGCTGAAGAAGAAGAGCTCCTGCTCCTTGCCAATCTTGCGGTGGTCCCGCTTGGCGGCCTCCTCGAGGTACTTCTTGTATTCGGTCATCTGCTTCGAGTCGGGGAAGGACATGCCGTAGAGGCGCTGGAAAGTGTCGTTGTTGGCATCGCCGAGGAAGTAGGAAGACGAGTTCTGCGGGAGTCAGATGGGCACTGAATCCATTCTGATAATAGCAAAACTCGCCTTCGTCACGGCCAAGGACTTGATGCGACCGGTGTGGGGAACGTGGGGACCAAGGCAGAGATCGATGAGAGGGCCGCAGCGGTAGACGGTGGAAGACGTCCCGTCAGGGACCTTGTCATTGATGTAATGTTGCTTGTACTTGTTATACTGTGAACCGTCAGCACTGCCGACGACATGCACAAACTTCCACTCGCCTTGAACATCTCCAGGAGGACCTCTTTTGGCAGCTCGAGCCGCTCGAAAGGCTGCTTCTCCTTGACTGCGATCTTACACACATCCTCGATCTGTTTGTAGTCGTCCTGGCTGAGCGTTTTGCCTCCTCCCAGGGACATGTCGTAGAAGAAACCTCCTTCCTCGATGGGCGGCCCGTAACCGAGGCAGCACCCGTCGAATCTCCGCTCACAAGCCTCGCCCATGACGTGCGCAGACGAGTGCCAGAACACCTGACGGGCTTCGTAGTTGTTCTCGGGCGAGTCGAAGTCGAGGAGCGAGAGCGTGACAGAGGCCTCGAGTGGGCGGTTGAGGTCCCAGAGCTCCTGGTTGTTGACTTTGGCGATGATGATGCGGTCGGCGAGGGACGTGGAGATGCCTCGGGCTATTTGCAATGGCGTCGTCTCCCATGCCGTGCCCTCGATCTGCTTTCCATCTCCAAGCGTGATGGTGATGGGCACACGGGGTTGTTCTGTGGCTTTATTCAGCTCCTAGGACACAGGAGCCCACACTCGAGAATGACGCACCAGAGACCCATTTGTCGTACTTTGCCTTGTACTCGTCGTAAATCTTGATCCTCTCCTGGAAGTACTCTGGCGGGGGAGACAGCTCGAGCGGTCCCTTGGCCTCTCCACCTGCAGCAGCCTTCTTGTCCTTCTTGTCCTTGCCCTTGCCCTGCTGCTGAGGCTTCTCCTTCTTCACTCCGTCGGGTTGAGCAGCGCCGACGGCGTGCTTGCCCGTGGCGCTCGCGCCGGGGGTGACGGGCTCGAGGCCCTCGGCGGCGTGGGCAGGCTCAGACGTGGAGTGCACGGGGTGAACGGAGGTCGTCGACATCCTGGCGTGTGGGAGTCTTGGTGCAAGTGCTGAGGGCGCTGGGATCAGATGAGGGATTGGTAGCTTGATTGAGCGGTGGGGTGGTCGCGCGAATGTGGAAAAGCGGAGGAGCAGAGAGGAGCGGATGTGCATGAACGCCTGAGCGGCGAGAGCTGGGTGTTATACGCTATAGCACTTTGGGCGATGTGTTGAGGAAGATGAAGCCAAATGTATGATTTCGAGTCGAGGAGCACAAGGGAACGACCACGCTGCCATCCAACATTTCTGGCGCGCCTAAAAGAGGCTCCTTGACCGCAGGCCTATTCAAACACCACGGCGATCGGTGTTGGGGCACGCCTATTTTTCACGCCTACACTAATGAGCACCACTGCTCGCGTTGACTTCTTTGCGGCTCTCAGTCTACACTTCTCCTCCAATCTGCAAAGGCTCGTCGGAAACAGCAGCAGCAACAGGAGCAGCGCCAAAGCCTTCTCCGTGCCTCCAGACCGCTGCAAAATCCGACAACATGGCCGAGGAACTCCCCCAGAGCCGCGTTGTGGTCATCGTCGGTCAAGGGTGAGCCCAGCAGGAGCTATTCCACCACAGACCCACAAGAGTCGATGTACTTCGCCTTGACGTCCCCCCCCCCCCCCCCCCGGCCGGACTGCTGACCATGACAACAGCGGTATCCAGACCGACCTCGATCTCGACTCGCTCGGAGACGCCGAGATCGCCGATGCGATCCCGTACATGCTGGCAGACTATTCGGCCGAGTGCAAGGACTGGACGCTGGTAGCATGGGAACACTGGAAGCAAGGACGGTTCCAGCGGGCGCAAGAGCTGCTGGGGAAGGGCATTCAGTGTGAGGGAGGCTCTCAACATGAGGACGGCTGTGGGTCCTTGCTGACATTCTCCCAGTCTTCGCTCCTGGACCAGGACGACAGCCGGACTTTGTCGCGCTCGTGAATCTCCATGCGATGGTCGCACATTTACACCTAGCCATGGCGAGAACAGCTCCCCGGGCGATTCTTCCTCATGCCAGTAAGTCCACTCTCGAGTTATGGGGACATTCTGCTGACCATTTGTGCAGAATACGACCAGATCCCGGCTGGCACCTTGACCAAGGAGAATCATTATGTCGAGGCGGCCATGAACCTCAACAAGGCGGATTCGGCGTTGCAAGCTTCAGGTGCTGGGCAGGAGGATGAGCCAGTTTCGCTGCTCATGGGCAAAGGTGACTGCAGACGTTTTGAGGACTTGAGCCACATCTGACATCGGCATAGTCATACTCCACCTCGCTAGAGGGAATCCGAACCTCGCTCATCCCCTCGTCGAACGCCTTCTCGGCCGACAGCCGAACAATCTCATCGCCTTGACTGCCCAGGTGAGTCGCCTTGCCTCGGAATCTCCCGATCGTTACTCTGTTGATCCACTGATCTCGCCTAGGCACGACTGCAATTCGCTCGAAGACTCCACGAGGCGGCTTTGGCGACATATCAGAAGCTCCTATCGCTCAGTCCGGACATGAACCCGGATCCCCGAATAGGTCTAGGTCTTTGTTTCTGGGTACTCGGAGATCGCGTGAAGGCCCGGGCAGCATGGGAGAGGTCATTGGTCAGGGTACGCATTCGACTCCGTTCTGGTAGATCGGACCCACGCTGATCGTTCAGAATCCGTCGTCATGGGTCTCACTCCTCCTTCTCGGCCTGGCCGCACTGAACACTGCACGAGAGCCATCTGTGTCCCGTGAGGACCGGCTGAAGCTCGAGAGCGAGGGGGTTGCCTATGTCCAACGTGCTTTCAAGCTCAACAACAAGTCGTCTGCGGCCGCGATCGCTTTGGCGAGCGTCTCAGGACAAGGAGGGCAGATCCCAGTCGCGTCCAAACTCGCCGAGAGGGCGATTCAGTATTCGGACAACAAGCGGCATACAATCCTCGCCAACGCTGAAAGGGGACGGCTGGGATTCGTTGCGGGCGATGTGGCGGATGCGGGGCCTTATATCGCGGCGGCAAAGGGAGAGGATGCGGCGGGAGTGAACATCATGGCGGAGTTGACTCTGGGACAGATTGCCATCAAAAACGGTGAGCGACTTGATTGACTGGAGTGACGCGTCATGTCTGACAATTTCAGGCAATTTGCGAGAAGCGCTCAACTTCATCGAGCAAACCGCCAAGCGTTTGAACGGGAAGGGTCCACTCGAGTACACCGTCCTGCACGCCTCCCTCCTTGCCTACCCACACCCCGGTATGCAGGAGGACGAATTGGCCAGGAACCGCGCGACATCCCGAGCGATGTTGAGCGAGGTTCACAGCCTCGTGGCCAACGCGTCGACCGACGAGGACTGGGCGCGACTGCGAGGCGTAGGACAGGATGCCGACATCTTCCTCGACCTGGCAAAGATGTGGCAGGACGAGTCGCTCGAGAAGGCGATCGGCGCGTACCAGACGGCGATCTCTATTGCGGATGATCCCGAGATCGTGGACCTCCGCGCGATCAAGATGAGCAGTAACCTCGGAGCGTTGTTCGAGCTGCAAGGGAACGTGGAGACGGCGGAACGGATGTATCAGGAGGCGATTCAACGGCTGTCTGGAGAGACGGGCAAGGATGCAGAGGTCATGCGGACGCTCCTTGCTTTTAACTTGGGACGAGCGAATGAGGATGGCGGGGATGTCGTTGCGGCCTCAAAATGGTTCCGAGATGTGCTCCGACAGCATCCGGAACATACAGAGTGTGAGTCAATCGTGTATCCTGTCTCGCGTCTCGCGTTGATCGTCTGGCTCATGTCCTCAGCGAAGGTCCGTCTGGCAGCATTGGCCGCTGCGGCGGGACGCAATGTCGATGCGCACAATCTGCTCAAAGAATGCCTCAAATCCGACGAGGCCAACCTTTCCCTCCGCGCTGTGTACTCTCACTTCCTCATCTCCATCGGCTCATACAAGGAGGCCCTCGCATTCACCACCCAAACTCTCAAATACGACCGCGCGGACGTGTGGACGTATTGTGCCCTGGGCTGGCTGCACTTCACTCTGGGACGAGAAGCCAAGTCGTCCCAAGAAGTCGCGGAGAGGACGAAGCAGTACCTCAGGTCTGCCGAGGCTTATGAGCGTGCTCTGTCCATCGACCACAACTGCGCCATGGCGGCTCAGGGCTTGGCGATTGCTCTGGCGGAGGACACCTTGGCTCTCAAGCCACAGGGGGCGACGGTCACTCCGGTGGACGAAGCGAAGAGCAGGATCCGTTTAGCTGGTCAGGCTTTGTCGGTGTTCAGTAGACTCAACGACAGTCTCGCAGATGGGTCGGTGAACGTTAACATTGGCCACTGCTATTTCGCCAGAGGAGAGGAAGAGAAGGCGATCCAAGCGGTAAGTGAAACTGGACTGTTTCGAGGACATGCAGAGGCACAGCTGACGGATGCAGTATGAGGCCGCCTCGAACACTATGAAGGGCAGGAACGTCTCGGTCCTGCTCTACCTGGCCCGAGCGTGGTATGCGTACGCGACAAGGCAGAGCAATTACTCGGCCATGGCCAAGGCGCTCAGCTACTGTCAGCAGGTCAGCGATCCCTGCCATCATCCGTCGAATACATGCTAATCCGCAACAGGCAATGCACATCCAGCCGTCGGACCGCGCCATCCTGTACAACATCGCTATGATCCAGCAGAAGGCGGCAGAGATGCTTCTTGCCCTCGAACCGAGCAAGCGTACCCTTGACGAGCTCAAAGCGGCTCTCGAGCAAGCTCAGCAGGCTGCCAAGTGAGTGACATTTCCCTTGACCTCTCCAGGAAAGACTCCGTGTCTTACGCCTCGTAGCACGTTCCGCGCGCTCGCAGACGACCAGACAAGGCCGTTGCCATACGACACCGACCTTGCGGATCAGCGTGCAAGATATGGCGATGGTCTATTGCGAAAGGCGCCAGAGCAGCTTGCAAGGCAGGAGGCGTACGAGGGTGAGGCTGCTACGCGGGTTGAGGAAGCCAGACGACTGCGGGCCGAGGAACAGGAAAAGATCCGGGCAGCGGAGGTGAGTCAAGTCTCTCAAGGGATCGTCATCTCGTATCAAGCTGACAATGCCAGGCGAAACGTCTCGAGGAAATGGCTGCGAAGAATGCCGAGTTGGCAGAGCGCCGCCGTCTCGAGCAAGAACGGACTCGGGTGACGCAGGAAGAAATGTACCAGAGCAGAATGGAAGAGGAAGCGAAGAAGGCGAACAAAGCCGAGGCGCGCAAGCGGAAGAAGGAAGCTGGGGAGGAAGGCGAGGAGGGCGAAGTCAAGCCTCGCAAGAGAAAGGAAGGGGCCAAGAAGGGCAGGAAAGGGAGGAAGGTCCGAAGCAAGAGCGAGATTTCGACGGCGAGCGAGAGAGGGGAGAGCGAGGAAGACGAGGCGAGGTCGAGTGGGGCAGAGGACATGGATGTGGATGGCGAGGAGAGGGTGAAGTTGAGTCCCGAGGAGGAAGCGAGGCGAAAGGCTGAGAAGGCGAAGAACACATTGGCCATGCTCAAAGCGAGGGTGAGTGGGATTCGGGGAGGCGATCCGGATGGAGGTTTGGTGCGGAGAGATTCCAGGCTGATCGCTGTGCAGAAGAAGAAGACGAGGAAGGAGGACCCTGACGAAGATGAGGACGTGGGACAGGCAAGGAAGGGTGGGAAGCAATTGTACGTCAGGCGACTCTGCTTCGTGAAGTGTGACTAATAACGATTGCAGCAAGTCGAAGGCGTTCATCGAGGACTCGGATGACGAGGACGAGGACGAGGACGAGGCCCCGGCAAAGGAGGAGGACGCCAATGGGGGGGGCTCGCCTGGAGAAGGGACGCCAGCAGATGACACGCCGGCGGTGCGGGACCCCGACGAGGATGAGGATGATGAGTGAGCACAGGAAATGACTTGCATGCATATATTGCTCGCGCATTGCTGTACGCGACACTACGTGAACCGGATCGTCTCCACGGCTGTGACTGTGTGATGCCGGCATACAGTACGAGTACTTGTACAGTACAAGACGTCTTTCAAGTTGCTGATCCACTTGGGTTTGAAGAACGCTGTCGTTTTGCTGGCCGATCGTCTTCCGGCTGAAGTTTGTCGACGACTTCGGTCCGAGCGGCTCCCAGCTGGAGATTGTCGAAGAGTTTGTAGAGGTCCTCTCGATCCGGATCGAGGTCGATTGAAAGCATAGCACTACACTCACCCGTACCCGTTACATGCATGGTGAAAGACCATAAGGGGTTGTCGGTGTTGTCAAAGGTGGTGTCGTTTGCCTTGCAGTACGTTGAGTGGTCTGTGAGCGGCTCGAAGTCCGTTTGGTCCAGGACATCCAGGAGGGTGCCTTCGACATCGAGGCCCGCGTCCATCCGGCGTTGGAGGTATGAGGTGAACCGCTCCATTTTCTGTCGGTGAGTCTGCAAGCTCGACTGCTGCTCACTCGGTCGGTAGGGGAGTAGACCGTGTAATACAGGATCGAGCCTACCACGGAGTACGTTCTGGCGTATTCTCGAGTTGATGGGCGCCCTCGGCGAATCGCTCCAGAGGGGTATCTCGTCGGGCGGCAGATCCTCCAACGTCCGGTTGTCGGGCAGACGGATCACATGCAGACGGACGGACATGTAGCTTGGCTCGCCCAACGTCAGTTCAGGAACGTCAGCTACGAAGGTGTGTGTACCAGAGTGCTTGGATCGGCTCCATGCGCTCTGGAGAGTTTGGAGGAGGGATGTCTCGATTGGCATCCAGCGGTCTAGGACTAGGTACTGTATGTAGGTGTGTAATGCAGGTACACGCTACGTGGACCAGTGTGAGGCAAAACTGGGAGAGAGAAGGCAAAACTGGGAGAGAGACTGAGTTCATGCAATGCAGTACTCGTACTGTGGTCTTACAGCCTCGACCTCGCGCCGTCGATGGGTGCTCCAGGGGTCGAAGACACTGGCGCGTCGGTGGAAGAACGGAGGACAAGAGAACTGTCTCCGACGACAAAGGTGGCCTGTGGGTAGAGTAGGCGTACTCGTACTGTGGGTGCTCGCCACCCCACCACACACGGTGCACGAGCATTCTCAGACATGTCGTAACATGTACAGAGTCGGTGTCGTCTTGGCGGAACTTAAAGCCGCTCGCCCAACTCTAATGCGGTCCATGGACTGGCCTCGCTGAGAGCAAGGTGATTTCTCCTGATACTTCTGCACTCGATCACATCGACATTGTGCCGTGCCACTCTGACCCACAGGCCATGTGTGTACACCAACTCAAGTCCGGTCATGTACAAGTACGCGTGTACTCGCATGCTGTACTCGTACTATTCGTCCCTGACAGCTGAGGACGTGACAGAGGAGGACGCGTCCTCGTCTGACTCCTCATCCAAATCCATCCCATCGTCTCCATCATCAGGTAGTCGTCTCTCGGGCAACGCAAGTATGATTGAGGTACTCGGGAGGGTATCTCCAGCCTGATTGTTGCGCCATAGGGCGACTGTGCTTCCGTTGTGTTGCTCGCGGGTGACTGTGGATGTTGTCCCCTCTTTCAACGAATAGAACCCGGGTGCTCTGGACAAGGCGAGTTGGGCGTCGGCAAAGACGTGACGAACCACTGCTCGCACGGTGTCTTCGTCCTCGGAGCAACCCCGTTCGAAGGCTGCGTTCCGAACCCCTGCCTGCGAGGTCGCCCCGCCGGCAGCGCCGGAATCGGCAGAGCAAACTTGTTGCAGAACGCGCAGTCGGTGGTCGTCATTGTTGTTGACGAAGACGTAAGCGTTCGCACTGGCCTGTTTCGAGGTGGTGTCGGTCGGTTGAAGCACGAGGTCGAAAGCGGCGGATTTGGGCGTTTTGGCCCATTCCTCTTGGCAGATCTTGATCCAGCGTGGCGTGGTGGCAGTGAACTCTTCGCCATTGTCTGCCATGAGACTTTCGTCTCTATCTGGATTCAAGTCAATAGACAGCTTCATACTGCACTCGTCCCAACCCGTCGTCTCAGGGTTTCCCAAAATGAAGTCGCAATTGGGCTGCATCTCGCTCGAGAGACTGCCCCCGTTACTCAACTGGCAGTAATGGTCGGTACCTTCTTTCCACGTGAACTTGGCTCCATTGATGATCTGCAGCAGTGTCGCTTCCACATTGAGACCCGTGTCGGCCACTCTATCGTCCACCGCTTGGGAGAACAGGGGAAGAGCGAGTTGAAACTCCCTGGCACTTGATTGAGCTTCGACGGGGTCTTCCACCGGTCGAATGTCCAGCAACTCGTGAAAGTCCGACTTGAGGCGACGCTGGAGCGCGTCTTCGCGAGCCTTTGAGCTGTCCCCAGCGGAAGGGAGCCAGTGCGGTATCTGATCTGGAGGGCAAGTCCTCCGCGTCTCCTCTGCCGGGAGCTCCAGTACATGTATGGGGATGTAAAGGTAGGTCGGCTCAGCTGTGCTGAGTCGGGACACGTCCGCTATCCACGTGTATCTGCTGCGGTGGACGGACTTGTTCCATGCGCGCTCAAAAGCCTCGAGCACTGGGGTCTCAAACGGCATGGTCGATGAATATTCAGAGCGCGTGTACAGGTGCTGTACGAGTTTTGTATGTGCAACGGAAAGAGTTGTCAAATTTTGCGACGGGTCACCAGCGGGGAGGGGGCTCGTTTTATACAGTATCCTCTCCTCTTCTCTCCTCTTGATCGTACTGGCACTGGCGATTCAGAAGGCGTCGCTGGCTCCGTCAAACAACATAGGAGCGGGAGACAAGAGCGCCGATCTCCGAGCTTTCCTTTCGAAACGGTTTCCACAAAGGTGCGACACGCATGCATACTGTAGTCCCTTACACGTAGTGTAGCTACAGTAGTCGAACCCTCCTCCTCTCTCGCGCACGGTAGTCCCCTCCATAGAGGGCATGATGTTTGAGCGCACCGCCTCTGTGCACTTGTATAGTGCACTGGCACCTGCGCTCAGGCGCCCGGCGTAGACTCCCCTCCCAAGCTCAACGAAAGGGTGGCGATGAACGTCCTGTGCGATGGGTCGTCCTTTGGTCTCACCTCCCGTGGTGCTTCCTCCAACTCCAAACGAGTCCCTGAATCAGAGTCAAATGTCAGGTCTGTCCTCTCGTCCCGGAGAATCGCTGCGATCATCTTGGCGCTAGCTTGATACCAGCCCTTCGTCGACTGCCTGTCGCGGAAGAGCAGCGCGTCAAACTTGGGCTGATTGTCTTTGCTCGAGGCCTTCTCCTCATCCGTGAGATTCTCGGAAAGATCACACACCGGCCATTCCTCGGGTTGGAACACCTCGTCGTCCTTGCGCCGGTAGACTAGGAAACTGAACTTGGCAACGCTGGACGAAGGGTAG
This sequence comes from Saitozyma podzolica, assembly GCA_003942215.1. NCBI lineage: Eukaryota > Fungi > Basidiomycota > Tremellomycetes > Tremellales > Trimorphomycetaceae > Saitozyma > Saitozyma podzolica. The sequence continues at coordinate 1,989,980 of RSCD01000001.1, forward strand.
ATGGGCCGCTCGAACTCGATCTGGTGCGTCTCGGGGAACTCCGAGTCCAGGCAGGCCTGGATGATATCAGTGTAGATGCTTGACCTGACGTCGTATGACCACGCGGTTGTAGCGCCGGAGGCAGCAGTTTCAGCGTCGGATGCCATGCTGGAACGTGGGACAGAGTATTGGCGCAAATCAGAATCACCATGCGAGGGGGTTAGTATTTGTACTGTAGGTCCCGGGCGAGACGTATGTATATATGAGCCTTCCCCAACCTTCCCGCCTTCGTAAGCGCGAACGACACGACAGTCAGACGAAGGCCAAGTCTGTGCATCCTTTGACGATCACGCTATCTTACGTCTGGGACTTGCTACGAAGCCCCGGCCGAATGCCGCCTCTGCTTTCCTGTTGCTGGACTTTGCACCGGAAGATACGTACGCACTGCCCTGCACTGCTCGCTCGAGTCTTCTCTTCTCCGCCTGCCTACTTTTAACAACCGCTCTAGCACTGGTTGACGTCGCCGAGGTCCTGGCAAGCGACCTTGACGCGCTCCGCGAGCGTCTTCTCTCCCTCGCGGACCCAGACACGGGGGTCGTAGTACTTCTTGTTGGGCTTGTCGGCTCCGTCGGGGTTGCCGACCTGGGACATGAGGTAGCCCTTCTTGTTGAGGACAAAGTCGCGGATACCGATCAGGTAGGCGAACTGGGTGTCGGTGTCGACGTTCATCTTGACCACACCGTTCTCGACGGCCTCCTTGATCTCGTCCTTGCTCGAGCCGGATCCACCGTGGAAGACAAGGAACCTGGTTGCGTCGTTAGCGCGACTCCCAAAATCGGCGACCCGTGCACGGCTTTTCAAAGCACGCAGTGGGGAGGATGAATCATGTCACACCACTTTGACACCTCCTTCTCCACAGAAATGCGCAAAGCTCCTGCCCAGAAAGGGTGGGTTGCGATGCGCGACCGCTGAAAGCGGAAAGAAGAAGCAGGCTCTAATGTGTTGTGGTTGATATACGCTGACCGGATCGCCTCAACCCTCATCGAAAGAGGGCCGGGCACTGTCTATATGGGTAGCGGGGAGAAGGATTGGGGTGAACGAGGAAGGAAGGAGCGGGGCGCGAGAACGGAAAGGAGTTCGTAGACGCTCGAATTCGAAGAAGCTCGAAATGCGCGACGCCACTCACAGAGGCCTCTCGCCCTGGGTGCCCTTGGTCTGCTCCTTGGCGTAAGCCTGGTGCTTGCCGAGGAGCTCGGGGCGGAGGACGACGTTGCCCGGCTTGTAGACACCGTGGACGTTACCGAAGGCAGCGGCGATGGAGAAGTTGGGGGAGATGGCCGAGAGGGCGGCGTAGACGTCCCAGATGTCCTCGGGCTGGGTGTAGAGCGAGGCGTTGTCGGCGTTGGTGTTGTCGACTCCGTCCTCCTCACCACCGGTGATACCGATCTCCATCTCGAGCCACTCTGCGGTGGTGTCAGCGCCGACCAGTGGCGCGTTTTGCACTGATCACACTCACGGCCCATCTTCGCCATGCGCTTGAAGTAGTGGACACACTCCTTGATGTTGTCCTCCTTCGACTCTTCGGAAAGGTCGAGCATGTGCGAGCTGTTTGGGTCAGGCCAAGCTCCCGGCCGGGGGGGGGGGGGGGGGTCTCACGAGAAAAGGGGCTCGCCGTGCTCCTTGAAGTAGGCCTCGTCGGCGTCGAGCATGCCGTCGAACCATGGGAGGAGCTTCTTGGCGCAGTGATCAGTGTGGAGGACGACGGGGCTGTACAGGCATCAGCGATCTGGCCGGGGCATCCAGTAGACAGCGCTAGCGGCGATGGGAGTCACGTACATGCCGTAGGCGGGAGCGATGGCGCGAATGTAGTGGGCAGCGGCAATGGAGCCGGCGATGGAAGCCTCCTGCTTCTCGGTGTTCTTGAGGCCCTTTCCACCGAAGAAGGCCGAGCCGCCCTGGGAGCACTGGAGGATGATGGGCGAGTTGATGTCCCGCGCAGCCTCGAGCACGGCGTTCACAACGGAAGACGAGGTGACGTTCTGCGACGGGCGTTAGAGGTTGTTCGCGCGCCAAGTCCGCACCGCATCCGATTCCACTCACGATGGCCTGTTTTCGTCGAAGCGAGGAAAACGAAAAGTCAGCTATGATCTCATCGACGCAATTTTCGCCGGCGGCTTGGTGTGGGGCCGCGAGAATCCACGTACAGGAATGGCGAACTACGTGGACGTCAGCGACGAGCTCAACGGCAGGGATCGAGAGGAGAACTGGATAAGTTAAAGCGCAAGCCATGGGCAGTGTAGCAGTATAACAGTGCAGTAGTGGATCGATGGTGAAGCTTCGCAACGTCCTCCGCGGTGTCGAGCGGAACTGTTCACTCACCTTCTTCTCGCGGGCGTACTCGAAGAGCTTGCGCACGTTGTCACCGGTGATAACGCCGGCCTACACGAGAGGGGACCGGTCAGCGACACTTCGTCACGCAGCGGTTTGACTAGGTGATCTGATTTTGTAGATGGTGCTCCCCCTGACATTTTGCGTGTCGGCGGAGCAGCCGTCGAGCTGGTGAGAAAGCTCCTACTCACCGGGATCTGAGAGAGGACACCCATGATGTATGAAAAAAGTGATCAGAGCTGCGACAGGGATCAGCGACCGCTCGCAGGATGGGTTTACGATGGGTATGACGGTACGCACGTATAAGGTGGTGGATGTGTTTGTGCGAGTGAAAAGTACAAAAGAGACGGGTCGAAGATTATGGAAGAGAGGTGAAGAGGTGTCTGTCCCCCAACGAGTGGGATGGGATCTGGTTCAGGGGGGGGGGGGGCTCACTTTTGCGGCATTCCGTCGTGACGCAACCGGGGACGGGGTTATCAACATAATTTGATCCCGCCGGGTTTGTGCGGGATCAGAAAAGTGTGGGGTAACACCTGTAACACCGAACACCACCGAACGACATCAACGGCGTGGCACACATCGGCCGTGGCGGGTCAACGGATCAACGCGGTCCGACCGGCCCGGAATGCGGGGTAGACTGGCAAGTTGCCTATGCACACCATGGCCGGCTCGTCCCGAAAGCCGACTCACGGAGCGGTCGGACAGGCGGAGTCGCGGAGACGCATAGCGGAGCAGCGAGCGCAGATTGCGTTCGTCGTTGACGGACGAGGTCGGAACTGTTGGAAATGGGTTGGTTCCAACAGATGCCCGCGAGTGTGGCATGTGGCAAAACGCAGCCAAAGGCCGTCGCATCGGCGCTGTCGTTCGTCGTGACCTCAGCAAGATCCTCACGAGCTCATGATTCTGGACCACCACCGGCCCGGGCTACCCGTCAGCCGGGAGACTCTCGGCGAGGTTTCCTCTGTGCCTCGACTCGGCCCTTTCCAACTCTGGATTTAGACTACTTCTCTTGGCCAGATCGGGATGATCGTCTCTGTTCTGCCCTTAACATCTCAATCAATCTTTCCCTCTCCCTCGTTCCAGCGCCCCTTGTCAGCTGATCGATTCCCGCTCTAGGAACCATACCTCCACCTCCACCTGATCACCATATGGGACCAGGCCAAGAAATAGGATCATGATCATACTGCTCAACCTGTCTCGTGCTGGCCGCGCCGCCCGGCCCGCCGGGTAACATTCTGCTTCTGTCAACGGTCGAAATTGGCCCAAACGGGACCTCGAGTGGGGTCGAGAGGGTTATAAGAAGCGGTCCTCTGCCTGACCCGATTGACCAGCCTCCCACTCACTGACCGTACCACTTGCTCTGACGGTTGAAAACAGAACCATGCGGCTCGTCGCTCTTGCTCCTCTCCTCGCCGCGCTGGCATCGGTTCAGACCGTGCTCGGTGCGACGGGCTATACCCACAACCCGCCTAAGCTGGAGCGCAGAGACAAGTTCAAGTCGACCAACCCCCAGGTCACCGTCCAAGGCAGCACCTGCACCGTCGAGGTGAGTGTGGCTTCGAACTGCAGAGTTCCGAGTCGCCTCGACTTGCTCCTCGTTACAACGTCACTCTCGTCCCCTCGCCGATCTTGCCGCTGACACATTCAGCCCTTGGGTGGCGGGCAAGACGACGGTCCCAACCTCCTCTACGCCTTCAACCTCTGTGGATCCCAGGCGCTCATCGACCTCCCTGGCTACTACACCGTCAACACCGTGCTCCGCACCACGCTTAACAGCGTTGAGATCCGTCTGGGCGGAGCCATCTCCTACGTCCCCGACATCACCTACTGGAACGCATCGAGCATCTACCTCACGTACCAGAACGCCACGACCTACTGGTTCTTCGAGGGTCACGACGTGACTTTCCACGGTGGCGGTACGATCACCGCCAACGGGCAGCGTGAGTGGTGTCGGCGGCGGCGGCGGCGTTGGCGGCTCCTGCTCCCTGCGGTTGCTGACGCTTGCGTGTTAGTTTGGTGGGACATCTTCGCCCAGTCGCAGAACAAGGGTGTCGCCGGGGGTTCATCCACGACATTTGCGCGACCCGTCCCTCTCACAGTCGGTAACTCGAGCAACGTCGTGGTCGAGGACTTGAGCATCATCGACTCGCCATTCTGGCACAAGTGAGTGGCAGTGGCATCAGCGTCGACCTCAATGTCCCGGAGGCATTGGCTGACACGCATCTACCCTCGTGTAGCTTCGTGTACCAGTCCACCAACATCGAATACACCCGTATCAAGATCAAGTCCATCTCGGCAAACGCCTCGGCTCCCGCGTCCAACACGGACGGCTGGGACATCTACCGCTCGAGTTACGTCTCCATCTCAAACAGCCACGTCGTGAACGGGGATGACTGCGTGTCGTTCAAGCCGAACTCTACGTACATGACCGTGGAAAACATGAACTGCAAGTGAGTACATGTGGCGCTCACGACGCGACGCAGCACCGGGCCTGTGCTCCTGGGGCTGCGTTGGGCTGAGGTCAGAGCTCTCGAAGTTTGAGCTGATGGGATTCAGCGGCTCGCACGGCATCTCCGTCGGTTCTCTTGGGCAGTACTACGGCGAGAGTGAGCCTCCACCTTCTACCTTATCATCTGGTCAACGCCCGCGCTGATATCGCTGCAGCCGACATTGTCGCCAACGTCTTCGTCCGCAATATCACCATGTCCAACGCCCAGAACGGCGCGCGGATCAAGGTCTTTGGCGGGTCCAACGACACGCATTCGGTCTCGGGCGGCGGGTCGGGCTACGTCAAGAACATCACCTTCCAGGACTTTACCAACAACAGTGAGTGAACTCGAGTCGAGTGTAATCGCATCGAATCGAGACCGCTTCGAATCATCGACGGACCAGTCTCATGTGGTGTGATGGATTGCAAGGAGGACAGAGGGCTAACACGAGACCGCGCAGACGTCGACAACCCGATCTACTTGACCCAGTGCTACTCGTCGTCGACTCAGCAATGCCAGCAGTTCCCTGCGACGCGTAAGTGGACCGCGTCACCTTCATTTTCACCTGCCAAACCACTTGTCCCTACGGCCGATACTCCCTTCTTCGCCCTCCTCGCCCCATTGCCTCATAGATCTCCTTCCTACTTGCTCCTCGGCTCCGATCCCCTCATTCTGGACTCCATTCCCGTAATCGCCATCCCATCGGCAGCATCCCCGCTGACCTCTCCCAGTCCAAATCTCCGAAGTCCACTACATCGACGTCACCGGCACCGCCTCCGGCCTCGTCGCCAACGGCACTGTCGCGACCCTCGAGTGTTCCGCCGAATGCTACAACATCACAGCCACGGGCACCCACCTGACGCCCAAGAACGGCACGGCGAAGTATCTCTGCGCTAATATCGCGGATGAGAGCGCGCTCGACTTCCCGTGCACTGATGTGCCTATCACTAAGGGTTAGGCGGACTCGGGAACCCCGCTTAGATGTGTCTGACCGCGAGTCTGCTATGCTTTGTGGAGGGCCATGCTGCGGATGATCATTTGGTGACATGGTGCTGGGACGGGTGAGACGCGTGTTCTGGGCGAGAGGTGGGCGAGAGGAGTGGAGTGGAAGAGGTGGGAGGTTCGCAAGTTGGGAAGGACAAACAAGTCAGTACGCTTCGAGCGCTGCGATATAATATGCCGATGCAACGCGGTGCCGAGGTGCAGAAGTGTCACTGCATAGCGAGTGTACAGCATTGTATCATATCATCGCCGCCACGATGCACTGGATCCATCAGTAGCCATTCGCCTCCTCGGACGGCTCCTCGGCCGTCATCTTCCCCATCAGCTTCCACGTCTTGGCATAAGTCGCTTCGCGATGTCAGCGGATCTCCAGTAACATGATCCAAATGCAGCGCGGGCTGCGTTCCGGTTCACGGCTCACCCTTGTATATCCGGATGACGCCCTCGTCGTCCGATACTGTCAATGTCGTCCCGGATGCGTTCCACTGCAGCGGCGTCAACAATCGTCTCGCCAGACGCGCCAGACGCGTGAATGAAGTCGTGAGAGTTGCGTATCACGCTGAACATCAAGCAGCGAGGGCGGCGAGGGGAGGAAAGAAAGCGAGTTCATGGGAGACAACCAGCCCACTCACATCGACCATCCCGATCCTCGCCCCCTTTCCGAAATCCGCCACCACCTCTGCCCTCCACGGATCACCTTCCTCGCCCGGCTCGACCCGCCAGATCCGCACGACCCCGTCCCGCGAGCCGGTCGCGATGAGGTGGTGTGATCGGCCGCATGACGGAGCCCATGCGAGGGAGGTGAGTGGGGAGGAGGGCCAGGAGGGGTGAGGTGGAGGAGGGAGGTGGGCGTGGGGTCGAGAGAGATGATCTGTCAATGTGTCAGTGGTCTACACAAGGCGACAGGCGTGTTCCCGCGGCCAACTGCATTGCGAGATTACCAGTAAAAGGGCATGTGGAGCCTGAGATCGGATGCAGGCAGATGGCAAACGGCAGACCCGAATCGATTCTACCGGACTTGTTCGCCCCTGCAACCGGCCGACAACCCACGCACAGAGTCAATCACAGTCGGAGCCGAGCCGAACCCACCTTAACAACCGGATTGTTCCCCGCGAACGCAGCGACCACGCTCCCCCACCATTTCTCCTTACACCAAGCCACGCCCCATCCGCCCGTGGCGAGCTCGCCGTTCCCCGTCGGTTCCGGCGCGGGCTCCTCGGCGGACCCGGGAGAGGGCAGGGAGGGGACGTTGATGTCGTGTGCGAGGGACCAGTCGGAGAGGGAGGGGTCGAGGGAGGTGTGGATCCGGAGGTGCGAGTCGGTCGAGACTGAGGCCTGCGTGGGGGGAGGGGGGAGGGGGGGAAGATATACGGATGAGAATAGGAGCGACAGGGAGTATGCGGGACGATAGTGAAGGTAGTAGGTGTTAAGATGTCGTTGTCAGCTCAAGATCGCTCGACCGTATCGATATCACCGCCGAGCCGAGATCCCAGCTCGAAGAGGAAGTCGGCAATCCACGTCGCGCCACGCCACGCCGTTACGCACTATTCTCAGGCCGACCGATGGGTTCGGCGGACTGAACTCTACACCTCTCACCGACCCCTTCGCTCCCGATAGCACTGCCCGCTCGACCCATCGTCCGGACTTGCCAGAGGAGGATGGGGGTTCCTCCCAGATCCGGACGGTGCGGTCGTGGGAGCATGAGGCGAGGAGGGAGCCGTGCAGCGGGTGGGCAAAGGAGAGGCGGAGGATCGGCGCGTCGTGGGCCTGCATAATGGGTCAGCCCGGACCTCTACCTTCGCTCCTCAGATAGCCGTTCTCGGAGTAACCCAATGAGAACTCTTCCATGATGCGGTGCGAGCGCGAAGAGAGGTCTGCGGCTGCCCACCTTCCACTCCGTGTCCAGGTCCCACGCGCCCTCGGGCGACTTGCGGAATATCTTGATCCTCTGATCGGCAGAGCACGTCGCGACTACGGAACGGACCAATCAGCACTTGGCAGGTTAGCGATTGAGGGCCCACTCACGCCTCTCGCCGTAGAAGTCGTACACGACATCTGTAAGTAAGTTAGTATACACGCGTCGCCCGCCGGTGATCTCGAGGGGACGATCGACTCACGCGTGACGAGATCTGCGTGTGCGTGAGGGAGGAGGTTTGTCTGCAGCATGATGAGTGGGTCTTGGATGAGATAGCAAGGGAGAGATGTCTACGCGAACATACAGTATCTTATATCCCAGACAGACAGACAGACAGACAGATGCCATTCCCCCGTCAACATACTGCAGCTCGGATTGCGGGGTCCCGGCCACGTGGCCGCATAACCCCGACCATAACGCCGCTGTGTGGCACCCGGCTACCTGCCCCTCCAGCGTCACCCACCCAACCACCACGACACCACGATGGACCGTTGAACTCATTCCAGCCTCCAGCTCAGCAACACCAGCCGTCACACTCTACACACACTTCCCTCACTCTATCCACTCATTCTCATCAGCAGTAGCACTCCGCTTTGAGACTCGCCGTCGTCAGGTCGTCGCTGATTCGCCGCCGAACCATCCCCCGGCTTCTCGCAGCAAGATGAGCGCCCAGCCGGTGATGCTCCCGCAAGGCTGGGAGGCGAGGTGGTGAGTGGGGTGTGGGCGACTCCCGGGCGTGGAAGAGGATGAATGGTCAGCTAATGGTACCTCCGTAGGGATGGCCAGTCTCAGGCATACTACTACGTCGGTGAGTGTTGCTGTTGCTCCTGCTCTGCGCTCTTTGCTCATGCTGATCGTTTGTAGACCAGTCCTCGGGTCAATCCCAATGGGAGCTCCCTACCGCGCCGAGTTACGGCTCTCCCGATGCCCAAACCCCCGTCACCGCCCCACCCGCTTCTGCTGCGCCCACCGCAGCGTCTCCCGCCGCGGCACCTCGAGCAGGCAGGCGACACTACCCGACCGCTCAGATCCAGCAGCAGCTGTACGGCGGCTACGACCAGGCGCAACAACCTGGGCTCCAGGCTCCGATGCAGGCTGGGTTCCCGGACCAGCAGGGCGGACAGCAACAGCAACAGCAACCTGGCGGTGGTGGTCCTGTGCAATACTTCACTCCTGCTGGAATGGACGGGTCGCTCCAGCAACCTGGAATCCAGCCACCAGCGGGATATGCGGGTCAACAGGGAGGCGTGGGTCCTGGTCCGGGTGCGCAATTCTCTCAAGGCCAGCAGCCGGTCGATGCGATGTCGAATCAATTCCAGCAGATGAACATGGGCTACAAGGGTCCGGCTCAAGCTGGAGGCGCCGCCGCGGGGGGATACGAGCAAAAGCAGCTGCACCCTATCCACACTGTCAACCTGATCGGTATGCAGCCCGACGTTGGGGCTCTCGACTCTCCTCCTCCTCCTTACCTCATCCCACCGAACGCGGCTGTCACGCAGTCCCCACACGTCCAGCCCGACCCGTCATACCAGCGGAGCACGCTCGCGACGATGCCCATGACCCAGTCCCTGCTCAACAAGTCCAAGCTCCCCCTCGCGCTGGTCATGGCCCCGTACCGCTCGTTCCGTGAGTCGGACGGCGACATGCCCGTTCCGGTGGTCGAGGACAGCGTGATCGCGCGGTGCAGGCGGTGCAGGGCGTACATCAACCCGTTCGTGACGTTCATCGAGGGAGGGAACCGGTGGAAGTGCTGCATGTGTGGATTGAGCAACGAGGTGCCTCAGCTGTTCGACTGGGATCAGGCGGCGGGTAAACCCGCCGATCGATGGGCGAGGAAGGAGCTCAACCACTCGGTGGTCGAGTTCATCGCACCGACAGAATACATGGTCCGACCACCTCAACCCCCGATTTACGCTTTCATCATCGACGTCAGCCAGACGGCCGTCCAGTCAGGAATGGTCGCCACTGCCGCCCGGACGATTCTCGAGAACCTCGACAACCTCCCCAACGCCGACAAGCGGACCAAGATCGCCATCATCGCCGTGTCGACGAGTCTGCACTTCTTCTCCCTTCCACCCGGATCGGCCGAGGCGTCCATGCTCGTCGTCCCCGATCTCACCGACGTGTTCCTCCCCAAGCCGGTCGACCTGCTCGTCAACCTCAATGAGTCGCGCCCGGCCATCGAGTCGCTCCTGAACCGTCTGAGCGACATGTTCCAGGACTCGCACATTGTCGGCAATGCGCTCGGATCGGCCTTGCAGGCGGCGCACCAGTTGATCGGCAAGTACGGAGGCAAGATCATCGCCCTGACCGCGTCCCTCCCGACCGTGGGCGAGGGTGCGCTCAAGGCGAGAGACGACCCCAAGCTCTTGGGCACGAGCAAGGAGAGCTCGCTCCTCAACGCCGCTTCCAGCTTCTACAAGACGTTTGCGATCGAATGTTCAAAGCAGCAAGTCGCTGTTGACATGTTCCTCTTCTCGGCGAGCTACACCGACGTCGCGACCCTCTCGTGCTTGCCACGCTACACCGCCGGCCAGACGTACCTGTACCCGGGCTTCAACGCCAGCCGATCCGAAGACGCCATCAAGTTTGCGACCGAGTTTGGGCGGGTGCTGTCCCAACCCATCGGACTCGAGGCGGTCATCCGTGTGCGTGCGACGCGTGGTATTCGGATGTCGGCGTTCCATGGCAACTTCTTCATCCGCTCGACCGACCTGCTGGCGCTCCCTGTGGTCCCGCTCGACCAAAACTACGTGATCGAGCTGCAGCTCGAGGACGACCTCAAGAGCTCGACCGTCGTTATCCAGACGGCCATCCTGCATACCACGTGCTACGGCGAGCGTCGAATCAGAGTAATCACCCAGTCGATGTCGACGACCGACTCTATCGCCGAGCTTTACGCCTCGGCCGACCAGATCGCCATCACTTCGTACCTCGCCAACAAGGCTGTTGAGAAGTCGATGACGTCCTCGCTCGACGACGCTCGAAGCCTGGTCACGAACCGGCTATCCGAGATGCTCACGGTGTACAAGAACCAGGTGACCTCTTCGGCGGGAGCTTCGGCCCAGCTTGCCGTGCCCGACAACCTCAAACTTCTCCCTCTCCTGGCGTGCGGTCTGGTCAAGCATGTCGGTCTTCGGGAGGGTGCTTCGATCCCGCCCGACCTCCGAGCATACGCTCAAGACCTACTCACCACCCTGCCCACACAGTCTCTCGTGCCCTACATCCATCCCCGCTTCTACTCTCTCCACAACATGCCTCCGGAAGCAGGGACGATCGGCGAGCATGGCGTGATCCTCCCACCCCCGATGAACCTCACTTCGGAGCGACTCGAGCGCCACGGCCTCTTCCTCATCGAAGACGGACAAAACATGTTCCTCTGGGTAGGCCACGAGGCTGTCCCCCGTCTCGTCCAAGACGTGTTCGACCTGCCCGCCTACGCCGACCTGACAGGAGGCAAGTTCACCTTGCCCCAGCTCGACAACCCCTTCTCGCAACGAGTCAACGCCATCGTCGCAAAGACGAGGGAGTTGCGGCGGGGCGTCTACCGCCCGCACCTCTACGTCGTCAAGAGCGATGCGGAACCGGCGCTCAGGAGCTGGGCACTCAGCCTCCTCATCGAGGACAGGATGGATCACATGAGCAGTTACGCCCAGTATCTCACAACGGTGAAAAACAAGGTGAGCGAGCACGAGTCATACTGCGGTATGGCGCGGTGTGAGCAAAGCTGATATGGGCACAGGTCAACGGATCGTCTTAGCGGGCCAGTGGATCGTCGCGATCGTCGTAGAAGTCTTTATTGCATGTCATGTTACCGTATGCGTATTGCCGCGGCTCTCAGTCCGTGCTATCATGTCCGACAAGACTACCTACCGATGGCCTCTGCCGTCACCTTGCGTCCAGCAGAACAGGAAGGGGGTGTAACGCTGCGACTGGCTCTAGAGGATCCAGTCGGTCACAGTCGTTTCACCTCCAACCGGATGAGGTCAGCGACGAACTCGTCCGCCTCATCCGGGTCTGATGGTGGCAACCGCCACAGAGCTTAAGAATTTGTAGGAGCACGCCCCACTCACCCTATCACCAGGTCAAATAGCAACCCTCTCACCACCCCTCTAACGCTCTTCTCGTCTGCATCCTCCCAAGTCCGGGATAAACTGACCTCCAACACAGTCCTCTCCGAGACTGTGTCATTGAGGGCACGATACTCGCTCGAAGTGGAGATGGCTATTGGCCAAGTGGATCCCGGGTGAAGTGTGGAACAGGGCGAACAGCCGATTGGTGAGACGGGAGAGGACAGGGGGGTCGAGGAGGTGTGGGAAAGTGAGTTGGAGGGTCTGGGGTGTTAGTATGGCGCGGCGCAACGCGAGGGGGTGTTGAGGTGTGGTGACGAGGGAAGGGTGGGGACATACGTGGTTGGGCGAGGGGAGGGGTCCCATGCTGCTTTCCAGGAGCCTTGTAGCATTCAAGTGAGGGCCCACTCAAGCTCGGCGGAGGATCAGATGTTGGTTGCAGGTGGAGTGAGGCTAAGACAGAGGGACCACGACGATGATATATAGAGTGACACGATGGTCTATCGGCGGTGCTTGTGCGCTTTGCGGGCGTGTGAGAAGCAACAACGTCTGAAAAGCGTGTGCAAGAGTGTCAGAAGAAGCAGCGTCTGAACAGTGTGTGCGCGTGGGCCACCTGCGCTGCGTGCAAGTCCCTCCGCGCGGCAGAGTACTTTCCGACACACAACGCGATGTTGCTTGGCGTTGGATGGCCCTGCGCATTGGCAAAGGAAGGCCTTACGCGAGGAAGGACAGACGGGCAAGCCCGAATCTCGGTCATTGAGACGACGATGATGATGATGAAAATGAGTATGCATGTGATGCGTTGGAATGCGATGGAATGCGACGAGTAGAGGAGGGAGTAGGAGCAAGGTAATCGGTGATGGATGATAGATGGCAGGTACAGATCGATAAGCGTGTGGGCAAGGGTGTGAGCGGGACGGGAGGCTCGGCGCTCGAGTCGCTCGAGTCGCTCGAGTCTGTTAGAACAACCTCCGCACGGGCTCGATGATAGCTCCAGGCTGTGTGGTGATTAGCGATAAACAACACCTCTGAATGTAGATATGCTGTGGTCCACGATCCGACTAGCTCACCTTCTTGACCACCCTCGGTGTCGTTTCCTTCTGATGCACTTTCCTCGAATTCCATTCGGCCCCAACAGGGCTATTGAAACTAGCCTCATACTGCGCCACAGAGGTATACGGATACGGCAAGTCCTTGACGAGGAATTGCGCCGCCTTCCGATCCTTCTTCTCGGTGATGATGACCTTTTGATTCCCGAAATCTTTGCGGTTGGAAGGTTCGATCCCGGCCGTCTTGACCAGGAATTTCGGATTGGGCTTCCGTTTGCGCAGGCCTTTGCCGCCCCATGATCCCCAGCCGGGGAGGGAGGTGTCTTCGGTCTTGGGAGCGTCGGCCTCGATCTGGCGGGCTTTCTCGAGGGCAAAGTCCTGGCGAAGGGTCAGTACTGCGGGGGCTCCGAATCAGGGATGGGTGAGGGGGGCTGGAGAGCGACGAGAGGGTCGTCCGGACAATATGAAGCCACGGGACGCCACGCGATGGGATCCGATGGGATGCGACGGGGTGGATATGAGGTATTTGCACTTCTCACCTCGACGACATTGTCACCAGCAAACGCCTCCGCGACGAGATCCCTCTGACTAAACGCCTTGACCCCACTCGCCGGCATCAACTCGTCCTCGTCCTGGTCCCCGTCGGGCTCGCCGTCATTCACATCACCTCCCCCGCCCTCCCGCTTCTTAGTTTGAACTCCGCCCTTGCCCTTGCCCTTGCCCTTGGTCGGCTGACCGAGGGTCGCCGCGTCCAGATCAATCTCCACCCGCTCATCCTCCGCCGCGAGGTCCTGCGCCGAAGGCTTGCCCGCAGCCTTCTTGAGATTCCGCACGGCCCTGGCTTCGGTAGAGGTGGAGACGGTGTTGTTCTTCCGCGAAGGACCCCCGGAGGCGGTGGGCACGAGCCACGGGTTCTGAGTGAACAGGGTTGGAGGCGAGTTCGCACGGCCCGCGGAAGGTGCTGAGGCAGATCCGAGACCTGGTGCCGTCGCAGTGGGTGCAGGTGATTCAAGAGCGTCTGAGGTCTGCGGGACGAATTTGTCAGCAAAGGTTGAGATCAATAGCAAGGTGGGCACGAGCGGAAGTGGGTAACGTCGTAGAGATCACAAAGGAACCAGGTAAGGTCGCGGAAACACCGCACCCACCTTTGCTGGACCTGAGAACACCATCCTGCCCTCCCCGAGCTTGATCGTCTGCGGTCGCTCGTCATCCTCGTCGTCCTCTTCTTCCCCGCTATCCTCCTCCTTCTCTTCCCCAAACAGCCTGATCTCCTCCCGGAGAGCCTGCTGCTCCTCTGCGACCTTCCTCATCTCCCTATCCTGCGCCTTCTGCATGAACTTCATCTGCATCAATCCCTTCTTCCCCTGCTGCGCTCCCGCCGAGTCCTTGGCATCGAGCCTGGCGAGCTGGTTGAACGCTGCAGCCTTGATGTCTTCGTCGTCCGCGTCCTCGTCGCTTTCCTCGTCGTCGTCGTCATCGTCCGACTCGCCATCTCCCCTCCCGGCAATCTTGCGCTGCAACCGCTCCCTCATATCGAGCATATCCTCCCTTGCTTTGCGTCGGTCTTCCAGTCCAAACGTTGTCCCTCCCGCGGTCTCCCTCCCGAACTTTCCACCGGCACCATGCCTGAGTGTGGCTCGTTCCTTTGCGCGTTGCCTCTCTTGCTTTTCCCTCTCTTCCTCTGCCGCCTCTGGATCGAGCCGCTCGAGATCTTCTACCGAAATACCCGCCTTCTCGGCCCGTTTCCTCGCGAGCTTTCGGAATGTTTTCGACTTGATCTTTGCTACTCTCTTGGCCTTTGCTTCTGCTCGGAACATGAGTTCTCTCTGCTGCCGGAGCTGGGTTCGGCGGGCTTCTATCTCTTCGAGGGAGAGATCCTGCCCGGCCAGAGCCTCGTCTTCATGTTGCTTCATAGCCTGATCCGTGAGGTTTGCCTTGTTGAGGAGGGACGTAATGGCCGACTCGAGCGAGTTGGTGGGTTTGAAACTCGCGATCATCTCTCCGGCGGATTTTGTCCCGCCCCGATCGGAAGCTTGGAGGGGGAAAGAGAGGTGCTCGGCCTCTTTGATGCGCTTCATCACGCCAGACCACTTGGCGCCTTCCTCTTTGGTCTTTTCGTACGCGGCCTCCCGGTCGAGGCGTTCTTGGACCACCGTGGGGAGAGGAGCGGGGAGGACACCCTGTTTCAGGATCGACGAGGACGTCGGGTCGGCTTTGGACGGGAGGAGAGCGGACGCGCCGGAAAGAGAGGGGTGAGAGGCGAGAAGAGTGCTGATGTCGATCTTGGAGTCTGGGGGGGTTCGTCAGCGATGCAGCGAGACTCGGATCATCCAACCCAGTGCTTCGGAGGGCAAGAGCAGCATGCCGCCGACGAAGCAATAAGACAGAGTCGATGTCAAAAGCGAAGTGAACCCGAGGCTGCCAAACACGAAGGACAGAGAAACAGAAATCACGGCGTCCGCGTCACTCACTGCTCTTCAGCGCGAGATCCCCATCCCTCAACGCCGGCCCGGGCACAACAGGCAACACCCTCCGCTTCTTCTCCCTTCCAGAACCCTCGCCGGGGGTCTTGCGCTTCCTGTCCGCCGTCGCAAGCTGCTCGACAAACGCGTCGAGGCCGTCCAAGCCTTGAGGGTCTTCGTCCTCGGAAAGATCGGAGGGGAGCTCGAGGTCGCTCGCTTCGGCGTCGACGTTGTCCGAGTCCTCGTCCTCATCCTCGCTTTCCTCATCTTCTTCGGCTTCCTCTTCCTCTTGGTGACTTTCGTCGTCATCGCCATCCTGCTCGTCCTCTTCGGGCGGGAAAGCGCTACGAGTCGATTTCGTGGGCTTTGAGGAGGGATTGATCAGGATATCGTCGTCCTCGTCCTCGTCCTCATCCTCGTCCTCGTCCTCGCCTTCGTCATCATCGAGGCCGTCTTCCTCGTCATCCTCGAGATCGTCCTCGTCCTCGTCCTCGTCGTCCACAACCTCTTCGTCCTCTTCCACCGCGGGCTGGGGTTTCTTCGCAGGCTTCTTCGCCTTGTTCGGCTCCTCGTCCTCGCTTTCGTCGAGATTCACCGTCAGGGGTTTCGCCGGCTACACGATCAACACCCAATCTCATCTTCGACGCCCAGAACTCCAGACCGTGTCGTTGCTCACCTTCCGAACGACCTCTTTCGCTTTACTCTTCCCCTTCTTTCCCTTGCCCTTCTGCAGATCCCTGAACACATCACCCCACCTCTCCTCGTCGCTTCCCCCCGCCTCCCACGCCTCGTCACTATCGATACTACTCTCCTCGGAGTCCACCGCTCCCGGTCCTTCCTCCGCAATCATCATGGCCATCTTTCGGATCCTCTCCTCCATATCCTCATCGGAATCGCCGTCGCCGTCATCCTCTCCTTCCCGGCGCGGACCGGGACCGCGGGTACCGCGGGTGGAAGGTCCCGCGGCGGCTTCTTCGCGCGAGAGGGAGAGCTGGGCTTCAGAGGTACGGTGCCGTTTGGGGAGTGAGGGGAGGTAGGTGTATGCGTTGGAAGGGTCGAGACGACGTTTCCGAGGCGCGGATTGGGATTGGGACTGGGACTTGGATTGCGAACTGGACTTGGACTTGGATTTGGAGGTGCTGGGTCCAGAAGAAGAGGCGGAGAAGGGAGCGCGGGCGGCACCGCGGGTAGGTTTGCGAGCCATCTTTCGACGAGCGACTCGGGCAGCGGTGTACGAGTCGACGTGCTCGTCTGATCCGATCGATAGTATGAATGTAGATATCTCATCGACTGGATAAGTTACTTAGTTGGCGTGGTGGACATCCAAAATCTCATCCAGGCACCGCAAGACCGGGCAACGGGACCAAACCGCCGCCACATGGATTCTCCTTGTTATCGCCGCGGCATTTCGGAACCCCCCTCCCTCTCTCTGCGTCCCCTCTGCCTGTCGCTCCTCTCGCTCTCGCTCACTTTCGAGGCATCCATCCCTGTGACATACCTCTCCACCCTTCATCCTCTCAAAACCTCGTCAGTCCCTTCTTCTAACCCTTGCGCTCCGATCGAGGATCTCGCTGACCCGCTCCAGCGCCATGTCCGCCTTCCGTCTCTCCTCGCTCCGCGCGCTGCCCCGCCAGGCGACCGCTCTCCGTATGGCCCGGAGGACCTACGCCGACGTTGCGGACGGAAAGCTCTCGCTGAGTCTGGTGCTCCCCCATCAGGTGGGTCTGGTGTCCACGCCGAATCACTATCACATTATCCCTCCAACCCCTCGAAATACCCCTTGTCTCGTTCGGGGGACTTGAGAACCAATCTTGATTTGGAATCGCGGTAAACCGTGTGCGACACGAATCTCTCGCTGACCCGCTCGCTCTTAGTCGCTCTACTCCGCCGCCGGCGTCATCCAGGTCAACATCCCCGCCGCGACCGGTGACATGGGTGTGCTCGCCAACCACGTTGCCTCGGTCGAGGCCCTTCGCCCGGGTGTGATCGAAGTTATCGAGGACAACGGACAGCCCTCGAAGAAGTGGTTTGGTGAGTCGGGGTTCGGACTGGACGGTATGGATCGTCATCGCGGAGACGGGAAGTGGAGCGGGACGAGGATACAGGAAAAGATGAAGAGGAGGCAGATGGGGGAGTTGGACTGGGGTTGAGGGAGCTTGGAGATGATAGCGCGGATCCAATGGGCGTGGGATGATGAGGATTGGCAAGACGATGGGGCAGGTGGTGCACGCGGCCGCAACAGGTGTCTGAGGGATATGCGGCTGGCCGGACCATACGAGACTGCTGCGACCTGTGTGGAGCTGCTTTGGGGTGGAAGGACGAGGGAGGGATCTTGATGAACGAGGGATCTGTCGAATCGAGAATCCGGGGAATTTTTTGGGAGACCAGCTTCCAACTCCTGGTCGCTGCTTCGCCACGGTACTTCTCCGCACTATGCGCCGCAGCTGACCCACCAGTCTCCGCTGGCTTCGCCACCGTCCACGGCAACAACTCGCTCACCATCAACGCCGTCGAGGCGTACCCTCTCGACAAGTTCTCCGCCGAGGTGGGTGATAACATCGAAGGCGGGATATGACATCGCTGACGATTTTGCTTTCGCTCTCATATGCCCTCTTCCCCGCTTCCTGCATACATCATGGTGATCCCTGTGCCCAAATGATCGGGATCATTTGCCACGACGCCAATCCCTTTCTCCCCATTGCGTCCTCGCATTCGCTCGTTCCTACCCTCCGCCTCCGCCTCCGCTCTCCCACGGCCGCATACCCCCTCCAGAACATCCGCGCCGGACTCGCCGACGCCAACCGCGTCCTCGGCTCGTCCGCTCCCGAGTCGGAGAAGGCTGAGGCCCGCATCGAGCTTGACGTGTACGAGGGTCTCCAGGCGGCTCTTAACAAGTAGAAAGGCAAGCGTGTAGAGGACGCATGGATCACATGACTTGAAACGATTCGGCGGGTGTGAATTCGTCGCTTCCTCCGCCGTCTCAGTCGGTCGTGAAATCAGGTCACACAGCGACCCTTAAGCGTTTCTTTGATATCTTGGATCTGAGTGGCAGGAGGCTGTTTGCAGAAGTTGCTCCTCAAATGGGGCCTGCGGGAGGGAGCTGAGGCGGAGACCGGTCGGACTCGCGGGCTTCCGTCTGGCAGACAACACATTGCCCCATCGACATGCCGCCTCGTGAGGCACTGCCAACTCTTCGCGGAGCCTGATTGCAAGAGTCGCAGACGGGTTGTCGCCGTAGTGGCCGACACGCCGGCACCTCGTAGCTCCATCTAGA
This sequence comes from Saitozyma podzolica, assembly GCA_003942215.1. Classification (NCBI taxonomy): domain Eukaryota; kingdom Fungi; phylum Basidiomycota; class Tremellomycetes; order Tremellales; family Trimorphomycetaceae; genus Saitozyma; species Saitozyma podzolica. Next base: position 2,008,608 of record RSCD01000001.1, read on the forward strand.
TCCGTGGATCTGATTCGAATGTGGGGCAGAGGTTTTCCTCCTAAGCCACATCGCTCGGGGCACACGAGTCCCATGATCTTGAGCTGACGTGAGGACATTATCCCACGACGACCGCCTCGAAGCCTCTAGCCGGGGGAGACGAGTGAATAACGTCGTACCGCCTTGCCGTCGTTGCCGGTACTGGTTACGTTTCGTATGCTGCGCTGGAGTGCCACATCGTTAAAACGTGCGCGGCGATCAGTGTATTTACCCGAAGCGGAAGGTCGGTAAGGGTAAGCAGGGGGATCGACCAATGATGAGTGGAGATGGTAATGGGAATGAGGTGGGATGGGACGTACCCGTACCGCCAAAAAGGCACTACTGGCGAGGACGCGGGAGCATAGAGGAAAGAACAATAATGCAAGGACAACGCAAAAGCATATTTGAACGCCCCTCATCAACGAGTAGGACGCGGATTGGACGCGGCAGTGACCGATGACCAGGCAGCGGGTACTCATTCATGCCAGCGGGGAGGAAGCTTGGGACGACGAGCGAGACGCATTGCAGTGTCAGCACGAATGTTTCGCCTGTGGACCAAGCCTATTCAATGCTACTCTTAAGTCGTTACGTCGGATCGTCGGAACGAGCTCGGAGGTGTGTGTGGGCGTGGGCGTGGCGGAACCCTGACCGTTGCCGGATTTAAGCTTTTTTTTTCTCTTCTCCCTCGCTCGCATCGTGGCACATGGGTGGTGGCTAAACAGTCGGCACGCCCCGAGGTGACTGCAAAGAGCGATACATCCCGGCCTCGGAGCGAGGCATCGAGCGACTGATCCAGTGTGAGCAGGTGATAGTGGACGTGTGTCATCGCAAGTCTGAGTACTGGCACGAGCCAGCTTATAGCGCTGGAACTGCTCGCGGTCAGCCGGATAGCAGGGGGAACTTCGGGGGTAAGGGAGACCTGCCGACACCTCGAACCGACATCTTCGCCAGCCAAACGGATCCGCCGCGAGCTCACCCGGTCTGTGGCCTTTATCATACCCCTGGGTCCAGGTGGATCGCCCCCTGGTCTGGTCTCCAACCGGCATATCAGGTCATGTGGGTGCCATGGTGATCTTTTGACAAATGTGATGCTTCAAAAGGCTTCTTTCTAAGAGCGTTGATCTCAGGAGGATTGTGGCACATCGCGGCCATTAGTGACTTGTATTAGCTTGCATTAGTATACGGGTTTGTAATTGTGATTGTTAGGTGGGAGCCCCCCGATTTAGTCCCTTTTCGGGAGATTGCGACGTCAACTTGGGCGGTCGCCCTCGCTCTCCCTCTTGACCCGTTCCCCCTCCTCTCCCCTCCCCACCCCTCTCTTTCACTCGGTTCAACCCCCCCATCTCACCTCACTTGAAACCTCCCTTCCATCATCCTTGTGCATTCAACGACTCTGCGAGCTCCTTGAGCGGACGCGAAATTTGTCTTGGTGACAGACAGCCAGTCGGAGCCACCAAGGGACGAGGGAAACAACCCGTGAGAGCCAATTCGAGGCAACCCAACCGGGGGGCGTTGGAGCCCTGTCCCTTACCACGCGATCGTCCAAACCGACACAACCCAACCACACTCCCCCCCCCCCCCCCTCCTCTTCAACCCACCACCCAATCTCTCGTGTCCCTTTCTTTACTCTACTTGTCATTATTACATTACGTCCAGTCGGCGGTGGTCGCGAGGGAGGATCAAGGACCAAGGACAAGGACTCGACGGATCAACGGTAATTGGTTATCAACGAGCCGAGGGCGAGGAAGAGCTCCAGCCAAACCAGAGCGTTTCTCGCATCGCGCCCGCGAACCCGGCCGAAACCGTGTCAAGTCGAGATATAATCCCTCTTCCCAAGCGTCACTTCCCCATCGGCCACTTTGCATCCATCGTCTACGGCTACGCGACTCGGCGGCGCGCCGGACACGGAGAAGGGAATAACGAGCGTCGAGAAGGACTCGAGTGATCTGGGATAAGACGGAATCAGGAACCGGGACCACGAAGAGAGAGAGAGGGGGAGCCAAACGGTCAATCCAATCGTCCTTTGGCGAGCCGACACCCTGCATCCGCCCTCGTCCTCCATCACACAACATCTCATCCATTACTCTACCCGGCACCTGACCGTCACCCAGCTTGGTCCAACGCTGCACCTCCACACCTCGGCGGCACTGTCGATCATCGTCGCGGACCCTTTGTTGGTTCAAGTTCCCTCTCGTCGAGGACGGAACACCACCAAATCGCCCATCCACCCTTCCATCCATTCGAACCATCCATCCATCCTCGGAGCTTGTTCCGCCGCGTTGTTCGCACCAACCTCTTGGCGTGATACAGCAGCACCTTTTCCGCTGCATCCGCCGCGGTTTTCCATCCGCAGACTACGCGAAAACGGCCCGAAAACCATTCGCTCCCACGTTCCTTATCGCTTAGAGGTGCGACACGGCCGCTCGTCTCCGGCGCGCTCGGCTTCAACACCGGGATCCATCGCGTCGGCGAGAGCGTGATCTAGCCCCGGGTCACCGGAGTCACCACATCGATCCGTGAGTTGGTTGCCGCAGATGCAACGCCCGGCTAGCATAATCGTATCGTGTCGCAGGCAGTCGCGCTGACTCTCCTTGCAGTGTCGGGCCATGGCGGTACCCCATCCTCTACCACTACCTACCAACGCCCACCCCGCGCCTTCGCCGTCACACCCACAACAGTTCGCCATGCAGCAGCAGGGCGGGCCGTCGATGCCCGTCCAGATGCAGGGATATCCACACCCTTTTGCTGCCGCATCGGTCCGGCCCCCTCCGCAGGGGATGCAGGGCGTCGCCATGTCATCCCAGCAGGCAGCTCAAATCCAGTCGCAACGGATGCTGTCTCAACAACAACATCAGCAGCTTGCTCAGCAGGCCGCAGCTTCAGCAGCGGCTCAGGCTCAGCAGCAAAGAGCCGTCGTCCCTCCATCACCTCATCACCCATCACCATCTCCTCACATGGCTCACCAGGGTTTCCCGGTGAATGGGCCAGGAGCGATCCATCCACAGCATTATCCCCATCCACCTCAACCTCCGGGCGCTCCGGGGATGCCCACCCCGACACAGCAGCCAGCTCCCCCGCCCGGAGCCGGACCCTCCCCCGCACCCATGCGCCAGCCCCCACCTCACCCGCAGGCAAGACCACCAGGTCAGGTTCAGCATCCGGGCTTCCAGCAACATCCAGGCATGCAGCAGCAGCAACAGCAACAGCAGCAGCAGCAGCAGCAGCAACAGCAGCAGCAGCAACAGCAGCAACAGCAACAGCAGCACATGGCTCAGCCCATGGCTCACACGGCTTCGCAACAAGGAGGCCAACAGCCACCACAATCTCAACCTCAACCTGGGCCCAACGGGATGCCGCCAGGCCACGTGCAGGGACAGCACATGGATGTGCCTCAGGATGCGTTTGCAATGTCTCGAGGAGGGAGTGGACCTCAGCAGGTCGGGCAGAGACAATGGGATAGTGATGGACTGTGAGTGGCTCGCGTCCAGTCCACCTTCAGCTGCTCCGCCGCTTCGCTGCTTTGTTTGCTCGACCCTTCCTCGCCGCGCCGAAACCATGACGCATCGCCGTGATGATGACCTCCCCATTGCGTTCGCTGACCCTCGCAGGTTGAAGTTGTACATTCACGACTACCTCGTCAAGAATGGGTTCCAGGCCGCCGCAGCGCAGTTCAACGCCGAGGCGAGATTGGAAAATCAGGCGGCTCCTATCAATGTGCCCGAGGGCCTGCTGCATGAGTAAGTTGTCGCGTCACGGGGCTCGGCGCACAAGCTGACGCGATGCAGGTGGTGGTGTGTGTTCTGGGATGTTTTCAGCGGAGGCAAGGGCACGCCAGGCCCGTTGAACGCGGCGGGATACACAGACGTGAGTACTGCTATCTTTGCTCATCGATGACGCGATGCGTGAGCTAATCTCTCAGGCGATGAACCGGCTCAAGTCGCTGCGGCAGCAACAGGTCGGGGTACCGGGTCCGGGCGGTTTCATGCAGCAGCCAGCGGGACAGTTCCCTGGCGGCCAACAACCGCCACAGGCGATCCCTTCGCAGCAGGTCGTTGGCTTCCGACCACAACAGCCGAATCAGGCCAACGGCATCACGCAGGCCCAAGCCCAGTTGATGCAGCAACAGATCCAGCAGCAGCAGGTTCAACAGCAACAAGTTGCCGCTCAACACGCTCTGATGCAGCAACAGCAGGCTGCCCAGCGGTTCGCTCAACCTGGTCCGGCCGCGTCACCGGCGCAAAGACCACCTCAACCTGGTCATCCCATGTACGCTCAACACATGGTTCCGAACGCGCAGGCAGGGCCATCCCACGCGCACTCGCCCGTCGCACCTTCGCCGCACATGATGCAGCAACAACACCCTGGTGTCATGCCTTCGCCCCATCAGAAGAACATGCGACCTCCAATGAACGGTCCTGCCGGGAACCCGATGATGCGGACTCTCACGCCTCAGCAAGGGATGCAAGTCCAACCGGGTCAGGGCCAACAATTCGTCCATCCGCCTCAACCCCAGGCGCCGAGTCCTGCTGGCCAACCCCCGATGACCCCGCACCAGCAGCAGCAACTCACGGCGGCGCAGCATCAGCAGATGATGCAGGCGCAAGCGGTGCAGCAACGAGCACAGCAGTCTCTCGCCGAGGTCCAGCAGCAGCACATGCAGGCTCAGGCGCAGGCTCAAGCCCAAGCTCAGGCTCAGGCTCAGGCGCAGGCTCAGGCTCAAGCCCAGGCCCAAGCCCAGGCTCAACACCAGCAGCTACAGGCGATGCAGCAGCAGCAGATCCAGGCAGCGGCGAACCAGATGTACTCGTCTCTCGGACTCGGCCAGGTCAATCCGGGTGTCATGCAGCACACGGCGCAACAGCTCGGACTTGGAGGGAGGGATGTGCAGAGTCTCCCCGAGGAGGATCGAGTGAGTCAACCCGGAGAGCTCGACTAGCAGCAGTCGTCAGGAGTGGTGTTGCTGATATGGAATAGCAACGCCTGGTCCAACGGTATCGAATGACCATGCAGGAGCACCAGCGGCGCGCTATGATTGCGGCAAATGGCGGCGCGCCGCCAACGCCGGTCCAGCAGCAGATGCTGCAGCAACAGCACATGCTCCAACAGGCGCAGGCGCAGGCGCAGGCTCAAGCCCAGGCGAACGCCCAGGCTCAGCAGCAACAACAGCAGCAGCAGCAAGCCCAACAGCAGCAGCAGCAGCAGCAGCAACAGGTGCAGGCTCAAGCTCAAGCGCAGGCGCAGGCGCAAGCACAAGCACAGGCTCAGGCTCAGGCTCAGGCGCAAGCCCAAGCACAAGCTCAAGCACAAGCTCAGGCGCAAGCCAATGCTCAGGCCCAGGCTCAGGCCCAGCACGCCCAGCAACAGCAGCAGCAGCAGCAACAGCAGCAGGGTCAGATGCAACAGCAGCAGCCACAGCAGCCACAGCGCCAAGTCAGCGGTCAAATGCAGCGGTGAGTTTGATCCGACCTTTTGCTGATCCGCCGACGTCGATACTGATGTCATGCGAAGGAACGGCCACTTCGACAACGCCACGCCGATGCAGCAGACCGACTCCGGCGGCACGCGGGCTTCCCCTCCGGAGCGAAAACGGATGCGTCGAAATTCGGGTTCCGCTGCGCCGAGTCCTTTCACCCAAACCGGAGCGACACCGCAGGGGCAGCCGATGCAGTTTGCGACACCGCAGGCCCAGACACCACAACAGCTACCGCAGGGCATGCAGACACCCCAGCAACAGCAGCAGGCGGCGATGCACCAGCAGCAGCTGCAGCAGATGCAAATGACGGGTCTGGACCAGCAGGTGAGTGTTAAGCTGCTCTATGAGGAGATTGGTTCAACAACAAGAGTGGAGAAGGATACGTGGCAGAATTGTTTGGGATGGCGGGCTGACGCGCGCACAGGGTATGCGGGGAAGAATGGCAATCGGGCCGAATGGTTCGGGAACGTTCCAGCCTCACACGCCCAACATGTCCAACATCGAGGTCCAATCTCCTGCACAGATGCCCAATCAGTCGCCCCGAAACGCGTCGGGCAACATCCCGCCTGGACACGCGCCGCAGAACATGCAGCGCAATCAGAGCAAAGGCGGCGCGATGCTTCCGCCACAGAGTCCTGCGACGAACATGCAGAGGTCGGCGACACCAAAGCCGGGCAAAGCTGGAGCGACGCCAAAGGGTGCAAAGGAGGAGACGCCGGTGAGTCTGGCTACTATCGATGCGTCGCTCGATCCACTTGCTCTTTGTCGCACACGCACGAGGGGGATGGAGGTGGTCATCGGGATTCGCTTGCTGAAGCTTCAAACAGAGAGAAGCGGCTACACCAAAGTCCGTCCACCCATCACCGAGTACCGCGCTCGTCCCCGTCCCTCCCGAAAACACACCTGCACCGCCGCCACCGCCTCAAACCTCTGCTCCCGGAGCAGGGACATCCGCCGCAGGAGCTCACGGCCTCACCCCCTCTCCCCCCACCGCGACAAACTCCACTCCGGCCGACACCCTCGTGGCGCCCATCTCGGTCCCCTCTCTGTCTGCGGGCTCGAACGGCGCTCTGTCGTTCACGACGTCGACCGACCTGGGGACGGACGCCGGGGCGTTCACCCTGGACGGCGCGGGAGATTTCGACTTTTCGAATCTCACGGGTCTGGGAGACGGTTTCGATTTCGGCATGTACCTCGCCGAATTCGATGCGGCGGATGGGGATACCGAGGGAGTGGGGATTCTCCCATGACCCGAGGCGAGTCTCGGCGGAGTGGTGACGTCTGACGACGGCGGCGATGGTCACGGGGACGGTCACGGCGAAGTGCCTGTCTTGGCGAGTACGACTTTGCCCGGGGAGAGTCCCACCGGGAGGGCTTGATTCACGGCGGATAGAGCAGGGAGGTGTGGCGATGTCAGTGCCAGTAGGAGAGCGACTGTATGCGCGGGGACACGTGTCGCAAGTTGGCCGTTGTGTGCGAGGGAGTCAGAGAGGGAGTCAGAGCCAGAGCCAGAGCCGGAGCCAGAGTCGGAGTCGGAGTCGCGCGCGCGCGCGCGGCCAAGTCGAGTCGAGGCGAATGCGAACGAAATCACAGTATATCGAAGGACGGGAGGACCACACCGGCATCGACGATACTCAAAATCAATCAACCCATTCCAATACATACAACACGACCACCCACTTCACATTCATATACCCAAGCTCGGGCTTGCGTTACCGAGTCTGAGTTCCAAGCACCGAGCACCTACGAGCGTCTTTATTCCCTCCCACTTTTCCTCCCATCAGACCCTCCCTCGACGGTCGACGGTCGACGGTCGATCCGTTTCTCTCGCATTTGTCCGATTCCTCCTGCTTTCCCTCAATCTCGTTTCTCCCGATTGTCATCATCATCATCATCATCGTCCTCGTCGCCGTCGTCCTCGTCGTCATCGTCCTCGTCCTCGTCGTCTTCTCATCATCTCTCCAACCGCTCGCGAGATCTTGGTCATCATATCGTCCGTCTTGTCCCTCTTGTCTCTCTTGTCCTCTCTTATCCTGTCTTCAACTTTCTACTTTCTTGCCGATGCCGAGTGGGAGTGAGAAAAGACCTTCCTCGGCATAGTGTGGGTTGCGTCTCTTCTTTTTCATCTTCATTTCTTCAATCAAAATGTCATGTTGGCCGATGCTGGTGCAGGTGCAGGTGCTTTGTCGTGCTCATGTCGTGTCGTATCGTGTTGGGGCCGAATAGGACGAGAGGAGGCACGAATGCATCACGTTACAGATCACAGAGCACAGATCACAGATCCGCAGATCCGCAGACTCACACCACAGATCACAGATCACTCTGCCTCAGCCAATGATGATACTCCCCAAGCTGGCGATTTGTCCGCTTCCAAGCTGTCCACTGTGAAAGACTGTCCTTCAGTGATGAAAGCGACCCCTGCGTCTCCGGCCAAGACGGACGGCAACACTGCATGCACCAATACTGGTACCACTGCACTTGTGTCTCGTCAGGCGACTCGTGTCCAAGCCGTAGTCAGTCCACGTCCAGTTCGGACGACGACAGAGCCCGTCTCATCAATCCACGACAACGCCCGGCTCGTCGCCACATGACGCATGACGCAAGTTACACTCGTGTTGATACATCAACATCGACATCGCTGTCTCCCATGTATATCGTACGTATATCGAATACCCGAGTAGACCATCTCCATCTACTACGCGCGCACACCAGAGGGAGAGGGGAGAGGGGGGGAGTAACATGGAGGAGTGTCCTGTCCTGATTTAACCTGTCTTGTCCAACCACTAGCCACCAACTGCACACCCGCACGACCATCGGCCACTAGTCGAACGTCGAACCGAACCGCCGTCTCCTCGGCTTGCTGCTGTATCTAGAGTACACAAGCCCTCTCCCAATTTGGCCCGGATACGTCCGGACCACGATCACCCCGGACTCACTCCCCCCTCTTCCCTCGGGCGGCGGTGACGGTCGCTTGACTGCTTGTACTCCTCGACACGCCGGGCCTAGTGGGTCCCAGATGCGGGCTCTTCCCCACGCTCTTCCTCCTCGAACCGTTCCCATTCCCATTACTCGTCATCATCGGGTTTTGTCCCTTCCCTTGCCTCACCGAGGCTTTCGAATCCTCCTCCTCCATATCCTCGTCTCCCTCACCTGCTCCTTCCCCACCTGCACCTTCCAAATCCTCTTCGTCCTCCTCGTCCATCTCCTCGCCGTCACCCTCCAGATCATCCTCCTCCCCAATCGTCATGTCCATCTCGAGCAGATCCTCACCGCCATCACCCGTGATCTCATCCTCAATCCCCCCATTTCTCAGTCGAGCAACCTCCAGCCGGAGTTTCTCGATATACTCGTCTCGCCGATCAACCTTGTCGTGCAATCGGACAATGTACTCGTTCGAGAATTTGAGGAGAGCGACCTTTGAAACTCCGCGGTTGGGGTTATCGTCCGGGACAAGCGAGGATTTGGGTAACAACCTCGGTGCGGAGGAACCGGGGATCGGTTCGCCCGATTCGGGATCGAGCGCCTCGGTGTTGATTGGTGGCAGAAGCAAACGGAGCTCGTCGAAACCCGCTTTGAGCGAGTCACGCCGTTTCTGCTCGGCAGCCTTGTGCGACGTCTTTCGGTTCTCTCCCTCAGGCGGGTTCAGCGCGGCGGCAGCTGCAGCTGCGGCAGCCTTGGTAGCGGCGCGAACACCGACGGTTCCAGGTGGACGCATGGCGATACGCTGCTTGCCTGGTGGGACGGCCTTGTTGCCAACTCGCTTCGAAGCTGGAGCGGGGGCTATTGCCGCTTTCCTTGAGTCGCCCTTGTTTGTTGATGAGGCGGCTCTCGACGAATCCGCACCACCCCTAGCGCCCCCGCTCCCTCCTCCAGTACCGATGCCAGCGCCTGAGCCTGAGCCTGAGCCAGATGCCGGCTTGCTGCTTCCTAGGTTCATGAGACTGGCCGGTGTCATCGGTGTCATGCCCTTCGGCGTGAGACTCGGAATGGGCGGAGGCGGCATGATGTGGCTGAGGTCCACCGGCGAGGGCGTCGAAGACGTCGTTGACGTTGGGCCCGTTTGGTGCAGGTGCTGTTGGACCCCCCGCTGGTCGATCGCCGCGGGCGGTAGGTGTGTCATCGTCTGGCCGGCTGAGAACTTTGGCGCGACAAGCGGTGAATTCGGCAAGGAAAAGGTGTGCGCGTGTGTCCCGCCTGAGCTGGGCTGTCGACCTCGGTGCGTCGGCCTGAGCATTGGCGATGGCCTCGACTTGGCGGGAAGGGCGTTGCGGTGCGGACCCGTCCCTGCGGAGCTGCCCGACCCGGATCCGACAGAGGCGTTGACAAGGGGTGACAAACCCGCGGAGCCGTGCTGAGGCATCGTCGGACTGAACGTCTGCTGCTGAGTGCTGTCGTCAAGCATGCCGATCAGCGCTCGGATGTACTCTGGGTCGGCCATATCCGCGTTGTTCTGGGGTTCGAGTGCCGGTGACAAGGTCTGCTGCGCGCCGCCAGACGAGCCGATGGGGTTGAGCGCCGGCGAAGACAACGCGGAGAGGGGGTGCGGGGCCCGTTGCTGTGGCCCAAAGCCAGGCGAGTAATGGTGGTATTGCGGACGGTTGCTCGCTTCGAGTGCCGGCGAAGTGAGAGGCGAGAAGTATCCCGGTGAGGGACCCGCACTGCCCCCTCCGTGATGTTGCACCCCAGGGGTCGTCGCCGGACGAGAAGGCCCGCTGGAAGGTCCGCTGCCACTTGAGCCGTTCGTCCCGGCGAGGAAGGGTGAAGTTGAGGCTGCAACGGCCGCGGCGGTGGCTTGGATCTGGCGCTGTTGGTGTTGCAGGAGCATGAGCTGCTCTTGGAACAGACGTTGTTGCTCTTGCAGCGTCTCGAGGGGTGAGCGGGGCACGTGCTGAGACGGAGCGCCGCCCTGCGAAGGAAAGGTCGCCGAGGTGACAGGAGAGTAAGACGAGGGATTTTGCTGGGACAGAGCGGGAGAGAGCAGGGGAAGCAGATTGAACTGGGCGAGTCAGCACAAGCGCAAGTAAAGACTCGAGAACGGCAAAGATCGGGGTGGCGACACTCACATCAACCCCCTCCAACCCCTGCTTCGCGAGCATCTCGAGTTGCAGCGGAGTCATCGCCTCAGGCCTCATCTGTGGGAACATCTCGGTGCTGGTGGCTAATCGAAACGTCAGCAATGGCTGACGGTCACGAGTCCGGGATCCGACTTGATGATGTCGTTCAAGCGAGGGTGAGCTCACCAGGCGTGGGCATCCCGCTGGTACCCGATATACGCCATTTTCCAGCGGCTCCAGAATCTTGGGCTTGGGCATTGGCGTTTTGGCCTTGACCTGGAATATGCGCGGATGGGTCTTGCGTACCGACCTGCCCGGGCTGCATTGGCGGGGATGTGAGGAACATCTGCGCGAGAGGGTGGAAGGGCGATTGTGGGTTGACGCCCTCGAATACAAGTGGAGATTGCATGTGGATGCCCTCGAGCTGGAGAAGGGAATCAATGTAAGCAATGTACAACGAGACGGATCCAGGCAGAGGTTGAAGATGGTCCGCCCCCTGCTTCTGTCCGCAGGTCGCTCACCTGTTGCTGGAGCATCGAATCGTACCCCTGACCCATACCGTACATCCCTCCCATCATACCATCCACGCCGTCCATGCGCTGGTGGTGCTGTCTCGCATCGAGTGGGTAACCCCCCTGGGAATGTAGGGCCTGCGTCTGCAGCCCATCCACATCCATCGCCATCTCCAACTCCATGCCAGCGTCTCTGCCATCGACCGATCCACCGCCGTTCGCATGCCCATTCAGCGGCGGGTTGCTCAGCCCCGACACCCTCCCTGACCCTCTGGGTTTCCCGTGGTTGCTTCCGCCTCTGCGCAGCTCGTCGTCGTTCATGCTACTCCTCCGACTGTGCTGGGAGCCGAGATCGGACGGATGGGCGACATAAGACGAAGTGGATGCCGACGCCGTTGGAGCCGAGGTGGAGGGACCAGCCTCGGGGTGGTCGATGCCTTCGGCAGAGAAGGGTTGCTGAGGTGATGTCTCGAGAGCAAAGGAGAGGAAGTCGAGCGGGTACAGGTCCCCATTCTGGGGGTATCCTTGTTGTTGGACGGGAGAAGGCATGGCAGAATGAGGGGTCGCCATGGCTGGATCGAGGGCGGGACTGGAACGGGATTGGGCGTGGGCTTGAGCCGAGGGTCGACGGCCTCGGCGTGAAAGCGGGTCCGAAGGGTCGGCGCGGATGTGTGGAGAGGATGGAGCTCGTCGCTCGTCGCTTGCCGTCAAGTGTCGCGGTGAGATCCAATGTTATGTCGGTGGGTCGGTGTGGGTCGGGGTCGGGGTGTGAGCACGGGAGTAGCGCCTTGCGCCTTGTCGGCGCAGGCGTGTTGGAAGCGTCTTGAAGCGCCGATCCGCCGTGCGATGGAGCAATGGCACAACAAGTCGAGAGGTCAAGCTTATGTTTTTGCCTTGTCTATGTATCGAAGCGAGGCGACCAAGCGATATTGATAATGATGAATGACGCGGGATAAGGATGATTGATGTAGAGTGGAGACAGATGGAGAGAACAGGGCCGGGGCGGTGGATGAGACGAGATGCGTCGTATTCCGAGGTGCTCGCTGGCTGTGTGGCCTAGGCTGGGGGCTTCTTTCGTAACGCCCTTGAGCCTCTCTCTGGGATTGGCGTCCACCGACCGAGTCCGGGTGCGTACGACCTGCTTGTGCACTCCGAGTCGCGTCGCTGAGGGCGGTGGTCAGTCGTCTGATGATGATGCCTTAGCCCGTCGGACCTTGAAAGTGGGTGTGATGTGTCGCGGTCCCCGAAAGAGTGGATGGACAGACTCGCTCTAACTTTTTAGACCCGGGGGAATACTATTGTAGGTGGGTGGTGGTGGTACGGTGCAGAAAAATCCCGTGGCGGCGTCGGCGGCGGCGGGCGAGCTGTGAGCGAGCACGGAGCAGGAGCAGGAGCAGGCGTAACCAGTCAGTCGCGTTCAGGGCGTCCAGGGCGCAGGGGGAGGAGGATACATTGTGCAGTAGTAGTAACGCAACCAAGTCGTCGCGCCGGCGTCGGCGTCGGCCTTCGACTTTCTTTTTTGACCCTGGCTTAGCGACGTCAATATTACCTCTTCGGACCAGACGCCGAACGAGGGAGGGCAGAGGGCAGAGGGCACAACGGAGGGCGCAGCAATGGCCAAGCGACGACGGACGGGCGGGCCAGTTTACGGGGAAAATCGCTCAGCATACATACGGATTACACAAAGGGCATGCATGTGCATAGTTTGCTCTGAAACCCAAGGCGATAAAGTCCGACTCGTCGCATGTTGCATGTTGCATGTGCAGGCGCATGGGACATTGGTGTGGGATGCATGCAAACATCATGTGGCAGGTGGATTGTGGCAGTGTAACTCCAGTCCAGGCAGCTCGCCGCGGTGCGGTACCCTCTCTCTTCAGTGCCACTTCGGGATGTGCAGGGGCCGAGTCGGGACGGCGTCCAGGGTCGGAGAAAGGTGCGTCGATTGCCTGGATTCTCGCACTCAGGTACCACTGAGTGTACGAGTGAGTACGAGTACGAGTACTGTTGCTGCTTGCTGTATGAGCAGGTACGAGGATAGGCGAGCACCTGACACGACCGAGTCTCAGGGAGGTAAGGACCTCGCTACGCTGCGGGCGGATGAGGTGCTGCCAGGATCGATGCGTACCGGGCATCCTGGGACAAGGGTAGAAGACCAAGGGAGGCGCATGAAAGGCGAAAGTTCGACAGAGCATCGACCCTTTAAGGCTACCACTGTACGGGGTTGGCGTGGCGAATCCGGACGCAGAGAGATAAGGCAGCGAGATGAAGCAGTAGGATGACTGCGGTCATGTATGAATGAATGGGACGTTCGCTTGGCTTGTTGATACATACGGCCATGTGGACTTGCACTGCGAGAGACAGCGTGTTCGACAGGTTTGACCCAGGCCAACGACTCGTTGCTCTGAAACAGCCAGACGAGACGACCTTGGGCTCGGAGGTGGAAGGACTACAGGGATCCGGTTGTGGCGACGATGTCGATACAGTGTACATGTGTGGAGCGAATTAGTGTGGTGGTTCTGCTTGACAATGATGCACATTGACGTGGAAGTACACTATGTACACTGCAGCGCTCGCTCTTGCGGCGAAGGCCAGTAGGGAGAATATGCATTACATACTGTATAGATATGACCCGTTCTCCGTTTGTCGGAGTGCAGCATCGGAAGAAACTCTGTGCGGGGAAACACACCTCGGGTTCAGGGGGAAAGCCATCGACACGACGCTGAGAGCTCGCCTTCAGTGACCTTACTTGGCGGCGCTGCTGCACTCCGAGAGTCGGGATATGCGATTGATCCGCTTGCATTCATACAGTATCAGTTGTTTCCCGGGTGCTTCTCCAGAGTAGACGGGATGGTCGGGGAAGCGGTGGAGAGAACTGAGGCAGTCGTAGGGGACAAGGGACAAGGGACGTCCGTGAGCGTCTGTTGAGTTCGCTTCGGTCGGTCATTGGCTTCAGTAGCCTTCGGTGTACTGCATCAGTCATGATACTGCACTGTCTAGAATGGGGATATTGACATTGATCGGCGTAAAGAGCGTGATACAAAATGAGCGTGAGTGTGTGCGTGTCTTCTGAGCTGGGGATACAAACAATGCGAGTCGCGCGAGTATAGAAGACACTAAATCACATCCCCCAACCTTCGTCAACGTGATCAACAACCTCGATTCTGAGGTCATCGTCAGCCTCAAACTCTTGGGGTCCGAATTGCTGCAAGGCATCGATTGAGGACGATGGGCTGGTTGTGGATGACATTTGGGTGTGCGGGTGCGTGCGGGTGTGCGTACCGGCGTGCTGCCTGGCCCTCGGGCTCGTAGATGAAGGCGAATGCGACGGCTGCGCAGACACCGGCGACTGTCATCTCCGCGGCCGACAGCGTGAGGGTACAGTACAGTATGTGCCTCCGACAAGCAGACCAGCTTTGACGAAGCGGGTGATGCTGCGACGGATGAAAGCCGGCCAGTCCACCCTGCGGTGGACAAGACCCCCCATGAGGATGTCAACCTGCTGGATGATGTCCTTAGAGCCATAGTCAGCGTCTACCTTGACATACTCCTGTTCGTATGTCGCGCGAAGATGCGCATAGCCGACTCGAGGTACGCATGATAAGAGCCGATTCGTGGCGCCCATGTCCTTGGCGAACTCTCCTCGGCGATGTCGATGAGGTTGAAAACGATCTTTACACTCGCTCACGGTAATCACAAAGCCCTTAACAGCGAGTCCAGTCCCGACAACTGCCCCTTTGGCGGCCACCAACGCCGCAGATTTGCTCGACACAGCGGCCGTCTTGGCGACGGCGAGGACCTCGGCGGCTCCCCGGGTATAGACAACTACCCCACCTGTGGTGACGTCGAGACCGAGAGCTAGGGCGGCATGAGCCAAGTTGCGTTTGGTGAGGATCGCCATGGCTCTTGGAGTGAAGGCTGTGCTTGGTTCTTGGTGGTTGGGGGTTGGGGTTGTCGGTTATCGGTTGGTCGTTGGTGGTCAATGGTTGGTTGTCGGTGGCAGCTGTGACTGTGAGCGACCCGAACGCTACGCTACGTGCACCCCAAAAACCGCTGCAGAGCTCGTACGTACAGATGGGCAACACTGGACCACACCGGGAGAAGCAGCCAACCGAGCTCTGTCTGACTCGGTGAGCCGAACTCTCCAGATCTGCGTTTACGGATGATGCCTGTCATCAGAAGGGAGCGACGAGGAGTGATGGCCTTTCGGTCACAGCAAGGCACCGAGGCTTGTCCACCTCAACCCCGACAAAGACCCGTCCTCTCCCTGGCATCGCTCAAAACTCGACTCACAAGACGCCGTCAGTGAAGCCCTCAGGGGAATCGCCATGAAGAACAAGGACACTGTGTCCAACATCTGGATCCGTGACGAAGTGAGTGGAGAGGCAGACCTGGCAATGCGCACAGTTAGGACGCTCACTCGAAGCGCTGACCCTCTACCGCCCCGCCGTAGAGGCGGACAGTCAGGGACCTATCCGTGCATCTCTGGAGGCCGAGTGGGGTGGGACCAACCTGGGAGGGACCATTTGCCTTGTTCGACCTACCGGCGTACGTGCGTTACTGCCGTACCGACGAGGAACTCGACGCTTTCTACGACGGAGTCAAAGCACGGGTCAAGAAAATTAAGCAAGATAACCTCGAGAAGGATCCCTCGTTCAACCTGCAGTTTGACGACCGGGTCGAAATCCCCTCGGCACTACCCGGACTGCGGAGGTGAGGAGTTCTGACGTACCGCGGACGCGGACGCGGACCATTGTGGAAGTATGAGTATAGTTCGCAAAATACAGCTATCTAGAAAGAGATACATGCTTAGGAAGATCGGCTGGCAATGGCGGCGTTGCCTAGCGTGTTACATCCGGTTGGCAAGTGGATGGCGATCCGTGATGCGACCGGACTTTGGCGTAGAGCTTCGTCCCCGTGCAAAGTGGTGTGCCTGTCGTTTCGTCCATCAACACGCTACTCCGCTGTGAATCGAGAGGTGCTCAACGTCTGGAGCCCCTCCCATTCCAGCGGAGGATATGCCGCGGGCCAGAAGAGAGGCCCCTGCGTGTTGGCGCAGCGCGAGTGCTGAGTGATGGATCGGATCATGCTGCGTGCCCAATATCGAAGTGATGCGAGACGGGCGGCGAGGCTGGACGTCGCCTCAACGCAAGGAGAAAGCGAGGTGCTGGGCCAGCTTAGGAGTGCTGCAATGGGGCAATGGGACGGAATGCACTCGGATGCTTTACATGCTCGGTGTGTGACGGGCACATCGGCAATGGTATGCAGGAGTAGACGAGGAAGACGATACGAACCCGCATCGCCAGCTGCCACCATGAAACAAACAACGCGACGGCGCCACACCATCCAGGGCAGGATCGCAGGCGAGTCTCCCATGTTCGCGAACGACGCACCACAGCCAAACGTATCCCGGAGCAATGGCAGAGGACAGAGACGTTCATCTCTCGAACATAGCTAGCGAAGACGAAGTATGAAAAGGAGTCGGTCGCCTAATGCGTCCCGACGAAGAAACAACCCCTCCCGTGGGAATCTACCATCCCTACTCCATCCTCATACGCGAACCGACCGAGACAAGCGTGGGGGCACGCTTACTTGGAGGACGAGTACTTGGTGACGGCCTTGGTGCCCTCGGAGATGGCGTGCTTGGAAAGCTCTCCGGGGAGGATGAGGCGGACGGAGGTCTGGATCTCGCGGGAAGAGATGGTCGAGCGGTGGTTGTACGAGGCGAGCTTGGAAGCCTCGGAAGCGATACGCTCGAAGATGTCCGAGACGAACGAGTTGAGGATGGCCATGGCCTTGTTACTACGGGGGAGTCAGACATGCACTGGGATCGAAGTGTCAATGCGCCAAGTCACTCACGAGATACCGGTGTCGGGGTGGACCTGCTTGAGGACCTTGTAGATGTACGAGGAGTAGGACTCAACCCTCTTCTTCGACTTCTTCTTGCCACCCTCCTTGACGGCGGAGGTCTTCGCGGCCTTGGCGGGAGCCTTGGAGGCGGCGGCGGGGGCCTTGGAGGCCTGCGAGGCGGGGGCCTTGGAAGCGACGGATGACTTCGGGGGCTACGAGGAATCAGCGGGGTTCGAAAGTACGATGACGGAGACGAGGTGTGGTAGGTGAGCGTGAGTGGAGGGGATGTCGGGATGCGCGACGTACCATGGTGATGAAGTTGGTTGGTGTTGGGTGGGGTGGGGTGGTAGTGGTGTAGTGTTGAGAGTTTGTGGAATGGAGGGAATATCCGAGGACGGGGCAGGCGAGTGGGGTTCTTAAACGCCCGTGGTGAGGTGTGTTTGGGTTGGACTGGATGGAAGACAAGACGCGACTTGTTGACGTCGATGTAATGGGTGGGTTGTTGGTTGTGTGCGATGTGACGGGTGCGTTGGACGGTGGCGTCTGGTGTAGGGCGAAGGATAGGGCGTTGGGAGGAACGCGGGCAGACGCTGGAAGCAACAGGTGGCGACGCGGCGGATATTATTTCCAAAAGGGGTAAATCGACGACGCGGAAGGTTGCCTTTTCTTCCACGTCACCGGTTTCGATTCGCCGAATCGCCGATTCCCTACCAAAGCGGGTCCAAAAGTTCCAGCGTGTATACTCTCGCTCGCCCACGCTCACGGTGACGCCCCGTTGGCAACGACGTGTTTGGCCGACGCCACCAGGAAACGGAAACCGTTTGCTCGTCTCGTCTCGTCAAGCCCAACAAACGCGTAGACGTAACCATCCAAAGGGCACAACAACACAACACCCCTCGCATCCTCTCCGAACGGTCTTAAGAACCCCCATCCCAACCGGTCCACTCCGATCTTCCCCTCATCCAACACCACAACCAACTCACCACTCACTCACCCACCCACCCCCCACAAACCCCCAAACTCATATCCACAATGTCCGGCAAGGGTGGCAAGTCCGCTTCCGAGAGCAAGTCCTCGTCCAGGTCGTCCAAGGCTGGTCTCCAGTGTGAGTGACACGACTTCATCACCATGTCGCAGTTCGTACTCGTGCTGACTTGGACCAGTCCCCGTCGGCCGTATCCACCGTCTCCTGAAGAGGGGCAACTACGCCCAGCGTATCGGTTCCGGTGCCCCCGTCTACCTCGCTGCCGTCCTTGAGTGTGAGTGACAACTCCATTCCACCTTGTACTTCCTCGTGTCGTGCTGACTTGGACCAGACCTCGCCGCCGAGATCCTCGAGCTCGCCGGTAACGCCGCCCGTGACAACAAGAAGTCCCGTATCGTGCCCCGTCACCTTCAGCTCGCCGTCCGCAACGACGAGGAGCTCAACAAGCTCCTCGGCTCGGTCGTCATCTCCCAGGGTGGTGTCCTCCCCAACATCCTCTCCGAGCTCCTCCCCGCCAAGACCGCCAAGAAGGGCGCCAAGGCCTCGCAGGAGGTTTAAGCGGTTCCAACCTCGATCGTCTCGCTCGCTCGTCGTTAGGTTCTCGCAGTCGCGGGTTGACCCAAACCCATTTCATATATTCGCTTTCGCTAGCTCTATTTGATGTCGTCCATAGCGATGAACGCCTTTGTTACATACCTCCGAGCTGCTCTGCTTGCTGCACCGCGTCCATTGAGGCTATGCTTACTTCGTCAAACGTACACTTGAACATGTCTGCCTACCAGCCAACCGGCTTGCGTGTTTGGTGTGCTTCGTGTTGTGTTGCCATGTGCTCCGTCGGGAAGCGCCGCTCGTAATTCATCTCCGACCTTGGTGGCTGTACGCCGCCCCCCTACAGTACCATGGCGTTTGTGTGCTTATGCTATGTGTACCGTTTTGATGACAACGCGTCCCGGTGGATCCGTCGCCGCAGTTGCAAACTTGCATAGCCAAGTGACGCTCCCAGGTTGAACCGCGGTGGAGTCCGATGAGTCTGGAAAACGGATGATGAATGTGGCAGGGGCCGACCGGCCTATCGTCTACCTGATCAGTTGACGTCGTGCGAACACGCGACGAACTCTTGCCATGCATTCTTCGTGTGTCCTGTATCACCTTCTCCAGAGTATCAGGTCGCCGTGAAACATGGCAATGGACTGGTAGGCGTGGGACGAAGCACGAGTATTGGCTGCACTGGTGGACACACAAGCAAAGGCGGGATTGAGTGGCGCCTGGAACCTGGATGGGCGGGCTGAGAACTCGATAGCAGATCGCAACATTTACTTCGACTGCACGGCCAGGTTGCCTGCAGAGCTGCAAGGTCGTCTGCTCTAGCTTCTGAAGGGTGTAGACACCCGTTTGGCATCTACGCGCACTCTACGCGCACGTATCGATCCGTGTGTGATTTCTTGCGTACAGTATAGGGCTGTAGGTGTTGTTTGTACGTCGTGAGATTGCAATCTCAATCACGTCGAGCTGGACTCGTCCACAGCCGACCTCGCATTCGCATACCGCTTATGAAGGAGGATCGGAGTGGATTACAGTGAAGGCAGTGGTAGACCATCGTGGAAGAAGGCAGTGGTGTGTAACGTGTGGCTGGACACTTGTCTGCTATTATTCTCCGTTGACTGGCGATACGGTGTCGTGGAGGCTCGCCATAACCACTCAGCGATCCGTCAGTGTGAGACGTCTCTGAGCCGATGATCGCGTGAAAGAACCCGAGCGTCTTATACGAAAACAAGATCTTAGCCTGGTGTGATCACACAATACAGAGTGGATCGCGCCAGTGGAACCGTAGTCGAAACTATAGATATCAGTGGACAATACGTATCCTCCAACTTGCATGCATGCTACCAAACTCGAGATTCTGGACTGCGTAGATGATAGTACCGCGAACATGAAGTCTGAGCGGGAACGACGCGTTATTGAAGGAGTAACACGTCGAAGACGTGCTCGAAATGGTATTGACTTGGTGGGAGTATAACGCGCAAGTTGCACACCACGGGCTGGTGCAGGTTGGAATGCCACTCTGTTACTCCCAGCCGCTAGGACGCTGAGGCCAGAGCAGAGGGCGATACCTGGACCATCTACATTCCCGTTCTGGCTGGACGGGTAGGAGGCAGATGCGTGTTCTGGGAAAGAGGAGGTCGGGTGACTGCTCGAGAGCATGGGTACGGTTTTCGAGTCAAGTGCCGGTAACCGTGGCACCATCCAGCGATTGTCGACCTCTTCCAAGTCCCGACCGACACCTCTCTCTGCTGGCACCACGGCGTCTCCCCACCTGCTCCTGCCGTCTCGCCCAACATCTCCGGCTACTTACTGCTGGGACCATTTCGTTCTACATGGTAGTGACACCAGCCGCAATTTCCTTACCAACGTGACCGAATCCACATCCTGTAAGTGATATCCGGGAGGCAGTTGCATGGGCAAGAAGCGCTAACCAACCAGTTTATGTACTATGCACAGAGTACAGCTCTTTCCCGTGCGGTGCACGGTGTCCCAATCCCCGTGCGGTGCACGATGTGCCAATCCCCGTGCGGTGCACGGTGTGCCAATCCCCGTGCGGTGCACGGTGTGCCAATCCCCGTGCGGTGCACGGTGTGCCAATCCCCGTGCGCCTTCTAACACATCCGGCCCAATTGTTCATTCCGCTCGTCCTCGCACCGACCCCGTTTGTAACCTCCTTTGGCCTAGCCAGCGTTCAGGTACCATCAGCATGTCGGATCCTCTTCTCTGACGAATGCTCTGCTCGGCCGCCCACCTGAGCATCCCGGAAGCAAGTGCGACGCTGATGATCGGCCTGTGCACGGCCATCGACCGTATCAGTGACCCGTCCCTGTCCCTGCTGCCAGTACGAGTACTTCTCGACGCGACGAGCTCCGCGCCGTCACCAACCGTCCAGTCAGCTACAGCCACAGCCACAGCCGGGTGCACCATCACATCCCCACCCGCGACACCATCTCTCTCATTTATCTCCCTTCCTCATCCTCATCCTCATCTTCCTCGTCCTCATCATCTGTTCAGACCTTCCACAACCCTTCTCTGCGCCAGGGTAGCCAGCTCTTCTCCAACTCTCTCTCTGTCCGTCTCAGCTCGCTCATCCCACCCGGTCCGAACAGCTTCCCCCCCCCCCCCAACCTCCCTCCTGACTTCCACACCTTTCACATCCGGCTCTCGCTCAATCCACGTATCCCCCACGATGCCCGGAAAGGCCTCCCCCTCTCCCAAGCGCGAGCAGGAATACCGTAGTCGCTCCAGCCGCGCCGGTCTGACCTGTGAGTGCCATCGCACTCCTCAACCGCACCGCCGACTGTCACTTGCCCTCGACACCCACTTCTGCCAGCTCGGACCCAGGCCGTACCACTTTTCATACCATTCGCGGTTAGCCACCCTCGTGAAGCTACTCCACGACGAACACTGTCTCCCCGTCTCACTTCCAGGAACATATCAATCTCAGTCCAAGCTCATATTCATCGCAACACCCCCCATCTCGACCCCGCTCACGATATCCGCCTCCCATCCTAGTCGGGCTACAAGCCCCGTCGAAACCAAAAGAGGATCGCGCGTCGCTGACTCTCCCTCACAGTCCCCGTCAGCCGGATCCACAGGTACCTCCGCAGAGCGTACCCGAAACAGCGCATCGGGAGCACCGCCCCGATCTACCTTGGTGAGGACGCAAGCTCTCATCGCCGTCTCTTCACAGAGACCCACCGTCATTCCCTCAGCCAGCTCGCGCAATCTCTCCCATCCCCGCATGACTCGATATGAGAGGCTGATTGAGCTGATCCCTGCAGCCGCGGCGCTCGAGTATCTCATCGCTGAGCTCGTGGAGATTGCCGGTACCCAGTGCCGCGATGGTAAGTGGCAGTCCTCTTAGATTCATCACCGTTGTCCCGCTTCCCCGCTCCACCGCTCCGCCACGCCACCATCTCTCACGCGCCGATACCGCAGCGCATCTGCTGTCCGCGTGGGGACGAAGGATGCGGACCTCACCCCCTGCCCTCTCTCTCTGCCCTGCACCTTTCTCCCCTCCCCAGGCGCAGCGCGACACATGAGCTGACGCTCCGTCAGCCGGCAGGCGCCTGATCAAGCCCCGCCACATCCGCCTGGCCATAAGCAGCGACCAGGAGCTGTCGGACCTCATTGGCAAGGCCGTGATCAAGGAGGGCGGCGTTCAGCCGCATATTGAGAGCGCGCTCCTTCCTAAGAAGAAGAAGACCACGTCGCAGGATACGGACAGTACCACGCAAGCCGGGTCCAAGGGCAAGAAGGCGATCAAGACGCCCAAGCAGACTGCGCCGAAAACGGTGAGTGCGGTACGAGATGCAGAGTCCACAGATGCCTGCACAGTACACGTCTCTGGCGAAGAGGCGTCATTCTACGGGTGGTAAGATCGAAGCTGATGATGCGCGTGACCCAGCGCAAGAGCAGCGAGAAGAAGCCGACCGTTGTGGAGGTCGAGGACGATGACGAGGACTACAGTCTCCAAGGTACGGCCGATGCTTCACCCTGGTCTGGACCTGATAGCCCCTCGTGCCACGCTGATCCAGCCGCTGCACAGTCATCTAGAGTGGGTAGGCGACGAGGAGCGATTCGCTCGAAGTGGGGCGAGCGCGGACACAGACGATAGGATGGGAATGACGCGGCATTGCACTTGGCGGGCGCTGGCGCTGACGAGGATTGAGGACGTGGGATTGGTCTGACAGCTGGAAGCCGGGATTGGAATTCGACTCTTTCTTCAGGCGATGGGCTGACAACGGCATCGGGCCCTTTGACACATGTTGTACCGTAGAACACACTCATGCAATCATTCTCATGTATCTCATAGCTACCAAGCCGTGGGACGCTGATCGTCGACGCGAGGTGTTCCGGGTCGGATGGACACAATCTGGAGGATGACCAGGAGGGAAGGTCACCCTCGCGGCGGGCAGTCAGCGACGCGCCTGGGAGAGTTTCGCCCCGTCCCAGCTCCCAGTCCTGAACAACCCTTTGGCCCAAGAGGCACTCTCAGTCGATGTATGCAGGGATCCATCGACGTGCAAGCTGATCAGATTGAAGACATCCTGGAGCGTTACGACGCTGTGTTCATGATGCTTGTCCGGCGTCCCAACGATCAGCGAGCCATGGATCGACATACTCGTCGATCCTTCTCCCTTCGTTGGCGACGACGCGCCTGACTTTGGTGCGGATGCAGGTGCGGTAGCCGATGCCTCTTGGCCCTCCCCTGCTCTCTCCCGTTCTCGTCCTCGTCCTCCTTCCCGGTCGACCCGGTCGACCCGGTTCCCACTCCCTCCCCTGCTTCCTGTCTGTTTGGGGGCCGTGGTCCGTCATCGCTCTCGAGTCTCGGCGATTCCGGTCCCATTCGTACATTCCCCATCCCTTGGTCCAGCGATTCCAAAACGCCGCGGCGATATCCCCCCCGATCAGAAATCACAAACATCACGTGATCCCACCGTTCCCCTTTTCGCTTGGCTTGTGGTTGTGATCTCGTCGGCGTGGCTTGGTGGCGAATCAACAACCAAACAAGCAACGCACACCTCTGCCCGTCCTATGGACCTTGGGACAGTTCCCTGGCATTGAGGATCTCCAGTTAAAACCCCCACCCCGGACCGCCCTCTGCCTCTCTTCTTCTTCATCCAATACAACTCAACCACTTCCACCACTTCCCGTTTTCCCAAACACCCCCACAAACACATCCACAATGGCCCGTACCAAGCAGACCGCCCGCAAGTCCACCGGTGGCAAGGCCCCCCGCAAGCAGCGTGAGTGGACGTCGTCTGCATCATCATCATCACCATTGCCTTCGTCATCGTCGTCGTCATCCGCCCCGCCGCCGACATCAGCCATGACCCGAACCACCGCTGACTCTTCCAGTCGCCACCAAGGCTGCCCGCAAGACCCAGACCACCGGCGGTGCCGCCGGCGGTGTCAAGAAGCCCCACAGGTACAGGCCCGGTACCGTCGCTCTCCGTGAGATCCGTCGTTACCAGAAGTGAGTGGGGCCTACTTTCCTGTCTCAAGCCTGGGTCATTTGATCGCATCGAGCTTCGCTGACGCCGCCGCCAGGTCCACCGAGCTCCTCATCCGCAAGCTCCCCTTCCAGCGTCTCGTCCGTGAGATCGCCCAGGACTTCAAGACCGACCTCCGCTTCCAGTCGTCGGCCGTCATGGCCCTCCAGGAGGCTTCCGAGGCCTACCTCGTCTCCCTCTTCGAGGACACCAACCTCGCCGCCATCCACGCCAAGCGTGTCACCATCCAGCCCAAGGACCTCCAGCTCGCCCGTCGTCTCCGTGGCGAGCGCTCGTAAGCGCGACCCGACGCTACTGAGCCAGCCTGCAATCATGACCATCATATTGTGTCTGTGCTAGGAGTGTTTGTCTAGGATGGCAAGGGCCTTTTTACCGAGAGGGGAGGAGGGAGGCGGCGGATGGTTCACCTTCGATTTGCTTTTCTAGTTTTATTGCCGGCTATGAGAGATGCAGCCTGGCTTCTTCACCACGACGCACAGCCCGAATCGGATTGCAATTACATGGGCACAACTTCAGCGACAAGCCATGGCTTGGCTTGTTGCTTTCGAGAAGGAAGTCATCGGTAGTGATTCTCTGACACTGGCCTAATGGGGTAGTGTTGCGCCATTACAAATTGCGTCACATCATGCGCTTCCCGATTAGCTCTGTCACTTCGTTACGTCCGCGATTGGTGTGTCCGGCAAAGCGTCGCGTCCGACCACCCCTTCCTCGTCCCCGTGTCCCATGGTCCCACCCACTCGCCCACTCGCGGGTATTGACAATCTCCGCATGCACCGAAGTTCGTAGCGCTAACGAACCGCTTCACCGCTGCACCGCTGCGACGCTCCATCTCCCAGCTCCCACCTCCTAGCTCAGACCGTGAGCTGGTACTCGTACTCGTCGCTCCCGCTCTGCGAGACCCAGAGCACCATGGCGCTGCACACTCTGTGTCAGCGCGTGTCTCTTGTGCGCGCGCGCGACCCACGAGATCATGATGCCCCCGTTCATGCCGACGTTGGCGCCTCCATAGTAGATGTATCCGGTGTAGTCGGGGATGATGTATTTGAGGATGAGCACGGTCTGGGTGGTCAGCGGGTGTCATCGGGCGGGGATTGGGACGGCGGGGCGTGTCCATACGCATGGATAACGAACGCCAAGGGGGACGCAGTGATCCCACCCTTGTGGGCGTCTCCTCCTCAGGAGAGGGCGAAGAAGAAGTACGAAGTACGACGGACGAGGGGGTGACGAACACCAGGGAGACGTAGAAGGCGAGTGAGTCGCAGAGAGGGCTGAAAGAGACGAGATGAGGCGAGACGCGGCGAGATGATACGAGGTGAGACGCTGGAACGTTGCGCCCTGCACCGATTCGCCAAGCTCTCCAAGTCAAATCGCAATCGATAGCAAATACTAGTCGCGGAGGTGCCGAGTGATGGACCTGTTGCGTATCCCCTTTTGCCCACTCACCAAGCTCCCGGCCAGACCACCCGCCATGAGCGCCACGCCAATGAAGAGCACGACGCGCGCTCTCCACGCGGCGGGGCCGTCCCCGCCCCATGTATCCCCCGAGAAGGCCGAGGCGAGGTGCGACTTGTCGAGCAGCGAGACGACGAGGAAGCCGACTGTGCAGGGGTTGTCAACGAGAGTGCGTGTGAGCGGAATGAGACGTGATGCGGAAGAGTAGGGAGTGAGCCGTGGGCGATTGGATAGGGCATACGGGATATGGGATGCGGGTGACGGGATACGGGTTACGGGACGAGGGATACCCGATGAGGGATATGGGATGAGGGATACGGGGTATGGAATACGGAACACAACGGAGGACAAGGCGGGTCGGGGGAAGGACAATCAACCAGAGACGCATGTAGATGAAGAGTAGACGGAACCTAGACGGAACGTCCGCGACGTACGGGTCGAACAGATCGCGGGGATCCAATCCACAAAGGTCATGTGCACTGGGACCACGTCGTGCGGTGCGTCCGACGGGGGTTTGGCGTGGGCGGAGAGCGTGGCGGCGTCGAAGAGGAGAAAGTAGGAGAGGGCGAACTGGTGTGGTCAGCGGGTGAGCGCGGATGACCAGTTGGATGGAGGCGGTGAGGTTGGAGGAGTTGGTTGGTGGTGCATCTGTCGTCCAGATGACTCGGACTCGGACTCGGACTCGGACTCGGACTCGGACTCGGACTCCGTGAACCGATCCAAACCGAACCGAACCGATGGAATGGATGGACATCCCCCGTAGAAGCACGAATCAATCGCTCCACGCCACGTCGTCTCTTCCCCAACCCGATCCATCCTGGTCCGAGCATCCGCCCTCATGTCTATCCTGCGTCTCCGCGGCGCACACTCACAAGTCCGCCAGAGAGGTATGTCCCGATACTCCTCGTCTTTGGGCCAACCTCGAATTTGGGGAGATTGAACCGGAAGACCCGGCGGGGGTCGTATGTTGCCTAGACGATCGTCAGCGTTAGCCGAGGCCGAGTCAGCTCGTGGACCGGTGGGGCAGGCGTCTGATGGTGTTCCCGAGTGCATCTCCGCCAACGCAGCCAACGCAGCCAACGCAGCCAGCGCAGGGCGGGTCGGACGGCGGGTACTCAC
This sequence comes from Saitozyma podzolica, assembly GCA_003942215.1. NCBI lineage: Eukaryota > Fungi > Basidiomycota > Tremellomycetes > Tremellales > Trimorphomycetaceae > Saitozyma > Saitozyma podzolica. Next base: position 2,035,130 of record RSCD01000001.1, read on the forward strand.
GCGAGGGATGGACATGGTGTGGGCGATGCGTCGGTGCGACGGTGCGACGGTGCGGCTTGGATGTGAGCAGAGAGTGATGTCGAGCAATGATCAAGGCTGTCTCGTCTGTACGACGCAGGCGGTGACCAACCGGGCCGCAGCGACGAGGGGGCAGGGCGGTGTGACCGTGGGAAAGCGCAATGTGGCAGCCGGCGATGGTGTTTTGGCGCGGACAAGGTGGCTTCGGGGGCTGTGGCTGCTGAATGCACTGTGCAGACAGAGGGTCGAGCCTCGCCGATGCCGTTACTGTCACCGTTGCCGTTGCCGGGCCAGGGCGTCGGAGTGAGGATGAGAGTGGTAGGGAGAGGGTGATGGGGAAGTGCCAGAGACAAAGGAATTGCGATGGGCGCCACAGCGTCACCCCGCCGAGCTATTCGGACGACAAGACTTGGCACTCCGAGGGTGCTCACACTACACATATACACAACACCATGCATCGATCGTCCTTTCACCCTCTTCTCCTTTGGCATCCTCACTTCGCAGAGAAGCTATAAGGAGCACACGCCATGCTCGATCGGTAACACTTCTCGAAATCCCCTTCCCATCATCCACCCACCTCCAAACCGTCGCCATGAGCCAAGGCCACGCCGCATCGACCATCGGCCAAGGGAGGGACATCGACGCGAGGTCGATCGTGACCCTCGTGGTGTTCTTGGTGGTCAGTGAGTATTTGTCCGCGACGGCGACAGTTCCAGGCAGACTTGGTTGGGCCAGCGGTCGCCGTGCTGAGCTCCGCCTCCAGACGCATTCGTGTTGTTCCCCCTGCACATCCCCCTCCCTCTCGCTTTGCCAAGGCTGTACCGCCGTGTGTTCTTCTCCTCGCCAAGCACAAAGTCGACTCAGCCTCAGCCTAGCGATGGCAAGGCTGAGCGCACCGAGGCAGTTGAAGCCACAACCATTACGCCGTGGCACCTCCCCATCGACCTCGCGACCGCTCCTGTCATCGGGGTACTGTTGCTGCTCGCAAGCACCTGTATCCCTGGCAGTGTTGTCCGGGATGGGATCGTCGGCACCGGCGGCGTACGGCCATACGACATCATGACCTTGTTCATCTCCTTTGTGCGCGTCCTCTCCTTGTCCACTCTCATCCATTCTTCCGGACGGGCTCCTCGCTAACATGATTCTCCCCAGGCGTACATCTCCCTCTCTCTCGACTGCACGGGTCTGCTCCGATACCTCGCATTCGCCGTCGCGTCCCGGAGCGCCGCATCGGGGAGGTTGTTGTACTCGACCTTTTTCCTCTTCTGGGTGATAGCCGGCCTGATCGTGGGCAACGACCCTCTTATCCTATCCGGCACGCCGTTCCTCGTGTACTTCACCTCTCACGCGTCCATCACCCCTCCGACCGCATTCCTCTTCACCCAGTTCCAGGCTGCCAACCTCGTCTCGGCCCTCCTGGTATCTTCGAACCCGACCAACCTCGTCCTCACCCAGGCTTTCGGCGTGAGCTTCCTGTCCTACTCCGCCTGGCTCGCCCTTCCGACCATTGCTGCAGCGCTAGTCCTGTATCCGACACTGCGATACTTCCTCTTCAGAGGGGAGGTATTCATCCCAAAGACACTGCGACCGCCAAAGGTCGATCCGAGGACCGCACTCGTGGACCCGTGGGGAGGAGCCTTCGGCGCGAGTCTGTTCATCATCACGATAGCGATGCTTGTGGGGCTCTCGGCCGGAGGGAAGCTGGAAGGCGTCGAGGGTGTGTGGACAGTTACCGCCCCAGCGGCTATTGTCATGGTGGTGCGTGACGGGGCGCACGATCTGTGGGCCAGGAAGAGAGAGGAGCGCGTGAGAAGGGAGGAGGAGGACAGGAAAAGGGGTGTTTTGGTGGATCGCCCAGAGGAGACAAGGAAGGTGGGACCAGCAGAAGCTGTGGACGGGGAGAAGGGGAGTGTGCAGGATCGCCACGGCGATGATAACGCAGGTGCGCGGGCGATGAGTGATGGATTGGCGAACAAAGAGGGTCCGAGTAGCCGGCGAGCTTCGGCCGGGGACCAGGACGACAACAAGCACAAGGACAGCGATGTCACGGGCGCTCTTACGGTCGACAAATCCAGTGAACGACCGCGACACTCGCGATTGGCAGAGACCGATCAAGGTATCTCTGAGGCGCCGAGCACCTCCCCGCATGCGAGTCCCTCTCCCGGTAATGGCACCCCTACCCTCATCACCTCCCGCGCGCCATCGCCGAAACCCTCCCCATCGCCCTCTCCCTCCGACACCTCCCTCCCAGCTGTCCCTACCCCTCCCTCCCAATCCAACCCTCAACCCGCTTCTACCCCTTCCACCCCTCCCTCCCGGCTCTTCGCCCCGCTCCGTCTCATCTCCCGCACCTTCCCAACCCCCTCGCTCGTCTTCACCCGCCTGCCCCTCCCGCTCGTGCCATTCGCGTTCTCCATGTTCATTCTCGTCGAGGCCTTGCAATATACCGGCTGGATCAGCGTCTGGGCGGGTTGGTGGGCTGCGTGGGCCAGAGCTGCCGGCGTGGCCGGCAGTGTCTGGTTGATGGGCACGATCGGCGTGCTGGGTTGTAATGTGGGTGTGGCGCATCTGTTCAATCAAGATCTCGGCGTGCAGGGGAAGCTGGATGCTGACTGTACAGTTGTTCGGCACGAACATCGGCGCGACTGTCCTTCTCTCTCGTGAGTTGCTTGAAGTTGCTGCCAGCCGAGCGAAACCTCGAGAATGCGACTGACCGCGTCGTAGGCGTGCTGCAAGAATGGCAAGCGACTACACCAGACGTCTCCTCACGCACGCTATACGGCGCAGTCTTTGCTCTTGCCGTGGGCTCGAACTTCGGCGCATACTCCTTCGTGTGAGCAAGTGTTCCACTACTCTTGCCCTTCCAACGCCGCCAAACCACAGGGCTACGGCTCCTCTCTCTTCGTTAGGTCTGAGGTGCAATGCTGATTCCATGTCCGCGCTTAGGTTCCCCGCCTCGCTCGCCGGCTTACTGTGGCGCGACATCCTCGCCCAAAAGGGCCTGCACGTCTCCCGCCGCGAGTTTGTGAGATGGAACGCCGTTCCCGTGGTCGTGACGATGGTCGTGGGGTGTTTGGTCGTGGCGGGCGAGGTGTGCGTGATGTACAAGTCATAGAGGGCAGAGCGTGCGAGTAGAGTACGATACGAGTATAATGCGACGAGCTGCGGTGGTACTGTGAAGTACAGTATGCATTCTGTCCGATTTCTGACGCTCAAAATGCGTTCACGTCTTCTTGGCACATGTCCGCGTTGGATACGATCCAGAGTTCGTTCCCGACGTCTCATTGAGCACCATGCATCTAGGGTATGAGACGATCAGGACACAAGTCCAAGAGATGTCTCGGCTGCCTAATGGTGCACTTGAATCGCACGAAGTCGTAGCTCCAGTATTGCACAGAGACGACGCGACGCACGCAACAAATTGCCACTGAGGCAGCAGAAGTCTGCAGCCTCTATGGCCCTCTGCGGTCTACGACTCACTAACCCCTTGCAAGTCTCGCGTCTGAGCTCGCCAGACCTGTCCGATCCGACCCAGAAGGCCCAGCCAACTCGGCACGGCTCCGACCGGGGACGACTGTGGCTGTGGCCGTGGCTCTTCCACCTCGAGGTCCGGGTCTCCTTCGTCCTTCCGCTCATCGTCTATCCCGGGACAATGCATCGACCGTTTCTCGACGATCGTGCCGGATTGCATGATCCAGATGAGGTCGTTCCTGTCCCACCGAGCTTCAGCTCCATGTACTCGTACAGTACGAGTCCTGTATTTCCACGGCTCCACGGGCAGTGGGAAGATGTGACGGAGCATGAGACACAGGATTGGGAGAGGAAGGGAGGAATGAGGGTGGCTACAGTAGGTGCAGAGGGCCAAGTGCGACGCGCGACTCGCGACGTACCGATCGCCTGGGTAGGTCTGCTTTGCGTTGGGTGCCCCCAGAGCCGTGGCGATGATATTGAGATCGAAGTGTTTCTGTACGGGGGGGTCAGCACCCACGAACGGGACGCCATTGTGCGTGCTCTCGCTCAAATGTCCCCAGATGAGCCAGGCCCAACAAACCGTACTCAGCATCCGCACCCGCACTTACCCAGCTGATCAAGATGTCCGCGTCGGACGTCTCGGCAAACTGCTCGATGGCAGAGACGATACAGCTGGCCTCGGCGTTGGCACTGGACGATTAGTCGGCAACTCAACACGGTGCGGTGCGCTCCAGAACGCCGGGGGGGGCTTGGTCGGGTTCAGGTGGCGGCTCACCACTCAATGTTGATCTCCAGCCCGAGATCTTTCGCGAGGGGCGCGACGGTCGCATACGTCCTCTCCGTGTCCTTCTCGACCTCGTCGCGCGGTGCGGCGAAGATGAGGCCGAAGTTGTACTCAGAGCTGGCGCCGAACAGCTATTGGGAAGTACACGCTCAGCTACTGTATCTAGCATGGCCTTGGAGATGGGGTCGATGGAGCCGAGAGAGGAACCGAGGTGTCCCGCACACATACCGTTCGGATCCACTGGGCCCTTTCCTTGCCGACGTCGCTGAGCCCGTTTGGCATCTTTCCGCCGGGCCCGCCGGGCCCACCGGGTCCACCATGGCCACCTTGACCACCTCCGCCTCGCCCGCCTCGACCGCCACCACCCCGCGGCGGACCCCAAGGCGGCCGTTGCGGTCGATCAGACCCATTATCCCCCTGTCCTTGCGCCGGGGACGGACCAGGACCAATGGTCGTGCCCCCGTGACCTTTCTCCGCGTGGCGAATGAGGACTATGCGGTTGAAGTATCCTGGTTGAAGCGGGTCAGGCGTGTGGATCGGGTTGGGTATCGTCATTGCGGCTCCTGTGGAAGCCAGCATGCCCAGCGCCAAGAAGAGGAGCAGCGATTTGCGCATTGTGGCGGGCATCGTGAACGTTTTTGTGGGGCGAGAGATTGCAATATGTGCAGAAGGTGCAAGGTGCAAGGTGCACTACCAGGCCTATATATATGTACGGGCACTGTACGAGTGCGCTCCATCATTTTCATGCTCGTGTGAGCCTGCGCATCTAGTGCGACTGCGCCGCAATGCTATCTGATAAGTCGGCTAAGACACTTCGGCCGAGAGGGAATGGCCATGCGCAGCGTGAGGAGTGACTGACGCCATGATCGGGGAGGATTGCAGCCGCAGTGAGGGAGGCAGGACCACGATGGCAGCCTCAGGTGGTCTCGATGATCGGTCTCGTGGTCTGGTCACGCAAGACATGGTGTATACGATGGAGAATGTAGCAAGGCTAATGCGGAGGATATCTCTCACAGCGTGGAAAGATGCGATTCACCGACTTTGCCGAGATGGTGCCGGTGTCGGGGCTATCTTTGGTCGGCCTGAACGCCGAGCCAACTATGTATCTATCTCCCGCCTCAACGTGCTCTGCTTGCTCTCTTTCAACACTCGTCCGGTCTCTCGTTATCAACGCATTCCACGTCCGCAGCTGCACTGCGACAGATCACACGCACCCACTCACAAACACCACACGCACCATGACGGCATTGAGGATCGCAAACAAGGTGCCGTCCCTTCCCCGGACCGTTCCATTCCTGTGTGAGTGTGCTGGCCATACTGACCCCACTCACTACCACTGGCTCACCTCCCTCACCACGCCCTCTCACCCTTCCGCACGACAACCCTACCACCCGGCAATCTGACTATCTGACGATCTGACGATCTGACGATGCGACGACTCGACGACTCGCCTTGCACGTCGATGTCGGGCGTTTATCTCGAGCATGAGATAGGAACATAGCTGAGAGTTCATGTAGCCGCCGCGATTCGTTCGGGGGGTCACGTCTTCTGTTCTGGCCAGATTGGGAGTACTCCCGACGGCGAGATGGTAGAAGGACCTATCGGCAAGAGGGTGGTGAGTGCGGAGAGAGTGAGATACTTCAAATGGACATCCTTTCCTGCCTCGGGCGTTGGAACAGTCCACGTTCCACCGTCCGCCGTCCGCCGTCCACCGTTCAATTCCCTCCTCCTACCTGCCATTTCCTCTCCTCCTACCTCCCACATCCCCCCTTCCTACCTCTCACATCCGCTCCTACCTCCCATGACCCCCGCTCCTACCATTACCTCCTCCCCCCTCCCCCTCAGCCCCTCTGCTGGGGCGAGGCCGACCTCCCATCACTCCGCGAGCAGCTGGGACGCACCGCACCGCTGATAGTCCCAGGACCAGATCATGGACAACCTCGACGCCGTGCTGAAAGCCCACGGAAGCAGTCTCGACCACACAGTCAAGTTCAATCTCTACGTGAGTCTGGACGTGTATCCCCGGTCGAGCTGTCTTTACCCGTCACCCTCGACCTCCTCTGCCACACCTCTCAGCAAGCACCACCCACTACCCGCTGGCAACCTGTCTCAATCCGCGCCGTTCTCTTCGCAGATTTGCGTCGCAATACCATCTGGACGAACCTCACCGACTCGCAGATCACATCCTACAAAGACTTCGACGCCATCAACGCCGCTTACACACGTCGTATCCCCACTCCCCCACCCGCCCGGAGCTGTATCGGCGTAGCGAACCTGCCTAGGGGAACGGACATTGAGATTGAGTGTATTGCCGTGGTTCCTCCTCGGGCGAAGCTTTGAGTGGAGCGGCGCGGGAATGGGCTCCAGCCGGGCTTGGGCTTGCGCTAGGGCTCCGGCTTGGGAGTCGTCGACGTGGCCGAGGGTGGGGCCTGTTGCATGGATGAGTCAAATCGAGGGACTGGAGCCATGGTTGCGTACAACCACTCAAGAATGCATTGAAGATTCTGTGTGACCCAACTGATAAGGAATGAAGCTGTGCGGCGATCGCCATCTCTATGGATGAGCGGAATCCTGGTCGCCCCCCTCGTAACCCACTACCAACCAAACGCATCGCCAAGATACTGCGCAATCCCACTGATATTCCCCTGGATCACCTCTGTCACTCTCCCCTCTACCGCTTCAAAGGCGCCCCTCGCCCTCTCCCTCTCGAGCACCGTCATGCTCCCCTCCATCTCTCCCTGGGCTGTCTTCTCCTCCTCCTCCTCTTCGCGTAGGACGTTATCGGGGATCGGCAGCCCGAACTGTTCCTCTTGGAGATGCCTCTTCTTCTCCTCCTTTGCCTCCTTCGTGAGCCCCTGATCGGCCGGAAGGGTCGACGAGATCTCGGAACGGAGCGCTTTTGCGAGATTCCGGATAGTCAGAGCGGAGAGGAAGGCGACGCCGGTGGGCTGACGACGCCCATCGGCCGGGGTGACTTGGCTTGTGAAGTGGAGTTTGAACGTTTTGGGCAAGGGCGGAGGAGGACGCTGAGTGATGATGGCGGAGGACAGGGCCGTGTCTGGGTACCGAGGGTCGGCCGTCACGTGCTCTGGAATCGGCGGTGGGTTTGGAAGAGGCAGGTGGGTGAGGATGTGGGAGATCGTGGCAGGGACGTGTTGACACGTTGCCCAGCGGCAACGTTCTGCCGAGGCCGAGTTGAGATGGGCCGATTGGACGTGCGACAGAAGCTCTGCCGCCGACTTGTTCCCATTCGACGAGTGGCAGGATTCCCACAAGCAGGCATATCGGTCCTCATCATCTACCCTCGATCAGCACAGTACGCATCAGGCGAGCCCAACCCGCGGCGAGAGGCCGAAGCCAGCACCGGATCGACCGAACTCACCGTTCGACTTGCGGAATCCCATCCCGGCGATCACAAACTTGTTCTCCCCGCGCTCGTCGACCCACACTTTTGCGCTCGCCCCGGGGAAAGCGACCGTCACGTTCTTGATCACCTCGGAGGCGGAGAGCAGCGGCTCGACCGTGTTGGGGTTGGTGAAGAAGTCGCGGTAGGCATGCCAGAAGGTGACCTGCAGAAGCTGTGATGTTGACGAGTACACAAAGTTCTCGTGCATCCTGGATTAAACGTTTGTTAGCGCGCGAACGATTACTCTGCCGTACATTCGTCCCACCGACATACCAAGTGATCGATCGCCTAGGCTCTCGCATGTTGTATAGCATCGCCTTGGTGGACGGTGCGAGCTGCGGTGGCTTATCCCCTACATCAACGAGGACACGCTCGCCGCTGTACAGATTCTTCCCCGCCGCATCCCTCTCGATGGTTCTACGCCGGCTGGCAGCCTCGGCCAGTATCGCTCCGCTCGCCGGGTTTCGATGGACCGCACCTTGCAGGCCGATGGGTGCTTCCCGTGTTGCCTGGAGCGATCGCGCGCCGTGTTCGAGTAGCATGACCAGTGTGCGGAGATGGGCTGGGAAAGTCGGGAGCGAGAGGATCTGCCTGGCCTGCGCTGACTGCAGAGTCAGGGAGATGAGTAGGTCGAGGGTGTATTCGAGGATGTTGGGCGGGGGAGTGAGCGTGAGGAGATATAGGAGGTGCTGGGCGAGAGAATCGGGTACGGGTGGTAGGTTCGGAAGGGTGAGAGCGGAGATGAGAAGCGGTATGAGGTGGTGCAGCATCGCGACGTCTCGGGTCTCAACGAGCAGAGCGGGTACCACCGTTGTGAGGATCCGAGCGATGCGGGGGAACGGTGTGAGGCTGGGTATGATAGATTGGAGGATCACGAGGATGTGCGCGAACGCCTCGGGAGATCGAAGCGAGATGTCCAGTAGGAATGGGATAGGCAAAGCGAAGAACCGATCGAGGACGCCGAGAAAGGTCGCACGGCAGATCAGCTTGGCGTTGTTCCCCGTGAAGCTGGCGTTACGGAGCACCTGGAGCGAATGGGTCGCTCTCATCTCCACGGCCTCATCCCTCGTCCAAGCCGGTATCGCTCCGAGAACGAAAGCATCTCTCGCCACTCCAACTCTCCCTTCTCGAACCTCCTGGAGCGCCGCCTCCTTCTCGAGCTCCTCGACCCATTTCTCCGGCCAGTATTGGAACGCCGCGACGCTGTCTATCCAGGTCTCGAGTTTGAACGCATCGGCACGGTCAAAGCTGGCGAGTACGAGTCGAGGGAGCGCCCAGTCGACCTCGGACGGCACGGTCGACTTGAGGGCGAGGATGAGCCGGTTCCGCGGGCCCGGATAGAGCTCGCGAGGGTCGGGGTTGTACGCTGATGGTCGGGTAACCTGGGGTTGGGATTGGGATTGTGACTGTGACTGGGACTGGGAATGGGGGTACGGCTGGGATTGGTGATGGGGTTGGGGCGGATGTTGAGGGAGACCCGCCATGGGCCGGTGCGGAGGGTTCTGCATCATCTTGATTGAGGTGGACGAAGCATGGGACGAGGCCAGACAGAGAGATGAGGAGGAAGGATAGAGAGAGAGACGCGACTGATCAGACCAAAACAGCGACTGGTGATAACATGGCACCGGGAACCGCAGCGGAACCAAAATTGCCACGTCAGGTGGCCACCCAAAAGTTGCCAGTCTCGACGTCCACCCAGAGCTCTATCGCCTATGTTTTGACAATCATCATCTCGCTATCGCTGTCTCCATCTCCACCCACACTTAAACCGGCACCATGGACGCACTCCTAGCGTCCGCTGGTCCGCTTAAGCAGCGCAAATCGCGGAACTCTGGAGCTCCCAAAAAGCGAGCGCCGGATCACTCTCACAAGTCCGTCTCCCGGGGAACCGACAAGGAGTCGATCGACCCTTCACTGCACAGCATCCTACCCAAGACTCGCCTCCCCTCATCGTATCACGAGTCCAACCTCGCTACCGGATCGTCTTCCGCACCGATCAAGCCCGATGCCTCGGTCGGTCGGATAAGCGATAAGAAGCTCCGGGCCAAGATCGCGCGGCAGGACGTGAGCGCCAAACAGGCAAAGGTGCAGAGAGATGAGGTGAACGAGTGGCTCAATGCCCCGCTGGCAGGAGGGACGGGGGGAATAGAAGTAGATGAGGAAATGGGAGAAAGGACGTGGAGAGTCAGGCAAGAGGAAATTGTCCAGGAGGTGGGAGTAGCGAGCGGGAGCAAGAAGTTTGACCTCAAGATGGAAGGCCTCGGGAGCTACAAGCTCAACTACACGAGGAACGGAAGGTGAGCAATGGTCAACGCATTTTTTCGTCGACGGGATGCGTTACGCTGACACTGGAGTCAAGACACTTGGCAATAGCTTCGGCACACGGGCATGTGGCGACCTTCGATTGGCAGGCAGGGAGGCTACACTCCGAGATGCAGCTCAAGGAGTCGGTACGGGATATCAAGTGAGCGCGGACTTCCAGCTGGGATTGCTTCGGCTGCAGAGTCGCTAATACTGCGTGAGATTCCTGCAATCCGAGTCGATGTACGCCGTTGCGCAGAAGAAATACGTCTACATCTACGACTTGAACGGCGTGGAATTGCAGTATGTCCTAGTATCTCTCGTTGTTGGGCGCCTCCCTAGCTTGCCCGTCCTCGTCTCGAGCTCACCCCCCGCAGCAAGCTCAAGCAGCATATCGACCCAACGCACATGGAGTTTCTTCCATATCATTACCTCCTCACCACAGTCGGCCATGCCGGCTATCTGAAATACCACGACACCACGACGGGCACGATGCTCACTCAAATACCCACCCACCTCGGCTCGCCGCACTCGATGGCCCAGAACTCACACTCCGGGATAATCCACCTCGGACACGCGAACGGAACGATGACGCTCTGGTCGCCAAACATGACTACTCCGCATGTCAAGCTCCTTGCGCACCGGGGACCAGTGACGGGCATCGCGGTGGATCCGTCGGAGAACAGCGCGGGGAGGTACACGGCGACGTGTGGGATGGACGGGACGGTCAAATTGTGGGATGGGAGGATGTGGGGCAAGGAAGTCCGGACTTGGGGGATGCGGAATGCTTCGTCCTCCCTCGCGTACTCTGGTCGGGGTATGCTGGCCGTTGGAGGGAAGAGCGGGGTGTCGGTGTTCCGCGATGTGGAGAAATCAAGCTCTACTGCACCGTATCTCACTCTGCCCTTACCCGGACTCATAGCCAGCGGGATTGCGTTTTGTCCATTCGACGATATCCTCGCGGTGGGCCACGGCAAGGGGATTTCTTCCCTTCTCGTACCGGGATCCGGAGAGGCCAACTTCGATTCCGCCGAAGCCGACGTTTACGAATCTTACTCTCGTCGGAGGGAGCGCGAGGTCCGCAGCGTGCTCGAGAAGATCAGACCGGAACTCATCACCCTCGATACCGACTTTTTGGGCAAGGTCAGGGAGGACAAGCCGCAGACGTTCGAGGAACGAGAGGCGAGGAGTTATCGGCAGCTCAACAGGATGGAGAGGCTGCGAGCACAGGGAGAGGAGGTGGATGGCGAAGGCGGAGGTGTGAACGGAGAGGGCGGGGAGGAGGACGACGAGGATGGCGAGGGCGGAGAAGATGGAGGACGGAAGGAGAAGGAGAAGAGGAAGATGAGAGGCAAGGGAGGGAGTATGAAGCGATATCTCCGCAAGAAGAAGAAGAACGTCATCGACCCGTCTTTGGTGAGTCCAACCATCTGCAATCCTTAATTCGGCCCCAAACGCTCGAGACGAGCCGGGCTGACCCGACCCAGCTGGCAATGCGGGCCAAGGTCGCTGCGCAGAGACAGGCCGTAGACACGCAGCGCAAGATCGCGAGCGGGGATATCGTCAAGGAGACGGGAGCTTTGGCGCGGTTCGGTTGAGGTTGAGCGGGGGTGAATGGCCAGTCGCATGCTGGGGATACCAGGCGGTGCTGCTAGTGCTGCATGCAGGGGCACTTTGTATTGTCGCATTCTTCGAGACCGCGCATCGTGCAGACAAGACAGCTACGGGCGAGTCGTTCGCAAGTAGTTCGCCTTAGTTGTTGGGCAATATACTGATACATCGCACTAAATATACTCTGAAAACCCAAGATGAAGCCACGTCAATGTCGTGTTCCCAACATGTCCTGGAGCGATAAATCTGCTTCCTCCACCGGCACCGGCCGACTCAACAAGCTAGGTCTTCTCCTTCCTGCGAGGTCCCACTCGTCCGGCTGCCGGGGTATCAGGCTCGGTCTCCTCCGTCCCAACATATCCTCGAAAGACATCCCCTCCCCCTCCGCGCCCGTCGGCGTCTCGATAGGCAGTTCCTCTGCGACGGTGCTCTGCGCATGGTGTGTGGAGCGTCCGTACTCCGGGTCCGCGTCGAATTCCGGTATCGGCCGGATATCCGCCCACAGGACGGCAGATGGCGGAGCGGGCGATTGGGTCTCGGAGGATGATACGGCTTTGGTGGATAGGCCGGTGAAGCGGGTCTGGACCTGGGACTGGGACGGGTCGGTCACCGAGAGGGTCACGGGGATGTCGTTGCTTAGACCGAGATCGAACGTGTTTTGCCGCTGAAAGAATTAGTTTACAGCCCGAACCCTAACTCGACGAGAAGACGGAGGCCACGAGAGCCGAGATCGACACTTACCCGTTCCCGCTCCGCCTCGATGTTTTTCCGCAGGCTGTGCCGCGAGTTGATAACGATCAGGCAGGCGACGATCCACAGCTTGGGAATCCATCTGAGACCAGTTGTCAGCTCGTATTGCGGGACCAGGGCGAGCAGGTCTGGTCGTCTGGTCGGGCGGGAACTCACAGGAACGCGTAGCTGTACGTGTTGTCAGGGGCAATGATGTTCTTGAGAATGAATGCGAGAGTCCTGTGAAAGCCAGATCAGATCAGGTCACTACGACACCGCTGAGGCTTTCGGAGATCACTCACGCGAGGGAGGGGATAATTTGGGCCTCGGCTGAGAGCCTACGCGAATGTGGTCAGCTCCAAAGCCATCTCAAGTCGGCGTCGTCGCACTCACATGACAAGCCGCGTGATGATTCTGTCGGCGTGCATGAACCCTCCTCGAGAGCGCAGTAATCGGACGATGAGGAGCACCGAGACGACCCAGTCCATGGCGATGAGGGAAGAAGCCTGTCCGGGAGGTCAGTCCGGCGCAAGGAGACGGCGGCCCGAGCGTGGGCGAGGCTGGCTGGAAAAGGACGTGCAATAACGCGGACATACCCAGGCAAAGAAAAGCTTGGTGGAGCTCGCCTGGAGGAGAGAAGCAGGCCGTTCAATCTGGACGGCGATGCCCAGAGCGGTGGATGCGATGCTGGGGCGGGTCAGCGGTGAAAGAATGGAGGGGTGGGAGAAAAGGACGAGCGCGCGGATGTTGGACGTACATGAGGATGATGAGCGTGTAGAGCACTATGCGGGATTTGCCCCATAGATGGTATGCGCGGGACGTGTAGAACAGCTGGAACCGAGTCAATCAGCTTCTCGTTGGCCCGAGGGAGGCGAAGGGGTGCGGTGCCGGTGTTAGCCCGTACTCACCTCTATTGGCACTACGACGAGCATTTCCACAATGTAGAACCTGAGGACCCATTCGGGGGAAAGAAGCAGATAGGTGTAGTCTCCAAAGTTGGCCGCGAGGACTTGGAAGCTGAATGCCAATGATCTGCGACTCCGTCAGCGTGCAGCCTGCGGACCCGGTGATATGACTGGACTTGCAGTACGCTGTGCCCCACAGATAGGAAGAAGAGATAGGTCTGTCCCGACGTTAGCTTCCCACGCTTCCGCTGCACGAGGATGGAATGCCAGAGGTGAGGCGAGGGAGTTATGGACTCACCACTAGCAACTTCATATACCACCTGTCTGCTCTCTCCATCCTCAGCCGGTAGTAGACCACCTCGCAGAGGATGACGCCGAGCAGGAGCGTATCGACGCATGGTCCGGCGATGATGGGGCCGAATGTGGGGATGGGGTTGGCCTCGGCGTATTGATTCCAATCGTCGATATCTTGTTGCGTGAGCGCCGACATGCTCGGTGCGCGAGAGCGTTGTGGGCCAGGAGGCCCGGAAATGGAGGGTGGACGGAGTGGGAGGTGACGGGAGCGTGGTTGAGCGACGGTTCCCCGTTCCTAAACAGCTCCAGAAGATGGTTACTGTAGGTAGGGTTGGTGACTACCTCTTCACCCCTGCACCCTGCCGTCCTGTTGGCGCGAACGGCCCACGAGGTAGAACGAAGGTCCCACGGCTAGCCTAGGCGTCGATGGGCCATCGGGTAGTCGTGGTGATTGTAGAGTACGCGTTTCGTTCACCGGGAGGCTCGTCTGCCTCAGTAGTGCCTCATGCTGGAGTGGTCGAGGTCAAGCAAAGGTCTATGGCAGAATTTTTCAGTCGCTGGAGACGAGGACGAGGATGTTGAGGTTGGTTGGTTCCAGGTTGGCCGACATGTGAAAGGCAAGGCGAACCTGACCTGATTCCTTGGTCCCACCAGGTCTCTGTCCCAGTCTGGTACAGAGACGGTACCAGACCCTTGGGAAGTCAATACCCCGAATGAGAATGAGCTTGAGCGAGCGGCCCAGCCCCAGCCTGGTTCGCGAACCATTGAGAGCCTGTCTGTGTGTCTCACCTCTCTCGCCGTGGGCAGCTCCGGCCCTTTCTCGGCTCCAGCGCTTCCCAGCGCTTCGTGGAGGCCTATGCATGGGCAGGATTGGTCGGTCGATCGATCACATACGGAAGCAACGGCAACAGCGCCAGCGCCAAGAGCCAGAGCGAGGGCACCCTCGATGCTATGTACACTAGCAGTTCCTGTGCGTGGAGCAAACGGCAGAGGGAGAGGATGGTTACAGCACCCGTTTTTAATTTAAGTGCGCCACCGGGTCGCCCCCGGGTCGATCCCTCGAGCCAAATAGATCGCCCCAAACAGAACCGGCCAATCGTGGCGCACCGAACTGCACTTTGTGGCGTGGCAGGTGACGGTGACACTGATTGCTCTGCAGTAACGTCAAGCAGAAGCTGCCAAGCCTGACATCGCGTGCATTCGCGGCCTTCACGTGCGTTGCTCACGAATCTCAATCAGCCATGAGGTGGTAATGAGTCCGGCGGGGTCACGTCACTTGCACATGCTTATGCCGTACGAGGACGATTACTGTTTGCACTGTCCTGAATCGTCGGGGGCAGGAGGCAGCGTTGCACTGTATTTATGCGTACTGTATCGAAGCGAAGGCTCGGCTCACACGCCAACTTGTCCCGCTGCAGCGTCCCAGGTCGGTCTCGGAGTACCCACCTGATGAAAGTCACAGCACCCACTGTCTCCACTGGGTCCGTCGCGCTTTGGAGATCTTCAAGGGACCTCCGATGGTGTTCACACCACCCATCATCAGCCAGCATCGTCGTCAGGGTCTGCAACACCTGCTCCGCGAAGGTGCCCTCAAGTAGACTGATCATCTCCACGCTCTCCGACGCCGCGTTGACGATTCTGGTTACTTCTTGCAATAGCTCTATCGAGTCTTGGTACGGTATCGCCTCCCCCTGTTCCACCGTCCATTCTACAACAGCGCGTCGTAGATCCTCAAATCGAATTGCGCAGTCACGAAGATCTTGATGACAACTGGACATGCCGCTTCATATTCAGTCACGGTTATGTCCAGAAAATCGGTCATACACCTGAAGGTAATCTCGGAGATTTCGCTGCCCGGGCATCCCTCGTGCGAATAGTGGCACGCCAGTCGCACCATGTCCCTTGATGTCGACCCGCAGAGGTAATTGTCTCGAGAGATCGTACGAGTGTATCTAGAGAAGCGGGTCGTACTGGACAGGGACATACAGCGCGCATTCCGAAATTCCAGCGCGGAGTTCAAGAATTCCTATGTGAAAGGGAGAGTCAATTTTCGAAGCGCCTTCAAACTCCGAGGAACGCGGTACAGCTTCGATGAGATTCAAATCTGGCGCTCATGTGGACCACGGCGATCACTCGGTTTACACGAAGGGAGAGGCAAGGAGTGCATTCCAACGAACATATGGTGCAGCTTCTCTTCAATAGGTCAAGCCGTGCCCGCACCTGAATATCGGGTCCAGGGAATCGAACGGTGTATCGAGCTTCTTGGCCAAGACCGCGGCGTACGTCCTCGGCATATCAAAGGGCATCTTGCCCTTGGGAGCGGAATCGCCGAACAATACCGAACATAGGACGTCTTCGCGGACACCGAAATTGCAAATGATGGCGGATGCCGAGTCGACAAGGCTGGCAAGCACGGCTGGACGATCGCAATACAGGTCGATGATGACTGGAGCGTGAGTGGCGAGCTCGGCAATGTGTTCGAGCTGCTCGGGCTTGAACTCGAGTGATCCGTGGTGGAAGGCCTGCGCGAGAGCACCTTGACCCATGGACTCGAAGGGTGCCTGCATGCGGACGATGATCACGTCCGCCTCAAAGGGGGTTGCAGCTAGACCGGCAAAAGACTTGGGGAAAGACTCGAAGCCCTCGGTGAAAACCTTGATCCCCTGCGAGAGCGGAAGGATCGGCCGCGTGTCGACAGACTTGTTGAGAAGTAGGACGAGAGAGGCCGCCTGTGCTTTGAGGCCCGCTTCGACGAAAGATTTCGAGCCGACGATAGTTGCTGCTTTGTTGACGTCGACGAAAGGGTCATCGAACAGTCCAAGAGAAAACTTGTCGTGGAGAAGAACCTCTGCGGAACGATCGATGCGGTCCTCCGATACCTTGCCAGACTCGACGAGCTCCAGAAGAGTATCAACGCAGGTTTCGCCGCCGAACTGATCCACTCCGGCGTCAAGAGCCTTGATGATGCGGTCTTCCAACGACAAGTGTTCGACGCCCCAAGCTTTAGGAACCAGAGCGTCCTCGCCGGCCTCAGGGAAGCCCTGGAGGATACACCAGTCGGACAAGACCACACCCTTGAAGTCCATATCATCACGCAGTACACCTTGGATGATACCCTTGTTGAACGCCATAGCGACCTCCTCGAACTTTGTGTCCATCGGCTTGCCGTACGACGGCATGACAGCTCGAACTCCAGCGTCGACAGCAGCACGGAAGGGTTTGAGATGGTACTCGAATTGGTCCCCAGGATAGTCCTGCTCCTGACCCCATGACATGTGGCAGTCGTATCCGTCTCGCTGAGGACCTCCGCCAGGGAAGTGCTTGACGCATCCCGAAACCGATGTCGGGCCCAGTCTCTGCCCCTGCAGTCCGCGGACAAAGGCCGTGACCAGTCGGCTGGCAAGGTCGGCATCTTCTCCCATGCCCCCGCTGATCCTGGACCAGAGATACTGCGTGGCGAGATCTACCTGGGAGTGGAGAGCCGCTCGGAGTCCAACCGCGACGTACTCCTGGCGAACAATGTCGGCGTATTCCTGCATGACCGCCTCGTCGGCGATGGCGACCATGCCCAGAGACTCGGGCCACTGGGAGAAACAGCCCGCGAACATCGAGGCCAAAGGGTTGTGGCTGAAAGCATGGCGGGGATCCGAGCTGAGCGTGATGGGGATCTTGGCATTCACCGAAAGCGCGAATCGTTGAAGCTCATTGTACCTCTCCGCCATAACCTTGGCTGTGTCCTCAGATCCGTGGAGGTTGAAATGCGTGAGTCCTTTCTCGATCTGCGACCTCATTGAACCCAGGGACGGAACGAAATTGTTCTCGGCATCGAGTGGCACGGGTGAAGCGATCGTCTGGAACATGAGCGCAACCTTGTCCCGCAGCGAAAGCCGCTTGATAAGGTCAGCAGCTCGCTGGGAGGCCGCGAGGGAGGAATCTTCGTATGGGAAGACAGTCATTTGTGGTCTGTGTTACCGGAAGGGAGAAGGGCCCAGTCAGCAAGTCGCCCTCCATAACCGAGCCGAGGTAGTCTCGACTCACCCGGAGAGAGCGCTGCCTGTCGTTGAAAGTTCTGTGATTGAAAGCTTCTCTGATCCAGTTCTTCGCATAGTTGAGCTGATATACATTTGTTCATCAATCATGCGCTGACCGGCATCTGGGCCGTACATGTACCCAACAGCCGACAGATCGCCGAAGACCGGTAGTGCGGGCGGCAAATAGGCTTGTCCAACAGCACAACCGAGGGCGCAAGTGCAACTGCCCTTACTGTAGCCAAAAATCACCCGACTGAGGTTCCGGAACTGCGGGTGGACCAGGCCGTACGCCCGGGTAAGCTGCCCACAGGAAATCCCAGAATGCGTTCTGTTCCGGAAGTTCGATCCCTGTCCAGTCTTGATTTAAGTCGCCCGGCTGTACGGCAAAAAGGTCATTAACGGAACTTGTCGGAGCCTGTCAAATGAGGCGTTCAGTCTGCGGTAGTCATGCGCGAGGGAGACGGTTCTCACGACGACGGCCGAGACGCCTGTGCTTCGGGTTCGGCGAAAGACCTTTTGAAGACGTTCGTATGCCCGAACGACGTATGTAAGAGGGTGGCCCGGATAGGTGTCGCCGCCATCCAACGCGAGGCTAGCGAAGTCCCGCAGGATGGTCTGAACCCGCTCGAGTTCGTCCGGCGAAAACGCATGTCGCAGCTGTGAAAATCCGCTTCAGCTTCTTCGGCCACTCGGACAGGCTCAGTAAACCCTCTCACTTGGAACAGAGCGTATCCTGGGAGAATGACCGAAACCATGGAGACGTCGGACAAGTAGGGCAGATGCCCCAGCTTGGACAGCTCGCCGATCAGGTGTCGACAATTCTCAATGCACGCCAGGAAGCTTTCCCGGTTTGACTGAGTCGGATCCGCCTTGACTTCTCTCAAGCGGAAGCTGAGAGATAGGGAGTGCCGAGTATAGAGGGCCACGATGCGATGAAGTCCAGTGACCCGCGGATCTTGAAGCCATTCCGCAATGGTGGTAGCGATCTTCCGCTCGGCTTCAGGTTCGAACGACTCTAGGTGCTCCATGTCATTGAAGACAGGGATGCCACCTGACTGTAGCACCTCGTGGACACTGCGACGGTAAGTACGGTCCACAATCGATTGAAGTGCCAACTTCTATGAAGAGAGACTTGCGTATACGTGATGACCAAGTGGACGTCTCCAGGGAGGTGAAGATGTCTGTGTTTCTGAAGCCAATCTCGAGCCACAGAAGCTGGGGGACGAAGTGAACGGTCGAAGCATGACGGCAAGCGGAATAGCGCGCTGTATGCCATCTCGTAGCCTGACCAAGTCCCTTAGCGAGTTGCTCCAGGCTGTGTTTATGATCCGCTCACCGAAAAGAGCTGCACGAAATATCCATCAGAACACTGTTCAGTAGCTTTTCCGTGGTACGGAAATCGCTCACTAAGCCATGTCCTCTCAGCGTTGAGGAGAGCTCGAGCCGAAGTCTCGTCCGATGGCAGCGGCTGACCGATGGTTGACCCCAATTGAAGCTGGCACGCGGCGCGGAAAGCCAACCCAAGCCTCATATAGGCGGACCGGTCGTCGGGATGCTTCCAGTGTACTGTCACCAGGAGCGTCTGTACCATTGCCAAGGTGATCTGTCCTTCGCCAAAGTTGCGAAACAACAGGCGATCGGTATGCTCTAGGAGCTGTCTTGCCAAGTCAGGTCGGCGGAAGCGGGCTGCTACCCCGAGCACGGCTGATAGCAGCATCGAAGAAGCCCGGAGGCGCTCAAAAGTGTGGTAGTGAGCATCAAAGAGGTGAGAGATCTCGCTCATTCGGGTCATGAAGCTACGGGGTCAACGGGGTACTCGTACACGAGACAGAGGAATGGACCTGCTAGTGACACAGAGACCTGGCCTCCACCTCGGTCACGATACCCAGCCAGATCGGACTGGCTGGCGCGTCCTCAGAGGTTCTGGGCACTTGACCTTCACGTGCAGATGGGACATCTTCGGGAAGGTGACGGGTGGCGAGGGTTGATGCTCCTCTCGGGGAAGGTGGTCGACTGTCCTCGGCTCCGAGGTGGGGTTCAAGATGATGAGTTACGCTAGTCGGCGAGGGCAAATGCCCGAGTGCGCCGTGTGTTCCAGTTGTCTGAACATTTGTGTGCGGAGATCCGTTTGACGCCGTGGTGCTGGGGTCGCGCGTCAATCCGACATTCCGCGTGACCCCCGAAGCAGAGTAGTCCAATAGCCAGCTAAGGTGGCTCAGCAGTCTTCAGACATTCCAGCCAACCCACCTCTCCGGATCATCGATGGGGACTTCCGTGAAGAGAGTCACAGCGTTGGCCTCGGCAGCCAGCACCAGGCTTGGCTCGGTGACAGTAGTTGCTGCCGCGTGGTTTCTCCTTCCCGACGTGGGGGACGAGCGGCCTGCCGATGAGCCCCCTCCTGCCGGTAATGGACTACATAGTGCGACATTCAGCTACTGTCGGCTCGCGTCCCCGTCTGCTGTCGCTTACCGGCCGCGTTTTTTGCTCGAGTAGTCACAATCCAGGCCGAACCGGCAGCAACGGCTACATTGGGAGCTCGAACGGACATCTCCATCAGAGGGCAAGCATCTGACCTGCTCGGCACGTCAATACCGACGGCTTCGGCAGGCCATCTAGGGGTTCACCTTGAGACTTCGACAAACCCTACACCTGTAACGGCGTCAGCTGCAACCAATCTACTGGGCATACGCTGTCCGGGGCCTCAGCTTGCTGCCGAGGGAAGCGGGAGACGAGCTAGCTTCCATCAAGTCGGTGCTCCTCTGCATACCGAGTGTCTGGCTCCGGAAGAAGCGATGCTGACAGTGACGATCCCATTGACAACGTCGATGAAGGCAGTGAGGGACCTAACTCATCATCCGGCTACGGCTACTCGGCCTTCGGGCCGGCCTTGGCCGGTAGTCCGGTAGATGTTTCCACGAAACACCTATTTACCGTGACTTGGTGTCTCATCCTTTTAGCCGCTGGCAGCCTGTACGATCTCCCTCCTTCTGGATGCGTTGCTGACCTTGCGTGGAGTGGGAAGACTGAGACGGACCTGAAAACCCCAGTGCCAAGCTGTCCGGAGCGCCGCGGACCTCGGGCTGGGTCCCCGTCCCTCCCCGATTGCCTATCTGCCGGTCATTTGGCTGGCGCGCTGGTCCACCGGGGCGGTAATTCGAACTCTCATCCGTTGAGATTCCTTGATGGTGGTCTCCATCGTCTGAACACTACATATACCGGTAGGGCGGGTGGGATGATGGGCTGGACCAACAGAACGGCATCCTACCCCCTCAACACGGAAACCGCTGCAGTCTGACTCAAATAACAAGATGGCGACCTCAACCTTCAAGGGGATCCTCAATCACACAGACTCCAAGTGAGTGGACCTGCTGTATGTGGCCCGACGATTCGATACTTACTCTCCACTAGTCCCCTCAAGGACCCGTGCCTACGGATGAACCTGTTCTGGACGTTGTGCCTCACTCTCTCAGCCGTCTTTGTCGGCTATGACTCGGCCTTGTTCAACAGTCTTCAGGCGCTTCCATCCGTAAGTCGACGTTCGTTCAACAGCCATCTGATCATACCCCAGTTCTTTGCGCAGTTTCCAGAGCTCGCCACCGACTCTAATCTCTTGGGCATCGTCGGCGCGGTATACAGTCTGGCGGGCATCTACACGCCTTTCTTCGCAGGCTGGCTTGCCGACAAATACGGTCGCAAAGTGCCGATCATCGCAGGGATGATTGGGCTATGCTTCTCCCCGGCAGTCATGGCCTACGCGAAGTCTTTGGGAGTTCTCATCCTCGGACGATGGCTACTCGGCACTTCGACTTTCCTCTGCATGAACATCTGCGTCGCTCTTCTCGTGGAGATCGCCCAGTCAGTTCAAACTGCCTTCATGCTCTGAGGTACTTGCAAGCCGCTGACATGTGGAACAGTCCTCGATTCCGCCCTATCGCTGCAGCAGTGTATCTCTGTGGCTACTATGTGAGCTGTGACTGAGGTGCTGTGCTTGGACGTCCGTCGCTTACTGCTATGACAGCTGGGCTCGATCATCTGCTCTCTCGTGACTTTGGGCACGTACTTACATTTTCCGGATTCACCCTGGTCGTGGAAGACACCCACGTTGGTGCAGATCGCCCTGCCCATCATACTTCTTCCGGCCTACGCCATGATGCCTGGCTCGCCCCGCTGGCTCGTCGCTCAAGGTCGTATTGAGGATGCCAAAGCCCTCTTCGCCAAGATCCACGCCAATGGCCATCTCGATGACCCGCTGGTCGCGTTCGAGTTGCAGGAGACAGTCGAGGCCATCACGGCGGAGAAGAAAGCTTCGAGCTTCTCGGCTCTTTTCAAGTCAAAGGCGAACCGCTGGAGAGCCGGCATCTTGCTGACAGTCGGTGGCGGCTCGAGCTTCACTGGCAGTAGCGTCGTGACGTGAGTTCTCCACCCCATCGCTCATATGTGCTTCAGGCCGAAAGATCGCTGACAATGAGGAGCTACTACTTCACCTCTGTACTACAATCAGTCGGCATCACCAGCTACACGGACATTCTTCTGATCTCTGCTGGCTTGAATGCGAGTGATCGACTTGATCTTGGGTGACAGACCACGCTGACACCGGGCTCAGATCTCCAACCTGTTCTTTGCTCTTCTCGGAGCTCTTATGGTCGAGCGAATGGGTCGAAGGGGCCTCTGGCTCACATCGACCGGTACCATGCTTGTCTTCATGACTATCGTCACAGCACTCTCTGCTACATTCGTCAAGACGGGCAGCGCTGCCGTGGGTGGTGCGACGGTAGCATTCCTCTTCTTGTTCTTTGCTGGTGAGTTCTGTCTGGCATGTACTCTCTCTAGCCGTCGTACTGCGATTGACAATATCAGGATACGACGTTGGATTTACATCCCTCGCGTACGCATACGCAGCCGAGATTCTGCCCTATACTCTCCGAACCACCGGGTTGGCCTTCCAGAACGCCGCAGGCTGCATTGGCCTCTTCTTCAGCCTATGGGTCAACCCAGTTGCGCTCGCCCATATCGGCTGGAAATATTACCTCGTCTTCATCGCATGTCTGGTGCTGATCTTCACGATTCAATGGTTCTACTTCCCCGAGACGAAGGGGTGAGTAATGATACAGTAGTAGACGTCATGCTTCTGAGGGGATATTGCGCTGATAATTGTATGCGTAGCCTGACCCTCGAGGAGGTGGCGATCCGATTTGAAGGCGCAGAAGGGGACCTGAGTGGGGTTGACCCTGGAGTGATCCGAGCTCAGTATCAGGAGGACAAAGTGGAAAAGGATCATGTCGAGGACCCTGTCAAAGTTGAAACCGGATTCGTACCGGCGTCAGCGGAAGCTTAGGTGTCACGGATGGGCATGGCATGGCAGGACATGGCACGGCTGAGGGCGCCAGGATGACGAGTAACTACAGTCAGAGGATGCAATACGAAGGAGGGACGCTAGTATGATATTTTCCAAATCTTACGAGTATTCATGGTATTGCGCGCCGTACTCGTACGTGTATTGTCGACCCGACCATTTCATTCTCACACCTATTCCCGCACTACTGTATCTCGCCTTCTTGAGCCGTATCTGGCTCAGCCGGCCCCCCTCCCGCCAGCGCCGAGTCCCCTTCCATCTCCTCGTCGTCATCTCCGCTATCTTGAAGCGGCGCCACGACCTTGAGCAGTGCCTCCCTCGTTGCGTCCGTAAGGCTGAACGGGTCGTTCTCGTCGGCTCCACCAACATCACCAGCTTCAGCGTCAGCGTCCCCGTCCCCATCCCCGTTTCCCTTCCCGTCCCCGCCCCCGCCTCTGCCCTCTCCATTCGCCTCATCTGTTCGATCAAGCTGCATCCGCGCCACCTGCGCCACATCGCCCCACATCGCCTCCATCCCCATGTCCACGTCCCCGTCCGCCTCCCGGTCCGCTCCGAGACCCATCTCGGCCCTCGCAACGCTGACCATCAGGTCCACACCTATATGACCCCGTTTGATGGCCTCTCGCATCCGGGTTACCTCCGCCGTGTCCGTACCCGATCCAGACCGAAGCGATCGGGTCGGCTCGAGCTTGACTCGCGGGGATCCAGGGGTTGTGGCACTTGCGCTAGGGAAACGCTTGATCGGCACCTTGGATCCTGCTGAGGGGTTCCTTGGGGCTGGCGGCGGAGGTGCGTCGGGTGCAGAGAGCGAGGCGGAGAGGAGACGCAGAGCGAGGGTTTGCTTCATGTCCACAGGAGGTCCCCGGCCATTCTTCTCCGGTGCTTCGTCCTCGGCAGCAGCGGCGGCCGCGGCTGCCCCCTCTGGTAACTCACTCCCGGTACCGCTCGTACCGTTTGCCGGTACGTCGCTCCGCCCGGCCAAGTGTTGGGTCGCAGGCGAATATACCGGGACGTCCGCCGAAACCCGACCCATCGGTATCGGTGCCGGACTCGCCCTGCTCGAAACACTGCCCTCTCGCAGGGGCTCCTCATCCCGCACCGAGCTCATCGCCCAGAAATGCGATCTTCCAGGCGAATGGTGCGTGGCTCCATCTTGAAGCGATTTGAGATGTTTCTGCCTCGCTTCTTCAACCTTCCGCTTCTCCTCCTCTTCCTTAATTCGACGGTCGCGAGCCTCACGGGACGAGAGCCACGCGTACCACAGCACGTTGTAGAGCTGCAGCACATCCTCTTTCCATGCCTTGACAAAGTTCTCATTGCGGAAATCGCTGGTGAGCTGCTGACACCGGCTGACATTATCTACGACGGATACCACGTCAGCAACGGCTAGCTCGGCGGCGGACAATGGATGCGCGGCTCGTCTCACCGAACTCAGAACTCACGAGGGCTGACAAAATCCAGGGCAATCTTGATGCAGTCGGCGAGGTTGCATACCTGATGTGCGCACCCCGCAGGGATAAACACTGCCTGGCCCTGGGTTCATCAGCTTCGAGTTCGCTCCTGTCTACGGACATCACATAGAAACGGGTCGGCGAAAGCATCACAGCTGACTCACCGGATACTGATACACCCTCCAACTGACCACGCCCTCCTTCTCCCACAGCTCCTTCCGCAGACTCGCATCGAGGTAGAAGAGCTGCGAGTGAATCGGGTCGGTGAACGCATGAGTGCGATCGAACTTCCTGTGCAGAAACGCCCTGATTTTGGGCGCGTCCTCGGCTCGGAAGAGGTCCCAGACTGCACAGCCCGGCTGACCGTCGGTCCGCGGCGAGGCGTAGAGCATCAAGTTGATCGCGTCGGCGACGTCCATGTGAAGTCGGGTTCTGCTCGTCTTAGCTTGGACCCGCGGCTTGCCACATAGACGGTCCTGCTGATGAATGGGAAGGGGGAACTCACGAGCCGAAGCCGCCAGTCGACTCGACAGCCTCGAAGGCGTTGTACATTTTCGGTCCGATGTCCGGCTTTGTCGGTCCAGGAGGGAACTGCAGGGTATGAGCTGATTTCTCTGTTCCTATCAATCCGAGAAACACACATGGGCATAGAGGTTGAGCACTCCTTCTCGGCGAGTGTAGTCCGGCACAGGCAGAGCGTCGCAAAAGTCGTTGTACAATCCCGGGTGAGTGTTTTTGAAATCGTCGGTCGCTGGCCAATCCTAGACGCGTCAGATCGATCCATGTCCCAGCAATCCACGACTCTGGATCTCACCTTGAGCTTGAGGATGGCCTTGCCTCTTGTATCCGCTTCTTTAAAGCTCCGGAAGAAGTTGCGAATTGAGCTCGAATGGGGCTTGTTCGTCTGACAATCCACCACCACTATGAAGGTCAGTCAGGTTGACACACGTCACAGTCGCGTCACTGTCATTTCGCTGAGAGAACTACGTCACTCACCACAGGGCTCCTCGCCAAAGCGCTCGATAAAGTCGTCTGGCGTCCAGCTCAACTTCAGCCGCTTGTCCACATTGTCTATCACCATTGGCTCTCCTTTCGCCCAGAGCACGTCGAATCGGGAGTTATCGAGCCCCTCGAAATCGGTCCTGATGAATTGGTGGGAATGCTCTTCCAGGCCCGCGGGATCCGGGATAGGGATCGCTTCGGCATGAGTGGACTTGGTATAGAGCCGCTCGATATCGCCTGGGGAAAGAACCTCGGAAGGCGAGTCATCGTTCGTACGATCACTTGCCGACGTCACCCAGCCCTTGATCGCTTCGAGCACCTCATCATCCTCCGCCAGTCCAAGAAGTCTCAGCCGTTCGATGATCAACGCCGCGTCGCGTCCCTCGAGCACAAAATTGACGAGGGCAAGCCAATGTTGCCTTAGCTCGGCCTCGGAGAAACGCGATACAGGCTGGAGGTCAGGTCGAAAATGAAACGCCGGTCTCAGCGTCGGTTTCTCCCAATGCCTCTGCATCGAGGAGCCCGTCGTCGGATCCGGAGCCGTATCCACCGCGGCATTGCATCGCAGGAGTCGCGGTCGCGCGGCATCCGCCATGGGCCAGGGGGACTTGCTCATCGTCTCCATGTTGTCGGAGAAGTATCGCTCGCATTGAAGGCAGAAGTCGCGTCCGCATTTCTTGCAGAACCAGTAACCGGAGAAGATGGTCGAAGAACAGAAGTCTACGTGGCACGATGTCAGCCGCGAGTGGAGCATGATACGCGAGGTCGGGAGTACTCACCGCAAACGGAGCGGTGTTTGGCCGAGTCGACACCGCGCCTTATGGCTTTGTTGTTTACAACATGCCGAAGCTCGCGGTTGATGATCGGCAGTAGAATTGGCGCAACTGTGCGCTGTGCATGGTCAGCTCCGACTTTCAGCTGGCCAGTCGACGCACCTCGGTTCTCAAAATATTGTCCTCTTCCATGGGAACATTGAAGTCTCTCGGTAGGGGTGTCAATTCCTCCTTCAAGTCGGTACTCTCGAACCACCCGGGTCCGACAATGTCCACAGACACAGGGTGAATACTGTACACTTAGCCCCATCTTCTACTTGGACGGGATGAGGGAACGAGAATGTCGCCATGACTCACGGAAATACGCGATAGTCTCTGAATCGGCAAGAATCCCCTCCGACTTTCGACACACACTGTGTACACTTGCCCCATTTGGCGTATCTCGGACGGAGACACGGGCCCATCTGGCGTTCGCGAGTACTACCGCGGAGCATGCCCTTGATCTGCGCGTCGGTGAGCGCTTTGGGTCCTGCGTGGCAGTTAGCACGACAAGTCTGTTTCAGTGACACAACTCGGGTGGGCTCACTCGGAGTGATCTTCTCGGGGGGTTTGTCATCCTGCGAGATACCGAGCATGGCATCCAGACGTTTTCGCGATTTGACGGAGGCTATCAGACGACGTGAGTGTACTCTGAGCACCTTTCCGGAGGGCGAGGCCCACAACCTCGCTCACTTCGTATCGCCTTGCCATCCAGCCCTTTGAGCTTTTTGTACTTTCTCTTCTCCACACCGCTCTCCTCGTCCTTGATATCGACCAGTTTCTCCGTCTCATCACCAGATATGCTCCGAAGATCGTCGATGCCGCTCGCTGGAGTATCCTCGTGCTCGTGACTCGCCATCCGCGCCGTCGCCACAGGAGCTTGGCCTTCTTTCTTGCCCTTGCCCTTGCCTTTGCTCCCGACGAAGCTGGCCTGATTGACCTTATCTTTACCATCCGAGGTCCTCTTGGTGCCCTCAGCGCGACGAGCTGCGGACGACGAACTCTCTGCAGCGAATGAGGCTTGTCCGTTGACGGCGAGTTGGACTAGAGTTGTTGATGGAGAGTTGAGCGCGGGCGGAGTCGAAGGCGGCGACCTGAGGATTGGCGATTTTGGGGAAGGAGGCAACTCGGACGGAAGTTCTGGGAGGTCGGAGAGCGGCGAGCTTACAGCTGGGAACGAGGAGATCAGCGCGGTCGTTTGGAAGACGCCGGGGGAGAGATTTTCAATCTGATCAAGCGTGATCGGAAGACATGTGCTCACTCGTTTCGGGCTCAGGATCTTTCGCCTCTTGCCGGTGCAGGGCCTTGAGGATCTGAAGAAGCTCCGGAGGCTTGGCTGCCTCTTCCTCTTCCTCCTCATCCATATCAACGTCACCATCCGCCTCGCCCGTGAGTGGTTCTTGTGCCTGCACACCTTCATCTTGATCTCCAGCAGCTTCTCGCTCGGGTCGCTCCTCACCGGGATCGATAGCGGTCGGCGCGTCTTCCCCCGTGCGCGATTCGAGGTCGTCCTCCACCTCTTGGGCTCGGGGCAGGCTCAGGTCCTCCGCATCGCCAGGAACGTCGGAAGGGCGTTTCGACGTTGAAGGTGACGCGATTATGAGATCCTCCAGACTCTCCTCTTGTTCGCCATACGACCGATTGACGGGAGCGGGCGCTTCGTTCACCTCGTCCGGGTCGAAGGTGGTCGGTAAGGGAAGCACGTCTATCTCCTTGTGGGGTTTGGCGTTGTCATCCGCGGCGGCGGCCTCAGATCCTGTTTGATTCGAAGCCTGAGGGGGCGCGTTAGACTCGGCTTCGGTGTCGGCATCAGGGTCAAAGGTGTCCGGAAGGGCGGCGAGGCCGTCTCCGTCTCCTTCTGGGGCGTCCGCTTCCGCCAATGATGGCAAGTCGGGTGAGTCGAACGGCGCGACGAGAGGGGAGGTGGACATGCTGCCGGTCGTCCTACGGCGAGGTTCGTGATGGAGGAGCAGCCCCTCTGTCGCTGGTCCAGCTATGCTATGCTATGCTATGCTATGCTATGCTATGCTATGCTATGCTATGCTATGCTATGCTATAGTATTTCAATGAGATCCAGAGAACCAGAATGAGGGCAAGAACGCTGTGAGCAGAGTGTTGTTTGCGGGGAAGGTGTCGGTTGCGAGGGAGGATCTGCGCAAAGGCAAAATCGTGAATTACGTGAGCCTGACATGACCAAGTCTTGGTGACCAGGGCGGGATCAAAACAGTGCGTCCTGTCTGAGCCTGACAATTTGCTTTCATCGAGACATGTACCAGCAGAGGATGCACCGACATCCTCCTCCTTCTCTTCTTCCAGTGTCTTGTGTCCTGCCCAACTCCCATCACATCGACCACGACCAACGCAGGATGGCCGACGTCGGTGAGTCGTACCGCGAGACCATATCCAATGCCAGAACTGACATACCAGGCCTCCGGGGCACCAATGCCAACCAAGATTCCGTGAGCGGCTTGCTCACCTCACCAGTCGATGCGATCGCTGACATCTTGCCTCTTGTAGCGGTTCAAAGACAAGGAAGCCGCCGCCGTGAAAGCGACAAAGTTTCCCAAGCACTTCTCCGAGAAGGTGGGTATG
Organism: Saitozyma podzolica; assembly: GCA_003942215.1. Taxonomy (NCBI): domain Eukaryota; kingdom Fungi; phylum Basidiomycota; class Tremellomycetes; order Tremellales; family Trimorphomycetaceae; genus Saitozyma; species Saitozyma podzolica. The sequence continues at coordinate 2,063,890 of RSCD01000001.1, forward strand.
GACTCCTTTCCAGCGTCTATCCTATCCGATGCGATTCCACCCCACCGTGTGGAATCGCTGGAATTCTAGATCGATGCTCACATCTCCCAGGTCGATCTGCGAAAGGTCAACCTCGCCGTGCTGAGACCATGGATCGCGCAAAAAGTGACGGAGCTTATCCGGATTGAGGACGATGTCGTGGTGGAATACGTGTTTGGGATGCTGGAGGATAAGGACACGCCGGTGAGTCGGTTTGGGCCGGGATGACCCCTTGTTTTGCCTGTTACGAAAAGACATCATAGGCCAGACAGATTGAGAAGTGGGAGAAGTAGGACATGTTGGAGCCACCTCTCAGGCTTGAGCTGACGTCTGGTAGATCCCCGATCCAAAGAAAATGCAGGTGTCGCTCCTCGGCTTCATGGACAAATACGGCGCCGCAGCGTTCATGGACCAACTGTGGACTCTGCTTTTGTCGGCCCAGAAGACCGTCGGAGGTGTCCCAGCCGAGGTGAGTGCACAACTCACGATCCCACGATTGCGCACCATGTGGTCTCCTGTGATACAGTTGACGCTACCGCACCGACCGAATCGAACTGTACTCGATTGATGCTGACGGGTTTCCTAGTTTATCGCTGCGAAGAAGGCCGAGCTGGAGCAGAAACAGATGAGCGACCGTAGTCTCCAAGACCAGATGATGGCCCGCTCCGGCCATATGAGTGCTCAAGATTCGTTTGACTCTCGGGGCGTGAGTCGGGTCCTCCTCTCAATCCAAGTTGTATTGCATCCAATCGCGGTATTCGCTGAATCGTCCAGGACCGTGGTCTGCCGTCTCGACCCGGCGGCGGCGGTTATCCTGATCGCGGCGACCGCGACCGACCGCCTTTCCGAGGTGGTGGTGGTGGTGGTGGTGGTGGTGGTGGTGGTGGCGATCGTTTTGACCGAGGTGATCGAGGACCGCGGGATCGTGATGATGGATACGGCCGACGACCTCCTCCTCGGCGCGACGATAGGGGATTCGACCGTGCCCGCGATTCGGGATACGGTGCGCGAGGGGGACGTGGACCACCTCCGCGGAGTCGCAGTCCTAGTCCGCGGGGCTACGGCGGTGGCGGTGGCGGCGGGGGTGAGAGGGGATATGGGCGCCGTCGATCTCCTTCCCCTGTCCGCCGGAGATCACCTTCCCCTCCTCCGAGGAGGCGATCACCTTCCCCGCCACCTCGTCGGCGTAGTCCTTCTCCGCCTCGTCGAAGGAGGAGCCCGCCTCCCCAAGAGAGGCAGAGGGAACGAAGCATCACTCCGCCTCTCCGGCGTGCTGCTCCTCGTGAGGACCGAGACGGGGCTGGGGATGCGGACCGGAAACTTGAACGCGAGCGGAACGATGACAGGCCGCCACGTCGTCGAGGGTCTTCACCCGAGCCTGTCAGGCGAGGACGCCAGCCCAGTCGGTCTCCTTCTCGTTCCCGGTCTCGGTCTCGGACGCCCACTCCACATGATCCCCGTGATCGCTCGAGGTCGAGGAGCAGGGACAGATCACCGACCATCACTCCCCCCCGTCGCAGGAGGGATTCGATACCGCCAATGGATCGAGGGAGGGATGATACCCCCCGCCGAGACGACGTCGGGACAGCACGGGTCGCGGTGGCGGCGGCGGTGGCAGTCGTAGTCCGAGTCCCCCGCCGAGGAGTAGGAATAGGGTCAGTCCGAGTCCGAATCCACCGCCGAAGAGACGCAGGGAGGATGAAGCCGGCGACGGCGTGAGCAAGAAGGGACGAGGAAAGTTCACGGTCGAGGAGGAGGCTCCGAAGAGGAAGCTCGAGGGGAAGCTGGCGAAAAGCAAGTGGGCGCAAGACGATTAGGCGGAATCAAGCGGGAGCAAGACGAGTAGGCCATGTGTGACATGTGCACTCACTTCATGCATGCGTCTGAATGCAAGTATTGGCAAGCAGTGGCCGAGATGCATTGGCAAGCACTGGCTGATATGTTTGTTGCAATGAAGGTTTGCCTGCGAAACGACGGCTGAGAGCTGCTCACATCGCAGGTACAGGTGCATCATTGCCTCGAGCTAGGTCGATCATACAAGTACGTGTGCACCCCGCAATACTCTCTATTTGACCTTGTCCCCGACGTGCGCCCGCCGCCCGCCTCAGTACGCCTTGACCCCCGCGAGCCTGAGCATCGTGTCGTTCTCTTCCGGCTCGTTCTTCGGCCGGGTGCGGTCTGTCAAGTCAGGACGGTTGACCACGCCTCACGCCTCGCGCTGACGCTTGGATCGGGGATGACTCACTGTGCGGGTCTGGGACGCCGTTTCGGAGCGGAGGACCGAATTTGAGTGCTCGGACGTCGTTGAGCGCGGGCCACTGGGTTGTTAGCAGGTGCACGATGTTCGATCTTCCGATTATCACTGAAACCTAGGAAGGCTACTCCGACCACTGCACTGATGCGCGGCACGCCACCTTCGCGAGGGGTCTGACAGCGACAGCGAGTACGGAAATGGGAATGAAACGAAGGGTTCAAAGCAGAGAGACGGGCAGACGGGCCCGACAACAGCAGAGCCCCTGCTCGCACCTGTGCCGACCCGGGTGCATCGTGCGTCATGCCCGGTGCCCATTGCCCGATGCCACTCACATGCGTGGTCTGATACCTCCTCTGATACACCTCAGCCTTACGCTCCAGCGCTTCCGGGCTAGCGAACGACGCGGGACAGTAGCACGCGTAGACCGCTACGCGGGTACGGGACCCCGTGGGCGTGCGATTCCAGTGGATGAGGCGGGAGTCCCAGATGATGAGGCTCCCGACGGGGCAGGTGACCTGGGAAGTGGAGTGAGCGATAGAGCTTGTGTCTGAGCCGGAGGGAAGGGGAGGGGGCGGGGTGGTTGGGGGGAGGGGCGGGTATCACAAGGGCCGAGGCAAAGGCAGGAGGTGGCGAGCTAATGGACATAGAGAGAGGCGATGGAGGGAGGCGATGGACGGAGCCATGGAGGGACGAGGGGGCGACAACGGAACGACCATGGAGGGACGGCACGAGGAGAGGGGGCAGGCCAGTAAGGGGAGGCAAGTCAGGGCTTGGGAGAGCAACGTGGACCGAAAACGCGATCCGAACCCCAACCCACCTTGACTTCCTCGCAGCCTTGGGCGCGGTACCAGGCCGCCTCGTCCTCTGTGAACTGGTATCTGTGGCGTCAGACGACTGACGTGTGGCCTTGACTCTGACTCTCCTCTCGATCCACGACAACAGGGAACACCACATCCCACATCCCACATCACCCCATTATCATCCGTCGTTCAGTGAACCATCAGACGATCCGCGAACCACGAACCACGGACATTCCGACAGCGCGCTTTCCCCTCTCTTCCATCCCTACTCCCTACTCCCTACTCCTTACTCCCGACCCCCCACCCCAACTCCCGACCCCCCACCCCAACTCCCGACCACCCGACCCCTGCCCCCGGACCGCGCCGCCACTCACGAATTAAGCTTCCCCCCCGCTTTCGCGATCCGCTCATCGTCCACCCCCCCGTTCTCATCGAAGAACTTGGTATGCAGCAGGTGACTACCCGGGATCACCACCAGTCCGCCGTCGTCCGGCCCGGACTCGGAGAGGGCGATGATTCCCTGGGCGAGCTGGAAGGTGCGGTTGCGAGGGTCTTGGTCTTGGTGTCTGTGGGGGTTAGCACGGACTCGGACGAGGATGAGGGTGAGGACTCGGACTTCGACTCGTGAGGACTCGGACTTCGACTCGGACTCGGACGAGAACGAGAACGAGGGCGAGATACACCATCAGTACAAGTACGTCCTCGACCCGCTGGGACGTGTGCGATGCGCGTGATCGAACATCTCATCACGGTCACCACGGCCACGCAGCGGCTTGTGCCGTTGTGCCCTTGACCTCCTTCTCGCTTTGGCCCACTGCACCTGGACATCCCAGGTAGACGACTGACACAAAACGGACGAACTAAAAGACACGACGACACGACAACACGACGACACAACCCACGACACAACCCATGACCCACTCACGGCCATGGCGGGGTCACCTCAATATCCGTCCTCCCGTGGGCTCCATACGGAAACGTCACATTGACTCCATCGAAGGAGACGATGAGCTCCTGAGTCCCCCACAGGTCCTGAAACGCCGAGAGGACGCCCGGCTCGCATCGCGCGCGCCAGACCCAGGCTTCGTGCCCTGCGGAATACTGGTTGTACAGCCCGCCCTTGTTCGAGATGGGGAGGTTATCGTTGCTACGAAAGTAGGGTTAGCGCGCGTTCGGGATGCGATACAGGGACCAGGAAGACCGGGGAGAGGGTAGTAAACGGGAGAGGGAAAGAGAAGGGGAGGGAGAGTGAAAGTAAACGACGGTCGCAGTGGTGATCATCTGCGGCGCTGTGTTCGGCGGAGAGCTCGGGGCGATGGCTTCCGTGAGGGTCGGGCGACTGCCTCAGAGCGTGGCGAGTCCCATCGGGGCGATGAACTGGGGGTGGAGCTGAAGCAATCGCACAGACCGAATTCGTGCGAAACAGATGCAGTTCGTTCCCGAGTTCATCGCCCCCATATTCGATTACAGGGAGCGGCATTCCAGACGAGACGTTTGTAGCGAGAAGGAAAGAACAATGTCCTTCAAACAGAGACGCAGCCACCCACCTCCAGGTCGTCTTATCATCCCTCTTGTACCCCATCCCAAACTCTTCAAGCCACGAGTGCGCGTCGTCGATGTACCGCCCGACCCGGTCTTGGGGTATAATGGACGGGATCACCGCGTAGCCCTTGGTGCGGAGGTCTTCCAGGAAGGGCGCTTTGGAGTTGGTGTGCGGGAGCGCGGAGAGGTCGGGGCCGGGCTGGGTGGCGGGGATGGCGATGGGCATGGTGCTGGTGGACGCACACGGGGCAAGACGGGGCGAGGAGCAGGGGGCAGGGGAGTGATACAGTGGCGAATTGGAAGCTGATGAGAGATCAAATGGAGAGCGGTCAGAGGAGTAATCGTACAATGTTATACATCGTATCGTATTTTCGCTATCACCGGTCACTGGCCTACCAACCACCAAAGTAATCCGTGACTCACGCTTCGCTCTCACTCCCACCGCTCCGCCACATCGCCATCGCACCCAACCCGCCGTACACAACCCGCTGACATCGCTCCCTTTCCTTTCAAAAGGCCCGAATCTCATTCGACGGCCATATCAGCGTTCCCAAGCTCCGGACCGGTCCGGCGGACGGGGTGATCGCGTCCACCGTGCTCATCCCGGCCAATATCATTTCATCGATCCGATCACACCCCTACTGGTGCATTGTGCCACGGCGCCGATGCTCCGTTTCACTCTGGCGGGTCGCTCCCCCACTCTCCAAGGAACGAGGTGGCGACAGCGGCTATCATCGGAGATCCACAGTGAAAACGGGGCGGGGTGGGGTGGGGTGGTCGCGGGGAGGGGGATGGAGTTGGGAGGGGGACGAAAGGAAAGTGGCCGATGACTTGTTCCGGGCCGGTGCTGCTCACTGGCAGTGCTAGAGCTGTGGATATGGATATCCGTCGCGGACTCACGGCAACTTTCGGGTCGATGGTTTGGTACTTCCAATGCCCCGCGAGTGAGAGTGTGAGTGGGAGTGCGCTGCAGCACAAAGTCGCCGGCGGGCCTCGTGGAATGGCCCGTTTGATATCTACTGCCACTGCCGTCTGCCACTGCCACTTTCACGGTGCCACTCCCCGGGTCGGTTACAAACGGTCATAAACGGCCCTGCGGCCACATGTCCGCTGCGGTACGACTCCCCAGAGACAGATCGGCTCCCCGCCACATTTCATTGCCAAGCCACTAAGCAGGCGTTCTTCGCCGCCGGCGCAAACACGGCACATAAATTAGTTCTGGGCCCAGAAGGGCGAACACTGCGACGCTGCGACGCCCGCTGCGGCGGGCCAATGCGGCCCGGAGTCGAAGTTGCCTTCGGAGTCTCTTGGCACGGCACGGCGCGACACCTCGTCGATACCCACCACGTGGCTCCGGAACATTGGTACTCCGAGTCCCTTGCCTCCTCCCCTTCCTCGTCCTCACCGGTCATTTATCTTCCAGGGCCTGACCGCCTCGCCCTGCAGAGAGGGGTTGCAACGATGTAAGAGCGGGATGAGAGCGGGGCAAGCGGGGTGCCGTGGACGTGGGCGTGTGGACGTATGGGACCAGGTGTATAGTACCCGAAGTGTCCGGCGGACCGGTGCCGTGTCAGACGGAGGACGTGTGAAAGGGTTGGACACTGGGTTGGAGAAATGCATATATACCCCGCGAGGGGGCACCGTTCGGCCCCGTCACCCGTCAGAGTGGTTTGAGATCCGCGTACACCGCACCACCACACCGACACGGCTATCGACGACATCGACACTGATACGGCGACGGTCGAAACAGCCAGGAAACGCAGGACACAGACACAGTACCCAGGGCCAATCCCATCTCCCGCATCTACAGTATATCCCAGCGATCCAACCCCCGTCACCATGGATAGCCACGACAAATCCTCCGCCCTCCACGTCGAGGGTGCGGCCGAGCACGATGTGCCATCGGAGAAGGTCGACACTGTCGGCGCCGTCCTCGCTGGACAGGTCCACGACATGTCGATCGAGGACCGTGCGACGGCGCTCCGCCTCGCGCAGCAGCAGGACCCAGGTCTGGACCCCTTCAGCTGGAGGATGGTCAAGTTCACGTTGATCGTGCTGGTGTGCTGCATGTGTTCCGGCGACTCGGGTACGTGGACTGGACCATTACTCCTAATCTTTCAACCCTCAAGCCGCGCTGACCACGCCCAGGCTTCGACGGCACCGTCATGTCCTCTGTCAACTCGATGACCCAGTACCAAAAGTACTTTAATCTCGCCGCGGCGAGCTCCAAGACCGGTATCGTCTTCGGCATGTACACCATCGGTCAGGTCGTAGCCTTCTTCCCGGCCTCGTACCTCCCCGACAGGATCGGCCGTCGGTGGTCCATGTTGGTCGGCAACGTCGTCCTGATGGCTGGCGCTCTCGTCACTGGCTTTGCCACCAACATGGGCATGTTCATTGGCGGCCGTTTCCTCACTGTGAGTCGAGTCTCACCCTGAGTCATCGAATGGGAGGCCGGGAGTCGTGCTGACCGAACCGTAGGGTCTCGGTTGCACCACTGCTGCCACCGCTGCCAAGTCGTACATGTCCGAGATCACCTCGCCCGCTTCTCGTGGTCGATGGATGGGTCTCCTCAACTCGTTCTACTACGTCGGTCAGCTCATCGCTTCTGGTATCGCCATCCCTCTCGGTCTGCGCCCCGACGCCTGGGCGTGGCGATCTCCCATCATCCTCCAGGCGGCCCCGGCCATCATCAACGTTGCGTTTGTGCTCTTGCTCCCCGAGTCCCCCCGATGGCTCTACTCGCGCGGACACAAGGAACGTGCCGTCTCAATCCTCGCCAAGCTCCACTCGAGGGACATGGACCCCCACTCGCCCCTGATCCAGCTCGAGATCCAGGAGATCGAAGCCAACATCTCCCTCTCTGGTGCCGACAAGCGATGGTGGGACTTCCGCGCAATCTTCAACTCGGCCGCAAACAGGTACCGATTCGGTCTCTGCGCCATCGTCTCGTGCTGGGGTCAGCTCTCGGGTAACGGTCTCATCACGTACTTCCTCCCGATCCTTCTCCAACAGGCCGGCATCGTCGACACGAACCGTCAACGTGTCCTCAACTTTGTCAACTCGATCACCTCCTTCGTCGGCGCACTCACCGGTACCGCCATCGTCGACAAGGTCGGTCGCCGAAAGCTCTTCCTCTTCGCCGAGATCAGCTGCATGTGCGGCATGGCCATCGTCGCCGGTCTTCTCTCGGACGCGGGTACCCAAAACGCCATGCGGGCCAATGCCGGCATCACATTCATCTTCCTCTTCATGGTCTTCTTCTCCTTCGGTATCACGCCGTTGCAGGCGCTCTACCCTGCCGAAGTCCTCGCATTCGAGAACCGCGCAAAGGGTCTCGCTCTCCAGGGATGGGTCACCAACGCCGTCTCCCTCATCAACACTTTCGGTCTGCCCTCGGCCCTCGCAGCCCTCACGTGGAAGACCTACCTCATCTTCATGGTCTGGGATGTCGTCGGCGTCATCACCATCTACTGGTTCGTGGTCGAGACCAAGCAGCTGTCGCTCGAGGACATGGACGAGGTCTTCATGGCCCCGAACCCCAAGAAGAGGTCGTTCGAGCTCGCCAAGCTCGCAAAGGAGCGCGCAAAGCGCGACCAGGAGGCGCTCGCCGCGATCCGCCACGAGCTGTGAGCGGAGACGAGGAGCGAAGCGTAGCGTGGAGCGGGCTCCCAATGCGGCAACGCGGCGACGCGGCGGTGCACCATGGGTAGGATGATATTAGTTGATACGGGATCTTGTCAGGGGTACGACAACCGGGAATCCTTGTACGGTTGGACTGGGCGGTTTTGTCGATAGTGACAGTGATTAGTCATGATGGTAGTAGTAGGTACGATGCACAGCTGCAGAAGTCCACGCGTGTTATCCGCAATTATCCACCTCCGCAAACCTCGTACTGGACTCGACTTGGACTTGATCGGCGTCCTCCGGATCGCGCGAGGGGCGTCTTGGGATCCTCTCGGACGCGTCATTGCGGAGCATCGGCACTGTGCGCACACGGAGCCTCACTCGTGCGCGAAGTGCAAAACATGCATACAGTGCTACTCAGTGTCCGTGTGATGAATCAGATTAACCATGATACTAGTTGTCGTCTGGACCGCCGAGACGACTGGCGACAATATCGACTTGTACTCGGCTGGATCGTTTGGTCGCCTTGCCGACCAGTGCTTTGATCGGGTTCGCGAAACCACTCCACCCCGCGCTGCGGGCCACCTCAGATCCGGTCTCAGATATGGAGCGTGGTGCCCACTCAGAGCATCGCCACGCCAAGGACGCCCGCGAGGAGCGCTCCCAGACCCGACACGGCGACCCGACCGGCTGACGACTTTGACGACGTCGCGGCGCTCGCGGAGGTCTTGGATGCGGAAGCGGAGGCGGAAGCGGAGACCGAGGCTGATCCGGAAACAACGGCGGCGGCGGCAGCGGTGGAGCTGAGGGAGGTGTAGATGGTGAGTCCGGTAGAGGCCGCGGCGGAGGCCGAGGCGGAAGCACTGGTCACACCGGAGACGGCGGCGGTGGAGTTGGAGTCGAGGAGGACGCCGGTACCCCACGCGACGGTCGTGCCGCTGTAGACGGTAGAGTTGGTGGGCTGGGTGGAGGACCCGTCGGCTCCGGCGATCTGGCAACGGGTCAGACGGGTCAGACAGGTCGGACCGATCGAAAGATCAGGCAAATCGGACGGATGAGGATGGACGATCTCGGGTAAGGCAGGGCCGAGGGATTACGAAGGGTAGGTGGAAGGGAGGAACAGCACACGAGTCGTGGCACTCACGGTGAAGCGGGTGGTCCAGGTGACGTTGGTCATATCACCGCCGTTAGTGCTGCAGTGGTCAGTATGGTACACCTGCCGCATCAGTTGAGGCATGCCACTCACAACTGGAGGAAGTAGATCGCAGCGTTGGGAGACACCGCAGGCGCAGCGGCAGAGAACGACGTGGTGGTGGTACCGTCGATGCCGGTAGCGAGGGCTGGATGCGGAGTCAGCGAGTGGTCCAGCGATATACTTCATGCAATCCAGATAGCAGATTGTGACGCACTCTCCAAGGCGATCATCTGCGACGATTATCAGCGATGGTCCCGTGGATTGGTTCGGCCCTGCCTGTCGCTGTAGCGGCTTCACTCACGTCCAGGTTGTCACCCGTCATCAGCTGGATCCCGACGTTTTTCCACGTGCCGGTGGGGTCGGCCGTCCAGAGCGCGGTGATCTGGTCGCCCTGCTTGACGACGGTGGTCGCGTCGGGGGAGGTGGGGGTGACGATGGCGCTGGCGAGGCCGAGGAGGGGCAGGAGGCTGGCGGCGAGGGAGAGTGCGTGCATGGTAACGGGTCTGGTGGGGTACGATACGATACAGCAGTGAAGAGTCGGACGTGAGTCGGGAGTGGTGCTTCTGGTGGACAGGGAGTGGGTGCGTGAGTATGACTTGGGCTATGCCGAGGGGCTGTGCTGTGCTGATGGTGCAGGAGCAAGTTTTCGTGCGTCGTGAGTTGAACGAGTGTGAGTGTGACTGTGAGGCTGGTGCCGGAGCTGTGACGTGGGGTTAAAGATGGTGTTGGGACGGGACGAGGATGCCGATGCTGAAGGAGCGTGTGGTGTAGAGAGACAGAGATGGACAAGATGGACAAGCAAAGAATTAGCTGACCACAAGGAATGTATGGTCGTCGCCCGTCGCCCGTCGCCGTCGCCGTCGCCGTCGCATGGGCCCGCCTCGAAACGAAACCGCAGGGGCCACAACAAACCCAAATAGGCTCAGGGGCATCAATCCATCAATTCAGGGGAGGGGACAAAACAGGCACGGCGTCTCCAACTGTCACCAACCCAACAACGCGTCGGACATAACACTGCGCCGGGCTCACAATGTATGGTACAGCAGTGCATGCGTTCACGCAGCCCAGCATACGTCGTGTCCGCAGCGTCTAGATTCAAGGGAGTCACCGCCTGGCGGAATATGTAAAGCAACGGTATCGCTGCAGCTTTGTTGTCCGCTTAGCACAACAGTGTGCGATCGACCGCAGCAGGGACGCGTGCCAGTGCCAGGAAGGGATCAAGGGGCGACAAACCCCCGGGCACACGGCGCTACGACCTGGCCATGGGTGCATGCGAGAGTGTGGCGGCGGGAGTGTGGCACTCAACACCGGGATAGCCTTCCACCTCGCGTCACTCCGTCCCGTTCCCCCGTCCCTCCTTTCAGCCGCTGAGCCTTCCAACCAACTCCGACAGGCGCTGACAACGACACACAACAGTGAACCGATATCGCCCGAAGGCGTCGTTCACTCCGCCTGAATCCTGGCTGCTTCAGCGTCTGTCCTGCTTGTCCTTACCTCTTATCTTCTCCGCTCGTTCTCTCTGACCTCCGCGAATGACTGACATAGTCCAACTTCACCGCTCACTACGGAACGCGCTGGACCAGGAAACTGAGCCATCACCACGACTACCAAGCTTCGTGCTTTCAGAGATGAGTAACGGCGTCCAACTCCATCCTAGTCTACTCGCGGCCCTTGGTCTTGGCTCAGGAGAGACCTCTTCCGCTAGTGGTGAAGCTGCACCCACGACTAACGCAGACGCGGCCACCTCTACCACTGCGGATGCACAGTCCCAGACTCGCTCAGAGGGACGGCAAGATGATGACGTGACTCGTTGGCTGCGGAGCGTGGATGCCGCAACCACAGGAACCGAGCCACCGAGTGGGCAAAGCCAAGCGAGCGGCAACGATAACGCCGAGGACACCACGGGAGGATCAACCCCTCCGTAATGACTTGCCCTCACCAGCTCTCCTGCTGTAGTGATCACGATGGGTCGCCCCATGGTGTCCCAAATCACAAGGATAGTCCACATGCATCGTGCTTACCCCCAACTCCCACTGTCCCCAAAAGATTACCCAAAAGATTACGATTCACGAGTTGTACCGCGAAACCAGCCTCTGCAGCCGAATGACACCGCACTTGCACCCTGCACCCTGTCCGCCGATCAATCCCGCTGAGCAATCCAAGACGGATCATAAGACGGCGGGGCGATCACGTCCTGCACCCGACCTGCATCTTGCTCCTGCACAGACCCAGCGTGGAGTGGCCCCGTCCCGACGACACCCATGTCCCCAAGATGGGGTTTGGGAGGGGGCGAGCGAACCGCATGACGTGCTCCCGGAGGGAGCGGGAGCGGGCGTAGCATTTTCTCTGAATAACTTCGGTCGGACGACGGCCCGGCCAGACTGAGACTGAGTCCCGGCGAGCTGGGCGGGCTGGATGTGCCCCCGATGCTGAGGCCGGGGGAGGACGGGTTCGAGGTCGTCCAGTCCATGGAAGTGGGTAGGCGGGAGGTGGAGTCGTGTGATGTGCCGACGACGCCTTGCTGAACACTGGTTCGAGTTCCTATGGACAATCACAATCAGTCGGTCGCAGAACAGTACGAGTCAAACCTCTCGCGGTATGGTGGGTGCGAGTCAGCCTTACCCGTCGTCGTTGGCCCGTCGTAGAACGGTGTCATCCGCGTCTCGGATGCGTCATCATCCACCACGAACGGATCGGGAGTGTGATCAGGAGATCTGTCGGACTGGTCAGTGATACATAACAGCGGAGAAAGCCAAGCCGAGCCAATGCAAGCCAAGCCTCACGTCACTGGCGCTGCTTTCCTGCGTCGGCGGAGTAACCACCAGACCAATAGTCCCAGCGCGATTAGCGCGACGACACCCCCCACCTTCCAGAGTCAGCTGGTTGTTCAAGCGCACATGCAAGCCCGGCCGTCAGCTCAGAACTCGGGCTCACCACTCCGCCGACTATCGCGCCGATGTTTGTGCTGGACGATGATGCTTGGCCCGCTGTCGTCGTCGTCGTCGGTTGGGGCTGGGACGAGGTGTTTGACTTGGCCACAGTGTAGTACGTTGCGGTGATGATGTCCCACAGCTGCCCTTGTGTCCCGTGATTCTGGACGGTAATAGCGTAGAGCAACGTCGGATCGAGCGACGCGAAATACACCACTTCTTCCGACGCAAAAGGGCTGTAACCATTAAATGACTGGTTGGCGGGCGTCGGGCCGGAGATGGAGCTCCCAGTGGATAGCGCGACGGAGAACGCGCCGCGAGAGGGCCCGACGGTGCCGATGAGCTTGACGAAGGATGTGTTTTTGGGAGGATCGAGCGAGATCTTGGAATCGGTGTGGTTGGTCATGACGTAGTGGTATGAGTCGTCTGTCCAGTTGGTGACCGGCTCGTAAACGCCATTGTCGATTGTGCAGTTGCTCGCGGCCCAGCTGCCTTGGGAGGTGTCGAGCCAGTTGGAAATGGCGCCGTTGGTCACCGCCTGGAGTGTTTGGTTGGACGTGATGGTTCTGCAGCGGAGTCAACGGGTGCACACATGCTCAGCATCGTTCTGCGCCTATCGGACGCGGACGTGGACTTCTGACCGTGACACCGTAATGTCGTGACATGGGACTAGAGTCCGGACGAGTCCACTCCACTCACCCGCTCGAACCCGAGACCACCGTGAACGACGCATCCCACAGTTCCAGCGTACCACTCAACAGCACCAGCGTCGAGTTGTGCCACTGATCCCGCAGGTCCGTCACACAGGCCATGACGTTGGTCTGTCCGGCGGCCTGATTGGTCTCTATACCATCCACGAACATCCTCACCGAACCGTCCAGTTCGCCCCACCACCACATGGCCGTCCCGTACCAAAAGAGGCTCGCCGTGGCGCCGACGAAAGACGTGGTGCGGGAGGTGTTGTACGAGGACGAATCGGTGTTGTTGATACCTGGGGTACTTGGGCTCCAGCTCGAGTTGGCCGGTCCGGACCGAGAGGGGCTGTAGATGATCATGGGAGACTGATTCGAGGCCGAGACGTTGAATGCCTGTTGGGCTGCCGTGAGCCCGATCATGCTGCACAGCGTGTACCAGCCGGCCAAGCTGGCGAACGGTTTCAGCCCCATCGTGCGGTGTAGCCCAAGCGTGTCACAGTTGGGGGATGCAACGATCCACAGAAGTGTAGGCGGGAAAGGTCGATCGACTCGAGCTCCAAGAAGTATCGGAGGCTAGACGGAGAGATATACTTGTACATATCTGTCTCTGCCTGATCCTACTTCTAGAGCGACGACGGCCAGGCTGCCGATGCCCGTGAATAGCGCGTCAGCCTCTCTCACCGCTGATGAGGTGTACGAGGGTCTCATACAGCAAGGATACTTCGTAGGCCCATTGCGCCTTGAACGGCGAAAGACCAGACCAGTACTGACCTCAGAGAGATCCGCACATCAGGGACGCTGGCAATACTGTAGAAGAGCTTAGTGCTCGGATATGACCCATGGCCAGGCAGTACGATGGACAGACGACGTCCGAGTCCCGACTGTCACAGGCCCCGGGCACCCGTACCATACAGTACGAGCACAAATACTGAGCCCGAGCCGTGACGCGGAGGTGCTCATTGCTCTCCCGATGTTCAATGAGTGTTTCCTCGAAGGCACTGGGACAGCCGCACTCCGCTTTTCCGTAGCATCTGGCCGAATGACAGGAACCCCGAATACTCGTCCTGACTGAATGCCATTTGTCGAGAATCGTAACAGGAGCGGATTCACTGCCTGAACATCCGCAATTCGACGCCCCCGACTGCAGATTGGCAGAGCGAGAGGTAACGATTACCACCTCACATGGGAACGCCACACACACACTGTATTCTTTGCCTTTTCCCCGTCTCCGCAGGGTCGCTCGTTCATGCGCACTCGTACACTCGTACACGCTCAAGCGTACACTCGCATTCGAGAACTCGCAACGCCCCTCGCCCCGGACGCCACGCCAGGGACCCTGCTCGGAAGATCAGAGTCCGCACATGTAGTTTCCCACACAGCATGCGAGGGGAGGTACTCTGAATCGAACGATTGTGCGAGTACGACGAGTACTCAACTCTGGTCGGGAAGGAACCGAGAGCCGAGTAGTCACCCGAATTCGAACAGATCCGCCGCGACTTGGATGGCTGTGGCTGCGGTAACTCTTGCGGTCGTACCCGTCGTCCCAACCTCATTGAGCGGTTCTAGATGGTGTCGACTCTTTACTACTGATAACAGTAGACCAGCATCTGGGACACACGCTCAAGGGATCGCAAACGAGCCGTCACAAGCTCCCTCAAAGCTCCATGGGAAGGGACGAGTTGCTCGAGTGACACTGTAACATGATTCATGCGAGGTGTGAATGTTATGCAAGTGTCGTCTCTGTCGATCCCTCCCCTTCACTCCTGGACGCCTGCTAGACCCACCTGATCTCCCCCTTATTCTTCCCTTGACCAACCACGTCCCCGCCGACCCAGAACTTCCTCAACACCTCTGGCAGATCGATACCCTCAACTTGACCCTGCTCGTCCAGCCTCACCCCGTTCTCCAGTAGCGCCACGAGCAGCCGCGGGACCGCCGCAGCCGTGCCATTCAGAGTGTGCGCGAATGGTAGCGTGTCGGATTGCGTCGTTGTGGTGTTGGTGGAAGCCTCGGACGCGGACGCGGACGCGGCCGCAGCGGATGGACGGTAGCGGATATGCAGTCGGCGAGACTGGTAATCTGTACAATTGGATGTCGAGGAGATCTACGATGGTCAGGCATGCTTCATGAAGAGCAGAGCAGAGCAGCAAGGACTCGAGTCGACTCGCCTCGCCCCATTTTCCGCGCCCAGGCATCCATGCTTCCATGTCATACTTCCTCGCTGCGCTCGCTCCGAGCTCTTCACTCGGCATATCCAACACCCTGGCGAATATTAGTAGTTGTGCCGTCCATCCTCGCAGACCCCGGGCCCGGGGCTTGGAGATCCGGACTCACCTAACACTGAGACCCAGCCCGCTCACAATCTCCTTCTGCACCTGTCTCATCTCCTCCATCATCGCCTCGCTGGCTCCTTCGGGTGTGACGCAGAACAACTCGACTTTGGTAAACTGGTGCACGCGATACAGGCCCCTTGTATCCGCACCTCTGGCTCCGGCCTCTGCGCGGAATGCGTGGCCCACGCCTGCGACTTTCTGTGGCAGCGCTGATTGGAGGAAGATACGGTTGGCGAACAGTGCTGCAAGGGGGATCTCGGCGGTACCTGCCAGGACGTGGGTGGGCTCGCCGGCATTGTTGTTGATTGCGTATGTCTGCTGAGGACCGTTGGGCTCGTCTCGAGGCGAGAAACCGCATCGCCACGCAAGGTCACCCTTGATCACGTCTGGGGGATGACGGGGGTGTACCCGTGTCGCACGGCGATTGAGAGGGCATAGTTGATCAGAGCCATCTCGAGGAGAGCGAGTGCGCCCTTGAGATACGGCCAGGAAGAACCCGATGCGATGGTGGACGCCTCGTTGTCGACAAGTTCGAAATGGTTCGCGGTGCGGAGGTGATCCCGATTCGGATCAGCCGGGATTGGGTCCAGTCCAAACGTCTCGAGGACCACGGCGTTCTCCTCTGGTCCGGGGGTGACCGCGGGATGCGAGAAGTTTGGCAACTTGATCGCCATGTCGAGCAGCTCGGTCTCCGTCTCCGACATGGTCGCCTCGTACTCTATCACCCTTGCCTTGAGCTTCTTTGCCTGCCGAAGAGCCTCCTCGGTATCTCCAATCTTGTTCCGGATGAGCTGTCCCACATCCCGCTGCTTGGCCTTGATCGCCTGGATCTTGGTGAGCAGGAGCTTGTGCGTGTCGCGCAGGCGCTGGACGTGCGCGATGTGATCGCTAGGCAAGGACGAGTTGCGGAGGAGATGATTCCGCGTAGTGGCCGTGGGGTCGGAGAGGAGCCGATTGTAGTCGAGTCGGGGTTTTGGGAGGAGCGAAGGCGCAGCCGAGGTGGAAGAGGAAGTTGAGGGTGGAGACGAACCACCAGACGAGCCGGGTGAAGCAGTCGAGGATGCTGTTGGATCGGGATTTGGAGGTCGGGGAGGTGCCGGCGGTCGACCGATGGGGATGATGGGCCCTCTGGTGGGGAAGTGGGACGCATGGCGCGCCAGCGATGAGCGCATACCGAGGAGTCTCCAGATGGAAGAAAAGATACAAGCGCTGAAAGTATCTAAATGGCGATGATTATGAGCAGGAATGGATGATGAATTTGGTACCCCGGCGTAACTCCGCACCTCGCTCGGTTCGCTCGCGTCTCTCGTAATCGGGCTGGGGATTAGGAAAAGTGATTACAAAAGGCGACTAATGTCTCGGGAGTGCGAGCTAATGAATGACTCCTCTTTTGTAATCGGGGGATGGGAATGGGATTAGTAGTCGCGATTGGTGCCGAATGGTGCCAGATCTCGAGATCTCGTTCCAGTGATCCAAACCTCCGAGACAGATCTCAGTCCATCACAACTATTACTATCCCTTCAATTCACTGCATCTTCAACATCCCATCCAGAGTCACGCTTCACCACTCGCATCGACCGGGATCCGATCCGGCGCGTCCGACGTCCGACGTTGACGTCCGACGGGAGGGGTGAACAGCACGCACCGCTCGCTGGTGTGCATCCCGAGCCATGGACCCGGTATACCACAATGGCAATGGGCTCGGGGTCGGTGCTGCTGCTGCTGCTGGTGATGGTGATGGTGGTGGTGGTGGTGGTGGTGGTGGTGGTGGTGGTGGCGGCGGCGGCGGCGGTGCCATCCGTTCCGGTCTCGGCCACAGGTCGAGCCTTCCTGGAGCGTACGATCCTTACCCCAGTGCATCGACCCAACGGTTTCAGCAGCAATATCAACCGTCATCCTCGACCGCGTCCACATCCACGTCCATGCCTCCCACTTCGTTCAGCAGTCCCTTGTTCTCCTCGCAAATGAGCGTGCAGGGATACGACCATCCTTCCCGAGATCAGCATCAGCATCAGCACCAGCACCAGCACCAAGTACATCTATCGAACCAAATGGATCACACGAATCAATCGTATCAGTCGCATCAACCGCACCAAACACAGCAAACACACCAACCATATCGACAGGAACACCATCTCCCTTCGTACTCGCCCTCGCCTTTCGCCGAGCCTTCGGTTTCCCGAACTGGCTCATCGACCATACCACCTTCGCACTCATACTCCATGGCGTCTGGCCTACCCAGTATGGATTACCGCCAATCACCATCCACTCACGCCTCTCCTTACCCCGCTCAAATCGACAATGACATGCCGCATTTCAACCTCTCTTCCAACTGGTCGGTACTGGCGCAACAATCGCACGTACAGTCACAGCCACAGACGCAGACGCAGCCGCAGACGCAGACGCAGCAGCAGCAACCCTTTCAGACGTACCGCGAAGACCGAAACAGCATCAGTTTCAGTAACAGCAGCAGCAACCGGGCGAGCGGGAGCTGGCAGCTGGATCTGAGTCCCTTCGAATCCCGCAGAGCGTCAAGTATCGACGTGCCGTCATTGGGAGGACACCGAGCATCACCTCTACCTCCGATCTCGGTCGCGCCTACTTCGACATCGTTCACGCCATCGAGGTTTGAGGAGAAGGGGAAGGGCGTAGATCGATCGAGCTTGCCGTGGGTAAGCGATTTTGAGAAGCTCGTGGAACATGCACAAACAGACCGAGAAGTGGAGAAGAACGTTGACAAGGTGGGTCGGGCCGAGTTTCCTTTCAACCCGGTCAAGCACTCACATAGCAGCTGCGAGCGGACCTTGGCGAGCTGATCAGCCTAATGCGACCTCACGGTGAGTTTTGATTGCCTGGATCGAATTCATTCTCGAAACCTTTCTGTGCTCAGCTCATGGTGTAGCTGCCACGGGCGAGGTGTCTAAAAGCCCCTCTCGACCCTCGGCAGCCCTTCATGCTCGCTTCCTCCACTTGTCGCGTAGCGTCCACACCAGTCTGATCGCGTTGGGACCACACGTCGCCCTCACGTTATCACCCGAGTTCACGAAACCGCCTCCTGCGACATCCCAATCGTCGCTCAGCGCCGCAGAGAAGGAGATGGAGCTCATCCGAAAACGCCGCGACATCCTCACCGCCAAAGCCGCGCAGCTCGCAGCGGCAGCCAGCGCAAGGGCCGCCGCGCAGATCACCGAGCTGCCGACCCCACCCGAAGTGAGGGATCTGCGGCTAGAGGCATTCAGGCGCGAAATGGGGATGCTCAACGAGCTGGCGATGCCCCCGGATTTCGACGACTACAAAAACGGAGCACTGATAGGGCTGCAAGGAGGGGATGCGCTTGGAAGGTGTCATGGTTGCGGAATCGGCGTGACAGGGGAATGGATGAGGGGGCCGGATGGTCCGCGAAGTCTTTGTGACTCTTGTGGGGTGAGTGGAATGCGGAGTGCGGAGTGCGGAGTACAACAACGGAGAGTGGCTCGCTCAGTGGTGTACTCTTACTCCCCCATTCGTTTTCTTGTTTACTCTCACCCCCTCATTCGTTTCCACTTTCCCTTTCTGTTGCTTCGTTCACAGGCGCCGACAATACACCTGCCAGACAGCGACAGACAACTGACACGACTCGCAGTCACATTACGCTCTCCTGTTGGAAAAACGGAACACCGATGAATTCACCCTGCCTCGCAACGCGTCCAGCTGGGTGGCTGTTCCGGCGACGAAGGACCCCGCGTCATGACGCAAGGCGACTCTTACTTTGCAGTTGGAGCGCGGCACCGGTTGCGGGTGTGGCGCGGCGTAATGGTCTCATAGGTTGTATATCTCTGCTAGAAGTCACATTTGGGTACCTGTGCACCTGTGCACTTCGGGCATATAGTTTAGTAATGCTATAATATCGTTTGAACCTGGACGAACAATGGTGCTTTTATTACGACAGCATCGCAGTGAACGGACGGAAGCAAAATTTCAGTTTGACGGTGATCCTCGCAATCTCCGTCTTTGGCCGTAGGGTCGTCGAGAAGATGTCTCTGGTCAAATGTTCAAAATCTGCCTCTGCAACAACAACCGGTCATACATCAGTTCACGGGGCGTTGAAACCCGCCCGGACCTGCTCAGAACTGCCCTCGCCACCCGCAGAAAAGCACGCAGAGCGTGCTCGAGATTTTCAAAAGCACCGCACCATGGCACAGGGGTCATCTTCCAAGCGACCTGCGAGCGGTGGTCCCCGGGACTGGGAGAAGGACGCCGAAGAGCTGGAACTGGAGGAGCGTCTCTTTGGCACGAGCAAGAAGCGCAGAAGGGGCGCAAACAAGAAGTCCAGGCAGACGAAAGTGGACGATGAAGAGGATGAGGAGCTGGGAGCGTTGGATGACAGCGAGGTGAGTGGTGTCGCCTCGATTGTTGGCCCGGTGTGTTGGGGGAGAGAGCTGATGTGTTTAGCTGTTCATGGTTGATGCGCCTGTCGCGGCGGGTCTCGATGACTCCGAAGAGGATGAGGACGAGAATGAGGATGAAGATGAAGTGGGTGCTGGTGCTGGGGAAGGAGAGCTGCGAATAGGAGAGATCGATTACGAGGAAGATCTAGACGAAGACGAAGAGGAGGGCGAGGATGAGGAAGAGGATGAGGAAGAGGATGAGGCTTCCTCCGAAGCCTCGGACACCGAGTCAGAGGCCAGCTCCAGCTCCGGGTCCGACGCCTCTTCCTCCTCCGCACCATCCATCACCGCCTTTGACACCGGCGCCGACCCCTCCCTGGCGTTCATGGCGGAGGACATCCCTTTTGGATCCGAGGGCGAGGAAGTAGCGGAGGACAAACGCAGTCGGCCAACCATCACCCTTCCGCCGGACATTTATGATGGACCAGAAACGGAAACCTCTGGAAGGAAGAAGGGCAAGGCGGCGGTATGGTCCGATTCGGCAGATGCGGTATTGAGGGTGGATCTGGAAGAGGAGAAACGGCTGAAGAAGCTTGCGAGGGGGAAAGAGGGGAGTACGAAAGTGTCTGGTGTGGAGCTAGAAAAGAGGCTACGAGAGCAGTAAGTGGACTGGCTACACGACTATACCACCTGATGTCTTCTTCATCACACCTCCCACCTGAAATGAGTTGACTTGCGCGACGACGCTGATGCCGTCCCGTCCAGATTCGAGCGCCTCCATCCCCGTCCAGAATGGGCTTCCAAGCGCTCTCTGCCTGGTATGCAACCCCTCCACCGTCTTTTGGCCAGCACCAAATCCTTCATCGAGCCCTCGCTCAGTATCGGCGCGAAACGCTCCCCATTGCCGCAGGGCACGATCATGCTCCGTCGCATGCGGAATGCCAACCAGGCGAACCCGACTACGGGGAAGAAGGAGGCAGAGGGCGCCGGAGGAGGCGTGGTGGACTTTGCGTGGCATCCGAACCCAAAAGTCGGGGTCATGGCGGTCGCGGGAGGTGATCGGCGGGTCAGGTTCTTCAACGTGAGTGGGCGGATCCTCCGTCTGCTTGTGCTGGTGCCGGAGTCGCTACCCTCGTCTCTCGGCGTGGATTTGAGGGAATCGTAACGGTTGTGCTCGGCCCCGATCCCGTTCGTCTTGACCTCGCGCTGATATCCGCTTCCGCAGATCGACGGCCACGCCAATCCCACCTTGCTTACCCTCCACATCCCTTCTCTTCCACTCACAAAATCCACCTTCCACCCTTCTGGCTCCAGTCTCCTCCTCACTGGCACCCGTCCCTATTATTACACCTACGACCTGCCGTCCCAGCGCTGCCTCCGATCCTCTCGAAACTTATTTGGAAGTCTCCCCGGCCCCTCCGCTCCGCAGTCACTGACCAAGCACTCGTTCTCGCCCGACGGCTCCCTCCTCGCCGTCGCGGGACTGCGGGGGAACGTCGTCGTTCTCGATTGGAGCAACTCCGGCGTCGGAGCGGTGGTCGCGGAACTGAGGACCGGGCGAGGGGGTTCCGCAGCGGATATGCTCTGGAGTAAAGATGGGAAGGAGCTCAGTGTGCTGGGCGGGAGGGACGGGGCGGAGACAGAGGTGTGGAACGTCGGTGAGAGGAAGGTGGTGAGGAAGTGGAGAGACGATAGGGCGTATGGAGGGACGATCATGCGGTCGTCCAACGACGGCGCGTACACGGCTGTTGGGTGAGTGGGCACGGCACTCCCATTCCTCTTCCTCTTACTATTCGAATGCCTCATGTGCTTTTCGAGGAGGGTCTCCGCGCAGTCCGGACCCCGGTACCCCGTCCTTCCTGCGCTTCATGCAGCAGCTCTTGCCATCCCTCAGACCCAAGTCGAGTCGCGCTGACTTGAAAGATCAAACACCGGCATCGTCAACCTCTACTCTTCGTCATCCCTCGCCGCTCCGCATCGGCGCAAGGGCGAAAAGCGAGCCGACGACACTCTGATCGACCTTCGACCGGAGCCCATCAAGTCGCTTGAACACCTCACGAACCCCATCTCGTGTTTGGCCTTCCACCCGGGAGGGGAGATCATGGCTGCTGCTGCTTCTCGGCCGAAGGACCAGATCAAGCTGGTGAGTCGTGTTACCCAATTTCCCTGAGTTTTCCACTTCTCCACAGTGTTCACCGACTTCTTGTCTCTGTTCGTCGCCTATCCGTTCCTGCACGTTTGACGGATGCTCCGCGGCATGGTGTGGCATGGCTCGCTGACCGTGGTGTGCCCAGTATCACCTCCCTTCAGCCACGGCGTTCTCAAACTGGCCACTCCAGACCACCCCGCTCGGACGGATCACATCCACGGCCTTTGCCCCGAGCGGAGAATACCTCGCGACGGGGAATCAACGGGGCCAAGTCCTGCTATGGGGAATCAAGCATTTCATGTCGTCCTAGTAGTCATCTTTTGCATGCACGCATCTCTTCACTTTGTCGATGGCAGCTGAATGGACGGCTTGCATTCCTGTTGGTTCTGACGTCGTTTCGTTTCCGAGTGCGAAACATACTCGTACTGGTACTGAAATCACACGGGCATTGGGGTATGCATGCTTACGAGTATATACCGCCTCGTCATATCTCTTGTGCAAGTTCGGAGTATCACCGCGATCTCGCCATGTTGCCAGCAACGACGGCTTGTCCCACCACCGCGATCTCTCGGAGCCGACTAACCGGAGAAAGCGGCATTGCAACTCCTGTTGAACGGTCAGCCATCTTTCATTGCTACTCATGTTGCGCCGGGGTGTCGGGTCGGTGAGGATGCGTATGAGGTGAAATGTGGTTGACGAGAGACGAAAGTGGCACTCACGACTCTTGCGCGTTGCAGGCGCTGACGTCCGAAGTGCCGGTGCCGCTGTTGAAAGCGTCGGCGCAGCTATTGTTTTGCACAGAGCACGATCGCTGGATCGCCGCTACGGCGTTGACAAAAGTCGCGTCGTCGGTCGAGAAGGCTTCGAGGCGGGAATATCAGCGAGAGGGGAAAATGTCGTCGGGCAAAAGGTCGATCATGGAGGGGAAATACGCGATGGAGGTCAGGAAGTGCACGGCGACTCACGACGGTCGCCCGTTCCTTGTATCACGGCAGGGGCGCTCACGCCGTTGAGCGTGCCGGTGAATGTCTGGACGTTGGTCCTAGAGGCGGTCTGATGGCTCGTCAGTGGCGGACAGGATTGCGTTGGTGTAGCAGTGACGCAGCCCAGCCCGAGGATCAAGGGCAATGACCTGTGTTGTGCGAGTCGGGGAAGATGCGGTGGAGAAAAGTGAAGGACTCACCGTCGTCGTGGCGGAGGCAGAAGCTACCGCGGCCGTCACAGCGGTGGCAGTTGCCGAATCACTCGCGACAGTCTGCGTCGCCGTGGCCGTTGCCGCCGTCGCAATGCCAGACGAAGTGGCCACCGCGTCGGAAGCAGTAGAGGCGGAGGCGGTAGTCGTGTCGCTAGTCGAGCCGGTGGCGCCGCCCGTAGCGCTGCCGCTACCCCTACTGGTGGATGTGAGGCCGAAGGCGGCTTCGAGCTGGAATCGTCAAGTCAGCGATTACAATTTTGCCATGGTGTCAGGAAGGCATGGCGACTTACACCGGAAAGCCAGGCGTCCGCGTATGTCTGGTTCTCACCCGGTGATCCCGCTGAGAGCCGGGCATCGATACCCGATTTGACAGTGTAACACTGTTTCATCAGCACACATTGTTTCCTCGACCGCAGGTCATACTCGCGCTCATGGGCGAGGAAAGTCACAGTCATCGTGTATTATCGGATCGGACGCAACTCACCGTATCGCGTGTAGTGGCTGATTGGGCACACGCGTTGACAAACGTGTCGCACATGAACTGTGAGATGATCGTGGGGTTGAGCGCCGTCCCGTGATTGAAGTTGGTCAGGTCGGTCTGTTGGAGGTGCCACTTAGCCTCCCTCGACAGTGGCGTGCTGAGGAGCGTAGGAAAGGAGGATATGGGGCAATGGGCAGTACGTATGACGCACCGGCTCAAAGCTGAATTGCGTGGCAGTCCGACCTGGCAGGCCTGCAGCGAAAGTCATGTTGAAGTCGGTGCATGGTCCAACGTCGATTCCCGATGTGTTCGTGGCGGCCTGATCAAAATTAGCCTCAGCCGATCATTACCTTTGCCCGTGAACATGTGCTGCCGTTCCCGAAAGCTCGAAAGGTCCAGACAGAGGGTTACGCATTGAGTGAAGGAGTGACCTTAAGATTCGTGGACTGACGATGTTGGTAGTCGCCGAAGAAGTGGCTGCGGGGGCTACCGACGTGCTTGAAGCTGTGGCGATGGTACAAGCGCCTGCGGTGGTAGTGGCGATGGCGATATTGGTAGAGTTGGACCCGGCCTGATAAACTCAGTGACTACATCGACGCGATCCTTCACAGCGCAATTGATCGATCGCCCGTAAAGGTCTTTGGAGCCATTGGAGCCATTGGAGTCATTGGACTCACCACTGCGGTCGCTGTGATACCCGCCACAGCCGAACTGATCTAGATATCAAGCCCGTCAGTACCCAGCCGACATTGCTGTACATGATCGAATCTGCGCAAGACGTAGACCGCAGGAGCTTGACCCACCTCATCGGCTGTGACATCCGGCACGAGCAGGTTCTGAGTGATGGCACATCCAATCGGGTCGTTCGGGTCGTCGCATGCGTTGCCCCTTCCGGTGGGATCGCTAGTGTTGCCGGGGGCGAACGTGCCGGATTGAATGGCGAGGTTCGGGTCGGCTCCGATCGTGGCGACTGAGAAAGAGGAATCAGCGGGGCTGTCCTTCCCATGGATTTCAGAGGAGGTCGGATACAACCGGGTTGGGACGAGAGGGCAGGCCAGCAGAGCGATGAGTCGGGAGGGACAGGAGAGTGGGACAGGAGAACGGGAACAGGATCGGGGTCGGCTTGGAGCGGAGAGAGGACCGAAACCGTGAGACGAAGACGTCAATCAATCACTCACGCTGCTGGGCGAGCGCGAGTGCGATGGCCTTGTTCGTCTCCGCTGCGCCTTCCGAAGCCGGGTCCTGATGCTGGCCGATAGCCTCTACGACGGCTCAGCAGGTGTTCCATCTCCTTGACCGCGACCTCCACATCGATGGCTCAGTCTCCTGTGTGAAGTCCGCGTCTACGCTGGACACTTGCGCACTTACGGATCTCCGGATTCGTCGCCGTCTCATTACAGAGCACGCTCGCCAGCCCGACCGAGGCCGTGTTGCGCTCGAGGGCGCGATAGATCAGCGCGCTCGCCATGCCATCGATGGACCCCACGGTTTTGGCGTTGGTGAAGGCCTGGTCGGCTGTGGCTTGCTGGAGACAGTCGGTGTTGGTCACTGTCCCTTGACCGGCTGAGCCGGCCGCGTTGCCAAGGAGACCAAATACCCTGAGAACGATCAGGTTGGATCCCACCTGCAGGACGACTTTGGTCTTCTCTCGCACCTTGCATGATCAAAGAGTAGTGGGGGAGGGCGGAGTCAGGGTTGGGAGAGAAATCGGCGGAACTCACGAATCAACGATACCTTGAGGGTTATTCATCTGCAAAAAGGTGCTCACGTTGGTGAGAAACTGCTGGTGCGAGTGTTCTGTGACAATCAGGCAACCCGCTCATGTATGTGTGCCACGAAGATGCTTGACCTACCCTGCGGGACCTCGCGCTTGAAGAAACCTTCAGCGAGGTTATGGGTCTTCTTGACGGGATGCGCTGCCGTCTGGTCCGCCATCAAGGCGAGGACCGGGAGGAGGGACACAAGCGCGGCGTGCATCGCAACGTGCTTTGGGTTGGCTTCGGTTTCGGTGTCGGTGTCGGTGGTCGAAGGGTTGCCTAGGCGGAGAATGAAATTGGAGTGTCAAGTGTGGTGAACAAGAAGTTTGAAGACGTAGGGTAAAGTTGAAGTGATTGACAAGTAGGATCCAGCAACCAGTGCGGGTCTAAAAAGAGTGAAGTGGAAAGCAGATTGGTGGTGAAGGGGGGAGGGACGTGAGATGGATGATCCGCTTTATAGGCCCAAGACGAGTCGTTGAGGGACCCTTGCATGGCGGTGTGTAGACCATCATGGAGACGCCGTTGCTTGGGAGCAACAGATCACGATTGCGGATCATGAAGGAGGTACCCACGAGAGATGGTGGCGACCGGGCCGGCTGAGCGCGAGCGCAACGACCTGAGATTGGGTATGAGACATGACGACGGCGGCAGCGGCGGACATTGCGCTCTTCAGGTCAATCTTCAGGTCACTCTTCAGGTCGTCAATGGCGTTGAAGGGACTGGAAATACAAGAGACGATACCAGCTTGGTTGGTCAGTAGTACGGGCACCATCGCACCCAAAGGCACTCGAGTGCCTGGCAACCAAAGCCACCGCCAGGTCGTCGTCTTGTTTCGATCACACTCAAGGGGCTTAGGCACTGTATATCCATTCAGTCGAGAGGTCAACCTTCCCGCGAAAGCTGTCCAGCGCATGCGTCACATCGTTGTGCTGCCAAGCAACGGCATCAGCCACAATCGCTCCTTCTCGACCAAATATGCCTCACCATAATCCTACGATATCACCAACCCCCTTCCCCCTCTCCATCTCATCGCCTTGGGGTACCCTACTTCTCGTCGTCAACATCCATCTTGTCCCCCTGATCCTCCTCTGTGTCATCTTCCGACGAGGCGGAAAACACCTCCTGGCCGAGGCGTGAGGACCGTGGTGTGCCGCGCTCGCCGACGTGTCTACGTGGACGGGGTGATGCGGAGGAGCGCAGGTGGGCGGAAGGGGTTATTGGCGAGGAAGGGAGGGGTTGGGACGACGAGGTTGTAGGACCCGGAGCCGGAGCGGTGGACGATTGAAGCTCGGACTTGGAGAGGCGGGAGATGGGAGGTGGGTTGAGGTGATTGCAACCTGTCGGATCAGTACGCTGCTCTTGGCATCTGACAGTCGAGTCTCACGAGGACAAATCCATTCTGTCAGATATCAGCTGGTACTCTTGGCACTGGGTGAGGAGACGCACGCATCCGTTCCCACTCGTACTTGCTGCCAACGAGACCATTGTGTCGGAAACACTCTCCACACACCAACGCATATTTGCTCTGCGATGCCTGGGCTGCATATGGTGTTAGTGACGACTCGGAAGTAATCAATGAGATTGAGCGCGGGATAGAGGTACAGACAGACGCAAGGTGGAACGAGATGCACTCACAGGGATCATCCCCTAAGATAGAGTCTACTACCCTGTCATACCACTTCTTTTCGGGAGTTGGTAGAACAGGCTGGATCGCATGCATTTGCATCTGCAACGCCGCTGCCTGCTCGGCCGTCAAACCCTCTGGGATAGGTATTGGTGTACCGGGAGTTTCTGCACACCTCAGCTTAGTCACAGTGTGTCCCGCAACCCCATGAGCCAAACACTTACGGCCTGGTACCGGTGTTCCGCCAGCCCCGGCGAGATGGCCTGGAGCCCTTGGTGTGCCGCCCTTAGCCTGCCTTGTCGGTGTTTGAGGCTGAGGCTGGCCGCGCTGAGGCGTAGAAGGCCCGCCCCCACCGGGGGACATGCCGGGCTGCGGACCGGGACCGGGACCAGGACCCATCTCGTCGTATCGCTCGATGAGCTTGCGGGTGGAGTCGTAGTTGGTGGCTTTCTTGATATCCTCGACTTGCTTGCGCTGCTTCGTGAGTAGCAACCGGAGGTGCGATTCTAGCCAGACCAGTGAGCTGTTGACCTCCATGTAGCACCACGCGTGGTGGGCTGGACCCACCTTCAGAGCTCCGGATCCGGGTGAAGATGAAGTGGAGCAGTCGGTTCAACGCCCAGATACTGTGACCCCATCTCAGCCAGAGCGCTACCACAGCAGAAAGGAGGAAGCACACTCACAAGACCGGTCCTACCAGGACACCTCCTGCTCCAAGCAGCCTCCCTTCCACATCATTAAAGCTCAAGCCGACCAGTCCCAGAGGTAGTCCTCGGACCCACCACAACCCAACCCACACAGCCCAAAGCGCTATTCCATACGCATTCACCAGGAGTGTGAAGCGGCGCTCGCGCAGACGGATCTCGGAGAGGTGGATCTTGGCATCGTTGATGTCCGTGGCGAGTTGGGCGAGGACGGTCTCGTAATCTGGCTTGGAGGACTGCAAGGGTTGAGATTCACGTTAGCGAGGGAGATGTGAGGGGTAAGTGGGGCTTTCACCTTCGAGAACCAGGAGAAGAGGCCCATCTTGGGGGCAGCGGGCTCTTCGCTGCTGGACTGCCGTATCACCTTCCGACCGAAGACGCGTTCGCCGTGTTGCAGCAGAGAACAAGAGGATGACAAGGGGGCAATAGAGACTTTATTGTTTGACGAGAGCCAGCCAGAGAGAGAGAGTGCCATGACGATGTGCCTTCTCCTCCACAACAAATTTGCTTCCGCTTTGGTGTCTCTTACGTCGGTTCCAGTCGACAACCAGTTGTCCTGTCTGGTGAAATGGCAGCCGTCTATCTCACCACTACCTCACTTGCATCTTTGTATATAGTAGTCGCTAAGCATCGTGACAGGAGCCGCTGACCGGGCGCATCTGGCTCATTACCATGAGGCGAGCTCTCGATGTCCGTCGTCTGCCCCGAGCGACGCGACTCCGATGTCGGCCATTCCTCATTGACCCTCCGATCGGCTTCTTGGCTCGGACGAGGTCGTACGCCGCTGCAGCTCCCAGACCAGCGGAGGAAGAGAGGGAAGAACGGACCGTCCCGAGCTTTGGATCGAGGAGATCAGAGTACACTGACTATGCAATGTCGGTCAAGATGGCCAAGGAGAGGGAGGCGAAGGGTAGGAAGGGCAAGGCGGTCGCGCGACCGGATGAGAGTACGTCAAGGTGACATGTCAAGGTGATCGGTCTCACTGTTTTTGGGCATAGCTGAGAGGGTCTAGATGAGCGAGAGGCTCTACCGCTGCCGAAACTTCTAGGGAGGAGGTCAAATCTAGGGAGGAGGTCAGCGTCTCGACGTGCGATGGAATCAGAGAACTCGGAACCAGGGCCGTCCCGCCGCCCAGTCGAGGATGTGCCTAGGAGTAGTAAGGGCAAAGAGAAGGCTTTGGACATCGATAAGGATGTGGTTCCAGAAAGCCATGCGACTGGCGGAAGCTCAACAAATAGCGACGAGCAACTTGTCGTCACAAACACATCTCGTCGTAAGTTCGATCCATCGGGCTTCAACTTGAGGCTGACAAACGAAGCTACAGAGCGCCGCCGAAATCCGGTCGGAGTCCAGCTTCTATCTTCTAAGCTGCACTCTCAGCTGTTCCCCGGGGTACCACAGCCCAAGCCTCCCGCCCCATTGCTTGACATCTCCAAATCCCATCTGGCCGCCCACGGTCTCTCGCCCGAAGGTGCCGCTGTCCTTCCCGAGATAGCGTTCGACATGCCGCCAATACATGGTGGCAATATCCGCGAGCATTTTCTTTCCTTGGGACAGAACACGGCAGAACCGCACTTGTCCATGGCAAAGGAGCTCATGGCGGCCGACCTGCCGTCCTTGCCAGAGACCTGGGAGGCTGCCCGACCGGGTTGGACGAGATACAACAAGGATGGAAGTCGGGAAGCGGTTGAGGATCTGGGAGACGAGAGAATCGTGTCTTTCGATGTGGAGACGCTGTACAAGCTCTCTCCATACCCCGTCATGGCCACTGCGGCGAGTCCGGACGCTTGGTACTCGTGGCTCAGCCCAACGCTTTTCGAACAACCTCCCACTTCTTCACCGCAGGCATCATTGCCGTGGGAGACTCGTACCCCAGATCATCATCCGAATGATCTGATACCCCTGTTTCACGGCTCAGCTCCACGCCTTGTGATCGGCCATAACGTGGGGTACGACCGGGCGAGGGTGTCGGAGGAATACGATCTCGAGGGGACGTCGACGCGGTTCCTGGATACGCTCTCGCTGCACGTTGCGACGCGGGGGATCACATCGGTGCAGAGACCCGCGTGGATGAAGCACCGGAAGAACAAGCTCGAGAAGATCGTGCGGGATACCGAATCCCTGGCGTTCCTGCAAGAAGAAGCCGAGACCAATGGAGATGCCGCGTTGCTCGAGAGCTTGCAGGCGGCGGGCGAGACTGCTGATGCAGAGCTCGAGGCGCTGCAGAAGCGATGGGAGGATGTGTGCTCCGTCAACTCTCTCGCCGAGGTCGCGGCGCTCCATTGCGGAATTCCGGTGGACAAGTCGATCCGCAATCGATTCGCCGACGAGTCCATCACGCACGCCTCGCAACTTCGTCCCGAACTCCAGGCTCTCCTCGCGTATTGCGCCAACGACGTGCGAACCACACACGACGTCTACAGGAAGGTCTTACCGCTTTTCCTCGAGTCTTGCCCCCACCCGGCATCCTTCGCGGGCGTACTCAGCATGGGCAGCTCGTTCTTGCCCGTGAATGAGAGCTGGGAGGCGTATCTGAGGAACGCCGAGGCAAAGTACCGCGAGATGGACGAAGGAGTCAGGAAGGCTCTGCGCATCCTGGCGGACAAATTGAGGAAGGAAGGGCCAAAGGAAGGAGACTCGTGGGCGAGCCAGCTGGACTGGACGCCAAAAGCTGCGAGGTGGCCTGAAGGAGGACCCAACACCGAAGCTCCGACGGAAAGCCAGCCGCCGACTTCGGCGACCGCACAACACACGGTGCCGCTCAACAACAGCCCGATCGAACCAGCATGGTACTCCGCACTCGCATCCGACCGCTCGTCCATCGTGTCCACCAGATCTCAACGATATCTCCTACCTCTCCTCCTGCGAATGTCATACAAGACCCATCCCGTGGCGTTCTTATCGGAACACTATTGGTGCTTCAAGGTCCCTCAAGACCTCATTCCCGACTACATCGATGCGCATGGCCCGCCCGTCGAGCTCGGACCGAAAGATACCCAACTACACCGCTTCCAGATTGAATACGGGTTCTTCCGAATCCCTAAATCCGAGGCGCCAAGAAGAGTCAAGCTCTCTGGGTCGAGTATCAAGAAGGAGGTCAAGGACGGGTTGATCACCTCTCCGTATCCGCAGCTGCTGGAGGGCATGACCAAGGCGAGCGTAGAGGGTCTGGAAGACGACCTGTGGAAATGCGCGGAGGATCTGAAGACGCTAGGAAACGACAACGACTGGGGCGCTCAGCTTGAATGGTCCCTCTCACCCTCAGGTGCGTCCTGTTTCGTTTTCGTCGAGTCAGCTACTGATGCTGCTTGCGCAGAGTCTTCTTTCTCGGCGGCATGTTCGCCCGCGTCTTCCAAATCACGCTCCAGATCGCGCACTATCCACGGGTCGTGGCCTAAATGGTATCACGACTTGACGTGCGCCCCCACCAACGACAAGGTCCGTTTTGGCGAGCTGGACCTGACGATCAAGAAGACTGTCGCTCCCCTCCTTCTTCGCCTGCAGTGGCAAGGCCACCCGCTCATCTTTAGCCGGGAGCACAAGTGGCTCTATCGCGTCCCCAAAGCAGAGGCTTTGCAGCAGAGCAAATCCCACCGCGGGGACTCGGTCAAGTTCGACGCCAAGCTCAAGGGAGACGAGGCGCTGAAAGCGGACGATCGGCACGTATATTTCCGCCTGCCCCACAAAGACGGCGAGGGAAAGAACGTCGGCAATCCGTTATCAAAGGCTTTTGTCAAGGCGATCGAGTCCGGCGAACTCGCCTCTGCGGCTGCAGAGGGTGGGGACGATGTGGCCCGCCAGGCCGCCGCCGACGCGACCAACATGAACGTGCTCTGCAGCTACTGGATCTCGTCACGCGAGAGGATCATGGACCAGATGGTTGTCTATCGCGACCCTTCGTTCGGCATGATCCTCCCGCAAGTCATAACCATGGGCACAGTCACGCGGCGTGCTGTCGAAGCGACGTGGCTGACGGCTTCCAATGCCAAGAAGAACCGAGTCGGCTCCGAGCTCAAAGCGATGGTACGCGCTCCGCCCGGATATTCCCTCGTTGGAGCAGATGTTGACTCGGAGGAACTCTGGATCTCCTCGGTGATGGGCGACTCGCAATTCGGCATGCACGGCGCGACGGCCATCGGCTGGATGACACTGGAGGGTACCAAATCGGCCGGAACGGACCTGCACTCCAAGACGGCGAGCATTCTCGGTATCTCCCGTGATGCCGCAAAGGTGTTCAATTACTCGCGAATCTACGGTGCGGGGCAGAAGCATGCCGTACAGCTGCTCATGCAAGGTGACGCGACGCTCTCAAAGGAGAAGGCGGAACTCCTCGCCGCCGATCTCTACAAGGAGACGAAAGGATCCAAGTCGACTCGCAGCAAAAAGTTGTTCCCGGCCCAAGTCCACAGCCTATGGCATGGTGGCTCGGAGAGTTATCTCTTCAACACGCTCGAAGCCATCGCGCTCTCTGATCGACCGACGACGCCGGCACTCGGCTGTGGCGTGACGAAGGCGCTCCGCAAGTCATATCTCGAAGAAGGATCGTCGTACCTCCCTTCAAGAATCAATTGGGTCGTCCAGTCCTCGGGTGTGGATTATCTCCATCTCCTCATCGTGTCCATGGAGTACCTTATCCGGAAATACGACATTCAGGCGCGCTACCTCATTTCGGTACACGACGAGGTCCGATACCTCGCCAAGGAGGAGGATCGATACCGCACCGCGTTGGCCCTGCAGATTGCCAACGCATGGACGAGGGCTCTGTTCTGCTACAACCTCGGGATCGACGATATGCCCCAAGGAATCGCCTTCTTCTCGGCAGTAGACGTCGACTTTGTACTGCGCAAAGAGGTGTTCATGACGTGTGAGACGCCCAGTCACCCGACGCCGATACCCGCCGGGGAGAGCCTCGACATCGATGCTGTTCTCGAGAAGACGGGAGGTTCTTTGGGCTTGGCAAACGAAAACATCTTTCCGATGGTGGCTGCAGCGGACACTGGACCACCGGTGAAACTCTTCCCGGACATCGCATCCACCGATCACAGAAGGTATCTCGACGTCCAGGCACAAAAGAGTGGGGCGGCATGCTCCCGATGGCTGAATGCCCAGCCGCCGCTGGTCGATTATGAGGGCGAGGTGACCTATGATCTCCCTGCGAAGCCGAAGCCTGCCCGGATCGCGCGACCGAAGTCGAGCCGAACCAAGAAGGCCGGAGGCTCAGAGCTGGCAAATTTATCAGACGATTATGCCGCGGGGGATGACGTCGGGATTGACTGGGAGGCCGTGCTGTCCGAGGTCCCGGCTCCACGCAGGTCTGGCGCCGATCAAGTGGGGGTCAAAAAGGGACGCAAGGTGGCGGTTCTGAGCTCGTCAAAGTCTAGGACCAAGTCGTTACAAAGGAAAGAGTGAGGACAGCGCGGGCGGTCCCGCCGTGAACTGGTCATGCAGATGTTTTTCGGCGGTCGTCCTTTCACTGGGCCAACGCTCAGTCGGTCGCGCGAGTACTAGGTCGCTTGAGCGCGATGTCTGCTCGGGCTGGAGTCCCTTGAACTTTCGGAAGGCCCCCTCTGATGAGCGGGTTCGGCGTCTCGGTCACACGACCTGTTATCAAGGCCTGTTCTACTGTACCACACCTTCTTCCGCCTCGCCATCCAAGTCCTGTAAGCCTGACTTGCTTAACTTCACTCATACTGTAAGTGTCAGTTCACGCAATAGCGACGTCTCCGCTCGTTTCCACGGTCCACGGTGAAACCTTTTCGCCGATGCCAACCGACCAATACCCGAGCTGGATAGCATTTGACCTCGACTTGTCCAGCGACAGCAAGTCGGCGAGAGATCAGCGAATGGAATATGCCCGGGACTACTTCGCTCGGTCGACCGTGTGGCCTGATAACGAACCTTCCCAGTCTGTCGTGATAGAACGATTGACGATCGTCCCGGTCGAGTCTGCGTCCAGTGACATGTCGAAGGCACCGGACACAGAGCTCTATCGTTGGACGGGGGACGTGACGTTTTACCACCGGTCATGCGAGGACACGCAATGCTGTGGAGCCGACACCGACAAGGGTGATCAGATGGACGGGCTAAAGTCGAAAGATTTGGAATCGTCGTTGTGCGGTGACCCTCAGCGAAGAGACTGTGCAATGTCACGACGGTCAAGTCCGCAGACATTGGTCGCCTCACTGGCGAGTGAGGTGGATCGCGGTGTGTGGAAGCTGATCTGCAGCCGGCCCGGGAGGAACAAACTCAGCGTCAGTGTAATGTACTCGCGAGGTGGTAGGAATGCGCCGGTCGAGGGACGACGATGGTCCGTCCACCACACGAACACAACCACCCCGATCGTAGAAGACTCAAAGGGTGCACTGGCATACGTGTAGAGCTCAGCCGGAAGATGAATATATCAACCCCCGTTCCGACTACCTCGCTACCGTATCGGTCCAATATGTATCACCGCGTTGCACGGTCCGCCCAATTCGATAGTATGTAAGGTTGGCAGGTTGCCTGTCTAGACCGTCTTGGTCTCCACGAGCGCCACATACTCGTACCTCCTCGTGCCCTCCCAATGCTTCTCCCTGCCCAGCTTGTCCTTGTCGTGATGCGCATGCTCGTACACGCTCGTCCACTTCTCGAACGACTGGAACACCCTGCTCACCCCGTGCTCCTTCACCTTCTCGACGCGCCCGTTGACGCCCACGAACGCCGTGTCCGGCATGGTCTTCCAGAGGTCAAAGAGCTGGAGGTATGCCGCGTCTTTGCATGCCGTGTCGACTCCGGCCCAGTCCTCGTGCTTGCCGCCGTGGGAGGCGACGACTTCGCCGGACTGCTTGGTGATCTCGGACATGGTGTGGGTGGGGCTGAGTTGGGATTGGTGAGCTCAGCGGGGGGTTGGGTGTGGTGAGTGTGTTTGGGGTGTGGCAAGCCAACGTGGCTTGGGAGTGTGGCTTGGGTGCGATCAGCAGTCCCCAATAGAAGAGTGTGAAGCTTGTACCGGACTGGGAACACACCTTGGAGCGGGAGTGTTGTTGTTGGTGGTGGTGGTGGTGATGGTGGTGGTGGTGGTGGTCAAGAAACATGGGAATCGACGACCAGCGACGACTCAAATACCTGTTCGAACGGATGGTCTTCCAAGGCGACTTTCTCAGTGCCAAGACATTGGGCGCGCAATCCGTTTCATGGTCGGCTGTCACTTGATCGACCAACAAGGGTGCCTCGCGTTTCTGAACCGAGCCAAGAATCACATCACCGGCGATTAAGCAGGGCTGTGTACAGTACTCGAGTTGTACGAGTACATGTTCCGGTGATGCCAAGCCAGAGGAGTGGGCGTTGGGTGATGGTCAAAGCAGGTCCGATTCGGACGCCTCCAGTTGAGCGGGTACCGTGGCGTTACAGTACTCGTACTCGTATGGTGCCGGGGCGCTCGGTGCCAAGCTCTCTGTCTGCTGATGCTCGACAACTGAACCCATTCCTGACAGATCTACTGTACGCTGGTTTCATCGAGGTTGCGCAAGGGCGGTTGTCACGCCACAAAGACCCTTGTCGGCTCCATCATCAAGGTCTGCATTGACACTGTCTAGCCGCACTACGCTGTACCTCGTCCTGCTCGCCCTCAGAGCCCGAGTTCAGGTCTGCGTCAGACTTCACAGCTTGGAGATACGGGTGGCAACGAGTCTTCCGAGACGAAAGGAAGCATCTCCTTTGTCCCCCTCACGTCTGGTCGAGATTGCTCCTGTGACTCCGCCGATCGAAGCCATACCATATCGATCACTCGCACTGTATATATATCGGCGCGGAGCATGTCATACAGTTCATTGAGACGCCACGTTCAACATCACCCCAGCCCGGAAAAGTGCATCCACAATGTCCTCGACAGGCACTGACAATCGCGCCCAATCGCCATCAGCGCCACAGCCAAAGCCCTATGCGGAACGTTTCATGTGGTTCACCAACAAGGAAGGGCCGGCCTCGGAAGAAAACCCCACGCAGCTGGTCATAGGCGTGGACTCGACGATGAGCCGGGTTGTCCCGCAACATGAGCGGGTGGACCGAGTCATCTCCATCTTCGAGAGCGAGATGTATCGGGGATGGCCCTCGGCATCGGAGGAGGAGTTTGGGATCTCTTTGGTACTGAGCCGATTGACTCTGGGCCCTATTGAGGGATCGGATAAATCGATGGAGATCTGGAAGTGGGACGGGCAGACCAGGTATCATGCGGACAAGTGTGAAGACAGCCAGTGCGCTGGGTTTGACGAGCCGCAATACCCTCTGCGTTCCGAGGGCGCAGATTGCTCGGAAGAGACGTTCACCTATGATCGCAAGTTGGACGGCGAGGACGGAAGCGCGCTGAGGACCTACTTTGCCAAAGGCGACAACGTGATCCTCGGACAAGAGGCACCGTCCTCATCGGAACTGACGGGCAGGACTCATACCGAGCTCACCCAGAGGGTCTCACTCGACGTGTGCATTTACCGCCCCGAGTATCGTACGGCTCACATTGCGCCTGTGGACAGTCTCGCCAGGTTCCACGCATCGGGAGAAGACAACCCTCTGTGCTGGGGCTATCACACGCGCGCTCTGGCCAACGAGGCCAAGATGCAGTCGGAGGAGAATGGGAATGATACTCGGTGCAATCCTGGGACGGCCCATACGTTCGAGCCACCACTGGAGAACTTCTCGAGGATGCGGCCGCGCTTGAGGAGATCCAGAAGCGAGTGCAACAGCTCGAGACGTCATACACCAATGACATGCAGGTTCCACCTCAAGGGGCCACACTCTCGGTGAGCGAGGGCAGCGATGATCTGCCTGAGGCTGTACCTCGGGCAGATGATGATACAAGACCATGGTCGCATAGGGTCGCAAGCGGTCCTGCGGACCGAGACCAAGACGCCGAGGACGCCGAGTAGATGACATGGGCCAATGGTGCAGTATGCATCACTGTGCAAGTTGCCAAAGATTGGATCCCGGTCCCTGCCACCATTCTACTCCTCGGGATTCCCCTTCCTCCGGAAGCACGCCACCCACTTGTCCCCTTTGTTCCGCTCCACCTTTTTGCCCTCCTCGGTAGCCGTCCGCGCAGACAGGAGAACCGGGTCATCGATCAGCTCCTCGTTCGGGATGTAGTCGAATAGGGGATGCTTGTGGAGATGAGACGCCATCCACTCGTGCAGGTCTGCAACGGCTCAGCGACACTTCCTTCATGAGATCGGAGAGCACCAAGGTAACCCACCTTTTACGTCGGTCACGGTATACAGAATGCCTCCTGGTCGGAGGACGTATGCGTACTCTGCCAGCAACGAAGTGCTGCTCAAAGTATCAGCACGATATACACGTCTGGTATTGAGAGGTACTCGCGTGATGATTCGCGCTTTCTGCTTTCGGACCTTGAAGTGCGGATCCGGGAAGAGGAAAAACATCTTGGATAACTGAAGATCTGTCAGCCTCGCCTCATCACAGACAAGCGGGTTTGGTCCTTCTGAAATCAAACAGGCGATAGGACGTCCAGCTCACCTGTCCTTTCGCAAAGAAGTTCGGCATGTGCTTCATCGAGTTTGCTCGGATGACCGAGACGTTTTGATACCCTCCCGCCAGCTTTTGCGGCGAGTCCTCGGGCAGGTGCGATTGCAATTGCCTGGCCGCGGCGATCCGGTCGTTGACGTACGAGCTGACGGCGACGCGGATCTCCATACCTGAATCGCGGCGTCAGATAGGCAAGGGCGAAGGAGATAGGAGCCACAATTCGGAGAGCGGCGAGATCGACTCACCCAGCATGAGTATGTCCGGGAACTTCGGCGCCAGGTCCATAAGAAGACCGCCGAAGCCGCAGCCCACATCGGCCCATTCGACCTGCTTCCCGCTCGAACCGGATGCGATATCGGTCGAAGATGCTGGCAAGGAGGAGAAGTAGGCGGGATAGTGGATAGACCAGTCCATGTCGTTGGGGCTGGCAGGACTGACGGAACACGATCAGTTCAGTTCAGGCATACGAAAAGCAGCTCGAGCCCCCAAGACCGATCGTCGCGCGTGGAGAAGCAATAACGAGTCGATGAAGATGCTGCGAGCCGCACAAGAGGTCGACTCACTAGTCGAGATCATGGTCTACAAAGACGTTTGCGTGTGCTCGTTGACGATAGAAGCGTTTCTGCGAGATCGGATGGGCATGCGCACAGTCGAGAGTGACGGGCTCTCGTCAACTCACTTGCGGTACTTTGAGGAGCAACTCCCCCGCATTTCCGTTCGTCGTCGCTGAAGACGATGGTCCTGCTTCCGGCATATCGTCTTCCCTTGGTCGCTTTGTCATTGCCCTTGCGTCGCTGTCGATACGTAGAGGAGAAAGCAAGAACCGGAAGGCAGTGTTGAATGTCAGTCAAATAGGTGGGGTGTCGTTTTCATGAAATCTCGGGGCGGGGTCACGTGACACGTTCTCGAAACTGTCAAGTCAGCGGCCAACCCTTTGTTCCCCCTTATCCTCTCCAACATCCTCCTCCCTCTTCCTCATTCCTCTCTTGACCACTGCCATTGAGCCGCTTCGTGTACCTTCAACATGCTGCTGCGACGACTCTACTCGTCGGCCCCACCCACACGCCCGGGCGCCGGACCCTGTCTCTCCGGCCCGTCCACCTCGAGACCCCCAACCCGTGGTCGATCAAAGCCCCAAC
The DNA here is from genome assembly GCA_003942215.1 of Saitozyma podzolica. Lineage (NCBI taxonomy): Eukaryota > Fungi > Basidiomycota > Tremellomycetes > Tremellales > Trimorphomycetaceae > Saitozyma > Saitozyma podzolica. Next base: position 2,102,213 of record RSCD01000001.1, read on the forward strand.
CCGCTCGCTCCCCCAAACCTCTCCGCACCTCGGGCTCTCCCTCGTCGCTGGCCAATCAGCCCATCGTCGGCAAAGGTCGTCGTCGACGGTCGATCTCCCTGTCACTTGCTCGCAAAACAGAAGGCGGAAAGCAGTCGACATTCTCTCACCCCACGGCGGCGGACTACGCGTTCCGCCCGGCTCAGATCTACCCTGCTCAGATGACGCTGCACAAGGCGTTCCTCCCTCGACACATGCCCATCCCGGTGCATCTCGGATCGAGCATCTATCTCTCGCCCAAGAAGATCGAGCTTTCGGAGCACGAGTCTCTCGGTCCCTTTGCCCGCCCCACCGCACCGTCGCCTGGATCCCTCTTGAACGCTCGCTCTGAACCATCGGATTCCGCGCTCGCAGACCACCTGCACGTCACCTCGTCTCTCTCACATCCTTCATTGGAGCATCATCTCGGTTCTTTGTCCCCATTCCGCTCCTCTTCGACCGGATCGCTCTCCCAGACGGTACTCGACGACGAGGCTTTCCTCCCCCGGACTCTCTCCGATGCCGGGGTTCGCTCCCGTCTCGCTGGCGAGTGGGCATGGCAGCAGACCCTCGCTCGTTTGTCCGGATCGACCTCCGCTGCCAAGGCGAAGACCTCTTCGGCGGGCCCGAATGCAGTGGCGGATGTGGACATGTCGGGTGCTGTGAAGGAGGATGTCGATGCGGCAGTTGCGGACCTGGCGGGGCTTTTGGAACGGCTCGACGCGCCCGCGAGGGGTAGGAGGAAGGGAAGGAGTGTCGCGCTTGAGACGGTCGTGGATGAGGATGTGGTGGAGTTGGACAGCGTCAAGAGGAAGAGGAAGAAGAAGGTGAGTTGAGCGGCCCTTAATGCTACTGCTCGGTGTCGCCACCGTATCCAAGTCGCCTTGATTCCGGCTGACAGCGTCAGATCTCGAAGCACAAGTACCAGAAGAGGCGCAAGGTAAGTCATGTCCTCCAGTCTCTGTTATTGGGCGTTACGTCTGACAATCATAGGCTACGAGGGCTCAACGCAAGCGTCTCGGCAAGTAGGCGGGCGCATGGGTGTACCTGGGCGGGAGGTGTCAGTGGAACGGGAATGCCAGATAGGGAAGGGATACGTTATAGCATGCATGACAGCATCTTTCATCTACTGTTGCGTCTGGAGCACCCGTTGCTCGGCGATGACAGGGCCGACAGTCGACACATGAATCAATATGCTGCCATTCGATACGCCTGGCAGGATGTGAGAGCACGACCGGTCCTTCGGCTCATCTGAAGGGCCCGCCCATACACCCTGACACTCTCAATCTCTGTTTCTTCGTTCGATATTTGCTTCTTCGTCACGTCTCGCCGACGCAGCATGCTCTCCACGTCTTACTCATAGCACCGAACACCGCATAGCACAGCGCCTATCTGCACTGACTGCAGCTCTTGGTCCTCCCAGCATGAGCAATATCGTCCGGCCCAGTTGTGTGAGCAGTGACGAGGTGGAGCAAGCCGCCGAGGTCCTCTTTCGAGCGTTCGAACATCGTATGTCCATTTGTCTGTCTCCCTCAAACCTCAGTCTCTCTTTCCGATATTGGCATTACTGGCACTGATGATCACCTCGATGCAGACCCCATCATGACCGCCGTGTCGGGTAGTTCTGACGCACTTAAGGAGATCATGCGCAGCCGCGTTAGCAGCGCCGCCCTGGCTGGGAGCTTGTGGCTCGCGAGAGACCTTAGTGGGGAGGAAGATCTGGGAGGCATTGTGGGGACTCTGGTCTGCGTGATCCCCGGATCGGAGTTTGGGAGGACGTGAGTGGTATGAGCTACAGGAGGACGGCGGAACATGAATGGGAGGGGAAGCCACGGCGTTTGCGGAACCGAGGAGGCAGAAATCGGGAGAAGGAGATCATGCAGGAGATCATGCAGGCCGTTCAGCGGTTGGGTGGGCAGACCACCGCTAGTCATGCAGACGCTGAATGACGCAGGAGCAGAACATCTGGATATCATCGGCAGGAGATGGATCCCGAGTTGAAGCGATGGCAAGACGAGGTGGTGAGTCAACGTCGACTCCGTCGTCGAACCCCCCGGCTACCCATATTCCCCGCCGATCCAATCCCCTACACCTCTGAGCGTCTCGCGACGTGAGGTCCGCCTCGCGACGGTCTCAACGTCCGTCAATGACGAGCGCTGAATACCATCCTCTCACCTAGTTCTACCCCTGGTTCACATCCTTCCAGGACGCAGCGTTCGGGCCCACAGGTATCGCCGACTCCTTGTACCTCAGTCTCCTTGCGGTGGAGCCCACATCGCAGCGCAGGGGACTCGGCCGGGCCCTGGTGGAGGCCGCACTGGGAGAGGCGGACAGACTAGGAGTGCCCAGCACATTGGTTACCCAGGAGCGGGACAAGGTGGGTCGGTTCAACCCCAACAGAGCGATGGAGCTCCTTATGACTTCTGGTTCTGCCTCGAGGCGCTAATGCGTTCGTGCAGATACGGTGGTACCAATCACTGGGATTCGAGGTTGCGAAGCACGACGAACAGGATGTGAGAGGCGAAAAAATTCCCTGGTGGGCCATGAAGCGGGGATAGATCGCGGGGGGTTGGTTGCACCGGCTACCGCCAGACCAGAAAGCGGTGTTGTGGTCTCCCTGCAAGGGACAGGATGCCTACTGCTGAGGACGCAGCAGGACGAGAGACGGCGTTCATGGTGCATGGTGATCTCGATCTCTGCCATGCACGTGTCTCGCGATTGAGGCGCGGATGAGAGTGAAGGCAAAAGTCCGTGAAGTGGGGCTCTGCTTCTGTCGCGATGAAAGGACAGCTTGTGCGAGGCTTTCGCGCGCAAGCGAGCACGTCGGCTCGTCGATTCAAGTTCTCCAGACGCGCAAAGGATGTCATTCCCTTCATCAGGATCGAAGCCCAGTGTTCGCTCGCATATAATATCAGCCGCGAAGTAACGGTGGGATCCCCTTTCCCCAACACCTCCCAAACATCTTACGTTTCCCCAACCGAATTCCGTCATGTCGTCCCAACAACGCTCTTCGAAGAAAACTCCTATCAAGGAGACTGACAGTGAAGCGAGCGACAACGACTGCGTATGCGATCATATCAATTGTGCCAACCCCAGTTGCCCCGGCCGCCCATCCTGGGTCAATGACATCAAGAGGGTCCACGCACACCTGGCTCAGGACACGACCGGATCATGCACCGATTGCAAGCTGTCTGACGAGGACCGTCTCGCCTTCACAAAGCTGCTCGAGGATTGGGCAGACTACCGGAGCAGCTTCTACAACGAGAAAATCCGCTCGCTCCATGAGCAGATTGAGAACACCTTCCTCACGGATAAGTCGGACGACAGCGAGGGTGTTACGGCGGGCGATGAGGCTACCACCTCGGGCACTGCCACTGCCACTGAGAAGACAGACAAGACCAAAGCGATTGACCTGCTCCGACAGCTCAAAAAGGAAGAGAAACGGAAAGCCAACATCAATGCTCTTTCGCGGGAGACACGCATACATGAAGAGGCCACACGGCTCTTGGATCTCGGTAGCTTGTGCCTTGTGGTCACAGGACCGCTCATGACCATGCAGGCGGACACTCATCCAGAGAACGAAAAGTCCATGAGGCGTTACTTTTCCTCTGCCCGTGGATTTCTCGAGGGCATCCGCGACGGAACTGAGGACCCCGCCGCTGCGAAGCAGGCAAACCAAGGAGAGAACGCTACCCGCGTCCCTGTTCATGACTGGGTGAACTGCGAAGCTTGTAGTAGAGTTTTGAGCATCACCGCTCACAATGGGGGGTACGAGTTATACTCCGGCGTCCGACACATCATCAAAGTTACCCCCAAGCCTTCGACTCTGTCCTACGAACTTCAATGGTTCAAGGATCTGGAGTTACGATCTCGTGATTCGTCTGCCAACGTGATTACCCCGGACTCTGAATTCCACGACAGCTACAAGAAGCACGAAGACGACTTCAAGACCTACAGAGGCCGGGAGGATAAGATATTACAGATCTTCACCGCCATGCTTGCGTCCAAACTCGATTGTGAGGAGGGCAGGGCGTACTTCCAGAGCATCACGGACAGGTTGGACTCTACTGACTCGTTCAGAAACTTCATCCCTCGAGCCGAGGCTTTCTTTGCTACGAACAAGGACACAGCGAGCTCAGCTGGCAGTGAGACGTAGGACGTCAGAGTACCGGGGCCTTGACTGTACTCATACTGGCCCGGAGTTGCCAATATGTAGTGGTTTGTGATGGAATGATCTGCATCATGAGAGGATGTATCGCTTGCCGGTGACTTCAGGATACGTCCAGCGATGCTCTTCACGTACAGCAATTGACCTCCATTCATTCACAGTAGCACCCCTGCTGAGTGAGATCGCCGCCTTTGTCCTTCTCGAACCTTTATACCACCAGTCCCCACCTTTCTCGCAACCATAGATCCCGATTCTCAGACTTGATCAGCCCTCGTCCACATTTTGAGCAGCAATGCTGCCACTGTTACAAGTACGATACTGTGTACATACTGTACTCGTACAACCGAAGTACGCCACCCACTTCCAAACCCAAGAAACAATGTCCAGTATTTCAGAGCCGACTTTGGCCCAATCCGGCCACTCCCCGATGACGGTCACCAAGATCAGTTCCGAGTTCCGGGACGCTCACAGCAAAGGATGTTCGAAGTGCAGCTCATCTGCCCAGGACACAGCGACGCTCATTGAATGTACTGACCGATTCTCCGGCTGGATCGATGGGCTGACAGACGATTCTCGCGCCGAATCCCAGAGTCAGATGAACACTCTGTGAAGCTGGGTCAGGGGGGATGATCCGTCGGCCGTGGTGGTATCGCAAGCAGAGGTCTGGGGAGTGGTTCTCCATCTCGCGGAAGAGTACAACAAGCACCAGCAGATGCTGCAAGGAATGCTGGGGCAGGAGCAGGGGATCCACGCTACGTGTGACGCCCTTCTGGGATTGGAAGGATGGTGTGAAGATTCGCGCGAGGTTTTGTTGAGGATGCGAGACGCGACGGACCCGTTGGGCGAAACGTCCGTGACGAACTGGCTGCGCAGCGCAAAATCGATCCTCGGGGATGCCGTGAGCAAGGTGCTGGGTGCTGTCGAATCAACCGAGGACGAGAGGGACACGGTCGATCCAATGATCATGTTGCGCAAAGAGGCTGATGACATCAGCGAGGAGGGGCGGATCCATGATTGAGGGACGAGACGCGGAGCATGGTCATAGGCCACCTGCATTAGTGTAGGATCAGAATGACTCTGTGATAAGTGTGTGCATGGAGCACCACAGCCTTGCCGCATCAGCTGTACAGTCTCGAGCTTTGTTGCAATGAGTACGTGTACAGGGATGAACGTGGGTTCCCACTGCGTTCGTTACCTTTCAGTGGCAGGCCATCGCGTACCACCTTTGAGAGTGCCTTCAGAGCGACGCGAATTCTCTCAAAGGAGCTTCCCCTCTCGCGATCACCAGACGGACGGACCACGACAGCGCAGCCTTCCCATACTGTACATAGTAGGTCTGAGCTCCTGACGCTTTCGCCACCAGTCCCCCTTACACCGCCTCTTGAAGGTCTATCCAAGCTACACGTCCCACTTGCATCTGATACTGTGCACCGCAGTGCAGAACAAATACACTGTACGCCATCATTCACTTTGAACCAGTCACTCTGCACACGAATCATGTCCGGTCGAGCAAGTGGTATCAGTGCCAACCCATCCGCCGCACATGGTGGCGACTGCCAGTGCGGTCACCCCGAGTGTAGACAATTGCAGGGACTCGGGGCTTACCTCGATCTCGTCCTGGAGACAAATCTGCATCTGGTCAAGATCGATTCCCTGGCTGCAGAACTGAGTAGGCTCAACAACAATACAGCCGCTTGTGAAAACTGCAAGCTGTCTCAGCAGGATTCGATGGCACTTTCGGACCTCCTCGACGAGTTCCTCGAGTGGAAGAAAACCTTCAACGACGCAGAAACGACGGACCTCCATGAGTCGTATCGCCGTCTCAAGCAATCTTCAAGCGAAGCCAGTGTCAGTGGAACTGCCTCAGCGACCAAGGTGCTTTCCGACCTCACCACGGCGAGAAATCTCCTCAACACGCTGACCACGTACGAGAAAACCCCGGTGCATCGCAACAGGATCGGCTTGGAGAGAAAGGTCTACGAAGAATCTCGCCGCCTGCTATCGCTGGGAGACAAAGTGCTGTGCCCTTACCTCGCTGGTCGCCTGGAAACCATGAGGGACGAAACTTACATTGGCAACGACACGTCCGCTTTACACTTCTCTCTTCAGGTGCGCCGGCTGCTCACCCACTTCCGTACCGGGCAGACGAAGGACACTGGCACTGGATCTGCTCCAACTGGAGGGGCGGCCGGGACGTCATCGAGCAAGGACGCCGACTCGGATGTGAAGGCGTCTCGCACGTAGGGGCTCCAGCACTCGGGGGAGTCGAATCCATAAGTACGGAGTACCATTCTGCTGCTCTCTCTTCCGTAGCACGATTTGCGTGAGCCAGTGATAGGATCAGTCCGAGCAATGTCCTTGGCAATAAGATTTTCTAGTGATGGTATTTTCCAGTTGGCGTAGGTTCATCGAAAGGGGTAGTGGTCACGATCACAAGCCCGACATCTCGGCGGTTGCTCTGCCTGCAAGGTGACGAGAACAGTACGAGTACGAATACACGTCGACAGAAGCACCCCGTAATGTTGTGACGGTACAGGTGGCCGCACAGCATTTTCGCCTGAGACAAACTGTACGAGTACACCTATGTACAGTACATACTGTACCAAGGCTCCGCTGTCCGTCATGCTTTCCTCTGAGCGGCTTTACGAAAGCTCGCTCCGCTCTGGATGTTTCGTCAAAGGATTACTGATCGCTCTGAACTTCGTATCATCAGCCCAGCTCATGTATGTATCTACTTCTCCTTCAGACTCTCGTACCACTGCAGTAGTCCAGACCGACATACACCATTCACAGGAAGTAAAGATATGGCAGACCAAGCGCAGAACATCATGCAAAAACTCAACGACCACAAGAACGCCGGTCCCGAGGGGTGCGAGTCCTGCACACTCTCCATCAGGGACTCGACGGCAGCCTCACAACTGCTCGAGAAGTGGCAAGAGTGGAAGGCAAGCCCGAGCTATACGAGTATCAAAGCGGCTCAAGAGACGTTGATGGATGGAATGAGCGCACTGCAGGGAACGAAGGACGGGGACGACCAAGACGTTGCCGAAGGGGGTTCTTCGATGGCTGCGGAAAAGTCGATTGAGTCAACTGAATCCGGGGTGAGGTCTTTCCTGGATCAGCTGATTGCGTACGAGCAGACCGGGGAGTGCAAATCAAGGGTCCTCTTCGAGAGGGTCGCTCACAAAGAAGCGTCCCGACTGCTAGGTCTAGGACAGGAGAACCTGTGCGCTGCCCTCACCGATGTCCTCAAGTCAATCCAACAAGAGAGCGACGATCAAAGCGAATTGTCGGCTGTGTACTTCTCACGTCGAGCACGCCAGAATCTCATTGATGCTTTCCCCGAGATTGGTCAGATTGGGGATATTGGTAATTTGCTGAGCGGTGAGAGTGTCAGCGAGCACAGATTGACCACCTGCGAGACTTGTAGAAAAGTCATCGAGGGTTACAAGTCTGGAAAGCGGACCGGCGTGACTCAAAACCTGGAAGACCTCCTCAATATCATCCCCCCACTCTCGGAGATGGCGAAAGGATCTCCCTGGATTTCTAAAGTGGAAAAACTCGCCGAAGCTGCCGAACCTGACTTCAAGGCGTCTCCCCCAACAGCGGTGACTGAACTGCACGATTCATACATGACCTCCAAAGCCACCTTGGAACGCCGTCGAGGCATCGAGCGGACCTGCTCCCGACAGGCGACTAGACTCCTTCGCCATCCAGGTATCTGTTCAGAGGGCAGAGCCTTCCTGAACGGAGTTCTCGAGTGGACTGCGTCGTCCGAATCCTATTCGAGTTTCCTGCGCAGGGCTGAGAAGGTCTTCAGTTCCTTGGGCGCAGGGGAGGAGGGAGCTCCCTCCGCCTCCACAGCTTCCACCGCCCCTGCCGAGAGACCACACGCCTCATGCTCGTAGATGATTTCATGGGACTCCAAAACGAGCCACCAGGGACACGATCTTGATGTACTTGTGTCGCGATGCAATTTGACGGAGCGACGAGCATGGGCATGGGCATGGGCATGCGCGGTGCCGCGGTGCCGCGCTGCCTGCGACGCCGCCGCCACGCGAGTTGCCGCCACTTCCGAGGAGCTCGCTTATCATTGACAGGCGACGTGCCTGGTCTACGGAGACTAGGTTGGACGTTTACATCCCAATCGACAGTCATCTACATCATTCACTTGGTTTCCATTGCCCATTCTAGCCCATACTTCCATCCACAAGCTCCCCAGACGACCCGTGCTACCTCCGGACTCATCACCATGTCTGCCCGCCTTCGCCTTGCCAACAGAGTGAGCTCCCGGCATGTCCCGTCCGTTCCGCTGCGGCGCCGCTGATGCGATTAGGTCTGCGTGGTTACCGGAGCTGGCTCGTGAGTCGACTCTTGGCGTGGTGTGTGCTCAGCACCTGTTCATTCGCTGACGTCTCCCTTCTTCCATTCATGGTCTCCCTCTCATTGGCGCGCCTCTCCACACTCAACCCCGCCTCGCAAACTGCTTCCCACCTCGTGTTCCTCAACCCCACTCGCCCCCATCAGCGGCATCGGCCTCGAGACCTCCCTCCAGTTCGCCTCAGAAGGCGGCCTCATCCTCCTCACTGATATCAACGAGACCGCCGTGGCCCAGGCGGCTGAATTGGTGAACAAGCAGTTCCCGAGCGCCGATGCCGAGGGGATCAAATGCGACGTGTCGAAGGAGGCGGACGTGAAGGCCGCGATTGACAGGGCGGTGGAGAAGTGGGGGAGGTTGGATGTGCTGGTGAGTCGGCGGATCACATGATTTGCGTCTCTTGGGTCTGTAGGAGAACGGATACGGCTGGAGGGGGAGCGCCAGCCGAGCGCAATGATCACCAGAGACAAGGAGCTTGAGTGGGATCTAGGACCAAGGGGTGTATGAATGGAAACTAATCCCCTGTAGTTCAACAACGCCGGTATCATGCACCCTGCGTGAGTTCATCTAAGCCGCTCTCCGAGCCTAGCTGAAATATGCCGTAGCGACGACGACGCGGTCAACACCGAGGAGAAGATCTGGGACCTCACTCAGTCGATCAACGTGAAGGGCGTGTGGTACGGTTGCAAACATGCGGTTCTGGCGATGCGGGAGGTGGGTCTTGTCCATCCTAACATACACATCCTTCGACCCGGCGCTACCTTGTCATCCTTTCCTGTCCCATCAGTCACGTTTCTTCCTACGTCTCTTCGGTCCTGTCCCTCACGTTGTCACGGTACACATCGCTGAGCCTCTCCTCGCAGAACAAGGCGGACCCGGAGAAAGGCCTGCACCAGGGCGGAAGCATCATCAACGTCGCATCCTTCGTCGCCATCATGGGCGCTGCGACGCCACAGCTTGCCTGTGAGTGGACTTACCTTCCAGCGGAGGGCAGCGGAGGGAATCTTCTCGTCTCCCGATTCAAAAGCTCTCAGCTGATCGCCGTAGATACCGCCAGTAAGGGTGCCGTGCTCGCCATGACGCGTGAGCTGGCGATGGTTCACGCTCGTGAGGGCATCCGATTCAACGCGCTCTGCCCGTGAGTCCGGGTCACGAAGATTCTACAGTAGCCGTCTCTCGAAGCGTTACTCCTCTGCCTCATCACGCAAGGATCCCTTTGCGCTCGCTCTTCTCTGTGGTCGTAGCGAATCGGTCGTCTCAGCAGGTGGTAAGGGCCCGCGCTGACACCATCTCAGCGGACCGATCCGCACCCCACTGCTCATGGATTTCCTCAACACTGCTGAGAAGCTCAACCGCCGACTCGTGCACAACCCAATGGGCCGATTCGGCGAGGCTGTCGAGCAGGCCAAGGCGGTTGTTTTCCGTGAGTCGACTTTCTCACGGAACGACATCGTTTCTATTTGAAAGACTGGCCGAAGAGGCGCTGATGGACGCAGTCGCTTCGGATGACTCGAGCTACATCAACGGCACCGACTTCCTTGTCGATGGAGGTCTCCACGCTTGCTACGTCGTGAGTGTGTCGCCGCTCCCGGACCCAGGCTCCGGGCTGACTCTCCGCAGACGCCCGAGGGTCACCCGCTGCTTCCCCCTCCGACGGGTCTTGTGCCGGACGTCCGCGAGCTCGCCAAGGGTGCCTGAGTGGAGGGGCGGAACGTGATTGTTCATGCATGATGAGAGACATAGCAATTCTGGAGCACAATGTATGCATCCTTGGCCATCTCCATGGGTGGAAGCGGCGGAGCGGAAGCAAAAAGTCGGGGTCACCGGCGAATGATGGATCGTCTGAGCCGAGATCAACTACAGTTTCGGCTCAGTCGTCAGACAAGACAGTTGTTACTTTCTCCTCTTCATCCTCCTGCGCTCTCCACTAGTTCCCTCGGTACCCGCCTCGCGACGAAAAACGTGCTGCACCATGGCCGAGACATTCGCCGTTCCGAAGCTCAAGAACGAGGCGACGTGGAAGGACGTGCAATGGCCGCCGATGAAGAACGAGTTGCTGCTCCGTGCTGCAAAGGGCGAGGAGACGGAGCGAGCGCCGGTCTGGGTGATGCGTCAGGCGGGGCGATATCTTCCCGGTAAGTGATAGTATGAGCTGGGCTTGGCATTGCTATATGCCGCGTTTTGGAGATGGGTTGTGTGTGGTACAATACTGATGATGCCCGCCGCTAGAATTCATGGAAGTCCGGAAACATCACTCATTCTTCGAATGTTGCCAGACGCCGTCGATTGCGTCTGAGCTCACTCTCCAGCCAATTGACCGATACCCGGCCCTCGACGCGTCCATCATCTTCTGCGATATCCTCGTCGTGCCCCAGGCCCTGGGAATGACGGTGCTCATGGAACCCTCCAAGGGACCGGTGTTGCCCGAACCGCTCGTTGATCCGACCCATCTCGCCCGATTGAAGAATACCGTCGATATCGAGAAGGAGCTGGGATACGTGTTCGAGGCGGTGACTCTTACCCGGAAAGGATTGGATGGGAGGGTACCACTCATCGGATTCTGTGGGGCGCCGTGGACTCTGATGGCGTACATGGTCGAAGGCGGCGGGAGCAAGACATTCGAGAAGAGCAAGGCTTGGTTGTACAAGTATCCAGAGGAGAGCAAGGCTTTGCTCAGAAGGGTCGCGGACGTGTGCGCGGATCTCCTCGTTGGGCAAGTCCTGGCGGGTGCTCAAGTAAGTGCGAGTGCAACGAGATGGACAATTTCGCTCTCGTTCATCGCTCGTTGACTGGGGTGGGATATGACGTCGAAATTTCATGCCTCCTTTGCTGACCACCCCACAGATGCTCCAGGTGTTCGACTCGTGGGCTGGCGAACTCACCTCACACCACTTCCAGACTTTCGCTCTCCCTCCGCTCCTCTACCTCACCAAGAAAGTGCGACACTGCCTCTCGAAACTCGGTCATCCTGGCGTGGCCATCACCCTCTTCCCCAAGGGTGTTCACGCTCCCTCGTCGTTGCGTCTCCTCTCCAACCCCGCTGAGACGGGGTACGACACCCTCGGACTGGACTGGATGCTCGACCCCGTCGAGGTGCGCGAGCTGGTCGGCAACAAAGTCAACCTTCAGGGAAACTTTGATCCTGTGATCCTGTACGGAGGCAAAGAGGGGATCGAGGCCGAGGTGAAGAGGGTGAGCGAGAGATGGATAAAGGCCGGAGGAGGGTGGATTGCCAACCTCGGTCATGGCATCACGCCGAATGTCAAGCCGGAAGATATGGGATGGTTCCTCGACTGCGTGCACAAGTACTCAAGGCGGTGAGCACTGGGTGCGGATGGGGCAGCCAGGACCGGGTCATGCCGGCTGGGAAAGTAGCGAGGGTAGCAGACGTAGACAAATTACTGAAAGAGACTCATCAAGTCAAGTGGATGAGAGTCCAAGGCATACGATGCTCCAAGCAGGCTGTACATATCCATGCATCACATCTCCAGATCGGCAGGCATTCAACGATGAGTTGCGGAGTGAAGGATAATCAGCGGTGACCAAGCCGAAGCTAACAACGCTAGTCAGCAGCCGGCCGAGTGTTCGGAAGGAAAGAGCGCACCTTGCTAACGTCCACTGGAAACTGTAGCCCTCCCGTCTTCTCATGGTCCTGATCGGATGTCGGTGGCACCTCCGCTCTGCGTAAGAATCAGCACTGAGTTCCACCAGGACGAGCCCCAGCAAGACTCGCAGCCATCGCTGGAGGTGACAGCGCAAGGATCCGATGCAACTGGCATCGGCGTTGCGGCCCCCCATCCCGTCTCCAAAACCTGTAACAGCAGAGCTCCATTCGCAGCCTATCGCTGACGACTGCGCAACAGGCATTGGACCATCCGTGATCGATACACCCTCCCCCGATATCTCCGAAGCCCAGCTGCTCCTCTTTCGTCGCGGCTCGACACGCCCTCCAAACCGGTCGCTTGCCGACCTGCTCCACACAGCACTGCTCTCGGACTCACCATGACCGCCTCGATCTCCCTCTCTGTCACCTCCTTTGGTGTCCACAGATACGCCGGCGCATCCCAGAAGTTCTCAAAGTCCGCGGGCTTCTTCGAGATGGGTCCTGATGTCGAGTCGGCCTTGGTGGAGGACAGGTGGTTCCCATTCCCGTTGGCGCCGTTCTCGTGCGAGGCGGGGACTTGGCGATGGCCAGAGTAGCCCGAGGACGCGTCTGCTGGGGCGCGGAGGGAGGAGGATTGGGCGAGCGAGGACAGGAAGGGGGACGAGGAGATGATGTCTTTTGGAGTGGCGGGGTGGACTGCGGGTGCGTGGGAGCCTGGTAACAAAGGGTCAGTTTTGGATACCAATACGAATGCAGATCCTCTCGACGGGCCGTCCCGAGCCCAGCCGGTGCTCCGGGATGAATGGCGTGCTCGATTAGTCGAAAGGGAGATGCAAGACGCTAAGTATGTCCAAGTCACGCTCACCTGGATGTTGAGGCCGGGGACCGAGAAACTTGATCTTTGGGGTGTACGACCCAGCGCGGAGGAGGAGAGTTGGGCGCATGCTGCGAAGGGGATAGTCGTCTGTCCCACGCGGGCGCTTGGTCTGGTCGGATGCCGAGTAGGGAGAAATGAGAGGTAGGGAGAGAAAGATGGATAGGAATGCAAAGTCAGTGTATGGATTGGATGGATCGATGGATGGATGACGGAGGTGCCGGGGCGCGGCGGGCGCCCGATATTCCCGACGAGGCCCAAATTATCGTCTCGCATCGTCGCTCGCAACTTTCTTGTCACAGTATCCTCCGTAAATCAATTCAAAACATCGTATCACCGCATCGACCCCACGCATCGTTGCGGCGCAGAGCGATCAACCAAGCCGCGCGATCTGGCGATACACCCCGCCCGCCGCTTTTTCGACTAGGAACAAGCTTGGAATCGGCTCCCTTCTTCCCTCGACCACAACCTCCCAGTGCTAATACCCGTTCGCCGTTCCCCGTTCGCCGTTCCCCGTTGCCCATTCTTCAGCCGGTCTTCCCACTCATCCTTCGCCATGCCCCGCGGCCATCCTCTCCCCCACCTCCTCTCCCTCCTCCCTCGCTCGGGACGATCCGCCCTCGTCCGCCCGACCACATGGCCCGAAACGTCGTTCTACCAAATCACACGGACGAAGCTGAAATTCCGACCCACCGGCTCGGCGTCGGCGTCGGCGTCGGCGTCGGCGTCGGGTTCGACCCCTTCTGAAGGGCAGGAGAGCGGTGCGGCGATGACGGGGACGGAAGGGGGGTTGAAAGCCCATGGGAAGGCTTGGGGGTTGATGTTCTGGGACGGTAAGTCGTTCTCCTTCTTCAAAACCGGGACCCTCGCTGGGATCGTCCCCGTCTGCGGCTGTCACAAAATGATTTGATTTGTCTCCCATGGATATGTTGCGACTCATCTCATCTCATCTCTTCTCCTCCCCGCTCTCTCTTCTCCTCCCCGCTCTCTTCGCGCCTTACCGCCTTGACTCATGCTTACCTCGCGGTAGGCAAGTACACCCCCCCAACCTCCCCACTAGCCCTCCCCGCGACCGAGATCCGCAAAGCCCTCAAACGGTCGTGGGTGAGCGTCGACCCCTCGACCCTCCCTGCTTCGGTGCAGGACGAGCTGCGCAAGTCCACCCAGCGCGTCAAGGAGGGAGAGGAGGGGCGGAGGCGGGTGATCAGGGAGAGGAGAGAGGCCCGGGCGGGGAGGTTGGCGGAGAGGTCGGCTGGGGAGCGGGTATGAGCGAGAGGGCGAGAGCTAGAGCTGGAGCCGGTGCCGGTGCCGATGCCGGGGGCTGGAGACGGAGATGTGGATGGGTCCTCAGGTTGAGCGGGAGCCGGAGCGTGGGTATGGTCTCCTGCACATGTACGGGACGGGCGGTTTGTGCGCATTGAATCGGTCCAGACGTTACCATGCATATACTATTCGTTATGACTATTGTTAGGTTGTTTGGCGACTCCGCACAAGACCCACCCCCGTCAAGAACCTATACTACAACTCACACATCAGACTCTCGCCGCACGACTCAAACCTCTTATTTCCGACATGCCTTAGCTAACTGACACCGACAACATCATATTCACGACTCGCAACGTCCCTCGCTCATCGCAGAGCGCCGGGCGTCGCCCACCCGGCTCGGTCTCACCCAAACGGCCTCACCTCGCGCTGTACTTTACCAGCAAACATGAACCTCTCGAGACCTTTCCAGCTCGTGCCGGAACCCAACACTGCGCGGGGTGGTCCAGGTGATGGCGCAGCCCCCGGCGACTGCAACTGCGGTTCCTCCTCGTCCGATGACTCTCGTTGTCCTCTGCCTCCGTCCACCTTGTCCAAACCCTTCCCCTTCCCCTTCCCCGGGCTCCGCTTCGCGTCCAATTTTCCCTCGGAAATCGGACTACTTGACGATTTGTCCGATCGCAAGTTCAGTTCTCTCGTGGCCAGAACCCTCGGCACGCTCGCCGTCAACCGCACCGCCCCGCTCTGCTTTGCGACGGCAAACGAAGAATCCCTCTTGATCGAGCTGGTGGTCGCAGTCGTGTTTGCGGCGGTGATGTTGCGTGGCGTCGCAAGACGAGGGTCGGGGAGGTACCGCCGGCCGCTTCCTAGAGGAGTCTGCAACGTCTTCATCAGCACTCATGTACTGGTGCACTCGTGGCCCCGCCCAAGTCATCCGGGGTTCATTCGCGGTCCATCGCCCGCTGCGCCGCGCCGAGACATCTGTGGCTGTGAGGGTAACCCGCACTCACCGTCGGTTTCAGCGCGTACTTCTCCCTCCAACCCATCGCGACGGCTCTGGCATCCTGTTCCCTCCTCTCCTCCTCCTTCCTCGCCTCGGTCTGCTCCTCATCCTCAATCTCGACATCGTCGATTTCATCCGCTTCAATTCCAAGCCCCACCTCCATCTTGCCATCGACGTTGACGTCTGAATCCACGTCGGGTGTGACCCGTGCCGTCACTTTGGCCAACTTCGACGATTTCGACTTCCTGCGACCCGCGCTCGTTGACTGCCTTCTCAACCCCATTTCCGCCGAGGGCGTGACGATCATCTCATCCTCCTCGATCGAGTCGCTGCTGTGTCCTCGCCGACCCGTTCCCGTCCTGATGCTGCCCGTGAGCCTGGCATTCCCAGCGGGAACGCTCGGCGCCCGTGTCTGGACAGATTGGAGATATCGATGTTTTTGTTGATCGGAAGCCGACGCCGACGCCGATGTCGTCGTTGGCATCGAGTCTGGCATTTGCGTCTGCGTCTGCGTCTGCGTCTGCAACTGCGCTTGCGCCTGCGCTCGGAGCGGCGAGGAGCTCATCGGCACGAGGACGTTCGAAAGCCTGACCAAACCCCTCCCTTTTTTGACGGGGGTCCTGTCTTCGCCTTCGCCACCTCTTTGGCTCCTCATTGGCGCTGCCACATCAGTAGGCGAAGACAGCGCCACGAAGACGACCCTCCCCTTGCCTCTGTCCTGGCGGTTGCTTGTGCTCGTCGTCGTAAGCAGGCCGGGGCCAGCACGGGGGGCGAAGGCGATTTGAGTGAGTCGTAGATGATATCAGGCGGGGAGGAAGGCGGCGGTCGTTTTCGCACGGGCGACGAGATCGGGCTGGACAGAGGCGGGGAGGTAAGATCGATCGGTTGAGTGGCGGTCGCTGCGAGTCGGGGCGGGGAAGTCTCGGGTCGAAGGGACGAGACGATAGGTGATGGCGAGCGGACGTCGGCGTCGGCGCCGGCGCTGGCGTTGTAATCGCCGTCGACGTTGACGCCGACTTCGACACTTGCCCCCGGCGTCTTGTCGGGCGATGCCGAGTTCGATGAGACCTCGCCCAGCACGTCCCCGCTCATCATGATATCCGGCGGGTCAGACGACTCCCAAACCATCCCCTCTCTCTCCTTCTCCACCACTTCCTCGAGTTCGTCCCTCCTCCCCCTTCCGCTCCTCGCCGAGAAGAACTTGCTCTTCTTCATTTCCCCGCCCTCCCTACGGTTGCTGTCGACGTCCACCACCTTCACACCAAGGATATCCTCTAGACCGCCCAATCTCCCAGGAGCGGAACGAGTACGCAAGGCTTGGTCGGAAAGTCGCGATGGGCCCGAGCCAAACACGCCTATGGGGGTGGGCAGGGCTGGAGACGTTCTAGGGCGCTTGCTTCGCGAGACAAACGCGTCGAGCGGGCCGGAAGAGACGGTGCGGTTGGCGTTTATCGAGGTGGACGGTCCGAGGGGTGCGGGGCGCTTGTTGGTGCTTGTATTTGATGCGTTGCCGGAACCGGGAGCTTGGGGCATGTAATCTGGCCATTGATCCTCTATCGGCAGTCTCGTTTCGGGGTGGAGATCACCCGCCGCCATCCCCCGCGCAATCGACATATCGACATCCCTACAACACCAGGATCAGCAGCAGCACTCTCGTCACAGTCGCACGTCAGGGTAGTGATCGGTTTCTTTCCCGAGGCGCATGTCGGACGGAGACGGCAACACGCGACTCACAAGCCAATCCATCGCTCGTCCTCCTGCGCCAGCCCACTCTCGGGGAAGTCCGTCAGCGGGACGAGCTTTCGCTGGGCCGGGCAGAACACTCGTTGATGTATAAAAGCCAGCTCGGCCTGGGCAAATGCCGCGGCGTAATTGTCGGACACGCGGAGAGCGCCCTCGAGTCGGATGTGCTGGAGTACCTGACCCGACGCTCAGCGCGGCTCGGCGCGGCTCAGAGTGGTCTGTGGGTAACGTCGAAAGGTTCAGTATGGCGGGACGACGACACGCACCTTTTCGACGGTCTTGTGTTTCCGAAGCAATCTGTGGGCGGTCCGTAGTCCTAGGCCCTTGATGTTATCGAGGTAGTCGCATCCCGACAGCATCTGCCAACGGCGTCAGTCATCCCTCGATCGGTTTACACCCCACACCCCACACCCCACACCTCTCACATCGCACCTCACACCTTCCACTTCATGCGAGACGAGCCTTTTCGCTCAGAGACGACTCGCTCAACTCACTGCCATTCGCCTAAATTGGACGTCTGTCCAACCGTGCATCGGAAACGCCGAGACGGTCGCGAACTTGTCCCTGTGTATCCATACGCAGTCCCCATTGCCGTCGAGCTTGAAGATGACCTAGTCGGACAGCATCAGCGAAATCTCTTCCACGTACGATCAGAGTCACTCCTCGTTGGCATCGCCTGCAGGTTTGCGCCACGGGAAGGACATTCATTGTGGCGTTGAGATTGTTGGGATTGTGAAAATCAATCACAACTCAACGCCAAGGCATCTGCGTGACGAATCCGACTTACTTGCTTGCAGCCGAAAACGAGCAGGTCCGAGTCTTCGGTGATGATCCCGTCGACGTACCCTTCTCTCTCGAGGAAACAGAGCTGAGCATCGGCCTCGTAAGGCGCTACGACGTATTCGACGTTCTCCGCGCGGAGCGCCTGCAGATGCGTTGTCAGGAACAGTTGATGGTGTCCCGATGCGAGTTCCTCCCGCATTGCGTAAGGATCTAGGCATAAAGCGAACACCGGGAGCACAGGGGGAGGGAGGGAAGGCGGGCGAGGAGGGAGGGGGCCAGAAGATCTTGGAAGATCACAGGATTGACTGTTATCAAGATTCGGCAGGAGTGTTGATGCTGGGATCAGGATGGTTGTGAGGTGAGGGTCGTGAGGGTGAGGGGAATGGCGACACGAAGACGAAGACGTGGGTGGAAACGCGACCGCGACCGCGACCGCAGTGGCAGAGGATGCTGCTGATCAAGCGCCAATTCTGACCCACCTTGATGAGTTGATAAGCCATCTCGGGCGTGATATCCACGCATTTGGTATAATAATCCCTTGCCTCCTTCCACCTTCCTTGACTCTCGAGCGTCGTCGCCCTATCGAGGTTCTCCGCTCTCGACCTGACGAGGGGTCGTCAGCGGGCACGCACTCTTCACTTCGTACCCCGTGATTCGTTTTGAATCTGCGTGACATCTCTGCGTGACACCGCTCGCCGCTCGCCGCTCGCTCACTTTGCTCGAGACTCCTCGGTACCTTTCTTGGCCGGCAGGGGACCGCCGTCGAAGACGATGAAAGGGGTGATGCCGTGGTATCGCAGTAGCCTGACCCTGTGCATCGCATAATCGACGAACCTAAGGATACGAGTGAGCATCAGTCCCAGCTGGCTCGTGACGCGCCGGCCACGACTACGGCGGCGTAGGTGTGGACGTCTTGTTGCTCTGCGGTGCGGTACATCTCATGTGGAACTGGGGAGGAGGAAAGCGTGGCACATGTACAAATTGAAAGAGGGAAAGAGGGAAAGAGGGAAAGAGGGAAAGCGGGGCAGAGCCATGAAGGGACAGACCGAGAGTCGGAGATCAGGAAGAGGCTCGGATCACCAGCGACTCGGACCACCAGCAACTCGAAGCAGGTCGACAACAGCCGATGCCAGCTCGTTCCACTCACTTTGTCGTCTTCTTCCCCTTCACGAGATCCTCGGCACACCCAAACGCGCCCTTGTGCAACCACACGTATGCCTACGGCGCGATCAGCGGCTTGACGTGGTGTTCCAGGCTGACTGGGGAAGACGAGGGCGCGGAGGCGCGAGTCCGTGTTGGATGACGATACTGGGTTCCAGTCCCCAGTACGGGATTCGTCCGATGAGGGATCGCACGGGTTGCTACCAGATGAGGAGAGAGGGGTGGGGAGGGGAGGGGAGGGGAAAGCAGACCGGGGTGGAAGGGTGGACGTACATCGACGGCAAGTCTGCATGAGATGTATCAGCTCGTAGCTCTCCGAGGATGCGATACGACCGAAACGACTCCATCCCGCGTATCCGCGTCACTGTGGAGCTGGAAACGCTCATCGCCTCTCGCCTCTCGCCTCTCACATCTCACATCTCGCCCCCCGCCGCGCCGCCGCGCCGCCGCGTCCGACTCACCGCTTCCCTCTGAACTCCTTGATGTTCCCGTGCACCTGTATCTCCTTGAGAAGCGGTAGGAGCCCCTGGATACCCATATCGCGGGGATAGGCGTGGGCGGACGCGTCGGTCCTGTGGTGGTGATACAGTCGTCAAGAAGATGATGTGCGCGAAAGAGAGAGATCTTGAGTCATGTCGGTCATGCCAAAGGAAAAGAGTCGCGTCCGGTGAAGAGGGGTCAACAATGCACGTTACGTAAGTCATCTCCGCACCATAGCGATCTGCGCGCTGACCGTCGAGTTGGCAGGTAAGTTGGTGGTCACTCGGGGTGCATGTATGCATTGCATGTATGGGATCGGATCTCTGCATGAGCGGGGCGGCTTCCTGAGTCTGCTCCAATGTATGGCAAGAGAACGATAAGAAGCGGAATGGAAGGGAGCCTGCGCCGTTGTCGTCTTCGCCGCCGTCACCACCCGCATCTATCCATCCACCTCTCGACGGCCTGTCACCGCCGTCAGCACCGTCTCGAACTCAGCGAGATCACGCGGGACTCACCACCCTGCTCTTCTCCCCTCTTGGACCATCCACCAGCCTCTCCAAGCTCACGCCCTTACCTCCCCTGCCCACTCCCTTCTCCGCCATCTTGCCGAGTCGGCTCTGGCTTTGTCCACCCTCCTCCCCGACCAACAAGATCGGGAACGTCCCCTCGTACCCGAACGTCGGCCATTCCCAGCCTCTCTCACCGGCTCCACCCGAAGAGGAGGAAGGCGATGGGTCCTCGTCCGGAGGGGGCGAGACGAGCACGAGTCCCGAGGCCGGGGTGTCCTCTATATACGCTTGAGTGAGGAGGCACGATGCGCCCGAGGCGATGAGGATTGGCGGGAAAGGTATTGCGAGGAGACGGATCTGGGACGCGAGGAGGGTCGTCATAGCCTTGAGAGGGGATTCGGTGGGCGCGGTCGCGCTACCACCAACTAAGGCTGATTCAGGTTGGGGTTGGGTTTGGGTTTGGGATCCCGCTTGAGCGCCCGCCGTGATATCCACTTCTAGTGCGGTGTACCCTTTCTCCGCAAACATCCCACTCCAATCGTTCCACACTTTCTCCTCCTCCGCCCCGCTGCCTTCCTGGTCGGGCAGCAGACCCTTCGCCCGCACAAAGACCAGCGGGGTAGGACATTCCCGCGGGGCAGCGGGGGACGGTCGGCGAACGAGGTAGCGGGTTACTTGGGGCTGGTTGGCGGAGGCGGAGTAGGGCCGCGCGGTGAAGGGGAGAGAGAGCGCGAAGGTGGCTGTGAATGGGATCTGGAGGGGGAGGGGGAGTCGAAGCGAAAGCCGAGCGCGAGCCATGGTGCAGAGGGGGTCGGGGTTGTCGTTGTCGACTTGGTTCCAAGAGCGAGACAGGACGTACGAGTACAGGCAGGTGGAATGAAAACACAATTCATCTCCCCGGCTCAGCTTCCGGCGGAGGAACCGATACAGCAGAAAAGTGACGTCAGGTATGCATGCGTCTAAATTCTCAAATGGACAGCCGAACGAGATGTCACATTATGTGCAGTCGCAACTGCCCAGCATACCCGCAACTCGCTATCCGCAATGCACAAAGCACCGCTCACCGCGCAGTACTCGCACTCGCACTCGCACCCGCTCGCACCCGCACCTAGAGCCCCTCGACGGCACCATCCTCCCCCACGCCCTTCTGCAGACTATTCAGGAATTCGTCCACATCAAATTCGTCCGGCAGCCCGTCGGTGAGGGCCGACGAGTCGTCGTGCGATCCCGTGCCGGCCGTGCCGGTGTTGAAGCCCGTGGTAGACGACGGGAACCCGCTGGGGTGGACAGACCCGCCGCGCCAGTCGTGACCGCCGAGTTTGTGGGGTTGGTAGAGCCCGCGAATCCGCCATAGTCCTGCATGTTGTTGAAATTGTTGGCGGAGTTGAAATTCAGGTTCGGCACACCGTTAAAGGCGTTTTGCGTGTTGGGGCCGCTTTGATTCAGACCGGCGAGGAAATGGTCCGTGTCCGCCCCATTGGACACGTCGAGACCCATTGATCGGACGAGACTGTCGATGTCGTTTTGAAGCTTTTCCACGTCGGTCCCCATCGCCGCCGCGTCCTGATAACTCTTGAGCAGCGCGTCATTCTGCTCGACGAGGGTATCCTGATTGGGAAGCGGGGTGAAGAGCGCGAGCGTGGGATCGATGTCGACGCCATTCGCCTGGGGGTGGAGTGGGAACTGGGGCTGTTGGTCCGCATTACTCGGCCGAGGTGATTGGAGCGCTTGGCCCTGGACAGAATTGTTCAGACTGTTGAGGAACATCTGAGCGGCCGCGGGGGACTGGAGGAGCGAGCCGATCGTCGTCTGGAGGATGGACGGGTCGAGGTTGTACGCCGCAGCGGCATTGACTGCCGACGTGGGGCTGAGAGGGGGCTGCTGCAACGCCGGGTTGCTGGGGTACATGTACGGCGCGACGGCGTTGCCGTTGGTGGGTTGAGGATCGGTGTCGGACAGGGGAGACAGGTGAGAGGCGGACAGAGTGGGGTTGTTGCCCGACACGGTAGTGCGCGGGGTCACTCCAGCCGGGGAAGGTTCGCCCTCGGATGGTAGAGTAGTGAATCGGTTCGAGGCCGAGGACCAGTCTGAGATGGACGGTGGGTCGGCAGTGCCTTGCCGCGAAGACAGGCCGCGAGACAACCGAGGCATCGAGAATTCTGTTCTCTTGGACGAGGGTTCTACACACTCAGCTCACGTCCACGAGTGCCCCACAGCGCATGACTCGTGGCTCATCGATCAATCGCACTCACCACTCGAGATCTCGACGAGTTTCCCCAGATCCGTGTCGCTGGAACCTTCTCGTCCATCGCCGATCATCCGGTCCAGGCCCAGACGCCTCCTCTTCTTCGACGCCCCTTCCTCGCCCGCGCTATCTTCTCTTGCTCGACCCATCCCACTGCGCCTCATCGCCTCTTTAAGCGTCTTGAGTCCCTCTCCATCCGTGCCAAACAGCCTCTCGAGGAAGGAGACGATCAGATCAATAGTGTCTTGATGCTTCTTCTGCGTCTCCCTCTGCTCGAGCTGTTCCCTCCAGAGGTGTTCCTGACTCGCCTTGAGAGCCTTCAGATCCGCCGCAATGGTCCCCTGCGTCCGCTTCATGTCGGCGATGTGCGACGTGAGAGTAGAGATGTCGAGCATCTGCTGTCCCTGCGGTCCGACGAGAACACCGCTAGCCTCGCCGGTCGTGGTACCATCGGTTATGAGAAATTGGCTCGAGCCGGGACCGGAGCCCAAGGACTCGACGAGGTTGGACGCGGGAGGACCGGGACGAGAGCGGGTACCAGTCGGTGTCGCTGCCGGCATGGGGGCATTGGTGGGTCGTTGTTTCCTGACGATGCGAGCGAGGAGTTCGGGTTGACCACGCTTGAACAGCGGGTTGACGAACTCCCACAGTTCCTGCGGCGCTTCGTTGGACAGGACAGACGAGTTGAGGTGGGGTACTTTGTGGAACGCATACCTAGGATGGAGGGGCAATATCAGTCTGACGGTCCGATAAAGCGCGACGGGGTATGGCTTAGGGGTCGGTGCCGGGGTCAGAGCCGGGGTCATAGCCGCTTACATGTTGAGCTGCCGGACAAAGCTTGAGAAGTTTGAGTGCTTGAAGTACCTCGGCAGGATCTGCTTTGCAAACTGCTCCTGGTTGGGGACTGTGGACGCCTCAGTCGTCATGATCGATTCCAGTGACAGCAACAAACAGCGGATGACCACGTGGTCGACTGTCTATCTGATTGGAATCACACTCACCGAAGAACGAATCGCCGGAATCTGACCAGTAGATGTGCTCGTCGGCCTTGGGGTCGGACACCATGCTACGCCGGCGATGAGCACGAGCACGGGCACAACCTTCATGGATGGAGGGTTGACAACGCGCGGAGATAACAAGAAGGAAATCGTTCGAACCCACTTGTATAATTTTGTGAGGAATGCCGGTAACTTTGACACCTCTCCGTTCTCATCCACACTCAGCCCGTTCTTCGTTATCGCAGCGTTGGCCTTCTCCTCGGCTTCATCCACCGCGTTGAGGGGCGAGGGGGGCGACATGGACTCGACGCGCGCGGAGACGGGCAGGCGGGATGGGCCGGCCTCGGCGTTGGGAAGAGCCATAGCGGGTAGGGAGCGATGTGATGGTTGCGGACCAAGCGGGGGTGGAGCCGGGAATGCGAGAGATAAAGAAGATATGGAAGACCCGGGGATGCGAGCGTATCAGGCGTGTCGGAAGCTCTGTGCAAGGAGTTTGAAGCTGTGTATGATGATGGGGTGGAAGAGAAAGGATTGGGATTCGAGGCCGTCGGTGGTGAATGGTGATGGGATGGCTCAAACTTGAGATGACATAGGCCGCAAAAGGGGCGGAGGCGGAGAAAATTAGGCGCACGCAATACGAGGCCGCTAAAATTGACACCGGCGGGCCTATCCGCTCAGGCGTGGGGGTCGGGGCAGTCGTAGGCGTAGCTGCTTCAGGCTCCCCTCCGGTATCGAGCATGCAAGTCAAGCTATGCCCTATGCATGGCTTCGAGTCTGGTGCGCAACCTTGGCTTTCACATGGGCGCCGGGCAGGCTGAGGCCAGGGAGCCGGAGCCAAGTATCACATGTAACCTGTCTCATACGCTGTCGCTGAATACAGACGATCTAATCAAGCCTTCTCAGTTAATATGGTAGGTACACTTCTACAATCTCGGACACCCGCCTCGGAGACCGCCCGCGCTCACACCAGGCCCAGCTCCTTGAGACTGTCCGCGCTCGCCTTGACCGACTCCTCCCACCCCTTGAACGTGAACCCGAACGTCTCCCTCGTGCGCTTGTTGGTCGCGTGCTTGTCCGCGCCCAATTCGAAGGTGACCATCTTGAGGTCGGAGCTGATGTAGGCCAGACCCCTGACGAGCCAGTCTGGGAGGGTGCGGACGTTGTGGCCGAGCGCCTTGCCGATCTCTTGAATCGACACGAACTCGCCGTTGTCCGAGATGCAGAGGAATCGTTTGCCTTTCGCCTCCGGGAGATGCATGGCACGGATGTGGAGGGTGGCGAGATCGCGAACGTCGACTACGCCAAAGACCATGCGGGGGGCAGCGGGCAGTTGGCCTTTGACGATCCGCTCGATGATCTGCATGGACGTGCCGAGGCTCCTTCCTGCCTCTGCGCCGAGGACGGGACCGAAGATTCCAACGGGGTTCATCACCGTGAATTCGAGGCCCGGGTTCTTCTCCACAAAGTCCCACGCGGCGCGCTCGGCGAGGGTCTTGGAGACCCCGTAGGGACTGATGTTCTTGCCTTCCGGGTTGGACCAGTCGTTCTCGTCGAGAACGCGATCGTAGTTGTCGTGCCCATAACCGACCGCGACGAACGACGAGGTCATGACGACGCGCTTGACGTGTTTCGCCAGTGAGGCTTTGAGGACTCGCAGAGTGCCGTCGACGGCGGGGCGGATGAGCTCGTTGGCGTCCTTGGGCTGGGTGACGGGGAAGGGACTCGCAACGTGCAGGACGTAGTCGCACCCGTCAATGGCCTTTTCCCAGCCGTCATCGCTCGACAGGTCGGCGGCATATACGGTCAGGCGCGACGCGGCGGATGGGTCGGCCTTGGGCGTGACGAGCTTGCGGATCTCGTCTTCGCGTTTGAGCGAGCGGATCGTCGTGCGCACGTTGTAGCCCTGCTCGAGAAGCTGGTGCACGCAGTGACTGCCCACAAAGCCAGAGCCACCCGTAACGAGGACGGTGGTGCTGGATGCGTCGACGGAGGACATTGAAAAATGTTCGGTGAGGTGTAGATGGGCAGGGGGCGGGGGGCAGGAAGGACGCGAGTCTGTGTGAGCTTTATAGGTTGTTGATGCTGGTGCTGAATCCAGCCCGTCGGGCACCAGCGTTGTTCCTTTTTGTTCTCGTTGTTGAACTCGAGCAAAACCCAAAAGAGCGATTGACTCTAAGCCTCTGACCAGTGCGCTTGACACGTTCGCTTCGCTTGGTTGGCTGGCGACGGCGTTAAAGCTTTAAGAGAGGAAGGTAAGGGAGCCGTGTCAAAGTGTTAATGATCTCAACCATAATACTAGTAGTAGTGACTCACTCACCGGATAGTGACGCGGGTTGGCACCGGCCACGTGACACACAATCTGGACTGTCCCGCGGGATCAAATTCGCTCCCGGCCCGCCGTCCAGCGTCCAACGTCCATCGTCAACGTCAACGCACCGGCAACGGCCACGCCACCACTACATCCACATCCACATCTCACCAACTGGCCCATCTCGCGTCCCACTTACTCGCCGGCGAGTTCACCATGGCTGACGTCGAGGCCGTGCCGACTCCGTCGGAGCCTCTCGTGGTCTCTTCAGGCGTCACCGAAGCCGATCCCTCTGCGGGACCTGCAGCGGAGTCGTCCGACCGACCCGCACAGCCGACACCTTCAACCCCGGCCCAGGCCGATTCCAACCCCGCCGAAGCAGCATCACCTCGCGCATCTGTCTCTTCCCAGCCGGATCGTCCGTCCTCTCGCACCTCCTCTAAAGCCTCCGCTGCCGCCGCCGCCACCGCCGCCGCCTCCACTTCCCCTCCTACACCTTCGCCCGCCCGACGCCGTCCGAAACCTCCAACCAAAGGCATTCTCAAGCCCCCTCCCCCGCCCGCGAAGCCGACGCTGGGCAATCGTCTGCGCGACCTGGCCTCGACGGTCGTATCAGGCTCTTCGAAGCTGTTTGACGCGGACGACCCCTCGTCCTCCTCCCCCCGAGGCGGCGTTACCGGCTCGCCAGCCACATCCCCTCCATCCGTCTCAGCCGCGGTGGGCGGGACGCTCAATGCGATTTCTGGGCGGCTCGGTCTCGGACTGAGCCGTTTCGTCGCGGGGACGCCATCGCCTTCACCGGGAGCCTCACCCGCGGGATCGCCGGCACCGAGTCGGACCGCTCTACCTGAGACGGGGGCGGGATCGGGAAGTCCGCAGCCTCATCCGCAGTCTGCGATCGTCGCCCGACAACAACCGATGAGCGAGAGGTCACGGCAGAAGCAACCGCTCAAACGGGCGACATTCGTCCTCCCCATCCTGAGTATCACCTACCCGATAAGCTCCAGCGGCGAGCCGTGGAGTATCAAAGTCATAGAGGACCGTAAGCGGGTGCGTCGTGAATATGACTACCACGCTTGATGGGATTGAGACTAACGAGGGCATGAAACACAGATCGAGTCGACGCACCGATCGTTGCTCTCGGCATCTACCGGCGCAGAATACTGGACGTCGGCACGGCTTATCACGCTATACGAAAGTGCCTGCCGCGGACGAGAGGAGCGACCCCGAGTGGGAATCGTTCGAGCCCTCGAAGTGGGTTGAGTTGTAGAACGGCTTACGCCGAACGATCATCGCGCTGACGAGCGGTCTCCTCCTGCAGATCATCCCCAAACCTCCTAGACCACGCCACATACACCTCACACTCCGTCCTTTCGATCCGACCCTTCCCCCCTCCCAATCCCAGTCATCCTCCCCGAACACCCTCGACATCCCGCTCAACCGGCACGCGGCCGAGGCGCTCGCCGACGTGCTCACCTCCGAATGGGGTCTCGTGGACCTCAAGCTCGAGGGCGGGCTGGTGGAGACCGAGGACGCGCTGAAGCCCATCCTTCACGCGTTGCTTGTGTCGGGGACGTTGCCGAGTCTGAGCTTGGTGGGGAACAGGAAGATCAAGGCTGGCGGGTGGAGGTTGCTCGCGGTGTTCTTGAAGAAGGTGCGTTGCGTGGACAAAGTCGCTCCCCTCGCTGCCATTGTCGTTTGCTCTCCATGCTCTGGTCCTAGCCTGATCTCGATCTGGTTCTGACGATATCTAGGCAAGATCGCTTCGATATATCGACCTATCCGACACGACGTGGGACAAGAAAGCCATCGAGTATCTCGTTCAAGCTTTGACGTGCTCCCACATCCGACCGGTCTTACCCCCGAAGGACGCCGGGTCCGCGCCTGCTGTCATTCCCGACGACGCGGGACATACGCGCGATCCCCCAGAAGCAGATGCGGACGTGGAAGCCATGGGAACGGGAACGGGAACGGGAACGGGAACGGGGGAGGATGCGTATGGATGGTACATCCCCCCCGCACCATTGTTGAAGGAGCATGACGACGAGACGAACGCGCCCGCGGCGGTACAGACTCTGCGGATGGACGGGTGTGGACTCCGACCGGCCGTGCTCGAGACGCTAGGTGAGTCCGAGTTGCGCGGTTGCTCGCTTGTGTACCAGTCGACTGTTGAGTCCACACCATGCTGACTCGGTTTCTAGCCCAGGGTATCCGGTCTTCTGATCTCAAAAACATCTCTCTCCGGAGAAATCGGATAGGACCCCTCGGAGCCGTAGCCCTGGCGCTGATGATCCGCGATTATCCCGACTCGGCATTGACCATGTCATCGCTCACTCCCACCCTGTCGACCACTCCCTCGATGCACAACCCTTCCATACCCAATCTTGACTCCAGTAGCCCGAATCCTGGATACGTGACGTACGCCGCTCGTTCTCGACGACCCATATCCGAAGCCCTAGCCGCGGCGGCAGCGGCGAAGGACGACGACTCGTCTCTTCCTCCTATCCCGCTTGTCGTCTCCTCCGCTACGGGCGGAGTGACCTCTCGGACCCTGCCGGAGGGCTACAAGCCCCCACCGCCGCCCAAGAACCCGCTCGTGATGCCCTCGGGAGGTAACTCGGCCATGCAGGACAGCAGCGTCTTCGGAGCACATGTCACGGCCACTCAGGCGGAGGGCAAGGTGTTTTCCCCAGGAGAGGGGGCGAGTGTCGCCCTGCAGCGCAGTGTCCGCGCGCTGGATCAGGTGGAGAGGATCGGCAGGTTGTTGACCCTCGATCTGAAAGGGAACGACATCAAGGTGAGCCAAGATGTTCAAAGCACAGAAACACGCGGACGGGAACCAGGGGTTGCCGTGATACGATTGAGTGAAGACGAGCCGCCGTGCTGACGATGCAGAATGGCGTGGGCTACATTGCCCAGGTGCTCAAGCGGAATCGTACGCTCAAGGTGCTCAACCTGAGCGACAACAAGATCGACGCGACGGGTTTAGCCGCGCTCGCCGAAGCTCTCAAATACAATTCGTCTCTCGAGACGCTCGACATGTCGTCCAACCCATGCTGCGTCACTCTGGAAGGGGTGAGAGGCATCGATTGCGTCGACTCTGGGTGGCGGGACGTCAATGCTGATCAATTAACCAGATCGCCGCGCTGCGGACCACCTTCACTGTCAACACCTCTCTGAAACGGCTGTTCCTATCTGACACTGGCCTCACATCGGAGGGCGCTATCTCCCTCGCCGAGTTCCTCCCCGAGACCAAGTCGCTGCTCCACTTGGACCTCACCTCGAATCCACTCGACGTGGCCGGCATCCTCGCCATCTCGGTCGGTCTCAAGTCGAACACCCTCATCCGATGTTTGGACGTGTCGATCCCGCCGAACAACCCTGATCTGGCGGAACTTTCCCAGTCAATCCTGCAGTCGTGTATACGGAATACCGAGCTCGCTGCGAGTGCCATGTCTGGAAAGACCAGTAGTCAAGAGGCGATCTGGGGCCCGATCAAGAAATCGATGTTGGTCAAGCAGGTGAAAGACGCCGAGCAAGCTCGGGCGGAGAAGGAGCGGGTGGACCTGGCACAGTCCCCCGAAGGTCTTGCGAGGGAATTTGCATACACGCTCAAGCCCGAGCGGGTGCCGGGCGTGTCTGAGCAAGTGGCGCGGGACATCCAGAGATGGTTTGACGCCGGCGCGATCGCGAGGAAGCCGGGCTTTCATGCGTGGGAGCCTGGACATTTGCCCAAAGACGATTTCGTCCCGCTGGTCGAGAAGGCCAAAGCTCTGCGCGAGCGGATCGTCGAGCTTATCCAAGAAACGACGGACGACGCTTCCTTGGAGAGCCTATTGGGTCTAAACGACACGCTCACCTCCCTTCTGGACAAGGCGACGACGTTCAACCCCCTCCGAGACTATTGCTGCCGTCGCAGATCGTACCCACCGACCGAGCCTCGTCGCCTTCCAAAGGGGGTTCGACACACGCGATGACTCCGCGTCACGCCATGCGGCGTCACATGCGGACTACATCGCTAGAGATCTCCTCGCCGAACTTCTCGATTGGGGACTCTGACAACGACTCGGACGCGGAAGAACTTGATGTCGGCAGATTACCCAACCAGCCCGCAATGCCTTCACCGCCCCTGACGCCGCGCCCGCCTCGGACGCCCCAGATGGTCAACGAGGGATTCGTGCGCACGAGCAGCCCGCTGATAACGGGGCTGGTGGAGGAACATCAGGCCGAGCTAGAGCATTTGCAGGATCACACGGCCAGTCCGGTGGAGAGAGCCAGTAGAGCGTGGGTAGAGGAAGAAGCGGAGATTTTCCGTAAAGGCACGAGACTCGGGTGGCGGAGGAGGAAGAGGTGGACGAGCATCAGGACGTAAGCGGAGAGGAGCTCAGGCAGGAGGTGAGTAAGGGCTGAGGAGAAACGGCGCGCCGATGCGCCGATGTGGTTGTGGTAGTCGCATTTTCGTCGAGTGCTGATCCGCGACAGATACTTGAGACCGAAGTGGCGAGAAGCCCTACGAGGCGGGTCATACAAGTAGACGACGAGGAAGAGGATGTTAAAGCCGAGGACGAGGGTGCGGCGTGACGAGTGTGGAGATCCAGGACATTGCCATGCATGTGTTGTTTGCTTGTGCTGGAGTCAGTCATTCACGTGTGCCACGGCGAGTCGAGCGGGATTTGTGTTTGTCCAATACACATACATCTCATTACTATACGTCAGGAGACTACGACTTGAGGCAGGGCCCGCGAAAACGACACTCGGGCGGCTTGTGCTTGTGCCCGTGCTCGTGCTATGGCGCTTTTGTCTTTGTGACCCACAGCACCCTGCTGTCGTAGTCGCCATGCCAGTTGAACTTGACGCCAACGTTGAGCAGCGTCGCGCCCGAATGGATCTCGGTCTCGCCCTTGTCCTCGCCCTCTTCTCTGATCTCGTACCACGCATCCGGCTCGAGGCCTTGGAGACGGAGGTTGGGCGGCGGGGTCTTTGGTCCTCTCTCCCTGACCTGGAAAGCGAGGACAACCGCCTTGTCCTTTGCTTCGTTGAGGTACAGCACGGCGGGGAAGTTGCTCTCTTCTGGTAAGAGCAGTCGATACTGATCGCCGCGTATGACGTATGGGTTGACCCTCTCGGCCAGGTCGACAATCCCGGGGATAGCCTTTCGCTCGTCGTCGTTGAGGTGGGCGAGGTCGAGTTCGAACCCGAACGAGCCGCCCATCATGGCCACGTGAGCGCGGAAGGTCAGGGGGTGGTCCGCCCTACCTGCTCGTTCGGGCAGGCCGAGACGTGGCATCCCATACTGGAGGGAGGGTAAACCAGCGAGGTTCCGAACTGGATACGGAGCCGTTCGTACGCGTCCGTATCGTCCGACGTCCAGTGTTGGGGCCAGTAGTGCAGGAGACCCGGATCGAAGCGTCCTCCTCCCGAGGCACAGCCTTCCCAGAGCACGTCGGGGAACCGGTCCGTGAGGGTGTGAAGCACGCGATACAGCCCGAGCATGTACTTGTGCGGCGTGTATGGGAGTGGGATCTCGTGGATACCCCGATTGTTGTCCCACTTGACATACGAGATTGGCGCCCCGCCAAGGATGGTAGAGAGACTCTCGATGATGTAGTTCTGAACCGCGGTCTGGCCGAGGTCGAGCACAAGCTGGTTGCGCTGCTCGGTCCGCTCGTATCCGTCGCAAGAGAGGACCCAGCCGGGATGCTTCTCGTACAGCTCCGACTCGGGATTGACCATCTCGGGCTCCACCCAGATCCCAAACTTCATATTGGAGTCGCTGCCGTTGGACGTCGACTTGGACTTGAGCGACGTGACCTGCTTGACAAACGCGTCGAGGCCCTTTGGGAATCGTTTGGGGTTGGGAACCCAATCGCCCAGACCAGAGTGGTCAGAGGTACGGGGCTTCTTCACCCCAAACCACCCGTCATCCATGACGAAGAGCCTCACACCCAGGTCGGCCGCACGCTTCGCAAACGCGTAGAGCGAGTCGGCGTCAAAGTCAAAGTAGGTCGCCTCCCAGTTGTTGATCAACACGGGGCGGTCCTTGTTCGTCCACGTGGAGCGGGAGAGATGATGGCGGTACAGAGAATGGAAGGATCGGCTCATCCCACCGAGACCCTGCGAGGGCTCGAAAATCCCTACCACCTCGGGGGACTGGAAGGTCTCACCCTTGGAGAGAGGGTAGGAGAGGTGCAGAGGGTTGAGACCGAGCATGATCCGCGTTCGGCCGTGAGAGAACTTTTCGACGTCGACAGCGAACGAGCCCGTCCAGATCATGGACCAGCCGTAGGCCGGGCCATGGGTGTCGGACGTCTCGGGAGCGACCAGGCCGAGGAACGGGTTGTGGTAGTGCGACGAATAGCCAGTGGAGCTCTGGAAGCTGTGTAGGAGTCAGTTCGCGCTCACCCGACTCTCTCCAGGGCTGGACAAGTCGACCAGATCACGGCCGGGGATAGTGGCGCCAGGCCATGTTCAGAACAAGAAGGAGGTTGCTGCGTGTGGTTTGGATGTGAATGCGAATGTAGATGTAGATGTAGATGGGATCGCGGATGTGTCCGAGTCGAGTCATATCCCGACGACTCACCCTTGCGTTCCAAACTGGATCTTCCTGCGCTCCTTCCTGTTCTCCTTTGTCCAGTCTCCAGAGAGCTGCACCATATCCCAGTCCGCCTCCTCGTTGGCCATGTCCACGCTGAAGCTGGCTGCGCGTTCGAGGACGACCTCCTGACTTCCTTGGTTGGTGAGTGAGAAGCTGCGGGCGATGGCGTTGTATTTGGGGAACACCGAGTAGTTGAGCTTGACGGACAGACCGGCATGTTTGTCCTTGAGGTGGATCGAGAGAGTCTCGACGTCCTGCTCCCCTCCGAATGTCGCGGGCAGACCGTTGAGGGTGGCTTTACCGTGCGTGATCTCGTAGCAGTCATAGGCGAGTCGGGAGATGGCGTGTCCTCTCCCGCCTTCGCCGCGGACACGGATCGCGGGCAGTCGGAAATCACCACGACCATGGTCCGGGAACTCGCGGCGCGCCTCGGTGAGTACCCCGCCCCATCCCTGCGGAATGGCTTCCTTGGGGGGAGTGAAGCCCGGGACGGACGCGCCGAAATGGTCGTGCACGAGATCGCCAGAGTCGCGGTCGACGTGGAAGTGGTACGAGGCGGAGCGGGCTTGGAGGGCGAAGTGCAGGTGGTCCGGGTGCTCGCGAATGACAATGTGGCTGGGGGAGGGGTCATGGCGGCTTGACAGACGGCGGCGATGGAGGGAGAGAAGGGGGAAGAAACGGAGCCAAGTCCTAGTCCCAGTCCAACTGGTCGGAGTAAGATATGGGTTTGAGACAGGGAGTGAAGCGCAATCGGTGCCGGTTCCGCTTCGGCGGGTGGATACTGAGCTGCAGTCAAGACGCACTGAGCAATGAGCAGTCCTGGTACGATGTATCTGAGTGGGAAGAAGAACATGCAGCAGCAACAGCGCTTCGCTTCTCTTCCCGACACTTATATACCCCGGGCCGCGCTACCGTGCTACCGCGCTACCGTCCATCGGATGTTTTCACGGCAAGGCGAGGGGACGCGGAAAGCCAAGAAGCACAACTCCATCGCCGCTGCGAGGACGTTCCGGGTGGAGGTCGTGCCGTTGTGCCGGGTCAGGTGCCTAGGTGGTCATTGGCGTTTCGGCACAACGTCGGTGGCCCCGAACGGGAATTTTGGACCGTGTCGAACGGGAATTCTCGTGTCGATGCGACTCGCGAACGGGAATTTCTACCGAACTTCGGCGGGCACACGGCGAACAATCGGAGGGGACGGCACGACACAGCCACGCGGAGGCTTGGTGTTGTGAGGCTGAGGCGAGAGGAGGAACGCTTCGTTAAGAGGATGAAGGGGTCGGTAGCGTGGCAATGAGCCGATTGGGACCGAAGAGCCGGAGGGTCAATGTGATGCGATCGCCAATGACTTGGACACTGACGCGGAGCCGACGCACAAGTACGATCTCATCCCTGCCCCTCATACCGGGTCAGTCGAAAGCATCCCATGGAGACCCCCGCTCATAGTGAGAATGCATGACCGAGGCTCGACACCACTGGACACGACAACAGATGGACCATGGCGGTGGTAGGCCGGCAAAAACAGACGCCATCCTCATGCCGGGCAAAAGAAATGCTTCCTGTCGGAGAATCGAACTCCGATCTCCCGCGGTCGAATGGTTGGATTACCAAGTGACAAGCGAGCATACTAGCCGTTATACGAACAGGAATTGTTCGATGGAAACAGTCGGTTTTTTTGCATTATCAAGCGATGTGGGCCGGACCGTCTCACGAAACCTTCGCCGAGAAACAAACGAGTCCAGCTGTGATTACCTCGCGAAAAGCTTCGCCGTGTGTGGCCGTAGAGCTCCATGGAAGTGTCTCTGACATGGCAGTGGCAAGGAGGAGTATGCATGACGAGTTGCTGACTCGCGGGTGTGCCCAATCGCTCCCTGCGCAACGGTGCAACGAGTGCGCGGCGAGATGCGACAACCGGGCGCGTCGTGAGATCATTCTGTAGGGACCGCACGGGATCCTTTCGCCCGGATCCCTTTGTCCTGCTCACTATGAAAAGAGTCTCTCCGGTTCGATCTTCACCAACAACCGACCATCGCTTTGCACGCGCACTTTGATAGATCCGTGGAGCATCTCGCTGTTCTGTGCCGGTATGGAAGTGATGAACGACGAGGACATCGATGACTGTTCCAACTCGCGGCGTTCTGTTTCCTTTGACTGGTGGTGACGACGAATATTGTATCTCAGATTGCGAACATATTATTCGTTTCTCTCGCTGTGGGTAACCCTGTGACGTGTGTCGAGCGCTGCGGAAAACGTTGTTCGTAATGGCAGTGTTCAGGTAGGACCTCACTGCTCTGTGCGGGAGTCGACAACAATCAGCCCGCGCATCAACGACGTACTCGCACAGTACCCGAAACGATCGAGGTTGAGCACAACCCAAAGTCCTACTGTAGTACGACAAGGAAGCGCTTGACAGAGATTTAGCGATCGTTCTATTCCCTTTGAAGACTCCACGAGTACATGTACGTGTATCCCACTGGAAACGGTCTGTCTGAGAAGTTTGTCTTTGTCCCGCGAGTCCGCAGATATCGGCTTCCTGTTCAGTACGGTGGCACCTAACGCCCGACTTGGGCGACTTGGGCCCGCACCATTCGTACACAAGTATATGGTCGTGGTTGAGTTTGCACAGACGCTTGCCGCGCTATCGCTCGGCCCCGAAGTATACCACGGGCGAAGTTGGGATAGGCCCAATTATCTGGCAGGCGTGTACGAACGAACCAACCTCCTATGACACAGACATCGCCGTAAATACGCGCGCACGCTCCACACGGAGCACTGGAACACAAGAGCAGACTACTGTAGTCGAATCCACGCTGATGTCTTATCGCGGCGTGTGGACGAGGATGGTCGCGCGTCGTCCGCACGAGACCAACCTGGACCGAGTGATTATATCCATTGATATCCGATGCTCATCATGTCCCTCACTGCTCTCCAAAGCTCCACTAGACGAGGTGATGGCCGGGGGCATCGTTGAGGTAGCGGAATCGCCATGAGCGGGTCATGGGTCGAATCGTTATACCAGGATAATCATCACGATGCAGATTTTCAACTCCTGTATGTCGCACCACTGCTAATTGCCGCTTTCTCCGCTCCATACGAGGCCTCATGATGCCAGATACTCTAGTGGACTAATTCATTCCCTCCAACTTCACTCGACCTTGTAGACGAGCTTGACGCCCGACACCTTGCCGTCCTGCACCAGTCAGCTGCGTCCGGGTTCCATCCCACCGGCAACGACGATCACGGCGACGGCGTGGCCGGGCGCTCTCATGCCAATTCGCAACGACGCCTAGCCGAGGCAGAGGAAGAGGCCGAGTACGAAGGAAGTGCTCGACATAGCTCCGCCTCCGCCCGAGTCGCTTCATTCCTCTGCGCTACACTGTGTCCCGCTGCGCTGCGCTGCGCTTTGCTCCGCTTCGCGTCGCGCCACGCCGACTCACCCTCTGATCCTGCCATCCATCCGTCACATCATGCAACGTCCCCCTGATCTTGATCGGGTTCGCTCGGATGCCAAACTTGGTGATAAGTTCGGGAGTGTGTTTGTTGATCTCCGCGCCAAAGTCGCGGTCGCCGGGGACGACGCCGATCGTGCTGGGTTGGGGAGCGAGGGGGGTCATGTTGAATTCCTGTGACGGGTTAGCGCGGACACCACGGGCGGAGGTGGGCATGGGATTGATTAGACTTGGGCGGGTTTGGGGTGTGATTGTGGACTAGAAATGGTGCGCAAGGTGCGAAGAGTGCGGAGAGTGTGGAGAGTGTGGAGAGTGACGAGAGTGTGGAGAGTGTGGAAATTGACTCGACAGTGTGGATATCGCGGAGAGAGGACGGCTGTGAAAGCCAAACCACCCTTCGCGCTCACCTTGCCGAACAGCGTGTACATCAGAGTAAACACCACCTTGACATCCTTCCTGATCTCCGTCGCCTCCTTGGACGGGGGAAGGATGACGTTCAGCTGCGCCTCTGTTGCACCCTCCTTGAACCCCGAAAGCGCGATTTCGAAGCTATCATCCTCCGAAATGGTGTCGAGGCCAAGGACGACGCCTCCGCTTGAGATCTGCTTGACCTCGTCGCCCACGGACACGCCGTGGTGGTAGTTCAGCGTGTGGTCCGCGCCGTACGACTTGACGAGGTCGTACGAGTGCGGAGAACAGATGGCGATCACGCGGTAGCCCATCGCTTTGGCGAGGGAGACAGCGAAGAGGCCGACGGAGGAGGACGCGCCGTAGATGAGGAACTGTGGAGTGACGGTGTCAGTCTGAGTGTTACGAACTGCAGCGGTGATTCATCGCGGAGCGGGAGCGGGAGAAGACGGGGCGGGACGACCTGGACGGGACGGGCTGCGGTACAGACGGAGCGGCTCATCGCTGAGAAGGACGGGATGCGGCGGGACGGTCTGATACAGGACAGGCTGCGTCACACAAGGAGCAATCTCATCGCTGAGAATGAGGGAGGGGTCTGAAATGGGCTGGACGCCCGCAACTCCCCGCAACTCACCCATTCCCCGTCCGAGGTCTTCTCCACCGGCCAAGGCTTCTTCTGGCTACTGACCAGGGCCTGTTGGCGGCGTCAGCGCGGCTCGACCCGACCGTATATCACCGATTGGACATCTCTTGAACGACCGAGATGCCGAGCAATGGGATCTCTCCGCACTAATAACATCGACCCACCTGGCACGCCGTGACCCACGCGACGCCATACGTCGCCGCCTCGGCCATACCCAGCCCCTCGGGGACCTTGAACACCAAATCGCTCTGCGCCCTGAGATACTGCGCATAAGACCCCTTGTCCTCGAACAGACCCCCGTGGACGCATCCCGCGACCTTGTCCCCGACGCGGAGGTTGACCTTGGGGTTCGGACCGAGCTTGACCACCGTGCCGGAGAAGTCGCAGCCGATGATCGCGCCTGGCGGGGACATGTTGGCGGAGTGTTTCCAGTCGGTGGGGTTCTTAGTCACGCATCAGCGCTGCATCGGGGCGAGACTTGGTGCATGAAACAAGGAGGCGGGGAGGGTACGGGCTGGCGGGCGGTGCCGACGAGGCGATGCGCCAAAGGAGGTAGGTACAACTGATGATCGCGGCGAGGATGAGGTGATAGGAGTAGTGAGGCTCGCACATGGATGCGGCTCGCCTCATCGCTCACCTGCGCCGCATACTCCACTTTCACAAGCACGTCGTTCTCCTCTAGCTCTGGCACCTTGACCTTGAGCACGGCCGCCCGCATCTCGGGGTGTTTCGACCCGGTGAAAGCGGGAGAGTTCTGGACGAACTCCTTGGCCTGGCCCTCCTGCGCCACGGCGAGCATGGTGTCTGGGATGGAAGCGGACATGGTGGTGTGGAGGTATGGGATGGGATGGATTCAAGTTGAGAGGAGAGAGAGGTTGTTGTGGGACAAGGTGTTGGACCATGACGAGGGGCTATATACCCTTGGCTGTCGGTGGAGGAGCTAGTGCTTGCTCATCCTGACGTGTCATGCAACGCAACGCCGCGCCGCGCCGCGCCGGGTACGCCATGCCCGAACAGAGGGGATGTCATCGCCATGCCATCGCATCGCATCGCTCCGCACCGCCGTCCTGCGCCGCCTGCTTATGAAGCTATGAGCTCATTCCGATGATGATTTTGGAATGTTTCAATCCCAGCACGCATCGCCCGGGTCAGCCTCCACTCTACCACCGCCCCGACTTTTACGGCCGCGCGCACAAAAAGGTTCCGCAGAGTTAGGCTTCCTACCTCGTGAGCCTACCAATCCTCAACAACCATCGCATGCCTATTGGCGGAACTTTCCCGCGCACGCCTACATTTGCCGATTTCTTTCGAGGCCACCGGTCCACTTCTGTCGTCTGCTCTTCAAGTGCGCTTGTCCGTCCCACTTCGACCTCTCTGACACCACCATGAAGCCCTCATCGTCTCTCCTCGGCGCATCGCGCTTACCTCTCACCCCCAAGCGGGGTAACAAGGACTTTTACAAAGGTGAGTGGGCGGGTCGCGCGGGTCGCGCCATGATGTGCTTCGTCCGATTGTCCACTTCCCCCACTTGATACCTCTGTGCTCTGCGTTGCGCGAATCGGTACTGTGCTGGGGTCTACTCTGGACAATCTCTGGAAGATATCACCGACGCCGACGTACGATCTGAGGCTTTTGAATAGGTACGAGACAGTCCTACGTCCCCGGAGGAGGACACCGGACGGGACCACCGGGAAAACACGTCGTACAGGGGAAAGCAAAGTACCGCCTCATCGACGAGCGGGTACGATACTTTGTCAGCCCCGGGGCAGCGGCGCTCGAGTCGACGCAGGTGAGTGGGGCGGGTCTATCCGCTGGTACCAGTACCTCTCACCACTACCTATATTATCGTTATCACCCATCATCCAACTTCCATCCATCCTATGGTTGCGATGATCACCACCACCTCTCTCACGCCACGGTGAACTCCGCCCAGATCCCGCTAATGCTTCCCAGCTAAAACCCTACGTCTCCGTCCTCACCTCCCGTCCCACTTCTCTCTCCCTCCCCTCCTTCTCCCCCCAACCCACCCGCCCCGAATCCGGCTTCACACCACAAACCTTCTCCCGATTCTCGAAACGATATGGCGCTCTCGGTCCGGAAGAGCGGGCGGCGCTCATCATGCAGGCTAGGAGGGGTTGGTGGGCGGGCATGCAGAAGGAGTTTGGGGATAGAGCGACCGGTGAGGTGGAGGAGAGTAGGACACAGGAGGTGGAGAGATTGGCGGCGGAGACCCTGAGGGCGAGTGGAATCGAGTGAGGGTGACGGGTGACGGGTGACGGGTGACGGGGTGACGGTGAGCATCAGTCCGAGGATGGGGACAGGCTCGGAGGGGGTGGCGATGAAGCACTGCGCGAGACGGGATCGCGAGACGGGTCGCGAGACGGGTTGCGAGATGTGGAGCAGCGATGGAGGAGCAGCAATGTGGGAGGTGACGCGAGCGACGAATCGTCCCCGTCACGAGGATAGCCGCCCGGAGCGGCCGCACATGCTTCGAGTCCTCTCGTCAACCTCGTCTACGTCGTCGACGTCCGCGTGGTCTCGAGCATATGCATCCTGGTATCTGCCATCTCTTCTGAACAATAAACATCACTACACTGAGTCTTGCGCTGGCCCACGCGTTGCTGACGTCCACTCCGGTTTTCGTATCGTCTAGCTCGTCGACGCTCCGACCGCCTAAGCCGCGTGATCAGCATGATTCTGAACCGCACCACACGCAGGGGAATCGGCGCAGTTTGGTCTAATGAACACCGAACCACCGAACCGTGGAACCGTGGAACCGTGCCACCATGACACCACGCGCCGCACTCACCAGCCTCTTGAGATGCTCCATGAACACCTGCAAGCTGACGTCGTCGGTGAAGATTGCCTGGCCGGCTGCTGGACCGGCGCCGTATCCGCTTCCCGACATGTGCGTCGTGCTGGGATTGAGCTTTGAGAGGAGGAACCTCGCCTGACTGCCTCCCTGGTCGCACACGACATAACGGGGGATCGGGAGTCGGTCCTCGAGCAGTTCCTGCGCGTCCGACACTGGGTTCTCCAGGAGCTCCTTGAAGTTCTCGTAACCCTCTTGCTCGTGGTAGTTTGCTTTCCGCCATTGCGCGATCGTCTCGCCGTGGAAGATCAGGATGTGGAAGAACGTGTCGAGGAGGAGGATCACGTCGGGGCGGATCGAGACAGAGTCGAGCAGCACGGGGTGAGGATCGACGTCGAAGGTGTACGACATGAGCGTCGGCTGGATCATGATGAGCGAGTTGTTGACGTCGGCGTCGTTGAGAACGTGTCTGGGGCGAGTCAGCAGGCCGCAGCCACGGATCGTAACCAGTCTTCGCCGGTCGGATGAGAGTGCAGGCCCTCTCGCTCGCCCCGCTCGCCTCGCTCGCCCCACTCACCGGTAGAACGCCGTCTCGTCTGGCGAGTTGTTGAACACCTGCAAGAACTGACTCCTGCGGAGGTGGAACATGAACTGGGGGTAAATCGAAAAGTTCTGACTGAGCTGGAAGCTCGTCGGGTCCTCCTTTCTGTACTCCGCAAATTTCTGACACAGGCGGATGAGCATCCTATCCAGCCAGCGGAGCACGTCCGGACTGTCGTCGATCTCGGCCTTGAACACGGCGATACGTGCCATGAGGACCGCGGCGGCTTCCTGGTCGAACGACTGGGCGATCGCGGGGTGTCCGCCCTCGTGGAACGTCCGCGCAATGGTCGTCACGCGGAGACGGTACTGGCCCGAAGAGTGCTGGTAGTGCGTCACAAACTGGATGAGGCCTGACTGGTTGGGTTGAAGTGGTTGTCCGGCGGGGGTAACGACTTCAAAGTACACCGCGAGGGATGACTTGGGAGTGAGGGAGCAGATCTTCCATGCCGAGGTCTGACCGATTCCGATCTCGGTCTCGCCGACGCAAGCCGACTTCTTGTTCGCAGAGATGACGTGGCCGATGACACCCGAGATCTTGAGCTCCTTGGTGGTCTATAACCCGTCAGCTCTCTGAACGACGTGACGAACCAACATGGAAGAGGACAGCGAGAGCATCGGGGGATACAACGATGCAAGTGTACAGGTTGGAGTCGTCGCACTCACCAAGACTTCGAAAGTGCCATTGTACCCCATCTTGAGGTACCCCTCTTCGTCCTTGTTGAGGGTACGGAGGAACGACTGCTTGAAAATGGCGGTGATGAACGAGTCGGAGATGATCATGAATCCGTTGGTCGCGTTGGAGAGGGACTTCATCTCGAGCAGGCCGACCTGGTCGAGACAGCCGGCGTAGATGTCGATGGCATGGCCGCTGGCCGACGCGCGCTTCGAGAGGGACTCGTAGAACTACGACGGCGTGAGCTCCGGCATGGCACGCATTGCCACGGAAAGATCCGATTCTGACCCACCTTGGTGGCTCGCTTGAAGTGCTTCACGCTGTCGCGGTCAATGTCATGGTGTGATCGGATGGGCTCGCGGAGTTCTGGTCCGACGACCATTCCCGGGCCTTCAGTCGCGGGGCCACCAGCGAAGAGCATGATCCTGGCGCCGGTGTTGGGGAATGCAGACTAGGTACACGCTCAGCACGGAGAGCTCGCTTGTCACGTCGCGGCGTCCCAACTCACCTCGAGAAGGGACACGGCCACGCCGAGGGCCACACCGGTGCATCGAAGAGGCCTCTTGTCCTGCTCGACCGGCCACGGATCCCTGGGCAGCTGCTCGAGGATACTGGTGAGCTGGAACTCGCACGCCTGGACGGGCATGAGGAACTTGGATGCCGCGGGGGCGGGCATGGGCTGGCCGGGCCGCATGGGCTGCATCGGGCGGGAAGAGGGGTTGAGGCCTAGCATGTCGGAGATTTGCTTGGGTTGGTATTCCTTTGAGCCGCGGAAGACGTAGGACTTGGGGCAGTCGGCGTAGGCAAGCTCGTGGACCATTGCCTGGGACAGGGTGTCAGCGGGGCGCGCAGGCAACGGGGACATGGAACGAGACCCGACGGGAAGCGATGGATGCTAAAGGAAGAAGGAGCAATTGTGGAGCAAACAAGGCTGTTGCACTGCTGCCCTTGCTCCCATGTAGCAAAGCAGATCGGCGCGTCGCGTCAAGGTCTCGTGGGGAAGACAACGTGCGGAGAATCGTTCTTGCAAGGGTTTGTGGAGTGTGGAAAAAGTCAAACGCTTTGCGACGTCGACTCACCATCGTTCCGTAGGTGATGAGCCCCACCAGCGCATTCGGGGGCAGCAGACTCAAGCTGACGACCAACGTCTCCCGGAGCGCCTTGAGCTCGTCCTCGTCCACACACGTGTCCACGACGTAGAGGAAGATCGGGGGCACCTGCGCCGGGCGGGAGAGGGTGTACTCGATGGTGGTGTATTTGGGGAGGAGCTCGGCGGGGAGGTTCGTGGCGGAGATGTCTTTGTAGTGGGGAGGGAAAGGGTTGCGTTGGAGACAGAAGGGGCAGATCCACATTTTGCCTCGGACGTCGATTTGGCTGTGCATGAGACGGGAGACGGGATGCGGGTGAGGTGGGGAAAGGAAAGGCGAGGGGACGGTGATGGTTGCCGGTGGATGTGAGATAGTGGGGGGCAAAGGGCAAGGTCGATCGGGGGGTGGGGAGTTCCGGACCGTAGGGACAGTCATCGTGCCAGGTGGGCGAGTCGCGGGGATGATTGGCAGGCAGGAGAGCAAGAAGCGCACCGGTCAGCGCCGATCCTCAACTCGAACGATCACATCGATGCGCGCATGGAGGGCAGACAAGCTGGCGAGCAGGGTTGTGGAGAACCGGCGGGTGGCTGTACCACAACGGTCGCCCGCCTTCACTCCCACCCTACTCCCACTCGGACTTCACTCAGATACTCCCTCGGACCCTCCCTCGGACCCCGACGTGTGGCCGAGCTCCAACTCACCAGTACGGGTTCAGAATCGCCTTGCAGGACCCTTTGCAGGTGACTGGCTCGTACATGACCGGTGGGAGGTCCTCTCTCTCTTTCAACGGGGTGTAGAGCGCCGAGATGGGCACGACGGTGCGGGTCGCTTCGATGCGGCTCGAGGGCCAGGCGTTCCATGATAGTCGGACGCCTAGGGGCGGTCAGCAAGACCCTACGGGCACGGGCACGGGCGTCGATGGGGTCAACACTGGGACCGGGGTGGGACAGAATGAATTGAGATCAAATGACGGCTCGAGACGATGATCTCGCAAGTTCGCAAGCTTGCGGATTGGGGAAGGAACGGGAAAAACCTATCGGAGCCGCCGAGTCCACGTACCATCACGGTCCTCAACGTCCTCAAAGTTGCTGGCGGACATGATGAGGATGCGAGCGAGGTGAAGAGTGATAAAGGAGAGGATAAGCTGGATGAGGAGGTATAGAGTGGGCGTCACGGTGGTTGGGTTGACCCAGGCAGGCAGGGGCAGGTTCCACCGTGGCGTCGGCGTCGTGTGGCATGCAGAATTTGATCCCGCCGGCGGGTCGCGCCAGGAGGGAACATGGTGCAGCTTGTACGAGTTACAGTATGATACGTTATACAAGGCCTGCCAATGCCAACATATGGCGAGCATCAAGGGGAGGAGGGGGCATTCGCCTGGCCCGGATCAGGGGAGAATGCTCGCACACGGCACAGCGACAGGTCAAGACCGACGCCGCCTCCGTCTAGCTGACTAGACTGGTATATGTACGCCTGCTCCTGTCTCTTGCGCAGGGCCGATCGCTCGATCGCTCCACGGCTGGACGAGAACGACTCGGAAACACCACGACGCAACTGTCGATTCAATTCATATGCCGCGCACAGCACATCACGCCCCGCCCTGCTTTCTGCTTTCTGCACTCGATGCATTGGGTTGACAAGACGATGCAGTGTTTTTAGGAGATTCAATGTTTTCGGTTCTTTCGACTGGTTTGTACTTTTTACGTCGTGAGCACCTCTACGTGCCTCACATCGCATCGACCGCTCCGCATCCACCGCGTCCGTCCGCAAAGCCGAAGCGCCTAACCTTCCAGCCAACCTCCGCCGTCGTCACATCATGCCGAGCCTGATCCGCTAGCATGATCTCTTCTCAATTCGCCTCATCCGCTCAACCGCTCATCCACCCACCCTCATAACGCTCTTCCTTCGCGCCGCTGCTTACTCCACAATCGCACCGCTTGGCAATCTCGAAGAGGCTTCGAGTTCACCGGACGCGACTCAGGGGACCGCTTAGAACACTACCCATCGTCAGTGCCGAGTCACAAGCAGCTCGCAAACCCGCCCTATTCCGCACTCACAGAGGTCACCGAGACCCGCGGCGTCCATGCCGGCGTTCTCCTTCACGCCGAGCTCAAAGTCTACGCAGAGAAATCAGCGACTTATCAATTTACAATATGCTGTCGGAACCAGCGTTTGCGCCACTCACAGCCGTAGATGATGGTCGTGGCCATGAGGATACCGGTGCCGCTTCCGAGGGCGCCCATC
The DNA here is from genome assembly GCA_003942215.1 of Saitozyma podzolica. NCBI lineage: Eukaryota > Fungi > Basidiomycota > Tremellomycetes > Tremellales > Trimorphomycetaceae > Saitozyma > Saitozyma podzolica. The sequence goes on from RSCD01000001.1 coordinate 2,146,257, forward strand.
ATGTCGGCGACGACCGAGAGGAGACCGAGGATGGCGCCTCCAAAGGCCGCGGCGGTGGGGATGACCCTCTTGAGCTCCTTGTAGATCGAGGCGTCGCGGTGGCCCGCAAGAGTCATGCCCTGGTCCTTGAGCTGCTTGGCGACGTCGCGGGGGCCCGAGCCCGAGACCTCGATCCACGTCTTGGAGAAGATGGCGCAGGCGGTGACGATGAAGGCGATGTAGATGACCGTGTGGAAGGGGTCCTTGAGGGCGGCTGTGAGCGAGTGGGGGGCCGAGATGTAGTAGGCGATGCCCGAGACGGCGGAGAGCTGGGACGGGACGTCCTCGAGGGGCTGAGGGGGTTAGTGGAGCTCAACACCAGGCACGTTGTGACGACTCACCTCCCAGACGCCGAGGAGACGGACGAGGAAGTTGTCGGGGAAGCGAGACGAGAGCATCTGGCTGATGAGGAACACGTTCGAGGTGAGGGCCGACTCGAGCATGATGGGCATGTTAGAGGTGTAGAAGAGCTTGACGGGGTAGTTGCCCCTCTGTCCTCGCATCTTGGACGACTTGATGGGGATCTCGACGCGGAAACCTTGGAGGTAGATCACAACGGCAAAGACCACGACGGTCGCGAGGAGGTTCATGATGTTGGGGAGTCTCTCCCTGTAGAACGCCTCCTTGAGGGCGCGGGTCTTGTCGTTCCAGGTGAAGAGGAGGTGGAAGAGGGCGATGACGGCTCCCTCAAACTCTGGGCCGCGACCGGTGTTGACCGTGTTGGGGGAGAAGGCCTTCCAGATGATTGACTCGCAGATGTTGGTGGCGATGAAGAGGGAGATACCCGAGCCGAGACCGTAGCCCTTGGTCAGGAGCTCGTCGAGGAGCATGACGATGAGCGAGGCGGAGACGAGCTGGAGGATGAGCAGGAGGCAGACACCGGGGCCGAGAGACGAGGGCGAGCCGTACATCCCGGTGAGGACGTAGACGGTTGCCTGGCCAAGCGAGATGATGAGGGCGAAGACTGGGGCGGTGAGCTCCACACCAAATTCCACATCAAGGCGGAATACGACGACGAGGTTTCGTCGCGTCGCACTCACGCTTCTGGGCGCCGCCGAAGAGGGCGCGGTCGTCCTTGAGGCTGAAATCAACGTCGATGAGCTGCGCGCCCGCGAGGAGCTGCATGATCATTCCAGAGGTGACGATGGGGGTGATACCCAGCTCCATGAGGGTACCGCGGTTGGAGGCGAGGATGGCGCGGAGCCAGTAGAGCGGGTCGGACGAGTCGGAGGACATGATGCCGTACAGGGGCACCTGGGAGCACACGAGGAAGATGAGGAGGGTCGTGGCCGTCCAGGCGACCTTGGTGTTGAATGTGACCTGTGGCAGTGGCGGTGTGTGTCCAGCACGAGGTGGAGAGTGAGGGTGAGTAAGGGGATCGACGAGATGGTCGGGTCAAGGATTTGGGCGGGGGCGGAGTGTGGGCGGACGAGGAGAGTTTCGAGTGATTCAAAGAGGAGACGAGGCGAGAGGGCGCCTAGATCAGCCACGCTCCGGTTACTAGTCATGAATGCGCAACTTCAGCTCACCTTTCGCTCCGGAGCAGTAACCTCGGGGAGGATGCTCATGAACGGCCGGACGAGCTCGAGGAAGCGGACTGGCACGGCGGTGTTAGTGTGACCGATCCGCTCGTGGTGCGCCGATCATCTCCTGCTCTGGAAGGGGAGCGTCACTCACATCCCATTTTGCCAGGTTGACCGAAGTAGACGGGACCGAGCCAGAGGGAGGGAGCGAGAGGGAGATGCCCGTGGGTTGTACAGGCGATGCGAAGTGTTTGGAGGGGTAAGATGGGGAGAGAAGGAGAGAGAAGGATATGGGTTGTGTCGTGTGGTTGGTGTGGTGTCGTGCTGGCCAGGCTCAGGTTCAGGGGCTAAAGTAGCCGCTTTCGGGGTGGAATTTGCTGACGTAATTAACATACATTGTCGGCCCCGCAATCCATATATAAAATGTTGGAGGTTGGAGGTGATCTCACTCGTTTGGTTCTATCACCGTCTCGGCTACGAACACATTGCGAATCGCAGCATGGCCGACGACCCGACACTGACTCCCAGGCCGGAGACATCCATGTCCGCCCGGCCCGAGCCGCGAGCGGGAGTGGCGCCCATCAAGCCGGAGTGAGTAGTAGTGTTCGATAGTCGCGATCACTCTCAATGAACGCACGCCCAGTATCGAAGGGGTTCTGGCTGACGGTGCCTCAGATACCTGCTGGACACCACGCCCATCACCGATAAGGTTGACGCTCGCGACCTCAACAATGATCGTCTGCACATGGACGACGCTGCCGAGGGGCGGACCACACCCGGAGAATCTGAGGGGTCTGGACGGGACGCCAAGCGGCGCAAGACGAAGAAGGACCGGGGGCAGAACAAGGCGCGGCAGTTTCCGATTATCAGAGAGGCGGGACCTCAACTGTGTCGACAATGGGAGAAGACCGGCGAATGCGGTAGGAAGAGCTGCAAGTTCCAACATGGTTGGGACGGGTATTTCACCCAAAAACCCTCCGACGTGCGATTCGATCCGGAGGGAGTACTGAGCGCGGACGAGCCTTTTGTGGAGCACAAGGCGGGGAATGTTGGCGGAGAGGACGAGGTGGGAAGGACGATCGAGTTGGGGACGACGTGTCCTGTGATGAGGGATTTGGGGTATTGTCCGTACGGATGGAGGTGCAGGTTCCTCGGAGGGCACGTGAGGAGGCTAGGGGCTGGAGATGGGGAGGCGTCGACGGGCCAGGTATTCGGCGAGTGGGAGCTTCTCGGTCAGCGTTCCAAGGACGAGTCGAGTGGCCGATGGCGAGGGAAGGAGATCAATTGGCCGGACAACGGGCTGTTCGCCCGATTGCGGACTAACGAGGTGAGTGGACCGGACCTCGTCGTCCGTCATTGATTCTGGCTTGCACGAGAGACCATCTCGTCGCGCCGTACTTTCGAAGAGGGAAATGGGAGTAGCTCGCTGACAACCTCGCAGTACCCTCTGCCCATTACGACACGGTATCTCGCCAAAATCGAGCCCGACAAGCCCTTCACGCTCTCCCGACCTACGAAGCCTTCCCATGGCGCAAAGGCCCAAGCCCAGGCCCAAACTCAGGCCACCGGTCCGAAGGGAAACAAACGGCCCTTGTCCCCCTCGTTTGCAGACGAGGAAGGCGCGATGAACGAGACCAGCGCAGCCGGCGCGGCCGGGACCACCGAAGAAGAAGAGTGGAACGCCGAAGCTGCCGCTGAGAAGATCATTGTCAGTGCCGAGGAAGCGGCGTTGAGCGGACTCCAGTCGGGGGCAGACGAGATGGAGTCGATGGAAGTGGCGCTAGCGCCGCTGGAGGGGAAGTTGGATAGCATTGGGAATGGCGTGAAGGATGCGGCGGACAAGTCGTCGACGCACCCCGCGTATGCAGAGACCGAGGCGATAGACGTGCCCCTGCGGCCTGAGGAGAAGAAGCGGCTCAGGTGGGAGGGAGGACTCTACCTCGCGCCGTTGACGACGGTGGGGAATTTGGTGAGTGCTTGTGCGTCGGGGTCGTGGTGCGCAGCTGATGTTGGCGATTTCTCCTAACTCTCATGCCCCGGTCCGCTCCTACTTTTGACATATCTCACTACCGCCCCGCCTTGGCGCGCTTGAACGATTACCGCCTCCGCTGGTCCTGCCTATCGTTTCTCTGATCACCTACCGGTCTCACCCAACGCTGCCTCCCCGCACCTGTCCGCTCTGCTTCCCTGCCGTCATCCGAACCCTCCCCGCCACTCTCCTCCACAGCCCTTCCGACGCCTCTGCGTCTCCTACGGCGCCAGCATCACCATCTCCGAGATGGCGCTCTCCCAACCCCTAATCACCGGCCATTCCGACGAGTTCGCCCTTCTCCGTCGACACGAGTCCGAGAAGATGTTCGGCGTCCAGCTCGCGGGGGGATACGCGAACCGGATGGTGCCCGCCGCGGAGATGATTGCGAGGGAGTTTGGCGACGGGGTGGATTTCGTGGATGTGAACTTGGTGAGTCGGGCGGGGACGACGACGACTATCGACTATTCCGACGACGACTATTGATTATTCCGGCCCACACCCCGCTTGTCCTTGTCTCTTCCGTTGTGTTGTCCCTTGTCATTGGCCTGTGCTCGTGGCAGCGGTTTTGAGTTAGAGATCCGGTCGCGCGCGGGTGACGCGGCACAAAGCGCGGCGATCATCCTTTCTGCTTCACCACTGACCGTCCATCCTGCCACTCTACCGTAGCACTGGAGGCCGTGGTGGGATGCAGTACTGGAAGCCGCGTGACACCCCGCTGACTGGAAGCCGCGTGACGCCCCGCTGACCATCTCAGGGCTGTCCCATCGACCTCGTGTTCAATCAAGGCGCAGGAAGCGCACGTGAGTGCTTCTCGCCGACCTCGCTGTAGACTTCGCATCGAGCATCTCGCCCCGCGCCGCCTTCAGCGATGTTCAGTCCTGCCGTCAGTCCTGCGGTCCTCGCTGACGTTCGCTGTAGTGATGGATGCGCCAGGGAGACTGGGGAAGATCCTCGTGGGGATGAACCGGGCTTTGGGGGAGAGTGAGTGCGGCGGTGATACCGGTGATACTACGGCTGGATCTATCTGCGCTGGCTAGTGCTCGAGCATCGCTGATGAGGCTCAGTTCCGTTGACAGTGAAATTCGTGCGTCTCCTACCGTCGTATTCGGTGGATCGGACAACCGCACAAGTGATCTAGTGGACAAGTGGCGATTACGGAGGCGGGGGCGGGGGTGGGGGCGGAGAGCGTGGTGAAGTAGTAAGGCCTCGCTGACGCGCCATAGAGAACCGGCGTGGCGAGCGGGAAGCCCAATGCGCACAAGCTCGTGCCGCGGTTCGCGACCGAGTGGGGGGCCGGTGCGCTCACGGTGAGTCAGTGGCGGCTCTGAGTTTGGTCTGGGCAAGGATGTCGTTCCTTCCTTACCCACACGATCTGGACTGTCGTACTCCCTCGCACCACACATTTTTCGCGACCTCTTTGTCGTTCTTGTCCCTCGAACCAGTCACTGCTCGCAATCCCCTCGTCGTTCTTGTCCCTGCTACTCCCCTTTCCTCTACTACCTGCCTCTACTCATTCCCATGCCTCCGGCCCAGACTACGTGTACCGCCCAGCCACGCCGCACCGCACCCTCACCAAACCCCGGGTCTACTATCCTCCTCTTCTCAGCACCTGACTGACGACCCCTTCCCAGCTACACGGCCGATCTCGACAACAACGATACTCCAAACTGGCCGATTGGTCATACATAAAATCCTGCGCATCCGTCCTCCGAGAGTCCCTGGCCGAAGCCAACCTCCCGCCCGTGCCCATATTCGGGAACGGGGACTGTTACTCCGCCCAGAGCTACTATGACGAGATGGACGCGTCGGGCGTGGACGGGATCATGGTCGCGAGAGGGGCGTTGATCAAGCCCTGGATCTTCACGGAGATCAAGGAGAGGAGGGAGTGGGATATCAGCGCGACGGAAAGGCTGGAGGGGATCAGGAAGGTGAGCGAGCGAGCGAGGCGGGTGGTGTCGATTCGGGTCCGGTGATTTGTTGAACGGCGTGTACGACCAGGGGACAGGATCAGGTCGTTTGGTATTCTTTGCTTGTCTTTGTCTGTCCCTTCACGTCTCACAGCCCGCAGCTCACATCTCTCTCGTTTCTCACACCTTTTCAGCGCAGAACCTATCGCATCACACTCGCCCCGCATCCTGACTTGTTGTTCTCCATTGCCGCAGTGTTCTGTGCTTCGTTTGGCGACGCGGTGCCGAGCTCAGCTCTGCGCGCACCGTCTCCCTTGGATTCAGACCCGTACCCGCCCGTAGCCGCGCTGACACCCCAGTTCGCCGAGTTCGGTCTCTCCCACTGGGGTTCCGACACCCAAGGAATCTCCAAGACCCGTCGATTCCTATGCGAGGCCCTCTCCTTCCAGCACCGCTACATCCCCATCGGGCTGCTCGAGCGGATGCCGCCGATGCTAAACGAACGGCCGCCGGCGTATCGGGGGCGGAACGAGCTGGAGACGCTTTTGGCGAGTCCGTTCGTGGGTGATTGGGTGAGGATCAGCGAGATGTTCCTGGGTAAGGCGGAGGAGGGGTGGGGGTTCGTGCCGAAACATAAAAGCAATGCGTATGGGGGTGAGGAGGCGCAGGGGTGAGCATGTGAGGGAGGTGGGAGTTGGAGTGCCGTAAGAGTCAGATCGAGGCTCGGAGAGGGTCAGACAGCAACACGCGAGACGAGACGCTGCAGTAAGCAGATCAATGAGAGTACCAGTGCACTTTCAGTTCTCTATTCATATCCGTAACCAAATACTAGTACACTGCTAGTACCGTTTTCATCTCCTTGACCGACTATGCGTAATTGCGGCGCTGGTTTCCTCGACTAGGTCACGGTTAAGCACCACTCGCCTCGTTGCGCTTAGTCTCATCTCGGGTGTGTCGTGCAACCACTCGTACTCATTCGCACCTCGCACCTCGCTTCAACGACAGACACGTCTTGCGACATGACCTGCACATACCTAGCCAGTCGGCGCTCGAGTACTCGTACTCATGCTGAACTCGTCGCGTCTGGTCTCGCACATCTGTCGCCATCGCCACAGCCACCGGCCGACCCGGCGACTCGGTCCCGAACCCAAATGAATCCTCGGCCATCGCCGACAATCCGCCGATAAGCGCCATCGCGACGACAGACGTGGGCATCTATTTGTTCTTGGAACAAGTCTCTCCTCTGATTTCTGCTTCGCTCTTACATCTTGTCACTCGCAACCCGATCGCTTCCAAAATCCTGCCCGCCGCCACTGTCCTGTGTATAGCCCCCCGCTTCAGCCGAGTCTCCAACCTGCGTCATTCTCTCGGGACCCGCAACACCGTCCTATCTCCACCTACACATCGCCGCCTCTCATCAACAAGCAAAGCTCTCTCCGCCATGTCCCCCCCGAAACTCTCCACCCTGACTGTGACACTCGAAGTCTCCCCGGGAGCACTCTCCAAGCTCAAATCGGCGTTTTCCAAGGTCAACTACCACCCGGACGGAAACGTCCCGGCGTCCGCGCTGAGCGAGTCGGAGGTGTGGTTCTCGAAGTGGTCGGGCATCCCGGATGGGGTGAAGGTGGAGGATGTGCCGGAGCTGAAGATTGTTCAGCTTACTTCGGGTGAGTGGGAGCGGGAGTGGGCGATGCGACGTGGGTGCCCGGAGGGAAGGTTGTGGGTGGGTCCTCCGCGCGGGGCGGGGGCGAGCGAAGTGGGCACACGTTGGGAGGGGGTTGGGGGGTTTACTCATGGAGGAGGGGCAGGATGTGGGGAGAAGGAAGCGGAGGATGAGGGCGACGTAGTGATAAAGGTGTAGGTGGGGCAGGGTGGAGACTATGGTCGAGGGACTATGGTCGAGGGACTATGGTCGAGGGGCTATGGTCGACGGGCGAACCAGTTTCCAGGATGGGGATGGTTGATAGTATCCCTTCCGTCTGCACTGGAGATCCGCTTCGAGGGAGCCTGGAAGGTGGATTCTGCTTTGCAGCCCGGAAGGGATCGAGGGAGCGGGGCAGACTTCATTGTCCGACCGAGTTCGGTTCGGTTTGAATCGCGGTTCGTTCCGTCCGCGCCATCGCTGACCGTTTCAAGCCGGAGCCAACGCGGCGCTCAAGAACCCTCTGTTCAAGGACCCCAGGGCGCTCAAGCAGATCTCCATATGCAGCGCGTCGGGTGAGTCGGACGATCTGCGCCTGCGTCGGGGATCAGGCGGATAGAGCGGACCGCTGGGTTACTGCCTAGCAGCGACGTCCACGTCCCCGTCTTCGTCTGCGCCTGCGCCCGCTTGTCCGAAGGTGTTTGGGGACGGGGTGGTCCGGCGGCGAGTCCACACAAAGGTTAATGCTTCGTAGGCATCCACGTACTTAGTATCCCGCAATACATCCTCGCGCAGGTCATCAACCGTACGTACAGCCCCTCATACAAGACGAGTTGGTTCTCCGTTCCCTGATCCGCGACTTCGCTTGGATGTTGGCTGAAGGTGCTCCGCGCGTTTGCAGTGTACATGAACATGCACACGTCAATCTACCTCTGTCGGGTGAGTGACTCGCCGGGACGGATCGGTTTCGTCGTCGTCGGCGTCGTCGGCGTCGTGGTCGTGGTCGTCGTCTTTTTCTTGCCCTCGAGCTGCTGGTCTCTCTCTCGAGCTGCTGGTCCTAGGACTCATCAATTCCCATCCTCTCGTCTCGCTCCCATCCGCACCCTCCCGACAAAGTTGCCGGTGCAGTACCTACCACCCACCGGGACCTCGATCCGAGTCGAGCCTAGCACGCGGGACAGCGCTGATACCGTTTCCGTTCCAGTCTCGCAAGTCGTGGCCCGCGAAGTCCGAGCTCTCGTGGGACCCCATCGAATCGGGTTCGAACGCCGGCTTCCTCAGTCTGCGGGGTAAGACGGCGGGGCTACTGGTGAGTGAGGTTGCGGGTCGCAGATCGCCTTATCCTTCAATCCGGCGTATTCGGCATCATCGCAGACTCGCTCGTGTTCCCCGGAATAGTTTGCGGCCTGGGCCAGGTCCCCGGGCGATACCCGCCCCCGCTCAATGCTAATTCTGCAGGGCTACGGCCACATCGGGCGCGAGACGGCCCGGCTCCTCAAGGCTTTCAACGTCGATGTGATCGTCGCCAACTCGAACGGCGAGCGTCGGGAGGACGACGGGGTGAGTGCGGCGGCTCGGCGAGTCGTCGGAGGCTTCCGGGCTCTATGTCTCGAAGACTGGGGTACCGGGAGCAGAGGACTGCGAAGCTGGGGACGGGATCTGAGGACTAGACTTGATCCGGCCTCGGGGGTCATGCACTGTGCTGATGGGCTCAGTACATCCTTCCCGGCACAGGAGACAAGGACGGTGAGTAGCTCCCACTCAGCTCCAATAATGCTCCTTCACTACCTGCCCGATCTCATCGTCGTTTCGTGGAGACGTTCGACCCCCCTCGCATGTCACGCGGACTCCTGCTGATACCTCATACCCCGCGCAGGATCCATCCCCTCGGCATACTACTCCACCAACGACAAAGCCTCGTTCGACGAGTTCCTGAGCCGTTCCGACATCCTCATCGCCAGTCTCCCGAGCACGCCGCAGACGCACTACATGCTGGACACGGAGCATCTGAGTGAGTGTGGACGTGGCGTTTCCCAGTGCCAGCGATCGGCAGGCATGCACATGAGGCTGTGGTCCGCTGGGCGGTGGTCGTTGCCATTGCGCCGAAGTGCGGTGTGTGGGTACTGTGTGCTGTCCGCTGTGTGCTGGGTACTGTGTGCTGTCCGTTGTGTGCTGTTCGCTGTGTGCTGTTCGCTGTGCGCTGGAGCGAAGCACGCGCTGATGCCGTTTTAGAGAAGCTTCCGAAGGGATCGGTGTTTGTCAATGTCGGTCGTGGTGATCTCATTCGATCGGGTGAGTGGGTGAGAATTTCGCATTGTGATACCGCAGCATGGCGCGGAGCACGGGATTGCTCAAAGCAAATGTGAAAGGGGAATGGGAACGGCCATGGCGAATATCGACTACGTCCACGATTGCCGCATTTGTGTCGTTCCCGTTACTCTCCGCCTGCTCTTCTCTGGGCCCTTCATCACCCGACTCTGAAGGCTCATCCACCCTATGCGTGACTCTGGCTGACTCTACTTCCCGCAGAGGACCTCATCACCGCGCTCGACGACCACGCCCTCCTCGGCGCCGCACTGGACGTGACCGACCCAGAACCCCTGCCGAAGGATCACCCCCTCTTCTCCCATCCGCGGGTGATCATCACCCCGCACGTATCCGGCGACTTTGTGGGGTACTTTGACGCGGCGGCGGATCTGTTGGTGGCGAATGTCGAGAATGTGAGGAAGGGCGGGAAGGCGTATAATGTGGTGGACCCGAAGAAGGGGTACTGAGTGGGAAGGGAGGGGGACGAGAAGAGCTGAGGGAGGACGGGCGAACGAGATGAGTGGAATGCGACAAAGGTGAAGCGAGAAAACAGAGCGATGTTCAGGTTGCGGGCTCTCAAATTTAGATGGGATCAGTGATAGACAAAACGGATGGATCTCTCGGACATGTCAGACCCATGCCATCCTGCACGTCCCAGCAAGCCGAATCGGTTTAGTACACACCCGCGCAGTGTTTCAGAGCGTTCCGCAGGCGCAACGCGGTCTGTAGGATCATTACAGGAATCAGGTCAATTGTCACCAGAATTCGACGCGCAGCCACAGCCATACTGGTCGAAAGCCAGGGGTCAGGGGCCGGCAGCCAGCAGCCAGCAGCCAGCAGCCAGCAGTCAATAGTCAGCAGTCAGCACGATGGGATCTATCAGCGGGATTCTCCTGGCCCCGCGTAGCGCTGTTGCAGGATCAATACATGAGCATGACCCGGAATCGGTTCGCCTCGATCGAGGCTTTATGTACGGCTGGTATAGCCTTCTGCCACCCGCCCATCCTCCGCCCACTGAACACCGCCTCCGTACCGCGTTCCTCATCTCCTCTACACCCCATTCCCACCCACATCACCGCTACGACAGCCCTTGGTCCGTTACCGACACCCCACGACCCGCCTAGCGCGCCGAGGGGTAAAGCAGCAGTGAACGTAACCGGTGATGGATGTCCATCCGCGCCGCCCCCGCCCCCGCCGCCCTCGGCGCCACTTAGAACCCCCTTCCTCGTCCTCTTGGTCCACCCCTACCTCCTCCCCTTCCGCCGCCTCTCGGTCCGCCCCTTCCTCCCCGTCCACGAGCCGCCGCCGCCGCGCCCTCCTTCCGCTTCTTCGCGCGGGGCGCGTCGTCCACCAGCAGCGTGTCGAGGGGGAGCGAGTCGGGCAGGATAAAATACCGGATGTTGTTACCCCGTATAGCGATCGAGTCGAGGGATACGGGCGGCTGGCCGGATTGGGAGCGGAGAGTGAGCTTGACGGATTTGAGGTGGGTGCTCATTTGCTGGTCGACGGCTGCGGGCCCACACGGAATTAGGTCGGGACGGAGGGTGGTTGGGGGAGGCGCGACGGATGAACATGTCGGGGAAGCGAATCGGGGCAGAAGTCGGAAGGCCGATAAACAGGTATTGCAGGGAGGATGCCGACGCAGAACGAGGCGGGGTGCAGGTCGGTCGCGTGCGGGAAAAGAATATCGGACAGGTGCAGCAGACGTTCGAGTAGGAGAATGACAACATCAAGCGGGAAGAAACAAACGTCAGCAATGAATCTCACTCTCCAGCACATAGAAAGAGACCCCGCGCACAGGTGATGGTCCCGCGGATGATGGTGCCGTTCTTGAGCTCGATCGTGACCGTCTCGTTGTTGAGCTTCATCAGGAACCTGCGACCGTGAGCGAACGCATCTAACCTGCGTTGACCACGCCACAAGTCCATCCCAAAAGGCATCATCGCTGCCCCACCCCCCACCCCCCTCAGAACCGCCCAGACTCCTCGCCGACTTCCCGTCCTGAAGCATCGCAACGGGCCCAGTCCCAATCTCCTCTGCCGGCCGCGCAAACGACTTCCGCCCTCCCTCCGTCCGTCCATCCGGCTCTCAACTTGTCTCTCCCCCTCGCGTGACCCCCGCCCGACCGCGCCGCGCCCAACGCACCTGACGAGCTTCATGGTTGCAGAGTCGGAATCGGATACGAGCGCTTCGGCGGGGTCTAGGTTGTGCCGACGGCTTTTGGTGGAGTGACAAGGGCAAGTAGTGGATGGAGCAACGAGTAGGTATTAACGAAGGTGAATCGCTGGCTGGCTGGCTGGCTGACGGCGTTTCGGCAATATTGTGAATCTGATTCCGTGTGGCGCGTCGTGTGCCTCATCAGAGTCGCGCCGCGCCTCGCTGGCTGATAACGCTATCCCGACTCATTCCATCGTTGGAAAGTATGTCTCCTCATCTCCTTTCTCCATCCTTCTCATACTCGTACGCTTCTCCTCGTCATCTCATCTTGAGCCCCTCTCTATCCGCTCGTGACCCCCCGCCACCTCATCGCATATAATACCCGAAGGCTCGGAAGATCCCCCGTAAAGCACTTGGGAGACATCACCCGGCTCGCCGCCTAGGCCCACCCGACCCCACACTCGCTTGCATTGCCGCAGCGCAGCAACGCAGCTACACCGCTCCAAGCCACAATTCTCCACGCATCAACCGTCTCTCTTCACGACGACGACCCCACCCACTCCTGTCTACTGGCGCGACACCTTCTCATACGGGATAGCTCCTTCGCATCTACTCGTCCAGCGGACCGTTGGAGCCCGGAGCCGCGCTCTGAACATTCCTCGACCCGTTTCGCAACAGCAACACAACACCCACCGCGCCTCCACCCGCACACGCTACACACGAGACACGACACGACACATCACGACACGACTCGAGACGCTTGTTGCACGATATATCGACACCGACACCGGCATCACATCAACTTCGACATCACTGGGCTCATCATCCTGCCTGCACCTATCCGCATCGTATCGCATCGCATCGCCTTGCGCCTCGCCCTCGCTCTTCGCATCAACTTTTTCCTTTCATTGAAGCTGAAGCAGACGCCGAAACCGACTCGACTCGCCTAGCCATCCTCTGACCGGCTCCATCTCACATATCATACACCTCTGCCGGCTTCTACGGTTGCCTGCGCCGCTGCTTGGATATTCAGCGCGTGAACCTCATTCTTCCGTCTCCATCGGCAACTTCCGACTCTACACCCCTGTGTCACGGTCGCCACCACCGCACTCAATCTTAGCCACTCGTACCCTCTCAGCCTTCGACACCTACACTCACCACCGCTACAATGAGCTACACCAACGGCTTCTCTCTTCCTCGCACACCCGAACCAGCCGGCATGAACGGTAATGGAGGGTTGAACGGCAATGGCGCTGGTCCAGTCGGGAATAGCGCGAAGGTGCAGCCTTTGTTGTGCTCTGGGCACACCCGGCCTGTGGTCCACCTCCAGTTCTCAAACTTGTGAGTGGACAGGTCGCATAAGGGTTTCATACAGAGAGTGGCCGGTGTCGGTGCGATCTCTGCTGTTGTGCGGTTGTGCGGTCGGTCTGGGGAGAGGGGTCACAAGTACGGCCGGTCGCAGTGCTGACGCACCCCAGGCTCGACGACGGCACGTACCTCCTCATATCCGCGTGCAAGGATGGGAACCCGATGCTCCGGAGCTGGCTCGGCGACTGGATCGGGACGTTCCTTGGTGAGTACCACATTCCGAGCATCGTGGTATCGTCAGGTAACATTGGAGTCCGAGTCGGAGCAAAGACTGACGTGAGACCAGGCCACAAGGGCGCCGTGTGGTCCTCTAAGATCTCGCTCGACACGACTCGGGCCGTGACGGGCAGTGCCGATTTCACCGCGTGAGTGGCGCAACGTCTGGTCTCATCGATGCACCTTTCCGTCTCAGTCACGATGCCCTGCTTGAGCCTCGTTGACCCATCGCAGTAAGATCTGGGACTGCAACTCTGGCGAGGCCCTCCATTCTTTTGCGCACAATCATATTGTCCGCTCCGTCGCGCTTGACCCGCAACAGCAGCCTCAGTATCTCTTGACAGTGAGTCTTGTTGCGCTTTAAATCAAATCAGATGGCTATGTTGCGCTCCAATCCGATTTCATGGTTTGACGCAAGCAGGGCGGCAATGAGAAGAAGATCCGGCTGTTTGATCTAGGTCGACCAGATGCGGAGCCGCTGGTTCTGGGGAGTAAGCCGGATGGCATCAGCTGCGACGGGACGGTGCGGAGTATCGTCTGGGATGAGGCTCAGGGTGGCGCGGTGGGTGTCAGTGCGGCGGAAGATGGTGTTGTCCGGTGAGTAAGGACTGGAGCGTTCACCTTACCGCCAAAGCGGTGGTAATACAACGCCACGATGCCCATCGAATCGATTTGAGCAACTATCTGACATATTCCAGTTGGTGGGATCTCCGAACACTGGGACAAACCGCTCAGCTCGACCTCGGCGACCCAATCTCCTCGATGGAGCTGGCGCACGGCGGCGGTACCCTAAGTGTCACGGCTGGCAGTAAAGTCCACTTCCTCGATATCCTCCGACAACACCCTCCCGTGACAATCCCGCTCGCCCACCCTCCCACATCGGCTTCGTTGCATCCGTTCTTGCGGGATCGGTTCATCGTGGGATCAGCCAACGATCCTTGGGTGAGGGTGTACGACCTTGATTCGGGCCACGAGAGGGAGGTTTACAAGGGTCATCACGGACCGGTACTTTGTGCGAGTTATAGTCCCGACGGGGAAGTCTACGCGACCGGAAGCGAGGATGGTGAGTCGAGTCGTGTGGGTGGTATGACGGCTGGGAGACGCTCGCGCGGGTTCCAGTGTATGCTGGATCGCGACTGACATGCCTAGGGACAATCCGGCTGTGGCAGACCAATCCGGGGAAGAGCTACGGCCTTTGGCAGACGCAGGACTAGATGTTCTCGTACTTGCTCTGGGTCGTGGTTCGCGGGTCTTCTATAGAAGAGGTCGTGGCGCAGGGGGGATGCGAAGCCGCGCCGGTGCGTCGAAGTGCGGATCGACGCAGGAATGGTGGGGACTGTGTATAGGCTGGTGGTGGTGGTGGTGGTGGTGGTGGTGGTGGTCGTCGTCGTCGTCGCGGTGCGATATAGAGTATGGGGGAGCTACGATCAGAAGTCCTTACGATTTCACGAGATGCAACCGGTCATACGTGACGTGCGGGGCGAGGCCTCGTTGAGGGATTAATTCGCAGGGTTACTGTGCGACGCTTCAGTGAAGATGAGCGGCATTCGAATGGAGCCGATCTGCGTTTCTGTCATTCGCGATATCACTGACACGATGAGGCTGGCGAGCACTATGACAATCTTCATTCGAGGACAGATCGCTGTGCGTGCAAGCCACCAAACGAAAGGATACCATTACTCTGGATGCGTTCGCTACGCCTGTTACGCTTGCCTACTACGCATGCTAAGGACCGGCCCTATTCATCTTGCCGGTTCATATCCCTCTCCATCTCCAGTTCCCTCTCCATAATCTCCCTTCCCTCCCTCTCCATCTCAAACAGCTCCCTCGTCTCCTCGTCATCGTCAAACTGGGCCTGCCGCTCCCAATCGCTCATCTCGGAAGCCTCGGATTCCGAGTCTGGGTCGAGCTGGCGTATCGGGCCGAGCTGGCGCGACGAGGAGAGGATGGAGGAGACGAGCTTGGTGGGTGTTGGGAGGAGGGAGGGTTTGTGCCGGGACGACGAGGGGGGTTTGGGGAGGACAAGGAGGACGAGGATGAGGTGGGCTGGGGGAGGGGCTGCGGCTGGGGAACGGGAAGTGGTGTTGGTGCTGGTGTTGGTTGCGAGGGGGAAGGGACGGGACTACGGACTTGGGCTTCGTCTTGGGCCTGATCTTGGGCTTGGTCTTGGGCCGGCGCTGGTCCTGGTGCTCGCGGAGTCGAGGTAGAGGACGGAAGAGACGGCGGTACCGGCGCGATCTCTGGCGTGGGACGCTCATGGATAGTCAGATTCCCAACGAGGTCCTCGATGAGCGACGCGGGGCTGGGAGCCGGGACCGAGCTTGGCTTCGCAGCGATTGTCGGGTTCGGAATGCCTTTCGACGCTCCGGATACCGATTGAGTCCGTTCTCCCACGAGTACGTCCAGACCCGCCTTGTCGACCTCCAGCTGCGGGGCTGACGTCGGAGTACTAGCGGAGAGGACCTTCGTTCCCACTGACGGAACGTCAATGTCGGATTGGTCAGATGGGCCGCGAGGCAGGGATCGCCGTTGATCAACTTGGCGTTGTGCAGACGCTGCCGCAAGATTGGCGACACCATCGTCGCTGCCGCCGGCGTTCTTCAAGGCCGCCTCCTTCGCCCACTTCGTAGGCTTCGCCTCCTCGAAACTCACCACCCCTCTCTCCTCCATTTCCTCTACCAACTCCAACCCCCGACTTCGCTTCCGCCTCCGCCTTCCCCGACCCCGGCTCCCTGTCCACTCCTCCACCCCGCCGAGTCCGCACCCTCAACCCACCTCTCCACCCACACGCTCCGGACTCTGCACCGCTTACTGCAGAACCCCTCGTCCTCGTTGCCCTGCACCTGCCGGACGGACCGTTTTGTCGTCGAGATCCGGATGCGGCGGTGGGTCGAGTATGGCTGTCCTGGTGGATTGGGACAGAGGGGGTACGAGCAAAGATGGTTGAGGTGGCGTTCGTGTTGGATCTCAGAGTACTGGAGTGGGGAGAGGTAGCGGACCTGCTCGAGCACAAGGGCGTGGGACGTCAGCTCTCCACATGCGGGATGTAGGAACAACGATGCGTAGTGCGTAGAGCCGGTGGTCCCGGTGTAGGCGCCACTCACACCTCGCTTGAACGCAGGCCGATCAAGTGTCTCCTCCATCATCCGATCCGCCCACCTGTCCGCTCGTCGCCGGTTCTCGGCCTGACGAGCCACCGACGCGCGGAGCTTGTCCGCATTGGAGTGGGCGGCGGCGGCGGGGGTGCGCGAGGGCCCGGCGTGCGCGTGAGTGTGAGGGGAGGAAGAGGCGTCGTCCCGAACTTTAACAAGGAGACTGACTGGGTTGATCGGGGCGGGAGGGTTGGGTTGAGCGGGTAGAGCCGGGGCGGTGAATCCGGCGGGAGGAGGGGTGTCGGAGGGTCGTTCGGGGAGATGGGGCATGGCAAGGACTGGACGAGGATGTGTTGACGAGAGATAGGTTACCCAGCGTTGAGAATTGATTGGGACAAAGGAATTGGTCGGTCGATGGATTTGTCGATGTTGTCGCCTGCGGATTCTTGTTCAGCCGGCTTGTGGCAAGGCCCGCAGCGAGACGTGGCAGCGGGCATCGCAACTACCTACCTTCACTCGCACTGGACACGGGACATTGGCATGGGGACGGGACATCTCGACGCGACCTCGTAACGCCTGCAAAGGGGAGCATACATCCGCGGGTCAAGAACAAACGCAAGTCCGCAAGCAGGGCTACGCAAAGAGTCCCACGGCAAGGCCTGCCACGGAAAATAAAGCGGGGTAAGACGGGGGAGGTTGACAATGCCAGACATATCCCAGGAGCTCCCCATGTCGAGACCCAGTAGCAACGATACGACATCCTTGATGGGAGCCTGTGATACGGCGCTGAAACTCCCAATGTATCGTCCCCGCCCACCTTTCCGCCACCGCGGTCTGGCACTCAACGCTCAAGCGGCCTGCTGCGGGCATGGGCCAGTGTCTGCGCGTTCTGGAGCCATACTTGGGAGTAACGACCTGGAGGCGCGTAGATGGCGAAGCAGACGTGGTACGCGGAGCAGAAGAGAGAGTTTGCGTCGAGACGAGGAGGGCGCTGCATCGACCCGTCGAAGGGGATAAACGATACACATCTGGCTCCTGTTTCGCCCTGCTTGCTTCTTTTGTTGCATCAACCTGTCGACTTGATCTGCTTGATCAACACCGTCTGCTAAGTGAAAGTACAACGCAAGCATGGGTGAGAGGTATTACGAGGCCGAGCCGGGGTACTACTACGACCCAGACCAGGAGCAGCGGGGTGACTACCCGGCTCCAGCTGCAGCTGCAGCTGCGCCTCCACCAGAGCGCTACGAGCACGGGTATGAGGCCGAAGCGTACCCTCAGGATGATCGGTATTTCAATCCCAACGACGACGAGGATATCCGTCAAGAGGGCTACTACTACGCGCAGGAACAACCTGGGTCCGAGATGTAGGTAGCGCAGAATGTGTCGCTTGCTGATGGCAGGTATCGACGTGAATACGACCCGCCGACTGGCCAGCCCGAGCCGCAGGGCTATGCCCCGACGTGAGTGATATCTCCTCTCTCACACCACCCGGAAAGCCTTCGCCATCCCCATCTTATGCGCGCACGCGTGCACGCGTGCACGTGTTGTCGCGTCGTGTCGCGATAATGCGCAGAAGGAGGAGAATGGGAGTGTGAGCGCTGAACGCTGAGTGGGAGTGTGAACGCTGAGTGGGAGTGTTAGCGCTGACGTTTCGATCGTAGTGGAGCGGGATACCGCCCGCCGGGGGAGTATCAGCACGGCGTGACGCCGCCGTATGGACAGCAGATCCAGAACCAGGGGGGCAACAGCGGGGGAATATGCAGGAGCAAGGGTTCGAGTACTCGCAATGTGAGTGGTCTGCGTGGGGTCTGCATGCGGGTTGAGGCGGGGGGTGGGGGGTGGGGGTTGTTGTTGTTGTTGGGGAGGCCGGCCAATGAGCAGTACTCATGGAGACATAGGCAATGGGAGGAGGAAGGCGCTGTTGGTAAGTCGCTGCGCGGTCCAACATCGGCTGTCAGGCGATCCTGTGACGATTTGTGGAGAGAAGGGGCTGCTTCCAGCGGACAACGTGCAGAAGGAGCTCGGAGCGAGTCGATCGTCCCGCACCGTGATGCCGGGCCCGAGCCAGGGAATCCTGGAAAACGCGTCGCGTCGACAACGACTGATCCGCTAGGTTGGGATCAACTATTACGGATCTCAGAACCAGCTCGGAGGATGCATCAACGACGCGCACAATGTCGAGCGGTTCATCTGCGGTGAGTCGTCTTGGCGTGTAGCCGATTCACCTATCACTGTCTCCCCTCTGCCTCGTTCCCGCCATTCGGGTACACCCGTCACCCGTCATCACAGTAACAGTGACGAAGCGACAACACGACCACGACGGAGGCTACAAACCTTGCATGGAACGTTCGGCTGACGACACCGCTTCCAGAACGCTTCGGCTACGATACCTCTGACATCGTGATCCTCACGGACGACGCCCAGGACCCGCGCCAGATCCCTACGCGGGAGAACATCATGCGGGCGATGCAGTGGCTCGTGTCCGGCGCGCAGAAGGACGATGCGCTGTTCTTCCATTAGTAAGTGACCCGTTCCAACGTCGTTCACGCGGTACCAAACCAACGTCGTCCATACCCCAAGATATCACCAGACCGCCCGGCGGCATGGTGATGAAGCACGCGATACCCCCGACATCACCGACATCGCTGGATGTTTCACTGACGCGTGGTTCCGTTCAGCTCGGGACACGGGACGCAGACCCAAGATCTGGATGGTGACGAGGATGACGGCTTTGACGAGGGTGAGGGAGATGAGACCTGGGACCTGGCATTCGACTTGAGGTGAAGCGCGCTGATCGCTGTTTAAAGCCATCTGCCCCGTGGACTATCAGCAGGCGGGGATCTTGATCGACGATGACAGTGAGTGCGAGCGCGGCGCCGCACGATCGACACCCCACAATCCTCGATCCACAATCCACCATCCGCAACCCGCACCGCGCATTCCACGGTCCACATTCCACACTCCGCATTTCACATTCCGCTCTGCACTCCTCTTCAAGCAGCATGCGCAGTTGTCAAGCAGCGAGCTGACAACCACAGTGTGAGTGACACCCGCGTTGCCGCTGCAGACATATACGCTCAATTCGATGCCAAGGCCATCGCTGAGCCACTTCGCAGACACACGCTCCTCGTCAAGCCTCTGCCGGCGGGTTGTCGCCTCACGGCGATCTTCGACTCGTGTCACAGTGGTACAGTCATGGATCTGCCTTACATCGTGAGTAGCGACCATAGTCTTCCCCCGACAGATTTCCACCCGAAGCGTCCCGGGTGGAATCGTCCTCCGTACCGGATTCCTACCGGATCTGCTGTTCGGCGAGGCAGGTGACGCACCCAATCCATGATTGACCCGACACCGCAGTACTCCACCGAAGGCAAGATCAAGGGCCCCGAGTACTTCCAAGCCGCCGGCTCGGGCCTCATGACCGCGGGGATGGACTATCTCCGGGGCGACACTGGCGGTGCGCTCGGCGCGCTCTTCGGGGCGGCAAAGGGCGCGTTCCAGCAGAGGAGGGGCGAGCAGAGGACGAGGACGGAGAAGACGAGCACGGCGGACGTGATCATGTGGAGTGGGTGCAAGGACTCGCAGACGGTGAGTACGGCGCGGTGTCACACATGACTATCTCGCACGGAACTCTCGCCACGCTGGGATTCCAATTCGTTCCGTGATGACCGGTGCTGGTCATTTGCTCACATGGCCCGTCCCGGCTTCGCGCCAACAGTTGACATCTGCCCATGACTTGGTCACGCCCCTCGCCTTGTGCTGACGTTCGCCCCAGTCCGCCGACACACAAGAGGCGGGCAAAGCCACCGGCGCCATGTCCTACGCGTTCATCGCCGCCCTCACAAAGTACCCTCGACAGAGCTACCAGCAGCTGCTCGTGTCTATCAGGAAGGAGATGCAGGCGGGCAAGTACGAGCAGAAACCTCAGCTCTCGGCGTGCCACCGTAAGTGCTCTTCAGGCGGGGGACGCGGGAGGAGGCCGTCGCTGATGGACGTAGCGATCGATGTTGAGCTGGAGTTCGTTGCGTGAGGGGAAAGGTCTGGGCTCGGGGAAGTCGAGGATTCGCTCGGAGTAATTGAGATATTGTAGATAGTCAAGCTGTGTAGATGCACGCGCCTACATGTGCAAGATGCATCCCGGCAGCGTGTAAGGGGAACATCCCGGTGTGAGTCCTCGGGGCAGTTCATTTCTGCAGGAGCAGCTCCCGCGTCAGGTGGGTGCGTACTTGCTTCATGCGCATCTAGCTGCTCTAGGTCTACTGCTCTACGCATCTATGCCTTGACTCCCTCAGCCGGCTCGTTGTCCGGGGTAGCGGGCTGGGACCAGAAGGGGTAGGTGGTGTAGCCCTCGTGACCGTGCGTGTAGAATGTGGATCTGATAACGGATTAGCGATTCGTCGACATGTGATGGGGATTTGGGAGGGTGACCTACCGGTCGTAAGGTGTCAGAGGGAGGTCCTCCTTGAGTCGTCGTGGGAGGTCCGGGTCTGGGCACCATCAGTATTCAATCACCGGGTCTCCGCACGAGTCACGCGCGACTCACTCGAGATGAACCATCGACCGAAGACCACCCCGCCTCCATGGGTCTTGACCACATCTCTCGCCACGGCGGGAGTGTACCCTCCCGCGCTGAAGAACGCCGTCTTTCCTCCCTGCTGGAAGATGTTCCTGAAGGCATCGAGAGTCTCCGCCGCGGGGTGTTCCGCCGACTGGACCGCCCAGGCGGCGAGCTTGGCGGGATCCCCTCGGGACTCGACAAAGTGGACGTACCCGAGCCGGGGGAAGCGCTCGTGAATGCTCTGGGAGAGCGCCGTGAACTGCTCGACGTGGTCGGGGGCGTACATCCCCTGGAAGTGGGAGTAGGGGGAGAGTCGGATACCGAGTCGTTCCTGTCCCACGGCATCGGCGCAGGCCTGCAGGACCTCGAGGGCGAAGCGGTTTCGGTTCTCGATGGAACCGCCGTACTCGTCAGTGCGGTTGTTCGACGTGGACTGGGTGAACTGGTCGATGAGGTAGCCGTCTGCGCGAGATGTCAGCGACATCAAAGCGCTGCGGTGCTACAGCGGAATGTCTTTCATGGAAGGATGGGATCGAGAGTGTCGTCTGCCTTGTGTCACTCACGCGCTCCGTGCAGCTCGATGCCATCGAAACCCGCCTTGACAGCCAACTCGCAGCTCTTGGCGTAATTCTCGACATATCGCTTGATATCCTCCTTGCTCAACGGAGTGGGCTTCTCCCCACTCCCAGTCTTCTCATCCGCGACGTCCCCAGAGGAGACAATCTTGACTCCGGATTTTCCTGGGTTGGCACGTCCGAGTGCCCAGGCTTGGAGGAAGATGTGTCCGTTTCTCGCGTGGACACGGTCGGTGACTTGTTTCCAGTGGTCGACGTGGGCTTCGGTAAAGCACCCTGGGGCTTGGGGGTATCCACCAGCTTCTTCGGAGATGAACGTGGCCTGCATCGGGGATCAGCTGGCTGCCATCGCACAGTGGCACGGGCGATGAGACGGAGTAGACAATGGGACAAAGACCTCGGCCCCATGGTCGCTCACCTCGGTAATGAGGAGTCCGCCATCGCTCGCTCGCTGCTCGTAGTACTCGGCCATGATCTCCGTGGGGTCGAGAGTGTCCTCCTTCGCCCGATAGCGGGTCAGAGGGGCCATGACGATGCGGTGTTTGAGCTCGATCCCGCCGACCTGGAGCGGCTGGAACAGGGGGTCCTCGAAAGTCTGGGCGGGGGCGGTCATGTTGATATGTGCTATATACAGGGTATGAGCTACAATGGGCGACTGTCGAATATGCACAGTATACAATTTTGAGAGAATGGGTCAGACGAAGAAGGTCGTGTTAAATAGGTTATATACTTTTCCAGACCAGGTCGGTTGCAACATTTGGCATGTCGCAATACCCTGGTCGGTGGAGGTGACCTCCATCGTGCTGATTCATTCATTCATTACCGCGGCTTGGGCATCGTTTTTCCGAGGCTTCCCCAAGACGTCTGTTCGCCGGTCGCTTGACTTGGGGAGCGCCGGCGTTTAGTCAGTGAGGTGTGCTGGCCGAACGCTCCGGCCGCTGAACGGCGCAATGGAGCCTGTTTTGTAGGATACATACATCATTGGACTTGGGCGGGGGCTCATGACGGTGGCGACGTGTTTCCTTGCTTCCTTGTTTTGGTTTTTTCCCGAGAAAACCGGACGAGGAGCGGATCGGCAGTCTCCGATCGACGATCAACGATCAACGGGATCAGATCAGATCTGTCACGTGTGGCACCAACCACGACTGGATGCTGCGCGGAGGTGGAGATGGATGCATGAACAGAGATACCGGCCAGTGATCCAGAGATCCAGAGATCCATCGGGTACAGAGGCAGATGAAGGATGCTGTCGCCTGGCTTCACGTGCGGATCTGGCACGCAACACGAGATCTACGGGCTTCGCATAGGAGAGTAGTGTGACACCCATAAACTCCACCTCGCTCCCGGCACGATCTTAGGCCGACATCCGACCAAGTACGCCAGTACAGGCTATATAAGATGACAAGGGATAGTGTATCCCCTCCCTCCCCATGAATGATTGCATCAGCGCCTTCAGCCATGTCCAGGATCAAGGTCGGTATCATTGGCTACGGCGGTTCCGCGAAGGTGTACCACCTGCCCTTCATCCTCTCGGTGCCCGAGTTGGAACTCCACGCGTTCCTGCAGCGGTCGGAAGCGCCTCCACCGACTCCCGGAAGTGACGTCCCGAGAGGCCAGCACTGCACTGTCGACTTTCCGGATGTGAGGCACTATCGTACCGCCGAGACCTTCTTCACGGACGAGGAGATCGAGCTGGTGGTGATTTGTACGGGTCCCGCAACTCACGCGGAGCTAGCACTCCAGGCGATCAATGCGGGCAAGAACGGTGAGGCGGACTTTGCCGTATTGCGGACAATTGCTCCAGTCCCTGACTCATATTGACTTTGCAGTCGTCGTCGAGAAGCCTTTCACGTGCACCAGTGCCGAGGCGGACGAGGTGATCCAGGCGGCGACGAGGAAGGGTGTGATCCTCACCGTGTACCAGAGTGAGTCTGACGTGTACGTGTCTGACATCGGCTCCATTGCAAGAGAATGGAACTGGGCACACCTCTGCTGAATCCCCAGACCGACGGTACGACTCTGATTTCCTCGCCCTGCAAGATGTTGTTGGTCGCGGTCACCTCGGAACAATCTCCGAGGCCGAGTTCCACCACGACCTGCCCTTCCCTGCCATGCTCACCAAGATGACCTCTCCCGAGCGGCGACCAGGCATAGGCATGGCCTACACTGCTGGCTCCCACTCGATCGACCAGGCTCTTGCCCTCTTCGGCCGTCCTCGGGGAGTGACCGCGTTCTACCGCTCTCTTCGGGGCATCCAAAGCGACGAGGAAGATTCATTCACCATCACGCTCTCGTACGACACTCCGTTGCTCGTGCACATCAAGACCAATGCGCAGACGATGATGGACCGGCCGCTGACGTACTTCGTCCGAGGAAGCGCCGGGGCGTTCGTCAAGTTCGGGGGAGACGTGCAGATCAAGCAGATAAGAGAGAAGGGGATGGCTCCCGGTGACGAGGGCTTCGGGGAGGAGCCGGAAGATATGTGGGGGGAGCTGACCACGGTGGAGAGAGTGCGGGAGGGACAAGTAGGACGAGGAGGTTTCTGGGTCGGGAAGGTACCGAGCGGAAAGGATGGGTATCGGAAGTACTATCGAGATCTGGTAGAGACGTTGCGAGGCAGGAAGAAGTTCGCAATCGACCCAGCGCTTTCGCGAGACGGCATACGGGTGATAGAGCTAGCCACGCAGAGCGCAAAGGAAGGGCGGACGGTGCGGTTTGCGTAGTCCAAGACTCGAGCCCCACAAGCACCCCATGTAGTATGTTGACAACAAGCCATGTATCGTTCAGCTGCCTGCATGTACGAGTACAATAACCTGTGCTACTGCTGACTGAAGGTGTAAGGTTGAACCGGGTTCTGAGAACCAAACGAGAAAAGCGTCGCCCTAGTGATCACAATCAGCTTCACGAGCTTACAGAGCACTTCCACGTCGTGACACGCACCAATACTGCTCGTCGACGAATGGGTATTCTGGCTCGGCCGGCGCTGTGAGACCAAGGAACTCTTCCTGTCGTGCCGGAACATTAGCGATCGCTCGCACTTTGTATTTGCAGTCCCATGCGACAGTGGACATGGACTTGCCAGATCGGCAATGAGGCCATTGTCACCCAAGAAGGCATCTGCTCCTGGTTGGGTTTCGATGGCCTGACCGGGCTCGGGCGTTGGGTGCCGGGTGTTCGTTGAAGTCTGGATGCTGATGGCGCGGAGTAGACGTCGGAGGAACCGGGCAACGAACGCGGTGGCCGCTTCGGAATCGCCATTGGCGACTTTACTGCAGCACGCGAGGACACGCTTGATGAGATCGACGACCAAGAGCTTCTGTCGGGCAGATAGCTTCCAGAACAACTAAGTGCCAAGCGGTCAATGCCTGATCCATAGGACGTTCGGGTATTCTTATACCGTATCGTCACTTGTGTCTGACTCACTCGGTGAAGGATGATACCAAAAGTGGAGAGCGCGGCGGAACCCGCGTCCTGGAGATAGAGCAAGTATCCCCCTTGACTCATCATCTCCGCCTGCTCGGCGACCTTGGTGGCTAGCTCGAGGCATTCGCTGATGGTGCCCTCGTATTCGGAAGCTGGCGAGACCGACAGGATCTCGTGTTTGATCTCGAGCATGTGGTTGAGGTCGAAGAATTTGAGCAGGGATTTCTCGGGCTGGGTGAACAGGGGCATAGCACCTGATTCTCTGCGGTCAGCGCTTGTCTCTCGCGGATATAATGTACGGTACAGTATGTGTCTGTCGAGACCATACGCACCTTCTCCGACAGCAAACCATCTGGCCGCGTGCATCGCGACATGTTGATACAGGTCGTCGAGTGCGCCAGCAGCAAAAGCCGGGGGAAGATCCAGGCGGTCGCGACGTAGTCGACTCCACGAGTCGGCGCGGAAGACTCCACTGAGCGCGGGTAAGCCATAGAACCGAACCGAATGCAAAACGGTGCGAACGCACACCATGCTGCACGCTAGGTGCATGTCCACGGGGATCTCCAGGTGAAGATGCTCCCTCGCCCATGCCTCGCACTGGTACAAGTTGAGCGGTCCGATTTCGCAAGGCACCGACAAACACGCCACTCACGTCCCCGAATTCTGTGGGCCGAATGGACGAAGGAAGAGAGAAGATCGCTGAGTACCTGGGCGAGTCAGTCCAGACTCGTTGTTCGTACACGTGACCGCTACCACACACTCACATGCGGTCGAAGCCTGTCGTGCCCCTCCTGGTCAGACGTGTCTCGCTTTCACTGAATGTCACGAGGCGCAGCCCGGGACTTACACACAAGACCTGTAGGGATCGGCAAGGTCAGTGAGAATCCGGTATGAGAGTATCCAAAATGCGTTATGGAGGGTTTGACAAGGGAGGTATGATGCACTTACAGTACCATGTTCGTTCCGGGTCCTAAGAAGACATCAGGACCATCAAAACGAGATTACCCACCAGGACCTTCCTCGCTGCCATCTCGTCCGACGGGAGAGACCTTGGATGCGTCTCGTGCCATCCCAGTTGATAGCCTATCCGCACCGACAAGCCGATCTTGAGCCACGCCGTCCGGTCCGTCGGCGCCTTCCAGTATACGAGTATCATGAGAGCCTGCACTACCCCGACATCACACTCTCCCACATTGGTAGCGCGGTTGATGAGCGTCTGGGCGTGGGCGAGTAGTGGGGCGTGCAGCTCTCTTCGGAAGAATTTGCTCGCGGCGGCGAGGATGGCGGTGAGGAGGACAGACGATGATTGACGGATGTACTCGAGCGTATGTACTGGAGGACGTGGTGAGCGTAGCGACCCGGCAGCAGGACTAATCCATCATGTAACTCTCACATTTCGGATCCAGCAGCGCAATCATTGGATTGAGATGCTGATGGAAGCTGAGGCCGGCGTCAGAGACTGCGTGTCGGAGTGAAAGGAGTACGCGAATACGCACCGTCTCACCAACGTGTCTGCCTCGAGCAGACTGAGATGGCGAAGCTCAACTGTCCTTGTAAGTGCATACCGTCCATTTTCTTCCCCTCACACTGAAGATCCATCGCCTTAGACTCACTTGGATCTTCAAAGAGCCTCCTGGCCTCCCTCTCCTGCTGCGAAGGGCCAAAGTCGACCTTGGTTGACCGCGAAGGGAGGTTGTGATCATCCGCGGCCGGCAACCCATCTGCATCGCCTCCCATCTCCGGGATGTCGGGGTCGAGGTACTCTGACACCGCCATGTTTGCCGCGCCTCGTGTACTGCGAGTGGCCGAGAATCCCGAGGCGGGCGTCGAGCCCGGTGCGGGAGCATGGCCCGTGGCGAAGGGCAATGCGGCTGAAGACGAGTGACCTGTGATATCGGGTTGGAAGGAGGTGGTGGGGGCGAAGGATCCTGCGGTGGGGAGCGTGTGATGGAGCATGGCTGGGTCCAAACCATGTCGGACAGGTGACTGCTGTGGAAGCGAGTTGATTCCCAGCGGAGCGACCACGGTGTTTGGAGCCAGTGGGCCGGTGACTCTTCCCTCATCGACGTTCTGGATCGCGGCCCTCCTGGCTTGATCAGCTCCCGCCTTCCCTGCTGGCATCTGAAAGAGAGTAGACCGGGGCGTGTATGGAAATTCATACTCTGCATTCGTCTTCCGGCCCCGACGCTCTCTCGCATAGTTGCAAGGGATCTTCAAACGGCCTATTCCCGACCTCAGCGCC
Source organism: Saitozyma podzolica (assembly GCA_003942215.1). NCBI lineage: Eukaryota > Fungi > Basidiomycota > Tremellomycetes > Tremellales > Trimorphomycetaceae > Saitozyma > Saitozyma podzolica. Next base: position 2,173,338 of record RSCD01000001.1, read on the forward strand.
CTACATTGCGGCGCGTGTGACCGGACTCACGACATCGCTTGCACGGTACATTCCTGTCTTCATTCTCGAGGCAGCGCACCTCGGTGATCTCAGCGACAGGCGGATAACAATGCGCGGTAACGGATAAACAGGTCGGGACAGGTCAAAGTAGCTCACCTTGATTCGCCGGCAGTCGACGCAGCTGCAGTAACGGGCACCGGCGCCGTCAGCACCCATCACGCTGATATGGAGACCGACCACCACCGACGCCGACAATCACTCACGCTTGTCGTTGTTTTGGCTTGTCGATTGTGGAAGTCTGGCCGTCGGTGGACGACATGGCTGCGGAGAATGAGGTGTCGGCGGGGTACATCGGCGTGTGGATGCAATGTGAAGATGAGGATGGGTCGGGATGTACCAGTATTCGTGTCGGCGAGCAGGCCGGCTAATACAGCGGCCGCTGTTTTGCGGACCGGCCCGGTGTTATGCAGCTGTCGTTGGGGGGTTGGGCACCGAACAGTGCGAGCGACTCATGAGTCGACAATCCCCGTTGCGAGTGTTGGTAAGACTTGACATACTCCTTCTGACAATCCTCAAACGCACTTGCTCGCCTGCACAAATACAATGACTGTCACCATGGCTCCATTTGTCGCCTCCTGGGGGTGAGGCATTCACCGTAGAATACCGTAGGTCAGTGGCTGACCAGCGCCTACAGGATCATCGGCTGCGGCTGGATCTCCTCGATGTTCGTCTCGGACCTCGTGCTTGACCGTCCGGAAGTGACGGACGTCTCGCACGCGGTAGTGGCCGTTGGGTCGAGGGACAAGGCAAAGGCGGCGAAGTTCATCGAGGAGCACTGTCCTAAGGGTGCATGTGCCCAGGTCAAGGGGATTCACAAGGCCCCGCCTCAGGCGTATGGCTCTTATGACGAGGTCTTTGGTCATCCCGTGAGTGCTGGGGACCGAGCTGAGTAAAGCTGTGGAAAGCCTGGGCCGCAAGATCATAGCCAGAGCTGACCACGCCAGGACGTCAACATCATCTACATAGGGACCCTACATCCCACGCACTACTCCGACGCCAAGGCGGCTTTGGAAGCGGGGAAGAACGTCCTCGTAGAGAAGCCGGCCTGCCTGAATGCCGCGGAATGGAAGAGCCTCAGCAAGATTGCGAAGGAGAAGGGCCTATTCCTCATGGAGGGTGAGTAGGGCCTCGGGCAGGGTGCATTGTGTATCGTCCAAGGCTGATGAGGCTCGCGCTAGGGCTATGGACCCGGTTCCAGCCGATGACTCAGACGTTGATCAAGAAGCTGCACGACGAGAAGGTGATCGGTGACATCAAAGCGGTTAAGACCGACTTCTCGATGCCCTTCTACGACTGTGTGTTTAATCATCTAAATGATCGGCGGAATCCAGTCACCACCAAGCACCTGGCTGATGACTCGCAGCCCTTCCCGCCTCGCACCGTACTCTCTCCCGGGAGGCGGCCGGTGGACCACTGATGGATCTGGGACCGTACATCCTCCTGCCCGCTCTTTTGGCACTGTATTACAACCCGGCAAACGGAAAAGCAAAGCCCGAGAATGTCCGCGCATCAATGATCAAGTCGCGTCACGACGTCGATCTCACTACGACCATTACGCTCGACTTCCCCCGTCTGGGAGCGCAGGGAGTGTGCACCACGAGCCACGCGTACTCTTCACCCAAGGACGAGAGGGGTCTGATCATCGGGACACGAGGGTGAGCACGACATGGCCCTCCTCCATGATCGTTATCAGGTGACTGACGTGCGCTCAGAGAGATCGCCATTCACGATGGTCTCTCCCGGATCACCAAAGTAACGATCAAGCAATACGACGGCGAGTTCTCCTTCAGAGACATGAAGTGGAAGGAGGAGACGATCGAACAGCCGTTCCCCGGGATGGGTCTGCACTTTGAGGCGGACGCGGTCGCGAGAGATATCAGGGACGGCAGGACCGAGAATGAGCTGGTCTCTCACGAGGAGACGCTGTTGGTGATGGAGGTGAGCCAGGTGTGCGAGACATGGGATGTCCGAGCTGACACGAACCAAGCTGCTGGACGAGACTCGTAAGCAGGGAGGGTATGCGTTCCCGGAAGGTATGGAGCAGGTCGTGTGATAGCTTCCGGTCATACTCTATGCATTGCTTCATCCTCTGCGTAATGCCCTCCAGGGTCGGAAGTCAGCCTGTGGTCTCAAAGCACAGGAACGTTTCAAGGTAGGAGGAGATCCTCTACGCTCGAGATACGTGTCATGTCGTTTTCAGAAGTCCATGGGGACGGGAGCCTCCTCGAGTTGCCTGGATCGGATCTTTCGTTTGACTGTGAGCACAGAGATATCAGGCGAGATGACGGCAGTGTGCAACTTGCTCTGGTGGACCAACCGAGTGCATCTCCCATCTTACAGACTGCAAGTACATGTATGTACCAAGGGATGCAGCTGACCTGGACAGCTGGCCTGGACAATCATCCCAATCAAGCCTCCATAGCATCCATAATCATGGTGAAGATCTCCACGTCCTGCTTGGCTAACATCGGAAGGTCGTCAGCACACGCCTCAGCGTCACAGGCAGTCGCCTCACCGTCCGCCGCAGTCGTCTTGACTGGTGCTCCCTCGGTGATGGCGGCGTACATGGCCTTGTATTCGAGGGTATAGGCGTCCTCGTACGTCGGCCTGATGACTTCCTCCGAATGGTCTCCGTTCGGCTTGGACGAGAGGATTGAGGCGGTAATAGGAAGACCTTTGACGTATGGCCTATGATTTTACTTCAGTCGCTCACCCATACCATTCACCACCTAGTACAGCACTCACGTGTCGTATGTGACCTTGATGCGCTTGTCCTTGGCGTAAACTTCAATGTGGGCATCGAATTTGCGGACGCCATCGATCCCCGTCTTCCCAATTAGCACTTTGTACTCATCATGCGCAGATCCCGGCGAGCTCACCTCGTAGAACGCAACAAAGCCGTCACTACACGCCGGTGAGCGCGTCCTACCTTGCGTAGGGCTTTGTCACACATGACTCACTATTGGAACATGACCCAGGTGAACAGACCATCAGGGGATCTCGCCGCTTTGAGGACCTTCTGTGGCATACCAATGAGCTCCCGCATGGCCGAGATGTCGTGCGTGGCGAGCCCATTGAGCAGCATCCACGATCGTTGATCGAGTGGGTTGGTAGCCTTCTTGCCCAGCGCTTCCGCCAGGCAGGCATCTCCCAAGGTCTGCCGTTCGGCGGCCGAGTCCGGTGGGAAGTCTACACATACAGTCAGCTCAGCAGGGCTCTTTGGCCCGTGTAGAGTAGTGTCATCCTCACCTGAGAACTTTACGGGGAAGTTCCCGCCCTGGTCCACGAAGAAGTGGTTCTACATTGCATTCAGCTGTGCCCCACCTCACGTTTTTCAGAAGGTACAGACACCCGCACGCACGTATCCGATAATATCCCTGACGCGGACGTAGTTGATCGCACCCTTTGGCAGGTCCCGTACCATCTCCTTGACTCGCAAGAATGCCTCGGCGTATCGTCGCATGTATCCCACAAACACGAGCTTGCCAGACTCCTTGCGCGCCGCATCGATCTCATCGGCGCCACCTAGGGTGATCGCCATGGGCTTCTCGATGAAGACGTGTTTGCCCGCCTTGAGACTCTGCACGGCATGTGGCACCTGCGAGAGGTGAGCTCGGAGATGGCGGAAGATACCTGAAGGGGCGACTGACGTGATACTCGCTGAGACTGTCAGTGGGTGATGCAAGAGGACAAGGACGGTGCTCACTTGGCGTTCATGATCATCACCACATCGACCTCGGGGCACTGTTCAAGCATCTCACCACTGTCTCCGTCAGCTTCCTCGTGCGTCCCTCACGCCCATCGAGCACTCACACGTCCGTAAAAGTCTTCGGAACATGGAACTTTTTCGAGCAGTGCTCCAGCGCCTGCTTCGAGATGTCCACCAGCGCCAGGGTCCGGTACATGTGGGAACACAGCAGCAACGTGGGCAGCTAAAGCCAGTGAGCAAGCTCTCTCGCTCACTCTAAGGGGCGCACATACATGAGTTGTCATGGCCACCTCGCCCACGCCGATGATCTGCACATTCAGGCTGGCTCTGAGATTAACGAGTGGTGTTGCTCACCGCCACATTGAGGACGATTGGGTTTGCCCCGTTGCTGTCGCCATTGCCGTTAGCATGCCCGTTGGTGTGAGCGGTGGTCATTGTGAATAAGTCAAGATGTGGTAGAAGTCGAAGTCACAGCGGTTGTTGGAAGTCTCTAGTCCATCCATGTAGCTTGCGGGGCATCGTGGGGAGTCGGTCCTCAGTCTGGTCGCCGGCCAGTGGATTCAGCAAAACACCAAGGGGGCACCGGACCGGGGTTGCGCAAAACAGCGACCGCCGCTGTGTCAATCCGACGTTATTCCGCTACTGTATACAATAGAACTGTGGTCGTCGCCGCGAAGCGCTGATGAAGGCTCGTATGGGACAAAGCACCGCTCCTGCGAGCGCCGTTTTGGAAGAAGCACCGGTGGCAGATGTTTTTCCGTGACTGCGACGACGCCGGCGCCACCGGTCAATTTGTCTTCCGCGCTCTCTCCGGGACGGTCTGGACTCTGGACTCTGGCCTCTCCGCAAGTTCCTGCCGAGCTGGACACTCATGGCAACAGCTACTTCGCGAGGTATAAAGATAGCAGCGCGGCTCCATGGGGCATGACCATCCTCCACGAGCTCCCCCAGCCCAACAATTGTGCCTTCTCCAACAATGGCGGCGACGTCGACTTACAATGGTATCCCCAACAACACCCACCCCAAGTATGTCCACCCACCTCCTCCTACTTGCTGGATCCTACAATAGACAGCACGGAACCTGACACTATTGCCACATTAGCTGGTGGCAGGATCCCTCGTTGCGCAAGAACGCGTTCTGGCTGTTCATCTGCGCCCTCGCCTCCGTGTACGCGGGCTACGACGGCTCGCTTCTGAACGGTCTTCAGGCTCTGCCCAAGTTCTTCGAGACCTTCCCCGGTCTGACAGACTCCAACCTCCTCGGTCTGACCGGCGCGGTCCAATTCCTCCCGGGCCTCGTAGTGCCTTTCGCGGTCGCGTACGTGGCAGACAGGTTTGGGCGAAAGGTGGCCCTCCTTGCTGCTTCAACTGGAATTATCGTCGGCGCGGTCATTCAGTGCACATCCAACCAGTTGGGCGTCTTCATCGCCAGCCGAGTCATCATCGGGACTGCCGGCCAGTTTGGACTGCCGATGTCCGCCACGGCCCTGGTGGAGCTGGCTCAGTGAGCTTGACGCCACCACTCTTAATGACACTTGCCGTATCGGTCTCAGAGCTGACAGCGCCATAGTCCGAGAATTCGAGGCGTCGCATCAGCCCTCAACTTGTGCTGCTACTATATCGGCTCCATCATCGCCTCCTGGGCGACGTTTGGAACGCTCCAACACTTCCCCGAGTCTTCGTGGTCGTGGCGACTCCCAAGTTTGCTGCAGGCTTTGGTCCCCGCTCTGATCCTCGTTCCGACTTTCTTCCTGCCGGAAAGCCCTCGATGGCTCATCAACAAAGGTCGCATCCAGGAGGCGCGCGTTGTGCTTAGCCAGCAACACGCCAATGGCGAGATGGACGATCCACTTGTGCTCTTTGAGCTGGCCGAGATCGAGAGGGCGATTTCGGAAGAGAAGGCTGTATCGGGGAACAAGTCTCCAGGGTGGCTCGACTTCTTCAAGACCAAGGGCAACAGGTGGAGGTTCTTCATCGTCGCGCACGTCGGGGTAGGGGCGCAGTGGAATGGTGTGGGCATCGTCAGGTGAGACAAGTTCATGCGGGTCACATCATCAGCGAGCTAAAGAGGGTGCAGCTACTACCTCGTACCGGTCCTGGCATCTGTCGGTATCACGGATCCGACCAAGCAGACCCTGGTGACGGGTGGTCTTTCAGTGAGCACCACAGACAGAAGTTACTCCTCTTTGGGCCCTGACCCATCGCAGATCTCCAATCTCTGCTTCGCCGTGGCTGGTGCCTTCATGGTCGAGCGCATGGGTCGTCGACCGCTGTGGTTCATCTCCACGGGCGGAATGCTGGTCTGCATGATCGTCGTTACCGCTCTGTCCGCCACGTTCCTCAAGGATAACAATGCTGCCGTTGGGGGTGCTGTCGTAGCTTTCCTATACCTCTTCTACGGCGTGAGTGAAAAGATCCGCCCTTTGGCTGCAAGATCCCCGCGACAGTCTCTCTAACATCTCAGTTCTACGACATCGCGTGGACTCCGCTCAATCTGGCGTACCCAGTTGAGGTCCTCAGCTTCTCCCTGCGCGCTAAGGGGATGTCCCTGTGGTCCCTGTTTGGCTCGGTCGCTCTGTGTCTCAACACATGGGTGAACCCCATCGCGCTCAAGGCCATCGGATTCTGGTACTACATCGTTTACATCGGCGTCCTAGTCTATCTCCTGATCATCGCCTATTTCTTCTTCCCCGAAACCAAGGGGTGGGTTCCTCTCATATGTACTCTATCAGTCGTAAGGCACCCGCATGCTGACCCGTAATTTCTCAGACTCTCACTTGAAGAGGTCGCGGAGCGGTTCGACGGCCACTCGCTGGACGTCACCGTTCAAGGGGCTGTCAACGAGTTCACGACGGAGGTGAAGCCCGAAATTCACGAGATCGAGGGAAAGGAGTCGGTGTGAAGCAAGGTGCGAAGCGTGTGTATTGGACAGGATGAGGTAGGAGATCGATCGCGATCATCTATGGTGCGAGACTTAGGGCGGTGAAGAGTAGTAAGAGCGCAGTATAGTGTCAGTCCGAATGATGGGCAGCAGCAGCCGTGGTTCATACTGTATGATGCACTCCTGTTGGGCTATGTTTTCATCGCTGTGTTGTCCGGCAGCCTCGCAGCAACCTTTGAAATTTGACGGGGCTCCTCCGGTGGGGTGGGGATCGAGGATCTTCTCTTCACCGGGGGCTTCATCTGCCGCGTGTGTTCCAGCCTCCCAGCCCCACAACTGTTCCGTGGGGTCGTCGCAGATCTTTCCGATGCAGTGGAAGGCCGAACACCAGCAGTGATTTTCCGAGGATTTGTCGACATGCGGCACCAGTACAAGTGCGGCACTACCTTGTACAAAGCACACGCATGGACGGAATGCAACCGGCACCGGTCTATTAAAGGGCCCTCTGGCCGGCGCGATGAGGTCGGCCATTCCACACCTGTCCCAGCCTCTCGCGGCCGGTTCTCAAACATGCCGTGGGACTAACTCGTACGTGAACGATTCACTCATGACAACGTCTCCAGTAAAGCACCAAAAGTCATCATGAGGAAGGCCACTGATGTCGACGACACCTCGCCGGAACTCCTGTCAATCCTCCAGGCGCACAAAAAGGAGCTTGTGTTGCCATCTTTCAACCACGAGATCGGTGAGTTCCGCATACCCTGTGCTCCTTATCTCTCCCCAAACATTACACTCAATGTGCACTGTAGCATGGGAACTTGGAACGCTGCTCCGAGCCCGCTTCATCAAAGAGAAAGTGCCGTCTGGGCATTCGGCCGCCATCCAAATCAGGGCTTTCCCGGAAGGTCATCTCAAGCACGCTTCCATCCTCTTCGCGACGACCGTGGGCAGTGTGCCTCCGGGCATAGGAAGCCTCGTAGCGGGGAAGGCGAACGTTGTGAAGTGGTCCGGAACTTCGACGTATCTCACGCGCACCCGGTGAGTTTCTCCTTCCTCAAAGGTTATCTCGACCGTGCAGCATGGCTGACAGCTGGTCAGCTTCAAGTCTGCGGGCATTGATCTGGCTGAGTTCGGCCTGACTTCACCGGAATACTTCATGCACGGAGGTGGTGAGGCACATGGCGCAACCCCTTCCCCGCCCGGATGATCGACTGGGCTGACACACGAGATCAAAGGATTTCCCGTCCGATTGGCAAACCACCCGACGCCCGTGGCGGTCATCGTCGTCTCCGGAATGCCATCTCAGGCGGAAGACCACCAGGTGAGTCGTGGCTTCTGAAACTGTACAGCTTCGCATCTCTTGCTGACGCCGGCACCACCTCGTTAGCTCATAGTAAGCGCCGTCAAACCTACCCCGGTCAGTGGTTTCCTGCACTGACTGCCTCAGGTGGACACATTGGTGGAATACCTGCCGAGTCTGCAGAAGGTTTGACCCGGATTGCCAAAGTTCGTTGCAAATCTGCCCGGCCTGGGCAGTCACCCTTTGTACTACGTCGGCCGACCAGATAGGACAGATGTTGGAACCGGGATACTCCTCGGGAATACTTTGGAGTTATAAAAGAAGATGTCTGCCGGCTTCTCGCTTGATCTTGCGTGAGAATGATTGAGGTCCCGGCGAAGCTTTGAGCATGCAGCACCCTTCATGGAACACTTGGGCTTTGACGAGGCAAAAGGCTGCCACTGCCGAAGCCAGACCTGCCTTCGGGCCGGGGCCGTCGTTCCGCCCCTCGGGAGGTATCGGATCAGAATCCCTCGTGTGGCTTCGCAGATCCTTTCACGGCTCGCCTGGAGGACATGATGTACACAACACTCGTTCATAATGGGCGAACAGCAGTCTGACGCATATAAGAGCCAATGTCGATTGCACTGAACACGCTCGCCACTCTCCCTACCCGACTACTATTATTACAGTCGTCTTACTTTCCCAGACAAGCACATACAGTACACCTCAGCATGTCTGATCAGTCAGTCACTCCCTTGTCGGACGCCAGCACGCTCAGTGCCGAGGGCCAGGCCCAGGTCAAGCAACTCACAAAGCTCCTTGACGAATTTGCAGACGTTATCAATCGAACGAATGTCATGTCGAGCACCCTGCAGGTTCCCGCACCACATCTGAGCATGAGGCATTCTGACCCTGCCAAGATGACTGACCTGGAGGCGGGTTCCATGGCCAAGTCGTTTCTGAACGACAGGATTCAGCAGCTTCTCGCCATGGGAACGCAGCTGGATGTTCACGCCGAAGACAAGGACGGCAGCGACGTCGACAAGGAGACCACAAGGCGGTACCACGCCGTCGTCAAGGTTCCTGCTGAGCTTACGGACTCGGGCAATCTCAGCGCGGATGATATAGCAAAGGGAATCGAGTTCTGGGTCGGAAAATCCCGCGCGGTCTCGTACGCACGAGCAGGTTCATCCCAGCGTGGCCCATCTGCTGTTCACGACGACGTGATCAGCTATTATAGCGACCAGATCAAGAAGTGCGATCCGACTCTGTTGGAGGCTTGGATGAACGGATGGACCGCGGATCGAGCCGAGCTCATGAAGCGCTACAACGATACAGACGGCGGTCATTTCGAGGACTGGGTGAATAATACCCTCAGCAGTCGGCGCGAGAAAACCAAGAGTGGCCCTCTGGCAAAGCTGGAAATTCTCCGGGCACAGCCGAGGAGTCTGCTCTCTGGTCCATGTGAAGGCGACATCGTCCAGAGCGTCGAGACCAGTCTGAAGCCAATCACGACGAAGAACTTGCGCACTTGGTTAAGAAGCTCCAAGAAGAACCTAGCGGATGAGATGGAGGAGCTCAAACAAAGGATCGCCCGTCGGCAGGACGAAGACTCGAGCTTCACTATGTCGCTCGATGAGGCTCTGCAGGCGACGGCGCAGAGGCAGAAAGCTGCCAATCGGTGGACGGAGACGGTGCGCAGTCAGACGAGCGTACGGGATTCATTGATCCACGCACTCCTGACCAAGGAAGGCGGTCCAGAGACAGATCTAGCCAATCTCGCTCTGACCCCCGCGTTGTACGCGCTAGGCCAACAAATTTCGATGCGTAACCGGGAGCATATGGTGGAAACTCGTGGACCCGATTATGATGACTTTCCACAATCACTCGAGGAGCACCAAATGGCCATCGTCAACGCCATCGCTTCCGAGAATTGGGAGAGTGCTATTACCCTATCTCAGAACCATTTGACACCGGGAGAGTACGGCGCCAAGTGGCACGACGACACCAAGGATCTGCCCGAAGAATTCCGGTCCAACTCTCATTCGTACGCTTTGAGTGACCGGTTCGGACGAGATAATAGGGTATGGTCTGGAAGATTCAAGATAGAGGCAGTCGACACCATCGAGAAAGGAGAGTGGACGGTGCAGAGCCTCGTTGCGATTCTTCGCAGCGAGATTCCCAAGCCCGGTGGGGACCAATACACCGCCCCCGTGGACAGCGGCGCCGCTGCACCCGGAACGATCGCGGAGAGTAGTGTCAGTGGGGGAAACGAGTTGACTCCTGCGACAACTGCTCTCGAATCGGCTTTCTCGAACCTGGACATCGAGACCCCGCCTGGCAGCGTTGCCGAGGGGAACTGACGGCGTCATGTCCGCTAGCCACGGTGGCACAGTTGGAGAATCGCGATGGGGTTCCACAGACGGTCGTTCGTATGTGACATACTGTACTGTATGCACCCCTTGTGGAACTCGGAAACCGTGTCGGGCCATATACCTTCATATCAGTGTTAGATACAATGGGAGGTCAGCGTTTTGGTACGAGATCCCGACCTTTTTCGCCCTCGAGGCTTCAATCATTCATGAGGAAGTCATCTTGATGAGCAGGATTCGCCCGGCAGGAGCACGGAGGTGGAGGAGTTTTTCCCGAGGGTACAGTAGCCTCTTTCTCGAAGTGATCTGTGATGCTTCTTCAGCCTTCCCTTCGACGAAGCGAGATCTTGCGTGATAGCGATCGTGCTTCTGGCTTCGGTCTCGGTTACGGTTCGGCGAAGCGTGAGTGCACATGCTCTTAGAAAGGACGATGCAGGTGACAGAGAAGTGCGAGTGGCTTCGATGAGAGGGAGGATAACTGAAAGGTAAATTTGCACTCGTATTGTGCGCGGACTATCGTATCTCCATTCACACCAGACCGTATCGAGCATACGCCATTTCCATCACTCGGAAGCCGGCACCTGCACCTGCTGCCAATCGTCTTTCAACGTACCTTTGACCGAAGTCCAACTTGCAATCTCGAGGACGGGGTGCGAGATAACCAACTCTGCTTCGCGAGTCTGGACTCGCACTAAGGAGGCTGCCATGGCTTCTTGAATCCTTTCACGACCAACTGCGGTCAGCTATTGCGATGCCAGAGGGAGATGGGTATATGTAGCCTGCCGACGAGTCAGGTCGTCTCAATTTTTCTCATTCACCAATCTACAGACAACACATACTTTGCTACCCTCGCAACTCAGACAACTCACGTACCGACATGTCGGAAGCTTCAACCACTCAGTCCACCTATGTCCCGGGCGAGGGCCCGCTGGGGGAGACAATGTCCGTCATCAAGACCCTGGTAGACACATCTGAGATGGAGGCAACGCTCGGCATTCGGTACTCGCACCTCACCGATCTCGATCCGGAGGGCTACAAGGCGGAGAATGTGACGGACAAGCAAGCCACTGATATCGCCGATCAACTGCTCACCAAGCTCGCACTCAAGCAGGTCTCCCGCAAGATCGGCATGGACGTCAACGACAAGAAAGGAGACGGCTATTACAACGTTTCGGTTCGTCTCCCTCAGTCGTTGGTGGAGTCCAGCGGCCTCAGCCTTGAGGATCTGGCAGACGAGGGTGCCTGCGAGATCGGCAAACTACGCGCTTTAGGGATGCTGTGCGGGTCGCGCGACGGGTTGACCGTTCTCCAAGTCCAAGAGCGTTTGACCGAGACGTTCGTAGACATGTTGATCAGCCGCCTGAGAGATGAAGACACCAGAAACGAATGGCGCTCCGCTTACTTGTCGGTCCCCCGACAGCAGCTACTCGACGACTTCAGCAAGATCGAGGGTGGCAATCGGAAGCGTCACCTCGAGCGGACCGCTCAGGGCAAGAAGCCCTCGGGCGGTTCCCGCATCTTGCCTACGTTCAAAGGCCTCTCACGACGTTGGCTCGGAACACATCACGGCGGAAAGACTGTTGACAGCGTGAACTTCGAGCCTCTGGATGTGACCAAGGAGAATATGACGATTTGGACCGGCGAAATCGAGGAGGGCATGTCGGGGCTCAAACGTGCAGTTTCGGCTCTGCCCGATGTGAATTCACTCGAATCGATCCAGCAGAGGAAGAACCCGTACCTCATGTCTTTGGACAAATTGGAGAAGTCCGTCTCTGGCCTGATTGACGGTGCCGCTGCGGAGGATTTGGAGACACTGGACCTTGCCCCGGCCATGGTTGCGAATGTGACCCCCGACAAGACAACCCTATCGGGCACCTTGGAGAGGGCATTGGACAAAGTCCTGGACCCTGTGACGAAACAAGGCCACAGCTTCATGATCGGCCGCGGTCACAGAGGTGACTTCCGCAAGGCCGCTCTTGACTCGGTCACCGTTGCGACATTTGCGGACGATGGGACCGCCACCATCGACAACTTCATCGATAACCTCCGGAAGCTCATGCCGAAAGTGGCTTCCTCCGGCAGGGCACCGGACGAGAAGGCGACGATGAAGGTCGACGACGAGAAGACTGATGACCTTTTGTCGGTGTTCATGGAGGAATGCGGCTCGGATGATGAAACTGTCGTGGACGAAAACGATGACGGGGAGACTTCCACGCTTCATGGGGACATGAAGAGAATGTCGCTCGAAGATTCGGAGAGGTCCGAGAAGTCGGAGCCGTGAGAGCCGTTGGCTGCTCCGACGTCACGACCGGTCAGAGATCTCAGGTGAAGAGAGAGTCGTGTGCAGTATCGCAGCGAGGGAATGCAACCTGTGCCGAGCGTCTAACTTGTGAGGGGGTGTGGATGAACCGTCTCGGCCCAGTCGGGTCCACCGCCGCTGATGTGACTTGTATCGGACATGCTCTGTCGGGGTGTCGGCTTCCGACGATGACTACTCGAATACATGATTACGCAGGACGACGTCTGCGGGCTCCAGAAGACCTCGGAGACCTGACCCATCCCTACTCCAATTTGATCCACGGATTCAATAGAACACGGTGGGGTTCCACTCGGCCCACGTGAGGCTCGGATCGAGTACCAGCGCCGGTTCCAGGAAAGATGGTTGACGATCGTCAACCGTACCATCCCAGCAGTACTTCTTGAAGCACTTTTCGCAGGCATCGGGACGTGACCATCCGATTCGACTGAGAGACCTATCAACGGCGGCGCAAGCGATGCACTGTGTCCAGCCGTCTGCGCGGCGATTTGAGTCTTGCGAGAAGAGGGCGAGGCCGTTGCTCGAGAGGTCCGTCACCTGGGAGTTGGTCACGCTCGTGACGATGAAGCTGAGGTTGGTATAGGCCGTGTATGGGAAGTCGGCGGCGTAGAGCACGATGGGTACGTCCGGTTCCCAGCATCTGCGGAAGGTGGTCAGGTAGCCCCACAGATGAGGGAGATGTCAACTCACCCATACAGAACTGGCTTGCTGGTGTAGTTTAGATTGAGCATGGTGTTCACAGAGGGAATCTTGGGGAAAGGCAAGCCCTGAGCCTCGGCAGCCAGGTAGGTGTTGCGCAAAGACGTGCCGTTCATCCACCCGGACTAGGGTGTAATCAGTCACAGGCGCAGAGGGGCGGTGATCAGCATCAAGGACAGCCTCACGGAGAGCTCAGTCCCACCATTGTCGGAGACGATGATCAAGTCCAATCCTCTCTCCGGCTGCAGGAGCGGCCAGATGGGGTTCAACTATGGTATCGTCGGGTCAACGATCAACCACGGGTTTCTGGGTACTCCCAGTCGTCCTTACCTGGCCTGTCTCGCTTCCGTCAACGAGGTACAGCTCCGCCTGACTGGAAGCGCCCGCATCGACGCCCTTGTCATATCCGAAAAAGGGGTTAGGCACGAGCGCATATAGGATGTCCGAGACGTTGGTCTCCAGGAGGCCCGCGAACTCGGGGAGGTCAGCCACAAGGGGCGCGTTGATCGCCGCCACCCGCTCCTGTTCGATCGTGTCCTCGTTGGCGGGGTAGGGTATGTCTTGCCTCTTCGCAAACTGTCCGACCGTGCCGTTGGACTCGTTTTCGGCAAACCCTGGGTTATCAGTATCAACCGCGAATCTCACGTCCAGCAATGACCAGCAATGACCGTAGGGCCCCGCCCCGACTCACAGAAGTTGATCGCCGCCGTGGTTATACCGCCGAGGAAGGTCGCCGCGTCATATCCCAACACGCACAGTGTGGTGTTTACCGGATCGCCCCCGTATAGTGTCGTCCCGAGGTAGTCCAGCTCGGCAAAGGCTTGAACACGTCCGGTCCAACTGCCAAACTCGAACGGCGTGAACTCGTACTGGCTCGTGAGCAAGAAGTACTCATTATTCTCGCGCTTCGCCAACACGGCCAGAACCCACTACTGTGTTGGAGCTGCAGGGTTTGTCATCAGTGTTTCCGGCAACACTCTCCTCGCGACTCACCCCTCGGCTGGTAATAGAATGGTGCCATTCGGCGAGTTGAAGGCATTGCTACCATCAACACCGGGAGGGATGACCTCGTTTGCCATCTGTCGTGGGTCAGTCTTCGCCCCGTACCCTTGGGAGAGCGACCACGAGACTCACAAGGATGGACATTGGGATCGAGCCTTTCTGGAATGCCGGCTGAGCCTGGATGCCGGACCACGTGAAGCTCATTGGGTCGGCCGTGCTGCCCCCAAACGGGATCAGACCGTTGTATATCGCAGCGATTCCGAAGATGTCGGCAATGCTAAGCCTGTAAGCAGGCATCTCACGCACTAGTACTTGAAGCACTGATACAACACCAGACGCAAGCGATACAGAAGCGCGTGCGCCACGGCTCACGTGAGGGGGAACCCCAGCTCTGCCTTGCCGACGAGTTCGCCAAACGCAGAGGAGTTGAGCGTGAGGTTGAAGTTGTTATTGGCGATCAAGTCGGAGAGCAGTGGGAAGCCGTGGATGCCCAGCTGTGTCGTTGCGATCCCACCTCCGGACACTTGAGAGATCAGCGTTCAGTGAAGAGCCAGGGAGAAGGGATCGAGAAAGGATTCAGTACCCACGACCCGCCACGTAGGTGATAGCCTGGAGAAGACCACCTGTCCCCGCCTCAACGGCGGGCGCGTACCTCCCATCCATGGCCTGATAGAGACCCAGGCCGCTAATCTGCGCCCGGGTACCGCCGCCGCTGAGCGTGAGCCCGATCACGGGTACTGCGGAGTCCAGATCTCCATCGAGGCAGCTGAGGTACGATCCTACGTCGAAGCCATCGATGCCGGCAGTGTTCAGGTACTGCTCGAGAGCTGGGACAACGTTGGACCTGCGTTTCTGTAGCCAGGCCTGCTCCCCCTGCGCGAGGCCTCTCGACGCCGAGCGGACAAACTCGGTGTTACTGGGACACTCGACGAATGTGGGGGTGTAGTTGCCTGACGGGGTGAATGGAGATGATATAGCTGCTCCCGCAATGGCGCAGAACGCGAGCACAAACGAGGTCAAGATCATCGTCTCACGAAGCCTCATGCTCACGAAGCAGCATTGACGGACTCGCCCAAGAGGAAGATTTGGAAAAGTTGAAGACAACTGCCTGCGCCCATTGCTTATGGCCCCTACATGGGGATATTAATGTGAAGTACCCGTACTGTACTCGTCAGGCCGACTTGCCGCGGCCAACACATGACCCGAACTGGACGCCGCATTGTGAGTCGCCTCGGCCTCGCTTCCATTTTCGGCACCCATGACGGGAGGATGAACAAATATGAATCAGTTCGACCCCTCGCCATCCCCGGAGACGGCTTCATGCTTGCATGCCGGCATTCGCGGATGAGTAGAACAGGTCGTCGTAGGCATCCCGGTCAGGGGACTGAGACGGGTGGCGCTACTGTATCTAATCGGTTCGGGCAGTGCCACCATCTGGTTGTCGTATGCCTTGTTCAGTTTCCCGTTTCATACAAGTCCCCGTCATAACTCGCTTCCGTGCTGTTTCGACGCGGGGCTTTCTCACGCCGCATGTGCGAGTACGAGGTGTAGCGTATGCGTGCCACCAGAACCCACTTGTCGGGGTGACTGCCTCCTGAAAATGGTGAGTCGCCCGGAACCCCCTCACTATGTAATAGGTGGACGTGAAGGGTATACGGGGGGAGGCAGGATCAGCTGACCATGTGTTCGTGCTCGTATTCGCCAACGGCAGCACGAAGGAAGAGCTTCGGCCGAACGGGGCTTCAGCTGGTCCATATGTACGTGTACTATTGCAGGTAACTAACAAATCCATGTCGTGCTCGACGAACGCCGGCCATTTATGCTCCATCCGATCGCTCCCTCCTTTGCCTCTCCTGACGCCTTCACGCCATGGGGCTACGTGAAAGGTTGGACGCGGTCGATCTCCAGCTTATATAACCCAGAGTCGCTCCTCTGGTCCAAGTCCAATCGCCACTTACGCTCCCCACCATCGAATCCATTTCGCACTGATCGTTGATTCTCGGAGAACATTATGCAGCGAAGAGCAACAGCAAGCCCCATAGCGAGCCCGACAGCGAGCCCAACCTCAAGCCGAGCAACAAGCCCAACAGGAAATCCAACCGCAAGCAACATAAGCAGTCTCGCACTGAGCGACCTTGGCGGCAGCACGCTCGACAACGACGATGACCAGCGCGACAGACTCGCCGAGGAGGTGATCTCGACTATCTCCTCGAACGCTCATCTGGACTTGAAGCACATGTGGGCTAGTAAACAGCACAATTGTCTCGTACAGGGCACCCGCCCCACCCCAGGGGAGCTGACCATTGTGCCGTTCCCGTTGGGCAGCATTCAGTCAGGTCAGTCTAACTTCACAGCAATGATCGAGGCGCTTGAGAGCCAGCCGGCTGAATCTGCTCGGGACGCCCCCACGGTCGGTCAAACAGCTTGCTGTCTGAAACTCTTGCAGCGATTCGGTCAGAAGTTCTTGAACCAAACCAGTTCACAGTCAAGGTGCCATCCACCTGGGCACTGTCAGCGCCTATCCATGAGCACCAAACCCTGCTAGTCAACGGCGTGCTCTGGTCGATCGTGAACAGCAGACTCACGGGCAGACGCATCGATCCCATTGACAACCTAGTCGAGGAGGTGCGGTCGTTGGTGAAGGCCTCAATTTTGTATCCCCATTCGAGTGAGTGTTCACCGTTTCACTAGCGTTCTAGCAAGCGCATCCCATCCGAACCTGCCAGCGGTCGCTGACGAGTCGTCTGCATTTTCACAGTGCCTAATGACGGTGTCTCGAGCAGCAATACTGTGAACCAAACAGCACCAGCTTCTGGCCTCCTAACCGCGGCGAGCCAATCTGAAGATGAAGTCTCTTCGCCCGCAGGCGAGCTTGACGTGACACCCGCGGGGGGCCTCTGGAGCTTTCAGATGAGGCAAAGCTTGTTGTCTGATGCGGTCGAGGCAAAACTCAACCAGTGGCCTCACCTCAGAGACCAGATTGACATCCAAGTACCTCAACCTGTGATGTTTGATGAGGCTGCCAAGGCAGGCCTGAAAGAGGCCATCAAGAAGACATTCGAGAGGGAAGCAGGGATATTCCATTCCCTAGCCCCGCGGGTCGACTTGATGTCTACGTTTTGCGGTACAGACGAGGGCACCACTTTCAAGATCCGGTGGGTCTGATCGGGGCGTTCGCATCTGGCTTCGTGAGCTTGAGGTATGAGCGGCCTGATCCTCATCGGTAGACAGTTGGACATAAGCAGTCAGTGTGATGCAGTACTTGACACAGCATGTGATAGGGAAACATGACCAAACCATGAATGGCAGCGACTGAGGTGCTCTCACTCTGTCACGGTCCATGCGTGTCCCACGCCATCCACTCTTCTTCGTGCAAAGTCTCATGAGGTTTGGTCAAATGTGCAGTATGATGTGCATGTCTATCTCGGGGAGATCCGCTCCCACTTGAGCGTCCACCTGAGGGTCTCACCAGCCCCCAACCCTGCCTCCCTCCTCGAAAAAGGCCTGCTCAAAGCCCTCAAACGGCTTCCCTTCCAATTCATCCACCTTGAACTCCTCGATCCGGTGCCGCTCGCGGTCCTCCTCGGACAGCCGATCGTAGGCGAGTGGGTGCCACTCCATGTCCAGGCACATGCCTCGGAGCGGGGTATGATATACCCACAGATGAGCAAAGTTGAGGGCTGGATCGGAGTAGTTGTCCTGGGCAAAGTGTTTCTGCGGAAGGTCACGTCAGTGATGAAGGGGTCTACATGGTGAGGTTGGGGGACTCACGACGTGGGTGAATGCCTGTCCCTGCGCGAGGCCGCCTCCAAGATGCTTGAGCAGGTTTCTGCGCTATGTGAGCTCTGAAATCCTTCTACAACCAAAAGGGGCAACTCACGAGTGAACGAAGAGAGGCAGCGCCTGCGTGTGACCCTTTGGAGTGACGAGATCATACTGAAGCGTAGTACTGTTTCATCAGCACCGTCGCTCCCCCTCGGCTGACTGTGACCGCAAGTCAGACCGTGGCACACTCACTGTCCACAAAACCTCCCGCTGTCAAACCCATTCTTGAACCCCAGCGCACTCAACCACCTCGGGCTATCGTTCCAGCCAATGTTAAGAATCCTGAATGCCCATCTGAACGTGTCCTTGTCGCCCCCACACATGTGGAACCAGAACTCGCGGTCTCCCATCATACCACTAGCGATCCAGAGCGCCGCGAGGTTGAGCCCGCCGTTGCCGGCTTTGTCGATGACGATCTGACCGGACTCGAACGTCCAGTGGGAGAGGTCACACGTGTCGCCGACGAGACGCCAGATCGCGTTGTCAGGGTGATCCTTCGATAGGTCGGGCCAGAACGCGGCGCCGTGTGCGGTGTACAGGTGTGCATCGAAGAGGTGGGCAGGGGAACGGAGGGGGATGTTATCTGTGATGCATCAGCAGGCGCTCTGCAACAAACCAAGACGACGATGGAACTCACCCGAGTCGAGGTACAGAACCTCCCTGAACGAGCTCTGCACGATGGCGAGCCCCTTGATCTGCCAGTTCTAGTGATCATCAGCTGCACATCCCGCTCCGCCTTGACGACTTCGACGCACCTTCCACGCGCCCGCTTGCTTCTCGACTCCGACAGCCTGCCGAATAGTCGCGCCCAGCCCCTCGATCTCCCGTCTCTGGCTATGATCCTGCAGCTCTCCTTCGTAATGAAACACCTCCACTGGGAGGTGGCTCCCGACATTGCGCAGGTGCTTGAGCACAGTAATGGTACGGAACGTTGTATCCTTGAATCGTCAGTATCTCATTGGGGGATCCCCTGAAGAGGTGCTCTTCCGCTACGCACCTGGTTACCGCCTGTCAGGACGATTCCACGCCCCTTTCCTGTCCGCTCAGACCCGATGATCTTCTCCCCTTGCTCAACCCTCTCCTCCAGCCAGCGCACCACATCCGCCCTCCGCTTGACGATCTCCTCCTTGGTCACATCGTTCATCCAGAAACCGCTGTCTCCATTGTACTGGTCCGGGTTGACCAGCTTGTCCGACAGTTCTGCCGGACAGTTTTCGTGCATTCGTTCCGTCGCTTCGTCGTGAGATTCTATGGGCCGTGAGAGGAAGGCGATGAGTCGTTCGGCCAGTAGATGGTGCTCTGGGGTAGTGAGCGAAGATGGGAGCGTCCCGTCGGGGAAGTATTCCTCGTAGATCAACGGGATTGTGGGGAGTGGTTCCAACGCGACGGCTGGGGCGTGCGAGGATGAGGGTGACGACGAGGTCGACCATGGTCGGAAGGGCGCAACGAGCTCTTGTATTGGTCGGTGAAAGAAGAGAGCCAGGCACAGCAGGATGAGTACAGTGACCCCTACCAACGGTGAGGAAGTGAACAACCGCCGGACGTTCGGCGGCAGCATGTCGAGCAGTCGAGCGGCCGCCAAGCGGACGGAGCTGGTCGTCGGTCGTCGAGGTCGGACGGGCTGGAAAGGGTTTGACGGCGACGCAACCCTCGACGGGGAACGTCTCCTCGCTGTGCTGGGAGAGAGGTCGTGTCCGAGATGGCGAGACTGATCCGGCAGCGCCGTGTTGATGTGGAGTGAAGGAGCCGTCATGGTGAAGATGAAAGAGGTCTGCAACGAGATCGACTGCGGCCAGAAGGGTCGATGTTTCACGACGCAAGTCGGACTGCGGGACTGTAGTACAGATGCGATATTGCGATACTCGGACAGTCAGAGTCGTTTCAAAAAGTTCAAACGAATGGATCATCCGACTTTGCCGCAGTTGCCGTGACTTTTGTGACTTTGGCCGCAGCAACAACAACCAGGCACGCACAAAGACGTCACTCGGTCACGTGATACAGCAACAGCATCACTAGTGGCACTGCGCACTGCAATCACTGAGTGTGCACACGTTGGCTTCAGATGGGTATGCAGTGTGAAGGCATGACTTTCCCTGACACGACTCACCTTCCCAAGCTGACAGAGATGCTCAGGCTCCCTTTAGCATCTCCGTACGCTTGGGAATCGCTCGGAATTTCCGGGAATAAACATTGCCTGCTTCGGCTGGCAAACGCGATACGCGATAACCGCTGCCGCCCGCCCACCGACCATACTAGAATTTTCGGGCAACGGGCTGCGTCGGCTAGAGTGCAAGGAGTGCGGATAACACACGCACATCGTGGCGTATGTGGCGGCTCTAATGAGCTGGGCACCGCTTGCGTAGAGTTTAAGAAATGCATTTAACCTCTGAACGTTCGCAGTCCCCTCTGAACACCAACATCAGCAACCCTTACTGTAACCCTGGAACCAACTCCGCCCCCGTAATCCCGGATACAACTCCATCCAGAATGGCACCCCAACCCAAACCCGCTCCCCAACTCCCTCCAAACGTCATGGAGTACGTGCCACTTGCTGAGAGTAATCCAAGCTGCGACACGCGAAAGCCTGTCCTCTTCTCAGGGAGAGCAGCCTTTTCTCCCGCTGACAATTATACTCTAGTTTTTTCTCCCTCCGAGGGAAAGTGGCAGTCGTGACCGGGGCGTCGGGACCCATCGGCGAGGCAGTCGCTGAAGGCTATGCACAGGCCGGTGCGGATGTGGTGATGATCTACTCTCGGGACGATAAAGCAGTGCAACGTGCACCTGAACTGGCCAAGGCGAACGGAGTGCGAGTGGAAGCGGTCCAACTAGACGGTCAGTCAATCCAGTGCCGCTCGCAAATCGAGACTCCTCCACCTTGATATAGGAGATCCTACCGAAGATGTCGAAGGACTCTGCTGATCCGCTTGAACTTGTAGTGCGAGACTACGAGGCCACTAAAAGGGTGATTGAGGGTGTCATCAGCAAGTTTGGCAAGCTCGACATATGGGTAAGTGACTAAGCTCACATCGCATCCTTCCGTCTCCAGCAGCATTTTTCCCGGAGGACACTCACAAACGTGTGCTCTTACAGGTCGCCAACGCCGGTGTTCCTCAGATGGACAACACCATCATGCATGTGGACCCCAAAGTCCTGGAGAACATCATCCACATTAACTACACCTCTGTCGTTTACCAGGCAGCCCTTTGCGGCGAGTACTGGTCCAAGCATGCTCCGCAGGGTCCCAACACTGGCCGTTTCATCATTACGTCCTCGGGAGCTGCCTCGTCCAACATCCGGCCTCTAGACCAAGGTGTCTACAACTCCAGCAAGGCGGCAGTCAAGGTCCTTGCCCGAAGTCTGGCTCAGGAGTTCAAGGACTTTGCGAGGGTCAACTCTGTGTCCCGTAAGCCTCGTCACGAGGGTTGGGAAGGGATGCTAAAGCCGCTGAATTAGCGGGATACATGGGGGACGCCCAAGGTGCCGACGAGGCGGAGATCACAAACGCCCTCAACCGACAAGTACTCAACAGGACCGGAGACTACCGCGAGATGCAGGGCGCTTACGTCTATCTCGCGTCGGATGCCAGCTCCTTCTGTACTGGGCACGACCTGTACGTCCTTTCAACACCGCAACTGAAGTCAGTACCGGTACTAAAGCAGGTGATAGGATTGTGGACGGTGGCTACACTTGTTAGGGTGCAACGTAGTCTTGGCCAGCTTGGCCTAGGCGGAGGGAGTGGTTGTCGCCGAGAAGGAATACATGCATGTCATCGGTACTTTGTGTGTTAACTCTGCGCGACAATTCACACCACACTTCGTCATTATGCTCAGACGAATCTCGCCGCTTTCCCCTCAACTCGAGAGATAATCCAGAAAGACGGAGAGCGAGCTGGATTTTCGTGAACAGTCGGGACGAGGTTCCAGCTTTGGTCACACACACACTCGGCTAGCACCTGTACTCAGCTCAATCCATCTGTCGCGTAACCCCATTTCGACTACCGGCCTGGTGTCCCCAGAATCCAGCTCTGGGAGGGACAAAGCCTTCGGTCATGTTGGGGGGTTGGGGGGGGGGGGGGGGGCCCTTTCACTATCTGTGTCAAAAATGATCGACCGGATCTGTAATCGGTTTCTGACGATGTTCAGGACGGGGTTCGACTCGTCTGTGAATTTCAGGACGGCATCCGAGATACTGGTATGCATCGTTCGTCCCAAATACTGTTACGAGAACACCAACTTCCGAGACGAGTCACACGCTACCATACGCTATATATATACGCTACATACATACCGACACTAGACCGTGCTTCATCATGATTTGCAGCACGACTCGGTCAGTCCCTCGTATAGCTTCGACTTGTTGACTTCCTGCCTGCTCCTCGGCACATCCATTGAGGGGTTGTACTCGAAGAAGTCAGCTGGCTTGAACGAGATCTCAAGCTTCTCGTATGGCATGACAGGCCAATCCTCGATACGGGGGTTGTGTGTGAGGCAGAATGAGTGCCACACGACCACATCGTCGTTCTCGACAGGGTCGCCTCGGGAGATCATGTCCGACTCGAGACCTTTCGCGTTGCCCGAAGATTGATAGGTGTAGTTGCCGGAAGGGTAGAGCTCGTCGTCGCGATACTTCGTAACATAAATGTGGTGACCCCCAAACTCGGCTCGCTTCCTGGCAATAGACTCTGGCTGCGCGAGCATGAGAGCGCCAGGGTTCGGGGTGAATTTGTACCCGATCGGCCGACCCGAAACACTGAAGAGGGGGCATAAGCGTCATTCAATGTGTTGTTGCCAAAGTCGCGCAAGTGGTAGACTGGACGTACCGGTTGAGCTTGTTCTTGTTGATGATTTTGAAGATACGGTTGCTGCTGGGCTGCGCGTCCACCCAGCCTTCGTTGGTGACGGGCGTCTTTCTAATCCGCCACGCTGTCCCGTGAGGGTTCTCCTCGCTGAATGGGATGGCGTATGAGTCCTCGTAGACGACCGTGTTTTCGTGGCCATCGATCGCGGGGTCGATGCGGATGTTGAAGACGTGCTGGTGGTTGGGCGCCAAGACACCGGGGTTGACAACGGCACCCCAATCGGACTGCTTTCCCGCGTCGATGTAGGAGGTGGACAGGATACCCGTGGCCCGGGTTTCAAAGTGGATTCCACCCGCAAGGTCAAACTTCCAGATCCAGATGTACTCGTAGTTTGATACGGTGCAGATGGTCTGCAAGACAAGATGACGAGAGCGAGTGACGGCGGCAGTGTCGGTACGGTAGTGGGTGTGTTTCCACAGGATGCCATCATCGACCTCGTGCATGCAGATGACGTTCTTCATGATCTTGGGAGATCCATCGGGAGCGGCAATGTTTCCGTCGAAGTACTTGATGAGACCAAGACAGTCGCAGCCAAGGTCAAGTTGGTTGGCGCAGAGTCCCAAGCCGCAATCTCCAGAGTCGAAAGCCTGCTTCCTGTGGTAAGGCTCTCGAGGGTCACCATACGGGACCGTCATCTCGGCGAGCGCGAGGCGGTAGAAGATTGATCGGTTGTCGTAATGGATATCGTGCAGAACGATGCCCTCTCGGTAGTTGAACGTGAGGATGAAGTCCCACTTTTGCCACTTGATCCTGTTCCCCTCAATTGTAAATGAGGGGCCCTCGGGCTGGGAGATGTGAATCGGCTTGAGATCGTTTCGGACAGGGATGTCCATCAGATCCTCGACCCATTCGTTCTTGGTGAGGTGTCCGACTGGGTCCTCCTTGTTCAGTGTGTTCTTGTTGCCATCACCGACGCCTCCAGTGGGCGCCTCGATGATCTCAACCACCTTGCGAGTGGCAGTATCGACGACAGGACAGATAGGAAGGGGGTAGGCGTAGTGGTTTGAGTCGGCGTCGGCGCCAGGAGGGAGGAAGTAGACCATATAGGTGATGAGCCGAGGAAGAGGGGAGGTCGTGTCAGAGCCGTAGGACCAAGTGTCGGCTTGGACGCGACTTCCCTCGGGAAGTTTGAACTTTTTAACAGCCTGCATGAAAGTGGGGTCGGCGTAAATGATCTTCTCGAGGTCGCTGGATGGTCATTAGCAATCTCTTGCGGACCACAGCGCGAGGCGATGGAACCTACAGGACCTCCTCAGGGTCTCCTTGAGGCTTGAACTCGGAAGTGAGCTTGACCTTTGAGATCGCCTTGCGCTCGTCAAGGCTCCAGAGCAGCTCGTACCATTCCATGTTTTCCCCAACGTTACTTGAGTACAAGACATTGGCGATACGGGGAATGAAGGGGAGCGCCTTGCCCTGACGCACTGCTTCCAGGAAGGGCACCAACTGCTTCTTGCGAGGTTCAAGGAGAGAGATGAACTTGAATCGAAGAAGATCGTTGGGGTGTTCCTTCTTGATGCCGTCCGACACCTGTGAATGCACGTCAGTAGAAAGGCTAAGGGGTCGATGGCTATGAGTCTCACTTTGGTGATCTCAGCGGGAGCAAGTTGCTCGAGGGGGTGAGAGAGGCTACGCCCCGCTTTCCCGGCAGGAACGGCGGAGAGCATGCCGGCAGATTCGTGGATGCGGACTGGCGCCATGGTTCGAGGACCAGGAATGTTGTTTGGGTTTTTGCGAGTGGATGTCTGACCGGTTCAGGTCTGCTCGACAACTTGAATGAGAGAATGGAGTGATCGCAGTGAATCATGGAATGAATCAGAAGCGTGGAAGTCGCAGTAGAAATAGGTGCACGGCCGGCTCACACCACGATCAGAATGATGGAGGCGACTGACGCGATAGCCGCCACTGGCGAGTCTTGCGCATTATTCGTCGCCGGCGGCTACAGTAGCTGTACACCCGGTCGTTTAAGGCGTAGATCTGCCCCGGTGTGCCCCTAAAGGTAGGCTTGCCCCACCTTAGCCAGTGCCGCGCAACCGCTCTGCCTAGGGAAAGCGCGAGGAGGGCAACAATGTTTCGCCCTCTCAGAAGCAAAAAGATGGGAGGAAAGGTACTGGCCGCCCATTCAGCTTTTACGACTGGCCACAGACTCATCACACCCTTCTCTGCCTATCCGACCGGTCCAGAGACAAGGCTCTCTAGAAACGATGATGAACCAGGCTCACCTGTAGTATGTGGCCATTAACCACGTAACTTCACAGCGTAAGTGGCCGGGGTTTGCGGATACAGTAATTGAGGGCCGATCACACCATCTCGCTCGGTGCACATTCCTGCCTCTAACGTGACACATGTCCTTCTGCAACGATCGATGAACTCCGTGGACTCCTCATAGCTGCAGCGTCATCAGGCAAGCATGTATCTCACAGAAATGATGTGGCTTCCTCGGAGTAAATCAACGGACCCTCTTATCTACATAGATCCCTAGATTCTTATAGCATCCCCTACCCCTTCAACGACCCCTCCTGGCCGGTAGCCGGAGCCGCTCTTGCAATACATGTGGGAAAGCCCTACGCCTCATCTGCATCCCAGCTCCCATGCCGACCCCGATTAGTCTGCAACAATATAGATTGGGCACCGTCCCGAGGCGATGTCCGCCTGGACGTGGCTTGGAGATGTTCATGAACTCCTGGCATTCCCGGGGACGATACTCTGTCTTGTTCCGTGCCCCACGCACAATGCTACATGCAGGTCTATCTCGGACCGCCCATATCTACACCATTCGGACTCTTGTTCGCATGCAAATAGGCCTTTTGGATGACCTATTCGTGAGCCGGATGTGACACGTGACCTTGACGATTTAGCCGCGTTAGACGCGCCTTCCCGCACCTTGTTTTCGACGAGACCACTTTGGTGTTGGCAACGGTAACTTTCATCGTCTATCTTCATTCCCCGATAGCACTGCCCTCCAAGGCTGGACTCTATCAGATCTCTCCCCATGGTCGTCTCGCCTGCTACAGCGAGGAGATCCAGGAGCTGATGCGCCACTGCGTATCAACCTGGATCAAGGAGTGCGTAGTGGGTATCTTTCAGCGAATGATAAGAACCTCCTCATGCAGACGCCTACTCCGTCCCCTCCCATCTCCTTCATTCCCCTTCTCCCTGAGTGGCTCTCAAACTTGGACCAGCACTCACACACTCACCTCACCTGGCAGGACAGACGTAGTCGGCCCAACATTGAAAGGTCATGAGCGATCTTCATCGTCACAGCATCAATCCCGTGGGCGCCGACAAAGCCGACATCGAGTCGATCGGTAGCGATGTCAAGGCCCCTGAGAACGTCGGTACTACAGTTGAGGCCATCGACGCCGATGACATTGCCCGTCTGGCGGAGCATGACCACGTCCGAAAGAATTTCAAGTGCGTGTGGCATGTAGTCTCTTATGGCGTGCAAAATGCTGACTTGACATCCTTAGGTGGTGGGAACTTATCTGCTGCTGCTTTTGCATGAACAATGTTCCTGCCGTCTGCAGCCTGCTCCTCTATGTCAGTGCTTATCCCTGCAAGCTACAGTATGCGATAGGGTCACTCATTCGTGGCTGTCGCAGGCCGCATTCACGAATGGAGGCATTCCCGCCCTGCTGTACGGCTACATTTTGGCCTACACCGGCGCATTCCTCACCGCTTTGGCGATCGCCGAACTCGCCTCGGTCATTCCCACCGTCGGAGTAAGCGTTATCCTCATCGGCACGTACCGACAGCACCACCGTCCTGACCTTCCATAGGGCGTCTATCACATGGCCATCTGGTTAGCCCCTCCTCGTTGGAAGGGCCTCGCCGGTTGGTGCGTCGGTCTCATCAACTGGGTTGGTTGGATGTTTCAGGTCTCCTCCACCTGCGTTCTAGCCGGTAGGTTTCCTACTAGCAGGTGACACAACAACAACTAACGCAATACTGGAATCAACAGCCCAGGGGTTCGTCTCGTTCGTCCAAGTGTTCAACAACGATTACAACCCGGACAAGTGGGTGACGTACCTGATCAACCTCGGCATTTACCTCCCGATGCTTCTGGTCAACATCTGGGGCATTAAGTGGTTTGGCCGCATCGACACAGTCGTCACCGTTGTGCAGGTGTTCGGGATCTTTGCCTTCCTTGTCGTGCGTCCAAGGCACCTGTCACAAAAGCGTAGCCATCCAGTTACGCGTTTCCACGGACTGACGCCGTGCATAGGCGATGCTGTGCAAGGCCCACCCTCTTGCTTCCGCATACAGTGTTTTTGCTGAAGTCCGGTATTCGGACCCGGTCAATAGCCTCGGCAACACCATGATGCTAGGCTTCCTTGCCCCCGTCACTTGCGCTTCGGGCTTCGATGCCGCAGCCCATCTCGCCGAAGGTTCGTCGCCTATTGGGGTAAAAGGGTAAAACGAAACTCAGTAGCTAATCTGTTTGCAGAGGTGAAAAATCCCCGCAAGATGGTCCCCAGGATCATGTTGCTCGTCGTGGCTATGGGCGGCGTTTGCGGGATCGTCGTCTCCCTCATGCTGGGCTTTATCGCCTCGGACATCACCGTCATCCTCGAGTCTTCAAACTATTACCCCGTGGTCACACTCGTGTACGAGACGCTCCACTCGAAGGCCGGAGCAGCCATTTACTGCTTCATCATTACTCTGGTCGCGTACAACGGGACTCAGGGATCGCTTCTTGTGGCGTCTCGGCAACTCATGGCGCTTTCCGCCGACGGGTGTTTCCCCAGGAAATGGCGGCTCCACGAGATCAGCCCCAGATTCCAGCTCCCCATCATCTCCCTTGTCGTCTGCTGTCTTCTGAACATGGCAGCTGGCGCCCTTTACCTTTCTGGCTCCGCCGGCTGGAATGCGCTGAACGTGGCTTGCGTGGCGTCTTTCAACCTCTCTTACGGTATGGCCTGCGGTGGTTTGCAGCAGGGAATGTCACTGAGTCTTCGTAGTGATCGTCGTGCTGCTTGCTGTGTGGCGCGGACGTGCGAGACTCCCAGCCGATCGTGCTTTCAAGATTCCCACTTCGGTTGGCAACTTCACCGACGCGGCCGGCATCACCTACCAGCTCTTCTCCTTGGTAGTTCTGTCGGTACGTCTGAATTCATCTGGGTGCGGTGCATCGCCTAACTGACATGGCTGTCATCAACAGTTCCCTTCGAACCTCCCTTTCAGCCTCGATGTCTGGAACTGGGGCATCGTCTTCGAGCTTGGCTCCATACTGGCCATTTGGCTTATCTTCCACGCCTGGGGTCGAAAGCGTTACGAAGAAATCGACATTGACAAGCTGATCGCAATCGCTGATCAGCGCGATGCGAAAGAAGGCACCACCCACTAGTCAACCCGGACCGTCCAACGCCACAACATCTATCAGTCGTGTCAATTCATGGGCCGGAGAGGTGTGCCGAAGAACTCAAAAAGGGTGGAGAGTGCCCAAAACGAGTTTCAACAGCTCGGAGTCGAAAGCGAAGGCGTTCTGTAGTTGTTTGATGCGTGTAATCGGAGAAAAGCTCGAAGAATTGTCCGGTACGAGGCCAGTACATAGCAGGTCCCAGCCATAAGGGTTTCCCCATATGCTTGGGACCGAACGCGAAGGATGCAAGAAGTTCCAGAAAAGGACGTAGAGAATGCGGAAAAAGCCATCAGTTGGACCCGAGGGGCGGCACTCTTCTACCGAAGTCCGCTTCATCGTCAGGCGTCCCCGCGTCCGAGTCGTGTTGTCTTGGGAACTTTACAGCACTCAAGTAAGCCCTGTTCCACCCACGCTAGCGACGCCGATCCAGATGACATGGATATGTTCCCTCGGTCGAGTTATTCTCTTCACCCCCATGAATGAGAGCACTTGAGCATCCATTCCAGCCGCTGCAAGACGCGAGGCTTCTAACGCCTCGGCTCAGTTTCGTAGTCCAGACACGGTCAGTCGAGGTTGGTGCGTATCGTGCCCTGTGGCCCCACTCCGATGACCTATCCGCGGCCACATGCCATTGACCTGACCGACGAGTTGCCGCTTCACACGCCAGCCCCCTGTGATCGGGTAGTGTCATTTGCAGGCGCCTGGACCTGTTAGACGCTTTTGACGCTGTGCCGAAATCTGGAGCGCTGGCGCCCCGTGGGTGGCTTAAAGCTTGGTGATCATAGTTACCGCTCTAGCGTTTCCGGAGAATTACGCAGGCCCATCCTTGTCGGTCGGTAAGCGCAATGGCGGGCGTTTACATGTTGGAGCTGTAGGCAGAAGTAGTCCTGAAACGACTAGTGGCGGGAAACGCGGTTGCGGCGGATATCTCGCTTACCGGCCGCTGGACATCGCCTCCCTGCATGAGGATAAGGATCACCTTGTTGCGTGATCGATGAAGGGCATACTTATCGACTGCCTTCTGCTCATTTCTGCCAAACCTCCACTTGCAGCCCTTTTGTACACAGGCAGAGTCGCATAATTGTAATGACGATCCCTTCCCGGAACCCTTTCGAGGCAAAGCTCTCTCACGACGGTCACACCTATAACCCCGGCAAGGGTAGTGCGGGTCTGCATCCCGGTCTCAAGACATACGGAGTCATCGATCCAGCTGAAAAAATTGGGGCGGCTGCGGAAGAGAAGGTGTGGGAATGTATCGTAATCGGTGCGGGCTACACAGGTCTCATCGCCGCTCGTGACCTGGTAAAAGCCGGTGTGTCCCTCCCTAGTAATGATTCGCTGTTGGGTTTTGGACGGCTGACTTGGAGTAGGGAAGCAAACACTCCTTCTGGAAGCCCGCGACCGAGTCGGTGGGAGGACATGGAGCGCCGAAATCGAAGGTGAGCGTCCCAAAGCCAGGATCGAGGTTGACGAGCAGGCACAACGTTCGAGATGGGCGGCACCTGGGTTTCGCATGTGCATGGTAGACTGTTTGCTGAGATGCAGAGGTATGGACTCAAGGACTCGGTCAGCATGACACGAACCGAGGGGGGTGGAGCGGCCTACTTCACAATTGATACGGGTTCGTTCCGTGCAAAGTCTCGAACTGTCGGGGAGAGTCTGACGTCGCTGCAGGTTCCGGTTCGCGCCGACTTTCGCTGAAGGAGGCGTCGGAGATGACCTTCAGGGCGTGGCGAATCTTCATCAACGTCGATGGCCAGGACGGGCGTAGCCTTTGCCCCCTGCCGTACTCGTCTCTCGGCAACTCCCGGGTCTCCCGAGAAGAGGTCGAGGCGATCGACAAGATATCGTGTCAGGACAGAATTGACCAGGTCGCGGACCAGCTCACGGCCGACGAGAAGGCACTCATCGAATCTCTTGTCCCGCACTGCACCGGTGGGACTGCGGCGAACACTGGCTTCCTGGAGATGCTTCGCGCTCAGGCTCTTCAAGGTTACACCCCGGAAACTTTTGAAGAGTGCTGGACGCTCTACAAGATCAAGGAAGGCCAAAGCACCTTAGCCCGAAAGATCTTTGACGATGCCGACCGACTGGGGCTGCAGTACGCCTTCAAGCAGCCGGTCAGATCGTTTGTGGAGAAGGACGACAATGTGACAGTCACCACTGCTTCCGGAATGGCGTACAAGGCTAAACGGGTCATCAACACACTTCCTCTTGCTGTCTTGCCGACCGTCCAATTCGACCCTCCCCTCTCCAAACTCCGACAAGAAGCCATTCAGATCGGTCACGTCAACCACTTGACCAAGGTCCACGCAGAGGTCACGGGTGATCTGCGAGGCCTACGCGGCTGCACGTTCCCCGGAGAGCTTCTCTATGTTTACGGTGACGGATTCTGCCACGGCGACGAATCGACCCGCATCACGAGCTTCGCTGGTGACAACAGGGGGGTCCTTAATCCACTGCAGCAGCCCGAGAAACTCGTCACTGCTCTCAAGCGCTTCCATCCTATGGAGATCAAGAAAGTGGTCAGTGCGAACATCACATATACACACGATTGACGTCGCCCTGCGCGTTGTATTGCATTGACGGGACTGCAGTACTTCCACGACTGGCTCAGTGACCCTTACTCCCTGGCAGGTCCAGCCTGGTACTCCGCCGGTTACCTCACCAAGTACCTCGATGAGCTTCAGTCTCGACATGGGAATGTCCTGATGGCCAATTCTGACTGGGCCAGTGGCTGGAGGGCCTTCATCGAGGGCGCAATGGAGCAAGGAGCGTTGGCGGCAGATATTGTCATGGAGGAAGTAGGGATTCAAGGCGCCAATGCCGTCGTATCATGAGCAAAGGCGAGGAAGGTTGCCGTCAAGCTGCTGCACACCTACTTGTCGAGGATGCGCAGCCAACCCGCAGCTGTGCTATGTATGAAAGGAACCGTGAGCCAAGCCATAGATGCTAAGCAGGTGCCCCCTTGATCCCTCTACATCCCTGTGGATCCTTGAGAGTTTAACAACAAGGCCTTCCAAGTGAATGAATGGCGCGTGCAGGAGGTCAAGCACTGCAAACCATGCGGATTGTCCCCTCCAGAGGAGGGTTCAATGGAGCACCGCCCCCTCTCACTTAACGTGTTTCCGACAAAGGCTGCCCACAGGCGTACAGCGTCAGCCCTAAGAAACATAGGAAAAGCCTGTTTGGCATTATTTTCGAGCATGAACGTCGGACGGCAACATTGGCATGCATGTGGACGATATAACGAGCCAAGGGATCCAGTATTGATCTCTGGAGGTACAGTAGTGAAGTGAGTGAGTTTGGAATTGCCTCACTGTTGACGGGTATGTGAATCTATGAAGTCGAGTAGAGGAGTTATGTTCTCATTCCAGCCTGGAACAGCTGGTGACTGAGATGTTTAGCATCTTCAATGCACGTTTGGAAGACGTCTCTATTGTTGCTCACTGTGTATAGATTGTCCTGAGCGTGGCCTTTTCCTTGCATGATCGAGACTGCGCACTGTACGCCCATACTTCTGAGTCTCCTAAGATATGGCAGGGTGTGCACTTCCATCGGCACTGCGCAGTCAGCGTCGCCGTGAAGGAAATAGGTCGGCGGATGTCCTGTGGAGTGGTCCAGCAGGTGCAAGGGCGACCATTCTCTGGCATGACCCTCGCTCTGCTCTGGGGATGCTCCGTCCTCTCCTGTTCGCAGTACCACCCGCATCAACTGCCCTTGCAGTAACAGGTACTTGCACGTGTCGAACTGCAACCGATCTCGCTCAGTATGGGTGAATGTGGGATCTTGCCATTGTTCCCGGAACACCTCGACTGGGACATGACACTCCTCGCAGCAGACCGTCATTGCGTGGGATGGATCGCTGTCGGAGATGTTCCCTTCGATCTCAGCAGCTGTGAATTCGCCGCTCAGAGACCAATTGAACGCCTCAACTGAGCCTAAACCTGCCAGCATGTCTGTCGGAGCATAGCATGAGAAGATTGCGGCTGCGGGGGGCAATGAAGTGTCGCTCGTGATCCTTTGGTTCACGAGAAGCGCAATGTTTCCTCCTGCCGACTCGCCCGACAAGACGTATCGGTCGATATCCACCGCCGTTTCGCCCAAAATGCCTTCGAGGTTGTCTCGGCACCAGAGCCAGGCGTCCATCCCGTCATCGATGATATCCTTGAGCCACACCTGTGGACACTTCCGGTACCCGATCCCGACAACGTGATAACCCCTTGAGCGCAGTCCGGGCACGACCCAAGCATTGGGCAGCTGTGGCTTGCCGAAAAACCAAGCTCCCCCATGAGCATACCACACCCAAGGGCGCGGTCGGCCATCGCTCGCCTCGTCCGCTGGCCAAATGCGAAGCTTGATCTCGACGCCCTCGACGGTTTTGAAGACGTGCTCTGAGAAGTTGGATGGCACGGGATAGTCGTACAGTGGTCGAGCCATCGCAAGGCGGGCTGAAGGTTCTTGGGGACAAGCCAGGGTGCTGGAGGGAAGCCTATGTAGGCAGTAAGAGTGTATTCTGTGCCACAATGTCCGGATCCCCTCTCCACGGCTACTGTAGACGCGATTGCCGCCCCCAGCCGAGAACCACACCACCCGGCCCCGTCCGCCTTCCTTCCTCCACCTCATTCCTCTCTCCTTTACCCTCCTGTTCCCACCTTGACCTCTTACACGCTCTCAAGCGCAAGGCTCTCGCTCTTGGATCGCTCGCCTTGTTACGCCGTGCTCGTCCACTGGACCGTCCCAATGACACCCCTTGCAACCCCCATCCGCGGCAAAGACCGGGGTGCCGCTCGCGGGTCAGATGGAGAGCGGCAACGCAAGGTCCACTCGAGAAGCAGAACCGGCTGTCTCGTCTGCCGCCAACGTGGGTGAGGGTTTCGTTATTCACGAGGGCCAAGGGGAGTTCTCTGACTCTGGCCTCTCCATCCATCTGCGCTCCGAGTCACTGGAGCTGAGGTTGCTGACGTGGATGCAGGGCACAAGCGCTGTGACGAGAATTTCCTTGACAACTCGTGCGACCGGTGGTGCGTCGGGTTCCGTCACTGAACACCCCGGTCTCATTCGCATGTGCGAACCATGCTGACGTCACGGTCCATCTCAGTCGGGCCAGCGGCTTCGAGTGTGTCCCGCCCGACATGAGTCGTCGGTTCCATTACAGTCAGCGCAGTGCTGCGAACAAGGATCACCCCACGACGATGAGCCCCAGCCAGCTCTCCCAACCATCTGCCTCATCACTCACCAATTCAACTACCGACAACACCGCGGAACAGTCACAGGGCGTGTCTCTGCACGCAGCATTCCAGCTTCCCGATCCAGCACAGGACACTCTGGCACCAGCGACCGACCTATCCGAGTTCATCTCCAGTCTTTTTCAACCCTCGTACCCGGCCGGTGCGACCGGTTTCTCCAACAATGAGGCCACTGGCGCCTCGCTGTATCCCGGTCTCCTGGCCCAGGAGCCGGCGACATCTGACTTGACCCGACAGAGTCTGCCAGACACGTTCGATCCCGGTCTGCTCTTCATCCCCCCCGACGACTTCGACCTTCCGGGCGGCTGGGACACTGTAGGCCTGAGCCAGACTGCACAAATACCCATGTCTTTCCCGTCACCTGGGGTTCTCGACTCTCTCCTGAATAGCGCCCGCGACCATGACGCCGACATCTATGCTGCCTGTCTTCTGCGGCATGCCGAGGAGCGCAAGGCCCTGCACCAGGAAACGGCCAGCTTGGACAAAGCGGGCGAAAGTGTATCATGGGCAGAGGTGGATGGGAGATGTGAGTCCTCTTTCTCGCTTTGTCGTGGGCAGCATTCGGCCGCTCATGCTGCAGATTGCGAATATCAAAGTTGGTTCCCAAGCCATTGGCGATCTTTGGTCGCCCAGTGCTTTGGTGAAGCGCTCACGGTTCAGGTACCTGGCGCCCGACATACCGCCAAGACTCGGAAGTCTCTGCCCAGCCCGCTACTTCCCCTGTCGTCAACCCCCTTAGGGCGACGACGCGAGCCGCGGTGCTCGAGGCGCTTAGGCAGCGAGTGGGCAAGAGCAGGCCGGATAATGGCTTGGGAGATGTCTACGCTAATTTCGCGCTGTCCCTTTTGGGCGACCCTACCCGATTTTCCTTGGCAGAGACCCTCAACGCTGTCGGGGATCTTCGTGAGTCCGCTGCCCCTAATAAGGCACATATCGTGTGTGTTGATTCCTACAGAGACATATAACTTTATGATCGGAGGTGCCGCGGCGAGCTATGCTGCTCTTCTCGTAGGCGAGGCAGTCGTCCGCGGGGTCATGGGCTCTCAACCGCAGCTCGATCTGTCGGATGCCTTGCGCAAATGCGATATGGGTCTGGTCTGCTTCTCACAAGCGGATCTTGGACACTGTCTCTCCACCAAGGGTAGGAAGCCCATGTACGTGCTTGGCGCCTCGGTTGTTACATGTGCTCGTGTCAGATTCGGCGAAGCTAACCGGCATAGATTCACCTTGTCTGGCAATGGCGTGAACGACGCCCTGCAAGCCTTCCCCGAAACTGTCGACGGGGTCCCATATACCGTCCCGCTGCTGCTGCACGAGATACTGCACGAGGTCGTATCCGGCGCGACGGTGAATGGCGAACAGTTTGCCGGATTGGAACATCGGATACGGGCCCTGTTCAATCAAAGCTCGGTCCCCCTCATCTGGTCCCGAGCAGGACTTCTCGTGCTGTACCAAAGGCTTCGGGGTGCCGGCGCGCTGCACCCTGTCGTGAAGGCAATGGCCTGGGATATACTGCTGAATCTCGAACCGAAACCCTGCCTCAAGGCCCAGGTGTTCCCCTTGTTCCTCGCTGGGACAGTCTCCTTCCTTCAAACACAGCGGGACGCGATCCGATCGAGGTGGGTAAAGGCCCCGGAAAAGGGCTTCGAAGAATCGTTCCAGTTTCTCCAGGCCCTATGGAACGAGATGGACGAGACGGGACAGACGGTCGACTGGTTGTCGTTTGGAGAGTCCAGAAAGGCAACCCTCGCGTTCTTTTGACGATCGAAACGAATTGGCCGAAGGCATGGAATTAAGGTGTAGCTTTGGGGACAAGTGTATCATTAAGTGCCCGCTACGGATTGTGTGAGTACTGTATTGTACAGTAGCTGGGGTACTGTATGAAGCACTTGTACATACTGTACATACTATAATCTGGATCCTATAAGCTGTCGCCAGTAGGCAACCTTCTGTACGCTTGATGATTCCAACTCACTCAATCGCGACTCGATCACTGACTCAGGCCGGTGCAAAGGTGCCAAGCCAAGCCTGAACTACGCCCCTCTGCAGTACGCATGCGTTGGTCGCGGCTACGGCGCGTACCTGTAAAAGTACTGCTTCAGTACAAATACAGCGACATACTCCCCGACTTGCAGTACAAGCACCCCTTCCCAATCAAAACTGTATTGTCCTTTCCCGTGCGGACCCAGCGTTTGGCCCAGTAATACAACGACCAATTCCAGCGCCCACCAGCATGATCACCAGCATGACAACGCTAGCTCACGGAGACCCGTAGTGTGTGAAGTGTCCTAGACGCAGTTCACGCTGCTCACTGTCTTGAACCACAGCGCCACCGAGTGCTACAGTAAGGCGGCGATACTGGCATCCCTGGCGGCACACACGGTGGCCAACAGTGTCAAAGCAGGTGCAAGGCTCGCCGACCTGTGCCTTCTGGGAGATCGACTAATCGCTGAACAGTGTCTGGAAGCGGTGAATCAAGGTATGTTTTCAAGATGCCCTGTCTCACAACCATCGAGGCTCGGCCGATGTAGACACCACATCGCTGACATCATTTGTAAGGTATCTGTCATCCTACTACCTGCCAGCGCAACTCGACTGTCGCGAATCACGCGCCATTCAACAGCGACCAGCTGGTTATCCCGGGGGATATAGTGAAGATAGAGGTCGGGGCGCACATCAACGTGTGTCGTCCGTCGTCATGTTGCGAGAATGGAATCGTCTCGTGCCTCGTGAAGCCGCTGACACCGCCTCGAAGGGTTACGGAGCGGTAGTAGGCATCAAGTGAAGCCTCTCATAGCTCACCCGAGAAAAGGTCGTCTGACCACACCGTTTCTACAGCGCCCCATCGTCTGCGGATCTGGGATTTGAAGACGCCAGCGGTTTGGTCGATGAAGCTAAAGTGGTGGCTTCACGCGTCCTTCAAGCCATCAAGGTGTGTCGGAAGGAGCACGTTCTCGTTTTTGTGGTTGATACTGTTCGTCGTTGCAGCCCGGAGCCAAGGCTTGGGACATTACTCGCGACATCAACGAATACCTCGCAGAAACGCCCTACACCGGGGTCATTGGTATGGCAGGACATAATGTCAGTCTAGGTCCCAGGACTGCGATAGCTCGCGTCCAACCGCGTCATCTCGCCTAACGTGACCGGTTATTTCGTCAGCATTCGCAATGGGACATTCAAGGCCCAAAGACCATCAATTTGTTTCCGACCAAAGAACAGCTTGCGGACCCGGCAAACGACGTGATATTCGAGGAAGGCGAGGTGTATACGATTGAAGTCTGGCTCACAGACGCCGCTAACGGACAGGTGTGTTTGGCGAACGCCCCTTCACTCTGCTTTTCGGAGGCACCAGCTGGGCTGACACCGACTCGCATGTGCAGCCCTCCACAGAGTCGAACTTGGAGACCACCCTCTACTTGTATCAGGGCGGCATCATGGAGATAAATGTCGATGTACTGAGCAAACAGGCGCGGGCATTGGCGGCTCAGTGCCAAGCGCAGGTACGTCGACCGCGTGTTACATATGTCGGACAGAGCGCGTACTGGGGAAAACCAACTGTAATGGCTTGGCAGCTGGCGATCTCCCAGCCACTTATGGAGCACGCTGCCGCTGATACGCTTCACTGTAGTTTAGGTCACTGCCTTTCCACCGCCGAGAATTACCATCCACTGTCTCTGAAGAAGGCTTGGACGTTTTGGCCAAGCAAGGAGCGTTAGCCATTTACAGTCCTATGTAAGTGGCTGGCGATTGACTTTGGCGTCTATGCTAGTTCCAGCACAGTGATCCCCGTCTAATGGCTTGGTTGTAGCGTAATGCCGGATCCGAACGCCCGAGTGTCTCAATGCGTCACAACTTTTCTCGTAGGCAAGCAACACACAGTGTGCCTCAACCCGGAGGTGCTTCAGTAATGGAGCCAGCAGGAAATGTGGTACGATACATTGGATAATGCGGACAAGCCTGTTTTGACTAGACATCGAAAGTACACGGCGCAAAGCCCAGAACCTGTTGGGGGCGTACACGTCCATAGGTTGCAGCTTCACATCATACTGTGCCTGCTGCATACAGATGCAAGGTGCTTCGAAGGGAAAGCGAGACGGGGCGAAGGCTCGCAGCGGCGGTTAGAGCGTTTATCGCTTACTGTACTAAAACGCGGTAGCCGCGTCTTCGGTCGTCGGGGAGGCAGACACCAAAAGAGTTCTCGCCTCATCGCCGTACCTCCCTCTAACATTCCGGAGACGTACAAAACCCGCCGCCTTATCAGCACGAAAGAGCTATATCGTCAAACTTCGACGGTGACCTTCGATCATGACCTCTGGCAATGCGGCGTGCTTCTCCCCTCACCGGCCGGCATTGCCAGCCCTGGAGGCCGGCGAGTCGCTCGAACAGCACGACTTGATGATGTCGGGGAAGCCCTATCTCGCCTCGGATCCGTTTCTTTCGAGGTACCGAGACACTGCGGCTGATCAGTTCGCTGCGGTCAGTGCCGAGCGCTCGATGGAAAGACGGATGGAGGTACTCAACAGGGTGTGCGACATGCGGGGCGGGCCCGGACAGGAGAAGGTGTTCATTGCCGCGCCTTTCACTTTCGAATATGTGAGCTTGGTCTAAAGCACATATCACTGCCGTGAAGCCCGACTTCTGCACGGTGCACTTGAGTACCGCTCATGGGATGATGAAACTTGGACAGTAGTGCTGAGACATCGGTCGCTTGCAGGGGCGTAACATCTCTTTTGGGCCCGACGTGTATGTGGGCCCCAACTGCACGTTTATCGACGTCTGCCCGAGTGAGTCCCCTGTCCAGGAAGTGCGGTTAAAGGTGCTGATCAGTTCTCTCCAACTTCATCTACTGCTGTATCATTTCCTCGTCTCACGCAAACCACCTGAACGGCTGCGAATGGGGGTATATCGGTGTCAATACAGTCTACGTCGGGCACCGCACGATGTTCGGTGCTGGTTGTCAGATCTTGACTCCAACTCACCCAATCTCCCCCGAGGAACGGTGTGTACCGCTACATCCTCCGAAACTTCCACCCAACCCAGTGGTCGCGCAACTGTGAACCGTGTGTCATCGTTCACTGAACTCTCTAGCAACGGCATCTCTGGTCCGGAATGGGCCAAGCCCATCCACATTGGCGATGACTGCTGGCTCGGAGGATCCGTCATTGTCCTCCCTGGGGTCAAAATTGGTAACGCATGCACAATCGGGGCAGGAGCGGTGGTCACAAAGGATATTCCGGACAGGTCTATTGCGGTGGGTAACCCTGCGAGGGTCATCAAGACCATCAACCTGGACGGCACGACGAGTCCAGTCGGCAAGGCGTAGCCCAACATGATGCGATGACGGGTTCACGGAGCTGTGATCGTTCATACTGTCTTGTGTAACCGTAGACAGAACCGGTGAATCCTCCCCCGAACGTCAGTTGTGAAACTTGAACCAAGCCCGAAAGAGAGTCATGCTCGACAATGACAGTAACGCCTGCATCAAAGCTGCATGGTCGTGCTGGTGCCTTGAGGAAGCGGTGGACTGCTGATTCGTTTGAGTATAAGTACTACATGTCCTCGTACACTGTACTTGTACGAGTACAAGTACAATACTGTACAAGTACTCGGACGATGTGTGTTTCGTCTGGTGGCGGAAACAGCAATGAATGGGCGCCCTTGTCAATGTACTTGTGCAGCTATTGGTGCAGTACTCGTGATTGTACGCGTTCGCTCGAGCCGGCTGTGCCTGCGTCCTGGCCTCCTCCGTGACCGCAGCCATCTAGAAGCAATCCTCGAGCCGGCGAAGCATGGGTACGTAAAGAGCTGGTCGGGTAGAGCGTCTACGGGCAGTTTTCGGTAACGTGCGTTTATAGCGCGTACCTCGGGAACTGCTTTATACGGGGTCAGCAGTACCCAAGACGGGCATACCCGCGGCATGGGCGTTTGTTCTATGCGCCTTGACCCACGCGTGCATCGAGAGATCTCCAGACCAGCGCGCTTTACCGCCCGGTATAAGAAATCAGTCTATGATCAACCCACAATTAACTTCAACCCTGCTTGTCCTTACTGCATACCCGAGGCTCCTCAAAGTCACCATGCCGATCCCTACCAAGCCGAGGCTTTCGGACTTCACCCTCGGTCCCGATGCCACAGTCGAGACCATACTCCCATTGATTGAAAAGTACGGGTGCTGCATCGTCAGGGGCGCGGTGAGCCCCGGGGAGATCGTGAAGATGAACGAGGACATGCAGCCGCATGTGGACGAGGCGGCGAACAATTCCTGGGAGGGGGAGTTCTTCTCCAGTGCGGTGGTCAGGGTGGATGGGCTGCCGGGGAAGAGTAAGCGGGTGACGGAAACCTGGTTTGCAACAAGAACTTTGTGGATTTGAGTCATGAGGTCCTGGACGAGGTACGCGTCCCAGAGAGAGACTTGTCGCTGGTCGGTGATCGGGAAAAGCTGATCGCTCTGCAGACTGTCGGTAGCTGGTTCGGAGAGAAGTGCATGTGGTTCCATTCAAAGATTGTGCTCTCGGAGTCTGGAATCATCCTCGTCCGTCAGGGCGGCCACGAGTAAGTGAATACACCACGTCTCGGTGATCATGTTCTGCCGTCTCGACCTCCGAATCGGTACGAATCCTGATCCTTTGTTTCCAGCCAAGCTCTTCTTCGAGACGACGCGGTGCATTGCAACAAACACGCGACGGCCACAGACAAGTGGACCAAGAACCGAGAAACGGCGGTGTCCATGTTCCTCGCTGGCTCCAAATGCACGGGGGCGAACGGGGCTTCGCGAATCATCCCTGGCTCCCACGTGTGGGGTCCGACCCGAGTGCCCAAGGAGGAGGAGACGCTCTACGCCGAGCTAGACCCGGGAGACTGCATGTACATGGTCTCGAGCTTGTTCCATGCTGGCTCGATGAACCAGACGACGGATCAGGAACGGTACTTGTACACCGCATTCTACACGAAAGGGTGCCTCCGAGCAGAGGAGAACCAGTATCTGCCATTCCCTATAGGGGCGGTCAAGCAGTACACCACGGAACAACAAGAGCTTGTGAGTCATCGCTCGTCGTCGCCTCGTCGGGCGGGGTTTTGTCGGCATCCTTCCTGGGTACAGAGCAACGAAGCTCATGCTGACACCTACCGGCTCGGATACTCGCTTAATCCTCCAATGTTGGGATACGTCAACCATGCGTCCCCCGGCTACCTCCTCGGTCACAAGATCGACATGTCGGACGAGGCGTCTTTCGGAAAGCAACCGCCTCCGGGCGTCGTGCCGCCCGGTGTCGAGGTCTCTCCATACGCTTGATGCCCCAGATACCGCACACATAGTCTCCTGTACCAGTACACGTGCGATACTCAAATAAGACCGCCCACAAGATAAACTGTACCGTAGCATCCATCATGAAAATGCCCTGGGGGAACACGATGTACCTATCTTTGCCTCTCAACTCCCCTGGCCGAGCCAACAGCCGGCTTACATACTTGCAAAGTACACCGACCATGGACCTCATCCCCGCCGAATACGAGGCGAAGGTCTCCATTAGGCTTTCTCCTCTCACTCGTATTTTCTGCCATCCTGGTCTGACCCCCGTCGTTCGGCCCCTGTCTCAACGTACATGTACAACGTCTGGTGCCGGGCTGACCAATTAGCTGTCGAACCTAGCGAATCGCTTGGCAATTACAAGGTCACCAATGTGGTGATCACTGAGAAAGACGTGATTGGATTAGACCGTTCATTGAGGGGATAGACGATTCCCTGGAAGACTGCATCGCATGCAACGCACTGTGCCAGCGATCCACGGAGCCGGCGTGAGATTATACATCGCTCAGGTAGCGAAATTTATCATTGCTCATCGTACTGCTCTGTGAATGATCATACTCGTCCCTCGCCAGCCGATTCTTGCCCAACAGAACACTGCCCTCCTATCGTCGCGCCGATCCCGCTCCTACGCCCTCTCCACAGCCCTAGCATGCGCCTCCGCCTCGCGCTCCTCCTCCTGGGCCGCCTCGACCTCTTCTTCCAGCCTGATCCGTCCCTCGCGCTCCCTCGTCCGCTGCCACGCCACGCCCGCGATGAGGGCGATGGGGTGGAGCACGAGCGCGATGATTAGCACTACGAGGAGGGGGGTGGGTTTGGGGAGGGCAGTGGTGGGCAACGTCGGGTTGGTGCGCGGCGAGGAGAACAGTAGGGACAGGAGGAGGTACTCTGACGCGACGGTCATGAGGCTGGGATCGGGTTGGTTAGCGGCGGCTCAAAGTCACATGGAGTCAGACTCAGGTTCGTCCGAACTCTGCTGAGGGTTGAGACGGACGGAAGTCGAGACAGACGTCCGTCACACTCACTACTGCCTCGTGATCCCCTCCCAGATCGCAGCAACGATGTTCACCGCCCCAACCGAGATCACAGCGTGCCAGGTCCACTTCCCCCACCTGTACTCGTCCTTGATGACCCACCCGAGCGCGATGAAGCCGTTGTGCAGCCAGTCGAGCTCGAACAGGATCGCGAGGAGCAGGACCATGGGAGCGTGAATGAAGAGCGCGTCCATCGGCCGTTTCAGGGTGAGAGGGTAGAAGCGGAGCGTGGCGTGGATCGAGATGCTACGAAGGGTACGAGTGAGTTTCAGTGCGGGCACAGAGATCTTGTCTTGGTGATGGAGCGGATAGATCGTGGACACTTACACGTTGATCACGTTGAGGAGAAGAAGGATCTCGGCGCCAATGAAGAACTGCAGAGTCTACGTCGACGTCAGTACCAGTTCACGAATTCGGATTGTCAGGCGGAGTATCAGGCCACCTCGAGCCACTCACAAAGCACACCGCCCATCCGGCCTGGATCCAGTTGGCGATCGCGAACCTCAATCCAACGCCGTGGATCAAAGTGTCCTTGAAGGTCTTCAGCGAAGTTCTGTTCCGTCCCACCGTGGCTGAACCGCGACATCGGGATGATGAACCGGAAGAGTGAACGAGGATGACTCTCGACTCACCTTGGTGACCTGCTTTCGCGCCAGCAGGAGCGTGAGGCAGAAACCGACTGATCACAATGAGCTGTCCATCCTGCACCCGCGTCGGTACCCCATGGAACCCACCTTGCAGGACGTAGAGCACCGCCCAATACAGTCCGACCATGAGCGCGTTGGGGCTCAGCAACGTCGGGAACAGCGCGTTGATGCCGGCTACACAATGAGGTGTGAGCTGCAGCATCCGGATTTGGATGAAGGAAGAAGTCCGTCCACTTACACAGCCCGGGCTTGATGGCGAGAGCACAGATGAGGTTGGTCCCCATCGAGATGAGCACTGTGTCATGTCAACCATCGCCCGCATTCCTTCTCCCTCACATCCCCAACGATATCGGTCCCCAGCTCTGTGCAACTCGGTCTCGCGTGTGCAGCCCCGTTCGAGGCCTCAGATCAGAAACCGTGCTCATCGCGCCAAAGGCGAGTGGCCAGTGCCAAGGTGGTTTTCACGCCGACTCACCGGATATCGGCACGGCGATCTGGAGCCGGACCAGACGCATGCTCTCCCGGAACTGCTCGGGGTGATGATCCCCTCCTCGGCTGGGGGGTCGTAGCTGGACATTGCGGCGGGTCGGGGCGGGTTGGGGTGTGGGTGTGGGTGCAGTGCTGCGTGTGCGAGGATTGCTTAACAAGGAGTGGATAAAGGAAGACTGCAGGATGGATCAACAGTGCACGACACGAGGATGGGTGGGAGACAAGCGGCGGTGGGGGTCCGATGCGACGATGATGACGTATATGCTGTATGTCAATTAGTAGCGCGGGCAGGTGGCGTGGCGCACAAAGGGGTTGGGGGTGGTGGCCGTGGTCATGTCTGCACACATCCTCGCAGACGACAAACTCGTCTCATGCATCGACAATACATCCCAGAGGGTGCAAATGGACGGTATCACCGAAGAATGCAGTCTAAGTGTCCAGTGTAGGTCTGACGTCCTTAGGAAAGAGAGACCAGAACCGCGGCTCCGCCAACAACTACGCTCCAAACCGCCATCCCCGCCATCCCCATCATGCCCTGCTCCGACCTCCCCGCCGCGCTCGATTTTGCACTCTGCGCTGCACTGGCTGCACTGGTAGCGCTCGCACCGGCCGCACTCGCACCCGTACTCGTGCTCGTGCTGCTCAACACCGTCCCGTTCAGCGCCGCATACGCCGCCGGGGCGAGGACCGTCCCATTCGCTGCGACCCCTCTGACTTGGAGGAAGCTGTACCCACCCGTCTGACTCTGCGGGATGGACGACAAGGTCTCGAATCCTTCTTTCGTGGAGTTGACGAGAGAGGTGTAGGTGCCATCCTGGAATGCCGAGCCGAGGACCTCCCAGGTCGAAACCTCCGTGGCGCCGTTCCATGAGGCGTAGACGTCGTGCGATGATGTCGACGAGTTGGAGACGACAGAGATGGAGGGCGACCAGGTAGGGTAACCGGTCCAGTTGGATCGGAGCACACGGTAGGACTGGACGTCCCCGACACCGAATTGGGCGGACCACAGTAGAGTTCCGTTGGCGTCGTATTCGCCAAAGAAGGGGGTTTGACCCCAGCTACAGATCGTCAGCGTCAGCGTCTCCGCCCAGTGATTCATCGGCCCTAGGCAGCATAGGAAATTGACAGAGTATGGCACGGCGCCACCACTCACCCCACGAGCACATTCCCATTCGGCTGCGTCTGAACGCTCCCTTGCGATTCTGACACGGTGGCATTCCACGGAAGA
The DNA here is from genome assembly GCA_003942215.1 of Saitozyma podzolica. Taxonomy (NCBI): domain Eukaryota; kingdom Fungi; phylum Basidiomycota; class Tremellomycetes; order Tremellales; family Trimorphomycetaceae; genus Saitozyma; species Saitozyma podzolica. Next base: position 2,217,652 of record RSCD01000001.1, read on the forward strand.
TACGCTTGCGCCAACGTCGCGCTCATACTGGAGGTATCGATATTGACGAGCAGGCCACGCGCTTCGGTCTCATTGGACACCCAGGCGGTCGCAGCGTTGTCAAAGATGCTACAGTGAAAAGCATCAGTACCGGTGCGTCTGTCGTTGCTTTTAAACCCGAACCGCCCTCACGTCATCTGCTGCCCTTCGACGGTCCATCGCGCGTGATGCTGCCACTCAAAAGTACTCCCCTCGCCCATGGTGAATGACGAGTTCATCCCGTTGAGCGTCCACAGGAGCGAGCCATCTGCGCCAGAGACGTAGTATATCGCATGACAATGTCGGGATGAGATGAGGTAGTTGCCCGACGAGTCCTTCTCGATAGAGTTAATGTGCTACGGGGAGTCAGCACCGCGCGAGTCTGTCCAGATCTACACCAGAACCGTGGAAGAGGAAAGGGGACCCACGAAATAGTCCCATGGGCTGGATTCAGAGACTCCGGTCGAGCCCGGTGACGCATAGCACAGCGATGGGTCAACATGGTCGAGCGACTTCCAGGTGAAGATTGCCTCGCCTGTGGCTTGTCAGCACACAGCACGCACACACAGCAGATCGAAGAGGCGAGAGCCGCGGCTCACCCGACGTCACGTTGATCTCCTGGGCGTAGCCCGCGATGATCCACCCGCTGGACCCGTCTGTCGCGGTGACGTCGTACGAGGATAGGTCGTACTGCTCCACCGAGTAGATCGTGATGAGCGCGGTGTTGTTGGATGTGATTTGGAACTGCGCGGGATCAGCCGAGTTGCGCCCGAGTCCCAGAAAGGCAAGGCGGAGGGAGTGAGGAAGTGTGAATGAGCAAGTGAGGTGGAAGGGTGACTCGCCTCGTGGAAGTCGTTGGTGCAGTTGGGCAGGGTGGTGGTTCTGAAACGTAGCATCGGCAGTCAGCCCAGTGCTCTGCTCGGCGAGTAAGAGGCCCGCTCACATGTTGGCGATCTGGGTGTACGTTCGGTCCAGCAAGATCGAGTATCCATCTCCCCATCCTCCGCTGTTGAACGCCCCGACCCACATCCCGAGGACGTCCTCCCCTTGATAGCTCATCTGCTGGAACGACATTGTCTGGCCATACGCCGAAGCGTCGTAGATAAGGTTACCCTCCCAGTCAATAATCTGTCCTCCGGGCTGCTTGACCGCTGTGCCTCGGGGCGCGTAAAAGAGGTACCCGGGCTCGGGAACTGCTGCTGGGAAGACATTGAAGTTGAGCGTGACTCTGCTTCGTGTCAGTTTACGTTTTGGCGACACAGTGACGACTCGGCCTTGACTTACGGAGTGAGGTCGGTAGACTGGAAGGTCTGGTAAGGTGATCCGCCAAGAGCACCGGAAGAGTACTCGCCCGAGGCGTTGTAGTACCCCCACGCCTGGTCGACAAACGCCAGGAGGCAAATCAGCAGCGCCCTTTCGCGCCGCATTGCTCCTCGGTTGTACTCTCTGCTTTACACGAAACAGGAAGTTGACTCGAGCAGTGGTATAGAGCATCCATGGCGGCAGTTGTATATGTACTGCATAGCACCTGCCTCGCAAGGCCGATGCCATCCTGTCAGATCTGCACGCCGCAGCATGGAGAATCTTCGATCCGATCGCAGTTGGTCAGGTCAGCCGTGACCCACAACCCGCAACCACACCCGCAACTCTGGTCACAGGCACACCTCGCCGCAGCTTGCCTGCGTAGAGTCTCTGCGTCGCCTCGTCATACGCCGCCCTTTGACCGAGTTTCCAGCGAACCGCATGCTTTGTGCAGGAAATTCATACGTCCACGTCCCAGGTTGTGTTCAGGAATAGCCAGGGTGGAGGTGGGTCGGGTTGCCGCTCGTGTGACCTCGATGTCCCCGCTAGCCCGTCGGTCTGCGCAGGTTTTGAGGCACCAGGAAAACACATTCCGTACGAGGGCCCATGTGGACAGCCCGAATCAGGGTTGACCCAGCGGCGCAGCACCAGCTACACAGCTTGAGCCGGCGGAGTAACACCGCTGGCGAAGAAAGCTTATCCGCTCGCTTGCGATGAGCGCAGCGGACGCCATTCGCGGGCCGACAGGGAGCCGAGAGCGAGGTGTGGCAGAGTCGAAAACAGAGATAGGTCTTGGCCTTTCAGCGATCGCACCCGTCTACGCGTGACTTGGGCGTGGGTAGGATACACAGCTGGACAGTGATAGGCAGTACGAACCAGACAAAGAAGCCGCAGCGACTGCACGACGAGTGTACCACCCCACATCTCTCGATGCATGGCGCGTGGGCAGGCTGACACCAGCAAGACGCCAGCCATCACCAGCGCGGCGATTCGCGGCGTTATATCCTGCCTCCGCCACGTGGCGCCGGTCACCTCCACTCCACCTCGTTGCGCGCCAGTCTCCACGTCGAAGTCTGCCTCCTCTGGATGTCCTTCACAGTCTCCACTCGCAGTCTGATACCACATACAAACCCAGCAACATGTTGACCCGCTGGCGAAGAGCTGCGCTGCTCGCTCTCGGTCTCGTTGTCGCGGCGTCGTCTTCAGTCGCTGCGGCGAGCAAGCCCGCTTTGGGGATCAAGAACGCCAAAGTCGCGGTGACCTCCCGGATGGACTGCACGATGCGACCTACACGTGGGTGTTGTTCTTGGTGTTCTCGTTCTCCCCATTGGAGATCTAGTCCTGACCGTACCATCACTTCACTCTGGGCCCTCATGGGAGTTGATTATGATCCGCTGACACAGCAATGTGCAGTCTGAAAGAGCCCGCACCGCTCCCATCCCCAATGGTCCTCGGCGAAGCGACCACCTTCAAACTCACATTCACCATCGTCGACACGGCCTCGGGCGAGCCCGTGTTCCCGCAGCAGGCCCACCTGCTCTTCGCGGACAAGAAGGGGGAGGAGGACGTGACCCTGCCGGTCAGCGTGAAGAGTAATGGCAAGGCGAGCTTCACGATTGTGAGTGCGGCGTGCGGCGCGTCGCTTTGGTGGACTGGACCTCTCGGACTGCGCATTCCGATGTAGGGCCGCTCGGGCTCGGCGTTCTGCGATCTGCGATCACTCGGGCCATTCATGGCTTGCCTTTGTCTGCTCTCTCTTCCTCTGGCATCTTGTGCCGCTCACGGCGACCCCACTCTCTCGACCCGAGGCAAACATCCGGTGCTGCAGAAGTCCGTATCCGTGCTGACTCTGCAGAACACGTCCAAGCCGCCAGCCGCCCTCCTCCCGACCCACGGGAACTTCCACCTCACCCTCCTCCTCTCCTCTCTCGACGCGTACACCCCGCTCTCCTACCCTCTCGGCGACGTCTCCCTGCCTCCTTCCATCCTCAAGCCCCTCTCGCGGAAACGACACGACCTCCCTGCCCGTCCTGGAGAGCCGGCGTTCCAGCCCGAGATCGAGCTGTTCCACACGTTCCGCGCCGAGGAGGACTTGGGGGGCATGGGAATGTCGCTGGTCGGGACTATCCTCGCGCTGTCGCCCTGGGCGGTGCTGGTTGCGTTGGTGAGTGCGGAGTTGCTACGTGGCTCGAGCTCCAGTCAGACCCCATCATGCTGGAGTTCGCGTTCGGGGCCGGCCGACTCTCCTTCGGCTACAAAGTGAAGAAGGGTGGAGTGAAGAAGGGTGGAATGATGCTTCTGGTGTTTGGGATGGCGCGGATGACTTGAAGACGGATGTCTTGCTTCAGGTGGCTGGGATGGCTCGGATGGCTCGGATGTCTTGGGGACGGATGTCTTGTCCCGCACACCACGACTTGCTCGCTGACGCCGTACAGATCACCAAGATCAGCCCCTCGCTCAACCACATCCTTCCCCCCGGCTCCGCCTTGCTCTGGCTAGCCACCCTCGCGATCATCGAAGCCCTCATCTTCACATACTGGGCGATCCTCACTCTCCCCATCGTACGTCCGTCCTCACACACAACACCTCAAACACACCTGGCTCCGGGTGCATCAACGGCCCATCGGAGCCTCGCTGACGCCCGCAGTTCTTGCCCCCGTTCATTATCCTCTGTGTGCTCTCGGCGTATGCCGGCAAAGTCGCGCTGACTGATATCCGCGCGGACAGGCTGAAGGCTGGCGGAACGCCGTGAGCGAAGTGGGAGTGGAACTGGGGATGGAAGTGAGGCGAGACGTATGCATGCAAAAGTCATTACAGTTCGCAAGCCCACCGAGAGGTCTGAGATGAGTTTGGAGGGGTCAGCCTGGCCACTTTTGTCTGGGGGGTGATGTCAAGCACACGCGGTCTGGGGCGACCTAGCGTCCCGGAGCGTCCCATGCATCGAACTCGCACAGAGGGTGCAACGAGGTTGCACTAGGTGCTATTACATGCTACGCCTGCGGACGAGGTGCAATAGTCGTGCCAAGATGGCCCGCTGTTTGCTGCTTGTCAGTTTCGTGCATACCGAGACCGCGCCCGGCGGCAACTTGCCGAGCCGGTGGAGGACGTCCAGCGTCCAGCGTCATCTGAACAGAGCTCGACTCGTTTCGACTTGCTTTTCTTCCCACTCGCCGTGGAACTCGCCCAAACACTGAAGCGCCTGTCGGCCCCAGGACTGACCTAGAGGACCTCGCGACACCACACTGTGCAGCGAGATCATGAGCATGGGCCTAACTGTGCAGAGCCAACCGCTGGTCCGAGCCCTCGGCGGGGGGAGATGGACGAAGTGCCCCCGTCTCCCGCAGCCCGTCTCGAGAGCTTCGTCGTCCCTTGCCAGACCGTACATCCCACGCCGAGCGATGCTTTACGGTACGTACAGCCTCACTGACTACTCAAGGGCTTCATTCAACATTTGTAAAGGTGCGTGTACTGAAGCAGTGTCCCCAGTGCCCGGCTCGAACCCGCGCATGATCGAGAAATCCTTGGACAGCCACGCCGACTCGGTATGCTACGACCTCGAAGATTCCGTCACCCCGGGGAAGAAGGCCGATGCGAGGCGACTGGTCTCTGAGCTGCTTAATGTGGGTTGGGAACAAGACTCCAACGCGGCTTCGTATACACCTTGGAGTCCACGGTGTCGAACTGGCTGATATCGGATGATGTCGGATTGGCTGTCCGACTCGTCGCTCGCTGTGGCAGCTGATACGTGTAGGGGCAAAGACGGCCGAGAGGCGAGGTCATGGCGCGGATCAACGCGGTGGGGACGGGTTACGAGGAGCACGATCTGGACGAGGTGGTGCGTGCTCTCACCTGAAATTCAACCCTTGCACCATCTCCGTTTTTCCGAGCCGGACGAGTCTCCCAGTCCAACGTACCGCGTCCAGAGTGGAGGCCAAATCGGGGACGGGCAGCGCTTACACCTCCACCTCCAGCTCCGCACACGCCACGTCGAAGCGATAGCCCTGCCCAAGACCAACTCGCCCGACCACGTCGAATGGGTTGTATCCATGATCGAGCGCCTATCACCCCGCGAGAAACGCCGAGGGGGGAAGAGCCCCATACGGATCATCGGGATGATTGAGAGTGGCGAGGCGATGGTTCGGATCAAGGAGATTGCGGGGAGTGGGGAGGGGTACTTGGATGGGTTGCTGGTGGGTTGGTGTGGAGTGCTATGAGAGGATTACCGACAAGGAGAGGGGAAGTGGAGGGAGCGAGTGGAGAGAGAGTGTGGAGAGAGCGAGTGGAGAGAGAGAGTGGAGAGTGCGAATGGAGAAACCGAGTATAGACGAATGGAGAGAGCGAATGGAGAGAGCGAATGGGTATAGTTCTGGACGCTAATCAATGCTTTACCTCTCGGCAGTTCGCAGCTGAGGACTGTAAGTGCTGTAATATCGCTGGCCAGGAGCCGAGTAGTGTGATTCTCAGGCTGATCTCATCCGCAAAGACTGCGCCGACGTCGGGATCACCCGCACGCCCAGCCGGGGGAACTGCTCTACCCCCGCTCAAAGCTCGTTACCACCGCGAAAGCCTTCGGGTTACAAGCTATCGACCTGGTGAGTGAGGGTACGGAAGCGGCGCACGACCATCGGGCAACTCGAATTTTCCCAGCCTCGAATCGATGGTTCCTACAAATCCCCGTCCCGCGGCTAGGATGCCATGGTGGCTCTTAATGGAGGGTGGTTGACCGCCTCAGGTATGCGTCAATTACAAGGATCTGGACGTGCTGCGTGACGAGTCCGAGGAAGGGCGCCGGCTAGGCTTCGACGGCAAGGTGGGTCGCCTCGCATCGACTCGATTCGTGCCCCGTCCTTGTCCGATGTATCGCTCAGTGCTGTGTAGCAAGCGATCCACCCCGCGCAAGTCGAAGTCATCCACAGCGCATACTCCCCAGCCAAGCGGGTGAGTGCACTATCCCGCAATCCCGCATTGGTCTCCAGATCTTCCAAATCACTCGAAAGGCCATAGCCGCACATCCTTCCCCTCCACCCACCATACTAAATCCTCTGCGGAGAGTGTCGGTACGTCCCCTGACCACCCGCAGACGTGCTCAAGGCCGCCCGGGTCCGCTTCTCGTTCGAGCACCACGATAAGCTCGGAAAGGGCTCGTACGCCCTCGATGGGATGATGATTGACGCGCCGGTCTACAAGCAGGTGAGTACGAGCACAGTACGAGTACATCACGATGACCGCGATGATCGCGATGATCGCTCCGCCCGATGAGATCCCAATCGGCATGCGGGCGCGACCCATAAGGGGTCGGCGGCCGGACGTGTGCGAACTTCTAACGCCACGAGATCTAGCTTTCTGGATTGTGGATTATGGATCACGGACAGCATGTCACTCGCCTGCTGATGCCTGTAGGCAATCAAGGTGCTGGTCAAAGCCGAGGCGGCGGGGATGGAGATTCCCCGGATCACAGAGGAGGACATCTGAGACAGACAGACATGCACAGACTGGGTCTGCTTCCTCCATGGCTGTGCTGCAGAGTTACAGCTCTTGCGTACTTCTACAGTACACACTGCACGCAGTCGATGACCGCGCACTGCTCGCACAGTTCTTCGACATGGCCGCGTATACATTCGAGCAAGTAAACGACGGAAGCTCGGTGTTCTCGGTGTGCTCGCCGTTCTCACGGGCATGAGAATGCCGTCGACGTGCCCGACGTACCAGCCACACACTATAAGCTACTACTGCGTTTCCGTTTCCGCGGTTGCGCCGCGCCCGTGGGCACCGAAGTCTCCGCCTTCTCTCCCTGCCGCGGGTACACCAGCCGTGTTCCATCCACCGTGGCCATGGGGTTCAGCCTATGTGGTCGGGCTGGCTGGCGATTGATGATGTGCCGAACCTCGTGTCCTCTCACCACGAGCGCATCGGCGATGAGGGAGCGATGACACCGCCAGGGCACAGCCTCGGCGCACATCAAGCACGTCGCGGACGCGGACGCGGACGCCGACGCCGTGGACCTCGTGGACCTCGCAGGGATCGTCGACGTCGACGTCACGGGCGTCACGGGCGTCTCAGCTGCAGGATCCCGCGGCTTCCCCGCATTTCCAGAACCCCGGGAATCCCCTCCCAACGAGTGGATCAGTCGCTCCAGCGCATCCTGGAATTCCGTGGTGGACATGTAATCCGCATAACCTCGAAACGACGCATTTCGCCAGCCCGTGTTCACCGACTCCTTGTGCGGTTTACGAAGACCGCCGAGCGCCGGTTCGTGTTCGTAAGTGAAGTGATGCTGGCGGAGGAACGGACCGAGCCTCTCGCGGTTGAAGTGCGGATAACGAGCCGAGCCGGGAACCGTGCGGATATCGACGATGCGGTGGATCCGATGTAGTTTGAGCAGGTCGATGAATTCGGATGCGGGGTGGGTGGAGTGGCCGATGGTGTAGATTGTTACCATGTCCCGAGTGGGGCAGGGTTGATTGCCAGGGCAACACGACAACAGGACGACAGGACGACAGGACGACAGGGCAAGAGGATAACAGGACAACAGGGTAACAGTACGAGTAAGAAAGGCGATACCAGTACGGTTAGTTTGCTTGAAGTCAGGCATATGCATGTACCGGCATACTCTGCTTGTGCATGCAGTATCGGATCGGAATCATCATCCTTGCAGTAATCGTACGCAGGCCTGCGACTCTGCCGACCCCATGTTGCCTCCGACCGTGGCTGCGTGAAATCTCTATCGGCCGGAGTCGGGTCTCTGACTTTAGCTCCAATTCTCGAACACCTCGCAACGCGGTCCGGACCAAGTTCAACATATACGAGTGCCGCATGGAGTTCAGCACTGAACAAGTTCCGAGCGGTCCTCATACCCGACTGCATCATATGTACATCCCCTTCCTCGCCGTACGTGTACGTGGAACAAAACGCAACATATTCGTGTGATTTCTCTCATCCCCGTCTTGGGTCGTTGCGACAGAACAGAACTTGCGCGTGTACGTTCCCATGCGCGCGCATGTTCCCCTGACGCTTTCACGCCTTCCACTTTGCGTCCGCGGCCTTGTCGCTCTCCCGGACGTTGGTCATGTCGAGTCCGAGCGGGTTCGGGACGTAATCGACGATGCCGGCCGTTTCGAGGCTGAAGTGTTGCTGGTACCCTGTCATGTGCGGGTCGAGGCCAAACTGGCGAAGAGGTTGGTGTGAGCTGGAGCAAACGCAATAACACGATGTTACGCCGCGGCCCAGTATCGCGAGGTCAAGAACGATGGGAATGATGGGAATGATGTGAATGATGGGATGTGGTGCAGACATGAGAAGGCGCAGGTGTGGGATGGGAAATGGAACGGGTGGACCGCTCGCTCACCTGGGACTGGGGCTGGCCGTAGTCGAACGGAAGGGTCCTGTCGATGGCGCGGACTTGCTCCGGCGTGAGATGGATGTCGAGCGCAGTGACGTTGGCCTTGAGGTGTCTACGAGGGTGAGTGTGATTGCATTCTGGCCAGGGAGCGGGCAGACTCACTCGACCTTTCGTCCGCCAAGGATTGGGTACACGTAGGGGTACTGCAGGGCATTGTATCAGGACTACAGCATTTCTCGCGGAAGACCCAACTACGACTGTCTCTCGATGACGCCCCGTCGCTGACGCCCGAGTAACAGAAGAGTCCCACGTCCCACGGTGACGCTGTGGCCGGTGGCGCCACTCACCTTGGACATGACATAGGCCGTAGCGACCGCCGTGATGCTCTCCACCTTGAGCTCGTCCGCCACCTTCTCCAGCGCGGCGGAGACCTTGATCTCGTCTTCGGAGAGTTTTTGGGCGCTTCGTCCGTCCTTCGACTTGCCCTGGTCGGCCTTGCGCTGGAAACGACCCTGACCAATCGCGCCCCAGGGGGCGATGGCCATGCCCTCCTCGCGACACATGGGGAGGAGGTCCCGCTCGAGATCACGGACCGCGGCGGACCAGCGGCCTTGATAGATCACCTGAAGGGGATTAGAGACCGCCTGGACCACTTGCCCGGGGCATGCGCGAAGGGCGCGGCGCAGTAGGTAGTCACTCACGAACGGGGCCAGGCCGTGGTCCCGGGCGTACTGGTTTGCCTTGGAGATCACCCACGCCGGAGTGTCAGATACGCCGAGGTAGAGCACTGGGTAGGCGTCATCAGCACCGCCCGGCTCCGGAGCATGATCACACCCGTTCCCCCCGTCACCCCTTCCCACCGGATCGGGTGAACGGGCGCGTGCTCACCCTTGCCCATCTTCACGAGGTTGTTGAGCCCCTGCATCATCTCGGCGACCGGCGTGGTCCAGTCCCACCAGTGGACGTCTGCTTGGATCAGCGCTGTGCCCGCGCCGAGCCATGGCTCTGGGGGTCTGATCTGCCTTGCGGTCGGCACCGCGGGCAAGGCCACGCACAGAGGATGTCCACGTAAGTCGTCTGGAGCTTCTTGAGGGACGCCTCGAGCGAGACGTACATCGACTTGTAGCTGTTGCCGGACCTGGGGAGATGCTTCAGTCCGGGCACCGTCATATACAGTACCCGGCCTCGAGAGACGGTACTCCACGCCAACGCACCTGTTGATAGAGATCGGGTGCTTGCTCGCTTTGCCGCCGCTCTTGTAGTTGGCAGTGTACTTGGTCGCGATGATCATATCATCACGGACACCTGCGATGTCTCAGCAATCGCAATGACGATCTTAACCAGGCTCCTCCGAGTTGAACTGTGATTCGAGTCGATTCCTCCGAGCAGAGCTGATTCGACCCACCTTTCTTCGCCATCCACTCGCCGACCCACTCCTCGCTCTCCTCCTCCTGGTAGCCGTTGGCGGTATCGATGTAGTTCCCGCCGAGGTCGTAGTACGTGTCGAGGAGCTCGAACGACGTCTTCTTGTCCATGGAGCCGAGCGTCGCAGCCGAGGCTTGCCCGATGGACATGGCCCCGAGTTGGAGCGGGGAGACCCGCAGGCCGCAGTTTGGCGAGAGCACGCGGTAGCGGCCGAGCTTGGACGGGGGTGGGAGAGCCATGTTGCGGATGTGTAGAGAGGCTGGATCAAGGTTTTGGACGAGTGTTGCAGCTGAACGACTGTTTCTGCAGACCTTTCAGAGATCTACCTATGAATCGGCTGTGGGTGTCCACCCCCTCCCCGCTCGATGCTCGCCGTGTTATAGTCGCCAGATCAGATCACACGGCACAGCGATGGGACGCGAAAGAGTGGAGGCAAGGTGGAGGTGGACATGTGACGGGCCGGTCGTTGCCGGGTGGAGTGGGGTGGGGGGGAAAGAACATCCTACGAACATCTCGGCACTCGGGGAATGTCGGCGGGTGGTGCGGGCGCTTGGCACCTGGAGCAGGGAGTAGTCATGCGGTACCATGCTCGACTCATACTGTGTATTGCGGTACAAATACATATACACGTTCTACCTATCACTACTTGTCCGCAATGCACGGGAGCCGCCTCTGTCCGAGCCACGATCAACTAGTCGCTACAAGCTCTTCTGCACTGTCTGAATCCTATCTCACATCTGTTGCAGCACCGCCTCACCTTCGTGCTCATGCCCGTACTCGTGCTCGCTGTGATGGGCGTGGTCATGCGCCGACTGCCCCGCTTCGAGATGCCTGTGCTCGCCCTTGCGCTCCTCCTTCTCCGTCAACGTCGCCGCATCGTCGGTCGGCGCGACGCGGACATTGTTGTCGCCGAAGAGCAGGCCGATCTCTTCGAGCGTCTTGTTCTTCGTCTCGGGGAAGAGGAAGTACGAGACGACGCAGTTACTGAGGTTGCAGGCCATGTAGACGAAGAAGTATCGCCAGCTGATGTGCTAGAGGGCGTGCGTCAGAAGAAGACCACGACGATCTTGGATCAGGTCGTTTGAGGGGCGGGAAGGCTGAACGGTTATGTGACTGTGGAGTTTGTACTCACGTCGAATCCGTAGGGGGTGACCTGGGAGATTAGGACATTGTTGAGCCAGTTGCTAGCTGTCGACGCCGACGTGCCCAGGGCTCGGAGGTTGGTCGGGAATATCTCAGATTGGTAGATCCACGAGACTGTTGTCAAATCTCAGCATCTCTCTGACTGCGTGGAGACCTCGAGCAGACCGCGCCGAGCTCACCTGGTCCGAACGACCACGAGAAGACCCAGGAGAACATGAAGATGGAAGCGATGCCGGCGATGCCCGTGTGAGAGTTGCTGTAACCTGGCGTGGCGAAGGCCGAGGAGCAGCCCGCCTGCCATGCGAGACAACACGCGAGGAGCGCCGAGCCAATGATGAGTGGCCGACGACGACCGAGTCGATCGACTGGAAGCAAGGCGTCAGCGAGGTGATAGACGGACCGCGTCTGCGAGTCTGAGACTCACCGATGAACGTGATGAAGGTCCAGGTGCAGACGACACCCCAAGCGCCATAGATGCCTTGGATCATGAGGACGGTGTTGCCCTGGAACGGTCAACGATCAGCATATGCCTCCTCGAAGAGAACTCGGCGCGCACAGTGTACCCCAACCCGTTGTAGATTGTAGGCCCGTAGTAGTTGCTACAGTACCCTTGTATCAGCGAATTGCCAATTATCACGAACTCCCCGCAAAGGGCTGTTCACCCACTTCACGTTGACACCAGTCCACTGGGTCATAGCCTGGACGAGCACGCCGCAGAGCGTTCGGTGCAAGTTAGGCTTGGTGTTGAACAGATCTTTGAAGTTGGTACTGAGGTTTTCGCGCTCTGCAGTCACACGGATCAGCACGCCCTGCCCGACTAAACACATAGACCAGACAAGAGATCATCCATCTTCTGGAGCGTGACCCACCCCACTCGATTTGCATCTCCATCTCCGCGAACTCGGCCTCGACGACATCCGTCCTGGCTCGATTGGCGCCGCCGTGCAGTCGGATCAAAGCGGCTTTGGCGTCTTCTGGGCGACCCTGCTTGGCGAGCCAGCGGGGCGAGTAGGGGAGCAAGAACATCCCACTGCGAAAAGAACCGGCGTTAGGTGGGCTTGGACATCTGGCATCTGACATCTGTCCCGGGGTTTGGGTTCGAGTGCACTTACAAAAACAAGCAGATCGCCGGGATGATCTGGACGGCGAGCGGGATCCGCCACTGGCCCTGGTTGTGTATGTACTGGCAGCCGTAGCCGATCCTACGGGAGTGCATCAGTATATTTAGCCAATGCCTCGCACATCTCCTTCCTCTCATCCTGTTCCGCAGTATCAGGATGAGAGTCGCTTACCAGTTCGCAACGAAGAAGCCCCAGGAGATCATCATCTGCGTCCAGCCGGACATGAGGCCTCGGACGTGAGGAGGGGAGATCTCGGCTTGGTACATCGGCACGATCTGGAAGGCTCAGCGGGCAACTGGAACTCGGGGATTTGGGCGAGGCGACCAGAATCAGGACAGAGTCCAAGTCGACATCGTCGACATCGTCGTAGTCGTCGTCGTCGTCGTTGTCGTCAGGGAGAGTACCTACTTACCATGGAAAGCACACCGATCGCCAGGCCAGCAATGGCCCGCCCGGCAATGAGCATCCCCGCATTAGCCGCGCCAGCTTGGATCGCACACCCTGAGGCGAATCGTCAGCGGTCATCCACGAGGGGGTTGGGTACTGTATGTCGCGAGTGCGAAGATGTGAAGAGGCTGAGAGCCTCAGAGGCCGGGAGATTGGGAAGAGGCTGGGAAAGTGGGACCGTGCCGCTTACCGATAATCGCGATAAGCGCGCCGAGCTGGATCGTCCGTTTTCGACCGATCTTGTCGGCGGTATAACCTGCGAGGAGCGCCCCGACTGGGCGGGGACGGAGTCAGCGCACGATCCAAATCCAGATCCGGTTTCCCGATTCGAGAATTGCTCCAGGTCGTGGCTGGTCGGGGCGTTTTTGAGAGGTAGCGAAGGAAGGGAAAAGAGGGGAGATGGGATTGTGCGACTGGTGTACACGTACAGAACGCCCCGCCCGCGAACACAGAGACGATAGCGCCCGTGATATCCGCTCCGGGATGCCCGAAGTAATCTTGAAACTCGTCGTATGAGGTGGAGATGACCGAGGAGATCTACGCGGGGCGAGCGTGAGCTGGAGTTGTTCGAGGGGGTGGGTGCGCGGAGGGTTCTGGAGGTTGGTGCATGGGGAATGAGGGGGACAGGTGATTAAGAGGGGGTTCTGGAAAGTTGAGGGACGAAAGAGTACGAAGAAGTGGGATGGGAGGAAGAAGACAAAGACGAAGACGAAGACAGAGGCAGTATGTAGCGATACGGAGTTGGAGAAGACCAGAACGGCGGCTTTGACACTCACGATCCCCGAGTCGTATCCAAATAGGAATGTCCCAATCGCGCTTCGACGAGGTCAGCCCGGCCATCCCCACTATGAGCCTCCCCAATTAGAGCCTCCCCGATCAGAGCCTCCCCAGCCAGAGCCGGGGTCACCGTGTCGTGTCACTCACGCAAAGATCGCGGCGACCCAGTTGATCAGCGCGGGCTTGGTCCCTGTGATAATGGCTGCGTGGCTGGTGCCAGCGGTGTGGGGGATAAAGTCTGGCATGGCGGCGTGGCGGACGTGGCGGCGAGGTGACGGCGAGGTGACGGCGAGGTGACGGCGACGGCGACGGCGACGGTGGGACGGGTAGACTGTGGGGAGAGAGCACGAGCTATTTGCCGCTTTGCTGACGGATTACCAAGGCGGTGAGCTAGAAGAAAGAAATCGTACTGTACTCGTACAAATACGTCGGGACTTGACGATTATCGAACAGTGAAGAGTGAATGGAGGCGTCTCGACGACGCTCGTCGTGGACGTCATGTTTATATCTGGTGGCGGGTGAGTCGCATGTCCGCCTGCCGATCGTTCGTCTCTCCAGCTACGGTACTGCATTGCCAAAAGAAGCGGCAACCTCGGTGCATAATTCCCGTTTGCGCTCGCCATCGAGACCTAGGGCCGACCTGAGGTGTTGGTTGCATCCCGGCAATGGCCCCACAACAACCGCTCTGCGGCAGCTGACAACCCCCCGCCGGCTTACCTGCTTCCCCACCTCCCCCGCCGCCGCCAGTGAGCAGGGTTCCGCATCGGTGGCTTTGGTGCCTGGGTCGTCTGTGCACCATGTACGAGTTACTTGTGCTGTGTGGGTGCAGCTCTGCCCTCGAGGCGGGGCTGACGTGAGGGAAAAGAAACTAAGACTAAAACAACTGTGTCGTCCGGGCCTAGCCGCCTGGAGAAAGCTGGTCGTCGTCGAAAAGTGAAATGCCCGGGAAGACTGCCGTCGCACGAACGGGAATTAGCCGTGGGGACGCGTCTTCCTCACCGTATTCGGTGTCGGCGTGTTCGGTATGAAATCATCCCCTGTGGAGGGCATGCTGATTGTCCCTCCGACGTTGGTCCGGCGCGGCTATCGATCTCACTTAGGTGGGGCACTCGTGACCTAAAGCTTTTCTGTGAGGTTACTCTGCGTCACACGTTGCGACGATAGGCCCCCAACGTCTTCTAAACCCTATGCAAGAGGCTTTGGGGCATAGGCGTGCGAGGAAGATAACACTCGGGGACCTTCGCTTCGGCAAGTACTTGTACAAGTACTTGTACAAGTACGAGCGGGACGCCTGAGAACGCCGAGGCCAAGCGAATTGACCGAACCTCCCCGAACGTCAGGTCGCCGAGTCCTCCTCTCTCTCAAGAGGGACTGTTCGCCCCTACCATTGGTACTCTGAGACCCCTCGCCCGCACGCATAGGAACCCTCCCCCAGGCTCTTTGCATATATAAGACGCAGGCAACGTCGTATCTCCTTGATCCCCGCAAATCTTTTCGTCGCCTTCGCTCCGCCCGATACACCTTCCAACCATGTCCGCCGAGCTCCCCACGTATCGCAAGACACTCGCGGCTCTGCCCAAGGAGAACTTCCTCGTAAGAGCCCCGTCTCGTCTCCATCTCGCTTTCCCACTCGCACGCGGCGCGCGTTGCAGACAGGCCGAACCGGTGCACGGAGCGCTCGCTGACGGAATCGTTGTATCAGTTCGGCCCCTCGCCCATTCAGTTCTTACCGAACCTCACCAAGGCGCTCGGAGGGGAGGTCAAGATCTACGCGAAGCGCGAGGACTGTAATTCGGGTTTGGCCTATGGGGGAACAAGGTCCGCAAGGTGGGTTGGGCGGGTGCGATGTTTGTCCTACACTACAGCATCATGCCTCGTTACGGTGCTTGCGTCGGATGGTATGTGCTGTCGATCGTGCGCGTGTTGTGCTCGTGCTCTCGCTGTTGCTCCTGTTCGTGGTAACGATTGTGCTGCCACCTCTGCTCTTGCTTGAACCTCTGCTTCCGCGTCCCCTCGTCGTCAAACCGCGCTTACAACACCAGCTCGAGTACCTCGTCGCCGACGCCAAGGCCAAGGGATGCGAGACGCTGGTATCGGTCGGAGGCGTGCAGAGCAATCATACCCGTGCTGTGACCGCCGTTGCCGTGGCGTCTGGACTGAAGTGTGAGTGGGGTGTCATCTTGGACCCTTGCACTCTCCAATCAACGGCGTCTAGCCCTTGTCCGAGTATCGGAGGGAGCTCCGGCTGATCGTCCACAGCTGTGACCGTGCAAGAGAAGGTGAGCATGGCGCCGAGCTGCACCGACAGCTCCTAAAAAGGGGCATCGCTCGCTATCGCTCGCTCACGCCGCTCCCAGTGGGTCCCGATCGACCCCCCGCTCTACGCCGAGACGGGCAACATCCTCCTCTCGCGCCTGATGGGGGGCGACGTGCGTCTGAACCAGGAGACGCTCCACATCGGCCACAAGGCGGCGACGGAAGCGGCGTTCAAGGATGTGGAAGCCAAGGGCGGGAGGCCGTAGTGAGTGCGATCGAGCGAGCATTGTCTCGTTCTCTCCTTCGACCAAGAATACGTGCCAAAGGCGATCTTTTGGGATTGTCGCAAAGGGGCGTAGTGTATTGCACTTGTACAACACCCATACGAGGAATCGCTCACTGACACCACTCGTCTGTGCCAGCTACATCCCCGCCGGCGCATCCGACCATCCCCTAGGCGGCATGGGCTTCGTCAACCTCATCCTCGAAGTTGCGGAGCAAGAGAAATCCCTCGGCATGTTCTTCGACACCATCGTCGTCTGCTCCGTCACCGGCTCGAGTCACGCGGGGACCCTGGCCGGAGCTGTGCTGGAGGGGAAGGGGAGGAAAGTCATCGGGATCGACGCGAGTGGGAAGCCCGAGGCGACGAAGGATCAGGTCGCGAGGATCGCTCGGGACACGGTGGCTCGGCTGGATCCGGGGGCGAAGGTCCCGGACGAGGCGATCATCCTGGATGAGAGGTTCCATGCGGGCACCTACGGAATCCCCGATGAGGAAACCATTGCGGCGATGAAGCGTAAGTGAGACGTGAGAGCCATCGGAGTTATTGGGGTTAGACAGCATGTGTGGAATACTACGACATCGACATCGCTCACTCCGCCGCAGTCGCCGCGCAGACGGACGCACTGATCACCGACCCGGTCTACGAGGTGAGTCCCACAACTGGAGCCCGCCGCTTTGACCCCACAAGCTGGCGAACAAAATCGTGATAATGTTCCCCCGCTAATACCGCCCGCTCCTCGCAGGGCAAGTCCATGGCCGGGATGGTCCAGCTCGTCAAGGAAGGCTCGATCAAGCCGGGCTCCAACGTGCTGTACCTGCACCTAGGGGGACAACCCGCGCTGAACGCGTACAGCTCGTACTTCCCCGTGGGCAAGTAGTGCTTGGCTCGTTGCACTGTACTTGTACATGCTCCCTCATGCACCTCTGGCCAATGCCCATTGCTCATTGCCACAAACGCATAGCCCGGTCTGCCATTTGCCACACGTCCCACAAGGATGAGCGGGATCTAATTGGGGAGAGCTGTTGCCGTTGTTGTCGTTGTTGCTGTGGTCTCTGCCTGTTGCAATCGTTCTACTGTGAAGAGAGCCATTCCTCTACTGCCCCAGTCGCCTTTCCCGGCCTCTGTATCCACACCATGGCATCTTCATCGTCCTCCGTGCCCTCCAGAACATATACTACGAGCGCGTAAGCCGCGCATCCACACCTCACGCCCCTCCCGCTGCCCACTAGTCCACATTGCCGGCACCATCGCTAACTCTTCGCAGAAGGTGGCTACCGCGCGACCATGCTACATCTGCAGGAGACCGACGCAGACTGTCCTCGCGACGATCAAGACGGAGGACTTCCTCTATGCGTGTGACGGGCATTTGACGGACAGGTGAGTGTTGCAAGCGGCTGCGGCGTCACTTGACCAATTACACCGTCTACCACGACCAGGACGCCGGCTGCTCGTCCGCAGCATATACAGCATGCTGACGTTTGTAGCGGCTTGTAAGTCAATCTCGCTCATGCACACCACGGAGCTGCGTGTCAAGATCGCACACCACATGTATTCCAGCTCGAGTCCACTGTTCTTACTCACGCTCGCAGCGCAACACTCATCTCCGCTCCTGCTCCCGCTCCGACCGGACCGTCCGCCGAAGATATCAAGAAGGTGATCTCGGACTATCACTCTCGCGAAGCGAAGAAAGCGGAGAAGGAGAAGACCAAGGGGGCGGACGGAAACGAGAAGGACAAAGACGAAGAAAAGGACAAGGATAATGACAAAGACAAAGACAAAGATGCGGGGAAGGCCACGGGCAGCCCCGCAAAGTCCCCTTCTCCAGCGATCAAGTCCCCCGTGTCACCTCCTGCCAGTACCACACCGTCTGGGACACATAGGAAGTACGCGCTGCATCGCCAGATATGGGATATGCGGCGGATGGAAATGAGGAAGAAGGATCATACGGCAAGAGCGAAGGAGGTTGGGAAAGGTGAGTGCGGGGGCGCATCAGGAACTGGAGTGGGGATTAAGCGCGGACCTAGAGGGGTGTGGTGTGTTGTAGTGGGATGGGTGAAGTGTGATGCGTTTGGTGTGGTGTGGTGCGGGGTGGCGTCGTGTTTGGGAGGTACTGTACTGATCGGCCTAGGGATGCCGCAGGTGCCAAGAGGGGCTTTCTAGGACTCCCGCCTCGCCCCATACCGCGACTCGACAACGAGAGCGATGGCGGCAGCGATGATAGCGGTTCGAGTCGTGCAGGTCGTGCTTACGCTTCGCATCGGCGACGTTCGTGGGCGACTATGTCGGCGTGTCATCTCTTCGTCCTGTCCTGTCGTCACTTCGTCCTGGCCTGTCGTGCCGTCCGACCCACCCCACGACAACCTCCACAGCAGCCAGGACCGCCGGGGCGGATGTCTTTGGCAGACCTAGTTCGCCTTGGTCCACATCCTCGCTTGTAAATGCGGGAGCAAGGTCGTCAACATGGCGCCTGGGTCACCGGCGCTTTCAACACCGCATCAAGGACGCTCGGTGCTGCCGCCGACGACCAGGGGACAAACCCATCATGATTGCTTTCTATAGTCTTGGCTTGCAACACGATGTATCGATGTCATCTTGTGTACATTTTCTACCTGCTCGCACCCCACCTGTTTTCGGCCTACCTGCTCTCGGCAAGCAACAGCTCCACCACCGCGCCCCTCATCTCGCCCGGCAACTCCATCCCGTCGATCCTACTGATCGCGACGTTGAGGGGTACGGCGGCGCTCCCGTCCTCGTCCGTACCTAGCGCCTGGAGCGCCGCGAGCTTGACGTTGTACTCCACCTGCATTGGGTCGAGCACGGCTTGGACCAGCGACTTCACGTCGTTCTGCAGCAAGCTCGGGTTCTTGCCGAGATCCACGATGATCTCCTCTCCTGCTGGGATTGGGCCGAGGTGGATACGGGTCTCGTTGGCCCGGACCTCTGCGCGGGGGGTGAGGGGCGAGTCTCCCGCATACGCCGTCATCCCCTGGGTCGGAGCGGGGCGGAACGCGGGGAGGCGGACCGACCACTCCCGGGTGGCCACCAGTGGGTGCGCAGTCGGGCCGATGGTGAGTGACCCCTCGGCTTGGTCGAATGTGATTGCCGTGCGGGCGAAGATGATCTGTTCGAGCTCGTCGCCTTCGCCGTTATCCTCCAGAAGCTCGAATGCACCGTCCGCGCCAACGACGAGGGTGATCTCGATGTGCGTGGGGAGGGGACAGCCGTTGTGCAGTTTCCCCGCGTCGTGGGGGATGATGGCCCCCTGGCGAGCGAGGCAGGGGACCTTGTCCAGAGTGCGATGGAACGACAGCGCGCGATCACCGTCATACACGACGTTGGTAAACGTGTCAACCCATTTGCCCGGGGGCAGCCAAGCAGGCGCCTTACCCAGCAGTGTCGCCTTGTCCCTAGGCGAGGTGATCGGAGCGAGGAACAGCTCGGTCCCGAATGTGTACGTGTTGCGATACTTGTACGCAGCGGAGCTACCGGGGTGGTCGTAGTACACCGGCTCGACGAGTGTCCGGCTTTCGACAGAAGCGCGCACGCCACAAGAGTAGATGTAGGGCACCAGTGCGTGGCGAAGACGGAGGAACGTCGTCATCACCGCGCGGCACTCGGCGGACTGGCGCCATGGCTCGCGGGTGTTGAAAGGGTTGTTGGACGAGTGGAGGCGGAGCACGGGGGAGAAGACGCCGAGCTGCGTCCAGCGCGCGAGGAGCTCGTTGTCCTGCAAGGGAAGGGTCAGCGCGAAGCACGATAGAACTCGTCTCGCAAGATCCAATCCACGAGGCAAGAAGTTGTTCTTGCGTGGGGGAAGAGGAGATTAGAGCCTGGATCGGATCCCAGCCCGACCCACCTTGTAGCCGTAGAAGTGCCCGCCGATGTCGTGCGACCACCAGCCGTAGCCGATGTTGGACGCCGTGGCCGTCATCTCGGGCTGGAAGTGGAGGGATTCCCAGGTGACGTGGGTGTCCTATAACGGGAATCATTCAGCCTGGCTCTTTCGCTCGCTGACAAGACGCGGCGACGACATGACCGTCACGACATGTGGCAGAGCGACACTGCGACACTGCTTCACCGTTACACCGCAGCGTTGCCGCCGTGAGACGTTGGCATCGCCCCACTCACCCCGGAAAACCCGATCGGGTACCTGTGCGACCCGGGCCCCGCATACCTCGAGAACGTCATGGGCCTGCCATGCCTGACCGAGTCGAGGAAATGGTAGTGGTTCAACATCCACAACGGGTCGACACCGGGGATCTTGGAGTACGGGCCCTGCTGCCAGTCGATCCACCAGAAATCGACGCCTTCGTCCTCGAGCGAGTGGGAGAGGGTGTTGAGGTACGCGGAGAGGAAGGAGCGGTCGGTGCAGTCGAACGTGACGGGCTGGCGGGGCGAGGCGGGTCAGCGGGGGTTCAGACGCGACGTATGGGGAGACTCCACACGAGTCCGAGAGGTTCCAATTGGCCCGGGAGCAGACCAGTCCGAGAGGTTCCAGGTGAGTCCACGAAAGCGGTGGAGGGGCAGGGCAAGGGTTCAGAAGGAGGTGTTGGTAGAGTCCATGTAGATTCCCAGATACGGGGGTGATAGGGGGCCGGTACGGTATTGTAAAGCCCAATCGCACTCACCAGCTTCGTCGAAGCATCCCTGCCCAGGGCCTTGCACATGGCCGGGTACTGCTCTTCGAAAGCCCGTACGCCGTCTGCCGGGTGGGTGTTGAGCGTCGTCTTCAAGTTCTTGTCGTGTAGGCCCTTGAGGAAGCCGACGTGGTCCGGGAAGAGTTTCCTGTCCCACCTGCGGGGGTCAGCGCGGAGGTCGACGCGAATGTCGACTGATGCGACTGGAATTGCAAAAATCTCTCTCGCCCACTCCATTCGCCGACCACGTCTTGCGATGTGGCCGGGGACGTCTCGAACCTCTCGATGCGTGATCACCCCCGGCCCTCCGCAATCCGCACTCCGCACTCACGTGTAGCCCGTCCATGGCGCGCCGTACTCGGGCGGAATGTCCGTGAGGTGCCTAACAGAGTCAGCGATTGCCACGGGATACACCGATGCTGTTGCCGACGCCGACGCCGAACCCTCCTCACCAGTCCATGTCAAGCACGGCCACGCTCATCGGGATCTCGTCCGCCTCGAACCGGTCCATGAGCCCCGTGTACTCGTCGGCGGTGTACGCGTAGTACTTTGACCACCAATTACCGAGCGCCCACCTCGGCACGGCGGGGCCCTTGCCCGAGATGGAGAATAACGCCTGGAGAGCACCGCGGTAGTCGTCCCCGTACGCGAAGAGGTAGCCGTCTTGCCTTCCTGGGACTCGGGGGGCGACCCACCCCTCGGTGGTGAACAGCATGGAGGCGGAGTCGTCTACGACGGCGAAACCGTGCTGGAGACGGTGTCAGCGCATGACGTAAACCGAGACTCAGTGAGGATGACGGAAGATCAGCAAGCATCACGGAAAATCAGCGAGAACCAGTGAAGATTGGATAGGGGTGAGCAGAGGCGACGAGACAGAGTCCCTTGCTCACCGTTGACAGCACGCCCTCTTCCAGCTCGCACCTCCCATTGACATTGTCGAGGGTGCGGCACGTCCCACCGAGGTTCCCCGCGCCGTCCTCCATGCCATACCTCCAGAACTTGCCCCACGCACTACCGACATGACCGGTGTTCCGGTCCGCACTGGCTTTGAGCATCGCGGTGAACCCGCTCGGGGAGAAGGCCTTGCCGTCATACTCCACCGAAAGCACTTCGGTGTGGATCTCGACCCCGCCGTCGGGCCGGTCGATGCGCTGGAACGGCACGGCGGGGAGGTGTCGGTGCACCGCAAACGTCGATGCGCGGTCTTCGAACGTCGAGTCGGGGGAGTACTCGAACCGGATCAAGTTGGAGGTGAGGACAGTGAGACGGAAACTGGGGCCGATGACTTGGGAGGAGGAACGCGCGTGGGGGTTGTATTTCTTCGAGAAGGGGGAGGCAGGAAGCGGTGCGGCAGAGGGGGTGACAGCCCCATCGGAGTTGGAGACGGTGACCATGACGAGAGACGAGTTGGCCAGCAGGCGAATCCAGTTGCTGCGACCGGAGCAACGGTGAGTAGGTGAGCTGGTGAGTAGGTCAGGAAGAGCACTGAGGAGACCTCGGAGATGCACGCTGGGAACCCTGGTTTATATATCACACATCGGCACCGAGCCCCCGGTTCGCAACCACTCGTTTGGATGTGTTGCATATGGTGACTTTGCTTGTTGGACTCGGAGACGAGCAGCCGGTGCGATGGCCAATGGTCGGCCCGACTTCGGGGGTGGAGCGGTGGTGTGGAGGGTGGTTCGGCGCATATGCATGTCAGCGACAACCGCAGTGTCAGCCTCATGAATGAGTTGTTGCTCGCTTCTCGACGACGCTGCTGCAGCCGTCGAGCATACGAGTAGGGCAGAGACATGAGATAGGACACACACCATCGTCGTTGACGCCCAAAAAGATTCGTCGGCGGAAGATCATTCACGCTTCTCATTCCGCTTCCTGACATCCATCCACATCCAAAGCTACATCCTCGTCTGATTCCTGTCTCCTCTTCGTCCACACCTCTTTTCTAAGCACCGTCTTTCGTCTCGTCGCTCGAGCACACCTTGCTTCGCGGCGAGTCGAGTCGCCAGTGCACCACCCGACCATGCCGCCCAACGCAGCGAGGACGATCTTCGGTGCGTGCGACTGGCTCTGAGCGACTCGAACTGATCCACTGACCATGCTCTCTTCTCTTAGTCGCAAACATCCCTTAGTGAGCCATACCTCCTCCTCGCCTCATCCCGTCGTCGTCGTCTTCTCGTCGTGGACCAGACTGTCAGTCGCTGACACGCCGATAGCGACGTGTCAGAGGAACAGCTCGCCAATGTCTTCTCCGAGGCTGGACCCGTCGCCAGTGTCGAGTGAGTAGACTTCCCCGCTTCTTCCAGCATCAGCATGGCGGCATCCCATCCCCATCCATCCGCATCCTCACTGACTCCGCTGACTCCGCTGACTCCGCTGCAGGATCAAGTTCGACCCGCAGACAGGCCGATCAAAGGGTTATGCATTCGTGCAGTTCTACGGTGCGTAGCGAGGCTCAACTCACCGCCCCGCTGTCCCGCTGCTCCGTTTCGTTCTGGCCCCCTCCGTTCCGCCCCGCTTGACATCCTCCTTTGTGGACGCAGGATTAGGTCCCCGCTGACTGTTGCTGTTCATCCTGCTGTCTCTCGCGCATGTCCATCTCTCTCGCAAATGGACCCAACCACATCGGCCCGACTTGCACCTCGGTCCACCGTATCACGATATATCAACCATGCCCTCCTCGTCATCCCCCATTCGCATCGCCGTGCCCGCCTCGCACCCCCTGCCTCCCAAACCCTACCCCTCTCCCACCACTCCCACGACACCTGGTCCCACACACCGCGTCGATTCCCCCATCCCGATCCCTCCTCTTTTTCCTCTTTCCTCGTTCCCGACCAAAACTCCTGGCACCCATCCACAGACGACGCCACCGCCTCGTCAGCCGTTCGGAATCTTTCCGACGTAGCTGTCAATGGCCGGAATCTGCGTGTTGAGGCATCGACGGATGAGCCCGGTCCACGTCGGCGGGGTGAGGGAGGCGGCGGCGGCGGTGCTGGCGGGGGGAGGGGTGGCGGGCCCGGGTACCGAGGAGGGAGGGACGATACCCCTCCGCAGAGAGGGGCGAGTTATGGTCGGAGAGATGATATGCCCGGAGCAGGCGGAGCAGGTGGACCGGGGGGGTATGGGGGCATGCCGCCGGGAGGACCTGGAGGGCCTGGTGGACCCGGTGGACCTGGTGGACCCGGTGGGATGGGAATGAACATGCCCCCTCCAGGAGTCATGCCTCCCGGACCCGATCAGAAGGTCGACTTTAACCTCCTCCCACCAGGTGTCGAGGTCGGCGGGCAGAAAGCTACCGACGCCATCTCGAAGACTCTCGCGGCGATCAGTCCGGGACAGATGCAGGACGTCATGGCAGGCATGAAGGTGGGTTGCGGCGGGGCGCGGTGCGGGCTTCAACACATTATTCTCGTCACTCCGTCAAGTTTTGCCCACTTCAATCACTCCGTCACCCTGCCACTCTTCCACCTCGTCACTTCACTTTATCAACAAGCTGCGCACCTGCTGGCCGACTCGTCTGTGAAGTCACCACTTTGTCACCACTTTCTTCCCCTCCCTCGTCTGGTCATGTGTTGTGGAAATAGCGCCCTCGTTGACCCGTACTAATCTCCGCAGACACTCGTCGCCACGCAGCCGGACCAAGCGAGGCAGCTGCTCCAGAGCAAGCCGCAGCTCGCCTACGCCCTCTTCCAGGCGATGCTGCTCATGAACATTGTGGACCCCTCGGTCCTCCAGGTGGGTATGACGTTCCAGACGGTGCGACACAACGCGACCGAATGCTCCGATCCGAGGCGACACGTCAACGCACACGCTCACCCTCACGCTCACCCTCACCCTCACGCTTGGTGCTGAGTCTTGGTCTGCCTCGTCCGTGCTGACTCCTGATTCTCGCGAATACAGCGCATCACCCCCCTTGCTCCCGCGGCTGCACCGGCCCCCGCCTATCCTCCACCTCCATCAGCATACCCTCCCTACCCTGCACAAAACGCAGCCGCTCCCGCAGCGCCACCGACCACCTACCCTCCGTTCCCACCAGGATCGAGCGGATACCGGCCCCCCGCCGCGCCGACCCCACCCGGACCCGGCCCTGGACCCGGATACGGCGCTCCCCGGTTCCCGGATATGGTACACCCCGACTCACGGGGCGCAGGGGTACGGCGCGCCGCCCCCGCAGGGACCGCCAGGGATACCACCTCAGGCGATGGCGCAGCTGGCTACGCTCCCAGAGGATCAGCGGGTGCGTTGCAGCGATTCGGACGAGTCGTATACACTCCGCACAGTCGTGCCAGTCGTGCCAGTCGTCCCGTCGTCCCGTCGTCCCTCCCAGTCGCCCCACAAGTCACTCTACCAATCTGCCACACCATCTCCCCCTGCCGAAGACCCCTGACTTGACACTTTGATCCATGATCCAACCTTGACTCATCATCTACGGCCTGTGTCCCTCGGGTCATGACTCTGACATCGCGACTCATCGCTCTTCCTCCTCCGCGATCCGATTCCGTGTCGCCCCG
Source organism: Saitozyma podzolica (assembly GCA_003942215.1). Lineage (NCBI taxonomy): Eukaryota > Fungi > Basidiomycota > Tremellomycetes > Tremellales > Trimorphomycetaceae > Saitozyma > Saitozyma podzolica. Next base: position 2,242,911 of record RSCD01000001.1, read on the forward strand.
TGTCGCCCATGTCATCTCGTGTCGCCGCTGGACCCCTGCTGACAACTCACCCCCCAGGCGATGCTCATGCAAGTCCTCCAGCTGGCGCCGGAACAGATCTCGGCGCTGGACCCGGGTCAGCGCGACAGTGTGATGCAGCTGGTAAGTGAGGATCGGGGCTGGTCGTGGACAGCTACGGCTCTCCCGGAGGAGTCAGGGGCCGCCTGTGGGCGCTTCGGGATGGAGGATGTGCTGATGCTGCGTAGCGAAGACAGTTCCTCGGTGCGGCGGCGTAAGTCTCGAGTGGGAGGAAAGACAAGGGGGAAGGGCAGGCGAGACCGGACGGGCACGGGGTGCGCTGGGGCTGAAGACGGGGAGAGGCGGTTTGACGCTGGCCGTGGATGGCGTATACGAGGGGTCGAAGCGATGCATGGAGCCATATGTTCGATACTACTACACGTGCGAGCGTCCGGCCGCTGCTGTGTGATGCAGCCTGATCCTGTACTGGTGACGGATACGACAAATCCAAGCGGCATGATTGATCATTGGCGAACAACCGCCGCCAACGCCAACGATTGTTCTTTCGACGCGGTTCCACGGCGCCACGTGTCGTTTCGAGTGGGCAGTGTCGACATGTCGTGTCTCCGATGTGCGCTCTCTCTCTCCCCCGCTCTCTCCAACCAATTCAATTGTATACCCCTCCTTGCATTCTCCAATTAGTCTCCGTTCTGGTACATCGACACCGTCGTCGCCGTCCTAACACCCATGCCAGGTCCAGCGGACGCAACGCCCGTCGTCGAGGCGCAGTGAGTCGGCCGGGACTCGGACTGAGACCCAGACTTGGACACGGAACGACTTAGAGCTGCGCTGATCGCTACGTAGAAAACGCGTAGGTCGGCAGCCCGTTTCTGTTCCTTGATCTTCCTCGTTGTCCCAGTCCTTGTTCCAGACGTGGTTGTGGTCTCTCGCTTCTCTGTGTGCGCCGGCGCTGGTATGGCTGGCGTTAATCTCCGCGAGGATCTTCGCGGGAAACGCACGACGATGAGGCGTGATCTCCAGACAAGTGGATGGTCACTCGCCATCCGCACCCTGCCCTCTCCCCACCATCCGAACCAGAAGGAAGCCATGCGTGTCCCCTTGCCCTTCCACGCCGTCTTACGGTCCGACGGACCAATCATTCCTCTTTCCGTTCCGAATCGCACCGCTCCGCACCGCACCGCACTACATCACCCCTATGCCTCACACATCTCCCATCCCGTACCCGCGCTGACATATCGTACCCCCGCTGACATCCCGGTCACAGGCCCCCGCCGAGCTCAAAGCCGTCGCCGACTTCCTGCGGGGGAAGAACGGCCCGAAAGTGCGCAGGGGGATCCTGAATGGGAAGCGGGTGGATTACTTCACTGGTGAGCCCGGCGCACGGGGTTACTGTTGCTCTGTCACTGCGACGAATGGACACGGGGAGTGCGAACGCTGACCGAGACGTTCTGTGTTCGCTTTATCACTCCACGCCGTGCCGTACTTCTGCTCGACAAACCTCCAATGGACTCGCCACTATCTTTGTTCCGTGGTCTTCACCGTGTGCTCGACCCGCGCACATCCACCACCTCCGCCGCTCAACTCCGTCGCACCCGTCCGCGCACGGCTCCCTTCCTCCCGTCCTCAACTGCCACTCGGCGCACGGCGCATTGTCCCTCATCGTCTCGCCCCGACACCGCCTCCTCCCTGCACGGCTCACCCCCTCGCCGCCTCTCTCCCTCGCCCCTCGTTGCTTCGCTCCCTCGCCGCTTCGGCCCCTCGTTGCTTCGCTCCCTCACTCCCTCGCTTCGCTCGCTCGCTCGGTCGCTCGGTCAGGCAAAACCGCCATCCGCACGCTCCTCGGCCCGGCGTACCAGAAGCTGAAAAAGTGCCGACGCTGAAAGATGAGGACGAGGCAAAAGCGCTCATGGCGAAGATGTTACCGCAGTGAGTGGGCGACGCCCGTAGTCCTGGCTATGATGTGCAACGGATCCGAGTCACCCGGTTATTTGACGGACATGTCCCCTCTCTGTTGCTTTTCCCTGGCGAAACCATTCTCTTGGAGGCATGTCCTTTCTCACGCCGCGGACGAGGCTTCGGTCCACCCATCTACCGAGTACTGTTCACTGCGGACACTCGTCACCCTTCCGCGCCCACCCTTTGGCTTTCTTGACCATGTTAACCTTCCCCTCATGTCTCAACCTCGCAAAGACTCCAAACTCCACGATCTTCTTTCTTGTCTCATGCGCCGCGCTGACGCGCGCCGCCCGCCTTAGCGCCTTCTTCCTCCGTGTTGATCGCCCCGTGCTCGACCCGCCGCCTCCGAGCGGCACGCCCAAAACCCTTTTGCTGGCCCCGCAACAGTCCTTCGACCCCCTCGTGCACTACGCCTGGTTCTACGACGGCTCGCCCCTGTGGACCATCCTCGGCGGGCTAGCCATGGTCGGCGTGATGCTCGCGGGTGTCATGTTCCCGCTTTGGCCAGTCAAGCTGAGGTTGGGCGTGTGGTACCTCTCCGTCGGCGCTTTGGGTCTCGTCGGCGCGTTTATCGTGCTCGCGATTGTCAGACTCATCTTTTGGTGTATCACCGTGGTGACCCGCACAAAGGCGATCTGGATCTTCCCAAACTTATTCGAGGACGTGGGCTTTGTGAGTGGTTCGCGCATCGGAGTCTACTCAATCCTTTTCACTCTGATCGCACTCGATCCCGGATCGCATCGCATGTCGGATCTAGGAATTAGCAGTCGTGCGGTCCCCCAATGCGCCCCGCTGACCCATCGCCAGGTCGACTCGTTCATCCCTCTGTGGGCATACGACGAGCCCAAGAAGAAGAAGAAGAGGCCAGCGGGCTCGGCCAAGGACGGAGGGAAGCGGAGGAAGGACAAGAAGGCTGGCGCCGACGCGGGAGCAGGAGTCGGTGCGGAGGATGCTGGCGTGGGCGCAGGCGCGTCGTCGGCGCTGGAGACGCCGGTGCCCGTCGGGAATGCCACGAGGAGGTCGGCGACGATTGAGGAGATCGACGATGATGAGGCGTGAGGCGTGATTCGTGACGACGGGAATGTGAGGACGGGTGTCGACCAGGAGCAGCGGGGCAGCAGCAGGGCAGCAGTGGGGCAGCAGCGGGGCAGCAGCAGCAGCGTGCGACATGCAAGCTGCGGCTTACAGTGGTCTTCATGTCCGCGGCATGCACTCCCATCCGAGCAATGCGCATCCGAGCCGAGCCGCGCAGCGCCGATCCGTTGTGACCACACTCAATCTGATCCAATCCAATGCATGTGAGATGACAGATTGCGGTCGCTCAGTCTGAGCGATGCTGATCCACAAGTCAAAACGTTCAGACCCGGTTGAACCCATCGGCGTGCATTCTTCCCTCCATTCCCGGCTCCATCCTCTCCACTCTGTGCAGAGAACGGCTCATCACAGATTCCTGCCACGGAGCCGACGCCAGATTGATCAGAAAGGCAACAGCTGATCAAAACTGTCTCCCAGCAGGCCGGAATCTGCGAAGAAGTCTTGCTGTCCAATCTCAGGCTCGAGAGTCGATTGAAATGTACTTGCTCCACCTGTTGGGATTAGGGTCAATGCTTAGCGTCCAAGGCAACCACGTACCAATGTTTGGAAGCCCGAAAAAACCATCTGAGAACAAGGATTGCCCCTGGGTCGGTCCGGGGCATCAGCTATGTAAAGATGAGGGGTACGCGCAGGGCAAGGACAGCTCACTGGCTGCTGCTCGTCCTGATAGCCGAAATACGCGAGGATCCCGTCCGGAGATACCGCCCAGTCCAGAGAACCGGTTCCACTCAGTTCAACACCACCAGAGGGTACAATGGGCTGGCCACGGTCACCATTCGGAGTGGTGGCGTTCACTGCCGCCGATAATTGACCAGCCGGGGAGAGGTTCTGTTTCCGCTTCGCCCTGGTGACCTCGTAGTGTAGCAAATCAGCGAAATGAAACCCGGGAACTATAGCATGAGCGAATGGGCTCTTCGACTCGTTAGCGACTTACACTTTGTGAGTTTCTTGGCCATCACCGTGACATCTTCTTGAGCTTGTTCAGGATCGATCACATCAGGGTAGAGTGGCGACAACCGAAGAAGGAATCGAGCGGCACCGACGACCCCGACTTCTGACGGTGGGCGGTGAGCGGTGAGCGGTGAGCAACGGCTGCAACCTACGAGCATAGTAATTCGCTGTCCATGTTAGCGAAGTCGTCAGGTACTATCGACTCACCGGAGCGCAACTTCTCAATCTGATCCTGTTAGCGAGACCACATCTCGCTCGCAGGGACCGCGACCGCAGTTGGAACCGCACTCGCACTCACTTCTCGTCCTCGAACAACCCTCGCCACGAGCAACGCCGCCGCTCGTATACTAGAATTGAAAGCCTCTCTACTGTGATCCTGCCATTCACGAACGCTTTCCTTTTGGCGAAGGCCAAGGACCAAGGGCGAGTTGATCTGTATCCTGCGGAGCTTAATTTCGCCTGCCTCGGCGGTGTTGACCCACTCGGCATAACATTTGGCGGTGGTCACTGGCGATCAGTCATTCTTCCTCCGATCGAGCGTGCCGCTCACTCTCAGTCATGAGGAAATGATCCGGCGAGAGGCCACGCCGAGCTGTGACAATCAGCCCACAAGGCTCGATTACCACACTCTGCACAGGTCTCTCTCTCTCTCTTACCGTAATATCCTCTCCAATAGGTCTCCCAGTCCTCCAATCTCCGCTTCGCGCCGGTCCTCGCGGACTGCTCCTCAGGATCCCCTAGCGCTGGGTTCAAGTCAAGGGGGCGATGCAGAGGGACTGAATGTGAGCGGCGGATCTGAGCGGGTTTACCCACCCCGAAGTGCATAAACTTCGTTGATGGACGCGCATCGGCTGTCTAGAAGAGTAGACAGTGGGTGCTCGAGAAGTCGACGGCCCTGTCGCAAGACGTCGATGATGTCCGGAATGGGGATGGGCCGACCATAGTTGTACGACAGTCTGCCTCTGTCAGCGTGCTCGGACCGAGACGGGAATGAGTGCTCCCACTCCATCTGCGTCTTGCTGATCTGTAGAGTCAGTCACGAACACTTTCTGAAGACTCACGGCCATCCAGACTCTAGCTCCCACAACAACGGGCCGCTCCTTCTCCAATTGGGCAGCGTGCTTGCCCCTTCCCATGCCGGTGCGAATGAGGTATGGCAGGCAGCGATACAGCCCCATATCCATACTATCGGTGAGCCATTACTCATGCGGCTGCTACTCACGCCAGGCCAAGCGCGTGGACTACAGTAGATGGGGTGAGCAAGCACGACGGGAAACGGGACACGATTTGGCCACACTCACTGCCCGGACGCCAAGCAGCGGATCCCCAACAAGTGAGCAGCGCTGCGGTGTGAAACAGCTGAGCTGCATCGCAGCAGAAGAGGTACAGATGCACCTACCCATCGCCTGCACGGCCTCTATGCTGGACGTTGGAGTGAACAAAGTGTCTTTGGCTGGATCCGTCAGGGCGGGAGCGGCATCCCCAGGATGCTGTGCTGACCTATTTTCTCCGCATGTTGTCGTAACATCCTCTGAAGCTCGCTGGGAGGATCTACAACGTGTATCAGCCTCTGGCCAGTCATCATACCCACTTCCAGCTTCGACCGCCCCCTGAGCGATCATCAAGATGACGGTTGTGGAGAACACTGAGCGACGTCGAAGTCTCGAGTCATCTCAGCATGACATATTGCGGCGATGCGATACTGTGCTGTACGAGTACGTACGAGTCCCAGGTGTCGCAGTCGGGGTCGAATACGGGCAGGTACTTGTGTGCGCCTTCGAAGAACCTGAGCAACCAGTCAGTGTTCGGATGAGGGCCGAGACCATGCTCCCCATGCTCACAGGTTAAACAGGCGCCTTCCGTCCTCCTCCGTGCACCAGCCCATGTCCACTGGATCCTGGAAAGTCTGCGAGATGTCTCTGCGGGTCGTAGGGATTGTCAGATGGACGTCTTGCGTCTCCGCCGGCTCGCTCATTTCGGGGTGTGCCGGGATTCTCGTCCTGTGCTCAGCCTGTGGGAAGAACTCGGCCGGCTCGGAGAGCATCCTCCGCCTCTTTGAGGGACCTGATTGCCTCTCCGGAGACTGCTGAAGACCCCGACGATCCCGACGGCCCCGTACAAGCCTTGATACCTCGTCTTGGTGTATTATGGTTCGCAGCGGAAACATGCTCTCTGTGACATGCAGAAGATCGTCATCCGCTGCCTCGTCAGAAGGATCGGGCGTGGAAGAGGTGCGGCTCTCCGACCGCGTGACGATGTCCTGATTGACAGCAAACTCGTCGTCTGGTAGCAACACGTGTGGTCCCCGAGCCGAAGGGCCAGAGAGATGCCCGGGTGGCCCGTTGTCTGATCTCGAGGATGTTTCCCCTAAAGCAGCCTGCCCAGGGGGTCGGCATGCTCCGAAGCGTGGTGAAGATGGTGCAGGACCCGGGTTGTTGATCTTGGTGTGATCGAGTGAGAGGTGACTGGCTATGCTCCGCAAGGTCGATTGCATCTCCCTCATCTGGGACTGCAGCTGATGCAGGCTGCTGTAGAGCAAAAAATGTAAGCCAGCCAGGGGTGGTCGGTGCAAGACGGCTTACTCTCCATCTGTTTTGACCGGCCCTTTCTTGCCCTGGGGATGGTCAAAGGTGCAAGGTATCCCCAAGGCGGAGCATCGGTTACAGGCGAGGTCAGTTCCAGTGATACATCGGCGCTTCATTCGGTGACATGCGTCCTTTCGAAGGTCAGGGTTAACTGCTTGAGCGAGTCAAGCCTCATGATCACCCACACAAGCCCCTGGCCATGTTGTTAGCCATCTGCCGAAATCGCTGCCAGTAGGGCGTAACTTACGCTTCAGCTTCGCCCCAGCTGTCTCCGGCTCCGAAGACATTGGACAAGATGACCTGCAGGCCGATATCTGTGGATAGAAGAGTTGTGGACGAGCACTTAAAAGAGACGATGATTTGATGCGAGTATACACAACTCGGAGTTACATGTCAGCTGGCCAACTAGTCGTAGCGGTCGTGCCGGCTCCGGGCAGCGCCCCCTTCCAACCGGCTCTATTGTAGCACGCGGCCAACAGACGTTGCATACACGGCGATATCGCGACTCGCGCTAGCTAAACGCTACTTGCTATTTGATCACGTTGTTGTAGCTGGTAGGGAAAAAGGGCGAAAATCACCTCCCCCGATCGCGGTAGCTTCTCACACAACTAACTGTACACAAACCGGTCTCTACCCAGTACACGTATGGACGTATTTGGGCAGGCCAGGTTTCATTCTGACGGACCGATCCGATATTCATTCCTTGCCTACAACCTCAGGGCTCGAGTTCGGCATGTTGAATCTCACGATCCTTCTCGTCAAGCCCCGAGGGCTCGTTGACCACCTTGTTTCGGTCGGCCTCGAACTCTAAGAGATTGTCAGCTTCGGCCACGTCGAGCGCCGTCAGGCGGTGGAGCTCACCGTCAACGATGGTCGATTTGAATCTGCGCGCGGCGATCTTGTTGTGGAACATGGTGTCAATCTCGCCAAAGGTGCGGCCGATGGTCTCTGGCAGTCGGAAGAAGCAGTAGAGTGCGAGAATGATATTGGTCCCGACGAAGATGAAGCCGCATTTGCCGCCCAGATCCCAGCCATCCGGCTTGGCCGTGAGGAAGCGAGGGAAGAGCTGCTGCAAAGCCGCCTGGGAGAGGATGTAGCACACTCTGGCAAGCACCACGGTCGCGACCGGACCCGTGTGGCCGGAATTTCGGCGACGATGCTGTAGCCTGTGGGTGTTAGTCAAGCTCCCTCGTCGACGATAGAGCAGGGCACTGACAAGCGGGAGCAACCGAGATGCCGAATGCAAAGGTGATCATGATCATAACAACGCCGATGCCCATCGAGGTATTGGTAGACCTAGGGAGACATCCGAGAATGCCGATGACCAGGAACAGTGCAGCCATTGAGATGGCTCCCATGAGGTACATGAACCGGCGGCCGAGGCGGTAGAAGACTGAGCGATATCAGTATTCCCTTCCCAGCAGTACGGAGGAGTGTGCCAGCACGTACAGAGCCAGGCAACAACGGTGCCGAAGAAGATCATAACAAAGTTGGCTACGTTTAGATCGAACGCGCCTTCTTGTCCCATCCCAGCGGTCTGGAGACTGCATGGGTACGGTACGATAAGCAGCGGTCCGTCGGCGAAGCTGGAATGGACCCACAATTCGGTTGCAAAATTCGAGATCGGCTGTCCGCACCAATACTGCGCCGACCACACCACACAAGCCTGAGTCCAGATCAGCATAGGCAATCGCCAGATTGTCCGCCAAGGGCAGGACTGACGATCTCAGTTCGCCGGCGATTAGTGCCTCTAAACAGATCCTTCCATCCTCCGCCTTCTGTCTCTGCCCTCTCCAACTCGATCGTGTGAGCGATGAGAGCGATGTGGGCATCGATTGTCTGCTCGTCCATATAATCGCTTCGCGCGAGTTTGCGAAGGGATTTTTTAGCTTGATCGGTTCGGTCCTTCCTGACCAGCCACCAGGGACCTGTCCCTTCAGCTCGCGTCCATACGTCCACATGATGGAGCTCACTTTCCGGGGCGAACAAGGTGGCCACGAAGAGTGGGATTGGCCACACCCATTGTATAACGTACGGCATACGCCATCCTGTCAGTCAGCCGTGCTGCTGTGGAGACCAGGGCCACACAGAACAGAATACACATACCCCAGTCTCCCTCGATTACCAGGGAGCCTCGAACGACAGCCGCACCGATCGTGAGACCTAAACTATTTCAGTCGCTGTTCTTCATGACGTGGAGAGGCCTACCGATACCCCAGCAGGCATTCACTGTTGTCGTTAGAAGCTGCGATCCATGCCAAGATCGCTACGCCAGAGACGCACCGTAAGATGTAAGGTAGCCCCGCAACGCTACGGGACATATCTCGGCCGCGTAGGCTGTCGTGAGAGTCTCTGCCAACAGCGTAAGCACAATTCAAACGGTGTCAAGGTGAGGTCTCACGGAAGATGCCCCAAGGAATGCCGCAGACGAGTTCACCAGCAAAAAGCATCTCGAGCGAGTTGGCGAACACGAGGAGAAAGATCGCCCCCGCCATGAAGACCATGGCGCACAGGTATGTCTTCTTGGACCCGAAGCGGTCCTGACAGTACCCATTGATGAGCAGACCGATCACCTGAGGTACAAGTGTCATCGACCTAGCTATGAACGAGTACGGTTAGAAGATCGGAGCACTCACCTGACCAATGCTTGCTGCGTTGTTCAATGCGGACTGCCAGTTGGCCGGGATGAAGTACTGGCCCTGGGCGTTGACCTGACCGAACCGGTGCAGGAACGACGACTGCCCGAAGAAGCTGTTGATCTTCCGACCAGTCAGCAGCTGGATCCCAGGGCGCAAAGCAAGCACGCACAATCACTACGTCGTAGCCTTCCATGATCAATGCTGTGGAAAGCACGACAGACCACACCGCTGCTTTCCGGTAGATGCGTAAGGTCTCTCTGAACCCCATGCCCTTGTCGAAATTTGCGACATCTTCGGCTTTCTTGAGGAGATCTTGGTTGACCCGGTAGGACGTCTCGTGTCGAGCACCCGTGTGCACGTTGTCGTGAGGATGTTCCATCCTGAGGTCGGCGTTGTAGGAGAGGTTGGTTCCTGTGCTCGTACAATGAGTGTTGGAGGGCTGAGCTTGATGGTATTGAGACATAGACGTCCTGTGCCGCTTCGTCGTTTGTGGGGCATCTTATACCTGTCCCGTGGGTCACCGGATGAGCGGCAGAACAGGGCATAACGCTAAGCGGCGCCGCAATCGGCCCGCGGATGTTGCCCAGCCAGGGATGTGCGGCGTGCGGCGCCGCTATCCGCCGACGTGACATACTGTACTTGTACAGTACGAGTACTTTTACAGAACATGGCAGGTATCCAGTCACGATGGGAGGTGCGGCGCCGCTTTCGGCCCGCATTGCGGTCCGCAACAGTGGGGAACTGGCAATACCTTTCAGGATTGGAGCGGTCTTGGACCCCAATGATTCATTGATTCTTGAAGCCAATCCCACACCCCGATCGATACCGGAGTAGTATCTCAACAGCATGATTGAGCTCTTCGTACAGCCCGTAGTCCTTCAGGCCGGCGAGGAATACCTTCGCACAGCTGTCGAGTGGGCTGCGCTGGGCGAATGTTCCCAGTGGAAAGCCATCTCATGTGTACGGATCAAGTGAGCTCCATCGGCGCTCAAGAGTCTGCCCAGAATGCTGACCTACAGCAGGCATGCCTGGGTCCAAATCGAGCCGTACCCCTCACTCGCAGATCACCCGAACTTGGCATCGCACCTCATAGTCCTCACCTCGCCGGACGAACAGCAGACACTAGCTCTGTACCCTACGTCCACCCTCGAAGTCAACAACAACCTGCTCGTCAGCAAAGATGGCGACGCCGATCTGCGGGTAGTCGCAAATGTTCGACGGTGTATCTCAGGCAAGGAAGAGACCGTCCATGTGGTAGGCGGTCTGCTCAACAGCGGGTCACCCCGTGACCGTAAGGAGGTCATCCGGGCGGTGATTGAGGAGGCTCGGCGGTGCGTGGGAGGCCGACCGAAGAAGGATAACAACAGTCAATTCTGGGACGGGCTGGGTATCTGCACTTGGGAAAGCTTTGGAGCCAATCGTGGGTCGGAATCTGAAGAGATTCCATCGACATGTACTGATGTGAAGGGATTGGACCCATACCTGCGGAGCCGACGAAGGCAAAACTACTGGATCTATTACCGTCCTTCCCCGTCGACATCTTCCTCATAGATGATGGCTGGGAAGACCACAACAAGGATCCTGGTGGTCGGAAATCGTACCCGCCTCGAGCGAGGCTGCGGTCTTTCAAGGCTGGAGAATCCATCCGAGACGACATGGAGGGTACCATCACAGCCTTGAAAGCCAGAGGCGTGCGCAAAGTAGGGGTCTGGATGGCTCTACAAGGTTACTGGTTCGGAATCGATCCTGAGGGAGAGCTGGCCGCCGAGTACGAATGCGAGTCCCATCCGACTATCCGGCCAAACCAGACCAGAGGAGGGGTCGAGACCGAGCTGAAGCTCCTGGAACCCACCACCCTGCAATGGCTCCCTCATCCGTCAAAGGCGGAGAAGTTCTGGATCGATTGGTTCTCGGTGTTGAAGGGATGGGGTATCGATTTTGTCAAGGTGAGTCTGCCAGGCTCGCGTGAGAGGTCTGGCGGGGCAGGTTTGGATGACGCTTTAAATCAAGGTGGATAACCAGGCCCATATGGAGTGCATTCAGTCGCCCACGGCCCGTCATGCGTTGGCTGCCATGTGGTCTGGCGCTCTGCAAGCGGTTCACCACGTCTGGGGCGACATGGATCGCATCATCATGTGCATGTCGCACAACGAGCGGATGCTCAACGGCCCTGGAGGGCTCGACTTCAACAGGCCGCCTGGCAATCTCGTCTTCCGGTTCGTCCATTCCATCACTACAGTATTCCTGTTCTTCTGTTGACGCCCGTGGAGGAAGGAAGCTGATTGCAACTCGCATGAGCAGAAACTCGGATGACTACAACATGCCCTATACCAACCCACACGGCGAGTTCGTCTTGTGGAACACGCGGAACTCGATTCTCACTTCGAACCTCTCCCTTATACCCGACTACGACATGTTCGCGTCCAATCCAGCCTCTCATCGACCGCTCTACCATGCCTTTCTCCGCGCAATGTCAGTCGGAACCGTGCTGCTGTCGGACACTCCCGACACCGATACCGATCTCCAGGTCTTGGATGCGCTTACAGCCCAATCGCCAGGAGGGGAAGTGAAACTCGTTCGATCCAACGTCCCCGCTGTGCAGCTGCCAAACAGATGGTTTGATCTTGACCTGTCCGGGTCCTCGCCCGGGAAAGCTCACCTCGCCAGCACATGGGATGATAAGCAAGGCTGTGGGATCGTGGCGGCTTGGAACTGCCATGATCCCAGCACCAAAGCCATCTGCCACGACGTCTTGTCGGACCAGGACCTCGACGCCATGATCGACAGCATTTCAAGTACCGGTCCCGATCAATACTTCGTGGTGCCGAGAAGGTATTCCAAGGGCTTCCGAGATGATGGAGTTGCTGCGTCAGTGTACTCCCCTGGGGTGCCCTTCAATCTGCCTTTCGAGCTGGAGGAAGGTGAATGCGAAGCTTTCGCTGTTTGCAAGGCCTGGTCAGTCCAAGACATCCGCGTGGCCGTTCTCGGGATGCAGGATAAGCTATACCCTTTCGCCGGCTTGCAGGTCGGACTACAATCAGGTGAGAAACATAATCCGCAACCGTGTTTGATCGCATGTTGACCGTCGTCGCGCAGATGGGTCATTGCAAGTGATGTCGCACTTTGCGTCGGCACGCATGACTCTACTCGTTGATGGTCCCAGGACACCAAAGATCAGAGTCAACGGGGTGGCGATAGAAACTTGTAGGGCCCAAGCTGGAGATCTATCGGTCCTTTCTCTTTGCCTCGAGGTCGGCGATGAGTCTAGGGAAAGAGGCCAATGGGTCATTACTGTGGTATAGCCGGCATGCAGAGTATTCTGCCGGTGGGCGGTATGATCAAAGCATGGGGTTTGAGACATCAACGACGCGGAGGTGCGAGAGCTAGGTGAGGCCGTTGGCAATGGTAATGGCAGAGGTAATGGTAAAGGCGGAGACGGCAGATCCTCTTGATATTCGGTCGGTGCATGCTTGATGAGTGATGCGTTGTGCTGGTCAATGTATACTGTACAAGGCGCAAAGATGGGCCCCTGGGTCCGACCATTCCGTGTCCTGACCTTTGTCTCATGCCCTTCGCACCCTCGGTCCTCCGGCGGGCTTGCCTTTCCGTAGAACGTAAACGAGCATCGCCGAGGTCGCGGCGCAGAGCGAGAGCCTGAGTATGGGGTGAGCGGATTGTCAACTCATCCACCGACGGGACTTCACATCGAAGTGTTGACCAACGACAGAGGCTCAACTCGAGCCGATGAAATCGATGGAATCTCAATGCTTGAATCGGGACGAGAGGTCGGATGACCTGAAAACAGGGGAAGACGAATGACGACGACTTCGTTCGTTCCGGGACGGAATGAGAGCTCGGGAGGCGGCTCAGACGGCACAAGACAGAAGTTACACTCACCACGTCGCGGCGTAGCTGGCGTGCTGGTTCCGCAACTCGACGTGGGGTTCGCGGCCGAGAGGTGTACCCTGTTGCATGAGGAGGGAAGCTGGGGCGCGGCCGTCTACGCGGGGTCAGCAGGAGCGCAGGCAACGGCACGGCGACAAGAACGTGAACGAACACGAGCACAAGTACAATCGGGAGCACGATTTGAGCACAAGCTTGAACCGATAGCTGCTCTGCGGCGACCAGGACTGTGGATAAAGGAGGTCCCAGACGGCCATGTGAGACTCCACGCTTGGCGTAGGAGAACGTGGAAGCAGAGGGAGGGAGGAAGGGAGGGAGGAAGGGAGGGAGAGACGACATCTGAGAGAGGCCCAGAGCGAGGATGAAGGACCGATTGGAATCTTCGAAACGTATCACAGTGTGTGACAGAATGATAGAGGGACGGGAATAGCCCGCGCAAGTCACTTCGTCAACTCGCACTCACCATCGATCGCATCGATGAGCACGGGCTGGACGTTCTTCTCCTCCCCGCCAACCCACTCCGCCATGCCCTTCACATCCCTCCAGAACCACTCGTTCCCTTCCTTATTGTTTTCGGGGGTCCACACGCTCCTCTCGCCCGGTCGGAGCAGCATGCCCTCGACGACGACCTCTTCGCCTAGCACGTCGCCGTTACCGTTGCCGTCTCCGTTCACCGACGCCGATTCCAGACCCGGGGCGAGCTCCTCTCCGGACCGGATAGCCGCCGCGCGGGTGGTGGTGATGAATCCCCGATTGACGAGGATGGTGGTCCCCCCGGACGGACGAGGGGGAGGATTAGGTTGTACCCCGGCACGCCGTCTACGACCTGGGGGCCGACGAGGAGGGGTGGGGAGGTGAAGTGGCCTCGGACAAGCACTCGGCGGAAGGAGAAATCGGGGAGGGCGTCGAGGCTGTAGAGGGTTAGCGATACGATTGGGCAGGATTTAGTCATGGTCTCCGAAACAATGAGGCCCGCAGATGTCTGAGTGGTGAATGTCGAGTGAGATCATCACACCATAGCAGGTCGCTGTTCGGCTAGACCGAGAAGGAGATCGGCATGGAAGCCGTTGTATTGATGGGAGGGCAACGATCGCGATCGCACCGCGCTCGCTGCGTTCGCTGCGTTCTCGGAGATCTAGGAGAACGAGACAACGCAGCCCAAGGACTCGACGCTGCAGGAACGCCGTGACCGTGGCCGTGGCCGACCCACTTGATCCGGTTAGGGAGCGCCATCGGCTCCCTCGCGAGGTTCCTGTCCACCTCATCGATCAACGCGACCTTCCACTGGAGTCGACGGATCTGCCATATCCCCAGAAAGCCCGTCAGGATGGGGACGAACATGAGCACGATAGTGGTCGGTCGGAGGAGAAGGGAACGGCGGGACGGGGTGGAGAGGGTCGAGGCGGGGCGAGAGGACCAGGAGGGGCGGAAGTGTGAGGGGGAATGGGAGGTGGTGGGAGGGGTGGAGCGGGGGAGTCGCGGGAGTCGAGGTGCGAGGGGCCGGGAGAGGGTGGGACGGAGGAGGAGGAAGCTGGGCCGGAAAGCGGACATGTCGACGAGGTGCACGATGGTGCTGTCGATCCTCGTGAGGTGCAAGGTGCTCCAAAAAGGCCAGAAAGACGAGAGATGCAAAAGAACAAGTAAAAGTTGAGAGGTGAGATGGGATCGGATCGAGAGTGCCAAAAAGAGATCCTTCTACCGGGGCAGACAGAGTTGACTGGACGGGCACAGGATCACAATAACAACAACAATTATATCAATCTACCTCTTCTACATCTCTCTTTAACCCGCTTCACACCATGCTTTCACCCACCCAGATGCCTCGCACGACCACTAGATAGCACCCAGCCTGCACCGCGTCGAAGAGCCCGCCCGCGTGACTGCGACCGCCGCCGCTCAGCGCCATGTCCGACGACCTGGCATCCCGCCTAGCTGCCCTCCCGCCCATGGCCGATCTGTTGACATGGGTGCACCGTCCCCAAGCCATCGCCAAATGTCTCGTGTCGGACGTGTACGGCATGTCGTCCCTCGCGATGTCCGGCGTGGAGTCGGTCCAGCGGTTCTCAAGCCGGGGTGGGTAGCACGGGGAACAACTCGCAACTAGGATCTCAGTCTTTCGTCGGTTTCCTTTGGCTTTGCTTCATCGCGATGCCGACGCCGACGCCGATGGTCGATGCTGACGGCGCTGATACCTTCTCGCAGATGTGTTCCTCCTGGGATGCTTCCCGTGCAAGATGGTCGAGCTGGTCGGATGGATTGCTGGTGTCGACAACAAAGAGTCCAGCATGACCGTTACGAGTGGGTACTCGGGGTTGTTCCTCAGACGACAACCACAACTCGTGTCGAGACCTCACTGAACTTCTAGTGGACGATGGCGACGGGCTACATGTCCTCCCAATCACGATCAAGCTGTCTCCAGTAACTGTGTCGCAGTCTACGACGGCCGCAGCGTCCAAAGCGCAGACCGATCCCGGACCGAGCAAGAGAGACATATTCCCTTCAAAGGAGGAAAGGCTTGCTCGCAAGAGGGCCAAGGCTGTGGAAGAACTGGCCCACAAGGAAGCCCGTAGCGAGGCGAGTACCTCGGCCAAGGACGGGCTCGGGACCAAGACCAAGACGTATGTCAGGAAGGATATACGGGTAGGGGACACGGTGAGGGTGATAGGCAGGATCGACGAGTATGCGAGGAAGAAGGCCAGTGGGGAGTTGGAGTGGGTGAGGACGTTGTGGGTGGAGGAGGGATCGGGCGGGTCGATCGGTGAGTCGGAAGATTGCGTGATGCCTGATTCACCTCTCTCTCCTTCTCCTTCCCGTGCGAGTATTCTCCCTCTCCTTCCCGTACGAGTGTTCTCCTTGTCCTTCCCGTACGCGTTTCCGAGTACTCAACTGACGCACCGTCTCCAGCGGTCGTCCATCCGGAGACGCAACATCACCACCTCGCCGAAGTGCTGCAGCTGCACGAGACCCTCTACTCCCGCCCATTTGAGATGCCGGCGAGCATCCCGGGTTCACAAAGGACCTCGCCGAGCAAACTCATGTCCACCTTGGGAGACACGATGGAGCCGTACAGCGAGATGCCGAGCGAGCTGAGTATCGAAGGCGACGAGCTGCAGGTGAGTAGCCTTGAACACCGCTCACCCCTGACCTGTCCGATCACCGTAGACGCAGCTGACCAGACGTAGCTCCGACCACCGTCTCAGCTGAGATCGTCCCAGCTCACGGATTGCACATATCGGCAGTACGTCTCGGACCATATCACCCAGGCGCTCGTCGCTGCGCTTCGCACGGCCAGCTCGGCGGGTCCGTCTACCCTCGACGCGACACTGAGCGCTGCATTCCCCGAGTACTTGGAGTACACAGCCAACAGCAAGGGCAAGGGCAAAGTGCGCGCGGCCAACGAACGGGCACTACAGCCGCGGCACGCGGACAATTTCCTCGATACGTCTTTTGAGGACACCCCACGCGCCTCGAGCGCCTCTCGAGGCAAATCGCTGGCCGGCGGGATGTGGGACCGACCCACACCCCTGGAACCGTGGACGATCGAATCGATCCTGGACGTACCTCAGCTCGCCGAGCTGGCTCGACTGGTGGTGGACAATGTGGCGCGCAAGGAGGAGCGGCGGAGACGACGGCGGATAGCCGAGGGTGTCGCGAAGAAGAGAGACCTCGAGGTCGAGGAGGAAAGGGTGCGGCGTGGGAGAGGGAGGGATGAGTGGAAATTGACCGAGTCGGAGAGGAGGCGGAAGATGGAGGCATTGACGGCGTGGGTGATCAGGGGGATGGCTGAGGAGGGTGGGCTGGTCCAGGTCCGGCTACCCTGTTGGTCACGGGACGATGATGGGGATGACTTCAGCGTAACAACACGAGATGACTGTGCGACGCCGACTCCGAAGCCGATATCGACGCCGATGTCTGTTCCTGGAACTCCGACCCCTTCCACACGGCGAGGCAAGCGACCTCGAGATACGTCCGCGGCAATGTTTGAGACGCACGGATACTTCCCGCTCCCACCTTCACTCCTCCTACCGCTGGTCTTACCGATGCTTCGATCCGAGCGGCAAGCCCGCAAACGCGTCTTCTTCCCGAAGGGCGACCCGCGGTGGAAGAGCGGGATGACGGTGGAGGAGATTACTTCGAGGTTGAGGAGCTGGGGGGACGAGGGGAGGTGGGAGAGGGTCAGCAGTTGGAAGATCGAGGAGACGGTGGAGCGGGGTGAGCGCGCGGGGTGGGTGGTGAGGTCCGGGGCGGGTTGGTGGGCTAGCGACGAGTGGTGACGAACGAGTAGCAGAGGGTGGGTGGGGACGTGGCGTTGGGCTTGGTGTTGTAACGAATACGCTTTTGCATGGGGACCTGCATGCCCCAGCTGCGTAGGGATGGACGGCGGTCTCTTCCATGTACCAGTACGGATACTCTGCATGCATGTAACATCGAACGGCCGGCGATTGAGGACAAGAACGACCAGAGCGACCAGAGCGACAAGGGCGATGCGATCCGATCGATGTCCAGGCACACGACGACGACGATTCCGGCGAGTAAAGCGAGGACGTCACCGGGTAGCCAACAGCCAACAGCCAAATCCTCACGGCGGCGACAACGCATCCTTGCTTCGATTCTTCTTGCATCTTGTCAACCACCTCGGTATCTCACAACTCCAGCAGCGAGCCTCGTCGGAATGGACTACTCCTCCCTCCGCGAGACGCTGCGGACGCCGCAGTGGTCCGAAGCGCAGGACCGGGTGAGTGACTGGGCATGTCCCGCCGACATTGTCTTCAATCCCACCGCCATTGCCGCCGCCGCCGGGTTACCGTCCCTATGTACACCTCGACCGTCTATGTCCTCAGCCCTCGGTGCGCCGTGTCCCGGTACATCCGCTAACACCGCCCGCCCCCAGATCCTTCTCGAGCCATACACGTACATCTCGGCCAACCCGGGCAAAGAAGTCCGCACCAAGCTCATCGACGCGTTCAACGCGTGGTTGGACGTCCCCGATACGGATCTGGAGGTGATCAGGCGGATTGTGCGGATGCTGCATAACGCGAGCTTGCTGTGAGTGATGCGCAGGCTAGGTAGTGGCGACGACATCCCAATCCCTCTGTGCCAAACAACATGTCCTCAAGCTACCACCGGAACCACCGCTACCCTCGCCCACACCATCAACACCGCAATCACCGCTAACCCCTCACGTAGCATGGACGACGTCGAAGACTCCTCCGAGCTCCGACGAGGTATCCCCGTCGCCCACCAGATCTACGGCGTGCCGCAGACCATCAACACGGCGAACTACGTGTACTTCCTCGCTGTGGAGGAGTTGTTGGCGCTGAGGCGGCCGTCGAGGGCGGGGTCGCCGGCGGGGGAGTCCGCTCGGGAGACGGACGTGATGGGCGGGACGGGAGGGATGGGCGGATCGTGCGGACCTGGTGGATCGAGCGGACAGAGTAGAGCAGGAGGTACGCCAGGCTCCGTCGCAGGCGCCGGAGCAATCGGGACCGCGAGCATCGACATGGCCGGGACCGCCGCAGCATCCAGCTCTAGCCCCGACTCCGGACCCAGCCCCAAGAGCAGGGACACGGATCACGCCAACATCCACGCCAACGTCCACGCCAGCGGCAACGCCAAGGGGAAACAGAAACAAGTCGACCTCGTCGGGACAGTAACCGACGAGCTGCTGAGTCTGCATCGGGGCCAGGGGCTCGATCTGTTCTGGAGGGACAGCCTGACGTGTCCGACCGAGGAGGAGTATGTGCACATGGTGCTGGGGAGTGAGTGCGGGGACGCGATTCGGTGTATTCCATCAATTCTATCTATCCCGTTTACACTGCACCAGCCACACAATCTACTCCATCGACTGCATCTACTCTGTCTACTCCATCTGCTCCATCTGCTCCATCTACTCCATCTATTCCATCTACTCCATCTACTCCATCTACTCCATCTACTCTCTCCACTCCATCTTCCCCACCTACCTCATCTACTCCATGTTCTCCATCTACTCCATCTGTCCCAACTACTCCATCTGTCCCAACTACTCCACCCGTCCCGGCTACTTGATCTACCCAACTCGCGGCACTTGCAGTCCAACTCCGGAAAGAGCCGAGCTGCGTCGCTGCTGCTATCACTTCCGATACCGCGGCCGCTTTTGCCGCAGCTACCACAGTCTGAACCCAGCCCGCGCTGACGCGCATCCGCAGAGACGGGCGGTTTGTTTCGGATAGCAATCAAGCTCATGATGGCAAAGTCGGCTTCGGAGGTGTGAGTGGAGCACTCCAACTAGTTCTTTCACTCCTCTCTCTCAATCTTCTCCTCATTTCTCCTCCCCTCATTGCTCTCCTCATTTCTCCCCACCTCTCATTTCTCCTCCCGTTTCTCCTCGCTCCTCATAGTCACTCCCGACCGCCGAACCCTTCATCGGTCAATGCCCTTTCACCGACTCGTTACGTGGATGCGTCCAATGCCCCATCGCTTCGTATCGTCCCGCGCTTTCGTCCGCTCCATTCGCGCCACATGCCATTCGCTCCGCTCATCCCGCAGCGACTACGTCCCCCTCGTCAACCTCATCTCCGTGTTCTTCCAGATCAGGGATGATTACATGAACCTGCACTCGAACGAGGTGAGTGGGCTTTGGATGGAGCCGAGCCGCTCCGCGTGGCGGGGGAGACACATCGGCTCTGCGCGACAGCGATAGGATAGCACGTGTTGGGGTCCGCGTTGGATCCTCATGGGCACGACACGGGACGCTCACGGACGCCTTCGAAGTTGACGGTGACGCCGACGCTGACGTCGGACGCAGTACGAGGACAACAAGGGTTTCGCGGAGGATCTGACCGAGGGAAAATTCAGTTTCCCGATCGTGCACGGCGTGCGGGCGGACCCGTCGAACCGTCAGATCCTGAGTGAGTGGGGGCGTGAAATCTGATCTTTTCATATCCTCACATTGAGGCTGGCCACGATTCATCGCCTCGGCGACTTCCGCGCCCTCGCTACAGACTCGGGTCATTCAGCGGGCGCAAGACCGGGACGTGTGGCTAATACCACCTGCGCGTAGACGTGCTGCAAAAACGAACCACCTCGCGCTCGCTCAAGCTCCACACAGTCAACTACCTCCGCACGCACACCCGGTCGTTCGAGTACACCCGCGGAGTGCTCGAGACGCTCCGGAAGCAGATTGAGGAGGAGATCAGGTCGTTGGGCGGGAACAGGATGTTGGAGAAGATACTGGAGGCGTTGGGCGTGCCGGCAGAGAAGTGAGAAGCGAGATGTGAGATCTAGGGGAGGGGAGGGGAGGGAGAGAGAGGGAGACGCGGCAAGGCGTCGAGTGGTATCTTCGAGTCTGGTTGCGGCGGTTTGTGGATGTGATCTGGGATATGGGTAGGGACGAGTCGGTCGGTCCGGCTGCACCAGTGCATCGTCACGATCTGCCATGTCTGTGTCAAGCGCCCGAGCCGGTCGTTCATGCATTTGGGTAACGGCTCGCACAATAGCCCCACGGATCGTGTGGGTGCGCGGGGGGAGCGAGCAAACGGAAAAAAAAGGTTGCAGTTCATCCTTCAAAGAGAATCGGCTT
Organism: Saitozyma podzolica; assembly: GCA_003942215.1. NCBI lineage: Eukaryota > Fungi > Basidiomycota > Tremellomycetes > Tremellales > Trimorphomycetaceae > Saitozyma > Saitozyma podzolica. Next base: position 2,263,619 of record RSCD01000001.1, read on the forward strand.
TGTCGTGGTCTGGGTCTGAGTCTGATCGGTCTCAGTGAGCGGCGCGGTAACGCCGGCGCATAACTGGTGGGCCTCTAGATGCATGAGTGATTGGTGTGATGGAGGGCAGCGACGGCAGCGACAGCAGCCTGCTATGTGGACTACGTGTACTGTGTGAGTTACAGCAGGTCCATTTCTCTGTTTCACCTAGTTGCCATCCACATCCTGCCCGCCCGGCCTTGGCTTCGACACCGACACCGACGCCGACGCCGACACCAGCCTTAGCCTCTCCCTCCTCTCCTCCCCGACGCCCGCGTAGTCCTCGGCCTTCACGCCAACATTCATCCACCCGAGCGGATCCCACCACCTCGACCTCTGCGCGCGCCAGGGGTCGAGGTTCAGGTCGCGCAGGAGCTGGCGCGAGTGGGAGAGATCGGCGAAGCCGCTGAAGAAGGTACCGTCGGGGAAGAGGTACTGCGGGGTCAATGGCATGTCATGGGTTGTAGTGCGTGCGGTACGAGCAGGTTGGGGTGACCCAGATGGGTGGTGCCCACCATAGATCATGTATGGCCGAATCGATAGTCCCGTGAGGAGATGAGGGGAAGAGCGGCGCAGATAACAGGTAGTGGTGTGATGTATGTGTAGGAATGTAATAGCTGACGGAGATCGTTGAGACCGCGGTGAGCTCTTGCACTCACGTAAGGGTCCACATCGGGGTATCGCGCCCGCAGCCATTCGTTCTCGGCATGACAGTCGTCCAGCGCGGCGTGTTTCGAGGGTAGGAGGAGGTGCGGATCGTCCAGGAAGAAGGAAGAGATCCACTGAGCGTGTGAGCGACGGACGGGCCGGAGTACTTGTCCAACATTCAGAGGTCATGTCGGAGATCCCGAAGCTGTGCCATGTCCGACGGGACTTGGGTCGAGGCGTCTCGTTGCTCCACTCACATGGCTCTCTGCCTCGTAGAGGACCGCCTGGCGGGTCAGTTCCATGACCTAAGTGCTATGCTGGGCCGAGAGCTGTGACCCGACTCACTGGCTTGTAGACGACTGGGGTCTCCGTCAGCTACGACACCAATGGCGTCAATCCGATCGAATCGCGGGACTCACTGGTACTCCCCCCAGCGACGACGAGATCTCTCTCGGTGTACCTCCCGATCGGGACGATCCCTCTGTATACCAACGGCAGATCGATTTCCCGATCCACAATAGGTGCTGTTGGGCGAACCGATCCCCACCCCTTCCTGATAGACTTGACTCTACCTCTCCATCCGAGTCTCATTGGCTGGCGGGTCAGACCTAACCGATCGCGCCACTCCTCTGCGAGAAACTCCTTGCCGGACCCCTTGAACCCCGTCGCAGCGATGATTGCGCCGCACCGGACCCTTCGCTCCGACCCATCCGCCATGGTCAGGATGACCGCCTTGTCGTCCGCGCCGACGACGTCCGCGCCGGTGAGAATGGCGATACGGCCGGACGAGACGAGGTCGGTGAATTCCGGTGTGAGTCCGACAGAGAAACGGGGCATGTCGAGGTGGATGTTGGTCTTTGGCTGGACGATTTCGGGGCCGTACAAGGATCCCTGCGTCAAGATGGGAGATGAGTCAAGGCAGGACAGCACGGCAGACGACGTGAGAGAGGGAGAGTGAGAATCAAAGTGTGGTATGATCGGGTGGTCGGGGCGATGACTGACGTATTTCTTCTTGAGAACCGACCAGGCGGTGCTGACGATGAGACCGCCGAGTGTCGTGCAATGGAGGAACCACCTGAGTCTTAGCTCGAGTCATCCTCCGAGCATGAGCCAGCTCACTGTGTTCGACTATCCAGGTTCCGCACCGGTCCCATCACGGCGGTAAGCCACCTGACGAGGGCCAGGGCCCATGTCAGCGCAACGGTTTGCCACACATTGGTTGGCCGTGTCCGGTTCGCGGACCCAAGAAGTGGTGGACCACACCCACTCTGAGCCTATAAAGTCGGGTTTGACAGGCGCGCTCATCCACTTGAAGCTCCTTCCGACCATGAGCACCTTCCGGCGCTGCTTCGCAAACAGCACGGCATTATCGATCGCGCTCTTGCCCGTGCCGACGACCAGGACCGTGTCGGCGTCGCCTTGGGTGGAAGGGAGATCGTCGCTGGGTGCGAGGAGGGAGAGGACGGACTGGACGCCCTCAAAGGACACGTCTTGGGAGTGAAACGTTGGGATGACGGTGTTGCTTATGCCCTGTGGGAGATGCGGCTTGCCCAGGGACTGCACACGCTGCATCAGCGCTCATCCGCAACTGAAGTCTCATCCGAGGCAAAATGGGACTCACCCCCACAGCCAGGACCACTCGGTCGAAGTGCTCGGTCCGCGTCCCGTCCGGCGACTCCAGAACGAGATCCCACCCGGCCGCCTTTCCAGGCTCCATCGTCATGACCTTGGTGTGGAACCTAGAGGGCATATGAGCGTCCCGGCGTCTCCGGCAGTGATTGACGCCGGGGGTATCGAGCTGCATGAGCCGACTCACCACGACGTCGCCCTGGGCTTGACGAAGTGGCTGTAGAACTCCTCAAGGTACTCGCAGTACATTCCCGCTGGGATGGTACTCCCGTCGCCTGGCGGCTTTGGCATCTCGAGCCCACTGCATCGCACGCATCGCGTCAGCCCGTCCACATTTTGAGCAATCAGATTTGGTCGGAGCATGTCACCCACGAGAAGGTGAAACTGCCCCATGGCGAATTTGTGCCGAGTTCGGGGAAGGTATGTCTCCACACCCCACCTACACCGTCGTCCTAGATGGCTATCGTCAGTACCAGAAGACAGTCAGAAGAGTAGCCAGGAGGGTCGGCCCGGTCTCACCGCCGTCACTATCGTCACGTCAAAGCCGTCGTCGAGGAGGGTACGGGCGTTGCACAGCCCAACAGGGCCAGCGCCGACGATGACCACTCGCAGGGGAATTTGCGGGCCCATCGCAGCGCGTCGAGTGTTCGAGCGTTAGTCTCGTCCTCGAACTTGGGGTCAGTTTATAGCTGTATGAGTCGAGTCAGCGAGGAGTCGCCGGCATGTCGGCCATCGGAGGCGTTTCAGCTGCTTCAGCACATCGAACGGATCTCGGAGGCAACAGCAACATGCTGCGATGAAGAGCAACGCTCGGTACTGCAACCTGTCCAGTCTGTCTGTAGCGCTTAGCGATGTGCACCCGAAACGGGTTGCGAGTAACCACAGTTTCGTGGTGCTGAGGAGCTCAGTGAAGAAGCTTTCGTCATAACGCGACTGTAGTTGGTGGTTCAGCGCCGCTTGGTTCACGTCGACCGGCATCTCCTCCGCCGAGGCGAGGCCGCTTGCCTGGGCCTGGCTGCATGCTCCGGGTCGCGCGGACGACTAAACTGAGCGAAGAAAAGGAAAGCGATTGCTTCATGCGGAGTCCAATGCCGCTGCTGATCTGTGTCTTTCTCTGTGTCTTCCGGGCCGGGTGCCGCTCGTCGCCGGTCAAATCCGATCGATCGCGTCTCAATGGCGGAATGCCGACGACAACCAGCAAGTAGAAATCCACATGAATCAACACATCTACACTTTGACCTTCTTGTCTTCGCTGCTATCGTACCTACCACGCCGTAGACAGCACACAAACCATGACCAAGCGGTCGATCGACGCATTCAGCGCTCTTCGCGCGCTTCGTCTCGCCGCGCCTAGCAAGAGGATAGCTCGTGCCCCCGTCCGTCTGTCGTCGAACCATGGTGGACCCGGGTCCGGGTCGACCGCACCCAGCCTCTCGCACCGAAGTGGCCGTGATTGGGCGCTCATGCTCTTCGGTATATCAGTGCGTCACGAAGCACGATGGCTTTGGATCTTACGCTGAACCTCCATCGAGCTCTGCCGAGGCTTGAAGTGAGATATTGACATCCCGTTCAGGCCGGCGTCGCGGGTACATATCTCTGGCAGACGGGCAAGCTGGGACCATCGTCCGTCAAACTCGATGCCGTCGTAAAGCACGCTGGGAGAAAGACGAGCAAGGGCGGCCGAATCGTCTCGTCTGAAGAGCTGGGGGAGCACAGCGACTTGACGAGTCTCTGGGTCGCCGTAGACGGGAACGTCTGGGAGTGAGTCGACTCGGCGGTATCCGCCCGTATTTGGGCGTGGTTGCATGGTTATGGTCATGGGCTGATCCGGGGCCGTAGCGTGACTGACTTTGTCGCCCGTCATGTACGTGATGTGACGTGCGCCAGCGACGAGTCTCGCTGATTCCGCCCACAGCCTGGCGGAGTGCAGATCCTGATAGACCACGCGGGAAAGGACGTGACGCAGTGAGTGGATCACGTCCTGCATCGCATCTCATCCTTTCACATCGCATGGGGACACGCCACTGACTCTCGGAGGATCTTCCGAGGCATCCACGCTCCGGGGACGATTGAGAAGAATCTCGCGGAGAGTCAACTCGTCGGACGGCTGGACGAGCAAGGTGCGCAATGACTTCCCGAGGTCTATTCATCGTTACCCGACCGAGTTGACACGTCGTAGCCTTGGCGGCGATCGCGTCGGGCGATCACGAGACTCAGCGCATTGCCAGGGCCAGAGCCGCGCTGTTTGGCGTCGACTCGGTGGTGACGCTCAACGATTTTGAGGTGAGCTAGCACGCGACAAACCTCCTTCCTGGCGGGATGCTGAAACTTGGTCAGAAGTACGCTCAGGGAGTCTGCTCCGACGAGTGCTGGGAGTATTATTCTGGCGGTGCAGACTCGGAGCATGGTGGGTGTCTCGCTTGCTCGCGCTCTGATTTGTATCCCGTCTGACATCCATACCAGCTCTACGGGGCAACCGCGAAGCGTACGACCGCGTGTTCATCCGCCCGAGAGTGCTGCGGGACGTGAAGGAGGTCGACACCTCGACCAAGATCCTCGGCATGGACTCTCCCGCTCCGTTTTACATCTCCCCAACGGCTCGGAACGGCTGGAGCAACCCCATCGTGAGGGCGATCCCATCTACTCTAGCACACACTGCTTGCTCTACGATCTGACCTGCTCTGACACCTCCAGGGCGAAGTCGCGTCCACGATCGGTGCCGGACGAACCGGCTTCTTCCAGATCCTGAGCCATGTCGCGTCGAGAAGCCTCGACGAGGTCATGCAGGCCAAAGCGGACGGGCAAAAGATCGGCTGGCAGCTCTACATGAACATGGATCGGTATGTGGGACGTCCTATCGTCGAGGTCATTGCTGAGCCTCTTCATCGCAGCGATATCGCCGCGCGGGAGATCAAGCACGCCGCCGAGCTGGGAGCGCAGTCCATCTGGCTCACTGCGGACCTCTCCTGCGTGAGTGATTTCTACCTTTCGTGACGTGCAGTACCGCCGAACGCTGACTGTGTCCAGCTCATGAAGAACGTCCGCATCCGCTCTGGATCGGTCAAGCGGAATCCTGTGAGCGCTTTCGCACACATCATACGGAGGACTCCCACACTGACCCACGCAGGCGCCTGCTGACAAACCCATCTCCCGGCCGGACAAGCCTTCTCGTCTCTCCGAGTGAGTGCATGTCTCGAAAGGCCCGGTGTGATGCCGCGAATATGTCTCTGACTTGGCAGACGTCACGACCCTTCACTCCAATGGGCCGACATCGCTTGGATCAAGGAGGTCACTGGCGGTCTCCCGGTCGTCGTCAAGGGCGTTGGGTCGTGGGAGGTGAGTCAACACGATTGCTTCATATACATTGTGCTGATACAGCGCACAGGATGTCGTCCTTGCCAAGGAGAATGGCGCAGATGCCGTTGTGCTCTCCAACCACGGTGGCCGGGCTCTCGACTTGTGAGCGTGGCGTGAACGGAGAAGTCGATGTTGGCCGTACTGATCTCGGGAATCCAGCGCCAACCCCCCTCTGAAGACTTTACAGGATATTGGGAAGCACGCTCCCGGACTGCTCAAGGACGACAAGTTCCAGGTGTTCGTGGACGGAGGGATCCGGCAGGGGACCGACATCATCAAGGCTCTGTGTCTCGGTGCGAGCGCTGTTGGGCTTGGAAGGCCGTTCATCTTCGCCGCCGCGGGGTGGGGTCCTGATGGTGTGGAACGTGCGATTCAGAGTGAGCCGACAGCTTGCGCCGACTGCGACTTGTCACGAGAGAGGAGAGTCTATTACTGACGCACCTGCGGTTCTGCGCGAGGAGATGGAGATCTCGATGCGGCTCATGGGAGTCAAGAACATCCAGGAGCTGGGTCCGGAATACTTGGAGACCTCCCGCCTATGAGTGTGACAAGATGCTACATATCATTTTGGATCTACAAGTCTATAGGGAGCACCAAAACGTTCTTCTCATGCCTCGCAGTTGGCCATGTACGCAACGAGGTCGCACACTGGAGTGGTGTCAGCGACGGAGTGAATACCGTGGGGTGCCGCGGGACACGTTTACTCACTGCGCGAGGCGAATCCAACCTCGTTATCGTACCACGCCACGATCTTGGCCGTCGTCTGGTTGAGCATGACCGACGCGTCGGCGTCGACAATGGACGACTGGAGTGCCGAGAGGTAGTCGGACGAGACGAGCTTCTCGTCGGACACGGCCATGACACCCGCGAGGGATGGAACGGGGGATGGCGCCGCCTCGGAGGTGGATCTGCTGGGGGACCTCTGCGCGGCGAGACGGAAGGGGGCGATGAGCGCCTCCTTGTTGGGCACGGGGGTCGAGAGGGTCACGGTGAGGTCGACGAGGGAGACGTTGGTCACGGGGACTCGGATGGAGATGCCTGAGGGGGGCTCAGCGACAGGGAAGACGTGGTACTGTATCACTTCGTAAAACCGGCTCACCGTGGAACTTCCCGGCAAGTTCGGGAAGGACTTTGACGACTGCCTGAGCGGCACCAGTGGTGGCTGGAATGATGTTGCCCATAGCGGATCGACCTGGCGAGTGAGCTGACGGAGCTGGTGGAATGCCCCGCGTGTCGCGCTACTCACCTTGGCGGATGTCCTTTGTGCTGAAGCCGTCGAGCACCTTCTGGGAGGATGTCGAAGCGTGGATGGTGGTCATCATTCCTGTCTCGATGCCGAAGGATCTCTGGAGTACGAGGGCAATGGGGGCGAGGCAGTTGGTCTGCAAGAATGTCAGCCCCCGCTACATCACGGTAGAGCTCTTGGGGTACGCACAGTGCAGCTGGCATTGCTCAGGATATCCTCCTTCCCGGTGTACGTGGTGTGGTTCACGCCGTACACCACGTTCGGGACATCCTTGCTCGGCGCCGAGATGATGACCTTCTTTGCCTTGCCGACCTTAATGTGCACTCCCGCTTTCTCTTGGGTGGTCATCTTCCCGGTGGACTCCATGACGTAGTCCGCTCCGGCGGAGGACCAGTCGAGGAGGGACGCATCTCTTTGCGAGAACAGGTGGATGACCCTCCCGCGGTACAGCAGTGCGGAGGGGGTCGGGTTGTTCTCGGTCGGAGGGAGGAGGGAGGGGTGGTCGGATGGCGCGACGGTGATCTCCCATGCTGATGGGCAGGGGCCGTGGGTCGAGTCGTGGCGTATCGCTGTGAGGAGGTGTTCCATCGACAACGCGGTGTGGTTCACGGCCACGACGTTGATGTCGTCGCGAACGAGGCCGAGGCGGAAGAGCGCGCGGCCTGTGGAGCCGAGTCAGCACCATGACCGGGAGTCTCGACACACAGTACCAGCGATGTTCACAGCTGAGGAGAGAGTGTGGCTTTGGAACGTGGCGTGGTAGGGAGAGGCAAGTAAAGTCGTAACAGCACGCACCGATACGGCCAAAGCCGTTGATGCCCACGGTGGGCACGTTCGAGGAGCTTGCAACGGGGACGGGCACTACACGAGGATTCAGTCGCACGCTCCGATTCGTGATCCAACGCAGACCGGCCCACTTACTGTTGAGCGAGGTAATGGGCGTGGCAATCGAGAATCTAGCGAAGGTCATTTATCTGGGGGTCATCCCCTCGCCCCTCGACCTGTTCGGTCTTTATGTACACAATACCCTGCCCGTGGCCAATGGGCTATACGCATACGGAAGCTCACATCCGTGGAACGTGCATTCCTTACTCCGTCCGCACCGTCCCGACGAGAGAAAACAGACACTGAGACTTCTCCAGATTCACTCCATCTTTGTCATCGGGCGCGATCCGAGTAAAACCGATCGTCGGGTGGCACCGTCCAAAACGTCTCTACCAGTGCCAATTCCACCAAAAGTTGCCGTATTGCCGTACCTCGTCGTGTTACCCCGCACGTCGTGCACCGTATAGGTCCCGGTGTGCTGGATGGGACCTGGGACAGGTTGCGGCCAGTCGTGACCCGGCTTTACGCGCATGCCCAGGGTAACCCCGCATGGCGGAGCCAAGCTGATCCGCCCGTGGCCCCGTTCTGAGGGCTCGGGATTGTCGGCGAGGCAGAGTCTAGGCAACCAGAGCGAAAGCAGGCGGCGACTAGAGCGAGCCAAGCGGAACGAGCGGAACGAGCGGCCGGATGGTAGCATCCCGCCTGCACTGTACGCCAGGCATTGGCGTTTCGGCCGTGACGAGTCGCGCTCGCACCGATGCGGACCTGGATGTCCACTGCTCGTCCAGTCTGGTGGCCGGGTGAACGGAGTGTCCGCCCCATCCGGGAACCACTACTCAATTCCGGGTGTTGCGGCAAACTGACGACTGCTTCCCCCATTGCGCGAAGCCCCCACTGCCTGCGGTTGTTTGCGGTTATCCGATCCGTAATTCCGGGGGTAAAGTCAAGCCAAGCCAAACCATTCTCCGCAATCACACTGTGCAGCGACGCGAGAAGAGCAATATCACAGGCAGTGTTACTGTAGTAGCTCAGCAATCATCCATCCACCGAATCCTGTGCCGCCCACCTCCGTGTCGCACCATGGCCGTCACGCTCGAAGTCGACACCAAGAGCACGGCGTACAAGTCGCAGCTGATAGCGGAGTTCATCGCGGCGCAGCATGAGCAGGTGTCGCGGAGCAGAGGGGGGAGGTCTCTGATGGTTTCGATGCAGGGTCCCCAGGGAGCAGGTGAGTCGATCGATACGATACGAAGTGCATATGGATGTTACCCATCAAGACCGGCCGCATGGGATATTATGCGCTGCTGCACGGTTGTCACGGCTGCCTCAGGCCTCACGGTCTCGCTGATGATACATCCGTAGGGAAGAGCACACTGGCCGCGGCGCTGGTGGACTTGCTTTCCACTCGCTTCGGGTTGCGGACGGCTGTCGCGTCGTTGGACGGTGAGTCGGGAGTCGGGTCGGGTCCATGCATCACGGCCTCGCGCCCTCGTGTTTCGTCGCGCCGCGTCGCATCGCATCGCTGAGTGTGGTCTGCAGACTTCTACCTCACCCGAGCGGGCTTGGATGCCCTCGCCGAGGGATCTTCTACCAACGCCATGCTCTCCGGCCGGGACCGCCGGGGACACACGACGCGGACTTTCTGGCTTCAACTCTCGCCGAGGTATCGGCGCGGTCCACATCGGAACCCGTCACCCCACTCCGCCTGCCCATTTTCGACAAGAGCCTCTTCGACGGACGGGGCGACCGGTCGACCTCTGTAGTCACAGTAGAAGGTCCGATAGACGTCTTCATCCTGGAAGGGTGGAGCATGGGATTCCGGGCCGTGTCCACCTCGGAGGCGCAATTGAGATGGTCGCAAGGCCGTGTCGCCCATACACACCCATTCGAATCGGTCCGAGAGCTCAACGACAACCTCTCCTCGTTCGATGCGAGGACGAGGGAGTTCTTCCACTGCCACGTCGCGATCGAGCCCAGGTCTTATGAGTACGTGTACCGCTGGCGCCTGCAGCAGGAACATCACATGAAGCGGCTCAATGGCGGCAAGGGCATGTCGGAAGAGGCGGTGAGGGAGTTTGTGGATAGGTATATGCCGTCGTACGAGGTCTTTGGGGGACAGGAGCCGAGTCTGCCAACCCTTAAGTTGGTGTATGGCGAGGACAGAGAGGTGGAGCAGGTGGTACGCGATGAAGAGCCGGGAGAGAAGGCGTAGCGAGGGCGAAGCGAGGTCACTAGGACTTCGAGAGGTTTCCGTTTCAGGTGAGATCTCTGTGGTTCCTAGAGTGTTGGGTATAGGATGCTTGTATAATTACAACATGGTCATGCATTGATCCACTGCCAATACGGCTGCCGAAGAGCCGAAGAGACAACAGACTCGTCATAACGCGGCCCAAGGATCAACCGGCTAGCCCTCTTGGATGCTGTTGCTTCCTGTCTTTGACCTTTGTTTCGCTCGATTGCGACTGCACCCGCCGTTCACCGCTCACAGCTGCACCTCCTTGCCCTCGGGAGCTGGCTCACGCGGCGCATCGAGGATGACCGCGGTATGACCCGTAAAGTGCTTCGACACGTCCTTGACGAACATCGCGGCGATGATGCCCGGAACGCCAAAACCGAGGGTGGAGAGGTAGACGACCTTGAAGCAGTTCTGGTAGCCCCAGTTCATGCCGCTGACTGCCATCTGGAGAATCGCGGCGGTCATGCCTGGCAAAGCGGCGGCGGCGGCTGATAGGTCAGCGAGAGCGTCGGGCGTCACCATACGAAAGCGTCTCGGGGCAGATGCAGATCTCCAGGTCGACGCTGCGAGGGGATGGCTCACCGGTATCCCCCGCCATCAGATCCGCGATCAGCGCGGAGATGGTCGAGGCAGGTAGGCCCTGGTCGGCAATTGCACTGGTGATGCTCGCTGGGACTTCCTTGGGGATTTGCGAACCCAGGATAGTGAGGTACACGGAAACTGATACCAAGTCAGAGACGCGGTTTCAGATCAGACCAGGACCAAAAGCGCTGCAGCGCCGTAACAGCCACTCACCGCCGACAGTGCCGCCGAGACTCCTGCTGGCTCCGCATAGTCCTACGGCGACGCCGATATCTTTCTCCTCCTGCGAGAACTGGACTGAGAGGAAGCACAGGTTGACCTAGGAGCGGGCGCACTGATCAGCTGGACGAAATAGCTCCTCCGCCATCGACCTCGAGTCCACTTACAATGACGTGGAAGGGCAGGTTGGAGAGAACCTGAAGGGCTATGGCGGCAGCTTTGGAGGTAGGCGTGAGGGCCGCCATGGACGCTACAGATGCAACGATGAGGACCATGGCGACCTGGAGTTGTCGATTGGTTGGACCGAGTTTGGGGATGAGCGGACCGATCACACAGCCCTGATCTCAGCGTCAGTGATGGGCACATCGGTTCAGCAATTGTCGCAGAGGAGCCTGGGACTCGACCCGACTCGACTCGACTCACTCCGACAAAGACGGCGACGCCGGCTGGTAGTCCGAGGAGGCCAATATCGATGAGATCTTTGCCGTAGAAGTAGGCGCTCTGCAAGGGCCAAAGAGCGATCTGGCCAAAGAACACCGTACCAGCGACGAAATGGCACTGGGAGAGAGACGCGTCGTTAGAATACATATGCACCAGGGCAGCAGACAGAGGGCGTAAGAGCCGGCAGCGTGCTGCGGCACTCACGACGATGGGGAGGGTGAAGTCCCGGGTCCGACCCTTGAAGAGACGCGGAGGCATCAACGCGGAATCACCCATGTGGATCTCCCAGAATGCAAAGGCCACGAGCGACACGAGACCAAGTACGATCGGCAGGATGACGTGAAGGTCTTTGCTCGAGTATTGACCTGAAGAGGTCAGCGATTAGTCGGAGCATCGGCTGCTGCTCATGCGAATGGCCTCGTACTCACCTCCCGCCCAGATCACGCCCATGAGGAACACTCCGAGCCCGGCCGAGAACAGGCCGATGCCGACATAATCGAGCTCACGCATGAGCTGCCACCGGGTCTTGTGGAGGTGGTAGACCGGGGGCGGGGGTGGTAGAAGAACAGGCAGAGGAAGAAGGCCACGCCGCAGAGGATCATTCCCAGGCGGAAGATCCATTTGAAGGAGGAGTACTGCGAGGGCACAGATGAGTGATGGCATCGGAACGTCACGTCTATCCAACATGGCGGCGCCAGCATGGGTGCGGACTTACCGCGACGATCAGGTGGGCAAAGGTCGATCCGGAGAGATATCCTGCGCGCGGAGTCAGCGTAGGCCCACGACATGTCGGACTGAGTGAGACCCTGCGTACCGGTCGGAGCAATGGCCAGTTCGAGGAAGGCAATGGCGACGGGACGGTACTTGTTGGGCACGATCTCGCAAGCGGCGGCGGTTGCAGTTTGCGCCAGTCCACCGGCGAAACCAAGGAGGATGATACCGCCGATGAGGACCTGGTGGGCGAGCTTAGCGTGACCGACCAGTGACAGACAAGAAGGGAGTAGTGTGGGACAGCAACCCCGTGCGGTCAGAGCCGCGTTCGCGTCCGCATCTGCATCCGTCTGCACCTGGTTTCGAATCGTGAAACGTATCGCCGACTTACCGAGAAGTTGGGAGCAAATGCACAGATGGCGAAACCCGCCACGGCCAACACATTGCTGCCGGTAATGATCATCCTCCTGCCGAAGATGTCTGACAGTCTGCCGGCGACGACAAAGGCCACGCAGGTGGAGAGAAGCCAGCCAGAGCTGATCCACCCTTGTATGGCCGTGGCGTCGTAGGCCGCTGCGATTTGGGCGAGGACAGAGGGCGTCATGTTTGACCCGACGCCCAGCTGGCTGCCGAATGACATGGACCTTCGTCGGGTGTTAGCGGGGTTGACCGTCGAAGCATAAGAATAAGACCTGGATGATCAAGCGCGGTGGTGGATTGCAGTGTATACTGTATGGTGGGGTGGGTGGTGCGGTACATATTGTGCGGTACCCTATATGGTGGGTTGACACTGTATTTGGCGGGTGGGCGAGGATCACTCACAAGGCCAGCAAGGCCATGAACGTCTTGAAGGGCGAGTTGTGGTGCTCCATCGTGCCTTGCTCGATCTCTGCAATGACCCTCACCGGTCCGCTCTCGAGATGCTCGAATGTCTGTTTCTCTTCCGCAACGAGCTCAGGCGCTGCCGGTCCTCGCTCGAGGTGTACTGGGCTGTCCCGGTCGTGGCTGGAGGCAGTCATGTCTCGTCCAGTTGGTGGGCGAAAGGGGTTCGGAACGTCAAGGGGTTACGGGTCAGTCACGCTGCGCAGTGGTTTGGCAGCGGACACCACACCCCGGGGCGTGCGTTGGGATAGATATAAGCCAGACCAGACCCAGCGCCCGACACACGAGATGGGCATGCGGGGTACTGGATGGCTCGGAAGGCTCGTATCGGTGGGGCACAAAGCGATGCGCAGCGGGGCGTGTGGGGACAAGGGCCAGTCGTCAGTCATCAGCTGACTAGGAGCCGTCACCACGACCACAGCCCCACATCGAGAGGAAGAGAAGAGAATGTAGACGTGGAGACCCGGGGTTGTAGTGATGCAGAAAGACCTGGGGTATGGAGGTTGAGGCAAGAGGGAAGATGTCGGAAGGAGGGACGGAAACGACGGGTCCCGCTGGCTCCCGCTCAGCCACTTGGCGGGACGAGAGCGAGATTGACCGGCTCCTCGGCTCATCGGCTCACGCTGTCCGACTGGTACTTTCAACTCTACTCGGCTGCCCATGCTGGGCTGGAGAACAAGGGGACGGAGGATATGTATGCAATGGACCGGGACGTGGACTCGAGGGCTCAACCGAAGGTTCCGGAAGAGAAAGATGCGTGAGTGAGGTGTGTGTGTGGTGGCGCGATGTGTACGAGTGCAGCGGGAGAACCGTCCCACTGTCCCGCTCATAGGTGGCCGCGCTCCAGAGATGCGCACCGTTTGGAGCCCGCTGCATCCACAAACTCAGCTCCCCGTTGTGCATGCATCTGGCGCACTCCTGGCCAGACCGCTGGAGAGCATCATATAACCCCCATCAGACGCTTTGATGCGACGATGGCCGGTCACTCACTCGGCACCGTTGTATCCTCGCCCGTTCTCAGATTGACCCGTTGGCCCCTCTTCTTTCGTCTTTCGTGACACCACCGCCATGTCGCCGGTCCGTGTCCACCCTGCTCCGGTTCTCGTCGTCGGGACCGGTCCTGTCGGTCTGTTCCAAGCGCACGCTCTGGCAACGCTGGGCGGTGAGTGCAACACGAGCACAGCGCGGCACCAGTGGTTAGACAACTGTCCGAGTACTAATCCGTTCGTTACTGTAGTACCTGTGATCATCGTCGGCCGCCATCTGTCGCGATTGGGAGCCCCCAAAGCCCACGCATTGTCCCCACGCTCATTGGAGATCTGCCGGCAGTTCGACATATCCGTTGCAGAGATCCGACAGCACCCCGCCCCGCGTCACGAGGCGCGATGGGTCCGGTTCGTCACCAATCTGAGCGGGCAGGAGGTGGGGTGTTTGCCCTACGAGCGGATGAGCCTGGACGTCCTGGATGCGAGTCCCGAGGTGAGCGAGGTGTGACTCGTGGAAACCCCTGCGAGGTATGCGGCAACGCTTGGTTCTTGAGCTGACCATGCGCGATAGATGCTGCACAACATCGCCCAGCCCGACTTCGAGGCGATGGTCATGAGGCTCATCGAGAAGAACTCGAACGTCGACTTGCGTCAGGGCTGGACGTGGATGTCCTCCGAAGAGGTGTGTGAGAGGGTGTGGTGAAGACTCTGGGCGACACATCTGGTACTGACTGAGTACCGATAGGTTGGAGAAGGGAACGACGCGCACGTCTCCACCGTGATCAAGAACACCTACACCGGCGAGGAGACGACCGTCAAGTCCAGTCTAGTGATTGGCTGCGACGGGGCCAACTCGCGAGTCCGCCAGTCCCTCGGAATCACCGCCGACGCCGAGGATGGAAGTGGGTTCTACTTCGATGTCGCATCTCTCCATGACCATGGTGCTGACTGTTGCAGCCGAGACCATGATGACCATTCATTTCAGCGCGGATCTGCGTCCTGTGGTCAAGGACCGCGTGGGGATGCTTCACTGGATCATGGACCCGATGGCTCGAGGCTTCATCATCGCGTATGACCTCGGTGGGAATCAAGTACTGATTCACAACTTTGACGTGAGTGAAAGGCGGAGGCTTATCCTCTGAGCGCGAGAAATCTGACTCCTCGTATAGCCCCAGCACCACTCTCTCGAGTCCTTCACCGAGGACAAGTGCCGGGCAATTGTTGGAGCCGCAATAGGCCAGGACGTACCTGTCAAATTCCATAGCAGCATGCCGTGGCTTCTGCGACGGCAGGTCGCCGACGAGTATTTTCGGGGGCGTGTGGTGTTGGCGGGAGACTCGGCGCATAGCTTCCCTCCAACAGGCGGTCTGGGGCTCAATTCGGGCATCGCAGGTGGGTCGGGTTCCAGGGGGTGATGACACTGTTTCAATGACAAACGCGGCGCTGACGCCGCCAAGACGCTCATAATCTCGCTTACAAGATTTCGGCCGTGTACCACGGCTGGGCAGATCTCCCAAAGGTGCTCAACTCATATCAGACCGAGCGTCGACCCGTGGCAGTCCGCAACTCGATGCAGTCCGTTCGGAACGGAAGGAAGATCTTTGCCCTCCTCAAAGCGCTCAAGAACACGGATCCGGACGTGGATGTCGCGCGGAGAGAGATGGCTCTCGCTCTGAGGGATCCGCAACAGTTCGCCCTCATCCAAGAGCTCATCAAGGAGCAAGTCGAGCACTTTGACAACGTGAGTTCCCCGATCTAATGACCTGGACATGTACTCGTTCTGTACTGAACTCCCGTTCAGCTCATGCTGCACATCGGATACGTTTACGAGCCCGGTTGGAACCCGAAGAACGCGACCGACTTCACTCCTGCGTATCGGACCGGCGCTCGACTTCCCCACGCGTGGATCAAGCCCAGAGCAGGCTTTCTGGCACACCTCCCAGAGGTAGACCTGGCATTCCTCCAGGATGACCTCGAGCCAACAAAGATCGCACGGTGGAAGTACTCGACTCTTGACCTGGTGGCGGCCGACTCGTTCACACTGCTGTTCGACCAGTCATCCCATTGGGCGGGCAAGGTGGACGGTGTGCTAGCCGACCTCAACAAGTCTCGAGTTCCAGTCAGGGCCGTGCAACATGGCAGGGACTTTGACATTGTGGAAGAGCAGCAACGACACGGCTGGCTCGACGGGTTCAACCTCCTCGAAGGCAACCTTGTCGTTGTCCGACCCGATCAGCATATCGCCTTCCTGGCAGGCCCAGCAGAGTCGGCAGGGGACGTCGCACAGCAGATCCGCGAAACACTGGGGACAGCGTAGGAATAGAATGGCTAGGATCGTGCGGACAGATGAGATTTTACTTGTATGATTACTGCATGTCAGGTTGCATAGCCGTATCGGTTCGGAAAGTCCAGATGAGTCTTGCCCAGGATGTCGTCTCCTAGGGCTCGACTGACCGGCCACGTGTTGCCAAACACGGAAAGCGCCGTGGAAAACGGATAGAGGTCGTGCCTCCCTAGCGCAGCTCCATTGAGAGTGGGGATGCCTCCGAGAGCCACAAACCGGAAGTATGCCGGGAAGGTTGCCAGCTGATCTTCCGGGAAGCCAGCGTCTGGATTAAGCCCCAGGCCGCCGAGGTCCGGCCACCGAATGTCCTCTTCGAGCGAGCAACGCTCCATACCGGCGGTACCCTGTGGCTGCGTACAGAGGTCGGCGAGGACTGTTGCGCCCGAGTGCAGGCTGAGAGGGAGTGTGAAGTGGGGCATGCTCGAGGAGGCGAGAGGCAGCTGTTCGGCGATCTGCCGGAGCGCCACCGCGTGGAGCAGTGCTCGTCTGCCGAACCTTGTGGCCAGCACTGGAAGCGATACGACTGGAGACAGACCTTTTGCGCAGATCTGACAGGCCCGTATGCAGAGACTGTGCCAGCGCGCAAGGAGGTGCACCGAGTCGGGCGAGTCTCCGGGTAGCAGAGAGTAGAGTCGCTCGATCGCCAGCGCGATCGAGTTCATGTCGAGAACGCCAATGGCCCGTCGTTCGCTTTCGTCCCATTCCATCAGGAGTATCCGGAGGCCCTCAAGAAGAGTAAGCGGGTTGAGGATCGACAGCGGTATTTGCGGAGGAGGCCACGAGCCAACCTCTGGGGCTATGAGATCCTGGAACAGCCTTGCGAAAGGCTGCATCGGTGCCTGCCGGGGACTGCGGAGGTCTGCGGCCCAAGCCTCCGCGTTGTCGATGTGGAAGAGCATGAGGTCGGCGCCGGTGAACACTGGGTTGAGGGTGTGGCGGACCGTAGAGGGTGCATCGAAGAGCTGAGATAGAGACCCGTCGAGGATGTAGTGAGAGAGAAGCGCTCGCTTTTGGACTTCACGAGCGGCCCAGCGGTGCCAGAGCTGATCAAGAGACGTGTGCCCAGAAAACGCGCCGGCGGGGTCAAGGATGTCGTGCTCCAGCATCCCGCCCAGCTTGGCCCAGCGGAAGCCGAGACCTTGGAAGACTACCGCGGTTTGGGTGAGGTCGCGGTTCTGCTTTGTCAGCTGGACGTGGTTTGTTTGCAGCTCACGTTGGACATCATGGCGAAGAGTTGGCCGAGAACAGCGGTGAGAAGCAGTTGGGTGCCCTTGCATGGGTCGTCTGGGCCTTGTAGCTCGAGGAGGTCGTCCCACTGTGGGGTCGTCAGCGGCGCAAAGGCACAGGGAATCGGGTTGATGCACGTACACTACCGGCCACACTCTTGTGCACCAATCGCCAGAGGGCCACTCCCTGCTCAAGGTGGTCAGCTCCATTCCCGCACACGACCAGTGCCCTCAGCCGGCGCACTTTGGAGTGATCTTCTGGCCCTCGGAGGCAGAGCGAGCCGATAGCGATCATGTTGAGCAGCAGTGGTGCGCATGTTGTCCGGACATTGAAGGTTGGTCGGTGGAGGATGGGGCAGGTCGGGTGGAATCTTTGCCAGTACAGGCCATAGCATTGGTCGAGCCATTGCGCTGACAAGGGGCTGACGGCGGTGGTGACTTTGTTGGACTGAGGATTGCATGAGTGACACTGACAGAGGTACGCGGGGCGAGACATGCTCACCAGGTCGGCAACCAGGGATCTGACTTCACGAATCGCGGCTTGACTCCGCCCCGGGTCGTGCTCGACTTCTCGGCTCGGGTCTCTCTCCAGGGGCATCGCCTGGGCGCGGATGGGTGTTGATGGGAGAAGCGGTACATCTGGAAGGCGGACGGAGGGCAGGACGGTGGAGCCGTGCATTGGCTCGACGGAAGGTGGGGGGTGAAAGGTCGTGGGTGCTGGCGCTTGCGATTGCGCTTGCGGCTTCTGATTGGCGATGAAGAGGTCCGATCCCAGACCGATCGAGTCGAGGAAGTGTGGGGATGTGTGCAGGCTGTCGGAGCCGGGGAGCAGATCGTTGTACAGGAGCTGCCAGAGGTCTGTCGTGCTGTCGGTGCCATCGACGAGACTCACTGCTGCCGTGGGCATCGGTGTGGCCATCGGCTGAGGGGGAAACTGCACACCGCCGCCTCCGATGAACCCCTGCCCGAGCGGATGTGGAGGGACATGACTGGGCGGGGCTAGCTGTTGAGACGGTAGTGGTATTGGCGCCGCTATGGATGTTGTTGGCGCTGCTGGTGGTGGTGGTACTGCTATTGGAGGGGTGGATGTTCGCTGAAACGCCGCGAACGAGTTGGCCCACGCCGCATCTGTCTGCGGAAGTGGGGCAAGTGGACCGGAATGTCCAGTCGGAGAGATCTGCGGGGGATCATCACTGTCCCGGCTGCCGCTCCCACCGGCCGTTGGTCCTCGTTGATGCATGCGGACATGCCGGAGCATCGAGTCATGACGGTTGAAGAGCCTGTCGCAGCTGTCGCACTTGAACGGCTTGTCCTTGGTATCTGCGGGCGGGACGGGATCAGCATGTCCCACATGTCGGTCAGAGCTCGACTCACGGCTTCGCTCATGTCGCTGCTCGGTGTTAGCAGTGTTCAGATCAGCCGAGCGTGACAGTGAGGGAGGAGCACGGCTCTCGCACCCACCTCGAGGTGCTCGGTCTTGTTGAATGTCCTCTCACAGAAGCTGCACGAGAGCTGGAGAAGTTTACGTTTCCGCGGAAGGGTGGGAGCGGTGCCGCCGCCGGCGAGTACAGGTGAAGACGAGGACGAGGATGGTGCGGCCTTGTCGCGCTGCTGCTGCTGCTGCTGATCGATTGCTTTCCCGTCCCACGCTGCCATCGTCGCTCTTGCGAGGTGGATTGGGATGGTGTGGTGGGATGGAATGCTGTTGCGTTATCTGATCTGTTCTTCCCTAATGTCTGCGGGTGGGGAACGGGCGGGAGGGGGCGGGACCACAAACGACCCGCCGTTCCGCCTTTTTATATCTTGTTGCCTCCTAATTCGGCGTGAGAAGAAAAGCCCCTTTGCATGGGTGACAGCTGCCCAAGCCGACGCACTGGCTGGATGTGCGCTTGAGCAGCGCGCATGCACCATGGAGGAATCTCGCACGTTTGAGCGGGGCAGGTTCTACATCGGGCCCGTGAGTTCTTTCAAGTCTCCCTGTCTCGCAGCGCTGAGTCTTCTTCCTCCTCAGAACGGATTCCCCCGCTTCGCAGGATCCGCGTCCGGAATCTACCTCGCCGACACAATCAGCACCGAGGTCCCTCCGGATCAGAGATAGGTGAAGCGTTTGTGTCGCGAAACAATGGCGTCCTGCCCGCACCTCCTTCGCATACACAAGAGATCGCTCTGTACGACCCGTTCCTCCTCAAATCGACCGACCTGAGGCGGCACGACGAGCTCCGCGCTCGACTCAACCGGTACTTTCTCAAATGGCATCCTCTCTTCCCCTTCCTGGACGGCGCGTACGTCCTGCAGTGCTTCGACAATGCCGTCGCGTTGTCCGAGCTCGAAGCGATGATGCCTGCGACGCTCAGTCCAGAGGGGAACGGGTCGGCTCCGCTGGGGGGACAGCACGCTTTCCAGGGTCTCAAGATGGACGACGCTCTCGTGCTCACCGCGGTGTTCACCTCGGTCTTCTCCATTGGCGACATGGACGAGCCGTCAGGCTCCGGGTCTGGAAATATCGGGGAAGGAAGACGACCACTCCCCCTCTTCCGTTCCACCAAGCAGGTCACGACTCTGGCAAACCTCATTGTGGGATGCTGCCAGGACTCGTCGGTCAACGACCTGTTCGCCCTGCAGGCGCTCGCCTCCCTCGAGTTGTGGCTCTACGCGACGAGGAGTTTCAGGCCGGCGATGCACCTGTCCGGGACAGTTGCGAGTGAGTCGTCCTACGCTTTTCCGGTCCGCTGATACCCTTACCTCTGCTGGCGAAGTCAATCCCTGACCCTGGCCCAGAACTCGCCTATGAAGCCGGCCTGCATCGATGTCCTGAGCGTTACCCGCAGACATTCCGCACAGCTCCAGACAGAGATCTGCGTAAGCGGGTGTTCTACTCGCTGTACGTTCTGGATCGACTCCTCTCCGCCGAGTTCGGCATACCGATCATGTTGAGCGACACCGACATAGACACCTGTCCTCCCGGAGATCGGGAGCGGCATCTACCCGGCGAG
This sequence comes from Saitozyma podzolica, assembly GCA_003942215.1. NCBI lineage: Eukaryota > Fungi > Basidiomycota > Tremellomycetes > Tremellales > Trimorphomycetaceae > Saitozyma > Saitozyma podzolica. Next base: position 2,283,962 of record RSCD01000001.1, read on the forward strand.
TCGTACAATCACCCCACGCAGAAGCCGACGACGGCGGTTGCATCGGATGTGACGGCGGCACCCGATCCCGACGTGTCCACACCAGACAGCAGCGGCCGGAAGAGGAAGCGCAACGAGGCAGAGACGATGAGTCCCACCATGTCCGACTCCTGCCGACCTTCTTCGACCGAGGACCGGCCGTCTCGACGAGAAGCGCCTCCTGTCACCGCAGCGGGACTGGCCTCAAATGGGCAGCCAGGATACGTCGATCCATCGGCGCATCGGCTTCTGCCAGCAAAGTCTCTCGTGCGAATGGCGCGGATGATCGGCCAAGCCATGGAGATCTTCAACAAGCTAGCATTCCGCCGGTCGCTGGATTGTGAGTGATGGCCTTTCTGAGCATTATCAAGACGAGTGGAATTGTTCTCTAAACTAGGGTAGCTCAGGACTCGCTGGGCCTGCGGACGTCGGTGGAGAGCTGGTGGAACGACATCGGACTCGATTGGAATGACGAGGACGAGCGTGACGTGAGCACACGTCCGCTTGGTGTTCACCTCCCGAGCTTGTCGCTGATAAACGCAAGGGCGGTAAGCCGTCGTCCGACCCTCGGCGTCGCTTCGCGACGCTGTTTACCTGCTTGTACCACCAGCAGATCATCAACCTCAACCGCCCCCGACTATCACTCTCCCCTTCAAACGCCCAGCACGCCTTTGCCCTGCAGAGCTCCATCGGCTCGGCGCGAGCAATCGTTTCGACCCTCAGCCGGAGTTTGACCGCAAAGGCAGACGACCTCATATGGCCAGGCTACCCTGACATGGTGTTCTTCGCTGCCCTTATCCTGGTGTACAGTGCCAAGCGCGAGGCAAGCGACCCCGCGGGACAGCCATCGTGAGCTTGACTCCTGTATGCTGAAGTCGAGGCCGACTGACGCGACCTGGAAGTACATCCCGCTTGCCGCATGATCTCAGGCGGGCACTACAACTACTCGAACACTTCGACCAACGCTGGACAGGTCTCAAGCCATTCATAAAGGTCATCCGATCTTTCATCTCGGAGAAAGAGACGGACCAGGTGAGTTCTCGACACCCTGACCCGACTCATCAAATGAACACTGTAGCATACATATCGCTGACATGCCCTCCCAGGCTGGAGGCCTTGATTCTTCCAGGACAGCTAATCAGCCGGTTGCCCCAGGAGACCCCGTTGGATCCTCTGCCGTCGACATGTCCTCGGCTGGCGACGACGCGATCGCGGCACTGTTCCCCGGCCTGAACGATTTTGGGGATTTTGCGTTCGACTTTAGCAGTTTCGAGCTGAATCCGGACGTCATGTGGGCGTACCACATGTCCCTACCGGGCTCACCGGCTTTGTGACCGCGCTTTCCGGACTATACTCGTACAAGTAGTGTCGGTTCCAGGCTCTCAGCAACTTGCGTTCCCATTCATCGAGGATCCCCAAAGCATTGCATGCACGACACAACAATGATACGCAAAAGAATCCCGCATTGCCAGATGGCCCTCACGCCGCCATGATCCTTTGGATCACCGCGTCTGTCACCTCCTTGGTCCCAGCGCTGCCGCCGAGATCCTTCGTCTTGACGCCGTCCCGGCACGTCTGCTCCGTCGCAGCCATGATGAGCTTGGCGGCCTCGTGCTCTCCGAGCCAGTCGAGCATCTCGCAGGCGGTCCAGAACGTGGCGACGGGGTTGGCGAGACCCATGCCGGTGATGTCGAATGCGGAGCCGTGGATCGGCTCGAACATGGAGGGCATGGTCCGCGAGGGGTCGATGTTGGCGGTGGGAGCTACGCCGATGGAACCTGCCAACGCTGCATTGGTCTGTCAGCGGCGTGTCTGGGGAGACATCGTATTGTCTCGCTCGCTAAGACTTACCGGCTGCAAGGTCCGAGAGGATGTCGGCGTGGAGGTTTGTGGCGAGGATAGTGTCGAGGGACTTGGGATGCAGCGTCATTCGGACAGTCATGGCATCGACGAGCATGTGGTCCATGGTCTGAGTGAAGTCAGGTGCGAGCTCTCTTGTTGAGGGACAACTGCCGGACTCGACTCGACTCACCACGTCCGGGAACTCCTTGGCAACCTCATTGATGACTTCATCCCAGAGCACCATCCCGTTGCGCATGGCATTCGACTTGGTCACGTAAGTGAGAAGCTTGCGCGGGCGGGATTGGGCGAGTTGGAAGGCGTATCGGGCGATTCGGCGGATACCAGTGCGGGTGAAGATAGTGACCTCTGCACGAGTATCAGCGGACGGGACTACGAAGTATTGCTCCGAACCACTCCCACTCACCCGTCCCCACTTCGTGTTCCAAGCCGCGGTGCGAGCGTCCGCCGTGCCCCGCGTACTCCCCCTCAGAGTTCTCGCGCACGATGCACCAGTCGAGGTCGCCGGGCTGGCAGTTCCGCAGAGGGCTCTCCGTCCCGGGGAGGATGCGCGTCCGGCGGACGTTGGCGTACATGTGTGGTTGGCATATTGCCAGGCGCAGTCCCCACAGAGAGATGTGGTCGGGGACATCGGGTGCGCCGACAGCGCCGAAGCTGGACCATCGAGTCAGCGACGGGACCGCGCCGAAGCACAGGCAGAGATCCAGATCGACACCGACCGAGAGCGTCACGGTCACTCACAAGATCGCGTCGTGCTTCTTGAGCACCTCGATGTAGTCATCGGGAACATACGACCCCGTCTTCTTGTACCTGTCCGAAGACCAGTCGAGCTCGTTGAAGTCCACCGAGAAGGTGCCGAGCTTCTTCGCTGCTGCGTGGATGACCTGTACGCCAGCGTCGATCACCTCGGGGCCGATACCGTCGCCTCCAAGCTGGGCAACCTTGTACAACGACTTGCGTTCGGCTACGAAGCCAGAGTCAGCGACGGGCTCTGGCTTTGACGCTCCAGCCAGGACGCTGTTGCTACTCACGGGGTGCGGCGTAACCGGCGGGGAAGACCGGGGCCTGAGGATCGGCGTGGATAGCGATGGGAGCCATGATGTGGTTGTTTTGGAGCGTGGTGTATTCTGAGTGGGACAATGAAGCAGATATGGAGGAGAAGATCTCGTCGTCGATGTATGGAAGCTGCTCATCGTCGATGGAGGCAACCCTTTTATGCATGGACTCGGCCGTCATCGAGCTGGAGAACGGGCGGGCGGAGCAACGACGGTCCGTAGTTTGCCGCATTTCTCCGACACCGGTAATCCTCCCCAGGGTCCATTCCTCGGGCGGAGCACCTCCGCGCGTCTTGCTACATGTCAAGTCTGCACACGGATGTGTGGACTGTTTTGCTGCTTGCTTCCGCGATGTCTTGGCAATACAAGGTGGAGCAGAGTGAATCCGAGGAGGCAATTGCTTCTCGTTGCTCGTCGTCTATAAAGACGAGGCGAGAGAACCCCCCACGGTGCCCCAAGTGGCTAAGACCAACTTGAATCTCTTCAGCTCGTCTATATCGCTCTTGGCAGCCGCCTAGCTCCCATACAGAAGCTAACGCACGATGTCCGACCCTCGCCTCTCTCCGCTGGCCCCCGATGTCGACGAGGTCGACGAGGTCGACGTGAAGAAGGATGTAGACCACATTGAGAAGTCGATTGAGCTTGCGGATCCTCGAACCGCTGCGCTCCAGGCGGAGGCGGACTGGATCCGGAGCCTGACCCCGGAGGAGTTCGACCAGCACCAGAAGAAGCTCCTTCGCAAGGTGTGTGGGCTGGTCTGAGAATCTCCATTTGAATTGTATACTGATGGCTCCCAGATCGATCTGCGCCTCTTGCCGACGTTGTTCATCCTTCTTATCCTCAATTACTTGGACCGGAACGCTCTGGCCTCCGCACGAGTCCAAGGGATCGAGAAAGACTTGGGCATGAAGGGCAACGATTTCAACGTCGCCATCTCCATTTTATTCGCGGGCTACATCCTAGGCCAAGTCCCGTCCAACCTGATCCTCTCGCGCGTTCGCCCGTCGATCTACCTGTCGGGTTTCGTCGCTCTCTGGGGGCAGTCAGCGCTTGCACAGCCGCGGCCGACAACTTTACGCACCTGGTCGTCATTCGGTTTTTCCTCGGCGTTACCGAGTCGCCCTACTTCCCCGGCGCGATATTTCTGCTTTCTGCTTGGTACACCAAGAAAGAGCTCGCAGTGAGTCTGTTTGTGGCGGCATCAGCGGTATCTGTGGCAAAGGCTGACCTTGTCGTGCAGCTGCGGACTTCCATTGTCAGTCTTGAAAGCCATGTCGAGAACAAGTTCCGAGTTGACAGGGTCCGTGCACTTGCTGACAACATCAGCTCTACACTGGGTCGCTTTTATCGGGCGCCTTCTCAGGCCTGATTAGTGCCGGTGTTCAAGGAGGTATGGACGGACTTGCTGGCATCGCCTCGTGGCGATGGCTTTTCATCCTGGAAGGGGCTATTAGTGAGCGGGATATATAAGGTGTCCTGCGAGGGGGACATTTGTTGACAGTCTCTTAGCCGTGGCCGCTGCCATCGCCGCGGCATTCATCTTGCCAGACTACCCTGCTACGTGGGTTTCCTCCAGCACTCAGTGGAACCTCGTGCTGATATCACCCAGTACCAAGTGGCTCAATGACAAGGAAAAGGCCATCGCCATTTACCGACTGGAGAAAGACACCGGCGTCAAGGACGACGACACCATGACACTCTTCCAGTCGTTCAAGACCGCGGTGGTCGACTACAAGCTCTGGCTCCTTGCTATGATCATCGTCACCAAGACCACTGCCGGGGCGGTGACGCAGTTCATCCCTACCGTCGTCAACACGTTCGGCATGAACAAGGTCACTACGTGAGTACAGATGCAACATTGTCTCATCTGCTCTTCGTGGACTGTACCACATGTTGACGAACAACCTAGACTGCTGCTGACTGCCCCGCCATACCTCGTCGCCGCCGTACTCGCCCTTACCATCTCGTGGTCCTCGGATCGCAGACCGGAACGATGCTACCACCTCCTAGCCCCGATCGTGTTCGGCATGGTCGGCTTCATCATCGCCGCCACCACCAAGGCCACGGCTCCCCGCTACTTCTCTCTGTTTCTCATGGTCGGAGGACTGTTTGGGTCGTACAACGTCGCACTGGCGTGGATCAGCTCGACCTTCCCCAGGCCGCGGGCAAAGAGGGCTGCGGCGTATGCTACCATCAACTCGCTCGGAAACAGTGGGTCAAACACCAGACACCGGGTTGCAGAGGAGTACTGTATACTGATAGCACTATCAGTCGCCCAGATCTGGTCGCCCTATCTCTACGACAGCAGCTTTGGCCCCAGCTACACCGTGAGTTCTACTCAGCCGCGCCTTTTCATGTCGACTGTACACCTCTGACCGTTTCAGATCGCTTTCGTGACCAACACCATCATGTCCGCGGTGGCTGTACTGTTTTGTCTTATCCTTCGCTGGTGCCTCGCTCGGGAGAACCGCAAGATGGAGCGCGAGGAAGCTGAGCAGACCGAGATGTCTCAGGAAGGCGCGAGCATGCGGATCCGTTACGTGCTGTAGTAGGACGACATGCGCGGGACCGTGACCAAAGAGTAGACATCTAGCCCTGAGTTTGCCCGAAGACCGCCGGCGGAGGAGGCATTACTGTACGGTGTGGCATTGACGAGCAATGCATGCAGAATGAATGGATATGTAGTTGCGGCAGCCGGCATAGCACTCCGAGCCAGTCACCAAAAGAGGTCCGAAACTGGTACTGTGGACGCTTCCTTGGGGTTGGAGCCGGGCAGATGCTGCTGCAATGATGCGGGAGGTGGGACAGGTAAAGGGACATACATGTGTGGATCAGAAGTCGGAAATGTGGGGATCTGTTCCTTCTCTCGTTCTGGACGTGGACCGGCGTAGGTTTGTTGGCTGAGGGAGGAGGAGAATGGCGACTGAGACACCGCAGAATCCAAATGCGGGCTTGGAATGGCCCGGATGACAGGCAGCGGGTCTGGGACCGTGGGCGGATAAGGGTTGATAGATTCCCATGGGCGAGATTCGTCTCTTTGGCTTGAGATAGCCTGCTCCCCTGTATGAGGCGAGGTATCGGCCGGATGTAGGTGCTCATGCCCGAGCTCCGGGGGAGGAACAGGCTCAGGCGGTCTGTACGGCGCTAACGAGGTTCAGTCTACGTTTCTAGCCATACCGCAGTGCGCGACAGCGACCTACTTCTCATTCCCGAAGGCAGGATGTCGTCCGGAGGTTTGCTCCACTGCCTCGATTCCTCTTCTGTTGCGAGATTTCGCGACTCGGACAAGGAGACACAACTTTCTCTGTACGACAGCATGTCACTGAGCGTCGCGATGGGGTGTTTGGACCACCATTCCCCGCGCTCCTTCAGGGCGAGTCGACTCGCGGGGGCCGTTGGGAGTCGGATCTAGCCACGGAGGTCAGCATTGGCGCTAGCGACGAGACGACGGACGCCATGTTGGCCGGGATGAGGTGCATACAGAGGAGGGGCTTCACTCACCTCCGCTCCGCCACGAAGCTTCTGCGACAACACTGCCTGCACCTCCTGCAGGCCGAGGAGATACCATAGAGCATCTTCATATTGCTGCGCTCTCGCCTCGGTCGCTTTCGCCATACCCGCAAGCGGGCCTCTGTAGGTACATCAGTATACATCAGCGCGAAGTGGACTCGTGCTATGTGGATTTGGACCCGGACTCACCTCCGCTGTTCCCTTGGCGGGTACTCGCATTCCTCGCCGGCTTTGCTGCATAGTAGGCAAGACGGACGCCCATGGTCGCACTGGCGGTCGATGAGCCGCAGCGGCGTACAGGTCCGACGGACAGCACACCTATCACTTACACGTCTCTTCCGTGCGATGCACCGGAGGCACGCCCGCCGACTGGACATGGCGGGGAAGGCGGCAAGATGGTTTTGGGTGGGTTGGATGGAACAAGGAAACAAGGAACTACGCCGCGGAGAAAGGTTGAGCCGAGTGGAGAGTCGGGTCACGTGATCGTTCATCCGGTCGCCATGTTTGTCTGGGTGGTCGTCATGGCCAGCATTCTTTGCACTCAAGCCGAGAGAAGTGGATCCCTTCACGTGAGGAGCAGACCCCTAAAGCCTCTCAAATGACGCTCAACTCGAGGAAATGGACACCTTTGACCCAGGAAAGGGACAAAAGTGTCAGAAAGCCCGCGAAACGGGCCCCCATAGTCGAGTCGAGTTGATTTTGCCGTTGACTTGCATGTTGGCCACCTCTACAACTCATCGGTGACACTACGCCTGCCGACGGCTTGTCAAACATCTCTTCCGTCACACGTTACAATTCCCCCAAGCCGACTGAACCCACACCCGTACCCCGGCGCCGGCAATATCCACGCCATCACGTCCCAGGCTCCCCGTTGGTCGCCGGAGCGATCTGCGTGTTCTCTGTGCCCAGCGAAGCGAGGAGGTCGTCCAGCTCCGCGGGGAGGAAGTAGTCTTCCAGACCCACGAACGGGACGTGATCGGTCGGTGCGAATGTCGTGCCGAGGGAGTGGTCGTCGAGGAATCTCGTGGTTCGTCAGATTGATTCGCAAACACCGTACATGGGTGAGAAGAGAGGTAGACAACGGGATGTTCCATGCTGTACTCACAATGGGAGAGACGTGTCGTCGCCTAGGGGGATGCCGGCACGTTGCAGGCCCTCAGGAGCGAAGAGGAAATCGAATTCCGGGTACTCCTGGCTGAAGGGAGTGGTGTTATCGAGGAAGGTAGAATACGTGGGCGGCGCGAAGATGCCGTCCGACGGTCCCGAGGTCGAGAACGAAGCGGCGGCGACGTCATCAGCTCGGGTAGACAAGGCGACGGATTCGGACGTCAGTCCGGCGAATGGACGGGGGGCCGAGGACTTCACGCCGAGAGGAGGCGGGGATGGAGCTCTTGATGCCGGCGGTAAGATCCTGGCTCGGCGAGCACGATGGACAATCACACGAAGAGAACGCGCGTATCGTCCAGCGGGTACTGCGGGGGTCCAGTCAGCGACCGGAGTCTCCCCTCGGAGAAGACAGACACGCTTCCTCACCGTCGGACAGTAGCACCGCGAGCGCCTCGACATCCTTTGCCACCTTGCGCAGGTCGAGCTCCTTTGGGAACAGCCGCGCAATGCGGACCAGGAAGGAGCCAACGAACGCCGCACAGACGTCTAGGCCGTGTCAGCATGTGACTCCGGCTGGATCACCGGGATTGGACTGGACTGCCGACATACGGGTGTAGTGTGTGCCGTAGCGAAGGACCTTGGTGTACTACCGGCTGTCAGCGCCACTCGACCGTGAGCAGGCAGACGACAAGGACCCACCCCCTTCCCGCCCAAGCAGATCCTCATCGAGTTCTGCGCATTGCGCATCGCCCTCAAGGCAAGCTGTCGCTTCTCGGCGGGCATGTCCCTGACGTCCGATTCGTCTCGGATGCCCCGGAGCAGCTGCGAGTTGATGAACAGCTCGGCGAGTTCGCGCTGGTTGAACACTTGGTTGATGCGCGTCAGCAGACGAGGATGCGCGGAAAAGACCACGACAATGAGCCGAGTAGAATGGAGAGCTTACGTGATTGGCGCACAAAGTCGGTCGTCTGGTACCCGGTGTTCTCTGGGGGGGGGGGGGGGGTCAGCTTCGGCTCATGTCGTCCGCAGTGAGACACACGCGCCACGCACCTAGCACACGATCCCAGTGGCGTGCCCACGCATCCAGCGCCTCGTTCGCCTGTTTCAAGCGAGCCAGCGTGTCCGAGTCCACAGGCGTCTCGGGCGAAGCTGTGAGCTCGATATGAAGTGGGGCTGCCTCCCGTCAGCCGACAATTCAAGCCCAACTGCAAGTCGCAGGGAGATCGTCGCACCTCTGATCGCCAGGAGTTCCACCGACATGGCGAGGCGCACGTCAGTGGGGAGGGACAGCGGATGCTCCAGGAATCGCCGGCAGTTCAGTATCGTCTCGTCTTCGCCTATGATCGAAGGCCGCCCCAGCCCGTACGCCATCTGGTGCTCTAAGCGATAAAGCTGACTCGATCAGCAAGTTATAACACGGGTGGGTGAGAGTGTACTCACCGAGAACCACACTCTCGACTTGACCACCAGATCTCTCTCCTTCTCCAGCTCGGCCGGTGTCTTATCCGCCCCCATTCCCGACTTGAGGAGCTGCGAGAAAGACCGGTTGATCCCGAGATCGATCGCCATACGGACCGCATGCCCTGGGCTGACTGAGCGGCGCAACGATTTTGATGATTGGGTGGTCACTCACCGGCAATCAACCAACTGCTCTCCGTGAAGGCAGCCAAGAGGACTGAGAGATGAGCACTGAGGCAAACTGATGGTGTAATACACGCACTGAGTGCCTGCACGTCTTCCACTCGAGACGTCGAGCTGATCAGGGACTCCATAGCTGCCTGGTCAGAAGCGCCCAACGCTTGGGGTGGGGATCAACGCACCCATTCGTTGAGCCTGTTCCATACAGACGCGCTGTGCGTAGCTTGCAGGGCCTAGAGGTGGAGCAGATTAGACGACTTCCACATCGATAGATCCAACTAGCTCACCTCCACCGTCGCGCACCCGGGCTCCGACCATCATGATCGAGGTGATCGAGAACGGAGAACGCTGGCGAAGGCTGCACGCGAGGGTGTCAATGACCATTAAGTCAGAACAGCGGATGAACATGCGGCACGAAGTCTCGGCACTTACGTTTCCCAATCATCAAAGCGTGGGTCATAGCAGTTCACAAAGTCCGCAGACCCGGCAAAGTATCTGAACGTGAGCGGCATGTAAAGACGCGGAGAGACCTTGAGTACGGAGCAGGTAGGGTCACTTACACCCTCATGAGTTCTCGGCCTTCTTGCTCGGTGATCAACCCAGCGGCAACAGGGTCGACGTCCCCTTGAATCTTTCGTCCAATGCGATTATTGCTCGAAGAGTCCTTGAGGTGCCAGTCATCTTGTGTCCCGGTGACAGGTGGACTAGCTAGTCTGGCCCTCTTTGTTGCGCGAGGCTGCTCTGGCGAGAGCCGGACTGCATCCTCGTACTGTGCTCCGGGTCCCTCCCCGAGTTTTGGATCCTTGGGGGAAGCTTTGCTTCTCTGCTCCGCCTCCTCGACCAGTCCAGCCATGTTGGACATCACACCTAGTGGATTGGAGATCTCCTTTATGGCGAGAACGTCCTCGGGCTCCTCGGATCCTCCTCGCGAAGGGGGGAGTGACATGTAGGTCACAGGTGGCTGGGCGCGAGTGTCGGGCCAATCGTGTTGCCATCGACGGCCCGGTTGGATCCCGAGACGGTCGTTATTTCGACTGCCACCTAGCCCAGTATCTGGCTCTGGGTCGGACTGGAGGATACTGCGATGACCATTACCGACCGCAAAATGGTCTGTCCGCGGTGGGGCGTCGCGGCGGTCTTCTTCATACGAGAAGGTATGGGGCGGGGTCGGTGTGGGGTTTGATATTGGACCCGCGCCTCCTCCCCCTCCGCCGCCTAGGCCCGCGCTTCCGCCAGCGGCACCGGCGCTCAGCAACCGCACAATGTCGTTGAGGGACTGCTGCATGTTGCCCACATTCGCCTCGAGCGTTTCCAATCGGCTGATACTATTAGATCACACTCGTGACGATCTCGACTCACTCGTTGACCTCCGTGGCTGGCGCAGATGCCCCCGTTCTAGACGGTGCTTCCATAATGCACGCCTGCCCAACGAAACGGCATCGGTCGCAAGGGGGATCATCACCTCCGATGCACCGCATCTTTGCACGCCGACACGAGTTCTGCAAGAGCATCAAATGGGTCCGTGTCGGTTCAGTGCATCGCATATACTCACACATGCCCCTGCGATGTCAGTCGGGTCCCTTCATGTCGCGAATGGATGCAGAGAAAGCGCCTTGAGGGGAAGAGTCTCTGGGTCACCCCGCGTCACTCACGGTGGACTCGGCTGATCGTCGGTCGCCTTTCTCTCCGCGTCCCATCGCCCACGCTCTTGTCGTCAAAGGACATTCTAGCGTGCAGCCTTAGTAGCGGACGCTGAGCCGATTCAGGTCACCGGCACTCAAAACGACTGGATGAACAGAAACAGAGGGGTGCCCGAGGTGCGAAGGGGCCGGACAACGGTCGACGGAACACATGGCGGTCCGGCGGTCCGATCACGTGACTCGACAGTGTCTCATAGAGCCCATCCGAGGTATGGGCATTGTCTCGCCACCGCTTGTGGGCATTATATAAAACACGCGCGTACGGATGCACCGTCAGTGGCCGGGACGGACTTCCACTTATAGCTGACCCCCGTGGTGAAGTTCCTCGGGCCTCGAAGTCGGTCGGACCATCGACCGTCGACTGATGTGCTCTCCACAGCATGTCGGGGCCACCGGACGTGATCCCGGTGCCCATGGAGACATCGGGGTTCAGGCCGGAAAGTACCGGGTCGCACCGGCGGCTGGGAGCCCGTGGGGGGTCTGTGACCCACCATGAACCCTCCGGAAACGACCCGCGAGGGGTGTCGCGATGGGACCGGACCCGGTTCACCGAGAGGTCCGAGACTGACCGGCGGCACGTCGACAGCCAGCTGCGGCGCGCGGGAGGTGGTGCCACACCACGATGAGACGAGGTGCAGCCGGCCAGCCGCCACGGCGCCTGGGATGCGGACCGGTTAAAAAAACACAGGAGTGCGTATCCGCGACACGGGGATGGAATCAGATGGGCCACGGGGTTCCACGTAAGTTCAGGGACGGTTTGATGATGTGCCGCATCACAAGGAACACGGTGCATTTATGATGCGGGGAGGGGAAGAACCTCTGCCCGCCCGCCTGGGCTGGGGATTCAGTTCAGGGTCCATGTTCGCCGTCTGTGCCTGTGATCAACGCTGCCGGCGGGCCAGCCAAGCCTTCCGCTGTGTCGGGCCCCCACGGGCCGCACGGACCGCGAGCGGAATCCTGGGAGTCGCGGTTCCCAACCCGTCCCAAAGGGGCAACTATGTCAAACCGGTGCTTTTCTGACCGGCGCCGAGCGACCGGAGCCCGGTTTTTCGGGTCTTGGCAGCGATGCCCCTGTAGGGAGCCGCGCGGGCCTGGGCACGACTCTGACCCTGGGCTGTCCCCCCGCAGCTCTGTCCCGTCGCCCCCGCCGTCGCCCCGGATATCCGATTCGGGAGAGGAAGAGGGAGGAGAGTGCGATTAGGGTAGAGTACTAACAAACTTCTTGGGTCCATGGGGCCCGGCCCATGGCTTCCGGATCCATTCTGGGTCGCCGTCCGGGTCTGTTTCCAGAAAGGCTCATAAACAGCCCCCACTCGCCCGTCTCACATCCTTTCTTCCCCAAGAGATCGATCCCATTCATCCACTCGCCTCCCGACCGGGTCGACACAACACCAGTCCAGCGAGGACTCTACTGTTTTTCATCACAAGTCACAACACATTCCCGCCACCCCCACCCATCATCACTCCCGGCGCCATGTCATCCGACAAGGCCCAGATCACTCCGGCCCCCATCGAGGACGAGAAGGCGCTCCACGAGCACATCGACGCGCCCGCGCTCGAGTCCGGCCACGGCAAGCGCACCGCCAACCACCAGCTGGACGATGCCGCCCGTCTCCTCGCAGAGGCCGGCGGCCATGTCGAGTACTCGCACGCTGACGGCAAGCGCGTCCTGCGCATGATCGACTTCTACGTGTGCTTGCCCATGTGTCTGACCTACTTCATCCAACAGGTGAGCCCGCACTCCGACTGGAAGAGCGCTAGATCGCCTCCGCTGACTCGATCCAGATGGACAAGTCCTCTGTCTCTTACGCCGCCGTCTTCAACCTCCAGACCGAGACCGGACTCGTTGGCACCCAGTACAGCTGGCTCAGCTCGATCGTCTACGTCGCCCAGCTCGTCTGCCAGCCTCTCTCTTCTTACGCCCTCATCGTCTTCCCCGTCAAGTACTGGGTCATGTGAGTGGCCTCGATCCCGAACTCTGACTCTGTATTCCCGCTGACATCTTTTTAGCTTCAACTTTGCCGCCTGGTCCATCGTCACCCTCTGCACCTCTGCCGCGAAGAACTTCACCGGCCTCGTCATCGCCCGTCTTTTCCTCGGCATGTTCGAGGCGACCATCCTGCCCTCGTTCATCCTGATCACCCAGATGTGGTGGCTCCGCCGAGAGCAGTCTTACCGCACGATCGCCTACCAGATCGCCAACTCGTGCGCCGCCATCATCGGCCCCCTTCTCTCGTACGCCATCGGCAAGGCCGTCAGCAACGGCAACGTCCTCAGGCCTTACCAGGGCATCTTCATCTTCATCGGCGCCATCTCGCTCGCCTTTGTCCCCTCGTCGCTTGGCTCTTGCCCAACTCGCCCACCACCGCCCGTTTCCTCCGCAAGGGTAACGACAGACTCATCGCCATCGAGCGCCTCAGGGAGAACAACACCGGCACCAAGACCTCCAAGTGGAAGTGGGAGCAGTTCTGGGAGACCTACAAGGACCCCAAGACCTACATGTGGGCCGGCATGTGGTTCTGCGCCGCCTGCCCCTCGGGTGGTATCGGTGCCTTCGGTGGTCTGATCACCAAGGGCTTTGGTTTCGACACTTTCACCACCATCCTCATGCAGATGCCCACCGGTGGTATCGGTATCGTCGCTCTCCTCCTCTCCATCTACATCACCAACCGCATCAAGATGAGGTGGCCCGTCCTTGCCGTCGTCACTCTGTTCCCCATCGCCGGTGCCCTCGGTCTTACCCAGGTCTCCCACGCGTACCCCGGCGCCCTCATGGCCTGCTACTACGTCGCTTACCTCTTCTCTGCCATCCGTGAGTCATCGCCGTTGCCGCCGGCACCGCTCTTCGTCCGAAATCCGCGCTAACTCTTTTCAGAGCCCCTCCTCATCTCCTGGTGCAACCTCAACGCTGCCGGCACCACCAAGCGAGTCGTCACCACCGCCACCATGTTCGGCGCTCTCACCGTCGGAAACATCGTTGGTCCCCAGGTCTACCTGTCCAAGGAGGCCCCTTACTACCACACCGGTCTCTACGTCGACATTGGCTGCTGGTGTGTCGAGTTCATCCTCATCGTCTCGATGGGCTTCTACCTCCGCCACCTCAACAAGAAGCAGGAGGCTCGCCGCGTCGCCATGGGCATGCCCGCCAACATCAAGGACATCTCGATCATGTCCGTCGCCGAGGCCGAGGCGTACAAGGTCGAGCTCACCGAGATGATGACCCGCTCCGGTTTCGACATGTCCCACTTCAACGAGAACTCGTTCGACGACATGACCGACTGGGAGAACCCCAACTTCATGTATGTTCTGTAAGCTTCGGACAGACGGGAATGGAAACGGACACGTATATACATACGGTACTAGGGATAACTGTGTATGGCATATCGTACCAAGGCTGCTGTCTTGGATCTTACTGTAAGCCTATGTGCAATGCATTGTGTAGGGATGCTGCCACTTGGACGAGAGCCTCCGCCACTTTGGTACAGATAGTCTAGAAGCAACACTTCTCTGGGTATTTCGGCGCCGAGTCCAGCGCTGAAGTTCGCTTAGTGAGAAGCTGGCATGGTTAAGTCACTTGGATCTTGAGGATGCATGAGAACAATTGCCCCAAAACGCTCTTCGGCGGAAAAGCGGAATCAAATTGGAGGAAGACATTTACTGTAGTACTGTAGAAAACGGCCGACTTGTCGCCCTTGGGTGTCAAAGTGAGCGAGCGTCTAGTGTTCTCTTGCCGATGAACCACGCAATCAGCGCCCGGTCACCTTCCGATCATGGATATAGACAGTTTCAGCGACACTTCTGCGTCTTGAGATATCGGGAGTTCCACCGGTCGAGCTGCCGCGGGCCGCGGCACAAATAACGGCCATCGGTCTTCGGACGGTGGGGATCGGACCAGCCCCTCCGCAAGCGTCCCGGTTCTGCACGGCTGCCCTCTTCGAACAGTTATAAAGTGGTCTGACGAGTCCCGCCACCTGCGCAGCTCATCGCCCCCATCGTGTTTGAGAGAGTGAACTTTCTTCGCATACCATGGCTCTTGTATCAACCCAGCCGATCCCCCTCTCACCCTGGGACCATCCGAGTGCGCATCGATTGTTCGGAGCTATCCCATCCTCATTGGAAGTTCGCTAACGCTCACCAAACAGGTTACAAGGTCGGTGAGCTCAAGCTCGAGTCCAACATCGGCGAGATCTCGAGCTCCATGCTCAGATGGCTCGTACCTCTGCCGGCCACTGCGTCGGACGACGAGATCCGGCGCGAGTACGAGACCAAGGGCGTGGTACACATCAAGGGAGTCATTCCCCGAAAGACGGTTTTGGCGATGAGGGCAAAGTGAGTGTTTCAGTATTTGCGGTTCAAGAACCGAGGCAGTCCGGTAGCCTTGAGTGTCAACGCCGAGCTCGTGCTGATGCCCCAGATACTTCGAGTTCATGGATGCGTGTGGTGTGCTGAAGGAGGGGACGTCACCGGTCGAAGGCATTTTCCACGGCAACAATCCTCGATCGTACACGGGCCCGGGCAATGCCTCGGGACTGGGCAACACACCCGAGTCGTGCGAGTACCTCAGATTGGGCATCGAGGCGCACAAGCAACAGTGGGCCGACGACTTTGCAAACGACGAGAGTGAGTGATGTGAAGCAGGCGGTGCTTGATGGTACAACGAGAACCGGCAGCTGAACGTGCAGACCTGGCTCGTATGGTTGGGCGGATCAAACCCGAGTGGAAGAACCGCGTGTTATTTAAGCGACAACTCCTCAGATCGAACATCCCAAACTCGGAAGGAACGGCCACGCAGGTGCATTACGATCAGATCTTCCTCCGTGCCGCTCCACCTACTTCGCTCACAGCATGGGTCCCGATCGGCGATTGCGGACCACTGAGTGGCGGCCTGCTCTACCTGGAAGACTCTGTCCCCGTCGCAACGGAGATCGAAGAGGGTTTCACCAAGATGAGCACGGACAAGGGTCTGTCCGACACAGAGAGGATGAGTGCATTCAACCTCAATGTGGGTGCACACTTCTTGTACCGCCATGACGTCGCTGGCTGACACGACAGATGGGTCACCGGGGCATGCTGGCGGCTGATGCTGGTGCATTCGCGCGGAATGAAGGAGGCGGACGAAATTGGCTCGTTGGGGACTACGAGGCTGGCGACGTGGTCTTCCATCATCCCCGTGAGTGTCCCTGTGCCACACGTGAGGCCAAGGCAAGCTGATGGTCGCCCTCGCAGTCATGATCCACGCGAGCTCGGTCAATCGGGACCCGAACGGCGTCATCAGGCTCGCCACCGACCTACGCTTCGCCAATGCGGATGCGCCGTACGATGAACGGTGGTGCAAAGGGTGGGTCGAGCGGGCTTCTGATAGCGCTACGTCGTGCTGATTCGTTGGCAGATTCTTCGTTCCAGGAGATGGTCTATAGTCAAAGTCGCTGAGCGCATGTGGGAATGAGGACGGCACAGGGGTTACAGTTATGCACATACAGTATGAGTGGGTCTGTGGATGCCTCAGCGGATGGATGCTCGTTCGACCTTTGTCATCAGTGCCGATCATGTGAACAGATGTCTTCGCCAAAGACATGTAATGAGTACAGTATGTATACACCCCGACTCGGTTTGCGCTTGCATACGTGACTCTAACGTCTAGCAAGAAGATTCCCATCACAAAGGGGAAACCATCCGAGAGTGACCAGCACTGTCCTTTCCAGTAATCTGACGGTATGTCCAGAGGCGAACGATGTCCACGTCCATACACGATGCCAACTTGCCCGCGGTCCACCGTACGCCGCGATGCATCCTCAAGCCCACCACTGAGTCCGCTTGCGACGGCCATTGGGCTCGCAGGAGGTCGCGTTGGCGCTCAATGTGTGATACTGGTCACAAGAGATGACTGCTTGATCAGTGACTTGTACTGGTACAGCCGACACCCAGGCAAGATGCAACACGCACTTTTGCACATCGAGTACTCGCAAGTGACTTGATCGGCGCCTTTGATGCTAGTGCAGTCTTGTGTGGACTGGGACCTCGGGCAGGCGCCGCAAGCTGTGTCATCTCGTCAGAAACAGATTCCCCTGAGGAACGCGCGGGGTAGCTCGTTTGACTGTGAAAGTCAGACTTACCGGTCACATCGCTTTCAGTGTTTAAGCACTCGACCTTGTTGCCTACACCGGTCCAGCAGCTCGAGTAGCCGGCAGGGCAGTCCGCGTCCGACAGATCGGGCTGATTCCGCTCGGCCCTCCTGCGCCGCCTCGACGACACGGTCCCGCTCGTCTGAGGGTCGGCCGCGGTGATCTGAATGTCTTTCTCGACCGTTACTAGTGTTGGAATCTGGCCGACTTTGATGATATTTCCCCCTGCGTCACAGTCAGTCTATAGTACAAGTCGATTCACGCGCTGCCGGCGAGCTTCTCTCACAATTGGGGGACCCGGCCAGGGCGTCGTTTGCAAGTTCACCACTGTTACATGCGTCAGCGCCCGCCGCTTACACCGGGACCACTCTCCTGCGTCACCTCCAGAATCCCGACTCACTAGGTGTAAGGGCAAGTCGTTGTGAGGACTCCCGAGCCGTCGAATTGCTTGAGGACACAGTTGTAGTTGTCGCCGGTGTCCGTGTTGGTGAGCACGATACTCTTCACGGGAATCACGGCGGTGGTGTAACAGGCGGCCGGATCATAATCGTAGATGAGTGTCTGCAGCGTGGTGTTGCTCGTCGAATAGGTGACCTCGTATTGCCAGCCCTGCAGCTCGACCGAGTTACCGCAAGCCTGAATCTGGGCACCGGTGGGAGCGGCCATAGAGACATCCGGGGCAAACAGCGCAGCTGCCGCCAAGATTAGTGTGGTGCGCGTCGAGAACATGACGGATCTTTGGATGTCGAAGCCAGGCCAGCTGTTCGATGCGGTGGTCGTCTTTTTGAGGAGTATCGTTCAGAGAGAGCAGGTGCGGTCGAGCATTCCCCACCACGCAACATGCCTCTGTATATGTACACCTGTTTGTGGCGAAGCATCGTTGACACCTGTTCAAAAGCCCGCGAACAAGCATCCACAACCCGTCGCCCACCACCCGCATCCGTAGTTGGAGAGGTTGCCGGACTCGTTGACCTCGTTTGAGCCGTCGAGAGCGCTTTTGGTCTCGAGAGACTGGCGCAGCCTGGCGCGTGGGCCATGGCGTGGTAGACGTCTGGAGGCGAAAAAGCCACCGCGCCCTCGTTGTAAAGACGGCTACTGACAGCCAGCCCATGGCGCTGGTGACTCTTTGAGCAGTGTATTTTCGGTCGTTAAGAGCAATTGCTAATCACAGACTGACACGAGGCTAATCAGAGCTGACGGCACGCTCTAATGCATTCGGAGCAAACCAATAGTGCAAGGGTCAATTTCAGGGATTTTCCGCGGACTCCGGGGTTTCGGGCGAGGGGCATCAGGCACGGCTCCGCAGAAAATTGCCGAAAACGGGAAGTAAAATCTCACACACAGGCGGAAGCCCCGAGGAGAGTCCCTGGCGCCTCAGGAACCATTAGTTCCTGCAGGTGGTGACCACGAGGCACGCTGTTCCTGAAGGATTTTCCCGGTCGCGGAATGAGGCGCTCCCAGTTATTCGGCACATCAGAAGGCCACTCGTCCAGCCGCCGGAATGAGATACAACCCAAACACCAGGCGCAAGGCTGGACCGTCACGACCGAGTAGCACCAAGGTCCAGTTCACGAATCCGGTCATGTGCAGCAGGGCTGTCACTGTCCACGCTACGCTCGCTGCTTTTCACGTGCCTCCCACGTACGGTATTTGGTCCGGTTCCTTACATACGATGCCTGTACCTAGATGCGAGAAATCCTCCTCTGCTCCGGATTGCGAGACCGTGCGAGGTCGTCGCGCCACCTGGGAGGGAGTCACCAAATGGACGGGCGCTGTTGGCTATCGTTACCGCACCGAGGCATGCCGACAATGTCTCACTCCCGATGTCCCAGTGGGGTCATCTCCAGCACTTCGGTGCCGATGGGCTCTCGGACAGTAGAACTTCGCGCCAACCGGGCGGCGTCAATTCCCGCACCCCTGGGATGCAACAAGAGCCGCCGCATTCGCTCTGGAGCAACCAACACAGCCCGGTGCATGCACTGATACACGCTGTCTACTTGGCTCGCTGCTCAGGGACCTGGGTGACCAAGGAACCGCTCTCCAACGCAGTCTTGACGTTCTGCGAATCGGGTCAGTCTCAGTCTCCGTGTTCCGGCACATCACGTGACGAGCAAACAGACGGGCCCAACGGGTACGCTGCATTGTTCCCTTCGACTCACCTTCAAGACCAGCATCTCCATGCCGTATCGCGACTCGAGCGTGTGGGTGCCGACGTGGGGGAGGATCGAGATCTTGACATTGTCCCTCAGGCGCTGGTCAATCTCAGGCCTGGGTTGGGGATCAGCACGACGTGTTCCATGCCCCCTTTCAACTTTTCGTTGGGTTGGGCTCACTCGTTGGGGAAGACATCCAGACCGGCAGAGTACAGCTGTGCAGCGTCAGCCATCGCGGTCAGAATCGTCACCACGGCCGGTGGAGAGTCACCCACCTTGCCGCTGTCAAGAGCCTGAATCAGAGCCTCCTGGTCGACGACACCTCCGCGAGCAGTGTTGATGAGGACGGAGCCATCCTTCATCTTGGCGAACTGAGCAGCGCCGAAGCCGTTTCGGGTGTTCTCGTTGAGGGGCATGTGGAGCGAGACGGCGTCGGAGCGGGCGAGGAGGTCATCGAGGTTGGCGACGTACTCGCAGGGGAAGTCGGGCGCGGGAGTGATCTCGCGACGGTTGTGGTACAGGATCTTCATGCCGAGCGGGAGGACCCTTCGGGCGAGGGCCTTGCCGATACCGCCCATACCGACGATACCGAGGGTCTTACCCTCGGGGTCGTGGGCAAGCGGGAAGTCCTTCAGCCAGAGACCTGCGAGGATCAGTCTGTGGTCAGGGAGCGGCCAGATGCGAGATACTCACCCTTCCTAGCGTTGATCTCGCCGTGCGCGTACTGGCGGAAGGCACCGAGGAGGAGGTACAGGGCGGTAGTGGCCGTTCCGTGGTCAACCGCGCTAGGAGTGTGGGAGACGCTGACACCTAAGGCCGCCTCGTGAGCACTCCAGGAATCGGTCAAGACGGCGACTGGGGGGGGGGGGACCAGGATCGTAGGAGACCTCACTCACCGTGCTCGGTGGCAGCCTCAACGTCGATCGAGTCATAGCCGGCACCTGGCATCGTCAGCAGGACATCCCGGGTTTCCGCAGACAATAGGCGCAACTCACCGTGGGAGCAGATGAACTTGACGCTCTTGGGGAGCTTGGTGAACAGCTCGCGGTCGAACCCGCCAAATTTGGCGCCGTTGGTGTAGACGATGACCGAGGCGTCCTGGTTGGCCTCGAGGTCCTTGAGGAACGCAGAGCGGGAAGAGACGTCAGGGGTCACAAGGGTGGCGATAGAGCTGGACTGGAGCTCCTGGAACTCCCTGCGAGAGCGCGTCAGATGATTCAAGCACGGTGGAAGGTGGGGGAGCGATGGGAGACCCACTTCTTGGTCCAGAGGATGTTGCCGGCGATGAGGACCTGGGGAGTGTGAGCGAAGTGCGTCGTAGAGTTCACCTGCGGCTACTCACTTTGGGGAGAGACATTTGTGAGGTTTGTGTGGGTTGTGATGACTATGCACAGGTGAGGTAGAGATGGATGAGGAGGGAGGATGCAGCGATGTAGCTCTTTTAATGACTTGATAGTCCACATCCCCCCCCCCCTCCTGCTCCTCCCCGAGTCCCACCCAAAGCCCCCGAATCGGACCGGTCCTCCGGTGCCTCGGTGGCTTTTCAAACCGCGTATCACACAGCATCACACAAATGCCACATCAGAAAAACCAACCAGGTAGTGTAACCCTCTCGAAGACTTGAAGTGCCCTGTAACCCGCGTTGATATGGCCGAAGCTACCTCACGCCCTGGGAGCGCCGACATCGCTGGGGGCACGTCGCGGATGGCGATCTGGGGAGATCAGCAATTATTGCGCAACGTCGGTTGTTGCCTTTTTGGCGATGAGCGGCACAATTGTATGCCGGAGGGGAAATACCAAATACCGTCTTGCCGCGTTCGGCCCGAACTCGAGATGTTGACCCGGCTATAAGCGGTGCGCTCTCGAGTAGGCCGCGAGTGCCTACATCTCACAGCAGCGTCGAGTCTATTTCATCTCCCATCGACAGCCGCTTGAACGGACCGTATCCTCATCTCCGTTCGCCGTATGTCCCGCTCACCCTCCCCTTCCCGGAAGGATCACAGCCGGAGGAGCGGGTGTACGTCGTGTCGCGTCAGGCGTGTGAGTGTGGTGGCCTTGTCCCATCCCAGTTCGGTGACAGCGTCGCGTGTCGGGCGCTGATACCCGTCCTCGCGCAGATCAAGTGCGACGAGTCTCATCCCATCTGCGAGAGATGTCGGGAGGGCGGGTTTGACTGTCTCTGGATCCGAGCACAGCACGACCAGCTACCACCCGGCTCGACGGAGCCTGCGTTGCGAGCTTCTCCCGTCAAAGAGCGCGGCCGTCTGGCCTGCCTTCCCTGCCGAGAGCGAAAGGTAAGGCCCTCGAGGAAGCTGCATGATGCGATAGTGACATGGGCACTAGATCCGGTGTGCTGGTCCATCCGGCGACACGGCAGGGGCTTCATGTCCGCGCTGTGAGCGCTTGTCGATCTCGTGCAGTTGGGCAGTGTCGAGGCGGTCCAAGAGATCAGGGAGGACCGAGCTTATTGAGACCACCGACCCGACCCAAGTGGCGGCCCGTCCATTGGGAGGGGGCGTCGATGAGGACCACGCCTCTGACGATCGCCGTTCGTTGCTCCGTGATGGCACGGTACTTGAAGAAGAGACATCAACAACGCGACTAGTTGGCCCGTCAGTCTCTGCCTTGGAGCGCCTGCTGGCGGATAAACTGGAGGTTCAGCTCCTGATCCGGACCTACTTCGCTACCGTCCACTGTGAGTTGGCCAGGCAGGAGCGATGTCTCTGCCCTTGACTGATGCCGGTTGACGGTCGAAAGACTACGGCTTTCTTTCCTTCATTCACGAGCCGAGCTTCTTTCGCATGCTGGACAAGGGATCGACGCCAAAAGAGCTCACGGCGATGATGCTGGCTTGCACTTTGAGGTACGTCAGAGAATCAGGACAGCGCGGACGGTTGTGTGACTCACCAACCAGGTTCGCTGGCAATTGCTCGGTAGCAGCGCTGGATCGGGCGGAGCATATCTACAACGAGGCGTTCCGATCGGTGCGCGAGCACATGTACGAAGGGTTTGGCGCAGTCGAACTCATGGTGAGCCGTTCTCGCGAGTGCTCTCCTCACATGCTCACTCTCCTAGACGACTATGCTCGCAAGGATGTACGCACATTCCAAGGGTCACTTCTCATCGGCTTGGTTGCTCTGGGGCAATGCAGTCAGGTGAGTTATGAGTTCACGCTGATTCGACCGAGACGCCTTCTTGACACCTGCAGGATGATGCAATTTCTGTCTCTTCACAAATTTGACGAAGCGTATCCGCCCGCACCCACACGTCGAATGAACCCGCTACTCCAACGCGAGGCTCTTCGCCGCCTGGCTTGGTCCGTCTTCTATCCCGACACGCTCGCCGACGCAGGCAGGCACGGATTCCACCTGATCACCGAGTCTTCCTACCGCATTCAGCTCCCTTGCGACGAGACCAACTTCCTCCGGAGCCAGGAGGTGTTGACTGCCCCGCTCAAATCACAGGGAACCAGCGACACCGTATCGCCAGCCCCCTCGCTCGGAACCCCTCATAATGAGGGTCCCACGAACACTGGGATATCGGGCCATCTGATACGGACCGCAGCCATGCGGCGTCGCATCCTTCACTACAACTCGCTTATCCGGTACTCCGACGAACCTTCTTCCAAGATGCTAGATGACCTCGTGGCGTTCGAGAAAGACCTCCGGCAGGTGATTGCCGATCTTCCGCCCGATCTTGCATACACCGAACAGAACCTGTTTGTGCATGCGCCTCGACGTGGCGCGTTCATTCTCCTACATCTGTGGCGTCACAATTGCTTCCTTATGCTGGCGTGGACCCGGCTCAATGTCTGTGCTCGGGGTCCAGCGCTTGAAGATGCGGCCAAGACGTTCTTGCGCGACAGGATACGGCACGCCATCCCGGTCTCCCGGATCGTCGCCGACATTCTTCGCTTGGGCGTGAATTGCGACCCGGCGGCCGGGGTTCAGGCCTACACTTCATTGGAAGGTGCGCGATCTTCCACACGCTGCGGTCTACCCTGTGCGCTGACCCTGACAAGCGCTCCTGTTCGACCCCTTGAGATTGTCGCAGAACGATCCAACGGTGAATCCCAAAGACCCGGTGTATGCAGAAGCCCTGAAAGTGCTGCTCGAGTATCTCCGCAAACAATCAATCACCGATTACGGGAACAGGCTACTGGTAAGCCGGGGCGAAGGTAAACGGCCCTTGGCAAGCTGACACGTCCAGCGTCTAGAAGCCTGTCGGCGCCTGATCCGATGCGGTTTCGCGGACATTCTGTCTTCAGCAGATTGGGAAGCCTGCCAAGAGTGAGTCTTCTTCCCCAACGAGCAGGCCTTCGAGTTGCAGCGACTGAGTGAACTCAGAATCTCGGCCACGCAGATCAATTCGGGGAAGGACGACGCCGAATTCGACTTTCGGCAGTTCATTTGGAACCGCTCCCAGATCGATCGACCTGACCTCCGGGCGGCGGACGCCCTGCTCGACCCCAGCACACGCCTGACGAGCAGAGCCGTGTCCCGAGCCGCGTCTCCCCAGCCTCCCCACCTCGATGCTGGCGACGTGGTGCTTGGACTTACCGCGACGCTGGAAGAATCCCTCGATCAAGGCGTCTCATCGGGGAGCATGGGCCACTTGGGGTCGACACTGATGGCCTTGGACAACACACAGGTCTTAGGAGAGCACGAGATGATGTCCAGTGCCATGGGGATGGGCGACAGCAACACTGTATTCTCACATCCGCCCTTTGATCATCTGGAGTCGTCCGACCAGCGTCGGTGGTTCGACCTGGATAACAGCTTGGATCCGGGGACTGTGGCGCACGCTGCAGTGGGCGGTCTTCAGGTGGGGATCGGGACGAACAGCTCGGCGGATGATTTCTCGAGATTCTTGGAGGTCGCTGGGTACGCGGGACCTCTGGAACCGGATCCCTTGGCGTGGTTGATACGTGACTGAGTGGTCCGTGAGGGAGACATGTCACAGATCTCCGTAGCAAGGCGCATTGCTCTGGCAACGCAGAGCAGGAGCATGGCATGTACAGATCGTCCGATCCCTCCTGGATCTCGTGATTTTCAATCTCCTCATACCCCCCTTAATCCCCAACTTCCCCAGGTCCCGCCGTGAGTGCTCAGAGTTCTCCTCCATGACGGGTACTGGGTCTGTCAGCCGCATCACACAGGGAACCGTCCGAGATGATCTCCTCTCACCGTGACTAGTCCCCCGCGAAACAACCTTCACGGCGCCCTCTGCATCGACACCACCTCCCAGAGCATGGTCACATCGCCCATCAGGCTGTAGACAGGGTACGTGAACGTTGCCGGCCGATTCTTCTCGAAGAAGAAGTGTCCGACCCAGGCGGCGGCATAGGCCGGCACAATTGCGCCTACCAGATACCTCCATACAGGACCGGCAAGCTGGAGGGGCTGGAGAGTGCTTGCGAGATCCCTCAACCACCGCGTGGTTCCCGGGCCGGGAATGGACTCTGCGAGCAGAGATATCACTCGCGGTACGAGGGAGAGTCCCACTCGGGCCAGGACGAGTGTAGCGATGCCGGTCCCCACTAGGTGGAGTCGCCGGCAGACCGGGTGGGAGTGCTCTCCGAGGTAGAAGGGATAGAACTCGCGGAACGAAGTGTAGCGGGTAGATGGGCGGGGAATGGCCTGATAGGTGGGATTGGGTACACTCTGTCGCTTGCCAGAGGAAGGGGTTGTTGAAGGGCTCGTCATCTCGAATACCAATATAGGGGTTCAAGGGGAAGTAAGGTAGCTCTTCTGAATGCTCATTCCAATACGAGATCTGCTAGCTCCGTGCTTGCTCAGGGCCGGTGGTGGTGCTTGTCGGGTACGACATTGACCTCAGCCGGTGCCCAGCTCACGTGACACTCACTCTCGACTCTCTTCGTGCTGCAGTGTCCATAGCAAAAGAGCGCAAGCTGAGCGTTGTCTGAGGTCATGCAACTTCCGCGCTGAACTGACTGTCCACAACCTGGGGCGCCGTCAGTCGCCAAGGTGAGAGATCGAGATGATGATGATGCCCCGTTGATGACCTACATGGAGGATCGACTGCTATACGAGTACCGTCCGAAGAGCCCGAGCATCCTTGGACGGCTGAGATGCGGCCCGATGACTTTTGACACGGGCCGAGATGGAGGTAGTAACCGCAAGCCGACACGGTATACCGGTCGGCACAGTTGCGTTTTCGCACGGCTCGTTTCGGTGTACGGTTGTTACTCGTACAGTACGATCAGCGGATCCCCCACATCAGTTGCGCGACTCTCGCAGAGCGGGATGCGGGGGAGAGGGGAGCGAATGAGAGCTGTTCCATCACGGCGCAAGTCTTAGTCCGTTTCGGCTCTCAATCCAATGCAGTCCGAGCTGATAGAAGCTATATAAAGCAGGGCCGAGCGGAGTTGGCGTGGTCGAAGCACTCAGTTCAATTTCCCACCGTTCTCAAGACTCGATATTCCAGTCACCTCAGCATTGGATGAGATACACATCATGTCGCTGCACTACAGTTCGGCAGAAGACAAGGAGCTGCCGTCCAGCCATGTCGAGGACCGCGACCCTATGAACGAGGTTCAAGTGGGGAAAGGCGACTCTGCTCATCTCAGCGGTGCCCAGGTCAAGGCTGTCCGAAACGTCAGTGCCCTTGGCATATCCTTGGGCGTACTCCATGCCGCATTTGCGCTCACATCGGCTCCTCCTGCAGGCCGAGCTCTATGCCGCAATTCAAGAGTCCAACATTCCCCGTTGGAGCCCGGCATCTGTGCATTTATACTGTGGGTACAGTAGATCCTTGCCTTTGTTCAGAAGACGGCTGACCCAGTAGTCTCGATGTTTATCGCGTTCTGTTGCGCGGTGGCTAATGGGTACGATGGTGAGCTGCGGGACACGTCTCTACAGGATGGTGATACGGGTCGCTGAGCCCAGTCGAGGCTCGTTGATGACTGCGATCATTGCCATGGAACCCTTCCAGAGGCAGTTCAACAGCGGTACGACCGGCGTCACGGTCTCTGTCATTTTCTCGTTGTACACCACGTGGGTTCGGCTTCCGATTGGCCGGCTTGACACTTGACCTGACGAGCACCTAGGGGTGCCATTGTTGGCTCGCTGTGCGCCGCGGTAGTCTCAGACAAGTATGGCCGCCGAAAGACCATCTTCGCCGGCGGCGTTCTTCTGCTTACGGGTATGATCATCGCCACGACCGCCAAGAGGATTCCCCAGCTTGTGGTCGGCCGTTTCATTCTTGGTAGTGGGACGGCTTTCATGGTGCTGGGCGCACCGGCTTACACCACCGAGATTGCCCCTCCCCAATGGCGAGGCAGATGCACTGGTGAGGCGGGTCCGAGACGATGAGTGGACGGTGAGGCTGAACCCCGCTAGGTCTTTACAATACCGGCTGGTTCGCTGGATCCATCCCCGCCGCTGCCGTCACCTTTGGCTGCAACTACATCGACAGCAACCTTGCGTGGCAGATCCCTGTGATCCTTCAAGCGTTCGCCTGTGTGATCGCCATGGTGGGCGTATTCTTCATCCCCGAGTCTCCCCGATTCCTCATGGCAAACGGACGGGAGGAAGAAGCCATCGAGCTGTTGGTCAAATATCATGGCAACGGGGACACCCATTCCAAGCTGGTAGCTCTGGAAGTGGAGGAGATGCGAGCTGGGATCCGCCAAGATGGGGCAGACAAGCGGTGGTGGGACTGTGAGCGATCGATCTGCTTCCCAAATGGCTAGTCGCTGATCTAACCAGACCGCCCGCTGTTGATGACGC
Source organism: Saitozyma podzolica (assembly GCA_003942215.1). Taxonomy (NCBI): domain Eukaryota; kingdom Fungi; phylum Basidiomycota; class Tremellomycetes; order Tremellales; family Trimorphomycetaceae; genus Saitozyma; species Saitozyma podzolica. The sequence continues at coordinate 2,310,876 of RSCD01000001.1, forward strand.
GCAACGGTCGGTGGAGGATGGCTCAAGTGGTGATGATGTCGATCTTTGGTCAGTTCTCTGGAAACGGTCTCGGCTACTTCAATACGGTACGTGAGCCTCGACGATGCGCAAGGACAGGAAGTGTCTCACCGCAAAGCGGTAACTCACTGCTGCCAGGTCATATTTGCCAACCTTGGCATCTCCTCTTCCGCTCAGCAGCTCGGTTACAACCTCCTAACAGCTGTGGTATCCGCCGTGGGCGCCGTCACCGGTGCATCCCTGACGGACCGCATGCCCCGTAGGAAAGTTTTGATATTCGGAACACTGGGTGAGCGTTGGTCATATCCAGAGTGTTCAGAAGCGTATTTGCTTAAATGGCCCGCCAGCATGCGCTTGCGCCCTCGCCACCAATGCTGGCCTGTCGGCTGCTCTCGCCGAGCAAGGAGACAACGTCATCAAATCCTATGCACAGGGAGCACTGGCCTCGTACTTCCTGTTCAACGTGTTTGTCATGTTCACCTACACACCGCTGCAGGCGGTGGTACCCTCTGAAGCCCTGGAGACGACCACTCGCGCCAAAGGATTGGCACTGTCCGGCGTCATCGCCAATGGCATAGGCTTCATCAACCAGTTTTGTGGACCGATTGCACTGGGGAACATTGGGTGAGTTCAGCCGCAAGCCTCTCTCGCCGTCCTGCATACTTACCACAAACAGCTACAAATACATATACATCTTCGTTGCCTGGGATTGCATCGAGGCCCTCTGCTGGTACCTCTTCGGGTGGGTGGTCGCCACGATGTGGTCTGCATGTCTGCCACTGACATACGCAGTGTCGAGGCTCAAGGACGCACCATAGAGGAGCTCCAATGGGTTTACAACCAGCCAAACCCCGTGAAAGCCTCCCTCAAGATCGACAAGGTCGTCGTCCAAGCGGACGGCACGGTGTCGGAGAAGGTCGCGGAAGCATGAACCGCAAAGGATGGGGGCACCGTGAGCTATCTTGCCTCAACACGGATACATATGATGCAGGCACTGCCACGCCTTTGATGCACTGGACCGTACAAGGACATGTATGATCGACCAGCAAGGTACTCTCTTTGGACGCGTTCAACCTCTACGCCTACTCGTACGATAATCGTACAGTATATACAAGTACAGGTGAAAGCTCGGATTGTGACCGACGTTCTACCCTTACTCGTTGTCCTGCACATCGATCACGGTGGACGCAAACTTCCTGGCCGGCACCTTTCGATGGAACAGGATGTCGGCCTCGCGATAGGATCGGCGGCGCAGCTCGGGCAGGAAGAAGTACGCGAGGATCCAGCAGATGGTTGCGGTACCGCCCCAGATGAAGCCGCACTTGCCCGCGAGGTTCCAGCCGGTGGGGTTGAGCATCTGCGAGGCCACTGTGAAAGCCGATCAGTAAACTATTGAGTAGGGGCATATCTCCTTTCGACTCACAGTAGATGCACGGAATCTCCGCAATGTAGTAAGCAGCGCGGCCGATACCGGTGCTCAACGCGCGGAGATGAACCGACGAGGTCTCAGAGATGATGGTGTACGAGATAGGACCAAGCGTGAGGGCAAAGGTGAAGGAGATGATGACACCGAGGATGGCCTGTGCGAACTGCGCTGAAGACGAGGTCGAGGTGGCGGCGACGATACCGAGCGCGAAGAGGAAGGTGATGTTCGCAGCAGTGCCCCACAGGTATATGGTGCGGCGGCCAAACCAGCTACTGAGGAGCCACGAGCAGCCGACAGCAACACACTGCAGGCACGAGGTGATGAGTCCTAAGGCAAAGGAGAAGTTGGTGGTCATCCCGGCCTCTGCGGGGTATCAGCCTTGCGGCCAGTATGATGTAGACCCGCAACTCCGAGCACAGTGATGCAGGGATGATAACACTCACGCTCAAAGAAGTAGACAGCCTGGTTGGCAATCAGGTTCCCGGCGAAATTCTGGCCCGCGTAGACGAAGCAAGTGATGAGGGTCCGCCTCAAGTCGGTCCCCTTGAAGAGGTCAAGGTAGGTCGGGTTGTTCGTCGTTGCCTTCTCGATCTCATTCGTTCGAATCATCATGGCGAGGACCTCGCTCGCGTTCTGCTTGGACGAGCGTCCAAGGCGCTCGATCGACCTGAGAGCTTGGTCGTGGCGTCCCTTCCGGACGAGCCACCACGGCGATTCCGGCGCAAAGAACAGGAGTACCAGCAGCGGGGTTGGGAAGAGCCACTGGAGGGCGAATGGGATGCGGAACGCCCATTCGTCGGCCCGGTTGTTGAGAGCGTAGGTCGCAGCTCCCACGATGATACTGCCGATCGCCCAGCACATCTGGAGGTACGCTGTGCAGACACTCCTCAGCGCGAGGGGGCTGATCTCGCTCGCGTATGCAGGCGAGTTGGCGATGAAGAAGCCCCATGGGATTCCCTCGAGGAGCTGGCCAACCAGGAAGACGGGCAGGGAGTTGCCAAAGAAGGAAATGAAGATGGTGGCGTTCATGCAGATGAGCCCGACGATGGTCGAGACTCGATATCCGTAGCGGTTGGCGATTGGTCCACAGATGAAAATGCCGAGCAGCGCCCCAATCTGACCAGCTTGAGTGAGGGCAGTCTGCCAGCGGGTGGGCACGACGTAACCCTCGGACTCGGAGACGAACGTGCCGTACTTGTTCTTGAACGCCGGGAGCGCGACAAAGTTACCGACCAGGAACATGTCGAACGACTCCATGACGATGGTGAACGACATGACGAAGGCCCAGAAGCAGGCCATGGGGTACAGCTTGACAGCCTCCATCAGGCCCATGGCGTGCTCGGCATTCTCAGCCTGGAAAGCATCGCCCTTGATGTTGACATCGAGAGCGTCAGAGGTCTCGAGCTGTTGGGTGGTGTAGGCGGGTTTGATTTCCTCGTCACCGAGGTGAGGCTGGGTCGAGATTCCCTTCTCCATGATGGGGAGTGCAGACGTTGTGGGGAAGTGGTGAGGGGGTCGATGGGGATCCACAGGGGGTCTTGGTCGTTCTCCATCCTGCCTCTATATACATCTGCATCCACACGTAGCTGGCAACAATCTTTGAAACGGGCTGGCGGGCCGGCTCGGCTAATGATGACTTCTAGGCACCCGTTTCTGCGGTGCATTGCACATATCGACGGCCGACCTCTAAATTTAGGCGACTCTTTGCATTGGGCTCTGCTCTCGTGCGGTCACGATGCCGCAGGAGATAGTCGGCAGGAGCGGACGCCTGCTAACGCGATGACGAGCGAACGGGAATTTCTCGAGGCATCTGCGGCAATTCTTGACCATCAGGGCCAATTCATCGTCGTCGAACGGGAATTTTGGATCGTCGAACGGGAATCTTGAAACTAACTAGCGGCAGTGCGGCAGAGCGGATGTGCCATCGGTGGAAAGTACCATGTGGTCGGGGGCGAGTGAGGTGGAGATGTGCCCCCAATTCGCCCCCTTATGCCGTAATTGTCGTTGCTGGGCCGCCTGTTGGAGCCGCGGGGCCGGCGGGAGTGTTGACCTTTTGCCCCGATCGCATGTTCACAACCCCACCTGGGAATCCCTGGGAAAACAGGGTCCGGTGAGCGTTGTGGCTTTCTTGCGACGGCGAAATGTAACCCCGTTTTGGTGACCGAGAGATGCTAAGCGAAGCAGTACTGTTGCGTCGCGCCGTGTGTTCCTCGCTGGCGGGCGGAGTTCCGTGAAACTACCTCATGCCAGCTCCCGAACCCGGTCAGACCTAATGATGGTGACTGCCCGTCATGCACGCGATGTGGAGTCGAGTGCGTGTCAGCTGTAGCCTGTCTGTCTGTCTATCCTCCGACGCTGTGTTCCCCGGGCAAGGCATCTCCTTCGAGGTTCGGCCTCTACGAGACAACCTGACCGATCAATTGTCCGCACATCCGCCCATGGCTTGGGGTCTTAGAATTGTGATTGACGGCTATGCCAAAACAAAGGAAATCAGAGTGTCCCCCAAGGATACGGCAGACGTTCTTGCGGGCTGTCCTCGGACGATTGCATGACGCTTGATATCCGTCTCTCCCACTGCCTCGACTCGCGCCGTACTTTATGGCTGTCTTGTCTAGCCGCAATGTGAAACCCCCAACACACTTCCCGTATGTCCACCCCACATATCTGACCATCGGTCCGTCAACGGTTCAGGTGCGAAGCCGCAAAGTTCAACACGGGTAGGATGTACTCGTTCCATCCGGGAACATCGGGTCCCTACTATATCAGCACCACGTGCAAGGTCCAGCCGGCACTCACCACATATATTTGATCAAACGCGTGCGGACCGCCGTCCTCGTACGATTCCAATACCTCTACTCCGAGCTGCCTGAGCTTGCAGGCGAGTTGCCTACTCATGTCGAGAGGTACGGCCTGGTCTGCGGTGCCATGCAGGAGTGCTGAAGGCGGGAATGTCGTATGCTCATCCAGGAGTTGAAGTGGGCTCCATTTCCTAGCTACCGCCTGTTGCTGCTGCAGAGGGGCATCATGATCGACCCGGACCAGGTATGGAATACCGAGTTTGGAGAGGGCCAAGTAGTCTTTGATCGCTGTCTGGCGGCGGACCCTGTCAGAGTAAGTGAAGTCCGGCGCGGCCCATCGGTGCTGTGTTGTCTTTTCCGGGATGTTGGCGAGCTCCCAGGGGAAAGGCGCGTGCAGGGCGGCATCACTCGGGTCTGGCTGTTGCAAATTCTCCCTTACTGTCTCCAGTGAAATCTCTGTATTTGTCCACTCGACGTCCAGGTTGTGTCGCCAGTGATGGGGAGCCAGCAGGTCCACATTCCCATAGACGTCCACAACGACTTTTGGCGGCGGATTGAGTTTGAGACCGAGTAGCATCGCATGCGTTCCGCCGGCCGAATCCCCACCGACGCCAAAGCGGTCAATGTCCACCTTGTCCAAGCCCAGTAGTCGAGGTAAGTTGTGTCGGCACCAGTCATGCGCTCGCACGAGGTCATCAATCTGTTCCGCCAGAGATGCGTGAGGCGCCAGCCGGTATGCTGCGGAGACGACGTGTATGTTCTTGGATGTGAAGCCGGGCACTACCCATGAAGGCGGAGCATAGTGTGAGCCTGCCGAATAGGCGCCTCCGTGACTCCAGAGCATCCACGGTGCCCGGCGAGCTTCTGAAGGATGGTCGGAAGCATCTGCCGGCCACACCCGAACTCCGAGCTGAATGCCGTGGGGTCCATTGATCGCGTGGTCTGAGAATGTCCGAGGGACGGGCTGGGGAAGCAATGCCTGCTGAGGGCCGAACTTGTCCTTCATGATGATGACAGTCGGGTGCGGATATGTCGGTGTTTCGAAACTCTCTCATATCGAGTCGCACCTGCGCCTGGCGGTTCATGTCGTCGGGCCGATGAACCCCGGGCCGCCGCTCATTCGCGGACCATGAAGGCGTTTTGTCGGTAAAGCTATCCTCCGCCAGCTACGGGACGCACCTAGCCTACGGAGAAACCACGAGTCGCTTCATCTGACCCAAAGTGGCCGGACCGACGGTCACCGGTCCGTAAATCGATCAACGGCCCGTGGCGTGGCGACTATTTTGGGAGTGGAGGATCGACAGCGTGACCGAAGGATGTGCGCGATGTATTGGCACTGCATGTTGGACTGGAACAGTTGTCACGAGACCAGCATGCCCCGAATCATTGAGGGACGGACCGCCCGGCCCGTAGCTCGAGTAGCTCAAGAGGCGTCAACTTTGGGTACTTAACCAGGTACTCAGGTGATCGATCCGCTTCGGGGCACCCCGCCGACCGCCAAGGATTCCACAGCTAGCTGAACATGTCTATTGAACTCGCACAAGCCCCCTCCCTGTGCCAAGTTGAGGCTGCATCCAAGGATGAAGAGAAGGCCGTTATCGATCAGACCGAACACGCGGCGGACAAGCTACATGAAGTCGTTGTCGACAAAGATGCCGCGGGCTATACGGACCGTTAGTGACCGAAGTGATGCTTGCGAGGCCGATACTGATGAGTATTCTAGCGACGGTGGAGATCGATGATGCTGATAATAAACGACTCAGGAGGATGATCAACCTCAGGTTCGTCAGTGTCCGCCGACTTTCAATTGACGTCGTAGAGTCCTTCCGTGCATGTGCGCATGCTACCTCGCCCAAGCCCTGGACAAGGGCGCAATCTCAACTGCCTCGATCATGGTGGGTTGGTACTGTAAATGGAGCGGCGACTGACTGTAATCAGGGTCTACAAAAGGATACAGTGAGCTTCACCCGTTTCCTGGGGGGCGAGAGACTGACTTTGCCGCAGGGCATGGTCGGACAGGACTACGCTTGGGCTGTGAGTTTGGCAGCGTCTGGTGCGTCTATAGACTGACCGGCACAGACCACCGCTTTCAACATCGGCGTCATTGTCGGCCAGTTCCCCTCGAATCGGGCGATCCAGATCCTCCCGCTCGGCAAACTCATGTCGGGAGCTCTCATCCTTTGGGGCATCATCCTGCTCATTATGGGGCTAATGGATAATTACAAGCCGATCCTGGCCTTGCGACTACTGTGAGTTGTTGCGTGTCTGAACCGTCAAAGTACGATCAAGGCACTGAAGAAACAGGCTGGGGCTCGGTGAATCCGTCGTTGGTCCCGTGCTGTTGGCAACATCCGTGATGTGGTATAGAAGGACCGAACAGTATGTCTATGCGTCTCGCCTACCCGTGTTGTTTAGGACGCCAATGACCCCCTCCCAGGATCTTTGTCGTCAACACCTACATCAGCTCGTACGGCTTTGGTAGCATCATCAGCGGCCTTCTCGGTTGGGGTTTCTACCAAGTTCAACCTGGTCAAGTGCGCCTAAAGGCATGGCAAATGCTGTTCGTGATTATCGCGGCGCTCAGCATTGTCCTTGGCGTGGTCGTCGGTATTTTCTTGCCCGATTCTCCACCCAGAGCCAAGTGGTGAGCGCATCGTCGAACACCTCGCCCCCTTTGCCGCGCAGAGTGGCTAATGCCACCAGCTTCTCTGAACGGGACAAGGTTTTGATGGTGGAGCGGGTCCGTTCTAACGACCAAGGCATCAAGAATCCCAAGTGGAACTGGGCCCAGTTCCGCGAAGGAGTTACGGACATCTACGTCTGGTGCTTTGTCACCATCGCGCTTCTCAAGTAGGGACCCTTGTGTTCCTCCGGAGTCGAAGCTGATCATCCAGTACCCTGGTGGTCGGCGGGCTGGGAACCTTCCAGGGCCTGCTCATTAACCAAGCCTTTGGTTTCAGCGTCTCCGACGCGCAGTTGCTTCAAATGCCTCTGGGCAACTTCCAAGTGCTGCTCTACATGAGCTCCGCCTGGCTCGCTCACCGATACATGCAGGTGAGACCGGATCGTATGTAGGTTGCGGTCTCGCGACTGAGGCTGGTAGTCCATCTACACTCTGCTTGCCATGTGCATACCCAACATCGTCGGCACCATTGTGCTTCTCACCGTGACACCATCACAAAGCACTCGTGGTGGCCTGCTCGTCGCGTTCTACATCATGCAGAGCTACCAAGCGCAAACCCCACTGTACTACCAACTCTGCTCGAGTAAGTTGAGGGGTTGCTCCTGATCCCCGCTTGCTGACAACTCAGGGAACGTCGCCGGACACACGAAGCGTGTGTTTGCATACGCCGCCGTTTTCACCGCCAACGGTGTCGGCAACGCCATATCCAGGTGGGATGTTTGCTTCTAGCTCTTCGAGGTCTCGCTGAACAGCCACAGTCAGCTGTTCCAGGCGCAGTGGGCACCACGTTACATGCCCACCCTGTACATCCACCTCGGTCTGTATGCGGCTATGATCGTCATGCTTCTCAGCACCCGGCTCCTGCTTGTGACCCGGAACAGAACCCGAGACGCTCGTAGGGACAGTGGCGAGGTGGTCGAAACCTCCCACTTGCACGCCTTCGAGGACCTGACCGATAAGCAAAACCCAGATTTCCGATGTGAGTGCGCGGCTTGAGTCTGTGGTACTCCGCTCATCGTGCGTAGACATGCTGTGACGAGGTTGGAGACAGAACCGATGTCCAGCCAGGCCCTCTTGACGCGACTGCATTTGTACAAGCAGGCATGGATGATGAGGGTCTCGGTGAACTACTACATCCGAATACCCTCCCACTCATACTTCCGTACACTGGAATGGACTCATGTCGATGCTTGGCTGCCACCCCATGATCAACTCTGCCATGACCTTGCCTGATCCCGGACCCAGCGTGATGCCCTACTCGGTTGCGTAAACGTCAAGCTCCCAAGGGGTATAAGCCCCAACGTACCCAAGGTCCGTGGCCTGCAGCAATGTATATGCTGCTGGACCCGCCGAGCTTGCTTAGAACCGGCGTCCCGCCGGGTCTAGTGGGTCGGTAGCATACCTGCGTTATGAGTGGTGGGCGGTACGTGAGGGTTCGACCGGCGCACCTGACTGTGAACTAGCTTTGCTCCCTTCCGAATGTCTAGCAAGGGGCTGAGCTTGGCGGCGGACCGACAGAGACGGCCGACGAGGTCTACATCCAAAGCGCCGTTCACAGCTTGGGGATCTGGGTAGCGATCAGAACGATGAGTTGGAAACTCCAGCTCGGCGACTTACCCGGTATTCCATTCCTCGCAGTGGTGGGAGTTCTATTCTCACCAGCCACGTAAACGTAGCCCTCTTGCCTGTCGTAGAGAGTGAGATTATTCTCTTGTGAGCGGGAAACACCGACCTGGAGACCAGTTCCACGCTCGACGTGCACCCATGTTCACTCTGCCCACCGCGTCGCTCTCCGCCACCCCAGGCTATTGCATCCATGCTATCCTCAGTTTCATCCGTGATGCCGGCGAAGATGCTTTTCCCCACGAGATCATCACTCCATCCGGGTGAGGGTGCGATGTGAATGGAGTGGCCCGGTAGATTGCCTATGAGAGGACAGGGTAGACCCAATTGCTTGGCAACGACTGTCGTCCACGGCCCCGCTGACAAAAGCAGTCGAGTGAACGGCAGCTCCTCAGCGGTCCCGTCGTTCAAAGACACAGTGAGTGACGTTTGATGATCGAAAGCTGTCGGTCGTCCAAAGACCGTCCTCAGTCCCAGTTTGGTGCACTCGGCGTGCACGAACTGGCAAAACTTGGCAGGGGTGCTGTTGTGGGTGAGTCTGCAAGCCAACGGTTCCCGTCTTAAGAAGGGGTGGCGACTCGACTCACACATGGCCAACCCCGCTCGACCCCATGTTGTACATTTCCCCGTTGAATGTCCGATCGAAACCTGCTCCCGAGAATTCCCCTTCGGCAACGAGCGGTACCGGCTCAGCTGCGCCCCCGAGACCACCTCCACTCCCAACGCTTCGCTCTCCATCCAGTCCCAGGCATCACGACCGCCAGATTTGGCCGCTAGCTCCTCGTAACACTGCCAGCTCAGCTGGGCGAGCTGCCTTGTAGATGACTCTTGCCAGTCCCGGCCGATCATGCCCATCGCTCTGCCCGAGGCCGCATGAGCGACATCGACGGGCTCTATCAAGGTCACTTGCGTCGGATGAGGAGAGTTTGGATTCGACAGAAGGTAGTACGCCGTGGTGATTCCCACGATGCCCCCGCCAACAATGACCACGTCTACGAGGGGAGGGAGTGGTGTCATGGGAGGGAATGTGAGCACGAAGGAGACGAAAACAGGATGCATTTGACAAACCACTGGTGCCGCAAGCTTGCACTCAAGTTGTCTGACGTCAGTGACTATTGGTCAATCCCGACCCGCTTACTGCAGTGGCACTCGGTCGTGCGTGTGCCAGTACTGGTACGTACGCAAGTCCCGCCTGCCTGGAACAGATTGTGACTTGCTGTCGATAACCAATTATCAATGCGCCGCGTGGCGTTGGGCAAAGATAGAACAGGGGGTTGAAGCTACGTCGGCGCCGAGTAGTGTGCAGCTCACCGACTGCGAGACTCCACGCGAGGCACCGGCTGGCTGCGCGGCTTCTCGCTCTTTGGCAGACGACACCCGACAGGCCGGATGCAGACCGACCGCGGTCATCTTGCTGTGTGTCACCTGGCTTCGCAACAACTGTGTTGCGACTTCGTCCTTCCCGATGCACGTTCGTGAAAGAATGTTTTCTGGTTCGCCGGTTCTCTGGTCGAGGTCGACGTCGGTGGTTGACCGGCAAGGGGATGGAGGCGGGATGTCGCGGATCGGGCGTAGGTACTGTACCCGGCAAAGCTCAATCATATAAGTGCAATGCCCACTACTCTCGACAACCATCGTGAGCGCTTGTTCAACGCCTATCACCAGAACGTATCGTGGAGAGAATCGTCCAAGATGTCTTCTGGCCCTCTATCCGCGCCCTCCTCTCCTGCGGACGCACTGGCACCTCATCAGAATGTCCAACAGGGTTTGCCAGAGCTGCGGGAGCTACCCCCGGCCACGACACTCAAGTTCCACCGGGAACACCCTCTATTTGATGATCTGGCACCGGAAGAGGGGTACAATCACGAAGGCGTCTATTGGGCAAGTCCATCCAGGGCTCGAGTATCATTGTTCCGATTGATGACCGTCTATTAGGCCGACTTGCCCGCTTCGGCTCGACGGAAATGGGTGAACGTGCAATCGAACACAGAGACCAAGCGTGAACTTGCCGTGGTCTGGGAGATGTTCAAGGCCGATCCACTGTCGCCTCTCACCGCATACTGCCGTCGTTATGTTATCGGCGGCTTCGGTCTCTTCACCGAAGGTTATACGTGGGTCCCACCCATCCGCTGTCGCATCGTTTCAGCGAACGAAACGGGACGCAGTTCTCTAACCCGAGTATTGCACAATGTAAGCGGAGCGCTGATGCCGCCAGCTTGTTCTCGATTGGCAACCTGACCGCGCTCTTCTCCGCCGTCTGGCCCGCCTGCTGGTCCAAGTTCACAGAATGCAACTCCAACTGGGTTGCGGCCGTCACCTACCTGCAAATAATCGGCATCATTTTTGGCCAAATCATTGTAGGCATCGAGGGCGACTGGATCGGTCGCAAATTCGGATTAGTGCAAGATGCTCTTGTCATGACACGTAAGTAAAATCTACGCACAGTTGCAAGCATCGCGGCATCGAGTTACGCTGCCTGCCTCTTCCTCGCTGACTTCCTTCAGTGGGTCTCGTGATGCTCACAGCGAGCTGGGGAACGACCTTGAACGGCTGGGTAATCTGCTATGCCTGGTCCCAGTTCGTGTACGGGCTCGGGGTGGGCGGCGAGTACCCCATGACTTCAACCACCGCACTGGAGAGCAAGAGAATACTCCACGAGAACGCTCAGAAGGACGACAAGCTTCACCGCGGCCGCAACGTCGTCCTGGCATTCCTCATGCAAGGCGAGTAGCAGCACTGCTTCCATGCCAAATCACTCGACACTGACGGCTTCCCAGGCTGGGGCCAGCTGTTCAACCAAGCCCTCCTCATCATTCTCTTACTCATCTTCCACGGCTCAGGAAATCCGCCGTACGGGGCGACGTCTGCACAGTGGACCTTCAGAGTCAGCTTTGGTATCATGGCGCTGATGACGCTTTGGCTCGGTGAGAGAGTCTCCTCAGCAACATCTGCAAGGTGTCCTGACACCTTCAGCGTACTACCGATACTACAAGAAAGTCTACCAGTCCTCCCTTCTCAAACGTGCCAAGCGACATCACCACGTCAACGTTTCCGGATACGATGTCCGTTCCCTCAAACTCGTCGTGTCGCATTTCTGGGGGCGGCTCGTCGGCACGTGCCTAGGCTGGTGCTTCAACGACTTCCTCTTCTACGGAAACAAGCTCTTCGCCTCGACTTTTATCAAGATCATTGATCCGGCCGCTGCCAGCAACGTCACAACGGTCTGGCTTTGGAACTTACTCAATGTGGGAGTCGAGATGGTGGGGTACTACCTGGCCGCTCTATTGATCGACTACAAATTCTACGGCAGAAAGAGGATGCAGATCGTCGGCTTCCTGGCTGACGGCATCCTGTTTCTCATATGTGCGAGTGAGTATCCAGGTGGCAGTCGATACGACAAGCCCAGCTCGACCTGCTCTGACCAGTCGTAGTCTGGTTTGATCAGCTGGAATCACACGCACATATCAAGGGCTTCCAGACCATCTTCTTCTTGTCGTCGTTCTTCCAGCAGTTTGGCCCGAAGTGAGTAAGCGATGGCTTGATGGGATGTGGAGCTCATACCATACCCAGCTGTACCACTTTCCTGCTCGCGGCCGAGGTCTTCCCAATCAGCGTACGGGCCACCGCTCATGGTCTGTCCGCTGCATCCGGCAAGCTGGGCGCATTGATGCCAGCCATCATTTACAACTATGTCCCGAGCCGCACACGATTTTGGATCGTGTGCTGGTTCGGTTTTGCTGGCTGGTTGGTCACTTGGGTGTTCATCCCGGATACCACTGGACTCGATCTGCGTGAGCAAGAGCGGTATTGGGACTGCGTACGTGAGGGCAGAGCCGGGGATTACCATGGGATTGCGGTCCACCCGCGCCACATTTCGGTGTGGGAGCGATATATCCTCAAGCGTCACCGTGCCTACGATCCCGAACTTGACCGTCAGCAAAGGGCCAACGAGCTCCGCACTCTGTGGGAGCAGCAAAAATTACTGGTCAAAGAAGGTGGACGGACCGAGGACGAACTGGACTACGAGGACGAGACAGTTCTCAGCTCGAAAGCCAGCAGTTTCTTTGCAAGTGAGTGGCAACTCCCCATGGTCGTCGCGAGGCAAGTAGTTGTTGACCTGGGCAGATCAACAAGCGGAAGCCGAGGAGTAACCTGTCAGCCCGCATTCCTAGTTCGCGGACGAAGGCTCCCGATGTCCATGAGCACCAATCTGTCCATAGCGTTGAGTCTGATTTCCTCTTCGTTCTGTGACATCCTAGTCCCACAACTGTAATACTGTATAAGCCACCCCAAAAGTAGGTCGACCGAAGGATGAACGATACGTAAATGGATGTATTGACTAAGCGACGGAACCATGCTGGGCTCAAGCCCCCAAGCGGCACGTCGGGATGTGGGATTGCGTGTTTGCTGACTTCCGCGGCGTGAAGCCGCTGGTGCATGCGTAGGCTCAGCGGCAGCATCAGGGGCGCTTCGTCAGCTTGTGCTCATGGAGATTGTCTTTCGAACGTGCATCTTCCTGCCGTCAATGCTCAACCGTTTCCGCTCCAATGCCGAATGCACATGGACGGGTATTTGAAGCCCATGGCGAGCTCAGACCTTGTCCCTACCTCGTCTCCCCGATCAGATGTCTACTCAAGTTCCCAGCCGAATGAAAGCCATCCGAGTGAGGTCAAACCTTTGACTACCGGTTCACATGTTGATCGAGTTTCAGGTCGATCACGTCGGCGGGCCAGAAGTGCTCAAACTCCAGGACATACCGGTGCCAGAGCCTCAAGATCACGAGATCTTGATCAAGGTAGAGTGGACGTAAGTGAGAAGACTTCATCTGTGATCAAGTTGGGGGAGGCGCTCACGAGAGGATCAGCGGTACCAACTATTTCGACACCTGTGAGTCATTCTACCACAGCGGCGATAGACTCATCTGATCGAGCCCTGTTGCAGACAAACGCTCGGGCTTGTACCCGGCCAAACTTCCAATGACATTGGGAACGGATGCCGTCGGCATCGTTGTCACCCTCCCAAGGGTCCAGATGGTCGCCACCTCGCTGCCGCCACTGAAAATCGGCCAACGAGTGCTCACTTGCGAAGGTGCGGCGTTCGCCGAGTACATGGTGGCGCCATGGTGGCAGGTGGCTCCGTTGCCCGACGACATCGACCCAAAGTCTGCCGTCGCCATGGCCACATCGTTGTTCACCGCAATGTACCTGGTGCGGGAAAGCTATCAAGTCAAAAAGGGAGATTGGGTCCTGGTCCGGGCCGCAGCCGGTGGGGTCGGTCTCTTCCTCTGCCAGGTGAGGCAACTGAGTACATGCTGTTGCTCGGGGAGCAGCTTGGTTGATGGCCCCAAGCTCTGCAGGTATTATGGGGCGCATGTGATTGGCACAACTTCAAGCGAAAGCAAGGTCGCGCTAGCCAGAGCTCACGGTGCGGAGCATGTTTTTCTCACGTCAAACACTTCGGCGGAGAACATCGAAGCGGTTCACAGGCTCACCGGCAATGGTGTGCATGTGGTATACGACGGCATCGGCGAAGCAACGTGGGAAGAAGACTTTCAGATTGTTCGCCCCAAGGGTACCATCGTCTCGTTTGGTAATGCCTCGGGGCCGGTTCTTCCGTTCGCCCCTCTCAAACTCTCACCAAAGGCGCTCAAGGTCACGCGTCCGACTTTGGGCCCCTTTATTGCTGAGCCGGAGGATTTCGCGAGGTACGCCACAGAGATCTTCGACCTCGTGAAGAAAGGCGCAATCAAGGTAGGTTGGGCGTTGCAAACACGATTGTTCCAGTGCTGAGTTTCAAAAGACATCAATCCACAAGGTCTACCCTTTCACTGTCGAAGGAGTCGCTCAATCACAGCTCGATATCACGTCTCGCAACACAACAGGAAAGCTCGTCATCCATGTCGCAAATTGAGAGCGCCTCCTCATGCTTGATGCCGTTTGACTTGTTAGAATGTGGCTTGTTGGCTTGTCGAGATGCCCTAGCCGCATGGACAACGTCGATAGGCAAAGGAGCGTATGTAACCGTGCTACTATCCATGCGTTGTCGAGGATCATATATGCCATTTCCCGAATATGTCATGACATCCATGACACGTTAGCGCAACCACTTCGGTCGCACCGCAAAGTTTCAGTGACATCGTCTGATTGAACGTTGTCGACGACACCTAGCTGTCCGGACCACTCCGGACGGTCTTGGTGATACAAGTGGCTCAACGGAAGCCCAATGAAGTTTCAGGTCTTTACGACTCAGAGGGCATTTTGCATCGGGCTTGGGCAGGCTTCAGAACTGCATGCAGTTTATCGTACATGATGACCACGAATGACATACAGTCCTGTCTTTGGATTTTGGCTTCCATATCATCCCTTGCACTCTCCAAGGCTAGCAACTGTGCTCGGTACTAACAACACACTCGAAAGTGAGATCCGCCCACATCGCGTTCGTTACACTCGCAGGTACCACGCCGTACACTCGGCTCCAACTCGCATCACCGGCAGTAAGCCTTTGAAAAATGGAGTCAATTCTCTCTGGTCACACCTTGTGCTCATTGTGTTCCGTCTCGAGGGCATGGTGCTTCTGGTCCTTGTCGAGGGCAGCCAAGGCTTTTGCCTGGAAGTCAAAGCCGTCCGACGGGACGTCTTGACCCGACGATCCCAATTTGGACTTCCGGATTGCCGCCTGATGGTCAAACAGAACGGAGACCTCCTCGATCGTCCGATGGCGGGTTTCGGGGAAACCGAACCAGATGAAGACCAGGTAAAATGCCTCGATGACGAGGTAGATGCCATAGCTTTTCACGGCGTGAGCTGACGAGGCATGGGTATAGAAGATACTCACTACTTCCACGCGATGGCAGCCAGGGCAATCGGATTGACGAATTGATTAAAAGCCTGACCAATGTCTTACGCCTGCGTCAGAAGGATAACTCGGTTACACATGCGCGGGGTGACATACTCTGAACAGCGACGAAGATCGCCATCCCCTTGGTCCTCATCTCGTAGGGGATGATTTCGGACGAGTACGAGTACGCGAGCGGGGTCCATGCAATGTCGTAAAACCTGACGTTATGTGAGCGGTCGTTCTGGAGGTAAAAAAAAAAGGGTCAGACTCGCCCGTAGAAGATATACAGGAACGGGATCACCGCCACACCGATAGAATGATTGTTGGTCTGGGTGAAGCCCGCGCTAAGGCCCATGATGATAGCGTTGCTGAGCATCATCCCCGCAGTCGAGATGAGCCACAGCGGGCGTCTCCCGAGTCGCTCCACGGAAAAGGCTCCCCCGAGGGCCATGATAAGATTCCATATCTGGAGGCCGCCGTTGATTCCCACAACCTGGGTGGCATCGGTGATCCCGACGGTTTTGAGAATGGGCGAGAGATAGTACGAAATGATCCCGTTACCGATCCAGTTCTGACCCAGAGAGATGCCTACAAGTACCGCCAAGCGGTGTCGGTTTGCCGATGTGCGGAAGAAGTCGGCGTAGGAGACGTTCTTGTTGTTCTCCTCAGCTTGAATGGCGGCCACAATCTCTTGGTGTTCGTACCGCACAAGGGGATCATTCAGGTCGCCGTTGCTGACGAGCCGAGTCAGCAATGGGAGTCGGTGTGCGGTATCCAACAGAATACTGACGCGTGATATTTTGCCAGAACCTCCAGCGCCTGATCGACCTTGCCCTGCTTAACCATGAAACGTGGGCTCTCTGGCATCCAGGCGGTGAGGGCGAGGACGAGTATCGGTCCTACTACTTGGAACAGGCTGGGAAGTCGCCAGCTCCATTCCGTGCTGCTCATGTGTAGTGTGCCGAAGGTCAACCACGCCGCCAAGATTGAGCCGGCATAGTACAGCGCATAGTACATGGAGGCGAGGATCGGCCGGAGGCGGGGATGGGCGGTCTCTTGAAGTAACGGGGGTGCCACGACCTTGGTCATCCCGCCACCAAAGCCAAGAATGATCCGTGATCCGACATACATCCCGACCGATGTCGAAAACGCGTTGACAAAGGCGCCGATAATCTGACCAGAGATGCGGATAAGCCCGACATTCAACAGTGAGGACGGCCTCCCAGAGCCCGGACGTGAACTGGGAATCCACAGTGGAGGCCAAA
This sequence comes from Saitozyma podzolica, assembly GCA_003942215.1. Taxonomy (NCBI): domain Eukaryota; kingdom Fungi; phylum Basidiomycota; class Tremellomycetes; order Tremellales; family Trimorphomycetaceae; genus Saitozyma; species Saitozyma podzolica. The sequence continues at coordinate 2,327,526 of RSCD01000001.1, forward strand.
TCGTAGTCTGTGAACGCACCATGAGAACGGCGCCAGTCCATAGAGCATACCTCCGACCGTAGGTTCTAGCGATGAAGTCGCTCAGGAACGATGATATAACCGAAGCTGCGAGAGTGCATGAGCGAGCGACACGTCACGAAGGAGAGGGAGCCACAGTACGTGGCACCCAATACAACACCTACTTACGGAGCGAAAGGCAGGCCACTATGCCGCCAAGCTTGGTACCCGTGGGGTTTCCAAAGTACTTTGTCCATTGCGGCAGGGCCTGTAGACCTGTGAGAAGGGACGAGTCAAAGCCCAGGTAGTAAGGGCAAAGACAAAGTCCTGCGCAAAAAAGCACATTGATGCGGAGTCCAGGGTCTCGCCACCAAGACGAAGCGGTATTGTCTATGATAGTGGATTGAGTTAGTGACACATAAACAGTACCTCAAGGTCCTTTTCCATATACCGACTCACTGGGAATGTCCGCAAACGTATTCTGGGAGGGCATGGTTGTCGTATCCACGGGGCTTGGCCGCATTGGCTGTCTGGTCTGCCGAGCCCCCTAGCTTTTTATACACGCGGCCCGCTCCTCCCCGTGGCTCCCCCAGCGAACTCCATTTCGGATGGTCCGTTGAAAGTCGGATGCGTGCGACGTCAACGCTCTTTGCGCGGTGCTCCGGGCGGGCAATGTGTACCATGAAGGCAATCCGAAGGTCACAACACTTCGGCTCGACCGAAAATCCCGGGGTCAGATGACCTGCCTGTCCAGTGGCCAGGTGGAGGTGCAATAAACATTGTATTTCATACACGTCTACGGTCCCAGAGCCTCCACAAGCTCTGACAGGTTCGACTTTTCGTAAAGCCTCCAAGCCAAGGCAATCGCTGCTTCGGCTCTCGCCGAGCTCATGACACTACGGAAAAGCTCGTCCGCCTTGGTTTCCACCTCGGCGTCCGTCATGGGATTTTCAATGCGCCCTCGGACGTTCCGGCCTTGCCGAGCCTGCTCCTTCCGTCCATCCGCGAATGTCACCACCACGACGGCTTCGAATTTGTCGCCGCTTTCTTTTGGCACGAAATTGATGCGCCGTCCAACGTCCACTACAACAGGGTCCAACATCCGAGACTCATCATGGGATGCGGCAAAGGTGAGATGCGTGTCGACAGCTGTCGCGGCGAGGCAGTGCCGAAGTGAAAGATCGGGCATCGCGTTGGCGTCCCCAATAACTGCAAACCAGTCCGGGTGGTAATGTACTTCAATGCGTCTTATCTGTCGTCTGTGAGTGACCAGTCACCAAGACAAGCGGGTTCGTACCTGGCTGTGAACGGCATTGGTCCTTGCCATGATTTCCTCGAGGGCGGCCAGGGGTGCGGCTATCGGGAACCCGACGCTGTACTTCTTGATGTCGGTCTCCAAGATCTTCCACTCGCGCTCCTCACCGTTCAAGCCAAGCCCAGACGTTTGCACACCCCATCCACCGTCTTCCCTCCCGAGACCCCCATTTTGAACCCTGCCGATCCGCGGCCCACCGCCCGCTGCTCCTCCAGACAGGGCGTCAAAGAAGTTTCGGTCGCCACCGAGTACATCACCAGCACCCGTCCATCCGGAGTGAACCAGTAGAACGCACTTGACCGCGTTGCTTGCGGGCATGCCGGCAAACACGTAAGACTTGAGGGTGTGTGCCTTGTCGAGCCTCCACGTTGTGAGGCCGGAAGCTTCCTGGGCGAGGTAATTCAGGAGGATGAGGTACTGATTCGTTGAGAATGACAAGAGTGAGCCGCAAGCGAACGCGGCGCCGAACAGTGGGGCAACGGCGTGATTGGACAACGAAGACTTGGCAAAAGATGTGAGTGGAACGAGTGCTTCCCCTGGGCTCACGTCAGATTGGGCGAAGCAGTCGGGCCAAGTAATGTACCTACCGAATCGAATTGTGACCTCGTAGCCCAAATTGACTGCCTTGACGAATTCCTCGCCGGAGCTTCCAACCCATTGAGCCACCGCAAGCACCGCTGGCAGAACGCCGCATCCCGGGTGAGTCTGGCTCGTCTCGTGGCTGTCGTCACTCTCGTCCGCGTGAGCGGCCATACCCATTGCCAGCGCCGCCTCGACTACCGGGCAGCGGATGTCGGTCCCGAGCACCGATGCCTCGTAATGGTTGGCGGGGTATCCGGCAGATGGTGGGAAGCGCGCCCGGACGTACGTCTGAGCTTGTCGACCAGCCTCCAGCGCCGAACCTGATGATATCGCGGCGAGGGAGTCCAGTATCTGGATCAAAGTCTTGCTTCGGACAACGTCTGGAAGCGACACAGATTGGGCTTGGGCAGCAAACGAGGCCAAGATTCGGCCAGGGCTGGCCGATGACGGCGTCGTGGAGGACGATGTCATTGCTGATCGTCTCGCGACCTCACGGGAGCTGGGTACCGGTGGATAGGCCGTTGAAGCTGCTGGAGGGGTGGATGAATTGAACACAAGACTATGCTTCATTCTCTTCATCAGGGGGACACCAGTCTCTAACCGGGGTCCCGGCAGGGGCTCGGTAACTCCGGATGCCCCGCTGCGCCCCACCGTCATGCGGTATTTACCGGTCGTGTGAGGTCGGGCCATCCGAGTGTATGCATCCGAGGTCCGGCGTTGTCCGAGACTCCTCGACGCAGTGAGGTCGACAAGAGGCCAACACGCTTCTGCGGGCCCTCAACCGTTCACCCAGATCTGAACTGACACGTTCGCTCCTCACCGCCACCATGCTTGCCACTGCTCCCGATCTTGAAGCCGTGGTGATCTCCTCGTTCTCAGTGCGAGACGTCCGATGGCCGACCTCTCTCGATCGGATTGGCACCGATGCGATGAATGTGGCTGGGGAGGATTCCCATGGTCGTGTTTATCTTCAGTGCGGGCGGCCTCTCCCTCTCGAGTGAGACTATAGGCTGACGCGTTCCCACAACAGCACCAACACTGAGCATATCGGTGTGGGATGGTCGTTCGCCAATGGCCTGGGCACGGAGTAAGTAGCAAGTGTTTGCTGAACGTCACGGCTCCCGAAGCTCTGACTCCTCTGCAGCGTTCTCACAACAGCCATACATGCTCTTGCGCCTCGTCTCGTTGGGCGTAGTCTTGGAAGCATTACATCAAACTTTGCCAGTTTTCACCGCTCCTTTCTCGGTGGACAGATTCGATTCATGTCTCCAGAGAGAGGCGTCATGCAGCTAGCTGCGTGCGCTTGCTTGAACGCCATCTGGGATCTATGGTGCAAGGTTCTCGGCAAACCACTGTGGAAACTGGTGACGGACATGTCCCCAGAGGAGTTTGTAGGCCTCATCGACTTTCGGTGCGTACATTAATCTCACGAGAGCACTTACACTGACTACGAAGCTACATCACCGACATGATCACCCCCGTCGAAGCCATACAGCTTCTTCGAGCTGCCGAGCCGGGCATGGAGGCTCGGAAGGAGACTGCGGTTGCAAATCGGGCCGTGGTTGGGTATTCGACATCAGTCGGCGGTCTCGGAACCCCTGATGAAGAGGTAGAACGACTGCTGTGCTCCGCAATGGCCGAGGGCTTCAATCGCTTCAAGCTGCGCCTAGGCCTCGGAGTGGAGAGAGATCGGAAGCGGCTTGAGATCATACGTTCCATCGCTGGGTCGGACGCCGAGATCTACGTGGACGCAAACGAGCAGTGGGACGTGCCCACCGCACTGGCGTACCTTCCTCAGCTTGCGGATTACAGGCCGCGCTTCATCGAAGAGCCAACCAGCCCGGACGACATCCTCGGCCACAAGCGGGTGCGAGACGCGTTAAAGCAATACGGCATGGGCGTCGCCACAGGCGAGCACGTGAACAATCGCGTCATGTTCAAGCAGTTCATTTCGGAAGGGGCGATCGACTTTCTTCAGTTGGACGCGGTCCGATTGAGCGGTGTCAACGAGATCTTGGCAGTATTGCTCATGGCTGCAAAGCACGACATCCCAGTCGTGCCGCATGCCGGGTGAGGACTCGATCAATGGGTTATCGGAGATCGTCTTGCTGACTCGGTGGCTCTAGCGGTGTCGGAATGGTCGAAATCTGCTCTCATATCGCTACCATCGCTTACGTCAAGGTCTGGGGCAAACCAAGCATGATGGAGTACACCCGTCATCTCCACGGTCAGTCGGTCTGACAACGCTGCGGAATGCAGAAGGCTCACCTAGGCCGGATCAGACCAGTTTGTGGCGGGCGCGGCTATCGTTGAGGGGTACCATGTAACGCCAACAACGCCGGGTATTTCCGCAGATCTGCGACCAGAGGTGTATGAGAAGTTTGAATGCCCTCAAGGCAGCTTCTGGCGAAGTGAAAAGGGTCAGGCAATGCTCCACGACCCGTGGAGGGGATGTCGCGGCGAACAGACATCATCACGCCGGTAGCGCTGAAAAGAAGCCACTCGTACTGTGGCCGTTACAGAGAGATATGCCTCGATAGGATGTTTTGATCCGAATAGCAATATCTCCGCGGATATTGAAGCTAGATGCATGAAACTTGTTTCCACAGGTGCGTCCCCTTCATAGCTACCCAAGGGTACCAGTACGTCTTGGGGTTCATCGAAAACCAGCATGGTTATGTGGCGGGATCCTGCACCTTCTGGAGGTGCGGCGGGATTAAAAGCTCCAGTGGCGGGATTAATTACGATTACCCCTGCGATAAACGCTAATACTATTAGTAGTCGCAATGCTAATGCTAATGCTAATGCTAATCCGCTATTGCGCTCCCGGCTATGACCCGGCTGGTGACGGGGGCGCTCTCCCATTGGGTTCGTCTCCTGACAGTAACTCGTACGGGTATATCTGTCATCAGCACAGCAACAACATTGTCCGCATGCCTCTCTCTGTGGCATTGAGCCCGTCTCAGGCAGCCTCGGCCAGTGCCGGGCAGCAGTACAAGGCGGCCGCAACGTTCAAATATCTCCAGGGTACCAGCGGCCGCGCACAGAGTAGGTGTCGTGTTTGGCCCAGTGTTTTGTCGTTGCCATCGCTAAACTTGTGTGCCCCAGGGAAAGTCAAGTGTCAACGAGTACGTCGATACCTCCTGCGTTACTGCTGAAGCACGCATGATCGAGTCTCCTGACAACGTCGGTCGTACAGGCCTGCGAATTCTGTCGCAAAAGTCATCTAACGTGCGAGGACAAACGGCCGTGTACACGCTGGTGAGCTCCAGCCTGGCCCTATCCTACCGCCGCCCTGGCCTCGAAGGCAGGTCCCGTCTAACGGCTCTCAGCGTCAAACGCGACATTGCCTCATTATGCGTCGCGGATGAACTCGATCAGACCTCGGCGTCCAATGATGGCTCGACCCAGGCCGATCCCACCGACTCGGACCACTCCCCAGCCCGGAAGCACCACAAAGGCTCACACTCACCACTGCAATCGGAGAATGTCGGCCCAGGGTTGTATACAGAAGCGGCAGCCACAGCATCCATCCCAACATCCCTCGACATCCCCCTACACCACTCCAGCATACCTCCGGTTCCCCACACGCAGCGACACTCTTCCCCCCAACTGCCAGCTTGTCCTTCACCCAACAACCCGCGCTGCCCTCGTCTTTCGATGCCAACTTCAGCTTAGGCACCCCCACCGGTGACGGTGTCCTCTCATCGCTGGTGGGCTCGACCGCCTCGAGGCCTGTCGCGGCTGGCCCAATGCAGACGTCGGAGATCGAGTGGTCCGCCTTCGTCGAGAGCATCCTGGATCCCCTGGCCGCTGGGGCGGACGCTACGATGACCATGGGGGACATGCCGTGGATGGGTGGAGGTGGTCAAGATGGGATGGTGGATGGGCGCGGACAGTCACTAGTGGCCGTGGAAACCCACACAGGAACAGGGTTGACACCGTTCTTGTCTCTGTCGCCTCCAACGGCTCGGCGTACCCACTCGGAATCCAGCGAGCGGGTTACACGCGCGTCTGCGTTGGTGAAGGTGACAGAGGAGGAGGTACCACAGTGAGTCTCATGCAACTCGCCATCGCTGACGAGTGCAGTAGTAAGCCCGTCTCGATCGCAGGCGTCCTCGTAGGGGATTCGACTCTGACCTTGCAGACTACACCTTTGCCTACTCGCGGCTCAAATCGTTCGCCGCTGATCTTTCCGACACCCCGCTCCGAGCCCGCATCTCGGCCGCGACCGATAGCTTCAAGCCACTGCTCCATACCCGCCTCTCGCAGTACACAGATGACCAGCTCGTGGCCGCTGAGTCGCAGCTATCGGCGTATGTCCGCCGCTGGGAGGAGTTTTGCGAGTTGATACCGGCGCCGGCATGCGTTTTTCGGCGAACGGGCGAGCTCTGCGCGGGGAACTCGCGAATGTTGGCGGCTCTGTATGTCACTCAAACGTCGTTGAGGGGTGGCAAGGTGGCTCTGTATCATGTAGGTGATATGCCGCTCACGCGGGATTGGTGCCCACATCGTGACGGTCGCCGATGGGCAACTGTGCTGGGCCAAACCCAAGGGGCCCTGATCGATTCTAACGACCAAATAGATACTCGATCCGGCGTCATTCACCGAGTACTGGGAGCAATACGCAGCGTGCATTTTGCGACACATCACCACGTGCACGCCATTCGATGTCAGTCTCGCAGTGTCATTTGTCCACAGCAGGGAGGCCAACAGCGGCGTGGCCACCGACACACAGGGACGTCGCCCAACACATGCAATGTGCTCGACCATGAATTTCGACTCCTTCAGCCTACCACTAGTGTCAACGGCCATTTTTGCACCACTACCCCCGCCGCGCAACGACTCCACGGTCAACGTGGCGCCGATGGTGTCACCACCTGCGCCTTGGGCCGTCTGAACCATGCTGCGGGATCGCTAGCATGCGGATGCCGATCACGACCATGCATGACATGTACCTCGCATCGCGACTTGTGACGAACACGGCCGAGCTGCGCTCCACTAGACGCTCCACTAGACGTGGACTTCGCCGAGTCCCGGCACGACCTCAAAGGCCGCCCCCGTCTTGTTCTGCACCTCCCCTAGACTCACGCCTGGCATGAGCTCGACGAGAGTGAGCGTGCCGGCCTGGCGGTCCACCTCAAACACTGCAAGGTCGGTAATGATCATACTAACGCAGCGGGCGCCCGTGAGCGGCAGGCTGCATTGCTGCACAATCTTGGGCCTGCCCTTCTTGTCGACGTGGTCGGTGAGGACGATGATTTTGGTCTGGTCGGGAGACGACACGAGGTCCATCGCACCACCCATGCCTTTGACCAGCTTCCCTGGGATGATCCAATTTGCCAGGTCGCCCGCGGCTGACACCTCCATCGCACCCAAGACCGATACATCGATATGGCCGCCCCGGATCATAGAGAACGACTCGACCGAGTCGAAGGTCGACGACCCGGGGAGGAGCGTCACCGTCTCCTTGCCTGCGTTGATGATGTCGGGATCGACCTGTTCGCGCGTTGGTAGGGGGCCCATGCCGAGGATGCCGTTCTCGCTTTGCAGCCAGATACGCATGTCGGAGGGAATGAAGGAAGGGATGAGCGTGGGGATTCCGATACCGAGGTTGACATAGAATCCGTCCTTGAGCTCCTTAGCCGCGCGCTAAGTGTGCAGGTAAGCAAAAGGCCGCACCGCTTCCGCGCCCCGCAGGCCTCACCTTGGCGATGAGCTCGCGCTTAAGCTTGTCTCCATTCCCTTCTGGTACAGCCTCCCCCGGCTCTGGTGCGAGTGTGACGAATTCAATCTCCTTCTCCGTCTCGGCCTTTACTATTCGATCCACGTAGATTCCCGGCAGGTGAACCTCATTTGGGTCGAGTGATCCTATCGGAACGATCTCCTCGGCCTGTCCAAGCCATAAGCGCCAAACTATAGCTCCCAGGGACCATCTGCCGTTGGCGGATCGAGAGCTCACCTCCACAATGGTAACTGTGGCGCTCCGAGCCATTGCGCTACTAAAATTGTGTGCCGTGTAGCGGAAGACGGCGTTTCCTGCCTCATCCACCTTCCAAGCTCTGACCAGCGCCACGTCCCCCTTTATAGCTTCTTCCAGGATGTAGTTCTTCCCTCCAAACTGCCGGCTCTCGCGTGGCTTGGGGTACGCCACAGCCTACGGGAATGAGCGCAGGGCTGTCAATGTCCTCGGTGTCACTCACTTTGCCGTCCTTGTTGTTCCTCATTGGCACGTCGCCGAACTGCACGGGTGTGCCGAACCCGGTGGGTGTGTAGAACGCAGGGATCCCAGCACCAGCGGCCCGCATGCGCTCGCAGAGAGTGCCCTGCGGGGTCAACTCGAGTTCGATCTGGCCTGTGAGGTATGCTTTTTCGAGGATCTTGTTCCTGCTCGAGTCAGCCCCGACTTCCGTACTTACACACAACCGCGTCGATGGACCATCCCCTTGGACCGCGGCCGCGAATGGCGCCGCATGAAGACCACTCACGTCCCGAGATAGCTCGCGATCAGCTTTGATAGCTGGCCCGAAGCGAGAAGCGTCCCCAGCCCAACCGTCTTGGACCCTGCACCCGCATTGTTGCTCACTCCGGTCAGATTGCGTACCGAGTCACGTCGTTCCGCGAGTGCGTTGATAAGCGTGTTGGGAAGGCCGCACATGCCAAACCCGCCGGACAGCAGGACGTCGCCCGACCGGACTATGGACACGGCCTCCTGAGCAGATCCATAGACCTTGTCACTCCGGCTGCGACCGGCGCCAGCTGCTGCGTTGCTACTTGTCCATCGAAGTGACGTCGACAGAACACCTGTGACTTTGATCCCTCGGCGTACAGCGGCTCGCGTGAGATGGATAGGGATAGGCATGGTGAAGCACTGAGCAGAAAACGATCGCGGGGAGACTGCCGGGGCTACGGCGGCTGGCCAATGCATCTGAAGATATGGGGCGAAGTCCCGCCGGGTCTCGGGTGCACCGCGCGGTGCATGTCCGTCACTAGGGGTACTTGTAAATCACCTGCCTTCAGGTCGGCGGGGCCGGCGGGGCAATAACAAACAAGCGGGGCTCGAGGTTCGGAAGCGCCGATTCGGCTTTCGGAACGTGCGGTGGCAGAATGGAACGAATGGAACTGGCGGCGAACCGTTCCGACTTCCGCCCACGCGAAATCGGGTTTGTAAATGCATGCATGGCCTCCCCCCCCAGGGGCATTCGTAAGCATCTGAAGAGCAGTCCCCTACGAGCGGAAGGTTCCGGAAGTATGCTGTATGTCTCAAATCAAACTCCCCGCCCGTTCACTCGTTCGACTGAAGGTGGAAATCCTGCTGCAGCTCGTACTGCAGCTTGCCCTCAAGCTCAGGGGGCGGCTTGAAATGCGGGGGGATGGGTTTGAACTCGACCACCAGGTCGTCTTTGACGGCGAACACCGAGTCGTCCTTGAGGTAGTCGGAGAGCGAGTCAAAGATCTGCGTGACCAGCGTGCGGCAGCCGGGAGCCTCGATCCAAAACTGAACGGGTCGTCAGCGTCACTTGGCGTCACTGTGTGAGCGATGGACGTACGTGAATGTGGGCTGGGCGGTAAGGGTGACGGTCCATGATCTTCAGAAGCTGACCAGCCTGGTGGTCAAACGGAATCGGGTAAGGTACCGGTCTCAGACAATACGTCTCGTATCGCCCGTTCTCGTCGGTGCGGAAGCGGCCGCGGCAGTGGTACTCGGGCTTTTCCGGGCTTTGCGCGTCATACAGCCCATCGGGCGCGTCGTGCCAGACGTCGACGAGGGCGTTGGGAACTGGTTTCCCGTCCGGACCATAGATGGTCCCGAAAAGGTGCGTGTAGGGGGCACCAGGCTCGTCCTGTCGGATGATGCTCGTACCGTTCGGTTGGACAGGTACGCCATATCTGTAGAACGGCCCAAGGATGGCACTGAATGTTGCCGGGGTCTTCCTCGCCTCCTCGAGCTTGTCGACGGCCGCCAGCCGCTCGGGGCGGGTCTGATCAAGCGCGGTGACGAGTGATTCGATGCCGAAGACATCGGTGACAAGAACCATCTCGTTGCGCTTGTCCGAAGACACCTTGCCCGCTGCAATGAGTAGGTTACAGGCATCCATCCACTCTTCGGTCGTAACGTCAGCCTCGATGAGGAACTCGTGCATCTTGCGCACGAGGATTGGGAAGCATCGCTTGACGCGGGATGAGGCGCCAGGACCGATGGAGCTGATCCTGGGTCGCGAGGCGCGTGGTCAGTACCAAAAAATCGCTTTGAGCAGGGAGACCACCTGAGACCAACTAGGGAAACTCACACAGACTCGGTGAAGGAGGAGAAATCAAAGGACATGTTACGTTCCGGCGAGAAGTTTAGACGGCGTAGCGAAAGGCGGCGTCGGGGGGAATGGTAGCGGGCCCGCCGCCTTATATGACCTCTGAGTGGTTGCGGGGGACGGATCGATGGGTGCGGGACCCGAGGAGACTGTGCAGCGATTCCCCGCCCGACACGGCACCGCTCGGGGATGGAGCTCCAGCGGGGGCATACTGTATCCGGGTTCCTTGAACAGTCGGGGCTTCCGATGGTGCAGATTTCACGTGAGCAAGAATGACAAAGCGGAGCACATGTGATGCATAAGCAGTGCCTGTTGACGAGTTCACCAGTTCACGAGTATCTTGCACGCATGCTTCTGGCTAACTCTCCATTCGCCTACCTACTGCCATCCGAGCATACCTGAACATACCGGCCGACAAGACAAAAGCAATGACCACATCTCTGTCCCCTGCAGTATCGAGCTTCGTTGACACCCTCTATGCCGCCAGCGATGTCGGACCATCGGCACATCAGGCGTACGTGGACCTTTACCTCCCAGACGCGACCCTCATCATGGGACCTACCACATACTCGGGGCACGACGGCATTCGGCGCTTCCGCGAGGGAGGATGGGAGAAGGTCGCGAGCCGCCGTCACGTTTGCAAAGGCATCTTCCCAAGTCCCGACCGCCCGGAGCGCGAGTGCATGACGTACGGTACGGTGGACTATGGGTTCAAGGATGGGACGAGCAAGGAGGGGGTTGAGTTCGCGGCCAGGCTGGTCTTGGAGTATGTTGAGGGATTGCCAAAGATCAAGTTTTACCAGGTATACATCGTGAGTGCCGGTGACAGTAACGCGTGCCGCCAGCAACTGCTGACCGACAGACGCAGAAGTGAGTGCAGGAGTCAGTTCCAGCCAGTGGACGCTAGCGCAGATCATTCAGATGCGATGATGGATGCATTGTAGTGACTGTAATTTGATGCAATGCATCGCCCGTGTCATCGCTCTACTTTGATGATGTACGACACGGACGCCCCGGGCCTACAGTATCCCTAGAGCCAGACAGCCACGCTCGCACCGACGTGCTCTCCGCTGGACCCGACTGGAACCTCATCCAACACTTCGAAGCCCTCGTCCCTCGTATATGACAGCACCTGCACGAATCCCTCCTCGCTGTCCGTGAGGGTAAGGAACACCTCGCCGCGCGGCCCTAGCTCGGGGCACACGGCGATTGCATTGGCCCATCCACCCGACGTCCTAGTCTCGAACCGGTGCAGGCTGGTGTCATCACCGTCGAGAGCAGGCACAGCAAGTCGCCCCGAAGGCGTCAGCGACCATGCCACGACGTAGCCCTTGGTGTGAGGCTCGAGACCCCGGGTGGATGCGAAAAGGATATCAGCCGAAGGGGAGAGTCGCACTTCGTCCGCCCAGAACAGCTTGCAGTCTCGTCCCTCTGGAAGTATGCTGACGCCCTCGAGCCATTCGAGCCCGTTGTCATCAGCGGACAATTGTAGGACATCGACGTGCTGTGCGGATCATGTAAGCTGTAGTGGCAGATCGTTGTCATGGCCAACGCACCGAAGAGTGCTCCTGAAGGGAGTAGACGATGCGACCGTTTGGATGAGGCCAAGCGTGTCGCGGCCCGTCGTGCTGGCGCCGCGCCGCATTCTTCGACGACTCGGTGAGGTAACCCGTCGATGGATCGACATGATACAGCCAGACGCAGTTCCGCCCAATGTCAGCGACGTAGAGCTTGGTTCCACAGGGAGAGAGGTCACAGCTCTTGACCAGAGTCAGCACATCCACCATCGAAGTAGCATGAGGACGTACATGCCCGCCGTGCCTCAGGCCACCAAAGTCCAGCTGTGTCGCGCCCTTGTGCCGATCCTCCTCGGCGACAAGCGCGAAACTCTGCACGGCAGGCTGCATCTTAAGCGACCCAGCGTCGTCGAGCTCGAAAACGTCAACCTGCGGGCCACACGCCGAGTACACCGCTTTGCCGTTGCTGCATACGTAACCGGAAAGGTATTTGCTTGGGACAGACTGCAGGAGCTCGACCGTTGGGTGCGGCGTGGTGGGTGTGGGAAGGGCGATCGAGTAAGCCGAGACAGCGGGCGGGTCACTCCAACCCGTGGTGTAGAGCACACGCTTGGATCCAGAGACGTCCAGCCAGCTGTGGCCTGAGACCGCGGCGTTGGCGTGCAGCAGCGAGAGCCTACGAGAGGGCACGTCGAAGCTGAGTGTGTAGATGAAGGGCGATCGAAAGGTTCCCAACAGCAGGAAGTAGGAACTGCTTGACGTTAATCGCCTTCATACTCTGCAGTCCAGACGCAACCGCCGGTCGACGTGTACTCACCTCGGGGCGAGAACTTGTGCGACTGATTTACCGACCGCAAGTGGTGCCTCGATTGCTCCCCAGTGCCCAACGTTTTTGAGCACTGTATACGTCCCCCCGCCTCTTCGGCCCAGGCTCGCACGGCCTCTGGCCCCGCCAGGTAGTCTTCCTCGCCGCCTATCAAGTGCACCTTGACACGGTTCCGTAATTTCGTGCCATCGATGATAGGCGCCCGAGCAAGAGCGATACACGCCGCTGCATACGCCGCAGGCCGTGTGGACGCGACGAGGTGTCTGACAAGGGCAGTGGCCGCATGGTCGGACGCGGCGCACCCACGCGATACGGCACCTGAAGCGACGCTGTTGGCGATGTCTCCCAGGCCGGATACGGTGGCAGCGGCATCAGCACGCTGACGCATGCGCTCGCATGCGGGCGGGGCGAGGTTGCGCACAGGGTGGATGAGTATGAGGCATTCGACGGCCGAAGGATGGCGCTCAGAGAAGATGGAGGTGACAATCTGGGATAGGAGATGAGCCAAGTCTGTGAGGCGACACAAAGTAGCGCGCCTCGACGCGGAGACTCACCCCGTTCATAGAGTGACCGACGAGAACGACCTTCTCCAAGCCGAGGGCAGTGATGACCTCCTCAAGGTCTTCGACGAGGTCATCGATTGTGAGGTCACGTCCAGACCACTCGCTCTGCCCATGCCCGTCAAGATCAAGCAAGTAGACATCGCGTGTGCCGAGCAGTCCAGACGCCGTGAATGCCGGGATCCAGAATGTGGAAGCCCTGGGGAAGCGTCAACAACGGTTCAAATGGTATGGAAACAACCGCCGAACAAGCAGAGCTGGCCCACCCTCCGAGACCATGCATGGCGACAATTGGCGGAGGAGCAGAAGTTGCACATTCCTTGGAGTTCGATCCGCTACTCGACCTCTTGGAAAGCAGGTAAAACACCTTGCGGTCCAAGGGGAACACCAAGGAGTGCGCCGAGAACATGGCTGATGCTGGCGAGGTCAGGTGAGAATATGGCGGTTTCGCTACATCCTCAGATGTTCAAGTAGAATCGCGGTGTCGCCTCGGAAATCAACCCTTGAAAGTTCGGCAAAGTCTCGGTCGAGAGCGAGAATCGGAGAAGGGGCCCACAGCCGGATGGTCACCGACGTAATATCGGAACCGCCGACCCGTCGAATTCCCGAAATCGGAACGGCGTTGTCCCCGCAAGAGTCCCCGCCTTCCCCGCCGATGCTCATCGCGGCCCAGACGGACTCATTGTTCACTGGGGAGTAGCTGTGCAAAAGGGACTTGGTCGGTGACTTGTGAAGTACAACACTCGCCGCTGCTCATCAAAGCGGCTCTCCCAATCTCCTGACTACGGAAATCATGCTTGGACGTTGCGTTCGGAGAATGAAGGTCAGCCCGGTTGGGCTACAGCAGGGTGCTCGAGGTCACTCGACGACCAGGTACTCCGAGTTGCTCAACGCAGATCCAGATGATGTGGTGATCACGGTAGGTCCATGAGCAAGAAGGAGAGGAAAAAGAGGAAGAGGGAGAACGGGGGAGACCAGTGCATATTCGGCAACGCCGGCGCTAACGCTCCCACTCTCGCCTTCGACCATGCTCTCGCCGTTGCCTTCGCCGCCCCCTCCTTCCGCCTTTTCTCGTGCCCCCAGTACGCACGACGCACCGCCCTCACGCGAGCCAAGAAGGGATTATGGAAGGATACGTCTTCGGATGCTCTCATTTACAAGACTCTCCATGCCGGACTCAAGGAGTCAGGCGTCGCTCCGGAGCTCGTGCAAGACATCGTAGTCGGTGAGTGGGGTCGGGCTGCTTTGAATCAGCATGAGCGTGTTCGGAGCCACCTGCCACCCTAAAGGGTACGCTGACGTTCTCCACAAGGTACCTGTCATCCGTCGTCGCCATGCTACGAGGTGCGGGCAGCGGCCCTCGCAGCGGGCTTTCCGACCTCCACTCCCTCGTCGACGGTCAATCGGCTCTGCGGATCAGGACTGATGGCCCTCCGTCACGTGAGCGATAGCATCCGAGTCGGCGACATTGATATCGGCGTTGCGGCGGGATACGAGAGCATGTCGAGTCAGTAAGTACAGGGAGGCGGAGGTGAACGGTAGGGCGCTGATGAAATCGCACTTAGCCCGCGACCTACTCCCTTATTCTACGAGCCTGCAATCCAGGCGACACAGTCCGCCGTGGACTGTGCAAAGGTCAGTGGAACCCTCCCCGACTTGAAGTTATTGAGCTCGCTGAGACACGGTGTGCAGCCGATGGGATGGACGTCAGAAATGCTTGCCCTGGAATACGATATCTCGCGCGCAACACAGGATACGTATGGACTTCTCTCTCATCGGAGGGCCTCGGCCGCACAGTCGTCAGGCAAGTTCGACGCCGAGATCATGCCACTGCGTACTACCGTCCTATCCGACCCCCAAGACTCCAAGAGTGATCGATTGGATGTGGTTGTCTGCAAGGACGACGGCATCCGGCATGGCCTCACGCTGGAACAGATGGCCGCGGCACGCTCCGCCTTCAAGGGCTCGGGTGATGAGCGATCGACAGGCCCCAACTCGAGCCAGGTGACGGATGGGGCGGCGATGGTGCTGCTCATGCGCAGGCGTAGAGCCGAGGAGCTCGGGCTCGAGGTGTTGGCCAAGCATGTTGGCACGAGTGTGGTCGGTGTGACACCACGCGTTATGGGTGTCGGTCCCGTCGAGGCGATCCCGTGAGTGAGGGTGCATCTATGCACCTTGCCCGCAAGCTGTCCAGATCACCAGTCAATACCAGTCTGCATGTCCCTCACGGCGGCTCTGCTGACGATAAAGAACTCTGCTGCGCCATGCCGGGCTGACAAAGGACGACATTGACCTGTACGAGATCAACGAGGCTTTCGGCTCCATGTACGCGTACTGCGTTGAGAAACTGGGCCTCGACATCGACAAGGTCAACGTCAACGGCGGGGCAATGTGAGCTAATCATCCACTGTGTTGACCATGTCTCATCCTGGCTATCACTTCTTTCGGACTATTACTCTGTGCTAAACATCGCTGCAGCGCACTCGGTCATCCCCTTGGCGCGACAGGCGTGCGTCAGGTCGCGACCGGCGTTGCTGAGCTCCGGCGGCGGGGTGGCGGGCTGCTGTGCACGAGTATGTGCATTGGTTCGGGGATGGGCGCAGCGGCGCTCTTTGTTGTCTGAGTGGACCCGATATGAAGGTACAACTGGAACCATCGCATGCATCCTTGCCTCGTCTGTGCCAGTGTACGCCAAAGATGTTGCCTTCTGGTCCATCAAGCGCCGATGAGTCATTTGACACCATGAACCGTCTATGAGCGGGACTGGGCATTCCACATCAGCATACCTTTCGGGCCTCGTCTGTCCAGGCATGTAGCTGAGAAACCTCGCAACGCTTTGGGCAGTGATGCCATAACCTCGATGCACCCGATCGTACTTCATACTTCATGCACCCACACCCGATATGTGCTCGGGTCTTGCTCCGCCGCATGAATTCCTCCTATAGGGAATGGTGCTCGTCTCGTCTTGTACCGACCACGTGGAGCGTATACACAAGCGTCCACGCGTGCCAGTTCTTCCGGCCGTGAGGAGTTCGCCAAGTCCTTTGTAGGCACTTGATCATGTAAGCCAGCCTTCGTGGGACCAGTCACGTCGAGCGAACGGAGGCTCCCAGCGGGGATGCAGTACGTCGTACTTCAGCTAGAACTGCAATACTTTGGCGCCGGGCGGACGGATACTTTCGGTTGGTGGGGTCGGCGGGGACATCGGAGCACCCGACAGGGACTCCGCATCCGTTTCTAGTTTCTACGTTTCTACTGGTGTTGGGATCCAGCCCCCCATACATACTAGGCACTGGTTTCCGACCTCGTGCGCGTGCCTTCGGACTGTCCAAGCGACTTCTCGCAGTCTCCACCAATTGCCCAAAGTGCTTGGGTATAAGAGAGGGGCGGTCGAACCCCTTGGCAGGGGTGCTTCCGACTTTCCCAGCACTCACAAGGATCTATACACCATGACCCACAAGGAGATCGAGGTACGACATAGTTTGTTGGATTGAAACTGATATGGCAGAGCCATTGTGATGTCCTCATTGTCGGAGCTGGGCCCGCTGGCTTAATGGCGGCACGCATGCTGGCCGAATTTGTGCGCCAGCAGCCTGAACTCAAGGTTCGCATTATCGACAAGCGCTCCACCAAGATCTACAATGGCCAGGCCGACGGCTTGCAGTGTCGTACGATCGAGTCGCTCCAGAACCTTGGGCTTGCTGGGAAGATCTTGGCGTGAGTTATCGCCATGACAAGAGAGCGGAGTAGAAACCTTGGACGCCCAGAGTGTTATAGTTGTGGTTGACACTCTTCAGCGAGGCTAACGATATGTGTACGATTGCATTGTACAACCCCGACGAAAACGGCGTCATCCACCGTACAGGTCGCATTCCTGACACCCTCCCTGGCATCTCGAGATACCGACAGGTGGTGCTGCACCAGGGCCGTATCGAACGTCATTTTCTCGACTCGATCGACGAGGTCTCTGGCGGGCGTATCCAGGTCGAGCGTCCGCTCATCCCCGAGACCCTAGAGATTGACGAGTCCAAAGTCGAGGATCCGGACGCATACCCCGTCACCGTCCGTTTGCGGTACATGAGCGAGGAAGAGTCGACGCCGGTGCAGTTCGGCCACAAAACGGAGAACGGTCTCTTTCGCTCCAACCTTCAGACGGTAGAGGAGGAGGACGCCGCGTACCGCCTGCCACCAGGTGCCGAGGCGGGCATGTACGAGACGGTGCACTGCAAGTACGTCATTGGTTGTGACGGCGGGCACTCGTGGGTTCGTCGCACACTGGGATTCCAAATGGTCGGCGAGCAGACGGACTACATCTGGGGCGTGCTGGACGCTGTGCCCGCCTCGAACTTTCCCGACATCCGTTCGCGCTGCGCTATCCACTCGACGGACTCGGGCTCGATCATGATCATCCCTCGCGAAAAGGGGCTGGTTCGTTTCTACGTCCAGCTACAGGAGCGCGCCGAGCAGGGCCAGCGAGTCAATCGCACAAAGTTCACCCCCGAGGTGGTCATCGCCAACGCTCAGAAGATCTTTGCGCCGTACTCATTCGACGTCTCTCAGCTCGACTGGTTTACGGCATACCACATAGGGCAGCGCGTCACCGACAGATTCTCCAAGGACGAGCGCGTTTTTATCGCAGGTGACGCGTGTCACACGCACTCGCCCAAAGCCGGTCAAGGTATGAACACGTCCATGATGGATACGTACAACCTCGGCTGGAAACTTGGATTGGTTCTCACCGGTCGCGCCAAGCGCAACCTCCTCAAGACTTATGAATCCGAGCGCCAGCCCTTCGCCCAGGCCCTGATTGATTTCGACCACCGCTTCTCGCGGCTGTTCTCCGGCAAGCCCGCCAAGGATCTTGCCGACGAGATGGGCGTCTCCATGGACGTCTTCAAAGACGCGTTTGTCAAGGGCAACAAGTTTGCTTCGGGCACTGCCATCAACTACGACGAGTCCGTCATCGTGGCCAAGGAAGGAAAGGCCAGCACTGTCAGGTCCAAGAAGGAGCTGGCAAAGTACATTGAGGTCGGCACACGATTCCCTTCAGAGCAAGTTGTGAGACACTCTGAAGGTCTTCCTCTACCTCTCGGCGACCTGCTCGTTACCAATGGCGCCTTTCGCATCCTGTGTTTTGCGGGTAACGCTGCAGATCCCACCCAAATGGCCCGTCTTGATCGTTTCGCAGCCTACCTCGATTCACCGGAGTCGGTCATATCTCGCTATACCCCGGCCAGCCGCAAACGCGATTTCGCCATTGATGTCATCACCATCCACTCCAACAGCCGCGAGGAGATCGAGATGCACGATTTCCCGGCCCCGGCTCTTTACCCCAAGTACAATTATGACAAGGTGGGTTTGGGTGTGGTGTGAAAAGCTTTTTTCTTTGCTAAAGTGGCGACGCAGATTTACGCGGACTGTGAGAGCTGGCACTGCGGCCACGGTAAAGCCTATGAGAAGTACGGTATCGACTCCGAGCGCGGCTGTCTCATCGTGGTCAGACCAGACGGCTACACCGCTCTCTTGGCCGAAATTGAAGATACGAAGAGTCTCGACGAATACTTTGATACGTTCCTCCTGCAACCCACACACGCGCTCGGCCCTAACACGGAACCGGACTGGACCATCTATGCGCAGCGCAAGAAAGCTCGCAGGGAGGAGGCTCTCGCACAAAGGGAGCTGTAATGTTGACAACCAGTATTGTATGGATAGGAATTCTCGTTTGAAGCCCGTTCCGGTATGTCACGAGCGTCGTAGAGAACGGCCTAGGAGAACGAAAGCAAGAATATGTGCAACGATTACACTCGACAGGGAATTACGAGGTGCTGCAGTCATAGCATATGTATGACTCGTAGATCTCCATGCCGAATGTCGTCCTAAGTCGTGTCTCACTGGTATCACGGTGGCTGAGACGTAGCTGCGACTCATCACACAATACGAGCAACGATACTGTAGTTTTGTCCTGCCGCAAGTCGGAGGCTGCTTGTCCCGATAGACTACCGTATTGTCTCTGGGTGAATGATCTGGTAAGTTAAAGCCTTGCAACCAAGGACACGTGGGAGCTCCTTCGGCACGAGGAGTTACGATGCAGAAACCTCGTAAACGATCGCTTGGCCATTCAGCGTCTGTAGAGGACTAGTACATTCGTCGATACGGAGCACATTTTACTCGCTGCACATTCGCTTTTACTTTTATTATCAACTTCCACCCCCTTCCTTGCAAAATCCCTTCACACTTTCTCCTTAAGAATTTCGTCTTCATCCCTTGAAAGGCTGACCGCGGTATGACTGGTGAAGTGATGGCTGGCGTCGAGGACGAAGTACGCTGCGAGGATACCGAACACACCGAAGCCGAGGGTCGAGAGGTACACCACTTTGAAGCATCGCTGATAGCCGAAGTTCATTCCGGCGATTGCTTGTTGTAGGATGGCGTCGGTCATCCCCGGAAGGCCCGCCGCACCGGCAACGTTCCCGTTCATGAGCAAAGGAATCAACGCTGAGGTGGTGCTCGCACCAAGTCCAGAGCTGATGACAGCGCCAGCAATGGCTGGGGGTAGCTCTTCGGGGATCCTCGAACCAAGGATGGTGAGGTATATCGACACGGCGATACAACCTCCGAAAGACCTGCCCGCACCGCACAAGCCGACGGCGATACCCACATCCGCGTCATCCTGGGCAAATCCGACCGACAGGAAACACAGGTTAACCTGGAGAGGTCAATGGGAATCAGGAACGTGCACTCACAATGACATGGAAAGGAAGGTTGCATAGCACCTGCAAAGCGATTGCAGCGGCTTTTGAGGTGGGTGAGAGTGCGGCCATAGAGGCGATGGAAGCAACCATGAGGGTGATCGCGATGAGCAGTTGTCGATTGGTAGGGCCGAGCTTTGGTATGAAGGGCCCAATCACACATCCCTGGTCTGTAAGCCACTTTGCATTTCCGCCGATAAACACGCAACTCACACCGACGAAAACGGCGACTCCGGCGGGGAGTCCCAGTACTCCCACCTCTAGGAGGTCCGATGCATAGAAATAGGCCGATTGGAGAGGCCAGATGGCGATTTGACCAAAGAAGACGGTGCCAGCAACCATGTGCACCTGCACACATCAATGTTACGCCCAAAACAGAAAACCTGTGCTCACGACGATGGGCAGTGTGAACGTCCTAGTTTTGCCCTTGAAGAGGCGAGGTGGCATCAGTGCCTTGTCGCCTAGGAAGACCTGCCAAAAGCCAAAAGCCACGAGTGTGACGAGGCCGATGGCGATCGGAACAATCACGTGAAGGTCTCGGCTGGGGTATTGTCCTAGAGTCTCAGAATTCAGTCATCGGGGGAGAACTTACCGCCCGCCCAGATAACACCCATGAGGAAAACACCTAAGCCTGACGAGAACAGGCCGATACCCACGTAATCAAGGTCTCCGAGTAGCTGCATCCTTGACTTTCCAAGGTGATAGACCGGGGGTGGAGGTTTGTAGAAGGCCACGCAGAGGAAGAAGGCGATAGAGCACAGGATGATGCCGAGACGGTGGATCCACCTCCACGTGGAATACTGCTCGATGAGCGGCGTCTCCATGAGCAAAAGGCTGAACACACGTAAACGATGAGATGAGCAAAGGTCGAGCCAGACAAATATCCGGTCGGGGCGATGCCCAGCTCGAGGAAGGCTATGGCTACCGGTCGGAACTTGTTGGGAACAATCTCGCACGCGGCGGCTGTGGCGGTCTGGGCAAGGCCTCCCGCAAAGCCTTGAATGATGACGCCACCCACGAAGACCTGGTTAGTCAACCGGAGCTTCAGGACCGCACGTACCGAGTAGTCACGAGTTACGGCGCACATGGCGTAGCCGATTATTGCAAGGACGTTGCTGCTTCTGATGATGATCCGTCTGCCGAAGATGTCGGAGAGTCGCCCAGCAACAATAAATGCCACGCAGGTGGACAGCAGCCAGCCAGAGCTGATCCAACCTTGGAGGGGCGTTGCGTCGAAGTCGGCAGCTATTTGTGACAACACCGACGGCGCCATGTTGCACCCGACGCCCAGCTGACTGCCGAAGGTCATGGCTCTGTGTTTGATGAGCTGGTTGTAGAATCGGCAGATGACGCAGCCTCAAACTCACCAGCGCTATGAGAGCCAAACCGGTTTTGACAACCGAAGGAGGTTTCTCCTCGCCTGCCAGTTGGATGTGGGTTTCAGCAGGTGGGGGTCCCCCTTGAACCTCGGCATGATCGACGTCGACTTTGATATCGTCAACCTGTGAGAAACTCATGGCGTCGTGGGGCGGGGATGCGTGAGGTGACCAAGTGTTGGTATGGTGTTGGTATATATGCGTAGGCGACAAGCGGGGCATCAGATGGGGGCTCACCAAGAGTCGTGGGCCCCAATACAGGACGAACACCAACATAACACCATAGGCGGATTTACGGAAGCAATTCAACCGCCCCTGTCACCGCCCCGCCGCCACTCGTCTCCGCCCCAAAGCTCAGGTGGGGGCCGCCGGTTGCTTCTCCACCACCCCCATAACCAGCGAGCACAACCTTCCCCGTCTCTGAATCTGTCAACGTTCCATCCTTGGCCGCGTTCATGCCTTTCGATATGGGCGCTTCTGGCAGCGACTCGCCTGGGTCCCCGGCGGATCGCACCGCGACCACCATCTCCGCCCGAGCGGGCCCTGAAAGGAGAAAGCGGAAGGGAACACCGACTTGTCGATATTGCAAGCGGACCTTTCTCAAGTCCGAGCACCTGCAGGTGTGTTGATGTCGGTCACGGTTTCAGTCACACATGTCCTTACGTAGCTTAGAGGCACGAGAGGAGCCGTAAGTGAAGATGTGTCATCGGACACTGAACTGGGTGTTCAGACACAAAAGATCAACCGTACAAATGTGTCGCTTGCGAGCCCCCAGCTTGTTCACTCGGCAAGATTCGCTCGTCAGGCATGAGAGGAGGTACCACGGGGTGGGACACGACGGTGACGGTGCTTCGTCGACCCACGGAACTCCAGAAGACAACGAGTCCGAGGCAGCGGATGGAGGTCGAGCGGATGTTTGGGATCAAACATGGGAGACCAACCCTGGGGCAGAATGTCCTGGAAACGCCCCGTTGAACCCGTCTTCGACCACCTCATCAATACCACTGCCATCCGCTACCGACCATATGAGTCTAATCATGGACCCAGCCACTATACCGGACCCGTTTCCCGCTTTCAGCAACCCACTTGCCATTGATCCCTCGACACTGACATTCGGCGTCGAACAACCTCTCGACATCTGGCAGCTTCTAACGAGTGACGCGTTGGTCGGTGCGGATAGAATCCAAGCGTCGCCCCATTTCTTGGACCCACTGGGCTTTGGCGGAGTCTTTCTCAAAAGCAGCAGCGCCACTCAAGAAACGATTCGGACTACGACGAACGCGAACGAGAGGTCCACCCTTGGAGGTTCCATTGAGGGTGTACCCGCATCGGATCCCACCCCGGAAGGGGTGTCCGTCAGGGGCGGAGAAGCCTTGAGCGAGGTTCAGTCGCTGGTCCGAGACCTAGTGAGTTGCGCTTCGATGTTTCTGCTGACGACCAGTCGTCTCGCGTGACCTCGGCACTGTCCCCTCTGTCCAGCAGGTGGCTCGACTGCTGTCTGAAACTGTTCTGGACGCAATTCATTCCCACTTTTCCCGTCATGCATCCCTACACGTTTGATATTCGGACCGCTTCTGCTCCGCTGCTCCTCAACATGATTGCTATAGGCTCTCTGTCGCTGAGCGGACCGGAAAATCGAGCAAAGGGCGTTGCGCTCTGGCGGCTGGTGCACAAGAGTGTGGCCGGTAGCGTGAGTGTGGCATGGTGGACAATGCTGACGTGTCAGTGGGACCAACTCATCGAGATCAAAGGACCGTACGATCCTTGCAAGGGCGTTCAGCTTGTTCTGACGGCTCTGCTGGGTCAGGTGTTTGCGACGATGTCAAAGGTATGGCCGTGAGGGCCGTGTTCGGGAGCTGACGCCAGATCACAGACCTCACACAGACTGCCATGACGTACCAGGGGCTTATATTTCGCTGGTGCGAGGTCGCAAACATTCCACAATCACTCCTGGCCGGCGATGTTGTCCCTCAGGTCTCGGACGACGCGAGCTGGCGGAAATGGGCCGCACTCGAGGCCACGAAACGCATCATACTCGGTCATTGCGTTACGGACGGTACGATTAGCGCCCTGTTTGGAGTCTCGCCCGCCGCACGGTATACCTTACATCCGGTTCTATTGGCATCCGACGACCAGTCGTTCCTCGCATCGACGCTTGCATCCTGTATCGCGGTCCTTCCGAGGTCTCAGCCAACCACGCTGTCAAGCTTTGTAGGTGCTTTGCTGTCCGCAGGTCAACTGCCCCTCATCCCGCCATCACCTTTGAACATCCAGACCGCCCTCGAGTGTCTCAACGCCCTGATATCCGATTGGGACAAATCTAATGGTTGCGCCATCGGTCTGACACCCGCAACGTCACTGGCTAAAGGACTTGCTCGCCTCTTTCCCCTCATCAAAGCCTACCCCGTCGCGCTCGCGCGTTGGCATGCCGTGTCAATCTACTCGGCTGAGACCTTCTGGCGGCTTGACAGCGCTACACCATTCCAGGAGTCGCCCTTCGCTCGCCGAGCTCTCTTGCATGCCGTGGCACTGCGCGTCATGGCGGACCAACTGCCCATCGCCACGTCCACATTTCCGGATTTTACATTGCCCGTATCGTTCTTTCGCGGAGCGATGACCCTCACCAAATTACCACCAAGTATTGGACCCTCGGACAATCAGCCGCAGCTCAACCTCGATCTCCCCATTGACTGGGAGGAGTTGGGCTTGTCGGGATTTGTCGTGGAGGACACTCCCGGTGCCATGTCGGCCCACAAGCGGTTTGTCCTGCTGGGCGGCAACCTGTCGTCACGCGGTGCTTTGATTACCTACCACGATGTTCAACCTTTCACAGCCATTCTGAGCGTCTTCGGACGGGTATGGCCGGCCAGCGAGACGTGCGCTGCTGCCATCGACGAGGTGCTATGGTGAGATTGGTGGGGCCACAAATTGCTGCCCTCTGGGATCTGCAATGTATGGGTATAGTAGGGTATCACAGAGACAGCGCGGGTACACCATCGGCAAGGACATGTACAGTATGTTGCGGAGGGCATGTGATCCTTCCTGGGTGATAAGACAAGGACAAGCCATAAAGCCCTCGGCAGCACACATGCGCCATTTCTCTCAGCTCGACCTCATACCCTGTGCACGAGTGCGTGAAGCGCAGCCGGGGTGCAGAAGTCATGGAACCGCCAATGCACTCTCCGACTGAAGCGCTCCTGGTGGCAACTGGACTGGACGGATCGCTCAGAGCGATGCATCTCCATTTGAACAGCGATTCATCTCCTCTGAACCTCTTCACTACTTCGGAGGGTTGCCGTGATACGCATCCACTAGCAGAGCCAACAGTTTTGACCGCTCCAGAGGGGCAGGATTGGGGTATCGAGCCTGAAGCGCTAGGTCGGCCGCTTTCTCGAGATCCTGCTCCTTCATTCCCAGCTCCCTGAGAGAGGTGACGGTGCCGAGTTCTTTCTCCATGTCCCAAATGGCTCGCGCAGCTGAGGTTTGACTGTCGAACAGCCTGCGGACCGTGGACATGGCGTCGGGTGCAGCCTCAGCGTTGTACGCCATCGCATGTGGGAGTAAGACCGTGTGCGTCTCGGAATGGGGCAACCCGAACGAACCTCCCAGCGTATGACAGAGCTTGTGATGGATCGCCATCCCTACGTGGCCCAGGCAGATGCCTGCGGCCCAAGCACCAGTAGTGGCCAGCCCCGGGCTGCCATATCCTCAGGCATCTCCCTCAGCGTCAAAAGAGCCTGTCGTAGCTTGGCAATTCCCATGACGGCCACACTCTCGATGAGCGGATTGCTCTGGGACGAGTACAGAGCCTCGACACAATGAGCAATGGCGTTGATTCCCGACGTATATGTGAGATGTCGTGGAAGAGTCAATGTGAGGTCGACGTCGTACACAATCGTTGTTGGGAGGATTTTGGGATCGGACCGCGTCGTTTTGAGATTGTTGACCGTTTCGCCCAGGATCGGAGTGGCCTCGCTCCCCGCGTAGGTCGTAGGGACGGCAATGTGGGGGATTCCAGTCCTGACTGAGAGCGCCTTGCCGAGACCAATGGTGGAGCCTCCCCCAACGGTGACCTACCTCGTTAGCAACGAGATCACCGGCTAAGAAGACCTACAAGACAGTCCGCGTTTGCAGCTTCGACCTGGTTCAGCGCTCTCAGCGTGATCTCCTCCGGAGTATGCATCACGGCATCGGTGCAGCTGTCAGGATGAGCTCGAGGTGTCACACAAGGTGAAGCAGAAGAAGGGCGCACGTGCCAACAGCAGCCGACCCGAGCAAGGCGGACACTCTGTCAGCCGTAGCTCGCTGACGATCGGTATTCTCGATGACCAGCAGGACGCGCTTCGCATGGAGGCGGCGGACCTCGTCTGGTAGCTGATTCAGAGTGCCGGAACCAAAGATTGTCCTGGGTATATGAGCCTCGAAAGTGAACGGGCGCATGGCGTAAAGAGCGGATGTGAGTGTCAAGAACTGAATGTAGAGTGCTGCTCTGCAGTTCATATCCGAAGACTCAAGTCTGAATTATGCAGTCAGTCAGGTTCAGGTGAGCGCCCCGCCGAGGGAGGCAGATGGGTCAAGTCAGCTGGCGGGGCATTCCGGCAAAACACATTTCCCGGAGCGGGCACCCCAGCTGTACGATCACTTTATGTGTCACCAACCCGCTCCTCAATTGCGGCGCTATCCCACCCGTTCATTCATCCAACTCCTAGCGATCATGCCCAAGCTCTCTGATGTTGCCCACCTGGGAAAAGCCGTCACCGACTCCCTTCAGAGGGGTGCGCCTGACATTGATATGGTAGGTGCGGACAGCAGACTGGAGGAAGACATCCCCGCGTGATGAATTCGTTCCGCCAGCAAGGTGCGAGTCGTTCACCAAACGCCCAGGATACCGTTCCCAAGATGCTGGA
Source organism: Saitozyma podzolica (assembly GCA_003942215.1). Classification (NCBI taxonomy): domain Eukaryota; kingdom Fungi; phylum Basidiomycota; class Tremellomycetes; order Tremellales; family Trimorphomycetaceae; genus Saitozyma; species Saitozyma podzolica. The sequence goes on from RSCD01000001.1 coordinate 2,353,664, forward strand.
CCTCTCTGCGGAGGGCCTCACCGACAACGTGATCGCAGTAAACGCCAATACTGGCAACCAGCGTCAGAAATTGGTAATGGAGGTGCTCGTCCGACATCTTCACGCTTTCGCAAGCGAGGTGGCACTTACCACCGAGGAATGGAAGTGAGTTAAGACGAAGAATGGGCGAGGCCCACAACTGACATCACAAACTCGTACTGTAGAACTGCCATCGAGTTTCTGACCAAGACCGGACAAACATGCAGCGACATCCGCCAAGAGTTCATTCTCCTCAGTGACGTGTTCGGCCTGAGCGCGCTGGTCGATATTCTGAACCATCCAAAACCGGAGGTACGTCGTCCACAACTTCCTTTTCGCCCTGCTGACAGGTCCAGGGGGCGACGGAATCCACTCTTTTGGGACCGTTCTTCGTCGAAGACGCAAAAACGGTGGGTCGCGTGCAGATCTACTACATCAACATCCCCTCACCGTTCCATCTTTTTGAACTGACCGCCTTCTAGATCTCACTTGGAGAGTCCATTGCGTCGGAGGGCAAGGGGGAGCCCATGCTTGTCCGAGGCCGGGTGACTGACATCAAGGCAAGTCGAGGAATGGCCGAGCTTTCGCAGTGGAACTAACTGTGTCGCAGGGAAACCCAATTATGCGGTGCATGATTGACACATGGGAGACGGTGAGAGCACGCCTTCCTTGGGTGTGCCTAGATCTCACCACCTTTAGGATCAAGACGGCTTCTATGACACTCAGTACACCGAATACGAGAACGATTGTAGGGGCAGACTTTACACCGATGCGAATGGCCGCTACGCGTTCCGAGGGATCTTGCCTGTCGCTTACCCCATTCCGAATGACGTGAGGCCCCGTTGCATCAGTTGGGAGATCTGTTGACCATGCTGCAGGGACCAGTCGGACAGCTACTCCGCACAATGCACCGACACGTTTTCCGGCCTGCCCACTTGCATTTCTCCTTTGTGGTGCGTAGACGCCGACGTCGGTTCCATCGCTGATGATTCGCAGGCAGACGGCTTCGAGCAGCTTATTACGGCGCTTTATTTCCGGGGTGACATCTTCCTCACGAGGTAGGCACATTTCCGTGGATCAGCTGATAGGCAGTGACGCGGTATTCGGCGTGAAATCATCGTTGATTGTGGAGACCACCCGGGTCACCGACCCGGATGAGGCTAGGAGACTGGGGTTCAGTTCAGACAGCTTCCATTTGGTGGAGTACGACTTCGTCCTCCTCACCAAAGAGGAAGCGGCATTTGAGCAGGCCAAAGTCAGGCATGCCGCGAGGTGACGCCGATACACTCCATGGGAAGCCCGCTGCGTCTGCGTGCTTCAGCTCTCGTATTGTGCACCCTCAAGTGGAGGTCGTCGGTACTTCCGTAGCTCTGAGATCGTTACCTTGAGCCTCGGCGCCGGCTCTAGCGATGCACTTCTGTCTCAACGATCCCTCTGGCTTGAGGCATAGTTGGGAAGCTGGACCACTGATATCAATGGCGAGGACGTCATTGGCGATCCTGGCGGTGAGTAGATGGGGGGGGAACCACCCCAGCACTGACCGCACCGAAGCAGAGGACACGACTCACTGGTGCCAGCGACCCGAGTCAGAGTCCTCCGGCAAATGCGTCCAACCCGGTCTTACGCCCGTACAAGTGAGGTGGAGTGCGGAGGGACGGGCGGTGGAGTCCACCGGCGGGGCTAGAGTGTCGAATCCACTGCCCCGCCGAGTTCCCACCGGGAACCAATGTGGCGAGCGGAGACCTAAATGCTTGAGACCCCCCAACCCAGTGTGTACAAGACTGCCCGCCGGCATTATCCAGACAGGAGGTGATCTTCCCCGTGTAGCTCCTTTGGACGTCGAATAGCTCGATCCCTCACGATGAGTCTCATCAAGAACACTCTTGCAGAGGTCAATAGCCATACGAATGGTCATAGCCATACGAATGGTTATAGCCATACGAATGCTCATGGGCCGTCCATCTCTCACACGACCCTGCGACAGCCCCTCAAACATCGGGTCCCGGTCTGCATCGTTGGGGGTGGCATCGTCGGCCTGACCTGCGCCCTTATACTCCATCAGCAGGGGATCAAGGTGCACGTGTATGAGCGGCAATTGACGCTCTACCCTCTACCCCGTGCGGTGGTAATGGCGGAGGATACTCAGCATCTACTCGCCACCGCCGGAATGAGCGTGGAGCTGGACCGACACGTTGGAGAAATCGGGCAGCCTGACAAGTTCATCTGGAAGGGCTGCGATGGCAAGACCATGACCTATCTCGACATGGCGGCGGAGGGTCTGTGCGGGTATCGATCGACCACCTGTTTCAGTCAGCCGACTCTCGAGTCCGCTCTGGCCTTGCGATGCGAGTCCTACGGGATTCCAGTTTATCGCGACTGGCAACTGGAGAGTGTCGATGAGAAGACAAACAGCGCCAACCAGACCAAGGAATACACGGCCCACTTTGCGAGGTACAAAAAGACTGAGCGGCCATACCAGACGTCACTGGAGGTCGAGGCCGAGTATCTCGTGAGCGCGGAGGGATGCAACAGTATGATACGGGAAATGTTCGGCTTCAAAGAGATTGATTACGGGTTTACGTATGACTGGCTGGTCATTGATGTGGTGAGTGGTGCTGATAAGACCTCGCTCACTATATAGCTTCCAAATGACCCCACTCCTCGCCCAGACTGGCTCCAACTCTGTAACCCCCATCGGCCGACAACACTGGTGTCCGGCGGCCCGCGGCGACACCGCTGGGAGTTCATGCGCCTCCCTCACGAAACCATTGATCATCTGACCAACCCCGACACGGTATGGTCGTTTCTGAAGGAATTTCACCTCGACCCGACAAACTGCGAGGTGGAAAGGGCAGTGGTCTACACATTTTGCTCGTTGAAGTGGGTAAACTACAAAGCTCGCATGTCGCCAAGCTCACCGAACAGCGCGGAGAAGTATTGGGACGGCGGGGGCGTTTTCCTCATCGGTGATGCGTGCGTACAATCCCAGTCGAGCAACTGCTGAGTCGATCAGAGCACACCGAATGCCACCGTTCATCGGCCAAGGGGCCAACTCCGGCTTCCGCGACGCCGCCGCCCTGGCTTGGAGGCTGGCAATGGTCATCAAGGGTCAAGCCGAGCCGTACCCTTTGTTCTCAAGCTTCAGCCTCGAGCGGCGAGCGCATGTCGATTTTATCATTCGCTCGGCGATCGCGCTCGGCGAGCCTATTTGTCAAGCCGATCCCGAGAAGGCGAAAATTCAACACGCCAAGATGCGAAAGCATTATGTCGCCACAGGCAGGAAGCCGTACCCCGCTTTCCGCCCTCCACTGGCCAAGGGAGGATTGTTTCTCCAAGAGTACGGTGGAGGCGTCATGTGCATGCGACGGGGGCGACTCATGTCTCGCCACCACCAAGGGGCTAGTTGGCACCTCATTAGCTTGGACCCGCTCGAGGACAAGGCCATTTTGAATAGGCTGGAGGAAATTGACGGTCACGCGCTGGTCGTCGAGTCGGATCATCAGCGCGAATACCAAGCCTGGATGGATGAGTCGAGAGCGGGAAGCGTCGTCGTCCTTGTCCGGCCAGACAACTATGTTTACGGCTTTGCGAAGGACAAAGTAGACATATCCCTTCTCCTGGAAGAGCTACAGGTAGCGCTCGGGCGGGCGTAAGCGTGCGTCCCCATGGCGACGTGGTCAGCAAGTGGCAAAGGCGACCCCTGCCTGCTGTTGCAATCCGCCTTTGTTAGTGGGATGTCAATAGTTAGTGAGATGATCTTCTACTCGTCGTTGGTGCTTCTGTCATACCTAGCCTCCATCCTCGTCAAGGCTAGGGATCATAAGATTGAGAGAACGCTCCCCGTCGTGACATGCCAGACTCTACTAAGATTACCGCACAACTACGTAAATGCCGGGGCCTCACGACTGCAACTCTGTTGAATACGGATACCTCCGCGCCTTATAGCTTCCTCCCTTTTACTACTCCATCCCCCCGAGCTATGACTAGTGGACCCATCTACCTATGAGTCTTACATTATGCAGTTACATTGACTCTGACTTCACGCCACATTCGGAGCTAATCCGACGAACTCAGCAGACTCGCTCATCTAGCTCAGTTCCAAACGCCCTCCCAACGTGCCTGCTCCGTTCGAGATACCAATGGTCACTTCGACTCTTCCACCTCATCCACCTGAACTACTGCTTCGGCACCTTTGGCGTCCTCAACGTCCACCGCAGTCGCCAGCACGTTGTCGGTGAAGTGGTACATCCCGAATTTGCGGGCGGGGATACCCTGCCCGCAAAGATAATCGATCTGTTCCAGTGAGTGACCCTTGTACTCGGGCACCCAGAAATAGGTGTAGAACACCATGAGGAGCGAGAATGTTCCCCAGATGAAACCGATCTTTGAGCCGAGGTTGCCGTACCCTTTGTTCTGGATGTAAGGGGCGACAAAGTTGATTATGAGCGACACGCCAAAGCCGAAGAATGTGGCCATGCCGAGGACTTTCTCGCGGTTCCTTGCCGGAGCGCTCTCCGCCGTCACCATCCACACCGCCGGGCCTTGGACTCCGAAGAAAAAGTACCAGATGAAGATGAGACCGATGGACGCCTTTTGGACCGCAGGTGGCGGTGTCGGGTACGCGGTGACCAGCGCAGCGACCGTAATGAGACAAGCGCCACAAACTGCTGAAGGGGTGAGCAGCAAGTGTCGACGACCGAAAACGTCTGGAAGCAGGTAACCGGTCCCGCAAGCGACAAGGTAGACACAGTTGAGTGCCATGACGATGGGATAGTAGTTGGTGACGCCAGTGCCGATAAGGAATGACACAATGTACGAGGTCATGTACGAACTTCCCTGAGCGTGTTGAAGTGATTGCACACCAATGGCAATCAACAGGCGGCGGAGGTCGGGTTGGCGAATGAGATCAAGCCATCCGGTCGCCTCGGCCGAGCTCTTCTCCTCTTGATAGGCCAGTTCGAGCTTGTCGCAATAGTCAACAGCGTCGAATCGGTTGGTGGGCCTCGCGAACAACTTGCTTGCAGCCTCAATTGCCTCTTCCTTCCGCCTGTTAAAGTAAGTACATGGCGTGCAGAACGGAGAACAAGGTCGCGCGGATGGAGAGACTTACCCTTTCCACACCAACCAGCGGGGAGACTCAGGGAGAAAGGGGCTCGACAAAAGCATCAGTCCAGGAGCTACCGCCTGGACGCCCATAGGAATCAGATATGCCGATCGGTCACTCCGGGTGGAAACAGCATAGACGACCCCTCCCGCCACAACAGCCCCAATGATCTGGACCGTTTGGTACATGTTGATGACGGACCCTCGTGCAGAGGATGTGGATGTTTCGGAGAGATAGATGGGGACAATGTTGGCTGTCAATCCCATCCCAATCGAGTTGATGACCTTGCCGGCGACAAACTGACCGTACCGAGGTTTGGCGCCTGCTGCAGATGTCATCTCGATGATGATGCCGACCATGGAGACGATAGCCGTGATGTTGAGACCTTGCTTCCTGCCGAAGTACTCGTTGACGTAGATGGAGATGAGGCAGCCTAGAACGATGCCTGCGGGGCCAACTCCCGTACCCGCTGCCTGTTGCGGGGTTGAGAGATTGCACTTGAGAACGCCACCGGTGGTGACCTTCGCCCCGTAATCACAGAGGAATGTAGTCTCGCCCACTAACGTGCTCCACCACCCATTGTCAAATCCCTGGGTATCCTTAGCACTTGCTGGCGGACGGTCACACCTACGTAAAGAATCGCTCCAAACGAGGCGAGAACCATGATCAGGTACCCCTGTGGGGTGATGCCGTTGTAGATCGACATCGCGGGCGGTCTGGATTGGACAATTCTGAGATGAGAAGATGTGTCGAAAGAGTCGAGTATGCACTACATATACGTCTTCATCTCCAGGGCACATCGTGTGGCCAGGCAATATCGATGTTAGAGGCTTATCAGCTGGGTCCGACCGACACCCGGTCTAGATCCGGGTTAAAACCTGGCGGCGAACTGCTATCTACTGTAGTTGTTCCGCTTGTGCGCCGCCTCGTCCATTGAAGCGGGTATGTAAGTGCAGTATACGCCGACGCGGTAGACCAGAGGATCGAATGCCGTCAAAGACTGTGGAGGCGACCGGGACTGTATATGCTTACAGCTAGCCAAGCCACCTGACGGCCATGCCAGCCGACAAGACGAGCTCGGGACGGATGGAGTGCCCGAATGTCCTTTTGTTCCGAGGATGGATCAAGGAAGACGAATGGAACGTCTCGAGGACTGGGCTGCCTATCAGGCTAACGCTAGCTCCGGAGCCATGCACCAGCCGATCGTTCAAGCGAAACGGATGCGGCTTCCGAATACTGAACAGTACGGGTACATCATCCTGATTCTCAGCGCAAGCCTCAGACTGGGGATCAGACAAAGCAGGTTACTGTTCAGGCAGGCTTTTGAAAGAACTGAGGCTGAAGGCCGGACAACACTATGTCTAGCCGGACCTGATACCTGATCCCTGTTGAGAGGGAAGGCGAGATGCATGGCGACGGGAACCTCTTGGCCTGTTCGTTTGACCTCGGTGCAAAAATTACACTCCGAATGTGCACAAGACCGTACATGATCTACCAACTTCCGAAAAATGGATCGACTGCATGTCAAGCCAGATTCTGGAGGGGAACGCCACCTGCCTTGAGACTGGAACGATATTGCGGTACTTCTCTCCCGTCTTCCACTCCAGCACACCCCCGGGTCCGTACTCCTTGTCGTACCCATTTCGCTTCTCGTGCTCTAGTATCGCCGCCTCCCCTTTCACGTAGAAGCTATCCACACTGTTGGGATCAAGTCCTTTCACCACTGCTGCGTCTCGCATACGCTGCAGCTCCTCGGCTACACGAGCACGTTTGAAGAATGCAGTCCTAGGGTAGTGGGCCAGTCGGGAACGGGCAGGCTTGAACTCGGGGACAGAATCGCGGTTGAGTGCTTTGAGGATCACCTGTTCACAGAGGGTCTTCACGGGGCGGCGTTAGAAGCGACCAGCATGCATGCAAAGCACTCACGTAGTCTCCATCATGGCGGCTCAGGTTGAACGGTTCGACGAGATTGACGTGGGGATTGCTGATCACTCTGGCGTAGTGAAGGTGATTCTGACTGACCGTGTGAGGAAGCAGCCCATGGGTGATGAAGACGTCTCCCGCCTGGGCTTCGATGGTGGTGAATTTCTTGCAGGATGGGACATGGGTGTAGAGCGTGTCCTCGAACGGAGAGTCCAGACCCTCGGGGTGATCGTAGAGGTATTGGCAAATCTCTGACAGTGTGTTCAGCCTTGCTCGCCAGAACAGGATCCTTCTCTTCGAGATGCTTACCAGAGATTCCGTCCTCGGCCACCAGTGTGCCACCGCCCCTTGCGGGGATGTCGGTGAAGCAGCAGATGATAGTCAAGGCGTTCCCGCTACTATCCAAGAACTGCCGATACCAGTCGTTGTCGGTGTGCCAGCCTTTCGCCTCTGTCGGGTGCTCATCATGGGTGTTCCAGTACTCGTTCCCGAGGTTGATGATGAATTGATCCCCGTAGTAGCGCTCCCGGACGGGGTCAATGTTCTCCTCCCCGCCAACGATCTCGACCATTTTGTTCCATGCCTCGGGACAGAACTGGTGCGCTGGGACCTCACGGTGACGCGGGAGTTTGATGTACGTCTCTTTCCAAGTCGACTTGTCTTCCGGATCGTACCCGAGTCGCGGCCAAAGGTCGGCCATCCACTCCTCTATGTATTTGGGATCAATGGCGTTGGACACTTTGAGCCATCCATGCTCGAGGAAGTGGGCTCGCTCGTGGGCGGAGAGGTGCTGGTACTGGCGAGGCATGGCGACTGTGAGAATAGCATGGCGGCACGCTGGACTGAGCGAGGCTTATGAGCACATGGCGACACGATCAGCTGCCGATGTAGAGCCGATTTATATCCGGCAGTCGCCGGCCCGATTCCCCGCCGGCCGGTCGGTAGACCTTGCCGCCAGCACGTTAGCACCGGATGTACAGCGGGGGTGGAAACGGGGCTGTTTGCTCAACTGTAGCCATGCAATAAATGGGGACATGTTTATTCATCTTGCAACATCCACTGCATTCCCGCTCGCACCATGCCGGTTCAGCTCGACAACCTTGTTGTCACAAGGCCGATACCTGCCAAGTCACTTGATCAGCTCCGTAATGCTTTCAAGACCCTTCACTATCACCCGGACGCCGTGGTCCCCCGTGACACCTGCAAGGAAGCCGATGTTTGGTTCAACCCGTACTTTGCGTTGCCCGACGGCATCACTCTGGACGACGTGCCCAATACGAAGCTCATTCAGCTAGACGCAGGTGAGATACCATGTGCTAGAGTGCAGAGAGGAGAACTGAGCTCGGTCCCGTTCGCGCAGCTGGAGCCAACTACGCCGTCAATCAAGCTGTCTTCCGCGATCCCCGTGCCAAGGATCAGTTTGCACTGTGTACAGCATCGGGTGAGCAGACTTACGCTCAGTGTGGGAAGCAGCATCCGATCTTATCCATACAGGGATCCATGTCTATACCATCCCTCAACATGTCATCTCTCAGGTCATAAACCGTGAGCGGGAACATCGCTCGAAGATTTCGTCCCTTCGCTGAACTCTCAAGTCTATACATTGCATCACGTGCAGTACCACCTCATGCGTGTTAGTCCGATACCGCAGCCTCGTTGAGTATCATCGTGCTCATTGCAGCAGACGAAAGCCGTGTGGGCGGAAAGGCCTGCTATTCTCGAAGCCGCGGGTGTCGGTCAAGTCGACGGCGGATCCAAGCTTGGCAGCCGCAGCCTGTATGGGAAGACAGCTGGCCTGCTCGTGAGTCCAGAGTCTGCTAATGGCCCTCTCTAACGATATCCAGGGGTATGGCCACATAGGGCGAGAGGTGGCGAGGCTGCTTCGGGCTTTCAATGTTGAAGTCATCGTCGCCAACAGCGACGGGAGAGCACGGATTGATCAAGGGGTACGCTGGTCACATGGAGTATACTCCTCATCCATTGACTCGCATTAGTACATCGTGCCGGGCACCGGAGACAAAGACGGTGGGTTGTCGAACAGAGCTGGAGCAGTGGCTGAACGTCACAGGTGTTCTACCTTCGGCATACTATTCGACAAACGATCAGGCGTCCTTCAAGGAGTTCCTGACTCGCTGCGACGTGCTCATTGCCTCGCTACCATCTACGCCAAAGACACGATACCTCCTGACGGCCGATCATCTGAGTAAGTGGCCACTGCCGGGTGAACCAAGGAGACGACTGAGGATTTCGCAGAGCTACTGCCAGACGGAGCAGTGTTTGTCAATGTCGGTCGCGGTGACCTGGTGCAATCTGGTCAGTGCGGAGGCACCCAACGTAGCCTGATGCCTTTGCAGAAGTACTGTTGGAGGCCTTGGACGCTCCTGGCGGGCTCTCTGCGATGGCCCTCGACGTGACAGATCCCGAGCCGCTTCCAGCCGCCCACCCTCTTTTCACCCACCCCAAAGTCATCCTTACGCCACACATCTCCGGAGACATGGAGGGGTATGTTGAGAGGGCATGCGACCTGTTCATCGCCAATGTCGAGGGTGTCAGAGCTGGAAAGCCACCAATGAACCAGGTTCACCTCAATCGAGGCTACTAGAAGTGATGTGACGGCCAAGACGTGCATGCATTACTGCTCGTACGATCCGTCCAAGATGGAAGCGAAAGTGGAGTCGAGTGACCAGTCGTTGGACAACGGGGGAAGGAGTAATCGAAGAGGAACGGGGCGACAGGAGGCTGAGGAACAGAAGGGTCGACAGGCAGGGCGTCGGATGTTTCGAAGTCTGTCGCCATGAGCGCCGCCGAGCAGTGTTGACTCACCAGCTAGACGCATCAACCGGGTAAGCATCGTCAACGCGTCCATGGCCATGGGGCAGTTGCCCTTCAATCCGGCGACCAACTTGAGAACAAAGGATAGCAGATCCTCTGCCTCGTCCCTGACATACTCCTCTGCGTCGTGCAACAGCAGGACCAAGTGGCCACATGTTGTGATGCGCCGCAGATCCGGCCATGATGGAGTGTATCGATGGTCAGTCGCACACTTGGCGTAACCTCGAATGATGTGCGAGACAGAGCGGGCCAAAAGCGCCTGTGATGATGCAGAGTAGGGCGGCGAGTGGAGCAGAGAGTAGTGCAACAGACAGCGCAACCTCGAATGGAGTAAGTTGCGACCCTGCAAGCCCGGACAGTCCTCCCAACTCACCAGTGAAATCGGATCGTTGCGTAAACATACAACATCGGTCCGGCCATCCTCGCTTGCTCCTCCTTGAACTCCTTCAGCCAAACTGACCATCGTCCGTCTAACTGGCTGATGTACCCTGCGGTCAAGCCGTTCGACAGCGGGGCCCGATGCAGTTTGGTCATCAAGTCGTTCTCAAACTCTGTCAATTGCATCAGAACCGGCACGTATACTGGGCCCCGATCAAGATCTTGAGGAGTTTCAGCCTGTCGCGACATGCGCAGAGAGATGTCGACCACATTCAGAAACGGAGGGGAGTCACAGATCGTGGCAAACCAGCTGGTCCGGGTCAGGCGAGAGCAGCTAGGAGTTGGGAGACTCACCTGTCCTTGTAGATCGTTGAGAAAGGCAGCTTTGACACCTCCTCACCATCCAAAGATCGGTGCAACTCCGCCTTGTGCACCATATTCGCCATGCGCTTGAGAACATCCCGAGTCTCCAGTATGCCACCAGCTTGGGTCGTGAACATGTGAAGGAGATGCAAAGCGACTGGACGTGATTCAGCGAGTTTCAGAGCCCCGATCACTCACTCAGTGCTGTCAACGATACCCCATCCCAGCCATCCAGCACCAACAAGGTCCGCCTGAACCATTCGATGGCATCTCCTGCGATGTGGAGGCCTGGGTCCGTTTTCGACCTGCTGAAGCTTCCGATGCAGAACGAGGCAAAGAGCAAAGCCATACTCGGCGGATCTAAGGCTTCTCGTTCGGCGTGGTAGGTAGTAAGGAGCTCCAGTAAGGTGTCGGAGTGGATGAAGTCGAAGTAGGGGAGAACCGGCAAACACGAGTGTACCAAAGCGGTCTCATTATCCGGCTGCGAGGGAAGAGTGGATGAGACAGCCGCCATTGGGAGTGATGCATCACGAACGGGGAAGGCGTCTGAAAGCGCAGCGGATAGGATGATGCCTGAACCCATAAGCTTACAGCCTACGTCTCGAGCATCGCTCGTCACCCACCTTTGCCCTCGGCCCATCTCTCTACGTCCTTCTCAACGGAACCGACAAAGTTGGCTGACCGCCATGTCGGCGCAACGCGGGCGTCTATTGCGGACTCCACAGCGACTCGAGGTAGCCTTGGCGGACGTCTCAGCCACAAATTGTGCCGTCCATCACGCGTTCAATAGCTCACTCACCGGTTCGGTCGCGACTTGATTCTCGTCTGGCATCCTTCGCCGACCCCGACGGCGACACACGCTTCACATGGTTGTCGACCGGAGCACTTGATTCGTCTGGCGCGGCAGTTCTCGCACGCCCTAGGATTGCGCCCGCTCGATGTAGCGGCAGGACCAGAGCCGGAAGACCCGGCAGATGGCATTGGATGCACGCGAATAGACGATTGATTCTAAAAGGAAGGCGCAAACATAAGGGGTGGTGTTACGCCGGAAGACGACTCTGAGGCCGGGATCAAAGGTTTCGAACTCGGAGACTCACGCGTCTGTCTGGTATACGGTATAGCTCAAAGCTGCGGACGCTCGCTTGCAAATGGCAAAGGCTCAACCGTTTGAGCATCAGATTGTATGTCCCGCGTGTCATTCCTCGTTTCCAGGTGCGAAGACCTTCGCGGCTTAATGAGCACTGACACTTGCAGAGAACGAAGCCGGAATGGGAAACCATCAGCCTGTACTTCCCGGGGAGGACCAAATGTCGTGAGCGGTGATACACAGGCAACCCCTCCCGTCACCGCCCGTGCCAACTTGCGCGCAGATTTGTGAGCTGACCGCGGTCTGAGGTGTTCGATGTCTGGCGCAAGGTTCCCCGTCTCAAGAAGGGCCAGACGATCGAGTGAGGGAGCCATACTGCACCGTAGCAGCGTCTTCCCACCGACCGTGATGCGGTCCTCCGGAGCCTCAAACCCACCATCAAGTACTTCAGATTCCAAATATGTTCCATGTACTTCACTTCCTACTCTCTCACGTTATGTACATATGCTGAGAAAGAACTCAAGACTTGAAGAGCCAGATACGGGATTGGAACGGCTCTGGCAACAGAGGAAGGGGTCCATCTCCATCTTCTGAGGCCTCTCGACCTATCATTGTCCACGTAAGATAGAAACTGCAATCCGTGGGCAGATCATCTCCGTTACAACACACAGTACAGCCTTTCGGCCTCGTACTCCATCTGACCAATGTCTTCCACGCCCTCACTCCCTCGCTCCGAGCAAGACTTTGTTAGGCCATGGCGCCCGCCTTGTACAAGCTCGCGATGCTCGTCACTGACTTAGCTCCCATGTTGCTCCACTTTGACATGATTGTCGCGTAGCTATCCGTCGAGACATCCACGTCCATCGAGGAGCCGAAATTGTACAAACCCCAGTTCCCCTGCGACACAGTGGTGTATGTCCACCCTGACCACCAGATCTTTGAGGTGTCCATTTGCTGCAGCATCCAGGTGAGGGTTCTGCCCGTCGTCATGAACTCGCCCACATAGGACGGGATGCTGAAGCTGTTGCTTTGGTCGATGTAGCCTCCTACTTCGGACTGGTAGGTCTTCTTGTTATTGTTGAAGTTGCTACCCTCCATGTCGTACTCATGGAACGAGTACATCACGTTGGTCCAGCCGTACGAGACTGGGTTGGCGGAGACCGACTCCATCTGCACGTCTCAGCGGGACTCATGGGTGAACCAGAACACGAGACGAGGAGAACAAGCCAGACTTTAGCCGCGTGAAGCGAGCCAAACTCTGTGAGCCACACTCACGATGATGATTCTGTCGGGGTCGTATGGGCGGATGGCTTTGTACATGTCGATCTGGAGGATGTCGCCCGGCGATCCGGTGGGCTCGTTCATCACATCGTATGCCGCAATAGTGGGCTCTCCCTTGTAGTGCTCGGCGACCAGGCTCCAAATCGCGCTTGCCAGGTCGCGCTGCGCCTGCCCGGCGGCACCCGGCTGGCTAAAAATCACAAACACTTCAGCTCGAGCGGAGCATTGCGGGTGTACAGCACTCGTACTGCAGCGAGTGTGAGATCAGGTCAGCCACGAAATGATCGAGTAATTTGAGGACCCTTGCCCAATTTGACCTTCCCAGACGTGAAAGTCTAGTACCAAGTACATGCCCCTCGACTTGGCCTGGGCAACCGCCCAGTCGAGGCGCGAGAAAGCGTCGATCTCGTTGATGTACGAACCGTTACTCCACTTGAAGTTGCGATAGCTGAACGGTACGCGGACGAGATTGAAACCGAGGCTCTTCATGTTGTCGAAATCGGCCGAGGTGATCCAGTGGTTCTGCCAGGTGTCTATGAGCGCTTTGGTCGGCCCGAGCTTGAACCGGCTCTCGAGTATCACCTGTGGCTCCCGGTCGTTGTTTCCAGTATGGTCCGTGATGCCGCACATCCAGTCCTCGAACACGAGCCAGCCCCGAGGTTGGTACCCCGAAGAATGACCGTGTTGCCGCTGGGGTCGACGACTTTGGTTCCTTTCACCTGAAGGTAGCCAGGGGTTGGATCGCTGCCGGATGAGGGGGAAGAGGGAGGGGAGGTCGTCGAGCTGTCGCCCGACACGGGCCAGGCAGCGACCCTCGCCACTACCTGGAGCAAGATGAAGATACCGTATTTTATCCGTGCCATGTTGCTAGAGGTGCGAATCGAGGTGAGGTTTTCCAGAAGTTGTCCCAAACCAAAAAAAACAAACAAATCTGTTCTGCGCTCGAGGGGTTGGGGCCGACAGGATATGGGCGATAAGAACCAATCACCCCAATAGGGGTCAGTGTGATCGAGATCAGCATGGCGGTGAAGAGCGGAATGCAGAGCGTGGGGGTGAGAAGGTGGCCGTGGGTTTGAGAAAAGTGGACATCAATGCCGATCATGGTGCAAGTCCGACTGGCTCGTCCGACGAGGCGCTAGACGTCCGGTTGTAGAAAGCAACATGGCTGAGAAAGTTACAACTCCTTGTGAATTTTCCCAGCTACCGTGCCTTTCGGGAGACATCATACCTCAGTGGCCGCTACCGGATACCCGGTCCTTCGCGACGCGACCCCAGTGAACTACGAATTGGAATGCATGCACGGATCATGGGGTGCAGCGAGAGCATGACGCCGGGTTGTGTGGTCCCATTATTCTGGTGAGCCGCGGGGATGTGAATCACTCTTGAACATTGGACAAGGAGCCTTGGAGCCTTGGGGAATGCGACCAGGCTCAGCATGAGAACCTGATTGGCTTCCACACGTATTGCGAGAGCAAAGAATGAACGGAACTCTGCTGCTCGGATACATACCGGACGCAAAGCTGGGACTTCCAGCCTTCTCAAAGTAGCTGGGAACAGATGGTACAGTGGCATGACATTACAAGCCATTCCGTCGTGACGGTCGAGAGACCGAGACAGCGGAAGGGCGATCACGGACACCCACCGTTTGAGCCCTTCATCACCATTCCAGCTCCGAACCAGCCCCGCGACAACGTTCTCCTCGTTGGCTCAAGTGGGCCAAGCCCCCAGCAACATCGCAGTGCCGCCGACTTGGCCGGCGGATGCCTCCCGATCGCACGCCGCCTCGACAACGGCTTGACGCTCCTCGAAGGGGTTCCCGGAGCGAAGCACTCCTACCTTAGACAGTCGGTTTCGATGTAATTGTGTGCGTATCTACCGGGACGATGCTATGCAATCGATGCGAAGCAGGGGAGGCTACGAGGACCAATCATGTCGGGAATAACGAGAACCACTGTCACGCACTTAGACCAAATTAGCCTCGGTGACTTGAGGACCTTTGGTGGTAGCTATCTCATGACTGGACGTAGCAGCAGGTAGAGTAGGTCGATAGTACGTTTTGGCTAAGTCGAGTAACTCTTACTATGAAGACGACATTCAGGAGTTCTCGAGTCTCCCTCCCGACCCGGGACTCGACCTTATATGTCCAAGTCCGTCCACTCTAGACTACGTTGGGGAATGTAGTCGGAAGTAGACGAATGTAAGCGCCACTCCCGAATATACCGCTTCCCATCTTGCGGTGTTTCCCGCTCTCCAGTCTCCCGCATAATCCGTGTTCCCGCTGGGTTTTGGGCCGAGTATGCTATCGTCGTCGAGATGAGAGAGGATTCGAGATGGTCGCAATGGTGTACGGGCATCGAACATGAGAATGGTCGAGTGGATATGATATTAGTCGAATGTAGAGTGTTTGCGTCGTCTCGACACCATTGTCTCGTTTTCATAGTGAGTACACTGTCCTTCGTCGTCCACGATGTCTGTTGTCAATGTTGGTCGGTTATGCCTCCTGACAATCGCCTCCACCTTCAATACGAGCGTCCCTGCGAGTTTGGCAGCTTCATTGTCTCGTCTTAACACAACGACGCCGATTCAATCCCGTATTGACACGCCTAAAAATATCGACGGAATACCGGTAATTCCATGTCCAGGAGCCTTCCAAGGCCGCAATCCGGTAAGAAAATGGACCGACGAGGCGTGTCAATGCCGTCCCCTATACGCCATTGGGTCGCCTTGTTTTGAAGGCCAGAATTCCGGCCTTGTCGCACCGCGTCAATGCCGTGCGCCTATACGTGGTTGACTCGCCCACCCGCAAAGCCGCAAATGCCTACTTTGCCACCATGGCGCATACACACCGGCGCGCGGGTCTGATGAGGAAGCGCGGTCTCTGCCTACAACGGAACCCGTCACTGCCGCCGCTCCGCAAAGTGGCTTACAGCGGGACCACAGTATGCCGATGGGTTACTGCATAGCACCATCCCATATGCATGCGTATGATGAACCACCTTGGTTGGGCCGTGAATACATCATGCGGCAGACCACCAACCTGCTAGGGTTTTGGGGGGGGTTAGGGGGTGCATAGCGTGTCTGTCTGGTCTACGGAGTTCTACGGTGGTATGAAAGCCTCATAGCTCAAAGCTACAGACCCTCGCCTGCAGCAAACAGAGGCTCAGCTGTTTGAGCATCAGGTGGGTCCGGACGGAGGGACGGTTCCGGGCAACAGTGATATGGCACTTGGGACGCGACATGACCGAGGGGGTCCAGGCGGAGCCAAGGGGGGTTCGGGCAAATAATACAAGGCTCCTCGGTATAATGTTTTGGAAGAGAGCGGGGTCATCAGCCACCGCCCCAGCTTCGGCACTCCCGCACGGTTTGATACGGCTCCCAAGGGCTTCTTCCGGTCGGAAGACTGCCTTGTGACGTTGTGACTTTCCGATCGACACATAGACCTTGAAGGGGGGTTAATCCACGTTGATCCTCAATGAGCATCTGCCCCAAGCACTGAACTGCGCCTGGAAGCCAAATTCCCGGAATGCCAGTGATTCTGAACCGTTCCCTGGGAATATTTTACTCGAGGGCAATTAGTCCGGTTGTCGAAACGGACTCGCACCTCAGATACATATGTATATGCAAGTGGCGGCGATGACTTCGATCGCACGCGTTACGACAAATATTTTCTAACGCCTCGATTTGTTTTCCTGCGTGATTAAGAAACGCTTGAAGAACTCAGAGATCATAGCGTGATCGTCCATACTCAATACCGCCGAAATGTCTACGATGTTTAGCGTTTTCCGCGCCCTTTATACGCATAACCTACATTGATCAGGCCGGACGATTACGAGGCAACCTTGCGAGGGGTCAATGCCGTATGCCTCGTAGGCATGACCGTGTCCATGGTGTCGACTGTCGTCATCAAAGTAGATCCTGGTTAGGTCTGTCCTGATCAGCACCGGTCACGCACGTAAGTGACGGATTGGACTTGCCGGCAAGCTTCTTCTCCCCTGTTATTGGGTAATAAATTTCGTTGACGTCCTTGAATTCAAATTTGGTTCGATCTCCGTACATGACCAACACCGGCTCGATGAAAGCGTCGATCCACTCTCCGTGGCGCCGATAGGGCTTGAGGGGCCCAGTGTCGGACTCGAGGTAGGCACCAATCTGGATTGGTGAGTGTGATGACTCGGGAATCAAGGTCCGCGGTGTTGTACGTACCTCATTAACCTTCTTCAGGTTATCCAACTTGCCACCGAATACCATTATTCTCCACTTTCCGTCAGACGGTAAGGCTCGGGAGAGCTGCATGGTCACAGAGTCGCAGAATCTGACGACCTGAGCGCTAGGGAATCGCATACCATTGACGAAGGCCGTCTGAACCGTTCCAGTGGTATCCGCGGTCAGGATAGAGTCATCATAGACTGCCGAGACACCAGTGGTGAACTTGCCCGATTTTGCGAACCCTTCTGCAAACTCCTCCGATGAGACAGCTCCATCGGCATCGGAAGCCATCATTTTTGAGAACGCTGTATCGAAGTCGATCAACTCTTTGGCCGTCTTGCGTCGCTCCGAGACGTATGATTCAAGAATCGACGGGTCGGCACGTCCAGAGAGAACGTTTGCCAATTTCCAACCGATGTTGTATCCATCTTGCAAACTGATGTTCATGCCCTGGCCGGCTTTTGGAGAGTGGGTGTGGCACGCGTCACCGGTAAGGAACAGACGGTTTTGGATGTGCATTGTGCTCGCGAGACGTTGGCCGATCGAGTAGGCTGACCACCATTGATGGTCGACAAATTCCATCTTGTAGGGGTACATGATTTTTCGTGCTATGTCGTGCACGGTATCGAGGGTGACCTCACTGGCCTTTGTTCCCTTTGGCAGTTCGACATAGAATCGCTCGAGATGCGAGTGTTCTCGCGGGATCAACAGGATGGTTCCATGCTTGGTTCGGATTGTGCATTTCTTTCGGATGTCGGGAAAATCGGTCCTGACAGTAGCTGGAGTGTATATCAGCGACCGGGGTTTCGCGGGTGCTGCTGTAACATCAATCAGACGCACTATCCATCACACCCCAGATAGCCTCGGTACTCTGGCCCTCCATGTTGGCTCCGATCGAGCGTCGAGTGGTACTGTGAGCCCCATCGCATCCCTACCTCATCAGCTCAATAACTGCCAAAACTCACCAGAAGGTATTTGGCTTGGTAAGCTTCTCGAACTCCTTCCTTTTCGACTGTAAGGGTGATAGGGTAGGCCGAATGATCGCCCAATTTGCTGTCGTCAAAGTCGACCGCGATGACGCTGGAGCTGTATTCGATATCTTGTTTGTTGCGCTTCATCATCTCTTCGACCAGCATTCCGTTGATTCTCCCTTGACTGAGCACCACGTGAGGTTGGTGGGTGATACCGGGAGGAGGATCGGAGACACTGCCTTCTCGAACGATGCCTTGCTCTGATGCGCCGGACCAAAAGATCACTTCGGTGATCCAGTGGGATTCTGCGAGCAGTTGAGGGGCAAGCCCGAAACTCTCAAAGATCTCTACCGTTCGACATTGCACACCATCGGCGTGACCGAGCTTGAGCGGGCCGTCCCTTTTTTCGAACACTTTGATCTTGATCCCGTAGGTCGCAAGCCAAAGAGCAGCGCTGAGACCGGCAGAACCGGACCCGACAACCGCAACTTCTAGTTGTTTTACCATGTTGGACGGTCGGAGGTCTGAGTTGACTGAGAATGTGAGGTTGAGCGTGCTTTGGTGGAGTTGTAAGTGTCTGCTGGGTTGGTTGCTTGGCAAAGATCCACCCCACATCTGGGGATTGGTTGACTATATATGGCCAGGATTGCAGTCGCTTCCAACACTGGAACGCCGCGGCCGCGGTCGCAGTAAGAATGGCAAGGGGATTATCCCACACGACGAGGCCGATCAGCAATGTCGTGCGGTTAGAGGCTCGGTCATGGGGTTACGATGGGAAACCCCACATAACGGGATGGCCATTCGATTTGCTGCTACAGCTCGGGGAGAAACGTTCTTCAGCCGAGATTCGAGGTGCGCGCTGATGTCATGCATTCGACATCAGCGATGCACGAACCATGGCTCTAGCACTCACTCCTCGACATGCGCCTGGGCACCGCCTGAAATGAGGGACCCCAGATCTGGGGATGGGTCAGAGATCGACGGAGGCTTTTAGACCTTTGGATCAGCCGCGGCTAGGTGAGAACCGTTTTCCCGATCCGTTGTTGATCCTCGGTTATCCAGCGGCGCAGCTGATAACGCCATGCATTAGCTCCTGCAATCGGTCAGCACCTGCCGAGCTACCCGCGGCGGCCGATGGGATCACCAGCTTTCAACGGCCGTAAGCCCATGGACAACATTACCAACTGCAGGGGGCCGGCCAAGTTGTGGGAGGGCCATCATAAGGACCTCATGATGCGTAAGGATGGCTGCGAGAGTGTCATACACACAAACGTAAGCACGTACACACGTCTACACACACACACACACGCACACACGCACTCACTGCAAACCACGAAACACCCCAGAATCACGTCGACATACTCGCCCCCGTGTTACTGGCAGTATATAAAGACAGACGACTATCGAGTCGATGGAAGGGATCTCATGATCTATTCGTTCAACTCCCAACCACTCTAGGCTGCAAGCATTGACCACAAGCAAGACTGTTCCCTCGTCGACCTATCACCCTACTGTCGATCGAACCAACATGTACAACGTTCCTCCCCAAGAGAGTGAAAAGGTTCACTCGAACAACATCAACGGCACCAACGACGAGATCCTCGCACGACAGTGCATCCAAGAGTTGTGCAAAGGCTGGCCTGTCTACCGTGACTTCTCTGAGTGGCACAACTACCGTAGCTTGTTCACCAAGGAAGGCGCCTACGTCTGGACTAGTGCGTGCACATTCACAGACACGGTAGGGATACTTGACCCGGGCGCTGATATCAACACAGCCTGGTCGGGCGGTCTATCCATCGAGAAGTTCATAGAAGTATCGATTGCAGGTCGTGCCAGGGGCGACAACATTGCCCACCGCGAGAACGGTGTGCTCGCCAATGTCAACCTGAAGACCGGTCGCGGTATCGGCAAAATGAAGGCCACTATCACCCAGAGGCTCACAATGCAGGGTATCCCTTTCGACATCGACTGCGACTGTCGATTCATCTTCTTCTGCAAGCTCGAGGGCAAGGAGTGGAAGGCTCAGTATGTCAAGCTGTTTTACGAGAAGGACAAGGTGGTGCCAGTAGACGGAAAGACGGTACCCGACTTCCCGAAGGAAGAGTTGGCCAAGTACACCCAGGGTATCAGTACCTGTCGGTCGCTCAACACTCCCTCGGTCACCCCATCCTCAACGACCTCCCCAACGTCAGCAATAAGGGCTTCCATGACATGTACCAGGCCATGGCCGAATGGATCCAAGGCAAGGACATCAACCTCTTCTGGGAGTAGACAGAGACAGGGACACGAATGCCGCCAAATTCAAACCGCGAATGCAATTGTTGGATGCCAAGATCGTACAATGATTCTCTCATTCAACACTCATCGTGGCCTTGAGCGGATCCCGCATGCGTGAATGATAGCTTTTGGGGGGTTACCTCTCGGGTCTGACAGCGCTATGAAGCTGAATTGGTTTCGTTCCGTCGTTTTAAGGCACAAAGCCTCGAGCTCCGGCCCAGTAGGCCGAGAATACATGTTTATTCACCTGGTTCGGTTGTCAGAGATGATCAGCGGTATGAGACTCGGTGCGTCCGATCCCGAGATGTGAATCACGCTGCAGCATCCCCTGGGAAGTCCATCTCGGCCCAGAGCCTTTCACTATACTCCAATGCTTTCAAAACCACCGTGTTGACGGCGACTAGCGGCATTGCGGGAGCTCGCATCGTTAATGCTTCAACCTGTGGGGTCAGAAATTGAACTTTGAACCTGCTACCCGCGGCTTTTCAGGGAGGCCTTGCGTGGCAGACACCGTAAGGTTCTCTCCTGACGAGGACAGTCTCCGCAATATCACCGTCCAGGACTGTAGGTCGTCGACCACCGAAACCGAGTCTGCCCGAGGGTTCCTGTTACAGCATGTTGCTGTTCTTACACGCAATGTAGTTCGAAAATGCGGCGGCTGAAGCCTGACCGAAGTACCCGGGACTATCCGGAAACCATGCGGAGCCTACCCCCGACCGGTCCGAACCGACCGTACCATCCCGACCTTTCCCCGGTGGTGGGGTACAGCAAAAGTCAAAGTACACGTACGTGGTGGGCACGACGGGCTGTTTCTCAATGTCAAGTCTGAACATGGCTTATACGTTTTGTGCCGGCGGGCCAACCCACTGGCCCCCACCTGTACGATGAACCAATCGGTGACCGCTTCTCAGATCATGGCGCTCTCGCAGACGGGAGGTCGGGCCGGATGGACCACTCTGCGAGAAGGTCGACAGACTATTTTCCAACTGTACTGACATTTAGTGTATCGGTCTCAACTATCGCAAGCATAGTGGGTGCTGCTTGCGAGGACTGCTATCCATTGACACGTGGTAGTCGCGGAAGCTGACTGGGGCCTTCCCCCTTTCCCCTCCCTCTTCATCAAACCAGACATCTCTCTCGCCGACTACAGCGAGGTCGTTTCTATCCCCCAGGGCGCCGAGGAGTACGAGGCAGACGGCGAGGGAGAGGTCTGCGCCGTTGCGTGAGAGGTTTTGACAAGTTTGCGCCGTTCGGCCCCATGCTTGTTTCGTCCAAAGTCAACAGGGCACGAGTTCGAGGCTAACCGAGCAGATGGTTATCTTAACGGGGACTCCTGGCGTAACGGTTGCGCGCGGCCTGCGAAGAATTGGAGACCACTCAAGGACGGGGGCGGGGTCAAAGTGCATGTCACCGAGATGGGCTCTCTGGCCCACAATGTTTGCTATGATTAGAGCAGCTATGAAGCGAATGAGAATGACGGGCCCAGCGTCCGGCAGAGCTCCTCAAAGTCAAGATGGGGAGACCCGTCTAGCTGGGCACATGAGAAATCAAAGGAAGGAAACGCCGCGTTGCTCGATAGGTCGCCTGATGCCTGTGCGGGCTGGGGCGCACCGGGTGCACTTCCCATCGAGCCGCTCTCGGAGAGGCCGAGTGCTTTGAGCAGCTGGTCAATGATCAACAGCGCCTGCTTAGCACTTTGTAATCCATATTTATTGCTTATCGTCCTCACGAAAGCTTGAGCCTGTCGCAATCAGCCGTGGACTGCGTGTGACAACTGACCGAGAACAACGACCGAACGATTTCGTGGACCGGGGTCTTGATAAAGGGAGACCAGCGCGATAGGTCGAGCAAGAAGGTTGCGACCAGCGACATGAATGCGTTCATCGCTGCAACCTGTAAGACGCCTCCAACACCGGAAACGCACCGTAGAATAACTGATACCATGGTGCCGAGAGGACAACCGTTGCGGTAGTGCTGCACTGAAGCAATTGGACAATACTGACCGCGGCCTCCAAGACTGCGGCCAAACTGTTGCCAAATGCGATATTACGCTGTTGCAACTCGAGAGAGCGTTGCGATCGAATCTGCTGGCGCTCCGCCGGCGATGCGGGACGAGATTGAATACCAAGATGCTGGCGAATGGCGGCGAGAACCAGGGGCCGATGTAGCAGCAAGCGAATCGTCATGCCCCTCAGCGCCAGGACGGCGGCGAAGCGGTTTTGCGGAGGTATCGTTGGGCGAAAATCTTCTGCAAGAGAATCGGACCAGCTGGCAAATTCTTTTTCAAGGCGATACGAGGCATTCGCGGCCGTTTGGATGGCGACCGTCGTTGAACTTCTCGGGGAAGAGAGCGTGGGCGGGTGAGCGACGATGTCTGACAGAGCGACGTAAAGGCGACTCGTTGTCAGCGCTGCTCACAACTTTTGGACGCACATGTTTTCGGCAAAGAAGCGAGGTGGCATTTCGGGCTCTCCAGGGAGCGGTGACGGAAGTGGTATGCACGAGACGTCGCAAGCGATTGAGAGAGGGCGACCAAGAGATACAGTGAGAAGGCTTTGGAATTTCAGCGGCGGCACGTTTCGAAATCCTCACCGATCCATAGCATAGCATGCCCACCATACACGATGCCGCATTTCTCTCTCGTGATTTGAGAGCTGTGAAGTGGTGGTGGGGTCGTGCAAACCAATTGCATAAGCCGATCGCACGGCATCTGTGAGATGTAAGTGCGCAGGTCGCTTCAATCGGACGTACATCCGAGTAAATCCCAGCTGAAGCTTGGACAATCGACGCTCTGTAGCAGTATCGCGCCCATAAGAAGCGCTTGAACTAGGTCCGTAAGACCCAACACTCGTCTTCAACTTACCCTTGCTCATGCTGTGCGGCCAGTCAAGATGCTTTCTGAGCATTTGTAAAGCGATCCTGTGAACTGCCCGTCAGGAAAACAACAGTGACTGCAATCGCGTACCATCTCTTTGCGTCATCGTCGTTTCTGAGAGAGCCTGGACGAGCGCGAAGATGAGAAGGTGTAATGTGATGACCGGCTGATTGATGGGAACGCGGAGGGGATCGGCAGGTCCCACGAGTGACGAGTGGTCTCGACGTTCGCTCCGGGCTGTAGACGTGTGGGGCGACAGCAGATGTTCGTAAGACTGTTGCACCCAGGTCATGTCAATGAACGGGTAAAGTTGATGGGTGTTTTGGACGTAGAAGTTCCACATGACCTCGGCTTCGCTTATGGTGGGTAAGTTGTCGGGTCTCAGATGAAGACCGTCGTCCAAAGGAGAGAGACCGAGAAAACCAGACAAATCTCTCTCAATACTGTATTGAGCCGTTGGGGGGTTCCCACTCGGATCTTCCACGCCGCTCAGAGAGCTATACGCGGGGACTAGGGTGTCCAGGAGCAGCTGATGAAACGTGATGCCAGAGGTATCGCCGTAAACTTCGCTGTCTGGCGAGCATCTGCCTAAGGTGTGCGACCTCGGGTTCTGCCGTCGATTTCCTGCAGGCAAAGTCTTGTCACGACCGAGGAGAAGCCCCATACCATCGATGTTTCCGGGACGCGTGCCTTCGGCGAATGGAGCGGAGCGCGACACGCCGGCAGGTGCATCCGGAATGAGTTGCCGAGCCATGTCGACCATGTCAGTTTGCATGGGAAGGGACGCCACTCCGCCATTTCCTACAAGACGTCAGACTCATACGCGGGAGACTTGGGCTAACCCCATGTATCGATCACTTGAGGAAGAGCGATCTGCTGAACAGAAGCCGGCGGCAGCGACGACTGAGGCGTCAAGGTCGTTTCGCCGACGCTCAGTTGGTGTGAAGGCTGAATTGCGCCAATAATAGTCCCCGCGGGGAGACAGCCCGGATGCGTATTGTGCACGGCCTCAAGACGCTGTAGTCGTGCCTCCAAAGCCTCGAGATAACTGACATTACAAGGATGTTAGCGGAGGATCAAAGTGCGCTTGCTCACGCACCTTTGGCTGACCATCACCGAGCCCGCATTTGGGGCACTGGAATCCAGCGGGTATGAACAGCTGTAACCCAGCTCGACACAAGGGGTGCATGCAGGATGGACCCCGTCACACTGCGTTGCATGGGCGGATCAGCCCCGTTGCGATGAGCAGGCGCCGGTCTGGACTCACTTTGGACTTCTTGGTCCTACAAGGCCCGCAAGCTTGAGCCGTTCGTCGGCGCTTTGTACCAGACGCGACCGGCTCAGCTGACGGGGCTCTCCTCTCTTGGGATTCCGGGGATGCGGGGGGCATAGAAACGACACGGGTTGCGAGAAAGTGATGGTCTCAAGCGGAACGCGAAGAGTGGATGAAAACAAGCCAGGGGGGACCACCGGGTTCATACTTCGGCCGGAGCTCGGGTCTATGTTTGTGGCGGTTGAGGGCATGTCGCAGCCTTCGTTTCTTGATGGGGACCCGGAAGCATAAGAGCACCGTCTAAACACCCGTATCATGTGCGACTCGCTCGCACAACATTCGCACCAGAGACACAACCTAAAATCAGAGGGCACATGGTGCTGCTTCTCCGTCGTCCGGGTAACCCAGCACACTCAGTACTACCATGTTAAAGGTCGATACCACTGTTGATAGGATAGCTCATGACGTGCCGCTCCTCTCCGATCCAAAGGCACAGGTCGGGCTTTTCTACAAGAGTGGCGAGCTGCGGATCTGAACTGAGAAATTTGATGCGTATAGTGGAGCGACAGGCGAAGAACCGCGAATCCTGAAGTCCGCTGTGGTTGCCTTCTAGAAGAAACCACGCCTGACCGACCTGATGCCGTCGCAACCGAGGATCAAGTCGGCCGAATACTTAACCACATCACACTGCAAAATGTTCATCCCAAACCCTCTCATCCCAAACCCTCTCACAGTTGTGACGGTGGATGTCTCAAAATCGATGTGGATGGCACGCGAGTTGACGTGCACAGCAGTGCCAAGCTGAAGGGCCCGATCTAGAAGTGCTCGGTCCAGATGGGCACTGTGAACGACCCAAATCATTAAAGTCCCGTTCGAAGTGAGGAACGAGTGGCGTCACGCCGATGGGCTGCCTCGGGAAAAGCAAATGATCTCAACGTCTGGTGGCTCTCCAGGGACTGGATCCGAGCGTTCCCCGTAATCCCTTCATGGGCTCAGGTGCCCGCGCAATGTTACGGCCGAGAGCAAAAAGAGTCTTGACCCTGTGTGGCAGCGTATATTTGCCGCCGATACGTCTACCGACAGTTGGCCACCGCGATAGCTTCTTTTCTCACACAATTCATTACCTTCGGCTCATCATGTCTGCAAATGCCACGGTGACGATTACTCCACCCGCGACGGCGCCCTTGGAATTATCATGTAATGCTTACCACCTCCGTCATTGGCTAGCGCTAACCTTGGTCACAGGACCAAGGAGATGACTCTGGCGCAATGCCGATGATATTTTATGGGGCGATGGGCTCGATCTGGCGGGTTCCAACACTTCCCGGGTCCACCTTGTGCAGAAATAGCTCGATCCCAACGCCGTCCAGACTTCACATGCATTGTCCGGTACACTTGCAAGGAGCCTGTCGAGGTTCACCGGCGCGCAATGCGAGCGGCTAAACCTCGGCGCCAAGTCAGAGGTCGTGCAAGAAACGGCGAACGTGGTATACCACATTCTCGATGGCTGTTGTCGATGGCTGCACATTGTCGATGGCTGCGGGTGCAGCCATGTCGGGGATGAGACCATCGAGTGGGTCAAAGAAGATACATTTGCCGTCGTGAGCTGGAAGCCGTGTACCCAGAAAGAGTAAACACATCAAGCAGGGGCAAGCGTCACTCACCGTGTCGGGCCGACGAGACCAACGCTTTTACCGTTGCGATGATCGTGCGATGATCACCGCTGATGGTTTTACCGTAACGCGAACGAAGACTTCTACAATGTATGCTGAGCTCGCGCGTATCTCTTATACGACCTCCTATAAATTTTACGTCCGCGTGGTACTCGTGTACATCATGGACCACCGTGCCTCTCCCACGTAGCTGCAGAGCCGATCACAGGCAGCAGGCCGATAGATGCTTGTTGAGCGAGACATCGCCCCACTTGTCCAAGTTCTGCTGTGCTCGTCAAGTGGGATCCACGACCCAGACGACGCAAGCCTGACTTCGGTCGTGCAGTATATTTAGCTAGATGAACCTTCCGCCGCCGAACCCCTGCACCAACTCCAAAACAAGCCTATGCATTTGCCATATTGTGCATGCACCGAGATTAGCGTTCATGTTCAGAGCCGTCCATCCAAGCGTGCTTACAGGAGGTAGAAGCACGGTTTACGCGTGAGGACTTGGGCTTCTGGTTTGAAGTGAAGTGAATAGATGCATGGATACTTACTTGCTGCGACGCCTTCCTTGAATTGCTGCCGGGGTCCCAGGCAAGACATAAAACGGCCCGCGCTTTCCCCGGCGAGCCTGCCCCGCCGGGATCTCACCGGGGATGCTTTCCGCCCCCCGAATCCCCGTGTGTTACGCCAGAAGGGCAGGGGGGCACCAACCCCATCGACGTGAGCCCGCAAGCGCAAGCGCTCCACCTTATAAGAAGCTCAATCCCAATCGAATGGCCTCGTCACTCACAACACCGCCATCCTTCACCCCATATTCTGTTTCCCCGTCCAGGATTAAGCACAGAGCATTAGAACGGGGGAAACGTTTCCTTATTGCCCATCTCGCGTGATGTCAAGTACCAAGGACATCGAGCGTCACGAGGAGCACCACCATCTCACAGTCATCCGCGATGGCAGAGACCCGACGCTCCCTGCTAATCACCCGGTCAACTCCCTTAGCTCGACCAGGAAGCTCGCCATCCTCTGCGTGCTCACATACGCCGGCTTCCTCGCGAACTTCAGGTCTGTCACCTTCATTCAGTATTCGTGAACTGCTCTCACTGGCATTTCTACATAGTGTGGCGATCATCCAAGTTGCGTTTCCGTGAGTCTCCACTGAATCCCTTGATCATGGATGGACTCGAGAACTCATACCACGCAGAGCAATTGGCGGAGCGTTCGGCGTGTCCCCGGCAAAGATCCCCAACACGATTGGGTACAATTTGCTGGGGTTCGCCGTGGGCCCTTTGTTCTGGAACCCGCTCTCAAAGGTGACTCCCAAGTTTCCGCCTCGGTTGCAAGGCATTCTGCTAACTGTTCAGACCATTGGTCGTCGAACCGTCTACTTGATGGGCTCGATCCTGTTCATACCTTGCGCCGTGTGGATGGCCCTCTCTCCGTCATACACTGTCTTTTGCGCTGCACGCGTTGTCGCCGGGCTCATCTCCTCGTGGTCCCAGACCGTGCCGCCCGCAACCATAGCCGACATTTTTGTCAAGGAGGTACATGGATCCAAAATGTCCATGTTCGCCGTTGGCGTGGTGATCGCCCCTCCGATCGCCCCCATCTTTTGTGGCCTCGTTGTGACCTACCACACCTGGCCGGTGCTCTTCTGGATCATCACAGGTATGGCATGTTTCCAGCTCGCATTGTTCTTCCTGATCGTCCCGGAAACCCTTTGGGTCGAGGACGAGTCCGGCGCGACGTCCGAGGCGCCCCCTCCTGCCAGTATACGCGCGGGAAGCAACATCGAGGCCGAGGTTGACGCCAAGGCATCCGAGCAACACTTCGAGCACAGTCCCGTCCGTACGGCTCACGTGAGATCGGGCCACAACGGCGTTCTCTGGTACCCGTGGCAGAGACCCGCAGAGTTCCTCCATATCTTCCTTTCCCCGATCACCATGCTCCGCTTCATCTCCATCACCATCCCCTCGATCTACTACGGCTCTATCTTCGCATGGTCCGTCGGCATGACCATCGTCTTCCCGCAAAAGTTCGAGGGAGGGCCGAACGGCATCAAGCTGATTCCGATGGGCGCTATGTTCCTTGCCTTTGGCGTCGGGGGGCTGCTCGGCAAGTGGTCGGGTGGTATCGTCGGGGACAAGACTGTGTCCTACCTTGAGCGCAGAATGGGCTACCGCCAGCCCGAGCACCGTCTGTGGGCCCTGGTACGTCCCCTGGATTCCCAGTCCAATGATCTCCGCTGACGGCTTAGCTCCCTATCCTCCCGTTCATGTTCGCCGGCTGCATTCTCTGCGGCGTGACGGTCGATCACAACCTGCACTACATGGGCTTCCTCTTCGGCGGCGCGCTCTTCTACTTCTGCCTGTCATCCGCGACCGGTATCCTCCAGACCTATGTCCTCGAGGGCTACATCTCCCAATCTCTGGACACCCAGGCGGTCTTCGTCTTCTGGAAGTCCATGTGGGGATTTGCCATCGCATTTTTGCGTACGACTGGGGCCTAAACTCGTCCTTTACCAAAGAATACGCCACACAGGGCGCATTAGCGACGGGCGTTGGCGCGCTGATCTGCGCACTGTTCATTGCCAAGGGATACGAAATCCGCAAGTGGCAGGGTATGCCGGTGGACCCGAAGTAGGCACGAGAGTTGTAGGTTTAGAGGGTGCATAGCGTGTCTGTCCGGTCTACGGAGTTCTACAATATTATGCACGCCTTATAGCTCAAAGCTGCGGACCCTCGTGTCAGGAGGATGATCACTCGAACTCACGACAAACCCAGTCGTATCAAGCCATACCAATTCGACATGCACCTCCTCGTCCGTCTCCTTGTCCCGATTAGGTTGACTTGGCATGTGTGCATGAGCCCTGCTCGCGGGCAGGGCTGGGCAAACTATCAACTAGGGAAACCTATCTACGGGGTTCATAGCTCGTCTGTCTGGTCTACGGAGTTCTACGGTGGTATGAAGGCCTTATAGCTCAAAGCTGCGGACCCTCGCCTGCAAAAGGCAAAGGCTCAACCGTTTGAGCATCAGGTTGTATGTCCCGCGCGTCATTACCCGTTTCCATGAGGCAAAGACCTTGGTGGTGCTGCCGTTCATCATGCCGCCCAGGGAGAAGACAATGGGGTGGAATGGGAGATTGCTGGTTGGACGGTGGCGGACCTTGTGATCGGCGACAGAGTCGAGGTACTTGTTGGCCAGCCGGGATGGGTCGGTGTCCTGATTCGGGAGCTTTGTGGCACGGGCATCCTTGTTTGCCAGGGAGACAACTGTGAGATCGTACTCGGCATTGGCTAGCCCTGTGGCCTGAGACCCGAGCAGAGAGAATACCTGGATGTCGTTGCGTCTGCTGGTCTGGTGGCCGAGGGGTTCAAGGCGGACTCGGGTACCAGGGGTCGAGGCAAGGGCCTGTCCCATGATGTGCTTGGCTCCTTCGTGTCGGGCCACCCTCCTGAATTTCCTCTGGAGGCAGACCTCGGGGTGACCGAAGAAGTTTGCTTCACCACAGTTGGTGCAGTGGGCCTCTCGCTCGCCGGCTAGGGTACGCAGCTGAAGGGCTGCCGTGACCTCAAAGTCGGTGAGGCGGAGAGAGGGCTGGAATGGTATCGTAGTGACCCAGACTCTACCGAGCTTTGATGAAGCCTTGACCATGGCCTTGGCCTGTTCTGGAGTGAGCGAGCCAAGCAGCGCCTCCTTGTTCCCGGCAAAGATCTCCTGGCAGCGTTGGTGTTGGGTGATAAGTTGCGTGCTGTCGGGAAGTGATCCGGGGGTGAGGATGGGTGCGAGCGTGGTGTCTGCCGCCTCGGAAGCTGCAGCATAGGCGTGGGGTGCATAGCGTGTCTGTCTGGTCTACGGAGTTCTACGGTGGTATGAAAGCCTTATAGCTCAAAGCTGCGGACCCTCGCCTGCAAAAGGCAAAGGCTCAACCGTTTGAGCATCAGGTTGTATGTCCCGCGCGACATTACCCGTTTCCATGAGGCAAAGACCTTGGTGGTGCTGCCGTTCATCATACCGCCGAGGGAGAGGACGATGGGGTGGAAGGGGAGGTTGCTGGTTGGGCGGTGCCGGACCTTGTGGTCAGCAACTGAGTCGAGGTACTTGTTGACGAGCCGGGATGGGTCGCTGTCCTGATTCGGGAGCTTTGTGGCACGGGCATCCTTGTTTGCCAGGGAGACGACTGTGAGGTCGTACTCGGCATTGGCTAGGCCCGTGGCCTGAGACCCGAGCAGAGAGAATACCTGGATGTCATTGCGTCTGCTAGTCTGGTGGCCAAGGGGTTCGAGCCGGACTCGGGTACCAGGGGTCGAGGCGAGGGCCTGTCCCATGATGTGCTTAGCTCCTTCGTGTCGGGCCACCCTCCTGAACCTCCTCTGGAGGCAGACCTTTGGGGGGTGCATAGCGTGTCTGTCTGATCTACGGAGTTCTACGGTGGTATGAAAGCCTTATAGCTCAAAGCTGCGGACCCTCGCCTGCAAAAGGCAAAGGCTCAACCGTTTGAGCATCAGGTTGTATGTCCCGCGGGTCATTACTCGTTTCCAAGAGGCAAAGACCTTGGTGGTGCTGCCGTTCATCATACCGCCGAGGGAGAGGACGATGGGGTGGAAGGGGAGGTTGCTGGTTGGGCGGTGCCGGACCTTGTGGTCGGCGACAGAGTCGAGGTACTTGTTGACCAGCCGGGACGGGTTGTTATCTTGCTCCGGGAGCTTTGTGGCACGGGCATCCTTGTTTGCCAGGGAGACGACTGTGAGGTCGTACTCGGCATTGGCTAGGCCCGTAGCCTGAGACCCGAGCAGAGAGAATACCTGGATGTCATTGCGTCTGCTAGTCTGGTGGCCAAGGGGTTCGAGCCGGACTCGGGTACCAGGGGTCGAGGCGAGGGCCTGTCCCATGATGTGCTTGGCTCCTTCGTGTCGGGCTACCCTCCTGAACCTCCTCTGGAGGCAGACCTCGGGGTGACCAAAGAAGTTTGTTTCCCCGCAGTTGGTACAGTGAGCCTCTCGCTCACCGGCTAGGGTACGTAGCTGGAGGGCTGCCGCAACCTCAAAGTCGGTGAGGCGGAGGGAGGGCTGGAATGGTACTGTGGTGAGCCAGACCCTACCACGTTTGGATGATGCCTCGACAACCGCCTTGGCCTGTTCTGGGTTAAGCGAGCCAAGCAGCGCGTCCTTGGTCCCGGTAAAGATCTCCTGGCAGCGTTGGTGTTGGGTGGTAAGTTGGGTGCTGGCCGGGAGGGTTCCTGTTAGAAGTGGCACGGGATTGGGACACCGTGCACCGCACGGGGATTGGGTCTGTTTCAGGGTAGTGACACCGTGCGAGCATGGGAAAGAGCTGTACCCTGTGCATAGTACATAAACTGGTTGGTTAGCACTTCTTGCCAATGCAACTGCTTTCCGGATACAACTTACAGATTAAGAGTCTGCTGCCCTATCTACACCGAGTCCGTCACCACCATGTCGACCGATTCTGCTACTCCCACTATGCTGTCGGTGGTGCCGAAGCTGCGCGGGAACGCCAACTACATCGAGTGGCGAGAAGCCATCGAGGAGCAGTTGCTGGCTCACGACCTACTCGACATAGTCGAGGGAACGGAGGAAGAGCCATTCGGTCAGAAGGGTGTGAGGAATAGGAGGGCGGGATCCGTCATGCCAACCGGTGTTACAGGGGACCCGGGGGATGCTCCCAAGGCTCTGTCAACCGCAGAGGTGAAGCAGTGGAAGGACTGGTCGAAGCGTGAGTCCAAAGCTCAGGCTTGACTTCGCATGACCTGCACGGAGGGACCAAAGCGTTCGATCATGGGGATGCTCTCTGCCCATGAGATGTGGTCCCACCTGGAGAACACTCACATGGTTCGCACCATTGAGCGTCAGGGACAGCTTCTCCAAACCCTTGCCTCCCTCCGTCTCTCGTCAGCCAACTCGAAGGCGATGACGACGCATATGGAATCGTTCCTTGTCACCCTCTCGAGGTTCGAGGCCGCAGGAGGAAATCTACCGGAGAGTCAGCAGATCGTTCTCTTCCTCAACAGTCTCCCTGCCGCCATGGAGCAATGGAAAGACACGTATGCAGCACTGGACGAATACCGACAGACCTGGGTTGAGCTCGAAAGGCTCTGGAACCGCAAGGTTGAGGACAAGGAGAGGTACGAAACCTCTAAGAGATCCCACTCGAATGGGGACGCATTGGCGACTCATGGAGGGAACCACGGCCAGAAAGGGAAGAAGACGGGAGAGAAGAAGGAGAAGAAGCAAAGGGACATGTCGAAGGTGAAATGCTGGACTTGCGAGAAGACCGGTCACTTCAAACGCGACTGCCCCGATGCCGAAGACTCGAGCAAGAAGGACAAGACGGACGGCCAGGCAAATGCTGCATTAGAAGCGGAATTTGAGGCGTTTGTTGGCCAGGCCGTGCAAGATGCGACTGGACTCGACAGTGAATGGGTGATCGACAGCGGCGCGACTCACCATTTTTCGGGTGACCCAAAGGTCTTTGCTTCAAGGTCCGACTTGCCTGAGCCCTTCAGCTTCTCCCTGGCGGGACAGGGGTCCCTCACTGCCGAGCAGATGCGTCTGCCATCCGGTCACGGACTCACCCTTCAAGACGTCTACTTCACACCCACCGCAAGGCTGAACCTATTGTCGGCTAGCCGCCTGCTCTCTCGTGGTTGGACGATATCCCTAGCGCCCTCTGGTGGTCGGATCAGCAATGGAAAGGTCGATGTTCCGCTGGAAAAGCGAAAGGGGCTTTGGGTGCTCACCGCCAAGTCGGCGAATCAGGCAGCCCATGGTCGCGTGCTCGTGACAACCGGTGCTGAGTCGCTTCATGCTGCACTGGGCCACATTCGAGGCAAGAAACTTGAGGACGCCGCAGCCCAAGCGGGCCTCAAGGTGGCTGACATTATACGATCGGCCGAAGGTTGCTAGACCTGCGCAGAGGCAAAGGCGACGAAACAACCGAAGGCGGGGACCAGTCCCCGTGGAGCATATGCCGGCGAGCTCGTCCATGTCGACATTGCGGGTCCATTCCAGCCTGCGACGGCAGGCGAGGACCACTTCCTGTCTTTGGTCGATGACTGGAGCAAGATCAGCTTGGTGGTACCAATGGGCGGGAAGACCGAGGCCTACCGGCATTTGCGCGCATTCGTCTCGATCATGGCGCGTTTGGCTGCCCCTCGGGCTGTGAGATTCGTGCGCAGCAACGGCGGTGGCGAGTTCGGCAGCCTGGAAGCCCAAGCTTGGTACCGGGAGACCGGGATACAGCACCAGGTGTCGCCGCCCTACACACCTGAGCTCAATGGTGTGATCGAGCGCTTCATGCGCACGGCAAAGGAGATGATCACGGCAATGCTGAAGGGGTCAGCCTTACCTCACCAGTACTGGGCGCATGCAGCTCGGCATGCAACGTGCATCCTCATGAAGACGACCAAGGTGCAAGGGAAGACGGCATGGGAGAGACTCACTGGACGTGAACCGACCCTCCCGACAAGCCGTGTCTTCGGCCAGAGCATC
Organism: Saitozyma podzolica; assembly: GCA_003942215.1. Taxonomy (NCBI): domain Eukaryota; kingdom Fungi; phylum Basidiomycota; class Tremellomycetes; order Tremellales; family Trimorphomycetaceae; genus Saitozyma; species Saitozyma podzolica. The sequence continues at coordinate 2,387,415 of RSCD01000001.1, forward strand.
ACAGTCGCGATCCCACGAGCGGTGCGAACCAAGGGGTCTCTCACCAATGCGCGCGGCACCAGGGGGACGCTCCTGGGCCAGCGTTGGGACAGAGTTGGTTGGATAGTGGAGCTCGAGGATGGCAAGGTGATTGAGACCAAGGAGGTGAGTAAGACGACAACGAGCGCCGGTGACAGTGGCATTACGGGGGAATGGCGCGACATGGGCGCTATTCCCGTGTCGACACCGCAAACGGACACCGTACGTCTACCCAGCACCTCCTTCGACACCAACGACAGCGACCTTGACAACGGCTCCGTTGGGGACGAGGGGGACGAGGGAAACGGAGACGAGCAAGATGGGACCCAAGAGTACGTCCCCTCCGAAGCCAGCGTCCATCGGCCGCCCCCAAGCCAAGATATTGCAACCCAACCGACGGCAACCTCTGCCCCTCCTCGAATTCGACACGGCTGGACCTACGAGGTGCGCACGCCGGAGACGCAGCGCAATGCCATCGAGGTCGAGATTCTGCCAACCCGCACGCGCAGCGGACGCAGTGGCAACAATGGCGAGGCGAATTGGCTCAACTGGCAAGGTCCCGAAGCGGAAGAGCACCATCTAGCGTCTTCTGCAGCCATGGCATTGGTGATGACCAACCTCGATGACGAGCCCGCCAACCCGCACGAGGCCAAGCGCACTGGTGAGGCAAAGCAGTGGCTCGAAGCCATGGCAAGCGAGATCACCAACATCGAGAGCAAGGGCACCTGGAGAGAGGTAGTGGTTCCCGAGAACCGCACACCCATTGGTGTCCGTTGGGTCTTTAAGAGAAAGAGGGACGAGAAGGGTCAGGTGCTGAGATGGAAGGCTCGCATCGTCGCCAAAGGGTATAGTCAAGTCCCCGGTGTCGACTTCGAGCAGACCTACGCCCCCGTTGGTCGCACAACATCCCTGCGCATCCTACTCACCCTCGCAGCCCAAAGGGATATGGAACTGCGACAGGCAGATGTCGAGGGTGCATATCTCAACGGTACGGTACGTTGAGGAGGAAATCTACATGGCCTTCCCCGAGGGCTACAAGCCCAAAGACGACCACGCCACAGGCCTGCGACTTTTCAAGTCACTGTATGGCCTCAAGCAGTCCGGACGGGCTTGGTGGATCGAGCTCGGCACCGCCCTTGTGGGCGTTGGGTTCAAGAAGCTCGAATCGGACTGGGGTCTCTACTACAGAGCAGCAACCGGTGACTATGGCGAAGCCTTTGGCGAGAGCCCCGCCAATTACCTCGTGAAAATCCTCCCCCTGCGCAAATTCATCTCCGTCTCGCTCATCGCGTGGGGCATCGTGGTGCTCATCATGTCGTTCATGCGGAGTGTGCCTCCGATCTTTGCCCTTCGTGTTATGTGAGAACCACTGGTCGGCCGTCGCCCGTGTCTGACTGTGCAGTCTTGGACTCTTCGAGTCAGTGTCCGGTCCTGTCCTCCTTGCGACGTCGGTCATGTGGTACAAGTGCCACAAGCAGCCCCTCGTCGTATCTGGGTTCCAGACCATGATCGGTGAGTGATCCAAGTGGTGGATCTAATACCAGACCCGCTTAAGAGCTTTCGGCTCTGTGACGACCGGGTTCCTGACGAGAGCAGGTTTCCAGGGCATCATCAACTCCGTACTCGGCTACGGGTTCTACCACGTCGTTGACAAACCCCTCAAGGGCTGGCAATACATGATCCTGATGATCTCAATCCTCAGCATCGTCCTCGGCATTTTCATTGGCTGGTGGATGCCAGACTCTCCGACCAAGGCAAAGTGCTTCAGCGAGGAGGACAAATTGCTCCTAGTCGAGCGAGTCCGCGCGAACGATCAGGGGATCAAGAATGTCCAGTGGATTCCTGCGCAGATGACCGAGGCCTTCACCGACCCGCTCATCTATATGCTCTTCTTCGCCATGGTACTGAAGTGAGCAGACATTCACAGTGTACCTCCACTTTGGAGCTCATGAGGCAGCACGCTTATCACCGGGGGCCTGGGTGCATTTTCCGCCCTTCTCATCAACAAGGCCTTCGGCTTCGACGCTCTGGACTCCCAACTTCTAAGCATGCCCACCGGTGTGATCTCCATGGTGCTCCTGATGTCATCCGCCTACGTCGCCTCGAAGACTCACCAGACCATCTGGGTCATTCTCGCGCTCGTCTTCCCTAATGTTGTCGGCACGATCGTCCTCATCACCGTGGTGCCAGGCACAACCACCCGAGGTGGCCTGCTGTTCTGCTTTTACATCATGCAGTGTTTCCAAGCCCAGAGCCCGTTGATCCTCACGGTGTCCTCGAGGAACATCGCAGGGCAAACAAAGAGGGTCATCGCGTACGGGGCGACCTTTATCGGCTGGTCAGGCGGCAACGCAGGTGAGTCAACATGCCATGTTAATCAATTCCGAGCTGAGGGATTCAGTCGCTTCGCAGCTGTTCCAGTCGCAGTGGGCGCCGCGATATATCCCCTCTCTCTACACGCACCTTGGAATTTACGCGGCATTCGTCGTCCTCATGCTGTGTATTCGGGCACTCCTTGTTCACCGCAACAAAGTCCGGGACCGAGCGGCAGCCGCGGCCGGCGTCGAAGTCACCCATTTGCACGCCTTTGAAGACCTTACCGATGGCCAAAACCCGGATTTCAGATGTGAGCGGGTCTTTCATAAGGGTATCGTGTTGACGACCCAGACACGTTGTGATCGCAAAGAAGGGACGAAAGCGCCTGTCACTCAACCTGTTGCCAAGCCGTTTGTCAGCTCCTGTCAGTTTGGGCAGGATCGACATGTCGTGGTTTGCAACACAGTTTTTCATCTCACCTCGACACTGTGAAGGCCTATAGTAGTCCTGTCTACTGATAATGCTGTTAGCTCTAGTTGAATGTAATGAAGCGCACGATTGGCAGATTTCCTCAGAACATTCAACTATGCCCCGAAACTATTCTTGAGGCCATCAGGGGGTTACAGATCGGGTCCGACAGCGCTATGAAGCTCTAGTCTACTCGTTCCGTTGTATTAGGGCTCGAAGCAGCGAGCCCTGGCCCTCAGTAACCTAAGGGAGAGCTTCCTGACCACCAGGGAGTATAATCCGCTCATCATGACTGGCTTCCGGAGTTCAGAGCGTCTCTGATGTCTGTCTCCATCATGCCTCCAAGCGAGAGGGTTAGGGGTTGCATGGCGCGTCTGTCTGCGGGTTAGGGGGTTACATATCGGGTCTGGTAGCGCTATGGATCTCTGTTCTACTCGTCTAGGTTACTTATCGCTTTGGGGGTGCATACCGTGTCTGTGTGGTCTACAGAGTTCTACAGTGGTATGAAACCCTTGCAGCTCAAAGCTGCGGACCCTCGCCTGCAAAAGGGAAAGGCTCAGCCATTTGAGCATCAGATTATATGTCCCGCGTGTCATTACCCGTTTCCAGGAGGCATGATAGTACTACCGCGCCACTGACCGCAACCTCTCAGTAGGCAACCACCCCGAGTTATGTATTGACCTGAAGCAACATTCAGGCAGTCCGACGTTCTGTGTTTTCCACCACCGTGCCGCCCAAGTCCACCTCCGCTTTGAAGCAATGCGGTCGCTCCCCGATCACGAGTTCAAGACCACAACAGGCACCATCGGCACGCGCCTGATTTGTGGAGGTGGAGATACTGTAGGTTCTTGCGAGGTTCACTGTCTCCCCCGCAGTGCCATGAGGATGCCGTCGCTGAAAGTCTGAATGCCGACTGGAGTTATTTTCGGAGCCCAAACTGGCCGTGTCTGTTTTCCGCGGTCATGGGGTCCCTCCACCGTCGAGGGAGCTCTCGTTTCGGTATATATAAGTGCGGAGGGGATGCCTTGTGATGAGGGCAAATCTACCCACCTACACATCTTCTCAACGGATCAAATTAAGCATCATGTCAACGATCGTGAACGAGACCTCAGAGGTCCAACTGGCAACTCATCTTCGACACAGCTCGCACCGTGTGCCCGATGTCATCGCGGTTCCCGCGCCAAATGTCGATCCCCACCATTCCCCCGAATTCGGAAAGGGCAAACACCAAAACTACTCTGCTCTCACACCGGACGAAGTTGATCATTTCGTCAATCACGGCTGGCTCCACGTGCCCAACGCCATCAAGCCGGAATACTTGTCTTGGGCGGACGATCTCTGGACTCGGATCGGCTATGACGAGCACGACAAGTCGACATGGCACAGTGAGTACCTTCACTTGCCACGCCATCACGAAGTCCCTGCCGAGGAGTTTGCGCCTGAGGCGTGGGCCAAGACCGTGGAGATTTGCGGTGGGATCGATATGATCCACCCGATCAGGGAGAGGTACTATGGCGATGCGTTCATCGTCAGTTTTGGTAGTGCGGACAAGACGTTAGAAACCGAGGACGCGCCTCTGCAGAAGAGATCCTCCTACCACTCGGACTGCGATTGGTATCGCCTCTTCCTCGACTCGACCGGCAATGCAATGACGGTGGTTCACGTGTTCAGCGACATCCCCGAACGTGGTGGTGGTACATGGCTCTGTGAAGATGGTCTCAAAGGTGAGACTGTGACAGACGCCCTCTGCCGTCCTCGACGGTGACTGATAAGGTTAGGTGTATGCCAGTACCTCTACGATCGACCAGAGGGCCTCGATCCTCCCATTGACGGTGCCCACTGCAAACACTGCAATGACTGTCATATCTTCTCGCAGATCAAGGCTAAGAAAGGCGACGTCTTCCTCCTTCATGGTCTGCTTCCTCACACCGCTGCCGCGAACTACCGTCACTATGCCAGGATCATCACGAATCCTCACGTCTGCCTCGCAGCTCCACACAACCTCAACCGTTCGGACGGAAACTATGTGAGCCTCCCTCGTCACCAAATCACGTTCCCTTACTAGGTGAATCCTCCTTCAGACACTTCTCGAGCAGGTCATCTTGAGGGCCATGGGTCGCGAGTCAGTACCGGAGTTCAAACCCGCCAGAGAGAGGGCCCACTGGTACCCACGCAACGCTGGCTTTAAGCGTGATTACGCCGAAGCGGAGCTGAAAAGGCTCGAGGAAGCTGCGACAGCCAGGGGGAGGGACCCGAAGTCGGTAGACAGCTTGTACCAGAAGAAGGGAACTAAGGAGTGGGACGAGTATGAGACTAGAAACGGATTCAGGGAGCCGGTGGGCACTTTGCTCATGGAGCAGCATACCTTGTCAGTGCCGATCGCGTTCAATTGCTACGTTTCCGATGCTGACTTTGGGGATGTAGCGGGAGCTACAAATGATTTCATGGAAAGTTGCGCAGGATCGACATTGTGGTGGTGACGGGTAGGGGCGCTCGAGCCAAGGAGCTAGCTGTTTCCTATGTCGTATTTGTGTAGATGCAAACGTGTTCAGCCTATGATATTGGGGCCAACTACCATACTCGGGCTCCAGATCCTCTTCACTTGAACAGCTGAGTTGGCGGAAGTTAGCGGTACCTGTACTGTAGGTTCGATCGGGAATGACACACATCCAACCAGACATTGGACCGTCTTTCTTCATAATTCGGTGTCGGTTGATTGGCTTGCGCAGCGCTACAGTGCGTCCGCTTCTGTCTGCAACCTCGACGACTGTCTCCTCGCCAGCTCGCCCAGGAGCCATCGTGTGATTTTTAAAAAGAGATGGCGTAGCCATGTCACTTTGCGGTGGTGGGTGAGGTACTGGCCGATGCAGTGTTGTGGAGGTGGAGCTGTAACTAGAGAAGAGTTACACCGTGCTGGGGATGGTGTGGGGATTCCCACGGGATGGCAAATCTCCTGGGGGACCCATGGTTCACTTGCGCGGGCTACGGTCCCTCCACGCTTTGCTAGACCGGGAGAGAGCGCGCGCGTGTTGCGAAGGACGTGGTGCTGCCGTTGGTCTGACAGGAAATCAGCCTTGTGGGTGTGCGGGGGCAACGTTCTTTGTGGGATCATGGCCTGCACGCACTCGAAGGGGAAAGAGCCGCCAGTAATGACTTCTGACGAATTTGATCCCTCCACTTTCCCGCTCATGATCGCAGCAGACTCTGGGCCAGGACGAGCACGAGGCTGTCCAGAAGTATATTCGGTAGTGTTGATGCTGAGATCGTCGCAGGCGAGTTGTAACACGGGAACGATCAGCTACGGGTGTTCTGATGGCATGGAGTGGGAGTTGCTCGCCTAGCCCAGCTACCCAATGCCCTTTGCCCCCTCTGCGGAGAGCTTGTCAACCAAAGCCAACGCCAACGCCGAGCATCCCGTCTTTCCTTACCTCCAATTTGACATTCGCCATCGTAGCCATCGTCATGTAGGGATCGACGCCACCCGCTTGATGCCTCAACTGAGAACAGTACCACACACCACCGATCGTCTTCTCTCGGCTCAGAGGGCGTTCCAGAGCATGCATCATCACCCTCGCGGGCGGGCGGGCTCGTCGCCCACTGGGCCTCGCAACATGGCAAGCCACTTGTGTTTCGTTATGACGCAAGGCTACATCGCAAACGCTCGTTGTTGGGTCTCACCACTCGCAAGCACCTCTTCGTCCGTCCCCCGTCTCGATGTCCTTGGGTCAGTCGTGCATGCGTCCTGCCCGGGAGGGCAGGGCAATCTACCTATCTACAGATCTAGTCTACCATTAGAGCCCACTATGTATACTATACGAACATGAATCACGCGGGGCGGGCGGGTCGGCAGCGAGATTCGTACGAGACGGGACGAGGTGAGGGAGGAATGCGATGGAGACATTCACTCCCTCACCCGGTGCCCTCTTCTCTCGTTCCCCTCCGTCACGTGATCGCCCAAGCACCTCTTCGTCCGTCCCCCGTCTCGATGTCCTTGGGTCAGTCGTGCATGCGTCCTGCCCTTGCCCAGGCGGAGTGGGCCGGTCCGGAGGAGTCGGCCCGAGAGGGAGGGCGCAGGCGCTGAGAAAGACCCAGGACGGAGCCGGATGTTAGACAAGGGAGGGTCGCCAAACGTCGCCGGCGGTTGGGAGGCCCGAGGTGGGTAGCGTGGAGCGGGAGATGGGGGCGGAGAGGAGGTCGACGCCGATGGCCGCCGCATGGATCGGGCCAGCGTCCACGTAGAGCTTGTAGCAGTCGCTGTTCCACCTGCCGAGAGCCTTGATCTCGGAGCCCGGGATGCCAATGGAAGCCGCCCAGGTGGCTGCACCTCGGCGGAAAGAGTGCCCGAAGAACAGGTGGGACACGTACCCCGAGTCGGCGAGGGCACGACGCAGATGTCGGGACACCATGGACCGGCTGAATCCTCGGCCAGACAGGGAGAAGAGAGGATCGGACGGGCCACCGGTGCGAACGGCAAGTCATGTGCGGATGGCCACCCGAGGGCATACGTCGGCGGGGCCGGAGGGGATGACAACCGTGACGCCGGAGCGGAAGGGGTCTGTCTTGGAGGCCGGGATGGTGATTTTCATAATACCATCGTCGCCAGACGCGACTGCCGCCCGCTGAAGGTCGAAGCGGAGGTCGAAGGTATCGAAAGTGAACTCCCCCATCCGCATGAAGCAGGCGAATGCGAGGCTAAAGGCGGCTGCCAAGCATTTGCTGTCCGCCGGCCCACCGTAGGCAAAAGGGCGCAGGCGGATGGTGGAGAGGAGCTTCCGGAGGATAGGGAGGGTGATGGGGAGGGGCTGAGTCTTGGTGGAGTTGCCGTGGAAGCGGTTAGCGCCAGCGATGACACGCTCCACCCGGCCGTTGGTGACGGCCGAGGGGTCGGCCCCCAGGTCGGTGTTCAGAGACGCCAGGGCGCTGAGGCGTCGCTTGAGAGTTTTCTTCGCAAGACCTGAGGGTGTGGACGAGAGGCGGATCGCCTCCGCCGCAATCCAGGTCTCCACCCGAGTGGCGACGGCAGGCAGGAAGGGTGCTGGCCAGCCGCGCTGACGGCTGAAGTCCACGAAGCCGCGTACCACCGTGGCATAAGACTGTCGGGTCCCGGCCGATAATCCGTACCAGAGGTACATAGCCGCCGTGGGGTCGCCGCCGACCTCGGAGTACCAGGTCGGGGGCGGCGGGGGCAGGCGTCCTCGGGCTATTCGGGGAGTAGGTCGAGGGTGAAGCCCCGGGGGAGGTAGTCCGAAGCGGGTGGGAGATGTAGGGTGGGAACGTGGTCCCGGCCATGTGGGACCGAGGGGATGGGGTCGCATGGGGGCGGAGGTAGGAGGGGAAGGACGTGAGGGCGGTGGCGTGCGAGGTAGGGCCAGTCGAAGCGAGAGAGAGCGTCAGCAACATCATTGACCTTGCTCGGAACCCAGTCAGGGAGGAGGGTGACGTGAAGCTCCATAGCGAGGGCGAAGATGTGTTGGAGCAGTGTCTGCGTGGCCTTCTGGTCGCAGCTACCGGAACGCAGGCACGCGGCGAGCGCAGCGTTGTCGACCTTGCAGACGACCTCGCAGCCCCGCACGTCCTCGCTCCAGAGGCGGAGTGCCGAGAGGAAAGCGAGGGTCTCGAGGAACAGGATGTCTTTCCCGAAGTGCCGGCGTTCGGTGGGCTGTGACATGGCCTTAAGGCACCGCTCTCGCGGGCCCAGGTGCGCGCCGATACCCCTGGTGGTGGCAGCGTCGGACCAGAGCTCGATCCGCTTTGTGTCGCGGTGGATGATGCCGACACCATCCCACTTAGGGAGGGTAGCCCGCCACCAGCGGAGGTCCTCGCCGAGGACCCCTGTGGTCTGCCGGGCGGCCCAGTGCCGGGAGAGATCGTGTACCCCATCGTAAATCCGCCGCATGAACGCTCTGCCGGTGGGACAGACCCGTGCCACAAAGTTGAGGGAGCCCGCAAGAGACTGCAGGTCTTGCGGTCGTGCGAGTGGGGCGGCCAGTATCGAGTCGATGGTGGACAGGAGCGTGGCGATCCTCTCCTGGGTGATCCACGCCCGGGCAAGTGTGCTGTCCACCAGGATGCCGAGAACCTCAACCGGCGATCCGCTGCAGGTCTTCTTGTCGGAGACCGCAATGCCGAGGGTGCGGCACACGGCATGGAAGAAAGCGGTGGTAGCGGGACCTCGGCCGGCTGGTGCCAAACCAAAGAAGTCGTCGAGATAATGAGAGCAGTGTAGGCCGAAGGACTCGAGGATCCAGTGGAGGCCTTCGGCGAACATGTTAAAGAGGAAGGGGGACGAGCGGCCACCAAAGTTGAGAGTGCAGTCAACATAGGTGGATGTACCAAAACGGAATCCGAGGAGCCGGGCGTCGCGGGAAGCCACGGAGACGTGGAAGAACGCGTCGGTGAGGTCGGCTTTCCAAACCACGCCGGGCACCGTGGAGCGGCGGATCGCGTCGAAGAGTCTGTCGAGGTTGTCGTACTCGAGGGGGATGGATTGGGGGTCAATGCCGGCATTGACGGAGGTAGAAGGCCGGGAGTGGCGGCGCTTGCGTGGCCAAGACAGGTGGTTGATAGTCCGATGACCGCCCGAGCCCTTGGGGACCGTGCCGATGGGGGAGAGGACCACCGATGAACCCGCGGGGAGGACCCGTGCTCGGCCGGAGGCGACGCGGCTGTTGATCGTGTGGAGGACGTGCTGGGAGGCGGCGTCGTCCATAGGGAGGTTAGGAACCCCGTCCGCCCGGTCGTTGGTGGAGAGAGGGCCGGTGTAGCCCAGTTTCGCGCCGTGTCGGATCATCCCAAGTAGGTTGGAGACGAACGTCCGGTCGGGGTAGTCGCGGAGGAGGAATTCCCAGGCCTGCAACCGGAGCGGGGACGGGCAAGCGGGGTATCGGATGGGTCATACACAGGGAAGCCCGGGGAGGTGTTGGGGCGGCAGGGGGGAGATGTAGAGGGGGCGTGGAGGCCCGCGGCTGAGGCCAGCTCGGTGAGGTGTGCAAGTACAACATCTGCGCTGGTTGTCAGCGCAGCCCCCTCGATATGAGGTGGCGGGGATAGGCACCGCCGAGGTTGTAGAGGGCGGGGTGGGACCTGGGGGATCGGCACCCAGGCGTGGTCCCGTATGAGGCGGCAGGGGATTAACACCTTCGCCGGAGTGTGGGGGATTGGCACCCAGTGCCAGGGATTCGGGGGGATGGGCACCCCGAAGAGGCAGGTGAGGGGGGGGAGAGGGATTGGCACCTCTCCTCACCTGGATCGCATTCGTGTCGGGGTCGGGGCACAGAGGCCGGCTGCACAGGTGGGGAATCCTAGGTGGACCCTGGGCAGAGCTTATCACCGGCAGGGTGGCCCTCCTTGAGGCAGACCTTGCAAACGTGCCGGAAGTTCCGGGGACACTTGCCGGCCTTGCAGATGCCCATGTTGAAGTTGTTGCAGATAGCCGGTAGGGACGGACCAGCCGACGAAGTCGCTGCCGCGGTTGCCGAACCCTTTCGGGAGGTGTCGGACGCGGTCGCGGTCCGAGCGGCAGTCTTGCGGACCTGGTGGCGGGTCCAGGCGTCGGCGTCGACGTTCTTGTACCATGCCTCGCAGCGGAAACCCGCGGCAAGTCGTTCGGCGGCGACGTCGAGGTGGTATGCGCAGATGGACTCCCAAGTGAAGTCCATGGAGCGCTCCAGCACCCAGAGCTCATGGTGGCGCAGTGCTGAGTGCGCGTCCGCGACGGTGGCCGAGTCGAAGGCGCGGAGGCCGTGGAGGACGAGGTCGGTGAAGATTCCCCACGCCGCAGCGAAAACCGTTGCGTTAGGGATGGCCCTGATGAACTTGGCCAAGGTCTGCCCAACCGTGGCCTTGCGGGCCGTGAAGACCGCCACGCCGTCGACCGCCGCGTGGACCACCATTGCCTCCCCTTCATCCAACGCCGAATGGCCGGAGAGGCGTGATGTGTCCGGGAGTAGGTGCGGGAGTTTGGTTGGGGGGAGGGTGCCGGCCATCGCCTCGCTGCGGAGCTTCTCGTCGAGATACGCGTAGCGTACCGAGATGGGAGGGCACTCACCGTGCTGGCCGCGGAGGGCGTTGCCCCCCACGACAGAGGTGTCGCTGTCGTTATGGCCGCCCGGGCCCTGACCTCCCCCGGCCCCCGTGTCCAAGCGTTGCAGCAGGAGGGCGATGTTGGCGTCGAGACCGTCGAAGCGGGCGTCCTGCGCGGAGATGGTCGCTGCCATGTTGGTCAACGCGTGACGAAGGTGACCGGCACGGAGCGCGGCACCATCGTCCTCGGGGATCTCGAAATTCCCGTCGTCCTCGTCGCCAGCGTCCCCCCTGGCCCTGTTGCGAGCAGCGGCCGCAGCGGCGGCCGCTCTGGCAGCAGCGGCCACCTTGTTGCGCCTCCGTGTCTCCGCAGCCTTCCGGGCTCGCTCAGCGTTGGCAGCAGCGACAGCTGCGGCGTCGCGTTGCAGAGGACCTCGACGGGCCATGGTGTAAGATTTGATGGGAGGGTTGAGTGACGGATTGTCGGCGCAGGGGGGTGTTTTCGGGGTTGGTGGGTAGGTATGGCGAGCGGGGCGGTCACTAGGGGGTACTGGGAGCTCCGGGTGTGGCCAGTGGAGCGAGAACAGCGAGATTCGTACGAGACGGGACGAGGTGAGGGAGGAATGCGATGGAGACATTCACTCCCTCACCCGGTGCCCTCTTCTCTCGTTCCCCTCCGTCACGTGATCGCCCAAGCCTGGGATCGACAGGGGAATATAATGCCGTTAGCGCAGTCCAGGGTCGCCTAAACTTGCAACGCAGATCGCACTTTGAGACTGTACAGGTGATTAACTCTTGTTCACAATGGAGAGCTGCTCATTCTGATCGTCAAGGAGGATAGGAGACCACGCCGTACCTAGTCGTTCAATTTTTATCTTATCGTGTTGTACTCCCAATGCCTTGGTCTCCGGCAATTCTTCCTGCTTAAGGGGGTGTTACGTGTTTTGTTTTCCTTGTATTTCTTTGACAGTTTTTCTGGGGGTTGGGGGGGGGGGGGGGGGGGGGGGGCATTCCAATCCGCCGACGTACGTGTTTCATTGCAAGCCTGCGTGGGCTTCCTGTCTGTAGATTCTCGCGTAGGGGACTGCGGAATTCATCCGCCTAGCCAGTAGCTGGACTTCAGCGTATGCATTGACGTACTGTTCTTCGGGGGTTAGGGGGGTTACATCTCGGGCCTGGTAGCGCTGTGAATCTCTGATCTACTGGTCCAGGTTACTCATGGCTCGAAGCAGCGAGCTCTAGCCCTCAGCAGACCGAGGGAGAGGAGCCTGTCAAGGAGAGAGTAAATTCCACCCCTCATGATCGATTTCCAGAGCTTGAGAGCGTCCCTAGCATCCGTTTCCATCCTACCGCCGAGGGAGAGGACAAAAGGCCTGAATGGGCGGTCCGTGGGCAGGTGCCGGCGTCGTTTCTCGCTCGCCACAGCGTTAAGGTGTTTGTGGACCAGTTTGGCCATCCTCTCGGCTGCAGAGTCGTCTCCGGCGGCAGCTAGAGGCAGCGTGGCGGTCTTGGAGTCCTGTGAGGCCAGCGAGACGATGGCGATGTCAATGTCTTCGCTTCCAAGTCCACTGGAAGCCGATCCGGAGATCCTGATGTGGTTCCTGCGCTGTGTACCGGTGATTAGAGGCTCTAGGTGTACCTGCATCCCTTCCACCGTTGCCAGAGCCGTTCCAATGGTGCGTTTGGCCTGTTCATGTCTTGCCACGGTCCAGAGGGCTCTCCTTGTGCATATCTCGTCGTGTCTCAGCTGGTATTGCGCTCCACAGTGTCTGCTGTGAGTCGCCGTACCTGGAAGCAGAGTCCGTGGGTGCAGGGCTGCCAAGACTTCGAAGTCGCTGAGGCTGAGGGCTGGGGAGAAGGGTGTGACCGAGAGCCACGTTTTTCCAAGCAAGGAAGAAGCTTCTACGACTGATGTAGCGCTGTGCGGGTCCAAAGCGGAGCAGCTGGTAGCGCTCTTCATAACTCATCTCAATCCCATGATCGCCCTGTTTGATCCTGCCCGTACGTCATTGTGCTCGGCCTGGCTACTGCCCAGTACATACTCTCGACTACCTCCGCACGACATCCCCTATTCTACTAACAGCAGTGCTCGCGGCGTCAGCCAAGTTCTTTCGCCGCGAGATGTACCCCTCGCTCTTGTCACATGCACAGACCATCATCGGCCGAGCAATTGTGACAGGAGCATGCGACATTGGCATCATTCAGGCACTCATGATTCTGGTGTACTGGAAAGCGCCCACAGACTGTTAGAAGGCGCACGGGGATTGGCACACCGTGCACCGCACGGGGATTGGGACATCGTGCACCGCACGGGGATTGGGACACCGTGCACCGCACGGGAAAGAGCTGTACTCTGTGCATAGTACATAAACTGGTTGGTTAGCGCTTCTTGCCCATGCAACTGCCTCCCGGATATCACTTACAGATTAAGAGTCTGCTGCCCTACCTACAACAAGCCTGTCACCACCATGTCGACCGATTCTGCTACTCCCACTACGCTGTCGGCCGTGCCGAAGCTGCGCGGGAACGCCAACTACATCGAGTGGCGAGAAGCCATCGAGGAACAGTTGCTGGCTCATGACCTACTCGACATAGTCGAGGGAACGGAGGAAGAGCCATTCGGTCAGAAGGGTGTGAGGAAGAGGAGGGCGGGATCCGTCATGCCAACCGGTGGTACAGGGGACCCTGGGGATGCTCCCAAAGCTCTGTCAGCCGTGGAGGTGAAGCAGTGGAAGGACTGGTCGAAGCGTGAGTCCAAAGCCCAGGCTTGGCTTCGCATGACCTGCACGGAGGGACCAAAGCGTTCGATCATGGGGATGCTCTCTGCCCATGAGATGTGGTCCCACCTGGAGAACACTCACATGGTTCGTACCATTGAGCGACAGGGACAGCTTCTCCAAACCCTTGCCTCCCTCCGCCTCTTGTCAGCCAATTCGAAGGCGATGACGACGCATATGGAGTCGTTCCTTGTCACTCTCTCGAGGTATGAGACTGCGGGAGGAATCCTACCAGAGAGTCAGCAAATTGTTCTCTTCCTCAACAGTCTCCCGGCCGCCATGGAGCAGTGGAAGGACACCTATGCAGCGCTGGACGAATACCGACAGACCTGGGTTGAGCTCGAAAGGCTCTGGAACCGCAAGGTTGAGGACAAGGAGAGGTACGAAACCTCTAAGGGATCCCACTCGAATGGGGACGCATTGGCGACTCATGGAGGGAACCATGGCCAGAAAGGGAAGAAGACGGGAGAGAAGAAGGAGAAGAAGCAAAGGGACATGTCGAAGGTGAAATGCTGGACTTGCGAGAAGACCGGTCACTTCAAACGCGACTGCCCCGATGCCGAAGACTCGAGCAAGAAGGACAAGACGGACGGCCAGGCGAATGCTGCAGTAGAAGCGGAATTTGAGGCGTTTGTTGGCCAGGCCGTGCAAGATGCGACTGGACTCGACAGCGAATGGGTTATCGACAGTGGTGCGACTCACCATCTCTCGGGTGACCCAAAGGTCTTTGCTTCAAGGTCCGACTTGCCTGAGCCCTTCAGCTTCTCCCTGGCGGGACAGGGGTCTCTCACTGCCGAGCAGATGGGGGAAGTGCCTCTGCGTCTGCCATCCGGTCACGGACTCAGCCTTCAAGACGTCTACTTCACACCCAGTGCAAGGCTGAACCTGTTGTCGGCTAGCCGCCTGCTCTCTCGTGGTTGGACGATATCCCTAGCGCCCTCTGGTGGTCGGATCAGCAATGGAAAGGTCGATGTTCCGCTGGAAAAGCGAAAGGGGCTGTGGGTGCTCACCGCCAAGTCGGCGAATCAGGCAACCCATGGTCGCGTGCTTGTGACAACCGGTGCAGAGTCGCTTCATGCTGCACTGGGCCACATTCGAGGCAAGAAACTTGAGGACGCCGCGGCCCAAGCGGGCCTCAAGGTGGCTGATGTTATGCGATCGGCCGAAGGTTGCTCGACCTGCGCAGAGGCGAAGGCAACGAAACAACCGAAGGCGGGGACAAGTCCCCGGGGAGCATACGCCGGCGAGCTCGTCCATGTCGACATTGCGGGTCCATTCCAGCCTGCGAAGGCAGGCGAGGACCACTTCCTGGCTTTGGTCGACGACTGGAGCAAGATCAGCTTGGTGGTACCAATGGGCGGGAAGACTGAGGCCTACCGGCATTTGCGCGCATTCGTCTCGATCATGGCGCGTTTGGCTGCCCCTCGGGCTGTGCGGTTTGTGCGCAGCGACGGCGGTGGCGAGTTTGGCAGCCTGGAAGCCCAAGCTTGGTACCGGGAGACCGGAATACAGCACCAGGTGTCGCCGCCATACACACCTGAGCTCAATGGTGTAGTCGAGCGCTTTATGCGCACGGCGAAGGAGATGATCACGGCGATGCTGAAAGGGTCAGCCTTACCTCACGAGTACTGGACGCATGCGGCTCGGCATGCGGCGTGCATCATCATGAAGACGACAAAGGTGCAAGGGAAGACGGCATGGGAGAGACTCACTGGACGTGAACCGACCCTCCCGACAAGCCGTGTCTTCGGCCAGAGCATCACGGTCGCGATCCCGCGAGCGGTGCGAACCAAAGGGTCTCTCACCAACGCTCGCGGCGTCAGGGGGACGCTCCTGGGCCAGCGTTGGGATAGAGTTGGTTGGATAGTGGAGCTCGAGGATGGCAAGGTGATTGAGACCAAGGAGGTGAGTAA
This sequence comes from Saitozyma podzolica, assembly GCA_003942215.1. Lineage (NCBI taxonomy): Eukaryota > Fungi > Basidiomycota > Tremellomycetes > Tremellales > Trimorphomycetaceae > Saitozyma > Saitozyma podzolica. Next base: position 2,402,929 of record RSCD01000001.1, read on the forward strand.
GACGACAACGAGCGCCGGCGACAGTGGGATTACGGGAGGATGGCGCCACATGGGCGCTATTCCCGTGTCGACACCGCAGACGGACACCGTACGTCTACCAAGCACCTTCTTCGACACCAATGACAGCGACCTTGACAACGGCTCCGTTGGGGACGAGGGGGACGAGGGAAACGGCGACGAGCAAGATGGGACCCAAGAGTACGTCCCCTCCGAAGCCAACGTCCATCGGCCGCCCCCAAGCCAAGATATTGCAACCCAACCGACGGCAACATCGGCCCCTCCTCGCATTCGACACGGCTGGACCTACGAGGTGCGCACGCCGGAGACGCAGCGCAATGCCATTGAGGTCGAGATTCTGCCGACCCGCACGCGCAGCGGACGCACTGGCAATAGTGGCGAGGCGAATTGGCTCAACTGGCAAGGTCCCGAAGCGGAAGAGCACCATCTAGCGTCTTCTGCAGCTATGGCATTGGTGATGACCAACCTCGATGACGAGCCCGCCAACCCGCACGAGGCCAAGCGCACTGGCGAGGCAAAGCAGTGGCTCGAAGCCATGGCAAGCGAGATCGCCAACATCGAGAGTAAGGGCACCTGGAGAGAGGTAGTGGTCCCCGAGAACCGCACACCCATTGGTGTCCGTTGGGTCTTTAAGAGAAAGAGGGACGAGAAGGGTCAGGTGGTGAGATGGAAGGCTCGCATCGTCGCCAAAGGGTATAGTCAAGTCCCCGGTGTCGACTTCGAGCAGACCTACGCCCCCGTCGGTCGCACAACATCCCTGCGCATCCTACTCACCCTCGCAGCCCAAAGGGATTTGGAATTGCGACAGGCCGATGTCGAGGGTGCATATCTCAACGGTACGTTGGAGGAAGAGATCTACATGGCCTTCCCTGAGGGCTACAAGCCCAAGAACGACCACGCCACAGGCCTGCGACTCGTCAAGTCGCTGTATGGCCTCAAGCAGTCCGGACGGGCTTGGTGGATCGAACTCGGCACCGCCCTTGCGGGTGTTGGGTTCAAGAAGCTCGAATCGGACTGGGGTCTCTACTACAGAACGGCGACCAGTGACTATGGCGAGGCCTTTCTCCTGTCGCCACCTGCACTCGCCCCGACCTCGCATTTGCCGCATCCTGGCTCGCTCGGTACACCAGTGCCCCCACCGCCGGTCACCTCAAGGTTGCTCTCGAGGTAATCGATCACCTCGGAAGCACCCGCAACATGCGCCTCACCTTAGGCGGCAAGACGGCAAAAGCAGAGGTAGAGGGTTGGGTGGATGCAGACTGGGGAGGCTGTCACGACACTCGAAGGTCAACCACTGGGCACATCTTCATGCTCGGCGGCTCTGCAATCGTGTGGACATCCCGCAGACAAGCTACGGTGGCCTCGTCGACAGTTGAGGCTGAGTATGTGGCGGTGTCAGAAGCTGCTCGTGAAGCGGTGTGGCTCAAGGGACTCTTGGACGAGCTGGGTGTAACCCCCAAGGAACCCACTCCCCTGTGGTGCGACAACCAGGGTGCGATACGACTTGCACGGAACCCAGGTACTCACCGACGCACCAAGCACATTGCTATAAGGTGGCACCTCATTCGGGAACTCATTGAGGACGGTGTGGTTCGGCTTGGATACGTCCCCACCGCTTCTCAAGTGGCGGATATCTTCACCAAGGCCCTCCTTCCTGCGCCCCATCGCTCGCTTCGAGCCAGTCTCGGTCTGGTCCTCGACGGCGAGGACGCAGACCTCGAGGGGGAGTGTTAGAAGGCGCACGGGGATTGGCACACCGTGCACCGCACGGGGATTGGCACACCGTGCACCGCACGGGGATTGGGACATCGTGCACCGCACGGGGATTGGGACACCGTGCACCGCACGGGAAAGAGCTGTACTCTGTGCATAGTACATAAACTGGTTGGTTAGCGCTTCTTGCCCATGCAACTGCCTCCCGGATATCACTTACAAGGGGGAGGCGAAAGGGCTGATAAGAGAAAGGTTGCTTGGTCAAGAGCAGGGGTTACTCGAGGGTGACGAACCGTCGAGGGATGCTAAGGCGGCGGTGCAACGACGTGGGCGTTGGAGACTCTGGACTGATTGAGGGCGTGGCGCACGAGACACGGGGCTGGGGACGGCTGCTTGGGCTAGGCGGCTGGCGATTGAAAGGGGAGTACGCGGGGCGGCGGCGTTGGGCCAAGGCTGCACGGGACTGGGTTCGATCAAGTCGAGTCGGTTCAGTTATCTTGGGACGCGGCGGCGAGCGGCGGCGTGTCGCTCGGGGCAGGTAGAGAAGCAGGCGTGGCAGCACACGTCGACGTCGCGGGGCAGGCGGGCTCAGAGCAGGTCAGTAGAGCAGCAAGGTCTCATAATCTGTTGGAACGGCACTAGATAGCATCAAAGAGAGAAGACTATGGAGACGTCCAGGGCTAAATGTTTCGACCATCGAGAGATGGAGACTGTCACATGACGCCTAGACGGCGTACATTCCAACACATCTCCTATTACGACGGAACGGTGCCGTAGGCTAGCAAGTCAGTGGTATTCGTCGCGAGCACTCACCTTCAGCCATCTTGAGCTTCAAGGCCTGGCCGTCGTCCAGCCCTAGGGCGGCAGCCTCTCGGCTGACTGGCGCCGTCTCCCTGCGGCGACTGGGTGTACAGCTCACCGTGTTGGGATAGCACAGGCCAACATTATGGTCTTCGATGAGTTCCGTCGTCGCTGCACGAATACGTGCAGTAGTAGTCGTTAGGGTTTTCAGTCTTCAGGGGGGTGAGCTTGGAACAGCAGGACATGAGGTCCAATCGCTCACTGCATATATCGGGTATCTGTGTCACGGAATAGTAAGCATTCGATCTTTTCGCTGAGTCAAAGGGTCTTACGAGCAAAAGAGGACGCCATCGCTGAAGCTGTGGTCCACGAGCGCGAAGTTGATCTTGTCATGGGGAGGGCAGACATGTCGTTGGGTTGCAAGAACCGGAAGAGCATGTTGTTCCTGATCCTGCCGCACACTGCCGAGATCTGTGAGCTATTTACCGAAACAGGCGGCAGTCGCTCACGGTCGGATGAGGGAGAAGTCCTCCTGGTCCATGACGCAAACGCCTTGTGGGCGATGATGGGCGAGATGACAAGTTGAGGCGTGCCTCGGAGAGCAAGCCGGGGCCGGCGAGGGCGACGAACGGAAAGGCGGCGACCTTGGCGCAAGAGAGTCCGAAGGTGATGATGAAATCGGAGAGGACTAAGCCGGCGTACGAGCGCAGTACCGAAGAGGGCCAGAACGACATGGCGCCGGTGGCGCAGATGGTGAGGCCGGTCATGAAGGTCGCCTTGAACCCTTGGTACTTGAGGACCGAGCAGCCGATGAGCAAGGGTCCAAGAAGTAGGCGGCCCAGTAGGCGTTGTGCAGGGCGATGGTGTGGGAGGGGGTGTACCCCTGCAGATTCTGGATCTCCATATTGAGGGTTCGGATCAGGCCGCGGGCGAAGCACCAGAGGAAGAACAGGATGGATACTAGGGTCAGCTCCGTCGTGAGGGCAAGGCTCACTGAACATGATCGGCCACCATGCCTCTTTCGGGCAGATCTGGGTGAACGTCACCTTGCTTTGATGTGGACAAAGTCGAAAACGTTTTGCGACGGTTCCTGGGTCAGCTCCTGGGTCCCGCTAGTCTGCGCCGTGTCTCGGCGGTGCGAGAGGATGGTAGATTGGCGGGGCCGCCTAGTCGGCTCCTCTTCGAGCGGCGGCAGAGGGACATGAGGAACCGGGGATACGACGGGCCTCGGGCCGCGACTCGCTGGCGCGCATATCGTAAAAGTCCATCATGCCGTCCTCGGCGTCGGTCGGCTGCTCCGGGACATCGTCCGTGACCGAGGCGACATGGGCGACTCGATGCGGCTCATTTCGGCTCGGGGGGATACGGGTAGGGCGATCTCATGTGTGATGAACGAGGACAAGGTGAGCCCGGCACCTCGCCGAATTGGACCCCGTCGGAGGATCGCGAATCCTTGATGTCGGAGCCGAGGAGCGACTCGGGCGTCCCGCTCGGGCGATGGTGTCCGTGGTGCGCGCGCAGCAGCTTGGGCATGACGCGCATGACCAGGGCCTTGAGGACGAGGACGCAGCAGCACGTGATCCCGACACGCGCATACCTCGACGGCAGACCACATGAGGGAGAAGCTCGCTTGGTAGGTGAAGTTCGGCCGGCCGAGTTGTCGCCGTGATGGAGGCGGAAGGGTTGATCTGGCGTTCCTCCTTGAGCGCCCCCTGGAGGTAGACGATCCTGACGACGTCGACGATGGTGACGAAGCCTCCGACGATAAAGGTGGCAACCAGGATGACTTTGCCGCAACTTCATTCGAAGTGAGGTCAGGAGGGGTGGAGCAGAAGGATGGCGAGATCGGTGACGACGTTGATGGGCGCCGATGAGAGATACAGCGCCCCTATGTCGACGCACGTCCCGTCAATCTCGTTGAACGCGGCCGGGATCGGGTGATACTGGAAGATGTCGAGGATTATGAGGACGATGCCGGCGATGTTGACGACCGCCATCACGAAGAGCGAGGCGTAGCGGAGGAACGGGTGGGCGGTGGCCATATGTTGGTACAGGATAAGCATCGCGGTCTTGGCCGCCATTATAGCAAGGTTGTAGAAGATGGTAAAGGCGTAGATGGACCGTTCGAAGGGATTCTCCCATTGGGGAAGTATCTCTCCTGGTCAGCAGGGTAGTCGCCTCTGGCTCTCTCACCCTGAGTCTGGGATGGCCAGCCCGACCTGCGTCCCGATTATTATGGACACCAACAGCCCGATGGCAAAGAGCCAGGATATGATGGCGACAAAGTCGTCCGACGTCGCCTTGCGGGTGAGGCCCCATTTGGAGATCAACCGCAGGACGATGAAGATGGTGGCGAGGATGATGAGGACTAGGGTGACCACGAAGACGTTCGTGCCGCGGTTGTTGAGGACCTCCATTTCGGGCGGTTCCCTAGGGGCGATGGGCCACGGCTCGCTGATGGGGGTCGGGTCGTCATGTCTGGTCAATGTCGAACACAGAGGCGAGAGGGATGCTGAGAGGTGCTCTAGTGGGGGAGGATCGAGCCACCCACGACAAGCGAGGTATCACGGGCCAATTGCATTCTGCGGCCGAGTGGGAGCGTGGCACAGCACCTCGGGTTCATCCGAGGCTTGACTCGACTTCACGCGCAGGCGCGGAGCGTCCCCCCCCACCCCCCCCCCCCCCCCGGCCCCCCCCCAAAGGACGATGCAGATCGAGTCTTGTCAAGCGTTCGTGCCGAGAAGGGGTATGTTATCGTCGCGGGCCGATACTTGGGGCGCGGGGGAGGGGACCAGATTGGGAAGTAGAATGAAGCGCAGGGAGATGGTCTCTTGCTCGCACGACCTTGGTCCCGTCGCGGATGTCCTCGCTCACCCTCCGAGATCCCAAACTGATCAGCGGAGACGATCAGCGGAGACATCACGTCACGTCGCGTCGCATCACATGTAAGCCGCCGGCAAAAAGGTGGACGAGGGCACACTGGCCAATCAACTACTTATTCGTCTCCCTCCTTTTTAGCCGGCTCCACCCTAGACTGTATCTCCGACCACATCTGCCAGGCTCCTCCCGTTCCAGACCCAAGACACTAGACCCAAGAGCCAGGACCCAAAACTCGACGCACCATGGCCGCCAAAATCGCCCTCGTCACCGGCGCCTCGTCCGGTATCGGTCGAGGGGCCGCCATCGCCCTCTCTAAAGCCGGGTGGATTGTCGTGCTCTCCGGGCGGCGGCGGGACGCACTCAAGGATACGGTGAAGATGATGGGCGAGAGTGATGGGGGGAAGGCGAGAGTGATGGGGGAAGGCGAGAGTGATGGGGGGAAGGCGAGAGTGATGGGGGGAAGGCGAGAGTGGTCTCCGGGGACCTGAGTATGCCGGAAGATATTCAGAAGCTATTTGAGGTGGTGAAGAAGGAGTTTGGTGGGTGCTTCTCGTCACCAATATTAAGGGTCGTGGGCTCGAGGTTGTGCTGGATGACTCAACGTCCAGGGCGACGAGGATGTCGACTTCGAGGCCCGCATCCGCTCAGAGCATGGTTCCAAGTCCATCGCAGCTTCGACGCCTTCGCCAGGCCCCACCTCTGTCCTCCCCATCAACGCCTACTCCGGGCCTGAGATGAAGGGAGGTTCACATCGATCTGAACCGATTCAACAAGTCCCCTCAGATTCACCCTACACGTTGCGGCCGCAGCAGGTCGTGCACTCTCAAATATCCTTTCCATCCCCACCCCTCTCCTCAGGATACCATCACCGCTCTTTGCTCACTCCCCAGTCGCCCCACTTCACCACGGCCATCTCATCCCTCGCCTCATCTCCAGTGTCAGAAGACTGCAGGACCCCATTGTCCGCCACTGTGATGACGTCGGCATGCCGGTCTATGAAGTCATGAAGTCTCGCGCACGTTTGACAGCAGGGCATGACAACACGCGTCCACACTGGAGTGATGCACACTGGTCCAAACCCCAATCGCAATCTGAGGTCGTTGGCCGGTTATAGACGGCTGGGGTGCGGTTTTCTTTATCTAACCTTCGCCGTTGCGGCCGTCCTGCGTTCGGTGCTTTCTCAGGCGACCGCTGAGCAGGCGACCGCTGAGATGCCTTTGTTCTCACGGTGGACGTGATCTTCAAGGGCCTCATGGAAGCTTTGTGATCGGCTCGGGTCCCAAGGTTGTCAGCAGACTCGAGCAGTGGCGGTGGTCTCGTCACACGCAGGAGGATCGTGCGGCGGCGGATTCATGGAGCGCACCTTATCACATGCAGAGGTATAATGGAGCAGTCTGAGCAGGTCGAGATCGATGCATTCTCCACTGCCTTCATAACAGATATGCTCGGCTTTCGATCACGTATAGAATCGGCCAAGGATCTCTCCCGCAAGGAAGCGACATTGTAGCTCCTCGCTCGTCCTGTGTCGGCCAGCCCCGACCACGGACGATGTCATACCTTGTTCACCTCGCCGTCCTGCCGACGGCCGCGTCCCGTGGAGTACGCCGGATCAAGGGTGCGTGGGATTCCTTGAGGTACATACAGCTAGCCCGTTGCCGTAGCTATCACCATGTCGGTCGACGATGATGTTTCAGAGCCAGTTGGAGGCCGTCGAGAGGGCGATACCACGCGAACGAATGGGAAGAGGGAAGATCTCGCCGATGCTGACCCAGGCGCAAGGACCCCAGGTAGAGGTGAAGAAGAAGATGTATATGCAGCTGAACGAGATCTGGGCCTTGACCGGCGACGGGTCAGAGCCCGACGTGACACCGATGATGGCGCAGATGAACTCGCAGATGAGCATGCCAAGGGCACCCCAGTTGAGGAGAGGACAAGGGCCCAGTCGCTCAATGGTCCAGAACGAGAGCGGGGTAAGGCAGACTTTGTCGAGGGTTGTGATGAGTCACATGAGAAAGCCGGTTGGAGATGGTGCCCAGGGATTGCTACGGGTTATCGTCAGCTGGCTGCTTCCCGGAAGACGGGCAGACAAATCTCTGCAATGCCCTGTCTACTCACGAAGAAAGTGGTACCGAAGTAGAAGATAAAGTTGACACCTGTCCACTGCTGCATCATCTGGAGCGATGTACCGAGGATGGTGCGTCGGAGAGTAGAGCCTGGGTTCCGTAGACCGCCGGTGAAGCAGACGAGCCAAGAATTGAAGTAGTTGGTGGGGATCATCTCCTGCTCGTACTCGTTGTTGGCTAGGATCTCAGCCGGCTCCTCCTGGATGTAGGTGGAGTCTCCGGGCTGACCACGGGTGCGGGAGAGGGGGCGGCGGCATGAACACGGCCTTCTTGACGTACCAGCAAGGGGACTCACGGAGGACGGTGAGACCAGTACTGAGGATAAGAGCACAGAGGAACTGGATGGCGATGGGGATGCGGTAAGAGCCAGAGTCTGTCCGGTTCTTCCGGCCGTAGCAAACACGCCGAGGCGAGGAGGAGACCTGGAACAGGGGGATCAGCCGGGATGTCGTCCTGCCTCATCCCAGAGAATAATTATTGACTCACCGATGGTGACGCAGAACTGGTAGCCTGAGACGATGGCACCACCGACCTTGCGGGGGGCAATCTCGGACATGTAGAGAATGATATTGGCGGAGATGAAACCCAGGCCGAAGCCCGAGATCAGACGACGGGCCACTATTGTCAGCTAGCTCGAGCTGACGCCACGGTGGCGTCTATAACGGCATGACGGGAGAAGACCGTGCGGTGGCGTAAGAGTACAATAGAGTATTGGTGTCCAGTAGGTCTATTGTTCTCTAGAACCTGCAGGAGCATAAGAGTAGCTCGAGTAGTAGTCGAGATCGATGCATTCCCCGCCAGTTCAAGTTAACAACTATGGGGCCGAGGCCATTGGAGGCGACCTGAAGAATGCAGCTGACGGTAAATATGATGCAGCCTGAGATGATGGTGATACGACGACCAAAGTAGTCGGCGAGGTCACCGGCGATGATGATACCGAAGAAGGTACCGGCGAAACGGACGGAGGTAATCAGTGCTAAAGCCACCGTGGCTCCCATTACGGCATGACTGAGCAGGACCGTGCGGAAGCGGCTTCATGGAAAATAGAGAGAGCACAGGTCATCCCGCTTGGCATCAAGCACGTCACAAAGGTCATCCCGCCCCTTGTCAACCGTGGCCAGCAGCCACCGTCCTCTCCCGCCATCTTCCCCACTTACCTCGCCCCCGCCCTCCACATCCACACCGACAACCCAGCTCTCTTCCCCGCCTACCACACCGCGAGGTGATCTGTTAGCCCGGCTTACACTTAACACACGGCTGTCAAGTTCCCCGGCATTATCAAGCACACGGCACAGGTCATCCCGCTTGGCATCAAGCACGTAACAAAGGTCATCCCGCCTGGCCTCAAACACCCCGCAAACGTCATCCCTCTTGGCGTCACAGACCAGAAGTCAGCTCTATGTGGATCACGGCTACGGAGGAGATGGGATGGACCTGGATGCCATGCCCAATGAGGCAAGCCAGGATGGATCAGGACGGTCTGACGGTGGGTCAGTATGGAGCCCCTCGGTGCAGTCTGAAGCCAGCGTCACGCCAACATCACCATCATCCCCCTCGACAGCACCGCCCTCACCCACACGTCCCTCCCCCACACCGTCATCACCCCCACCGTCCTCACCTACACCGCTTTCACCGGCACTTCTCGCCGTTCTGGAGGAAGAGCCGTTCCACGTGAATGATCCATCCGGGTCATCACCGCCCCCCAGCCAGGATGTCCGGGACCAACCGTTCATGGACGCATTCAAGCTGCTGATGGACCTGGACAACGGGGACGACATACTGGCCGACTTGCCACAACCCATTGACGTTGACCGTTGGGAGTGAGTTCTCTCCCCAGAGGAATACCTCAACCGGTTCAAGGACTCACTTGCCGACATCCAGTTGATCAACCGGGCACCACTGCGGAGGCTTCACATGACCTACCACCGGGGACCAGCCTTTGATCGGTACCTCTTGCTGGCCGAGGCAACACATCAACTGTGGGTCGACTTGCGTTACAAGCAGCCCTTCTTTGACGAGCTCATCCGGTATCACATTGCTCAGCCCGGTAGACTCAACTTCCAAGCCAGCCTAGGGAAAGTCCACCTGCCGACAAGCGTGTTCATACACTGCCTCACAGCTGCCGGGTGTGACACCATACGACTCAAGGCATACGGCCAGAAGATGCCAATGACAGAGAACTTCCTTCACACCGAGCCAGCCCAGACCGATCACCGTTGGGCCGAGCACAACGAATGGGATATTGAGACCAGCTTCGCCTCGCCCACATCTGGCTCTTTGCCTCGGCAACCGGGAGACACCACGGCATCAAGCATTTCCCCATGCTGGTCCCAGGCTCTTGTGATTATGGTATGGTCAACCTGCGGCCGTCTCACCGTGGTCGGCACTTTTCCGTCAAAGTTTACCCACGGCTGGTCCACATCATCAAGTCATTCAACAGTCATCTACTAGGCGGGATCCCGAGAACACTGCAGGCTGGAAGGGCGAGCACCATCTTGTTGAGGGCGAACGAGTTGTCGCCTTGCTGGGTGGCCTCCACAATGTAGGCCTTGTCTTGAAGTCGAGCGCGCAGGACCTCGAAATTGTTCCGGAGGACCCTGCAGAGAGAGCCCTTGAACCGAACGTCCGCACCGAGTCCAGGGGCCGAAATGAGGTTGAAGCCAAGACCACGAACGAACATGACGTTTCCCAGGGTGACCTTCTTCCTCTTGTTGAGAAGGGAGGTCGAACCGATCGAGGGTGCCTCGAGCGTGCCATTACCAGCAGTGGCGATCCGAATAGTTGAGTCGAGCGCCTGGATGTCGAAGAGCAGAGACTCATCCCCAGTCATATGCTCACTCGCACCTTAGTCAATGATCCAGCGGTTCGAGCGAGCCACAGGTGAGAGATGCGAGTAGTCACTGGTGAGGAAAAGCTGTTCGATCGAGTTACTGTCGAACGAGGTGACCACATCAGCGACAAAGGCCGCTGTCTCACTCGACTCGGTCGTCTCGATCGCTTGGGCAGGTGCCGCCGTCTCGTTCGATTGCTCCCCTTTCCCTTTCTTCTTCTTGTTGTTGTTCCAGTTCTCGTTCGCATCGGTCGGTTTGGTGCAGTCAACCACCCAGTGAGTGGGGAAACCGCATCGAGCACAGGGGTGCGCCTTGCTGGGCTTCTTGCCAGACTTCTTGAGTCCAGTATAGAACGCGCTGAGCGAGGTGGTGGAGTCGAGCGAGAGAGAGGCCGTGCGAGCTGCAAGGGCCTTTTCGTTCGAGCAGTTTAGCTGACCAGCATTCACCCTGAGGATAGAGATCTTGATGTCCTCGATCGAAGGGTTCTTTTCGGCCGTCCAGAGCGAGTCCACGAACGAGCCGAAGCGATCGGGTAGACCATTGAGCAAGACATTGATGCAGAGCGCATCCAGATCGAACTTGAGGAGTTTGAGCTCACAGTATTGGGCCTGAACCTGGTTCACCCATGCCTCCACATCCTCCTGATCTCCACACCTGCTCTCAAGGAACTTCCGACCAAGCGCGAACGAGTACTGCGGTCCAGAGGTGCCATAGAGCTTCTCGAGCGCCTTGATCGATAGAGGAAGTTCGGTGGTAGAGTCATTGAGGTGATCGATGTGAGCAGAAAGGATGCTCTCAGAGGTGGTGGAGAGGATGGCTGCCGCAACCTGGCTGTCTCGATCCGTCCAGGTGTCGAGCGAGTCGTCCGCAGGGTCTCGGTGTTGGGGTCGATGAATGAGTTCGATCGAGTGAGGAGCAGCGCAAGGGTGAGCCTCTGCTTCCAGACGACATAGTTCTCCTTGCCATAGAGCTTTGGGACTATTTCGAACAGCTTCGGAATATTGTCGTTCGAAGACATGGTGGGTCGAGCGCGATGGGGCGAGCAAGGCCGGACGAGACTGGGTTCGATCAAGTCGAGTCGGTCGAGTTCCTTGCTTAGCCAAGTACTCTATTCACTGCTCTTTGATCTAGAGGGTTGCTCAGACGCAGGGAGAGCAGCAAGGTCTCATAATCTATTGTAGGTTATGAACAGGCTGGTATGCATCGATCGCGACTACTGCTCGAGCTACTCTTATGCTTCCCACACTTCTAGAGAACAATAGACGACTCTCATCGTCTCTATTGTTTATGAAACCGCAACGGTACGGTCCTTGCTCGGTGATGCCGTAATGGACGCCACCGCTGGCTCGAGCCTGCTGACAGAGCGAGCACGTGACCGAGTCGCCTCAACACGAGAGAGGATTCCACTTTCCCCGAGAGAACAGGCAAAGGGGGCAAGACGGAACGACCATTGCCCTTCCAGACCTTCAGACCGGCTCCCCTCATGGTGAGGATAGCGATGAGCGGAGGTGGCAACAGGAGACGAGGGAAGCTCTCCGTCTGGTCCGAACTTGCACGATCCCGTACCAGGCGTCACGTACTATGTGTGAGTGCCCACCATAGGAGCATGTACTGCATACAAGATATTGCTCCGACCACGAGATTCAACTTGGGGCTTGGCCTGCAGAAATGTCTGATTTCGATGGCGGCGTCAAGGTGCCGTCCCCGTCCAATCGTCTCCTCGCTTCCGATAGCATCTCCACGACCAGGGTTTGCTTGATAGGCTTCGTGAGGATGCTGTCGACGCCCGCCGCACGATACTCCTCCTGCAATCCTTCTTGTCAGCTCAAATGTCCGAACCAAGCTTTTCCGATTTGGATCTCACCTGGTCTTCCCGCAGAGCGTTGCCTGTGCAACCGACAATAAATGTTTGACAACCGGCCGCTCGCACGGAGCGGACACATTCCACACCTGTCATTACGGGCATTTGACTGCCATACATCAGCTGAGGATCAGAATTTATGCCGTGATCGGCTTACTTGTCCAGCATTACAATGTCAAACACCGGTGCGCCCTCTCTACGCTGCTGGGAAGCCCTCAACATCTGCGATGCCACCGCTCCATTCTCCGCCGTGTGGACCTCATGTCCTAGTCGAGTCAACATTCGGGACATCAGCGTTCGTGTAAGCCTGATGAGATACGACGTCAGCCGCTATTCGGGAGCGGATCGGAGCACACTGACTTGTCATCGTCAACCACAAGCGCGACGAGGGGAGAAGGGCTAAATCCGGCGGTCGCTTTGCTGGGTCCAGCTTGATTTGTCGACGTTATCGCCGTGTGCGGTAGAGGAGGAGGATTTGCGGACTTGATTTTGCTTCCCATTGGGCTCGAATCATCCGGCCAAAAGGAGATCGAGGCTGGTACTGGATCTTCTGGCAGAGTTAACGGACGGTATTCTGGGTGAATGCAAGCTACTCACCGACCGCCCCAGGGCCCTCCTCTGTCGTCCAACGCACTGAGATGTCTTTCATGACCGCTGTGGGCTCAGCGGTCTCCGAAATCGACTTTTGCTCCTCGACAGGCACTTTTTCCCCCGGGGTCGACACCAGGGTAGCCGCCGGTTGACAGCTGTCTGTAGTCGAGAGCGCCTCAGCCGACCCCTCGCGTTCCTCCCGCACTTTCGCTTCCAAGGCCTCGACCGAACGCACTTTCGCTTCCAAGGCCTCGACCGAAGCTACTTCGTACGGCAGCTCGAACCAGAAGATGCTTCCTTGACCTGCCCGGCTGTCGACACCAAGTCGCCCCCGTGAAAGAGTGATAATCTGCCGCACCAGTGCCAGGCCCAAGCCATTGCCTTTCCCACTTTGTCTCCTGCCGGCTTCCGACAGGACAAAGGGTGTAAAGAGGTCATTGCTACAACGCAGGGGTCGGCACAGTTGCCTGAAATCCTGCTTGGGCGACTCACTTGGCTACTAGCTGTTTGTCGAGTCCGACCCCGGTGTCATGCACTTCGACGCGGATCACAGCCCTACGACGTTGGCCCCTATGTTGCTCTTCCATACCCTTTTTCCCTTCCTCAAGATCACTCGTCTCCGACCTTTCCGAGGTGGGTGGAAGAGAACAGAGGGGGTCGGATCCGACGGAGAGAAGCCTGGTAGCGAGACAGACTGACCCCGACTGCGTAAACTTGATCGCGTTGGAGAGAAGATTTCTGCGCCCATATGAGCTTTGCCTGAGCTGATGGACGAACGTCGTTATCTGCCGAAGTCTGAGCTCGTCTCCAAGGAGCGATCCTTCCAGCTTGTCGATGTTCTGGTCGAGACGAAGGACCAAGTCCAAGCCCGCCAGCTGCGCCTGTGTCCGGTAAGGCAGCGCTACGATTTGTAGTGATTTGTGCAAGTCGAAGGGCTTCCGAGACTGGGGGAACTGGATAGATTTAGCTAACTGTTGCAGCAATGTGAAGTGGCGAACCCACCTTCCCCGTCTCCATTCTCGTGAACGACACGACATCGTTCAAAACCTGCCTGGTCAGCTCCGTGCCGACGGCGGGGGAAATCGGATCTGCATACGCGCTCCATCATTCCCAAGCTCCCGGTCAGTCCACGGACCATACCCGCATGTTCCAGGTCCAGTTTCGTCGTTGCGCCCTCATGCTCGAGACTCTGTACCGCGAGGAGTGCCGTATTGAGCGGAAGCCTGATTTCGTGGAACACTGAGATCACTGAGTTTGGCTGTGCTACACAGTCGGACCCACTCACTATACCCCACGAAACGCTTCGTCAGATCTGAGGCTCGCTTCTCCATGGCCTGGGCTACCTTCGTAGCTCTAGAAACTCGTCAATCGGTGAACTCCCAAGGACAGGCCGTACCTGAGCTGCACCTCGAGCTTAGACTTGAGCTCATATATCTGTCTCGCCCTACGCTCTGCGAAATAGCTGATGACGACAACAAAGACCTGAAACAGGGTGACTGCCCGTATCAGCTTGCAAGAACGGATCTTTTTAAGGCTCACAGTTTGTGATATCCCGGAAGAACAAGCTGGGCGTCAGGCTCTCGTGCAGGAGCAGCACTCCAGCCAGTATCACCCAGATGCCCGCTCCAATGAGCGAGATCAAGCGGTGCTGTTGCAGGATGATCGACGCGAGAATTGGCTGTCCGAACGCGAGAGCAAACGAGCTGAGGAAAGTTCGAGATCCGCATTGGCTGTGATCTGTGAAAAAACCGCAGCCGTGCATGTCGATAATCTCAACATACGCTGCCGACCATGTGGCCGCGGCGAGCCAAGGTTGCCACAGGAAAGGGACCTTGGACGGTACATCAAGCATTACCAACACAGGTAGAGGGATCGAGAAAAACTAAGGGAATGCTTCAGCTACTCGACGACATTTCGAGGAAACGATTTTAGAATAATTTTAGCTTACTCCGGGGATACCAAAGTAACCGTACCACTCGAAGGGCGACAGCGGTCTCGGTAGCAGTCCGACGGTAAGAGCCCAAATGAGAAGAAAGAAGATGGCGGCGCACACGGCCGCCGCTTTTCGCCCCGACCATACCTGTAAGATTGAGCCTTTCGCGACGAAACACGTGATCCTGTCACTGACCTCCTCCCGGAACGCCCGTTCGTCCTCTGGATCAGGGAAGCTGGTGTGGAAGAACTGAGTGACAGTTCTCCGGATACCCTCAGACGAAAGCCTCAGGATCGTCAACAATTTTTTTCGTTGTCGCCGACCTAGAGAACGTTCTGACATGCGGGAGCGCGGTCGAACGACGATTGGGTCATCGTGCACTGTTTGACTGATGCTCGTGATGTCGTCGTCGTCGTCCTTTCCCTCGAAGGAATTGAAGTCACTGTCGACGACAACATGGTGGATGCTGTCCGGGTATCCTGGTCGATTCTTCGGTATGCTGTCGGTCGGGCCCGATCTCTCAAACACATCTAATCGGGTGTGTCGCCCAGAGCTGGGACCGCTGGTTTGGGATGGCGTGGGCGGGTCCATGTTCCCCTGCCGACTTGCGCTCAACGTCGGTAGCACAGCAGCAGTCCTTGAGAACAAGAAGGGTCGCGCCGTGAGGACAGAATGGCGGAGGCTGCTTTGCCATCGCTTCCGCTTGTATGACGACGAAGTCCACGATGACCGCTTGGGATCCATCGTGGTCAAGTTCTATGAGCCCAACAATTTGTGAGAGAGATAATAAAGGGTCGGTATGACGAGTAGATATCGTGGGCAAAGTCGATTTTACGGTGACAAACTCTGGCTCTCACCCCGAGGCTGCAAGAGATGTTGATCCTGATCGAAACCCCAATCCCCCACCCCTGGTTCTGGATGCTTCATGAAACGCAGCGCCGAGGCGGAACGGCTGGGCTGCGCGGGCACAGGAAGACAAGTGCCCTCCGCAGACAACAGCCGCCGGGGCGCAAGCTACGCCGACGGCATCTGTAGCCCCAGGGAGTCAGCTGCCTACGATGCTGCCTACTACCTTACTTAAGCGCTGATTTTGGGGCCGTCACGGCTGGGTACTACAATTGAGGCGTCGTATTCGCTTGGCACAACCACGGCATCGCGGTGACATTGCAAAAGCAGGTACGCGACCGAGAGAACGTGCGAGCAAGATGATGTCGCACTCCGTTTTATTTGTTTTTTAATTTTTTTTCTCCCCCCACCATCATCTCGCATCTCGCGGATGCCCGGCGATATGCGGCCTGAGAACCGCGCCAGCCTATACCCGCAAGAGGACATTCGTTTGTCGCACGCGTCTCTCAAGCAGATCATCGCCTACGATGTTCGTCCGTTCATTGCCGGCGTCGCAAACGATCTGGACCGGCGGTCCGAATTACCTTGTTTTGCCAGAGCTGGCTCCATTAGAGGCGATCAGACCGCCGATGACTAATCCAAAATTTGGCAAAGCCATCTCGGCCTCTTCATTGTCCGTCATCCCTAAAATGCGTCCGTTAATTGTTGCTCGCTCCTTGTATTCGACCTCGCTAGACGTATTTCGGCGCCCTGACCGTTCGCGTTCGCTTTCAGAGACAAGTGGGGTCCAGCCGTTTCTCTCCCCGCCTTCGAACCAATGGGCGGCATGGTCGAGATGTCCCGCTTCGCTGACATTGTGTCGTCAGATGAGAATCTCAAGCTGTTCGGAGCGTTCACAAACTTCGCAGCACCGGCAACCGCCATGGAACTCTCTTTGTGGACTGCAACATCCAGTGTCAGGGTTCGACTGAGGTCTGAGCTCTCACCCGACTCGCCGACACATCTCTGCCATAAATCAGGCGACTTGGCGCTTGCAGAACGTGCCCGCCGAGGCTCCACTGACTCCAAACGAGGTCGTGCAGGCTCTCAGCGACCCAAACTGAGGCAAGGTTCTGCGTGTGACTTTTGTCGACGGTGAAAGCTCAGTTCCACGGAGATCCCGGTTTGGGGCGCATGCACCCGATTAGACAAGGATTGCTCCTACCCGCCGAAACCGTCGTTTAGCAAGGCAAACTTGTTCACGGCAAGACCGACAGCTCGACTGTTGCATCCCCTGCTCGATGAAGCGCGAGCCGTCCAGGAAAATCTCATCTTTCTCATTCGATGCGGAGAGCGAATGTCTTTGGTGATGATTGTCAGCCGGCTCGAGCTGAAGCCACGGTGGCGCTCTTACGACATGACCGAGAAGGACCGTGCCGTGGCGGTTTCATGGACAATAGAGTGAAGGTTACCTAGTCAGCAATTGTTCTCTAGTCAGCAAAGAGGCATAAGAGTAGCTCGAGCAGTAGTCGAGATCGATGCATTCCGCACAGTTTAGTTAGCAATGATGGCCTTCCGGATGGCAACATCGACCCCGTCATCATTTCAGTGGAGGTCTGCTGTCGTCCTCGCGTCCTCGCGTTCCGAGCAACACCAATAGCACTCGTAAAGTAGGAGGTGGGCATATGTCGAATCCGTGATTTATCCAAATTGTTCTCAGGCCTGAAGCAACCTAGTCTGCCTGAGTAAGCCGAGTACCGCTTCTTTTCCGTCGCTAGGAGCTGGCTATGGTATACGTGTGACGAATGCCACGCCCGTACTTGGCGGGTTTGCAGATTCGACCGAGTCACACCCGCTCCCCAGAGAGGGCGCCACAGCTATCGCACCCAGCATCTTGAAGATGGCGGCGAGCAAGAGGCACAGCACGGGGGAAGAATATCTGTATGTGACTCCACCGACAACCCCGCCTGAGAGTGCAGTCAGCCTTAGCCTCCCATGGCGATCGATCTCCAGGGGGAGTGTCAGCAGCTCGAGTAGAGACCAATGGTGGGGTCTATTACGGCATCACCCACATGCCCCGTTCGCTGGGTGACAACCCTCATTGGAGACCTGGTCCAATGCGAAGCGCTGGTTCTCGAAGACATCAACATTGCCATCGTCTCCTTGGCGTCGCAGAATTCCAGACCGCCACTCTACCCCTGGTAGCCACCGAGGATGACCCTGCAGCCGAAGGACTGCCAACCTCGTTGGGAAACACCTCAACGCCATGGCAAGGGAAAAACGAGGCCGGCACCCGCCCTCCGACCGACCATTCAGGCCTTTCGTCCTCTCCCTCGGTGGAATGATGGAAACGGACGTTAGAGACGCACGCAGGCTTTGGAAATCAATCATGACAGGAGGAGTTTACTCCCTCCTTGTCAGGCGGCTCTCCCTCGGCTTGCTGAGGGCAACAGCGGGCTGCGCCGAGCCATAAGTAACCTAGACGAGTAGAACAGAGTTTCATAGCGCTACCAGACCCGAGATGTAACCCCCAACCAGCCTTGTGACATCCCGCGGTGGAGTCGTCAAGGGACCAGATGTGCTTGTTCATTGCGCGAAACGCTGCATCGGCTCGCATATAAGACACTGCCCTACACCAGGCCACTCACTTCCAAGCCCGAGTCTCAAGCCATCGCATGTCAATCATACGTATTAGTCACTCCGTCGCTTGAGAGGCCGCTGGTGGCCGTTCCGGTGATCCTGATGTCGTTCCTGCGCTGTGTGCCGGTGATAAGAGGTTCGAGGATCACATAGTTTCACCCAACTTCGTGGAGCGAGGTCGAAGCTAGACAACGTTGGGAGTCGGACGTGACATCGTGTTGGCCGAGGTAGTGCCGTGACAGATCCGACGCAATCCAATGGATTGCAGATCACGTTCCTAGACTTCATGCGTCCTCATAGTGGGTCATTAGTAGTAGTCTACTAGTATCATTACTGCGGAACCTCCTTCCGACAGAACATTGGGACCATCCACCTATCAGCCCTAAATACTGTTGACCTGGCTCAACTCCCAAATGCATCTAACCACGCCCTCTTTGTACGGTCCATTTCCAACGCGTATGCTTGTTGTCAGCAGCGGAATGCAGTCTAGAGCACGCGCAAATCCGCAATGACAGTCGTTGACTCGGGCAATCGGCGTCGAAGAATCCCACGTCGGCAGGCACGCACATACAAACACGACACAAGCGTCTACGTGAAGGCTGAGGGTGCCGCACCCGCCGCGGGTTCGGAGTCAAACGGTGAACATCCCTTGGCGATAAGAGTGAGCGAGGGGCTCCCCCTGTTCACTTTCATCGGGTGGTCACCCCATCACGCAATCCGGAACGGGATACGTAAAGACTGCATGGCATGCCGCGTTGAAGCGCAGCTGGGAGTACAAGGAATCCTATCTCTGTCCGAGGAAACGTGGTATCCCGTCGCAGTGGGTACGATGCTTGAAGAGCTGTCGTCTAGCACTGGACCTTGCCGTTGGCGAGCTGCCAGACGGGGCTGGGGAGCTGTCAGCTTCACATCCGACTACGGTGGTTCCAGACGTACCCAGAGACGGCGTCATCATCCGGGACGGTCCCATTGACGTCCTTGAACGCCTGCGGGACGGGCGCTCCAGCTTGGGGGTTGTTGTTGTTGGCCATAATCTCCTGTGCATTGATGTTCTTGTTGTTGCCGTTGTCAAGATCGTACTGGACCGTCACATTGGCGGGAAGGTTGAACTGCGAGTAGAGCGTGCAGGTGCGGTGGCCCATCTGGATGGACTCCGGAGTTGAGAACTTGTAGACGTAGGTGGCGCAGGTGGTAGGCCTGTCGAGACACGCCTGGATGCAGTCGCACTCGTTCTGGATCTGAGGAAAGGTAAGGTCCACCTCAGTCACGACGCCGGTCACGTCAAAGCCCTTGGTGTCTGTCCGCAGGGTGTCAGCTCGTCCATTCGAATGGGTCGCGGGCACCAAGCAGTCACTCACACCGGATGCAGCCACCACCCTCAACCTTGAGGTTCGGGCAGATCCTTTTGTGGCCATCGTTGTCGCGAAGCGCCAGGGGCCAGCGAGTGCGCCGGTGACGATGAGGGCGCTGGGGATGACGAATTTGGTGAAAAACATGTTGAGTTCTAAGTTTACTGTAGAAGTCTGAGAGCTTGGTCTAGGGGAGAGCTGGGACTGTCGAAGTTGAGATGTGAGGGTATTGTGTTGTGGTGATCATCTTCACACCCCGGAAACGCTGCCTTTTATACCTTGGTCTGCGAGTTGAAAGGCAAGACAGTGCGGTCGAAGCTGTGCCAGAGAACATTGCAGCGACACAGCTGCTCGTGATTCAGCACGTACCACCAGCGCCGCTTCAGATATGACTTAATCCTCGGAGAAATTCGCTCCGCGAGTAAGTCGAGGGAGAGCACCTCATGCACTACGGATGTGGACGCCATGTCGTTCGCCGGTGGCGTATCATTCGGAGCCGCAACAGTTGGATGCAGCACCTGGTCCAAACACAGCAAGTGGATGCAGCACCTGGTCCAAACACAGCAAGTGGCCCATCACGGCGGTCATCGGCTCCGGATTGTTGGTGGTCTGAGACGTCACATCGCTTTTCAAGCTGCTGATATCTCGAAATAGTCCTCTGAGAGTTGTCCGGAGCCGACAAGATGCGCCGCCCCAGACACCAAAAACCGGCGGTGCAAAACGGTAGCAAATAGAGGAGCGTCCCACCACCATTCCACAGGCAGCCAGAGCCTCTCCCACCGCGCTAAGCACTCGAAGGGAGTCGCATGCCATGTCTTGCGGGGTGAGTTTTGTGAGCATAACCCTTCTCGATCATCGTCTTTTGAGGTCGTAGAACCTCTTTTCGTGGGGAGACATGTCGGAGCACCAAGCGGGGGCAAGGACGGCGTCCGAGGCGCCCGGTTCATGTGGTCGAGAACTCCCAACCAGACTGATTACTCGTCCCCAAAGTCGACAGCGAATCTCCGAAGAGAAAGCCCGTCAGTGGGCGGTGGTGAGCTTCAACCCTGACAAAGGCCTCGAGTTCTTTGCGGCCGCTGACGGGATGTTTAATGTCAAGCTCACTCCAATCTGACGCATTCAAGCAGGAGCGCGCGATAGGTATTCATGTCTGTCCGGTCGACCAAGGGCTCCTGGAAGAAGTCGCCGAGGCTCTCAGCCTGGCTGGCCGAGTCAAGCACTGTAAGGTGGTCCACGCACTCACCGGCCTCATCATGGCAGGGACGTTCCCGGGCAGGCGATGCTGTGTGCTAGCAGGTTCACACCGCTGTGCAAGCCAGATGGGGGACTCCGCCCAATCACTGTCGGCGACATGATCTACAGACTGGCGGCCAAGGCAATCATCCGGCACTCCAACCGGCGGGACTTCCTGGTTCCGTGTCAGTTTGGTGTCGGGAGCAAAGGCGGGGTTGAGCCTGTGGTAAGGGCGGTCAACCAATCGTGCTCTGGACGGCACCCTAGGTCGGTCCGGCACCCATCTCACCTCGCTTGACTTCAGCAACGCTTTTCAACACTGTCGACAGACGGGACATAGCGGAGGGACTCCCCCAGTTCGCGTCTGTCCTCCACTGGGCTGGAGATCCCCTACAAATCTGGCTACGCACGGAAGACTGTCGCCAAAGCAAAATCCCCTGTCAATGGATGGCCCCACTCACACTCCACCGCACCATTACGGGCCGAATTCCCATTCGGATGCGTCGCCCCCTCTCAGTGCCTCACCCTATCAAAAAAGGACGTCTCATCGGCCTCCGCCTATCACTCATCGGGTCCAACGCCATCGGTCATGAGCAGGAGGGTGAGGCGAATAAGGGATTATTCTGGGGCCCCCAGTAGCAAGGGAAGGGCCGTCGGCTTGGACGTGGAGGAGGAAATCAAGGAGACTGAGGGATAGAGCAGGCGACGGGCCCATCAACGATCAGAGCAAAGGAGGCGAGAGTGAGTAATCCGTCGTGTCCTTCCCATTATTGCTCCTCCTCTTCGTGCTCTCGCCATGCGATTGATGGCTTGTACTGATATCCTGTAACATATCGATCAAGTCTGGCTTCCAGGCTCTGCGGAAGGCGCTGTCAATCTCAACGCCCATGGACACCGAAGCGATCTTCCTCCTCAAGGGCGACTCCCACGATCAGCACCCCGAAAGTCTTCTTCGGCGGGCGGGGATCAACCCCTCCCCGGCCAACACGGCGGAGTCCCCAGATCCGGACGTTTCAACTGAGGAAGACCGGAGACAAGAAGACAGCCATGAGGGGCCATGAGGGGCTGGGACGACTCTATGAATCGAAGTCGGGTCGGTTTGGAGGAAACGGGCTTCAAGCCGAGGATGGCATATTCATGGCGTAAGGAGAGGATGTTTTGTTGGTGCCCTGGTTTTGCCAATATCCTGTCCAGTGGCTGAAGCCCACGCACATTCCAGAACGGGAAAGGTGCTGCTAAAGGCGGAGTGGTACAGGAAAAGCAGAAGTAACTGTTCGGCCCGCATGGCGGGTATACCTGAAGAGATGCGCTTAGGGTCTCATTCGCCTTCCTCTCTTTGAAGTCCTCAAATCCACAGGCTACCTGGCTAGGGTAGCATCCCCTATTGCTGACTGTCATTAAACAGTCAGACGACTTGCTCCTAGTGTATCCGGATGCTCATAAGTAACCATCGTCGATCCGAGTTAGGAGCAAGTTGGACTTCTTGATGACCCAATATGCGGGCCGGGCCTTGCCAGAATCCAGATGGGTAGATGGGATGACGATATCGGTGACAGGAGGGAGGATTTTGGGGGCAATGGGAAGGAGGGCGTGTTCCCAAAGCAGGGAGAATACTTGAGCATCGATGAGAGAGGTGTTGTGCAGGGGCCGATAGCAATACCCAGCCTGGATGTGGACGGAGAATGTGGATTTGATGGTGAAGGTCGAGTGTTTCGCCGCAATGGCCGTTTCCCGCTTGCGCTGTAAAGAGAGCCGCCTGCCCTTTGCCCCTTGCCACGCAACTGTACTACCTCTCAGATCTGCAAGCCCGAGGGCCAATGCCTGGTTCCGGATGAGAGCGGGTACTGTGTTGCTGGGGTTGACAGCAGTCGGGTTCCTCCTCTCCACCTCCTGTCTGGGATCTGCAATGGCCTTCGGGACCAACCATAGAGGAAGCATAACCCGGGCAAGGCGGGTGTGGCTGCAGGAAAGGGGTCACTGTGGGGGAGTCGGGCGTGGGTTGTCTGAAAAGGCGACTGGCGAAAGTCGAGTGTCAAAAAGAAGAGCGGAAGAAGAAATCAAGAAGAGTTGGGGATGCTTGTCTGCTATATGACCCTTACTGTTGAGACGACTCGGTCCCGTGCCCGCTTGGCAGCCGACTCGAGCCATCATGGTCGCTTCGGTCGCTTCTATTACGGCATGTCTGTAGAAGAGTGGGAAGCGGCAAGCATAAGAGTGGCTCGAGTAGCAGTCGAGATCGATGCATTCCTCGCCGGTTCATAGCGTGCAACACTTACCAAGGGGCAGGGAAGATGACTGTGGAATCCACGTAGGGCCTTCCGGAACGTTCCGGCGTACACCTGTTCCTTCCATTCCTGAAGATGCCCGGAATGTGCCGGAAGGTGGTAGTTCTCTGAAGGACCTCCCGGTATCTGCCAGGCTGTTCTCAACCAGTCTGCTGAAGAGTACACCGGAGCATCGAAGAGCACACTTAGGGGGTTAGGGGATTACATCTCGGGTCTGGTAGCGCTATGAAGCTCTTGTCTATCCGTATAGGTTGCTTATGGCTCAAAGGAGCGTGCTCTGGCCCCCAGCAAGCCGAGAAAGAGCCGCCTGACCAGCAGCGAATAGACTCCGCCTGTCATGACTGATTTCCAGACTTTCAGAGCGTTCCTCGCGTCCGTTTTCATCATACCGCCGAGTGAGAGAACAAAAGGCCTGAATGGTCGATTCGAAGAGGGGTGCCGACGTCGTTTCTCCCTCGCCACAGCGTTGAGGTGTTTTTGGACCGAGCTTGGTGGTCCTTTCGGCCATAGAGTCGTCGTCGGTGGCCGCGAGAGGCAGAGTTGGGGTCTGTGAATCCACCGAGGCCAAGGACACGATGGTGATGTCGATGTCTTCGCTTCCAAGTCCGCTAGCAGCCGACCCGGTGACCCGGAGGTCGTTTCTGCGCGCTGAGTACCCCCGATGAGTGGCTTTAGGTGAACCTGCACCGCTTCCACTGTTCCTAGAGCCGTCCCAAGGGCGTGTTTGGCTTGTTCATGGCATGCCACAGTCCAGGGTGCTCGTCTGAGGCATATCTCGTCGTGTCCAAGCTGGTCTGGCGCACCGCAGTGCCTGCAGTGAGTGGCAGCCCCTGGAAGCAGAGTCCGTGGCTGTAGGGCCGCCGATACCTCGAAATCGCTGAGTCTGAGAGTTGGGGCGGAGGGTATAATCAAGAGCCTCTTTCTTCCAAGCAAGGAAGACACTTCTATGACTGATTTAGCACTGTGCGGGTCCAAGGACTCAAGGAGCGAGTCCCTGGTCGCAAGGAAAGCCTCCTGTCACCGTTCTCGCTGTGAAAGGACCGTTTGGTTGGCGGTGTCGGTGCCCTGGTCAAGCAGGGGTGCAGTAGTCGAGATCTATGCATTCCCCGCCAGTCCAGTTAACAATCCTGCGCACGTTCACTTGACACCGACATTTGATACAAGTGCGGCAACGGCCAGTGCCTTGCCAATCCTGGGTGCAAGTTCGTAACAGAAAGGGCGTGATACTTCCGAGGAAGCCAGGACGTGGTGATGCTGGACTGGGATGTGGACTACGAGATGAGTAGAGACGAGGAGGGGGGGTTCAACCTGCCAAAGTTCAACTTGCCAAACCGGCGCAGTACAACCGCTGACACCGGCTAACGGGAGGTATCCCACCCTCGGACGCTGAGGTCTACGACCGCAAGACTGGGCCAGGAGCAGCGTGACCCACACACCGCCGACCTCATCCCTGCCCCGGCCACCACCCACCTATATCTGTGTGCCCCCGCAATTCACCCCACCACCTCCATCCACTCCGCCGCCTGACTCGCCCTTCGACCGCTTCCTCTCGCTTGGGGACCTGCCCACGGTGCACAAGCCGCTGTCGGGGCCATCAGCGGGGGTGTTTGCTGGATGTGTGGAGCGCCTTGCTGTGGCCTTTCTGGCTGAGCCGAGTGACACATTCTTCAACATCCTCGCCCTGCCCAAGGCTGGACTTGCCCCGGGACTCAAACGGGGGCTGAAGGTCAGGCTGGAGCGGTACCCCCGAGTCGACTGGCCGAGGCCCGAGGCGGGTGACAACACAACACCCAGGACTACGACAGCCGTCAAAGATGTGGAGAAGGGACGACTGGGCAGTTCGCGAGGCGGCTCGCTGGGATGGCAGCTGTGGCCACTGTGGACAACGAGGTGATCGCAGCTCTGCAAGACAAGCACCTGGCAGGGGCTGCAGACCCGTTTGGCCCGACCGAGGCCCAAGCTCGGGGGACATCCCATCCGACGAGGAGATCATGGCCGCCTTCAAGACTTTCAAGCCAGACACCTCGCCGGTCTGTCCGGATGGACGCACCACCTCCTGGCCACCGCCCTACGGGTGCCAGCATTCCTCAAGGCTGTCCATACCCTCACCGGGCTCATCGTTGCGGGGACGGCCCCTGGCCAGGCGATGCTGTGCGCTAGCAGGCTCACACCGCTGCGCAAGCCGGACGGTGGCCTCCGCCCTATCGCCGTTGGAGACATGATCTACAGGCGTGACCAAGGCCATCATCCGGCACTCCAACCGACGCGACTTCCTGCTGCCATACCAGTTTGGCGTTGGCAGCAAGGGAGGAGTTGAGCCGGTGGTAAGGGCAGTCGAGCGTGCTCTGGAGGACACCCTGGACCGACCATACACCCATCTCACCTCGCTAGACTTTAGCAACGCATTCAACACTGTCGACAGGAGGGACATAGCCGAGGGACTCCGCCAGTATGCTCCTGTCCTTTACAGGGCAGGGCGATGGGCATATGGCTGCACCTCCAGCCTTGTGCTTGGCTCGCCGGAGGGGAGACACATCATCAACTCGGCACAAGGCGTCCGACAGGGGGATCCGATCGGACCGCTCATGTTCTCGCTTGGGATGCGCTCACTCCTCAGAGACCTGGCCTCTGACCTTGGCCCGGACCGACTCATCCTGGCCTATCTCGACGAGATCTACATCCTCAGCCCGGATGACCTTGCACTGGAGCAGACGCTGGCCTTCTTTGATGAGCGACAGCCATCCATCCGCCTCAACCCAGCCAAGTGCAAGGCGCTCGCCCTCGAGGACATCCAGACCAATGGCCTCAGGATGCTGGGAACGTGCGTGGGAGCACGCTCTGCCAGAGAACTGTTCCTCCAAGAGAAGATCGACCACGAGGCTGCCACCATCGCCAAGCTCTTCAACCTGCCGCACCAGCACGCCCTGCTCGTCTTACGGGCGTGTGTGCAGTAGAACCTACGACACCTGCAGCGCTCCCTCAAGTCGGATGACCTCGTCCACCTGTGGGATAAACTGACACCATCCTGCGGGATGCGGTCATCCGGATCAGAGGCCACCCCCGCCATGTCGACCACCCGTTGGATGTCACCCTCATGTCCCTCCCCATCAAGATAGGCGGTGTAGGCATCCTGTCCTACAAGACGGTCGCACCTCACGCGTATGCTGCAGCTTTAGAAGCTGAGATGTCACCCTCGCACCAATCCTCACCCCTGGAACCCACCCGACCAGCACCCAACTTATCACACAACACCAACGTTACCAGGAGATCTTCGCGGGGAATAGGGAGGCGCTGCTGGGCTCGCTGGCCCCAGAGCGGGCCAAGGCGGTTGTCGAGGCATCCTCCAAGCTGGGGAGAGTCTGGCTAACCACGATCCCATTCCAGCCCTCTCTCCGTCTCACCGACTTTGAGGTTGCCGCTGCCCTGCAGTTGCGCACCCTCACCCGCGAGTCAGAGGCCCACTGCACCAGCTGCGGAGAGGCAAACTTCTTCGGGCACCCTGAGGTCTGCCTCCAGAGGAAACTGTGGCGTGTCGCCCGACACGAAGGAGCGAAGCGCATCATCGGACAGGCCCTCGCCTCGACCCCTGGCACCCGAGTCCGACTCGAACCCCTCGGCCACCAGACCAGCAGACGCAACGACATCCAGGTATTCTCTCTGCTCGGGTCTCAGGCCACGGGGCTAGCCAATGCCGAGTACGATCTCACAGTCGTTTCTCTGGCAAACAAGGACGCCCGTGCCACAAACCTCCCCAATCAGGACAACGACCCATTCCGGCTTGTCAACAAGTACCTCGACTCTGTTGCCGATCACAAGGTCCGCCACCGCCCGACAAGCAACCTTCCTTTCCACCCCATCGTCTTCTTCCTCGGTGGCATGATGAACGGCAGCACCACCAAGGTCTTTGCCTCCTGGAAACGGGTAATGACACGAGCAACATACAACCTGATGCTCAAACGGTTGAGCCTTTGCCTCCTGCAGGCGCGAACCCGCAGCTTTGGGCTATAAGGCCTTCTTACCACCGTAGAACCCCGTAGACCAGACAGACGCGCTATGCACCCCCTAACCCAATGGCTGGAGCAGTACTTACGCCTGTACATAAATCTCCAGCAGGACAACTGGGCTGGCCACCTATCGGATGCGGAATTCTGCTACAATACGACTCCCCGTTCAACAACTTCTGTTACGCCCTACTACCCTTACACGGGAATGGAAGCACGGAAATCGTTCCCACTACAGCACCACGACTCCACAGTAGGGGTACCACGAGCGACAGAAACGGCCAAGGAAATGGCGCGTTTGCATGATACGTTACGACGCACTATCCACTCAGCAAACGACCGATACGACTACCACTACAACAACAAGCGTAGCCCAGGTACGTATGAGGAGGGCAACATGGTGTGGGCACGCACGAAGAACATGCGAACAAAACGACCTTCGAAGAAACTCGACAACAGATACGCTGGCCCATACAAGATCACACGAGCAATCAACAACAACTCGAACGAGTTGGACATACCAAACTCACGCAAACATTGTGTAGTCAATATCACGCTGCCAAAACCTTCTATCGAACGCGAGGCTACATCTGGCGGTCCGACGGAGGTGTTTGACGACATCATCGACAATGATGAAGCACCATACCGCGTACTGCGGCGACGTACAGTACGAAACCTGTAAGTGATATCCGGGAGGCAGTTGCATGGGCAAGAAGCGCTAACCAACCAGTTTATGTACTATGCACAGAGTACAGCTCTTTCCCGTGCGGTGCACGGTGTCCCAATCCCCGTGCGGTGCACGGTGTGCCAATCCCCGTGCGGTGCACGGTGTGCCAATCCCCGTGCGCCTTCTAACACTCCCCCTCGAGGTCTGCGTCCTCGCCGTCGAGGACCAGACCGAGACTGGCTCGAAGCGAGCGATGGGGCGCAGGAAGGAGGGCCTTGGTGAAGATATCCGCCACTTGAGAAGCGGTGGGGACGTATCCAAGCCGAACCACACCGTCCTCAATGAGTTCCCGAATGAGGTGCCACCTTATAGCAATGTGCTTGGTGCGTCGGTGAGTACCTGGGTTCCGTGCAAGTCGTATCGCACCCTGGTTGTCGCACCACAGGGGAGTGGGTTCCTTGGGGGTTACACCCAGCTCGTCCAAGAGTCCCTTGAGCCACACCGCTTCACGAGCAGCTTCTGACACCGCCACATACTCAGCCTCAACTGTCGACGAGGCCACCGTAGCTTGTCTGCGGGATGTCCACACGATTGCAGAGCCGCCGAGCATGAAGATGTGCCCAGTGGTTGACCTTCGAGTGTCGTGACAGCCTCCCCAGTCTGCATCCACCCAACCCTCTACCTCTGCTTTTGCCGTCTTGCCGCCTAAGGTGAGGCGCATGTTGCGGGTGCTTCCGAGGTGATCGATTACCTCGAGAGCAACCTTGAGGTGACCGGCGGTGGGGGCACTGGTGTACCGAGCGAGCCAGGATGCGGCAAATGCGAGGTCGGGGCGAGTGCAGGTGGCGATCCACTGCAGGGATCCCACGATCTCTTGATAGCGTACCTTGTCCGCTCCCCCTGCTCCTCCTGCTTCCTTTTCTTCCTTGGCCGCCACCAGATACTCTGGTCCCAACCTTTTGAGGATCGCGAGGGGTGTTGATCTCTCCTTGCCTGACGGGGTGAAGCGCTCGAGTAGCTTGTCCACATACGTAGGCTGCGAGAGGGTGATAGTGCGAGAGGGGCGGTCCCGATCCACGCGCATGCCGAGGATCATACGTACTTCGCCCATTTCCGTCATCTTCCAGCGATCCTTGAGAGCAGCCATGATATGGTCGATCGTCTTGCTCGCGGTCGCTGCGATGAGGATGTCGTCCACATAAGCCAGGAGAAAGGCTTCACTATAGTCACCGGTCGCTGCTCTGGAGTAGAGACCCCAGTCTGATTCGAGCTTCTTGAACCCAACACCCGCAAGGGCGGTGCCAAGTTCGATCCACCAAGCCCGTCCGGACTGCTTGAGGCCATACAGCGACTTGACAAGTCGCAGGCCTGTGGCGTGGTCGTCTTTGGGCTTGTAGCCCTCGGGGAAGGCCATGTAGATCTCCTCCTCCAATGTACCATTGAGATATGCACCCTCGACATCGGCCTGTCGCAGTTCCATATCCCTTTGGGCTGCGAGGGTGAGAAGGATGCGCAGGGACGTTGTGCGACCGACGGGGGCGTAGGTCTGCTCGAAGTCGACACCAGGGACTTGACTATACCCTTTGGCGACGATGCGAGCCTTCCACCTCACCACCTGACCCTTCTCGTCCCTCTTTCTCTTGAAGACCCAACGGACACCAATGGGTGTGCGGTTCTCGGGAACCACTACCTCTTTCCAGGTGCCCTTACTCTCGATGTTGGTGATCTCGCTTGCCATGGCTTCAAGCCACTGCTTTGCCTCGCCGGTGCGCTTGGCCTCATGAGGGTTAGCAGGTTCGTCATCGAGGTTGGTCATCACGAGCGCCATGGCTGCAGAAGACGCTAGGTGGTGCTCTGCCGCTTCGGGACCGTGCCAATTGAGCCAATTCGCCTCGCCACTGTTACCGGTGCGTCCGCTGCGCGTGCGTGTTGGCAGGATTTCGACCTCGATGGCGTTGCGCTGCGTCTCCGGCGTACGCACCTCGTAGGTGTAGCTGGGTCGAATGCGGGGAGGGGCAGACTTTGCCGTCGGTTGGGTTTCTTGGCCTGGGGCCTGCTGATGGACGCTGGCTTCGGAGGGGACGTACTCTTGGGTCCCATCTTGCTCCTCGCCATTTCCCTCGTCCCCTTCGTCCCCGACGGAGCCATCGTCGATGTCACTGTCATCGGTGTCGAGAGAGGTGCCAGTTAGACCAATGGTGTCCATCTGCGGTGCTGGGTGACACCCACCCGAAATGCCACTATTGCCGGTGCTTGTGTTGGTCTTGCTCACTTCCCTTGTTTCGATCACCTTTCCATCCTCAAGCTCGACTATCCAACCAACCCGATCCCAACGCTGGCCCAGGAGCGTCCCCTTAGCCCCGCGCGTGTTGGTGAGTGACGCTTTGGTTCGCACCGCTCGCGGGATTGCGACCGTGATGCTCTGGCCGAAGACACGGCTTTTCGGGAGGGTCGGTTCACGTCCAGTGAGTCTCTCCCATGCCGTCTTCCCTTGCACCTTTGTCGTTTTCATGACGATGCACGCCGCATGCCGAGCCGCATGTGCCCAGTACTCGTGAGGTAAGGCTGACCCTTTCAGCATCGCCGTGATCATCTCCTTTGCCGTGCGCATGAAGCGCTCGACTACACCATTGAGCTCAGGTGTGTAAGGCGGCGACACCTGGTGCTGTATTCCGGTCTCCCGGTACCAAGCATGGGCTTCCAGGCTGCCGAACTCGCCACCGCCATCGCTGCGCACAAACCGCACAGCCTGAGGGGCAGCTAAACGTGCCATGATCGAGACGAACGCGCGCAAATGCCGGTGGGCCTCGGTCTTCCCGCCCATTGGCACCACCAAGCTGATCTTGCTCCAGTCGTCGACCAAAGCCAGGAAGTGGTCCTCGCCTGCCTTCGCAGGCCGGAATGGACCCGCAATGTCGACATGGACGAGCTCGCCGGCGTATGCTCCACGGGGACTGGTCCCCGACTTCGGTTGCTTCGTTGCCTTCGCTTCTGCGCAGGTCGAGCAACCTTCGGCCGATCGCATAACATCAGCCACCTTGAGGCCCGCTTGGGCCGCGGCGTCCTCAAGTTTCTTGCCTCGAATGTGGCCCAGTGCAGCATGAAGCGACTCTGCACCGGTTGTCACGAGCACGCGACCATGGGCTGCCTGATTTGCCGACTTGGCGGTGAGCACCCACAGCCCCTTTCGCTTTTCCAGCGGAACATCGACCTTTCCATTGCTGATCCGACCACCAGAGGGCGCTAGGGATATCGTCCAACCACGAGAGAGCAGGCGGCTAGCCGACAATAGGTTCAGCCTTGCGGTGGGTGTGAAGTAGACGTCTTGAAGGGTGAGTCCATGACCGGATGGCAGTCGCAGAGGCACCTCCCCCATCTGCTCGGCAGTGAGGGACCCCTGTCCCGCCAGGGAGAAGCTGAAGGGCTCAGGCAAGTCGGACCTTGAAGCAAAGACCTTTGGGTCACCCGAAAGATGGTGAGTCGCGCCGCTGTCGATCACCCATTCACTGTCGAGTCCAGTCGCATCTTGCACGGCCTGGCCAACAAACGCCTCAAATTCCGCTTCTACTGCAGCATTCGCCTGGCCGTCCGTCTTGTCCTTCTTGCTCGAGTCTTCGGCATCGGGGCAGTCGCGTTTGAAGTGACCGGTCTTCTCGCAAGTCCAGCATTTCACCTTCGACATGTCCCTTTGCTTCTTCTCCTTCTTCTCTCCCGTCTTCTTCCCTTTCTGGCCATGGTTCCCTCCATGAGTCGCCAATGCGTCCCCATTCGAGTGGGATCCCTTAGAGGTTTCGTACCTCTCCTTGTCCTCAACCTTGCGGTTCCAGAGCCTTTCGAACTCAACCCAGGTCTGTCGGTATTCGTCCAGTGCTGCATACGTGTCTTTCCATTGCTCCATGGCGGCCGGGAGACTGTTGAGGAAGAGAACAATTTGCTGACTCTCTGGTAGGATTCCTCCCGCAGTCTCATACCTCGAGAGAGTGACAAGGAACGACTCCATATGCGTCGTCATCGCCTTCGAATTGGCTGACAAGAGGCGGAAGGAGGCAAGGGTTTGGAGAAGCTGTCCCTGTCGCTCAATGGTACGAACCATGTGAGTGTTCTCCAGGTGGGACCACATCTCATGGGCAGAGAGCATCCCCATGATCGAACGCTTTGGTCCCTCCGTGCAGGTCATGCGAAGCCAAGCCTGGGCTTTGGACTCACGCTTCGACCAGTCCTTCCACTGCTTCACCCCCACGGCTGACAGAGCTTTGGGAGCATCCCCAGGGTCCCCTGTACCACCGGTTGGCATGACGGATCCCGCCCTCCTCTTCCTCACACCCTTCTGACCGAATGGCTCTTCCTCCGTTCCCTCGACTATGTCGAGTAGGTCATGAGCCAGCAACTGTTCCTCGATGGCTTCTCGCCACTCGATGTAGTTGGCGTTCCCGCGCAGCTTCGGCACGGCCGACAGCGTAGTGGGAGTAGCATAATCGGTCGACATGGTGGTGACAGGCTTGTTGTACGTAGGGCAGCAGACTCTTAATCTGTAAGTGATATCCGGGAGGCAGTTGCATGGGCAAGAAGCGCTAACCAACCAGTTTATGTACTATGCACAGAGTACAGCTCTTTCCCGTGCGGTGCACGGTGTCCCAATCCCCGTGCGGTGCACGATGTCCCAATCCCCGTGCGGTGCACGGTGTGCCAATCCCCGTGCGCCTTCTAACACCCCTATTGTCAAGACGTCCGACAACAACCTTAGCAAGATCTTCACCCGATATCCCCAAGCTCACTGGGAAAGAGAACTTCGTCGAATGGGACCAACGGCTCAAGTTTGCCCTTCTGATCATCAAGGCAAGCCAGTTCATCGAGCCCAATGCGTCACCTTCCGAAGGATCTCAGTCTGCCTGGCGCGAACGAGACGGCCAACTCGCTGGCCTTATCCTTCAATCTGTTGAGACAACTCGGTCCCGTGCTCGCTTGGCAGCCGACTCGAGCCAAGTCATGGTCGCTTCGGTCGCTTCTATTACGGCATGTTCGTAGAAGAGTGGGAAGCGGTAAGCATAAGAGTGGCTCGAGTAGTAGTCGAGACCGATGCATTCCTCGCCGGTTCATACCCTACAACACAATCAACCGCCACGCCAATCCTTTCCGCCCATCTTCACCTGGTCATCGCCTCTCTCGAGATCTCCTCTCTCTCCGCCGAGAAGACTCGCCGCCCCACATTGGTCGAGCTTTCACCGTCTACCACGCTCTCAAGAAGACGTATGGAACCTCAAACGCTCAATACACCTTTGCGCTGGGCCGCCGCTTCATCGAGAACCGAGTTCATGGAGTTGATTCCGTTGGGAACTGGGTGAACGAGGTCAAAGCCCAACACCGTGAGCTCAAGTCTCTCAGCTTTGATCTCGACGCCCTGTGTGTCAATGTCCTCCTCAATGGGCTTCCTGACCGGTTCTCCTCCTATGTCGACAACGTCTGGACCAACTCCGAGACGCCCACTATCGACTCGGTCAGCGACTCTATTCTTCGCATCGATGCTGGTCATCAGAACCGTGATCGTGATAACTCCTCTCTCGGTCATAACTCCGAGATTGTCGACTCAGTCTGCGATACCGTCCTTTGCCCTGATGCCGGCCATCACAAGTCACTCGGTTACTCTTCATCCTCTGCGCCGGTCGATCAAAACCTAGACACAGCTGTCATGGTCCCTGTCGACGACACCGGCGGCGCGGTAGGGCCTGGAGCTACGGCAGATAGCTGGATAACAGATTCTTTGCCAAAGAGCTAGTCGAGGAAACGATGCTCAAGGCGGAGTCGAAAAGATCGTCCATCTCGGTCTGCGCTCGACCTGCCAAAATCAGCACCAACAAAGGA
Source organism: Saitozyma podzolica (assembly GCA_003942215.1). NCBI lineage: Eukaryota > Fungi > Basidiomycota > Tremellomycetes > Tremellales > Trimorphomycetaceae > Saitozyma > Saitozyma podzolica. The sequence continues at coordinate 2,436,539 of RSCD01000001.1, forward strand.
AGGCGAGTTGAACTCGATCGAGTGCCCAGTGAAGTCGGATCGAAAGCTCACTTTGGTCACTGCCGTTCGATACGATCATCAGCGTGTGCTCTTGACTCACCAATAAGAACCGTGACATACTCTGCCATAACATTGTTATCAACGGTCTCGTGACCATCTCCAGTCGATCTACCATTCGGTTCGGCACACTCCCTCTTCTCCAGCTCGCGCCGCACCTCAGACTACAGAAACGTGAGTTGGTAATCTCCCAATCGTACAAGCTCCAATATATGGAGGTTCATTATGGAAGATCGACCCACCTGCAGTTGACTCTACTGCCCCGGAGTCATTCCCACCGTCGACATGTCCGACTCGATACTCTACCGACTAGAGTGAATTTTCTTCTCTCGAATCCCGAAGTTCGTGGATCCCACATGCCGGTGAACCCCGTGGAGCTCAAGTGACGACTTTGATGCTCTGAGAAGATATGGAAGAGGTCGGAAGTGAAGGATAGTAAGTTGCGGGGCTACAAAGCACGTCGAGATTGCCACCTGCAGTCTGAAGAATGCCGAGCACCAAGCCGACCAGGCAGCGAACCGCCCAGCGGTTAGGAACCGCTTGCGGAAACCATGCGGCTTGGACCGATCGGGAGCAAACGGGTATGGCATGAGGTCACGTGGCAACTCGCCATAGCTGACCCCTGGACGGCATCCGATTCATTACCTGTTCATTGATTTGCTTCCATCATGCATCTCTGCATTGTCTTACCTTGTGGTTGATCGATGCCATCGCTCAGATATCCTCTCGCGACTAGGTCTTGGGCACAAGGCGATCCGGAGAATTCGATACGTACCGTCCCACTCTCCGCCCGCTCACGGATCTGACGACGCCACTAGGTCAACAAGTGGTGCGCCAAGCTCTTTATGAATGAAAGAGAAGACTTCATGAGACATTAGGAACAGTGCGCAATCTCTTAAATACCGTGGTGGACACCTGTGTTCGTATGTGGGGAGAACGTATAAAGCACGGGCGGCACTCCTCGACTCGGCGTGACAATTAGTTGAGAGATTGCAGATTTGTTACGAACGCAGTGGGGAATGCATCGATCTCGACCTGCTCGAGCTGCTCTATTATACCTCTGTAGACTGTTAAGTGCGCCGCATAGTTGCGCCGCCGCACGGTCCTCATACGGTGCTGAGCACACTGCCGCTGCTCGAGCAAGCTGACACTCCCCCTCGAGATCGATCGTTCCATTTGCCTAGTGGGATCTCGTTCTTGGTGAAAGGGCACGTCCCTGCCCTTCCTTCATTTCGTTTGAGGTCTTGACATGTTCAACATCCGTACACAGGCTGCGTGCGCTGGCCCCGGAAGTGACTTGGTGAGCACATCTGCTTTCTGCGCCTTTGACTCCGTGTACGCGAGTCGTATCATTCCTATATCGACCCACTCGCGTATTTGGTGGTGCCGGATTGCAATATGCTTCGTTCTTGGGTGTGAAGACGGTTTCTGAGTGAGTGCAATCGCGCCTTGATTGTCGCAATGAAGAGTTGTGGTCGGCTGACGGTATCCTAGCGTCTCAAGTAGCTCTCGCAGCCACATGATTTCTCTGCCGGCTTCGCTGATTGCAATGTATTCGGCTTCTGTCGTCGATGCCAATACTGTCGCCTGTCGCCTCGAAGACCACACGATCGGTGAGTCGTCCAGTTCGATTATCCAGCCTGTGGTCGATCTTCGTGTCTCTCTACAGCCAGCCCAATCTGCATCTACCCAACCCTCGAGTGGCCTCTTGCCTTTGTCACCCAAGGTGAGCCCGATAGTTCTTGTGTTTGACAGGTACGCCACGACACCTAGACCCATCTGCCACAGATGTTCGGTCGGTCTTGCAATCTGTCGAGCGAGGAATGATGTTGCAAAGCTGTTGTCTGGTCTAGTGCACCCTGCAACCCACTGCAGGCACCCGACAATTTCTTGGAAAGGTGTAAGCTGAGCCGTTGGCGACTCGTCGGCCCAGGTCGTCGTCTTTCCTCGATCCAATGGTAGTCGCCTCGCTCTCGGCCGATGGCCAGGGAATCGCTCGATGACTCGCTCGATGTATGCGGGCTGGGTGAGCCAAATCTTCTTTGCTTGTCTGTCACGGCGGACCTTCATCCCTAGGATGGTCGACACCTCCGCCAGCTCCGTGATCTTCCAGCGTCGTGCGAGTCCCTTTATCACCTCGTTGATCTCTGCGTTTGATTGAGCCGCCACGATGATATCGTCCACGTATGCTAATAGCAGCGCCGGTCCTCGGTCCTTCGAGCCAGTCCTGTAGTACAGGCCCCAGTCTGATTCTGTGCGCTTGAATCCCAACGCCTCGAGTCCTTTTCCCAGCTCGATCCACCAAGTCCTGCCGGACTGCTTCAAGCCGTACAATGATCCAAGGAGCCGAAGGGTGTCGCATCCCGTCTTGGGTCTCATGCCACACCTCAAGGTCGTTCGTTGCCGCTATGGTGAGGAGCAGTCGGAGTGATGTTGGTTCGACTGACTGGTGCAAAAGTCTCCGCGTAGTCAACGCCCGGCACTTGCGAGAAGCCTTGTGCAACCAGCCTCGACTTATACTTGACCACGTTCCCGTCGGCGTCTGTCTTTACTTTGAAGACCCACTTGCAGCCGACAGCCTTCCTTCCTTCGGGTAAGGACGTTTCGATCCAAGTCCCTTTCGACTCGATGTTCTTGATCTCTGACTCCATCGATGACAACCACTTGTTGCTGTCTGGTCCTGAGAGCGCCTCACGCACCGTTCTTGGCTCTCGCATCGATCCGTCGCTGACAATCGCCATCTCCGACGTCAATCCAGTGAATCGGTTTGGTGGTCTGATTGGCCTTCCTATCTTTGTCCTTGGTCCCTCAAACGTGTCGACTGGCTCCCCCTGGTCGACTGGGACATAAGCCGATCGCCGTTCAACTGGTATGCGACGACTCGGTACGGGGATGCGTGACCTTGGCTGACTGGGAGTAGTTTGCCTCGTCTTCTCGACGTCTTGCACTGCGGACCGAACCAGTGCTCGATCCCGTTCTTCTGAAGGGTCAGGCCGATCATTGGTGTCCCTAACCGGGGATCTCTCTTCGGGTGGGGAATTCTCATCCCCATCATCGTCCTCGACTCGTATCTCGAGGACATCCTCTGGTTGCTTGATGGACTGAGCCGGGGGTTCCTCATTTGGCCTTCTTGGTAAGTGTTGGGCTTCGCGGGGGCCTTCATTGCTGGCGCCCTCGACAAACCGTACATCTCGTGAATGTACGATTGCGCCATCTCGGTCTCGCCGAATGATCCATCCGCTGATGGTCTCGCTCTGACCTAGGAGGATTCCAGACTCGCCTTTCTCGATTGACAAGTCGTTCTTGCGTCGTACTTCTCTCGGCACCTGTACAAAACACCGCTTGCCGAACCGGTGGACGCTCTCCATTCCGCTGCCTCGTCCTGTGAGTTTTGTCCAAGCCGAGGGATTCTTCGCTGACGTCTTCATTAGGACCACCGCAGCGTATCGTGCCGCATATGACCAGTATGTGGAGGGGAGTTTCGAGTCAACTAGGAAGGACGCGGTCATCTCCTTAAGTGTGCGTACCATCCTCTCGGCAGCTCCGTTGAGCTCAGGTGTGTATCGTGGCGAGGTGTAATGCTGAATTCCAGTAGTGCGGTACCACTCGATCGCCTCTCCGCTGGCGAACTCGGTGCCGCCGTCGGACCTAATCACACGTACCCTGTCCCCAAGCTGTCGCTCAAGCTTGGTGACTGCTTCCTTTACCACGCGCATCGCCTCCGCCTTTGATCCAATGGGCACAGCAAAGACAATGCCGCTCGACCGCTCGACCCCGACAAATAAGTATCGGCGGCCATCCACCGACGTGTCCAATGGGCCCTCAAGGTCGATATCGAGTCCAATGCCATTTGCGCCACCTCGCAATCGCGGTGCTTCACCATCCTTGGGGTGCCGCTCGATCTTGGCTCGGAGACATACGTCGCACTGGTCGGTGCGGAAGGGATCCTTGCGTAAATCCTCGAAGGAACCATTCAGCTTCCCGTCCTTGGCCAAATCGAGTAGCCTCGACCTTCCAATGTGGCCAAGTCGCTGATGCCCGTGCTCCAGGGTGCTCTTCCCTTCGCTGCCGATGCCAATCGCAAGTGCAAGTGGCTCGACCGTTCCAAGCACTGTCGTCGACAATGGTCCATCCTTCCACAAGGTGAGTCGCTCTGTACCTCGCTTGATCGTTCCTCCGCCGTCACGCATGTCGACGGTCCAGCCGTGCTTGAGGAGACTTGATAGCGATAGCAGGCTTACTCTTGAAGCGGGAACGTAGTATACCTCTTTCAACGTGACTAGACGTCCGGATCGTAGTCGGATTTGCATGCTGCCAACTTCGGTTGCCTTCATGGACGCTGTCTTGTCCGCAAGGCCAAATGTCTTTGGTACCTCGAGCTTGCAGACGTCTCGAAGCAGCTCACGACGAGCCGTTACGTGGTGCGTCGCCCCACTGTCGACCACCCACATCGGCTCGACCGGTTCGCAAGCGACTAGGATCGAGTCCTCGGTGAACAACGCGCTGTCTGTCCAAGGGTTTGACTCGAGCACCTCCTCATCGGGCCATTGGATGGGCTCAAGCCTCCTCAATCACCGTTGCCCAGTCTCTTCACCAAATATCGGTGCTCACATCGGTGTAGGCAACGCGCAGACGGCCATCTCCCGCCCCGGGGGAATGCTCCAGCCAAACGGGCAGATGATGGTGGACGCGTGAGTAGCGTGTTGAATGGTACTTGGCGGAGCTGAGAGTCAAAAGGTACTACGACGCCGAGTACGCGGGTCAGGCAGTCGTCTACATGGCTAGTCTTCCGCTGTGGGTCAACGTGCTGAACCAGGTATATCCTGCTTTTTCTTGGTGGCGGAGCGATGAGCTCACCAGCTGATCATTTTGCAGACTCTGCTGGCAACGACGATGCCATTCGTCGGCCGAGGATAATGTTTCAATGGCGATTCATTCATCACATCCCCTGATCTTCTTTTCCACTTTTTCCTCTTTTGGATCCCAACTGATATCCTCTTGTTTCATGAATAACATCCACAGCGGCAATACAACCTTATTTGCCTCGACTGTCGCCACGTCCTCCAACTCTAAATGAGAACAAAGGCATCTCAGCGGTCGCCTGGTAAATACCCGAACGCAGGACGGCGGCAACGGCGAAGGTTAGATAAGGAAACCCGCACCCAAGCCGTCTACAACCGGCCAACGACCTCAAACTGCGATTGAGGTTTTGGACCGGTGTGCATTGCTCGAGTGTGGATGCATGTTGTCGTGCCCTGCTATCGAACGTGCGCGAGACTTCATCACTTCATAGACCGGCACGCCGACGCGATCACAGTGGCGGCCGTCGGGGTCTTGCAGTCGTCTGACACTGGCGATGAGGCCCACCTAGCCCCGTTCCGACCCCGAGAATCTCATCTCCAGTCTCCCACCACAAGAACCCTGCGTCCGCCGGCTCCGCTCGCTATCCATCTCTTGTGGCCATGTCGGTTCGCACTGTACCCCACGGCACCACCTCCTTCTTGAGGCCTTGAGTCGCTCCTCGTACAGCCTGATATGTCGTGTAAACCATCGAGGACAGCGACGACAGGGGCGAGGTGAGCTGGTCAAGCTCGCTTGAGAGGGCATCCACTTTGGACGACTTTGCCTTCGACGATGCCTTTTCCAGCTTGGCCGAGGTCTTTTCGTACTCCTTCAGAGTCTTGTCGAGCGAGGCGTTTGTCCTCCGATCCATCGCCAGGGGAGGACCTTGTTGGGGAGCTTGTGGATGGGTTTCTCAAAGTTGGCGCGGAAGAGTTACGCCAATGTGGAATGCGACGTGGATATCTGCGATAAGCTCAACTCGCTCAACTTCGTTCACCTCATCGAGTCCCATAGCCTTCCCTCGCAGCTTCCCCTGCCTCACTCGACGGCATTCTTCCCGTTGAGAACGCCGTTAAGGGGCTAGGGAGTTACATCTCGGCTCCAGTGGCTCTATTAAGCGCTATTCCAGGCGTGTAGCTTCTCAGGGCTCGAAGGATCGGCTCTTGCCCTAAACAACCCGAAGGAGAGCTTCGTGAAAGGTAGAGAGTACACTCCCCTGTCATAATCGATTCAAGAGCTTGAGAGCGTCTCTATGAGGTGCCTCCATCATACCACCACGCTACAGCACCATAGGCCGGATGGCCGGTCTGAAAGGGGATACCAGTCCCGTTTGCCCCTAGCTACTCTTCCTAGGTGTTTCTCGACGAGTCTGGTGGTCCGTTGGGCCATAGAGTTGTCCTCGGTGGGTGCAAGGTGCAGGGTGACAGTTTGAGAAGCCTGAGGTTAAGGAGACGATGGGGCTGTCGATCTCTTCGCTTGAGAAGCCATTGTCAGCTGATCCGGTGATTCTGAAGTCGTTTCGGCGCTGTGTAATGGAGATAAATGGTTCAAAATGAACCTGGACGCCGTCAGAACTTGTTCTGAACAGGAGAGCGGAACGGGGCTAGCCCTGGCGAGTGTAGAACTTGAGGCGGGGACGGGTGACCATGAACCCGAGAAGCCCTTTTTCACGGCCTAGGTGGTGGAGGAGCACCTGCTGGACAAGGGACTACAGCAAGAGATCCTGTCAGTTCATGTGTATTATATACGCACCTCATCGGGCCGACTCGACTCACTTAATTGCCGTCCCCGGGGTACTACGTTAAAGGAGCGTTCAGGCAGATGTGCTGGTTGATGATGAACTCGGGAAAACTCGGTGACTCTTGTTGGCCGCGTGTGGGAGGAAGTCGTCGCTGCCACTACCAACCACAGACGACGAATCAGCGGCCAAAGAACCGCCAAACTTGTGGAGAAACACCTCAACGCTGTGGCAAGGGAAAAACGACGCCGGCACCCGCCTTCAGACCTACCATTCCGGCCTCTCGTCCTGTCCCTCGGCGGTATGAGGGAAACGGAAGCGAGGGACGCCCTCATGCTCTTGAAATCAATCATGACTGGAGGAGTTTACTCCCTACTTGTCCGGCGGCTCTCCCTCGGCCTGCTGAGGGCCAGAGCGCGCTGCTTCGAGCCATGAGTAACCTAGACGAGTAGATCAGAGATTCATAGCGCTACCAAACCCGAAATGTAACCCGCTACCCTATCCCCGCATGCACTCCTTATCGACGCCTTATCTCATCCATCCACCCGAACCCCATCCTTCGAATGTCATCGTCGCCCGGACTCCGGGCAAGTCGCCGGCCTCATTCCTCACCGCTTGGAGATTCACTCCATTCTGACTGTTGTCCTCGCAGCTGAAGCTGAACACCCTGCTCAAAAAGTCGTCTGGCACTTGAGGCACAGCAGCCGGACCATCCACGCCGCGCCCGCTCACTCCCGGGTCCTGAGGAAATAGTTCGCCCACATCGACTCCACCATTTGGCTAAGCTGAGGCGTCTGCCAGGGAAGGAATGCCTGCGGAGGCGGAAGGTCGCAGTGGATGTCAGGTCAACGGAGAAAGTGAATGGGGATCTGAGCTGCTCATAGGTTTGAGTCGGCAATTGAAGTAGGCCTCTATCCGCCGACTCTTGAGAACCCCTAGTCGGCTCGCTGTACAGCTTGAAGCAGTCCGGCAGAACCTGGTGGATCGAGCTTGGAAAAGGACTCGAAGCGTTGGATTCCAGCGTACCGAGTCGGATTGGGGTCTGTACTACAGAACCAAGTCGAAGGGCCGAGGACCGGCATTATTGCTCGCATATGTGGACGACATCGTTGTGGCGGCGCAATGGAGCAAGGAAATCGATGAGGTAATGAAGGGACTGGCTCAGCGGTGGAAGATTACGGAGCTGGGGGAGATATCGACCATCCTGGGCATGAAGGTCAGCCGAGACCGACAAGCAAGGAAGGCTTGGCTCACCCAGCCGGCATACATCGACCGGATCGTCGAGCGATTCCCAGGGAAACAACCAAAGAAGAAGCCATTACCGCTTGACCGAAGGGAGCCGACAGATCGAGGCGAAGGATCACCCCCGATACAGCTCACGCCGTATCAGGAGATTGTCGGGTGCTTGCAATGGGTTGCAGGCTGCACTAGACCCGACATCAGCTTTGCCGCCTCACTCCTGTCCCGACAGGTAGCACGGCCTACCGAGCATCTATGGCAGATGGCTCTAGGCGTCGTGGCGTACCTGTCAAGCACAAGAACAGTCGAGCTCACCTTGGGTGGGAAGGACAAGGAGCCGCTCGACAGTTGGGTTGATGCGGCAGGAATATCTTTGGGTGTGGCCGACGGAACTCCCAGCTGACCTATTGGTCGCCCTGGGGCTCCTTTGGCGTCGCGACCGTCTCGTGCCGACACGCTGGTCCCGCCCGCGGCGACGAATCGGCTGCCGTTGAAGATCGGCTTGAGGAACGTGTCTTGGAGTGTGACCGAGACGAGAGTGGCGTTGCCACTGTCCGGGAGGAGGTGATGGAAGAACGCAAGGGCCTGGGTGGTGATGTCCTCGGGAAGGCGGAGCTTGGAGCGCTGTGGTGCAGACAATGCGTGCCGACATGTCATGATCATGATATTTGTGCAAGATGCTCGAGGTTCAAGGGGTCGAGGGGCAATGCAACCGGCAGGCGACAGCGATTCCATCGAAGACAGCAGAAGTCAAGGCAGTGCAGCCCCCTGTGATCCTTCGAGGTTAATCAAGATGAAGAGTGAAAAGTTGAGGGGCAGATGCGAGCAAAGTTGTTGGCTGTCGCGGGATAACGTTGATGTCACCCCGCCGCATCGTCGGTCAGCGGTCTGCGACAGAGTCCCAGGAAGATGTCACGTGATGACGAATTATATTAGCTGCGGCTCGGACCATCGTCGTAACAAGCGGGCACTCGGGACAACCTGATCGTTGGACCGCAGTCCGCTGCTGACACCACACCATAATCTCTCGACGCGTTGCAAAGCAAGACATGACTGCATCAACAACGAGGTGCGATACGGACAACGTATTTTAAAGTATATAACTCTGGTGGAAATCCCACTTCACGCGAACACCCCCACGACCACCCCACGACCTACACCTACATGATCCAGCTCCAGATGCGCTCGACAAAGTTCCTCGGCGGGGGCTCGTCGTACGACTCGGCCTCGATGACGTCGAGACCGGTGGCAAAGTCCATCTCCTCCGCGCGGACCACGCGTGTCTTCTTGATGAACTTGTAGCCCAAGTAGATGACGGGGAAGAGCCACACGGGGAGGTAGTCGGTGATGAACGTGGCGTGGTCGAACACGTAGCCGGCTTCGCCGGCACCGAGAAAGAGGTCAAAGCCCTGGAAGACGAGGATGATCGAGATGAGGACGATGGCGTACCAGGCAGCAAAGGCGCCCTTGTTGAGGGTGCCGCAGTACGGGAGCGTCTTGCGGTTGATACCCTGGGCCTTGAGACCGGCGTACCAACGGGTGTAGGTGACGCATATGCCCCACCACGTGAGGAGACCGGCGGACGCGGTGAGGTTGGCAAAGTAGCCAAAGACGACGCCCGCAGTGGAGCCGAGGGACATGTAGGCGAGGGCACCGAACGTGGCGCAGAAGGCGAGGGCGACGTAGGGGAGACCATTGCGAGTGGTACGGGCAAAGATCTTGGGAGCCTGGTGGGTCAGGGCGAGGCCGTAGATCGCGCGGGACGACGTGTAGAGGTCGGACGAGGCTGCAGACCACGCCGAGGTGAGGAGACAGGCGTTGATGATGGACGGGAGGACGGGGATGCCGGCGTTCCTGATCGCAATGACGAACGGCGACTTGAGCGTGCCCGAGTTGAGGGTGAGCGACGTGTTGTCGGACGGGACGAGCAGGCCGATGATGAAGGTGCCTCCGAGGTAGAAGACAAGGATACGGATGTAGACCTTCTTGATCGAGCGGGGGAGGTTGCGGCGGGGGTTCTTGGCCTCACCGGCGGCGATGGCGACGATCTCGGTACCGATGTAGGAGAAGGCGGCCTGGGTCAAGACGGCGAAGAATCCGAGGAATCGTCCAGTGACCCCGGCGATGCCGTCGTACTGCACGAAGGGGCCGGGCGAGTCCCAGTACTTGAAGCCGATCGACTGGTGGTTGGGCCCACCGCCAGAGGTGATGATGATACCGAGGATGATCAGACCGGTAATGGTGAGAACCTTGATCGAGGCGAACCAAAACTCGGCCTCGCCGTAGGCACCGGCACCGAAGAGGTTGATGGTGACGACGACAACGAGGCAGATCGAGATCCACGCGGCGTTGTTGATGGTTGCGTTCCAGAAGTTGATGAGGACGGCAGCGGCAGAGAGCTCGGCGGGGAGAATGATGACCCAGTTGTACCAGTAGTTCCAGCCCATGGTGAAGGAGAGGGCGGGGTCGACGAAACGCTCGGCGAGCTTGATGTGACCGCCGGGGATCGGCAGGAAGGCGATCATCTCACCGAGTGAGATCTGGGCGGTCAGCGGGGTTCCTAGAGTTCTGAGGGTTTGCGCACCATGACAGAGTAACAGATCGAGCCCATGAGGGTGTAACCGAGGAAGAGACCGAGAGGACCGCCGTTGGCGAGGGCACTGCCGGTACCTAGGAAGAGACCTGGTGGGTCAGCGCTGAGCCGGACAGAGTGCATCGCAGTGCTCACCTGTACCGATGACACCGCCGATGGAGATCATGGCCATGTGCCTCGCCTTGAGCTGGCGCTTGAGGCCGACCTTCACCTCGCCCTCGCCAAAGGCCGTCTCGGGAGCGTGGGCGTCCTGGGCGGACCCGACCTGGGTCGAGTACTGGTCGCCATACTTCTTCTCGTCGTATTCCTCGTTGAGGCCGGACATGATAGGTGTGCTGCGTGGGGATGAGCGGCGAACAACGGGTCTCGGGTGGTGTATAGATACGGAGGGGCGGGGTCGCGTCGAGGAGAAGGGGCGATTGAGAAGTGGTTTCTGATTCGCCGGTAGGTGGCAAGGGGGCTTTGCGCAATCGGAGCGTTCGCTTAGTGCGGAAGAGCCAGACTCACCTGGATCCTCAGGGGAACAAGATTGGAAAGCAGAGGTAGCGGCGGGAAGGGATCCGTGAATCCGTCTGGCGAGAGACGACCGCGAGACTGTGGGGCAGATAGGTTTGAGAAGCGGGGTGGGTTGGGCTTTATGTATCTAAACGAAGGGGGAGGTGGGAAGTGGGTCGGGAGCAACCCGTCGACTTGGAGCAAGGGGGTGCGGTTGCAGTTCTGGACCGGTCATGACTGAGCCGGTTAGTCCGACTCGTCCTCGTCCTCGTCCTCGTCCCATCGTCTTCTCCTGGAGCGATGGCGACAAGAGAGAAGCTCGAAGCTCGCTTGGAGCGAAACCAGATCCAGAGGCGCACGTCTATCTGCCAGGCACTGAACCGAACCCATGCGGTTTCCATTTTCGATAACAGAGGTGGCTCCCTCTCGTCTCCGGCCTCCCGCTCCATGATTCCCCACCTCGGGTCCGGACTCATCCACCCCGGCCTTTCCGGTGGCCCTTGGATCCCGAACAAAGTCAAAGTCAGGGAACGCGTTGTCGACGTGCTAGAAGACGCGTTGCTTTTGGACAGGGCTCTGTGTGACTTTTGCTACAGACTTCAAGCCTTCCGAGCGAGCCGGTCGATGGCGCGAGGTTTATCTCTCCACCTCCACCAGGCGTAAGCCGCGGGCCGCTCGTGCCTGTCACGGCTCGTGATCGGGGGAACCGCTCAGATAGATCCGAGGTGGGGGAGTGCCTGTGGCGGCATTGGTGGTGGAGGTGACAACAGAAATAAAACGGCCTGAGCTTGCCTTCAACGGATAGGTCCATGCTGTTGACAATTGCGGCTTTTTTGTGGGAGGCAGAGTTGAGCTCAAACACGATTGTCGCCTCTATCGACAAACGCCGCGCTTCTCTTCCAATTCTAGGCTTGCCAATCCGCATCGATCCAAAATCGCGCTCCGCCCACCCGTCTGGATCGCGGAGTGTGACACGGTTTGTGTGAGAAGCTCAAGTTATAAGCCCAAATTAGCATCTCCAGGTCTGCTGACCTGACGGGCCGCCAACGGGACGCTTGAAACAGACAACAACTACAATCAAGCTCTGCCTCGCTATCTTGTGACCCCCCGGCCGTCACGGTGCTCCACGGGCCTGTATTGTTGCTCTGCGGGCATACGAAGGTTCCCCGGCGAGCCAACTGGGACACACAACAGCAATTTCAAGGCCAGTGGGCGGGAGTGGTAACGATCATGTGTTCAGAAGTCACGGCCCATCTTCGCACGGCCCGTCAAAGTCACGGTCCGGGCATAGACTTACAAAGCCTACTTCCCAGCTCAACCTTTACATCTAAAGTAGGCATTTCCTCGTCCACAACCCTCTCGATTACGGCGACCTCCCCGTCCACGGACGTTTGACAAGACCCGCATCCCACCCCGCGACCCAATAACAAGAACGTATCACGGTCACCCCGCCCGTCATCCCCGTTCACCCCGGTCAACTCTGACAAACGTCTCATACCTGTCAAACCTGATGACCATATACCTCGCTGGGGCTGAGTCATCGGATTGTGCTAGATAGGTAAACCATGTCGAGGTCGCAAGTTGGGAGCCGCTCGCGAGGGCGAGTCCGATCGGTACATACGGCCACCCGTGCCAGTCTCACTCTCTATCCGACCAGCCACCTCCACTCCATCCTCCACCGCACCTCCCACCGCATGTCGGTCTCAACGGTGTGCACGCACACCACCCCTCGTCGTACAAGCAGTCCAACGGCTCGGTCCACGCCGGTCACCCTCACACCCATGCACTTCCTGAGCTCCCGGCCCCGTGGGGTTCCACGCACCGGACATTCCCCTCGCCGGTGGCAGCGGGGGCGATGTCGCCAACCACTTTCAAGGGCGGTGGGGCCGTGAATCGGGGAACGGCCGCCACCAAGGGATCGCAGAGGCTGGCGAGAGACCACGAGAGCGGGTCGGAAGACGAGGACAAGAAGGGGAAGAGCAAGCTCGAGAACAGGAGGGAGAAGAACCGCCTCAAGCAGCGAAAACTGCGCAGTACGTCATGCCGACGAACCCACCCCACGCACATTTGACCGCAACGGACACCATCTCGAGCTCCTGCATCTCGCAACCTGAACTTATGCCGATGCTGGCTTTCAGTGCGACGTGCCAACCATATCGTCGAGCTGGAGACGAGCATCACCTCTTTGCGGAGCGAGCACACTTCGTTGCAGTCGGCCTTCTCCGTCTCGCAACTACGCGAGGCCCACCTCGAGTCTCGGATCCGGGACCTCGGGTCGACGCTCTTCAGCGACGGACTGTCAGGAGAGATCGATGCGACCCGCAGGGCGTGGTCGGTCGTCTCCTCATCGTCCATTCCGACGGGACCGCTGGGCTGTGAAGGAGGCGGCCAGCGACCGCGCACGATCAGCGGGAGGGACCCGCTCAACACGCTGGCCCAGGCAGCTCTTCCGCCGGAGCACGCGAGGGAAGGCGCAACGCTCCCGCCGCTGGTATCGCAGTGGAACCGGCCATCTTCGCGCCACAGCGAGTCCGACGAGAAGAAGTGCAAGCGGGAGGCGCTCGACGCTCCCCTGTACCCCCCTACGTTCGGGAAATCGTCAAGTGCTAGCGAAGCCGGCTCCCATCACGACCAAGCCTTCGAGTCTCTGCATGGCCGTGCTCACGAGCGGGTAGCATCACGAGGGTACAACCGTACTCGCGAGCACTCTCCGCGCCGAATCCCCGTTGAGCCCACCACTGCCGGTGCGTCTTCGCCGCAGCGTTTTCCCGACACCACTCCGAATGGCGCAACTCGTATACGTGGTCTAGCTCGGGCCTCTTCCACAGCCAAGATGAGGCGGCGTTGATTTCCTTTCGGAGCCCTCTGTACGACGGCCGAGGGCATCATTCGCCGTTCAATTCTTCGTCGTCCGGAAGACGTAGTGATATGGACTCGAAACCATCTGAGCATGAGGCAAAATTCCCCGTCCACCCAACGTGGTGCTCCTTATCTCCCCTTCGTCCTCCAATTCGTCTTCGAACGAAGTCCGGACCTCGCGCGTCTGATCCCGCCACCATGTCATGGGCATACCTATTCACGTCGACTTCTCCCTTTACTTCGCGCAAGGGAGACAAGGCTTCTGCCACACAAGCCTCTCGGCCGTTCAGCCGATCATCGGATCCCTACTACGGGCACGAGGGGACCTCTGTGCTGTGAGCTCGTTTCGTAGTCTCCCCAAGCTTTGCAAAACTCTCAAACATCCCTCCTGACCAAGTGCTAGATCACAGCTCTTTTCCAGTGTCCCAACATCTCCACCGGTACCGATCCGCGCGTGCCACCACCTACGCTGGCTGAGTTTATTGGCCAGGTGCTCTTCCGAACGCGGCTGCCTCCGATCGTCACCTTCTCGGCTCTTCTTCTCCTGCAATGGTGAAAAATCCGCATCCCCGACGCGCGGGGATCGTCTGGTCACCGCCTGTTTATCTCGGCATTCATGATCGCCTCCAAAGTGCTCTGCGACGACACGATTTCGAACCAGTCGTAGGGAGTCATCGCCCAGAGGATGTTCGCGCTCAGGGAGCTCAACCAGATGGAACGCGAGATGTGCGTCTTTCTGGAGTGGGACCTCACCATTTTGGGCGAGGAAGTCTTCGAGTTTGAGGATCGCGTTTGGGAAGAGCATGGTGCCAGGGGCGTCGCCAGGGCGTCGTGCTCAGCTTCGTCCGTAACCCAAATCGTCGCGCCCTCGCGCGGTGGCGGTGCTGGCGGCAACACCCAGAAGGTGAAGGTCTGTACAGAGGCGTTTCAAAGAGAGACGTATCTAGAGGAGACCAGCGCCCAAAATAAGTACGAAGTCGAATTGTTCTCTGAGGAACTTTGGGAGGCATAGGAATAGCTCGAGGGGTATTGAGATCGATACAACCCCGCTCAGTTCAAGTAACGGTACGGTATACCCCGGGACCACCCCTAACCTGGCCTGGCCGGTCTCGACGGTTCCGACCTGTGCTTTCCCGCCACAGGGCCAAGTCGACGTAGGAATGGAAGCTTCAATGAGGGGCGTCAGAGGGAGAGTCTTGCCGATCGTTCGAATCGCCCGCACCGCCACATACGTCAAACATTCCGGTTAGGGGGTTACATCTCGGGTCTGACAGCGCTACGAAGCTCTATTCTACTCGTCCAGCTTCCTTATGGCTCGAAGCTGCGCGCTCTGGCCCTCAGCAGGCAGAGGGAGAGCTTCTTGAGGGTTAGGGGGTGTCATATCGCATCTGGTCTGTCTACTAATCTCTGATTTTCTCGTTCATCATCCAATTCATCCTTGTGCATTGCTGGAAGCCGACTACTACGAACCACGATATATTTGATTGTGGTAGGAGGGGTAGCCCGCAGCAACGAACAGCTCACAGCCCACACGCTCTCCAAGGATGCGATGCAATGTGCCTGGACCCTTCAGGATCGAACCCATGAGGGAGATTTCCCAACGTTTAGGGCCATTCCCTGCAGGGCAGGACGACCTGCTCCGAGCAGTGTAGGTCCCCTGCAGATCCATCACCAGAGGCTCAGCCGTTTGAGCATCAGGTTGTACGTTCTCCGAGTCTCCCTGTTTCCAGGAGGCGAAGACCTTGGTGGTGGTGCCGTTCATCATTCCACCGAGGGAGAAGACAATGGAATGGAACGGGAGGTTGCTGCTGGAGCGGCGACGGATCTTGTGGTCGGCGATCGAGTCGAGGTATTGTTGGTCAGCCTGGATGGGTTGTTGTCATGCTCCGGGAGGCTGGTGGTGGGCGTCCATGCTGGCAAGGGAGGCACACCGTACTCGGCGTTGGCTAGCCCCGTGGCCTGGAACCCGAGGAGTGTGATGATCTGGATGTCATTGCGCCTGCTGGTCTGGTGGCCGAGAGGCTCGAATCTGACTCGGGTGCCAGGGGTGGAGGTGAAGGCCTGTCCAATAATGCGCTTGGCACCCTCGTGCCGGGCTACATGCCACGGCTTCCTCTGAAGGCAGACCTCGGGGTGCCCAAAGAACTTTGCCCCCCGCAGTTGGTGCAATGGGCCTCCCGTTCGCCTGTCAGGGCGCGCAGCTGCAGGGCGGCTGCGACCTCCAAATCGGTGAGGCGCAGAGAGGCCTGGAATGGTATGGTGGTGAGCCAGACCCTGGATCATTTCGCATGGCCCGGGACCTTGGAATGTCCGCCACGCACTTAAACACACAGCATTCGTTGCCCCGTTCACTCCTACGTCCATCTTCCAAACGAGGCGTCACGGCAGACCAGACCTCCAGGTATCCCCGACCTGTTTCGTTCCCCATACCTGGTACTCGCATCGTATACCTTGGTCCTCCTAATTCCCTCCGACAATTTTCCCCTTCTCCGCCTTGCCGTATTAGGCCGCCATTGCCCTTTCTAAAGCTGGGTGGACCGTTGTGCTCTCCGGTCGCCGGCTGGATGCGCTCGAGGATACGCTAAAGATTATGGGTGAGAGTGATGAGGGAAAGGCGATAGTGGTCCCCGGGGACCTGGGTACGTCGGAAGATATTAAGATGCTGTTTGAGGTGGTGAAGGAGTTTGGTGGGCCATTCTTGTTACCAGTACTAGGGGTCATGGGCTCCAGTTTAGTGCTGATGGGAGGGTACAGGACGGCTGGACTTGCTCTTCAACGTAGTTCTTCTCTCCTTGAGACGGGGATTCCAGGGCTGATAATTGTCGCGTTCAGAACGCAGTCATGGGAAACCCCAAGACCCCATGCGAAGATGTGTCCCTCCAGGACTTCCTGGGGGTCATCGATGTCAACGTTACGGCCTGCTTCTTGTGTTCCCAAGAGGCCTTTAGGATAATGAAGAGCCAAGAGCCGAAAGGGGGGAGGTGAGTGTCTTCGGTTTGCAGGCTCCACCGTCCCATTCCCCACCTCCCGCTGTCACATCCTCTGATTTCCCAAGGCCCGTAATGGTCTCCTGATCGGTGAAACCGTGATAGCTGACCTGGGCTCGCCTTCCCTTCTGCCTTTTCCTTCCCTCCCTCCTCTCATACTCCGATCTTCCCATATACCTCCCTATTCCCTGCCCCCCAGAATCATCAACAACGGCTCCATCTCCGCCTACTCCCCTCGCCCCAACCACGTCCCCTACACAATGTCCAAGCACGCCGTTGCCTGGTTGACAAAGTGCCTTGCCCTCGACGGGAGGCAGCACAACATTGCCTGCTCGCAGCCGGACATTGGTGCGGCCTATAGATTTCGAGCGTGCCCCTTGCCATCCATCCACAATCACCGTTGCCCAGTCTCTTCACCAAATATCGGTGCTCACATCGGTGTAGGCAACGCGCAGACGGCCATCTCCCGCCCCGGGGGAATGCTCCAGCCAAACGGGCAGATGATGGTGGAGGCGTGAGTAGCGCGTTGAATGGTACTTGGCGGAGCTGAGAGTCAAAAGGTACTACGACGCCGAGTACGCGGGTCAGGCAGTCGTCTACATGGCTAGTCTCCCGCTCGGGGTCAACGTGCTGAACCAGGTATATCCTGCTGCTTGACAGCTGGGCGACGAGCTCATAAGCTGATCAGCCTCCAGACTCTGATGGCAACGACGATGCCATTCGTCGGCCGTGGATAGGTTTCAATGGCGCTTCATTCATCGGATTCCAAAACTCTTTACCACTTTTCCCTTCATGATCCCAATTGTTAACATGAATCACATCCAAGCAGCACCGTAACCTTTCCACTTCAACTATCGCCACATCCTCCAACTCCAACCATTCCCCGGTGACCAGCACAAGACCACCACGCCCCCATCCCCCCTCTCAGCATCCCAACGTGTTTCCTCGGAGGGCTTAGAAGGTCACATTTCGGCTCTGACAGTGCTATAACCCTCTACGGTTCTGGCTGAGTACATTTTGGGCTCGAAGCACCGGACTCTGGCTCTCGGTAAACCGAGGGGCGGCAAGTAGGGAATGACCGCCACCAGCGAGCCAAAGCCCGTTTCCACGTCGTCAGCACATCCCTATCCTCCTCCCCCTTCGTAGACCCCAAGAACAAGACCAGAGTTGTGAACGGGCGACTCCTGGTGGGTGTCTGCGATGTTCTTGGCTGGCAATCGAGCATTGGCGTTGATCGACGTGTTTGATGGTCCTCAAGGCCAGACAACTGTCCCATGTGACAAGGAGGCCATGGCTGTGGCTTCGGCCGGTAGGCCAGGGAGACGATGCGGACATCGAAATTCTTTCTGTAGAGACCGCTTGACAACTCCTTGGTCGAATCTCTTCGCTCAAAGCACCCCACCGGACCACCTTCATCATTTGGGACAGTCTCAGTTTCCAGTAATGGTCAGGTATCGACAGAGGACGCCATCGGAGCTTTCAAGTCCTTCAAGCCCCACACCGGCCCCGCGATTTCTGGCTGGACGCATCATACCTTGGCCGTCACTCTGCGCTCCCCAGTCCTGCTCAAGGCGCTGCACAGGCCCATCGGCTTCATTGCGACAGAGTCTGCCCCTGGACAGGCATGCTGTGATTTTCTCACCTTACACCTGTTCTGAATCTGTCGAGGTTGGATTCGAGATCGAATTCGCGAGAACGGATGGTTTTGAGGACGTTTTCTAGATCGGTGAGCTGGAGCTCACCCATTTTCAGGAGGGCTTCGAGCTCATAGAGATGATGAACGATCAGTCCGACGCCAGACGTTGTAGCATAGCTCGACCTAAGCACTGATCAACCTTGCGATTTATGAACTCTGACGAGGATGCAAAGCTATTTCGCGATGCGAGCGATCCGGGCCACGAGCGCGCAAGCGTCTTATCATACCTCCTCTCACAGCCGGCAAGGTCCGTCAGAGTGCGGAGACAGGCAGCGCTACGCTGACCAGTGCAGCCGGCTCTTGCGCCACGATCTTGCTCGCCACGTCGTCGTCAGTCCCTACCGCCGCCCGATAACCCCCTTTCGTCGAGTGAAGGAAGTGCGCCTCCATGAGGATACGTTCGGTTTTCAGATGGAGGACGCGGCGGGATCGACAGAGATCAGTACCGGCGACGGGAGGGCAGGGAAGGGGGACAGGAGGGACACAGCCGAGTTCAGGAGATGAAGTTCGACGGGGAGGTGTGTTTCATACAGGAGTCAGAGAAACGCCAGCCCTGGTGTGGTTGTCCTTGATGCAGAGAGCATCGGCACAGCAACGGGCTGCTCGGTCGTGTTGTAGAGACATCGACCGATCACCAATGTCTGGCTATCATACGACCACCTCGAGCGGAATGACCCCTCTGAGGAATGAGCCATGAAATTGTACGATAGAATTTGGTTGTCGGGTTGATATTGGGAAACAGAAACAAGAAGTATGTATACGGAGATTACAGACATACCCAAGGAATGTGGATGAATTATGTGCCAAGATCGGCTCTGCGCTCGAAGAGAGCGGATCTTGACGACTTTGCATTTCTTGACTGCATACGTGGCTACGTGCTACAGATTCAATAGGGCTTATTCTCAAACTTTACTCTCTGCGTTCTTTGTGAATCGCCTCTGCTTTAGGTCCATCGATCCGGTTTTGCGTCCAAGTGCGATTTCCGCCTCCCTTGTGCCTGCTTCTGGGATATCTCCCTTCTTGCTGGCCTCCACCGGATTTTCGGCCTTCATCGTGCGCAATGGCGAAAAGCAAGTCGCGAGGATTATTCAGGCCGATCAGTCTGTGCGTGGTTCTCATGAACTCGTTCCAGATGGTAAGCCGTTCAGTACGAATAGACAAACTGGAACGCTTCATCAGCATAGTCAACAACAAGAACAGGGAAGCACCCACCTCGTCGTTCTGAACATCGGTCAAGTCCAAGAACGCCTGGTCACCCAGCCTG
The DNA here is from genome assembly GCA_003942215.1 of Saitozyma podzolica. Classification (NCBI taxonomy): domain Eukaryota; kingdom Fungi; phylum Basidiomycota; class Tremellomycetes; order Tremellales; family Trimorphomycetaceae; genus Saitozyma; species Saitozyma podzolica. The sequence goes on from RSCD01000001.1 coordinate 2,456,309, forward strand.
TACCCACCTGCGACCTCGTCATCGGGTGCGGCCTGGTATACCTTGTGCATTGAGGTATCAATTATCTTGGCGGGTTTGCCGTGGGCGACCCGCTGTTTCTCCTTATGTTTGTTCATCAAGGCGAACACGAACGTGAGGACGCTGATCCCAGTCAGCCAAGGGTTTGCTAGAGATCGGAAGAGCGGTGACGAACCCGGAGAGGACACTGCACGAGATAAAGATACCGAGCACCGCGGCAACACCCGGATGGTATTCTGGCGCCTGGTTCGAATTGAACAAGAGTGGCCCGACGATGTTGCCGACCGCACTACCGGCATTGCACAAAGAGATAGCGAGAGATTTCTTCGTATGCCCTGGGGCAGGACTCAGTACTGGTTTGGTGGATCATGACCAGACACAGACTTACCACCGGTGTTCGCGGCGATCCAAGAGAAGATGAGTGGGTTGCAACCGAAGAGGAAACCGATGCAGTAGTAGCCAAACAGCAAGCCGCCCTGGAAGTTCGCCGTTCGCCCTAGACCGTAAAGGAGACCGGAACCAAGTACGCAGGGAAGCATGAAGGAGATGATGACAAGTCCCTTGTACCCGAATCGGGCGGCGAGGATACAACCGAGCACACACACAGCCGCTTGGACGAATCCGAATGGGATGTTGAGGAGGATAGTCTGCCTAGCGTCGAATCCGAAGCCTTTGATAATGAGTGGGCCGCTAGCCGGGAATCAGCCTTATGCTCAATCTTGAGGTTCAAGTCGCACGTACAAGGTGTTGGTGACAGCGGCGCCGACACTAAGTCCATTAGCCATTGAACCGTTGGAGTAAGAGACGAACGTACTTTACGCAGAAGGTGATGACAAAGAAGAGCCAGACCGCAGGGGAAAGAAGGCATTCCAACACTTGCTTCCACTTGATCTCCTTGGTCTCGACACCAGTGTTGTTGTTCCTTAACCTCTCAACGGCCCAGAGGCGCTCTTGGGGAGTGAGGAATTTGGCCGTGGCGGGGTTGTTGTCCAACCGCCAGCTGGCGGTATTAGCCTACGAGTTGGGCAGGGTATGTGGGGGCTCACTAGATCACTGTGGAAGGCAACAGTTGTCAGCGCGGAGAGAAGACGCGAGTGGACTACACGTACAGGGTGCGGTAATAACGGTGGCGAGACCAACTGTGAGGAACAGGATCTGGTAGACGTAGAGAACCGGAGACACGATGAAGGACAATCCATAAGCGAGGAGGGAACCAAGCATCGAGGCGACACCGTTCGTACCGTACCACACGGCGATTCGGATAGGCTGCTCGCGCCGTCGGTACCATGTCATCGTAACAACGGCTACCGAGTTGCATCAGCATTCAGTCGACCAGCCTGATTAGCAGCAACAAACTGAAGAGGGGAATGTTGATAGCCTCAAACATTCCGAGCAAGAATCGGTTCGCCAGGAGGGGACCGAAGGATTTCGAGAACGCGAGGCCGATCATTGTCGTTCCCCAGCACAGGATGCACGTGCTCATGAGGAGTCTGGTGGGGACGCGGACGATGAGGAAGGCTGTGAAACCACAACAGAAGGCGAGCTGGGCCCAATAGCCCGAAGAGGAGATTAAAGAGTATTGGTCGCCAACGAGGTGCTGCGTCGCGGTCAGTGAGGGCGATTAAGAAGGAGCGGTTCACGCACAGCCTCGGTTTGGAGCCCAAAGTTCGCCCCGTAGCCGACACAAGACTTGTCGAGAATCTGGAGGAAGTAGACCCAGCACAGCGGCGGCAGGATATACTTGTCAATCTTGCGAGCGACGAGGCGACTCTGGACATGACGTCAGTTTCCGCCATACATCCGTGTCGGATTGGCAAACTCGCCTGCTCATCAGTCATCTCGACACGGTCCTGACCAAGCAACTCGAGGGCAGCATCCTTGCGGTGTCCGTGGTTGGGATGCTCCCCTTCCTCCTGTTTCCCAGTGATATCATGCTCGAGGTGTTGCTCTGGCACTTTCGTGTGTATGTGCTCTGAGACTTGCTGTCAACCTATCAGCCAGACATGGGACACGCCCGAGCCTACTCACGTCAGTTACCGGGGCCGACATGATGGTGACAATTAGAAGGGCGGAGTGATTGGTTTCAGTGGCACGGTGTCGGTTGTGCCGATTACTTATGCGGTAGCGGCAGCGATGTCCCAATGGCAGCCGACCCACTTTGGGCTATTCAAGGAGCTGTGCTATGTGGAGTACTCGCATCTGGAGCACTCACCGGGAGCCAGCGGGGCTTGTGGAGGCCGCAGGGCATCCACAGCAAGCCGACGCATTTGGGCTATTCAAGGAGCAGTGCTATGTGGAGTACTCGCATCCGAGCACTCACAGGGAGCCGGCGGGGCCAGTGGAGGCCGCAGGGGCATCCCGATGTCAAGATCTGGGGCGGGCCACTTCCTGACGGCTCCCACCGGGGTCCACAGTCGGGGAACAGGAGGCCGCCCGGTGTCAATTTCTCTGCCAAATACCGGTAGGGGACAGATTCCGTGATAAACCGGAGAAACCGCACCTTCCCTGACACCGGTACTGCCTGGCAAGGCATACTCCCTTGTGCCAAGGGTCTAACCCAGGGCCGCACTGCCGTCCGAGCCTGGTACGTCCCTCGGTAGCATGAGAGGTCGCTCATGTCAACAGCAATGGCATGATGCGGTATAACCTGGCTATGCTACCTACACTGTCTTGCCAAAGGTGTGGACCGGCGGCAAGCAGGGACCTGGAACTATGCGAGGGACAGAAAATGACAACTCTCGGCTGTGCCGCCGGTAAGCGGGCCCTTCCTACCGGACAGGGATGGGAAAGGGTATGTGGCGCTATGGGGTATGGCGGCGGCATCAGGCGGGGTGAGAGAACCCGGGGGTATAAAGCGCAATTAACTGGTCACATACTGGATTACCGCCACTGCGGCAAGATCCGGTGTGGAGTTATGCAACAGCGTCTATAGCCGTCTACAGACGAACATTCGGACGCACCAGAACCCTGTCACCATGGGAGCCGCTTCACTGCAACACGGCTAGGTGGTATTTCACGGTTTAAGCACTCGCAACGCGGAGGGTGGGCAATGTCTTTCGGTTCTCCACCGGCTGGATTCCACGCACGTTGAGCAGACCGGACTGGAAAATGGGAGACCGTGGGTTCAGATAGTGCACAACTTTGTCCAGAACAGCACGCGGCGATTGGTCAAGTAAAGGCCAAAGCTGAGCTTGATTAGAAAAGCGCGCCGCTTCTCGAGCCAGCGGGATCAGACGGTTCTTCAGTCGACCACAAAGTAGACAGATTGGTCAAGGCACTCTCTACACCCCGTGAACAGCAGAGATGTCCGGGTGTGGAGGGCGAACAGCGTGGAGGCAAGACACCTACACACCATGGCGAGTTGGAGGAATTGGCGCTGGGTTGGATCCATTCATCGATCGATTCGTTTTCTGATTGGATGGACATGTTCTTGCTCAATGGGCTGCAGCTCCCATACAATATGTAGAGATCACTTAACGCTGTGCATGGTAGCCTCCGATGAGGGGTGAATTTGCAGTCCTTTCATGATCTTTGACGCACGTGTGGATGGTTCAACGTTGAAGCCGCAACAACTTCGAGTAGGACCGTCAAGCCCAGATCACCGCCGTCATCAACAAGGTTGCGGTCAAGTCCAATCCGAGAAAGGCTAAGGAAGGAGAAGGCGCAGAAAAGGAGAAGGACAAGGAGGAGAGGCCCAGGAAAAAAGGGGCAAGGCTTAGGGCGTCAGAGGGTACATGTCAAGTTTCAAGCTGTGATGCTGTGAAACTCGAATGTATTTGCTCTGGCTATTAGGGCTCAATGCAGTGAGCCCTGGCTCTCAGCAGCCTGAGGGACAGACTCCTGGAAAATGGCGAACACACTTCACGGGCCAGTACCATGTTCCATGTCTTGAGAGCGCCTCCGGCTTGTTCCTTCATGATGCCAGCCTAAGAGAACACCATGGGTCGAAAGGGACGGTCTCCGGGTGGGCGCTGCGCCGTTTATCTCTGACTATCGAGCTGAGGTGCAACTGTACAAGTACTGTGCCGACAAGCTTGGTAGTTCTCTGGACCACAGACGCGTCTTGTGTTGTGCTGTTGGGCTACGTCGACCAGCAAGGTTCCACGCCCGGGGAAGGGGGTTACATATCGGGTCTGATAGCGCATTCTACTCGATCTGACGTTTTGGGGCTCAAAACAGCGAGGTCGGGTCCTCAGCAAGCCAAGGGAGAGCTTCCTAACGAAGAGAGAGTATACGCCTCCGGTCATGATCGATTTTCACAGTCTGAGGGCGCCACTATTGTCCGTCACCATCATACCACCAAGCGACAGCACCAGCGGCCTGAATTGTCGGTCTGAAGGCGGATCCCTTTGCCGTTTGCCTCTGGCCATCGCTCTTACGTGTTTCTCGACCTGTGTCGCCAGGTGTTCGAAGCAGAGGGAGATATGCCTGAAGCAGGTGAAGCAGTGGGAGCTGAGGAGAATATGGTCGACATTGAAGGCGAGCTTGAGGACGAACGACTTCCTCAATATCGAGATTGGGTGTATGAGGATGACCCTCGATTCGCTCGAGAGCAGGCCCCCTCACCTGAGCCAGAAGGTCAGGAGCCCGATCGACCACAGACTCCCTCGAACCATAGGTATGGACTGATTACTTCAGCCTCGAGCGAATATGAGACAGAACTCTATGGCTTCCTTGGACGACCAAATGAACCCGGCTGTTCGCCTTCGGATGCTCGTCTTCCTCGGTGGCCATGCCCACTCTCACCCCATGCTCTTGCAACACTTGCGGTGCAAGCAAGCCCGAATGATGAACCATGCTCGTGGGCTGAGGCAACAAACTCGATTGATGCAAAGCAGTGGCAGGCATTAGCAGAAGACGAGATGTGCTCGCTCCAGACGGCCAAAGACTTCCCACCACCGAGCCAGATTGTTACGACCGAAGACTAGGACGGATTGGACTTCTCATAGACTGTCCTCGAGTGGTCTTCCCTCAAACGCTCCTTGACGTGGCGGCACAGGCACAGGGTTACCAGTCGTTGAGGTGCATATGCTCTTAGTCGATGTGGTCAAGTGGATGAGTGGATTGGCGGGCATTCGAAACAAATCCCTTTTGACTCTCCTTGGACTGTTGAGACGACTCGGTTATCTGCTCGGTTATCAGTAGGCTCGAGCCAAGCCTCGGTGGCGTTCACTACGGCATGACCGAGCAGGACCGTACCGTGGCGGTTCCATGAATAATAGAGAGGATGAGAGAGTCGCCTATTGATATCTAGAACAGTGGGGAGCATAAGAGTAGCTCGAGTAGTAGTCGAGATCGAAGCATACCTCGCCCGTTCATAACCCACATCAGCCTTCATGCGGCGCACCTAACAATCCAAAATAGCGCAACTCGAGCAGGTCGAGATAGATGCATTCCCCATTGCTTTCGGTAGCAGGTACTGTCCTGGAGTGCCACCGACCTGCGAGGCGGCACCCGAAGCGGCGTGAAGCACGAGGACAACCCCCATGTTTCCGAGTCTCTCATCTGTCAATGGGATATGAGGATGGTGGAAGAGATGCTTGGCGTTTTGACCCTCGTCAAGTTTCTCTGAAGAGCTGCGAAGGGTGATAATGATCGTGCAGTGACTCGCGGCCTCGCAACAATCAATCCCTCTCCAATAAAAAGAAAACCCACGCTGCAAAGCGTTGACTTGTATGGATACTTATGAATAAAAAGATCAACCCGTTGGAAGCAGGAGGCACTTGTTTCTCCCAGAAAAAACATGACTCCCTCACTGCCAGCAAGCGTGCTCGCATTGTAGAGCGTTACCTCGGCTCCAGGGACTTTGAACACCCCTTAACCATGGCCCAGGTTGGCAAGCAGCTTGATGTCCCATCTTCCACCGTCTCAGATACTCTCAAGCGATGGAGAGAGCATGGAACAACATATGCCTTAGACAGGAGTGGGCGACCGCGCAAGCTCCAAGACCGAGATGAGAGACGACTCATTCGAGACATTGTCAAGCATCCCCGGCGCAAATGGGCCGACTTTGCCAAGGAGTACAATGCCAGCAAGAACACCATCCGCCGTATTGCTGCTTCATATGGATACCACAAGCGAATTGCACGCCGCAAGCCTTTCATCACCTTGGCAGCCAAGAAGAAGCATCGTCTCTGGGCCATGGTCAACCGCTGTACATGCTGGAGGCGGGTTATCTTCACCGATGAGACGAGCATAGAGCTGGGTGAGGAAATTGGAGCCCAAAGGACAATCGGGCGGCCTGGCGAGGAATACGAGCCTCAGCATCTTCACCCGACCTTCCATTCGAACCGCAAGAGCCTCATGGTATGGGGAGCCATTGCTCAAGGCAAGAAATGGCCTCTTTATCGACTCCCCTTGCAGGATCGAAGGTTGTGGCAGGTAAGAGGATACGAGCAGAGGGCTTGGGAGGGGAGAAGTACGCAGAATGGATCATCCGAGGCCAATTAGCCACCAAATTGGAAGAGCTGCATACAGAAGAGGGTCATGGTGAGGTTCTAGTGGCCGAGGATGGTGCGCCTGCGCACACAAGCAAGGTAGCAAAGGCAGCAAGACAAGAGACAGGCCTCAAATCCCTCACTCATCCTCCTTCGTCGCCAGATCTCGACCAAATTGAGGGCTTTTGGCGCATCCTCAAGTGGCGCGTGGGTCAGTTGAGGCGCCCAAGGCTACAACGCTTGATGAGCTTTGGAAGCAGGTGCAGGAGGTATGGGACGAAATAGACGTTGAGGAGGTGAACAAGGCTGTTGCCAGAATGAGTCAGCGCAGACGAGACGTGGTTGCAGCCAGGGGCTGGCACACATGCTGGTAGGGAAGTCTGGGGTAGATTTTATCATCCCACAAAGTTTCGGGTGTTGAAGATATAAAGACTATGCATGGAAATGCAGATTCGGTGAGGGAAGACCCCTCGTGAGAGACGGTGCCACGGACTTCTAGCCGGGATCTTTTGGACCCGACGAGTACTGTGATTCGGGCTGTTTGACGGGTTGCGGGGCTCGAGGGTGCAGTGGCTATAGATTGGAGTGCCGAAAGCGTGGTGCCGACCAGTTTTGCTACTGCATTTGCTCGTTAGGTCCGTAGGGGTTTGTATGTGTCGACCGGCCAGGCCATCAGGGGTCAGCGGGTTACGGGGTCACTCATGATCGACAGCTCTACGAGATTCGAGCTCTCGCACGGCCTCGGCAGCGGCGGAGATGGCTCCTGTTTCGGCACCATGAATAGTGTGGCTCCTAATCCATGACGCTCAACGAGACCGTAGAGAGACGAAGCCAGTCACCTGTCAGAGTTCGCGTCAGCCGCACACAATATGTGAAGAAATACCCCCACTCGTTCTGGTCTTTCACGGCCGCCATAATGACCCAAGGTCCACCGGTAAGTGCACCAATCCGATTGCTGAGTCTTCTGAGACTCCCTGCCTCAATCTCATCTCGCACGAGATCGCCTTAAAGCGGGAACATGGTCAAACCGCTATTGCCGCTTTGATCTACCTCGGTATCCCGCTCGCCGCGGTATTATTGCCAGATTTGGTTTTTCGGACCAGTCAGGCGGTTCATTTGGCACTTCGCTAGACGTCATCGCTGCATTGCGAAAAGACACGGTGTCTCTCCGGGGTCGGCGAAAATGGTGGAGCTTGTTCGGGCTGGGCATCCTTTGTGTTCTGAGCTCCTCCGAATCTACTAGGAGCCGCATCCCGGTTCCTGCTTGCACCTGCTTGTTGCCTCATCCCTCGCCCTCCAAATACCTCGAGCCATAACATATGCAACCTTCCGTCTAGGATGCCATTCTACCCAATATCCTTTTAACCCTGACAGTCTCTACTGAAGCGGTCGCCAGCTTCCTCAGTTCCTCAAGGCTGACCAGATCCAGTCGACGCACCGACACCTCCGGGAGAGCGTGAAGAACAGTCGTTAGGAAAATGATCACAAGAAGAAGAAATCTGCGCCCCGGCTGCAATGTTTCTTGAGGGCCCAATGGGTCGATAGATCCGAAGCCAATTGGAAGTCGGGCTCGTCACACAACAGATCCAATATTCTTCTTTGCTCCGTACGAGGATGCAGCGGTGGACCGAAGTTGGGACGCCTGCGCTGCAAGGCTTCATCGGTCAATCATGGTAGTGTTTCGTTGTAAAAAGATTCCGGTCTGCAAAAGCTTGATAGGCTCCGCCAAGCCTCCGTTAGGCGAAGCTGGTGGAAACAGACAGCGACATAGATCTTAGGTCGAGCGTTTGCAAAACTTCCAGCATGCTCGAACAGTGGCAGTGTTCACAGCACCGCATGAGGACCGTGCGGCGGCGCATCTATGCGGCGCACTTAACAGTCTGCAGAGGTGTAATAGAGCAGCTCGAGCAGGTCGAGATCGATGCATTCCCCACTGCGTTCGTAACAAAAACCCCTTAATTGCTCCGTGATCCCTTTGGTTTCGCTTGCGGAAGACATTGCCATAGCCATTTCCTCTCCCATCACACCCTCACCAGAGGTCGGCAAGGGTTTTGGATGCGCAGCCGCATGACGAATGGGGCTGGTGAAGTCCCGGCCTTCCAATGCGTCGAGTAGTGCCATCGTGTTACATATTTGAACTCGGGCCCTCAAAACGGATATTCCGGGACTCGAACCCGGATCTGCGCTGTGTTACCATTACACTAAACACCCGTGGGAGCATTGCTAACACTCCCCCTAATCCGATTGCATCACATGCTAATCCGGATTACTAATGCGACCTCGGCGGGAGGGGACCACTCTCCCCCGGCAACGCTGCCCGGTTCAGGCTTGTAACTGCCTCGTGGCACTTCCGGCCACCGAAAGTCTCCCGGAATATCCGCCATGTTACATATTTGAACTCGGGCCCTCAAAACGGATATTCCGGGACTCGAACCCGGATCTGCGCTGTGTTACCATTACACTAAACACCCGTGGGAGCATTGCTAACAAGGTTGACCTTCACCTCATGCCTGCTTTGGTGTTCCTGTATCTCATCAGGTAAGAAGGACAACATAGACAATGGCTGATAAGGATAGCTTTGTTGACCGGTAAGGTAGAGGTCGAGTAGAGGCGAGAACAGAAGCCTGACCCTAAACAGAGGGACTCTATCCAACGCGTCTATTCTCGGAATCAAGACAGACCTCCACATCGATACCACGCAGTACAATCTGCTCGCGACCGTGAGTCCCGACAAATGCTTCGAGTGCTGATCCAGGCAGGTGTTCCTGTTTACCTACTCCTTCCTGGACATCCCCTCGAACTGGGTGCTTCAGAAAATCCGCGCAAATATCTGGATCGCCGTCCTCTGCTTCGTATGGGGCGTTATCACCATTCTCAGCGGTCTTGCCCAAAACTACTCTGGCGCGATTGCGTGAGTGTCGACTTTGTCGCCGCCGTAACGGGGCTGAGTTCACAGAGCGCGTGTCTTCCTCGGCGTCGCCGAGGCGGGGTTTTTCGTGAGTCGCGATTATTGCTCGAGGGAACCGCCGCTCACTGACAGCAGCCCGCCGCCGTCTTCATCACCTCGGTATGGTACCCCCGCAAACAGGTGCAATGGCGCGTTGCCATTTTCTACTGCATGGGCTCCCTGTCAGGCTCCTTCACCGGACTCATCGCGTACGGGGTGGCTCACATGGACGGTCGAGCTGGTCTCGCGTCGTGGCGTGAGTCGAGAAATGTCTTCGAGGCTGACTTGGTCAGGCTGGATTTTCATTCTTGAGGGCCTCGTCACGGTCACATTTGCGCCCTTCATCGTCTGGATCCTGCCAAACTCGCCCTCCGATTCCAAATGGCTGTCGGACGACGAGAAGGAGCTGCTTTTTAATATCTGCGCGTCCGGGGGAGGATCGCCTCACGTGCCATTCCGCAAGGGGTACCTTTATGCCGCGTTCAAGGACATCAAGGTCTGGATGGTCGGCATGATGGGTGTCGGCACCGTCCTGCCGATGTACGGGTGGGTCTCGTCCTACAGCACTTCGCTAACACCAGCTTCTCATACACTCTACCCACGATCTTGACGCAACTCGGCTACACTGCGGAGCAGGCCCAGCTGATGACGGTGCCCATGTAAGACGATGGAGAAGGCTGCTAAGCTAAGCCAAAAGCTATGCCGTCTCGGCCGTGACGACGCTCGTGACGGCGTGGATCTCTGATCGAATTGGACGCCGAGCCCCAGGCATCATGATCTGCTTCGCGATCGCCTTTGTCGGCCTGTTGACCGAATTCCTCCTGCCCAAGACGACTGCCTTTGTTCATGCGCGATACGGCGCGCTATTCTTGATTCCCAGTGAGTCAACAATCCACTGTGCGATCGTTTGCTGACCATCCAGTCGGGGTCTATGGCGCGTATCCGGGGCAGCTGTCGTGGATCAGTGAGTCTACGAAAGAGGGACGGCGCTCATAATTAGCCAACAACACCGCCGGCAGGGGCAAGCGAGCCATGTCGTCTGCTCTTGAGCTCACCATGGCCAACGTTTCGGCTGCCATTGGGACTAACGTGAGTGATCAACACGTCACTTGCCTGACACCATAGATTTTCCTGGGTCGTGAGGCTCCCAACTACCCGACTGGCTTTGGGATCAGCTTGGCCACTGTAGGCCTGGGCTTTGTACTGGCCGGACTGTTGTGGTGGATGCTGGCTCGAGAGAACGCTCGTCGTGAGAATCTGGACAAGGTGGTAGTCAATCGGCTGTCTCCAGTGGAGATCGAAGAGATGGGCGACAGCGCTCCCACCTTCCGATACATCCTCTGAGAGTCGATGTAATCGGAGACAAAGGTCCAAACGTCCTGTTGTTAATTCGAATGCATCTACAGGTCGAATCCCGATAGAACCTGCAGCAAGGATCCATTGTCGTGTGCGTCGCAGTCCCAGAAATCCGACGTCTGGAGTGCCTGTGCCGCCAGGACGTCAGGTGGCCAGAGCTCGTCCATAGACGGGGCCGGCGGTGCGGACAATTGTTGTACTGTCGCTTCGATAGATTCGACTGGGACATTCGCTTGAGGTGGGTCGTGTTGAGACAACTCGGTCCCGTGCTCGCTTGGCAGCCGACTCGAGCCAAGTCATGGTCGCTTCGGTCGCTTCTATTACGGCATGTTCGTAGAAGAGTGGGAAGCGGTAAGCATAAGAGTGGCTCGAGTAGTAGTCGAGACCGATGCATTCCTCGCCGGTTCATACCCTACAACAGGTCGGACGACCTGTCCTGTCTTGATTTGTCAAAACGCTTGAGCATTTGCCGCAGGATCCTGGCGTGGGAACGGCGCGAAACGTGCCCAAGAGTATTTGCTGTATCCCTGACCAGTGCGAGGATGCCTGAGGTGTCGAAGAACTACGGCAGAAGTCGAACGACCTTGAGAAGGAAGACCGCTGCGGACGCAAACGTTACGTGAACTTGCCTTTGCCTTTGAATCAGTCGACCGAACATGCCAACGGCACTCACTCTCCGACGTAGTTGATGGTTGGCGGTTGGAACTCTTGTACACACAGTCCGAGCTGTGCTCGACCGTGCGTGACTGCGATCAGTCACCCGAATACACGACCCACCTACCGGACTGTTGGATGTAGTGCAGCCTCATCGGCGTCATCTCATGCGCCGATCCGAGACCACGGAGTGCGAGGGTGTTGAAGAAGAGTTTCGCCGTGTTCAAGTTGACCTTCATCGCAACCAGCATGGAGTAGACCTCGGAGGACTGCGACATGGAGGCTGCAGATCAGTTGCAATCGGCGAGTGCGAGCTTACCGCACACGGGTTCCCAGTTTCTGAGCCATTCGTCGATGGCCCCCTCCCGCTCTTTCACATTCTGCAAGCCATCTTCGGACAACAGATCGAGTCCAGCGGGAAGGATGGCGAGAATGGAGTCTGCGCAAGTTAAGCGGTCAGTAGCCGCGGGACTCACGAGCTATCTGCGCGAATTCATAGCTGACAAGGAGGCGATAATCGCGAGGTTTCGCGTCGGGCCGCGAGACCAGACATTTCGCCTGAATCAGAGTGTTTTCCTGGTCGAGGAGATGACAAGGACGGTTGGTCGTCAAGGTGAATCTTGTTGTCAGAGGTTGGTCGGCGACGGGGCTCACCCACGGTTTATCAGAGGGGGGCAGGGACTGACGAGGACATGGCCAGCAAGGTCGCGTCAAGGATTCTAGGGACGCCGCGCAAGATCGGGCTGCACGGGTCAGCGTAGTGTTGCCGGTCTCCGCAGTCTGACTGACTTTGCCGGCGTTAAGAGGAGCTATGATAGGAGGCTCGCGCGCTCGTTGCCCGGCTCGCTCGCATCTGCTCCGGCTCTGGCTTGCAGTCCATGGTCGAGTTCATACTCGGCCCCCGTGGCCGCCACCCTGATGATTCGTCTGTTTGCGGGATATAGAGACCGAGCGCTGAGCCCGAACGAGGTGGGAGGGATTTTGCCCGGATACGAAAGGCCCTGTTCCTCCGCTCCTAGAGACAGTTCAGACCCCCATTCGAGACCCCCGGGGTAGAGCGAGGGTGGTGACGCGGTGCATGTCCACAGGAAGACGTCTCGTCGACCGGCCGGCGCATTCGGGCTGCACGTCGTGATAGACGAAGAAGGGATCCGTCGGGGCCCGGGCGCTCGACCCCACCACGACCTCTGCGCGGGCGAGAAGGTCGTCCTGGCTCTGGGCGGCGAAGGTGGATGCGAGCGACGAGAAGGTTGTGGCTCGTACGAGGTGGAGCTCGCCGAGGATTCTTTCCTGCGCTGGTCGTAACCGGCTACGGGGGGAGACGAGTTGGGCACGTCGGGGCACGGTTCTATTTCGCAGACCCGTGGAGGATGCTTCAACGAGAATGGCATAGCACTATGGACTAAGGAACCCAGTGCACCGGACCACAAACGTCTTTTAAGGACGCGTTAGAGCGAGTCGCAATACTGACGATCCTACAAAGGAAAGCAAAGGAAATGGAGAAGATCGATGGAGACGGAGATCTTGCCCTAACTCACCATCTGGAGAGCAGCCTGCACCCATCGAGCGGCGATACTCCCTCTGCCACCATAAATCGAGATGACTCCATTGCCAGCAGATTGACGGCCGAGTAGACGAACCGGACCAGGTAGGTCGTCCTTACCAAGGAAGTACATGAGCCACATCTTAAGGAAGTTGCTGAACATCTGGATGGCGGAGGTGCTGAGACCCAGTCAAAGGACGTCTGCTGGGAGATACCGTCATGCTCAAAGATGAACATGACATTATGGGCGAAGATGGCAACTGACATCTGTTGGGGGAGACAGACCATGATCGTGATCTGGGTACGACAGCTCGTTGTGGAAGTGCCGGTGGTACAGGTTGGCGCTCGTCGTCAGGGCCTGGACGGACGCGAAGTTGCCGATCTCGACCGAGGGCCAGATGCCGCAGTGCGAGTGCTCGACGAGGGCCGTCATCGTGCCCCGCACGCTCTCGGGGATGTGGTCGTCCGCGGGGACGAAGGCCGCGGCTGCGAAAGGGGTTGACACGCTGGTCAAGCTGACCCCGGCGTCTGGGTCATTCGGTTTGTAGATGTGCGGCTGGGCTGATCAGCCCGGGCACGCTCGAAATCTCGCATCAGGCTCGCAGCTTACCCACGGCGAATAATCTGGCCGCCCATCCGGGATCTCCTGCGGCTGGCCATGCAGGCTGTCCATCCCCGACCCCCCCGTTCCCGGGTCAAATAGCCCCTTCTTCTCGCCTCCCTCGACCCCCAGTCCACTGGGTTCGGAGGGGTCAACGCCGTGCCATCCGAACACGACAGCGAAGTCGGGCAGCGGGCTGTTACGCCAGCTTCCATTACCGTTGCCGCTGTCAGTGGTGTGGAGCGGCTCAAACATGTTGAAATCCTGGTCGCCGAAGCCACAGTCGTAGACGCCCGGTATGGGGATGTCGATGTTGAGGAACGCGAGCGGGTCGTCGTCTTGCGACGCCATCGAGGCGGGCATGAAGAGCTCGTTGTTAGGCACCGGATCGGTCGGGGGGCCAGCGAGGGGCTGTGTCGGGGCGTATTCCAGGCCTGCCCCGTCAGAAGACTGCGTCGCAGAGGGATCCGGGAATCACTTACTGGTCAGGGGCACAACGAAGTTCGGGTAATTTTCCGCCAGACGCATCGTTGTCATCGTCTCGGTGACCGGTTCGACAGTGTAGGACGGCGGGCACATCTCCAGGCCGTCTGCCGGGCCCCTACTTGGTGTCGCCGAGGACATCAGTGGGCTAGAGAAACCGCGGCGCGAGTTGCGCCGCGGTGCCCCGTTGCTGTCTCGCCGTTCGCGCACATGTCAATACTCGCACGGCTGGTGCTTGGCGACGCACCGCGAGCACGGGGTGGGAGCTACACCGTCGCACTTGACCCGTATCTTGTGGCAGGGGGTGCTAAGAGCGAACTCGTCAGGACATCATCACATTTTGCCGCAACTTGCATTCCGGAGACTCGTGCTCACCATGCCGACTTGCGTGGGCGGCCGATGGCCGGCACCTGCTCGCCGTGAGTCTGCACTAGGTGCCTCGAGAGGACGTCGCTTCTGGCATAGCGCTTGCCGTACACCCTGCAGGTGTACTTGAGCTCGCCGGTGTCTGCGGGGCGTCAGTCGCATCCGAGATGCAAGAAAGGTGGAGGTGCGTCATGCCGGGACGCCGGGCGGGGGGTTGTGGTTGTCGTGCTCACGGGTGCGCTCGTGTCGCTCCAGGTCGTCCGCCTCCTTGTACGTCTTGTCGCAATCTGGGCATTCGCACGCGTAGCCCTGCATGGATCTCGAGTGGGGGGGAGGTGTCGCCGTTGCGGCATCTACGGCGATTGCCACTTCGATATTTATACTCATACCAGCATTGCGTGGCTCGCGTGCCTCCGGTGAAGTGTGGTTGACCTCCACTCTTTGTCCTCGTCCTCCTCTCGCTTCTGGCTCCCAATGCTAGACGGGCCTTCCAATCGGCGTACAGGCGTCGCCCATTCCGGTCTGCCGCCGGTCGTCGTACTCTTTCGGGATGGTACGGTGCGGTTGGCCCCGACGTTCCTGGAACCCGGTAACTTCCGACGACAAGTGGTGGAACCTCCGATGGTGGAACTTCCGATGGCGGAACCTCCGATAGTTGAATCTCCGATGGAAGACCCTCCGACGACAGTGGTGGAACTTGAATGATCACCTCTCAAGTTCTCAGTAGGTGCTCGAATCCTCGGTGGAATGACCCACGTTGCAGCGCCTCAACTACGGCCAAGTATGATTGGCAGCGCGCTGACCGAGTCGGATCGGGCGATCATTCGTGCATTGCCGAGGCGAAGAAAGGCCGGTGCTAGAGTGCCTTTGCGACACCGATAAGGGGCACAGCAATACCGCACCGAAAGCAACGCGGTGCCGCCGGCGGTTCGGGCAGTCTGATCAGACATAAAGCTGGGCGTCTCGAGATGATCAGGTCCTCGCCGCTGATCTGCGTTACCACGACGTTCCAACCGACCTAGAGGGCTTCTCCAAGAGTGAGCCCTGCCTCGGAGTACGATACCAGTTCTAGCACTAACAGGGTGAAGGACTGGTCGTATCCTTCCTCCCCCTTCGACATCTTTCCCACGACGATGGATCATCCGGACGTGCTCCTCAATGTGCTCTCGCTGCTGGATCGCACCACGCTGGCGGCATGCCTACTAGTCTCGCGCGAGTTCTATAACTTGGCAGGACCACTCTTGTATCGACACCTCCGAGTGTCCTTCTGGCTCGGTCCAAGTCCTTTGAACGGAGTCCTGGAGCCGTCCACCCAAACTGGGACTCCCACATCACCAGGCGCACCAACTCGACGCAAGCACACACTCCTGCAATACACCACCTCCCTCAACCTCGGGAATCACCACCTCCACTGCAAGCCCTACTTCGACACTCCCATTCACCTGCCAAATCTTCGGGTCCTACGTATCGGTTCCAACCCCTACCTTCTCACCCTATGCGCGGTGCGCGGACCCCGCTGCCCCCTCTTCGTCCAGCTCAACCCCACCAAGCTCGTCCTGTCGACATATCACCCGCTGTTCCCCAATCTACCCATCGGCGCGGGCGTGATACTCCCTCCGAGCATCGAGACGGTGGTCTTGCTGGAGAAGCCCGGGACGGGGATAACTCCCTTGCCGGATCTGGGATACAGCTTCCTCGAGCCGGCGCGGTGTGCGAATCTCAGACGGATAGAGATCGTGTTCCTCTCTACAGGACCGGACGTTGGGTTCACGTATATTAGCCCCTGTACGGTTCTGGGCACGGTCTGTGGGTTTGCGAATCCGGAAAACGCGTTCTGGGAGAATTTGGCGAGTATCTGCGCGGAGTTTGACGGGGAGATCAGGGTGATCAACGCGGGTGGATTCGATCGGGCTTGGTTGGGGATTGAGGAGGGGGACGTGGCGAATACGGTGGAGGAGAAGGTTGGGGAAATGGCTTTGAGGATGCTTGAGGATAGGGGAACACCGCTGGAGGAGATCGAGGCGAGGCAGCGGAGGGTGAAGTTTGAGGGGATGAGGGAGTGGCTCGAGAGGGATTGGGCGGGTGTGGTGGAGCCGAACGAGGTGCAAGGATGGTTGTGACTTTGCCACGTTGTATTCACACATTTGGCGAACTACTTGTACATGTACCTGTACTTGTACAGTACCTGTTGCGATACGCACTGCATCGCAGACTTGTCACTACGTGCTGGTCTGACATCGAGCATGTTTTCGCCTTTGCCGCCGAGTTCGACCTGCATACAAATCATTGCCTGCAAGCAGTCACGATCATTCACGATGTCGCCGTCTACCTACAGCACACCGCCCCCGATTCGATCAATATCCGGCACCTCGCTGTCGCATCGGTGCACCAAGTCATGCGCCAGGTTCCTCAACGCTGACCGGGTCGGGTTTGGCTTCGTGTTCGAGCAGACGTGCAGGCCCTGGACATGTCAGCATCACTTGGAGCGACCGACAACTTGTTCCATCACCAGTGCAGGATCTTTGACTTCAAGAGGCGTCAGGAAGTCATCATCCGTTCGCCCGAAGCGGCCCCTTTGTGGAGGTGATATGTATTCCCGCTGACTATGCCAAGGCGTCGGAAGGGAGCTTACGGTAGTGAGAGTGTAGACGAGGCCGTTCGGCGTCGCGTCCACGTAGCCGACCAGATTACTCGAGCTATCCTCGAGCCGCAGGTAGCCGTAGCTGGGATGGTTCGTCAGGAGGTCGAGTAGCAGTACGATCTGTGGGCTCACGTAGGAGGCGTCCCTGACGCTCGTGGTCTCAAGCCAGAGCGGCGCGTTCGTGAGGGTTTGAGCAGTGGCAGGCCGAGCTGGAGGCACTTGGGGTTGGTATCGCAGCTGGTGGATCTGGCGCCGACACTAGAATCCTTGCGCTGGGCCCGAGGCACTATCACGACGCCGTCTCGAGTCGGAGATCAAGCTTCGTGGCGTTGTCGAACGCCACAGCCGGCGCGGGGGGTCCTCTGCTCCCACTGGGCCCTCTCTTACCACTGCTTCACAAGCTCCAGGCATATCTCCCACTGGTTCGGATACCTCGAGCAGGATCGAGGTGTTCGAATCGCCTGCAGACGGGGCAGTAGTTCGGGCGATCGATGAGTGAGCGACCTCAAGGAAGGCCTTGTTGAGCTGCTCGAGTGAGGGCTGCGAGCGGAGTTGCCTTTGGGGCGAGATCGATTCATCGAACACGACATCGCGTGAGATGATGACCTTGTTAGCCTTGGGATCCCACAGCTTGTAAGCCTTTTGGCTTGCTGCATACCCCACGAAACAGCACAAGGTCGCTCGAGGATGAAGCTTGCTGTCCCGAGCGCCCTTGCGAACCAGCGACCATGCCGCACAGCCGATCACTCGAAGCCTCGATAGGTCAGGTCGTATGCCCGCGTATGCTTCCAGGGGAGTTTGATCTTTGAGCGAGCGAGTTGGCGAGCGGTTCTTCAGATACACCACAGTGTTCATCACCTCAGCCCAGAGGGAGAGGGGAAGTCGCTCTGAGTAGAGGAGGGCGATGGTGCGTTCGACAATGGTGCGATTGGATCGCTCGGCTACGCCATTCTGTTGAGAGGAATAGGGAACAGTCGTCTGGTGTTCGATCCCGAGCAAGCGAAGATGATCCTCAAAATCCTTGCTGGTGTACTCCCCGCCATTGTCTGAGCGAACGGCCTTCACCTTGCGTTCGGTGAATCGCTCGACCTTGACCATCCAGTCCTTGAAGCAACCCAATGCATCCGACTTGTTCTTGAGGAAATAGACCCATGTGTATCTCGAGCGATCGTCCACAAGCACCATTAGGTACTGGGCCCCTCCTTCCGAGCGAACCCCCATGGGTCCGCAGAGATCGGTGTGGACGAGGTCCAGAAGAGCTTCGGCTCGAAATTCGCTCAGAGGAAAGGGAGGGCGCACTATCTTGCCCATGACACAGCCCTCACAGGGCCCAGACTTGTCGTTCGAGCGAGCCACACGGCCACCTGTGCTAAGTCGACCGAAGAGCGTCCTCATCGAGTCCGAGGCGAGGTGACCGAGCCTTCGATGCCAGATTTCCCAGCTTGCTCGAGCTCCAGAGGGCTTGACACCTTTAGAGGTGAGGGCCCTGGGAGAGAGCTCGATCGAGGCTGGAAGGGCGAGCACCATCTTGTTGAGGGCGAATGAGTTATCACCTTCCTGGGTGGCCTCCACAATGTAGGCCTTGTATTGAAGTCGAGCGCGCAGGACCTCGACATTGTTCAGGAGGACCCTGCAGAGAGAGCCCTTGAACCAAACGTCCGCACCGAGGCGAGTGAGTCCAGGGACCGACATGAGGTTGAAGCCGAGACCACGGACGAACATGACCTTTCCCAGGGTGACCTTCTCCTTCCTCTTGTTGAGAAGAGAGGTCGAACCGACCGAGGGCGCCTCGAGCGTGCCACTACCAGCAGTGGCGATCCGAATAGTTGAGTCGAGCGCCTTGATGTCGAAGAGCAGAGACTCATCCCCAGTCATATGCTCACTCGCACCTGAGTCAATGATCCAGCGGTTCGAGCGAGCCACAAGTGAGAGATGCGAGTAGTCACTGGTGAGGAAAAGGTGTTCGATCGAGTTACTGTCGAATGAGGTGACCACAGCAGAGACAAAGGCCGCTGTCTCACTCGACTCGATCGTCTCGGTCGCTTGGGCAGGTGCCGCCGTCTCGTTCGATTGCTCCCCTTTCCCTTTCTTCTTCTTGTTGTTGTTCCAGTTCTCGTTGGCATTGGTCGGCTTGGTGCAGTCAACCACCCAGTGAGTGGGGGAACCGCATCGAGCACAAGGGTGCGCCTTGCTGGGCTTCTTACCAGACTTCTTGAGTCTACGGAGCACTGCTCCACCCGCAGACATGCTGAGGCGGCCAAAATAAAGCGAACACCTCAAGCTAAGGTCGCACAAGGTGAAACGGTTTCCACAGCTCAAATTGCCCGACTGGATGTCAATTATGACTCTGACGCTTCCGCCTTCATCTCTGCTGCAGTTTCCAGCTGTTCCAAGTGCATCCCCGGCAATTTTAACATCGACTCTGGTGCTAGCCCCGGCTCAGTCCTTTATGGCTCTACAATCGCTCGTCCAGAGTTAGCCGAATCAGCCGCCAAGCAGGTGGTGGTTTCTTGGGGTTGGGGCAATTAAAACCTTGGTCTTGAAGACGGTGTAGTCCCAGGTCCAGTCGATCACCGAGCCGAAGTCGCCCCCACAAACGGACAGCCAACCCCAAGGGACCTCCAAAGCAATTGCGTTGCTGTGAGGATTGTGCGAAAGGAAGGGGGCGACGAAGGGTGAACGGCTTTGCTGAAAATGTGACGCGCCCACTGGCATAAGGAATGATGACCCAAAAGGATTTGATTGGCATTTAATTTCGCGCCCTTATTGTATGGAGACGTTATCTGAAGGTCTCCACGGTCAGGAAGCAGACTGCATGATACGTCGCCTCCTAAACATGTGAATCGATGCCTCGTCGAGCGAGGTGGCCATTGTGGGCTTCCCATGCCGCGGCTATGTGCGTCGCAATGGAGGCGGATAATTCGACGGAATCCTCCTTGGTTTGAGAAGGCCCTGTTGCTCGCCTCAAGTCTTCCATGAGACAGGACTCGCCGTCATAAAGCTCCAAACAATCTCCGGCTAGTTCTCTACCCACATCCCCGCACTTCCCTGAGCAGCCCGCCACTGTGACAGCACCTCCTTGCACACCCGCACCTGCCTGGTCCCGCTGCTCTTCGAGCGAGCTCCACATAGCAGCTAGCAACCCCAGGTCGAGCAGATCGGCTTCGTTACGAACGTTCACCTGCTCCGGAATGAGCACCCTGCACCCACCAGTGGAAGTTGGTTCGGCGCCGAACAAGGACGCTTGCGGCTTCGCCGACTCGTGTATGGGCAGGGTATGGGGTCTAGGTTGAGAGTCGGTCTGCGAGTATATCGGCAATAAGGCCGCCGAGGACTGCCTTTCCAAAGCAGTCGGCGCGGACTGGTGAAGCTGGGGATGGAAGGTTATTCGGGTTCCTGTCGACAGCGAGGTCGACGACCACGAGGGTGGCGACGTTGAAGCTGCCTGGGATTTGACCGAGCGCTGAGTTGACCCACTTGAGTGGAATGCAGAGGCCCCGCTGAGCTCGAGCTCATTGCGCGACGAGTGAGAGGTGGCGTGCGGCTTCGGTTTCAATGAGTGCACGAATCTTGAAGACATGGTGAAGGAGAGCTGATCCTGGAATTGCGATTTGGCCGCACAACGAGCGGCACCCTTGAACGGACGGTCGACAAAGTGACGCCCAAAGTTGCGAAACGATGCGGTCAAGGCAAAGAAATGTTGAGGGAAGGAGGATAGAGCAGCGCGATAAGAATCAAGAGTGCAGGATTGCCTTTATCAGTGCATAGCATCATACCTCCGGGTTTTAGTGGACAATCGAGTGTCAGCACCGAGTAACTCCAACTCTCATGCGCGGGGTCTGCACTCCTCTCCACTCTGATCCAGAGCCGCAAGAATGCAGCGCCTCTTTTGGCGGACCCCTTGAACTGCGGTTTCGTTTCACGTGGGGGTCAAGCCTTGGGTCGTCTTTTGTTCCCGCTTCAGAGCCCAGCTTGGTTCCCCGGTCTTCAGGGTCCAAGCTGCTCATGTGCCTGAAGCCCTGTAAGTCCCGTCATCCCGCTCTTGTTCCTGGGATTGTTTCCAAGGGTTACCCACAGCTGGATCCGCGTGGGATAAACGCGTAGAACGGCGAGCTCCATATTCGCCTACAGCCTCTTGTGGCCAATAAGCTCTTCCGTAATTATCACTGTCCTGTTCGCCATCGCTAAGCCTTGGACCGCCGTTGACGTCCCCTCGGACCCTGTAGCGTCTCAACTCGGCTACTTTCAGTCGTCGTAAGGCAGCTTTCCACAGTGGAAGAGGCTTTCAAGTAGATCGGCAAGGCACTGTCTTGCTATACGCAGCTGGACGGACGTTTTTATACCCATGAACATAGTTAACGTCTTCTCTAATGAGTTACGGCCCAGAAGATTAACAGGTCTAAGATCACTTACCTAGACATCCGTCCTCCTTCGATCTCGATTCTACCTCGAGCTGGTCTTATCCTTCCCGCTCTCAGAAGAACAATAAGCTACACGCTACCAGTCTCTATTGTCTACTGAGACAGACTCGCACGGTTCTCCTCTGTTATGCCGTAACGACGCCACCACCAACGCCGCTGCTTGAGCCTACTGGCTGCCCTGGGCCGTAGCTGGGCTCAGTCTGGCCTCGAGCGGCGCGTCGAGGGGGAGACCAAGCGTGATGCAGGAGGCGTCGTGAGGCGTAGACAGTATGATGGTTGGGATGGGGGATGTTTCCCACGGAAGCGAGGGTGCGTTAAGGGCGGGTAGGTTGCTAGTATGCTTCGATGAGCGACTGGCACGGCCCATGTGCGGAGGAGATCCTGACAAGGACGTGCTGATGTCTCGCATGTGGTCGTGCATACATTTCTCATCGACTCGATAAGGGAGCAAGGACAGGAAAAAGAAATCATAGCAGTGAGATCACATGGCACGTATCGTGTCACTCCTCGGTCGCCGAGCAGTGGCGGCGCAAGCCGTGGCACGGGCTGCGAGGCGTCGGCCGGGTGACAGCTGAAGGGCATGTATCTGATGCATGGTGTAGAACAACGCAACGCATGATAACCAGGAGCGAGGCTGTCGAGTTACGTATCTATCGATACAGTCGATTTCCGAGGCCGACCGCCATAGTCCGGTGGGCTAGTACCGGCCGTCGGTCTCTTTGGCACCGTCTCGGTATGGGCAGTAACGGGGACTTCGTGGCGGAACCCGGGTGATCCCGGGGCTACGGCCGCGCCGTGGCGAGGTTCACCAGTTGCCACCCTCTGCCTGCTCCACTTTGGGTCGACCCACCGTCTCATCACCCGCGTCGACGAGAGCATGCCCGGCCACAACATTAAGACGCCCCACAGCAGCACCGTCACGATCAACGAGGAGCGCGAGTTACGTTTGTCGACAGCGTAGGCGATGCTCGGCCAGATGGTTGCCCCCGCTTCGGCCATGACCAAGGCCACCGAGGTGAACTTGGTGTGTTTGCCCTGGCCGCGGATGATGATGGCGAACATAGTCGGGAAAAGGGGAGACTCAAAAAAGGTGATGAGAAGGAGCATTGCCAGCGCCGCGGATCCCTGCGGCAGGACTATGGTGAGGAGCGTGGTCACAAAGGCGCCAAATGCGAAGATGCCGACAGAGATGCGAGGGGGGATGCCAAAGTAACAGAGACCCACTGCGAGGAACCGGCCAACGGCAAAGGCGGCATGGCTGATCGCCTGGTCCCCGAACGGGTTCGACCCGGGCTTAGCGTCCTGGACCAGCGGCGTCCAAAAGTACGACACAGTCTCTTGCGCCCCAACGGGGATCAGCATCATGCAGAGGCCCGACCACAGGAGGTGTCGCGCGTCGACGCCGAACGCCTTGTCCCCCTTGACAAGACCGGCGTTGTAGAGCCGCTGCAGGGCCATGGCCTCAAGGTCGTCATCGTCTGCCTCGGACAGGGGGACGTAGTAGAAGATGATGGCGAGGAATACGACGAACAAGGCGACGGCGAGGTAGCACCACTGGACGCGGAAGAGGTCCTCCTGGCCGATGACGGAAAAGAGCCCCTTGTGGGCGGTGATGGGCGAGATGACCAAGCGGATGGCCTGGATAGCCTGGGAAAAGTTGAGGCGGGCCTCGGAGAGCTCGCCGGGACCGGCGAGGGCGATGAACGGATTGGCGGCAACCTCGACGCAGGAGAGGCCGAAGGCGATGATGAAATTGGAGATGACGAAACCGGCGTACGAGCGTAGCACCGATGAGGGCCAGAAAGACATCGCGCCGGTGGCGTAGATGGTGAGGCCGGTCATGAACGTCGCCTTGAACCCTTGGTACTTGAGCACCCAGTAGCCGACGAGCAAGGGTCCGAAGAAGTAGGCGGCCCAGTAGGCGTTGTGCAGGGCGATGGTGTGGGAAGGGGTGTACCCCAGCAGGTTCTGGATCTCTGTGTCGAGGGTTCCGATCATGCCGTGGGCGAAGCCCCAGAGGAAGAACAGGATGGATACTGGGGTCAGCCCCGTCGTGAGGGCAAGGCTCACCAAACATGATCGGCCACCATGCCTCGTTCGCGCTGAGCTGGGTGAGCGGCACCTTGCTTTTGATGTTGATAAAGTCGGAAAAGTTCTGCGACGGTTCCTGGGTCAGCTCCTGGGTCCTGCTAGTCTGCGCCGTGTCTCGGCGGTGGGAGAGGATGGAAGATCGGCTGGGCCGCCGAGTCGGCTCCTCTTCGAGCGGCGGCAGGGTGACATGAGGGGTTTGGGACCGCAGCTCGCTGGCGAGCACTTCGAAAAAATCCATCGAGGCGACATAGGCGACTCGATGCGGCTCACTCCCGCCGGGGACGATACGGGCAGGGCGATCTGATGAGTGATCGACGTGGACAAGGGTGAGCCCGGCACCTCGCCGAAGTGAAGCCCGGCGAGGGCTCGCAAATCCATGATGTCGGAGCGGAGGAGCGACTCGGGCGTCCCGCTCGGGTTATGGTGTCCGTGGTGCGCGCGCAGCAGCTTGGGCATGACGCGCATGACGAGGGGCTTGAGGACGAGGACGCAGCAGCACATGATCCCGACACACACCTCGACGGCAGACCACATGAGGGAGAAGCTCGCCTGGTAGGTGAAGTTGGCCGGCGGAGTGGTGGCTGTGATGGAGGCGGAAGGGTCGATCTGACGTTCTTCCTTAAGTGCTTGCTGGAGGTAGACGATCCTGACGACGCCGACAATGGTGACGAAGCCACCGACGATAAATGTAGCGACAAGTATGACCTTTTGCCGAAACTCGATCCGGAGCGAGGTCAGGATGGGCAAAGGGAGCAGCAGGATGGCAAGGTCGGTGAGAACGTTGATGGGCGCCGATGAGAGGTACAGCGCGACAATGTCGATGCACGTCCCGTCAGTCTCGTTGAACGCGGCCGAGATCGGGTGACACTGGAAGATGTTGAGAAAGGTGAGGACGATGCCGGCGATGTTGACGACAGCCATCAGGAAGAGCGAGGCGTAGCGGAGGAACGGGTGGGCGGCGGCCATACGGTGGTACAGGGTCAGGATCGCCGTCTTGGTCGACATTATAGCGGGGTTGTAGAAGATGGTAAAGGCGTAGATGGACCGTTCGAGGGGATTCTCCCATTGGGGCAGTATCTCATCGGGTCAGCATGGTCGTCGCCTCTGCTCTCACCTGAGTCTGGGGCGCCCAGCCCGACCTGCGTCCCGATCATTATGGACACCGACAGCCCGATGGCAAAGAGCCAGGCTATGATCGCGACAAAGTCGTCCGACGTCGCCTTGCCGGTGACGCCCCATTTGGAGATCAACCGCAGGACGATAAAGACGGTGGCGAGGATGGTGAGGACGAGGGTGACGACGAAGACGGTCGGGCCGCGGTTATTGAGGACCTCCATTTCGGGCGGTGCCCTAGGCGCGATGGGCCACGGCTCGCCGATGGGGCTCAGGTCGTCATGTCTGGTCGATGTCGAACACAAGAGGCGAGAGGGACGCTGAAAGGTGCTCCAGTTGGGGATCAAGCCATCTTCGACGAAAGAGGTATCACGGGCGAAACGCATTCTGTGGCCGAATGGGGGCCGTGGCACAAGCGCCTCGGGTTCATCCGAGGCTTGACACGAGTTTACGCAGGCGCGAAGCTTCCCTCCCGCGCCCCCCCCACCCCGAAGTGACGAGGCAGAGCGAGTCTTGCCAAAAAGGTTGTGCCGAGATGGAGTACGTTATTGTTGCGGGCCGATGCTTGGGGCGCGGGGGGAGGGGCCAGGCCGGGAAGTAGAAGGAAGGGAAGAGAGATGGCCTCTCGCTCGTACAAGACCCTGGTGTCGTCGCGGATGTCCTCGCTCACCCTCCGAGATCCCTAGCTCGACTCCATCAGCATCTCGGGCGCGTCGCATTGCAGGAAAGCCGACGGGAGCCCCGCCTTCGGCCTCCTGGTGGAGATAGTCCCGCACCTTACACGCCCTTCCCATATAGCAGCTCCATGCTGCTCATATTCACCACTCCTCTCTCCTACGTGTCAGGATGTCTCTCTTACTCTCTTAGTTTTCATGCGGCCCCTTATACGCCACACGAAGGTGTTTGAACGGAGGTCCGGATTGGGCCAAGGGGCAGGCGGTTTCGGATCCCATATAGTGGATGACGATGCCATACGAGCGCATGCCGCATGGCCAGTCACTCCGGCCCACAAAGTTCCACACATATCCGTCGTCTTGCGTCGCGCTGAAATGGGCTACCTTACTGCATTCCATGCCCCGTTTAGAAATGCAGGGGACAGCCGTACGAGTACGAGTACGCAAATGACACGAGTTATACTTCAAAGCTCTGGCAAGGCTTGGGATGTAGAGGGACTTCCATATACACTCGTAAGGGTTAACCCTCGGAGGTTCGGCGTCGAAGTGTGGCCGCGGCAACCGCCAGGCCGGGGCGATCTGACCCTCCATCACCGACTCGGCACCCATTTCACTCACTCGAATTCAAGCTTGAATCAGGTTTCTCCCCACGTCGAAGCATGCCCCGCAATACCACGGCAAGGGTTAGGGGGTGCAAAGCGTGTCCGTCTGGTCTACGATGCTCTACGGTGGTATGGAAGCCTTATAGCTCAAACCTGCGGACCCTCGCCTGCAGGAGGCAGAGGCTCAGCCATTTGAGCATCAGGTTGTATGTCCCGCGTGTCATTACCCGTTTCCAGGAGGCAAAGACCCTTGACGAACAATGATCAGCAAAATAGCAGCCTCGTGATTGGACGGCGCATTCCGGGCCGACGTTCCTGGAACAGGACTGCCGGGGCCAATCGCCCGGCGACGCCTGTACGCCGAATGGAGGGCCCGCATCACAAGGGAGCCCAGGGTAGGAAGCGAGAGGTGGAGGACGAGGACAAAGAGTTGAGGTCAACCACTCTCACGGAGGCACGCGAGCCACACAATGCTGGTATGAATATAAATATCGAAATGGCCATCGCCGTAGGTGCCGCAACGGCGAATCCCCCCCCCCCCCCAACCCACACTCGAGACCGATGCAGGGCTACGCGTGCGAATGGCCAGACGCGACAAGACGTACAAGAAGGCCACCGACCTGGAGCGACACGAGCGAACCCGTGAGCACGACGACCACAACCCCCCGCCCGGCATCCCGACTTGACGCATCTCCACCTTTCTTGCATCTCGGATGCGACTGACGCCCGGCAGACACCGGCGAGCTCAAGTACACCTGCAGGGTGTGAGGCAAGCGCTATGCCAGAAGCGACGTCCTCTCGAGGCACCTAGTGCAGATCCACGGCGAGCAGGTGCCGGCCATCGGCCGCCCACGAAGGTCGGCATGGTGAGCACGAGTCTCCGGAGTGGAAGCTGCGGCAATGTGATCATGTCCTAACGAGTTCGCTCTTAGCACCCCATGCGCCAAGATACGGGTCAAGTGCGACGGTGTAGCTCTCACCCCTTGCTCGCGGTGCGTCGACAAGCACCAGCCGTGCGAGTATAGACATGTGCGCGAACGGCGAGACAGCGACAGCGACCGGGCACCGCGGTGCGAGTTGCGCCGCTGTTTGTTTAGCCCACTGAGGCCCTCGGTGACACCAGTAGGGGCCCGGCAGACAGCCTGGAGATGTGCCCGCCATCCTGCAGTGTCGAACCGGTCACCGAGACGATGACAACGATGAGGCTGGAGGAAGAACACCCGAACTCCGGTGTGCCCATGACCAGTAAGTGATTCCCGGATCCCCCTGCGTCGCAGTCTTCTGATGGGGCAGGCCCGGAATATGCCCCGACACAGCTTCTCGCTGGCCCCCCGACCGATCCGGCGCCTAACAACGAGCTCTTCATGCTCGGCTCGATCGCGTCGCAGGACGACGAACTGCTCGTGTTCCTCAGCCTCGACATCCCCATGCCGGGCGTCCAGGACTGGGGCTTCGACGATCAGGATTTCAACATGTTTGAGCCGCCCCACATCACTGGCAGCGGCAACGGCAAAGGCAGCTGGCGCAACAGCCCGCTGGCCGACTTCGCGGTCGGGTTCGGGTGGTGCGGCGTTAACCTCTCCGTGCCCCGTGGACTGGGGGTCGGAGGAGTCGAGAAGAAGGGCTACCTGACCAGGGAATGGGGGGATCGGGGACGGACAGCCAGCATGGCCAGCCGCTGGAGATCCCGGATGGGCAGCCAGATGCTTCGCTCTGGGTAAGCTCCAAGCCTGATGCGAGATGTCAAGCTCAAGCGTGCCCGGGTTGATCCGTCCAGCCCCACATCCACAATCCGAAGGGCCGAGACCCCGGCGTCAGCCTGGCGAGCCTGTGAACCCCTTTCCCAGCCGCGGCCCTGGTCCCCGCGGACGAGTACATCTCCGAGACCGCGCGGGGCACGATGACGGCCTTCGTCGAGCACTCGAACCGCGGCATCTGGCCCTCGGTCGAGATCGGCAACTTCCCGTCCGTGCAGGCGCTGACGACGAGAGCCAACCTGTACCACCGAGACTTCCACAACTTGCCGCTTTCGTACTGAGATCACTGTCATGGTCTGGCTCCTCCAACAAATGTCATGCGTCAGCTTCGTCCGTAACGTCATGTTCATCTTTGAGCAGGACGGTATCCCCCAGCAGGCGGTTTTTTGACTGGGTCTCAGAACCTCCGAGATCCAGTCGTTCACCATCATTTTTAGCATGTAGCTCATGTATTTCCTTGGTAGGAGGAGGATCTACCTGCTTCGGTTTGTCCACTCGGCCATCAACCTGCTGGCGATGGAGTCACCTCGATTTATGGTGGCACGGGGAGTAATCGCCGCTCGATGGGTGCAAGCTGGTTTCCAGAGGGTGAGTCTGGGTAAGACCTCCGTCTCCCTCGATATTCTCATTGCCTTTGCTTTCCTTTGTAGGAATGTCAGTATTGCGACTCGCGTTAACGCGTGCATTAAGATGTTTGTGGTCGGGTACACTGGGTTCTTTCGTCCTTAGTGCTATGCCATTCTCGTTGAAGTTTTCCTACACGGGTCGGCGAATATACTGTCGCTTTTACCCCAGCGCCTTCACTCCAAAGCAAGAGTGCCTTCTTCTGTGTCCCGATCGCCGCGGTCGGCGCTGTGTGGCGCTCCTATCGTCTCCCCGACCTAACCATGGATCATACTACGAGATCGACTTCATATTCGAGAAGAAAGTCTCCACCAGGGAGGAGTTCTCTGAGGGCGAGGTCTCTGTCATCTTGGCCCGTCTCTTGTCGAGCAGCTTCCCCCCGCCCCCCTCCCCCCCGGGACACCCTCTTGTTGCCGCTGGATCGGCTCGGCATGCATAGAGCTGCGGCATTTGGCACAAGACGAGTTGTGTGCCTGCGGGAATGCATCGATCTCGATGCTCCCCGTTGCGAACAAGAGCTCCCAACACATCCTAACCCGTCGAGATCATGACCGCCCGCGAAGGCCGTTGGTGTTCGGTACAGAAACACTCGTACTCCAGGCATTGCCGGTGCAGTTGATGCCCCATTTAGTTGCTCCCTTGCATTACGGTAGATGTCAATCTCGCCCACGTTGCTATGATCAAGTACAGTCACAACGGATACAGTGC
Source organism: Saitozyma podzolica (assembly GCA_003942215.1). NCBI lineage: Eukaryota > Fungi > Basidiomycota > Tremellomycetes > Tremellales > Trimorphomycetaceae > Saitozyma > Saitozyma podzolica. The sequence continues at coordinate 2,485,345 of RSCD01000001.1, forward strand.
CGCAGTGGTCCTGAGCTGAGGAGGGGGCGCAGCTTGTCATGTGTACGGCAGTTCAGGTGGGATCAGACGTTGTGAACGCGACGGCCTGGCACCCGTCATTATCTGTCTGCGATCCAGTGCATCAACAAAAGAGTGCTCCGAAAGCGAATGCTGTAGTATTAGAGGTACATAAAGAAGACTAAGGTGTCTGTCTCTAAGGTGTCTTGGAGTGTCGAGACAATGAGATGATATGAGGCAGGCGAAAGGTCCCATTGCTTTTCTACAGCTGGTGCTGGGTGCGGTGCTCCTCCTCGATGCGGGCAATCTCCTCGGAGACGGGGGGAATACCAGAGTCGCGGACGAAGTTGGTCTGGTCCTCGTGCGAGAGGTCCTCGAGAGACAGACCCCTAGTCCCAGGAAGGAGCAAAGTGGAGAAGATTCCGGTAAGTATGACTAGAGTATCGTCAGCAACGTCCCGAAACACCCCAGGAGGCAACAGAAGGCGAAGAGCTGGAGGATGTGGTTGAGCCAGGCGTTGGTGCGGCCGATGTTCGAAAGACGGGAGAGCCGACCTGGGCGATGATGGCGCCGAGTTTGCCCGAGGCGGCCGAGATATCGTGACCGGTGGATCGGTAGCGGGTGGGAAAGACCTCACCGGGGATGATGAAAGTCGTGGTGTTGGGACCAAAGTTCTGGAAGAAGTTGGCGATGCAGTAGAGGAACCAAAAGGCCTTCTTGCCAGAGTTGGTGGCGAGCATGGCGTGGTAGCCGAAGCCCATGCAGCAGAAGATGATGGTGAGGAGGATGAAGCCCATGAGCTGGATCGGCTTGCGTCCCCAAAAGTCGACGAGGGCGAAGGAGAAGTAGTAGCCCGGAATGAGACCGCCGATGGCTAGGATGATGTTGCCGACTGCGACGTTACAGAGGGTCTGGTACATCTGGAGCTGCTTGGAGCCCTGCGAGTACGAGCCAAAGCCGATGGTGGAGAGAATAGTCGACGAGTTGAGACCAAGACCGTAGAAGGCGACGTCGAGGGCAAACCAAGACCAGGAGGCACCGAAGAGGATCTTGAAGTTCTTCCACTGGGAGATGTAGGCGGCAAAGTCAGACAGAGTGGCCCTGGGGACCTCGGCACGCTCGTTGTTGTGGATGTGGTCAACGACGTAGGTACCGGTGGTGAGGTAGGTGTCGACGTCCTGCGAGGCCTGCTTGATGTTGCTGGGCTTGTTGATCTTGGTTGGCGGCGGAGGCGGAAGCATCGAGCCCTTGCTACCTTCTTGACCCTCCGAGCCTGCAGACGATGCCGGTGTCTCCTCTTTGCTGCCTCCCTTACCCTTGGCGAGGTTCAAGCTATCTTCGCCAGAATTGGCTCTCCCCCTCGAACTGGAAACGGTAGTCTCGGCGATGATCGCATCCAAGCCGGGTACGGGCTGACTCGCGGCAATGGCTCTGAGCTTGTCCGATCTGTACAGGATCCAGGCGTTGGGAGGACGTGGAGGCTTTTGTGATCGACCGGCTTTCTTCACCGGGGAAGGTGTCTCACTCGGCGCCTGCTCCTGATCTGTAGTCCCTACCAGCGGGTCGAGCTCAAACTCCATGCCGAGGTCGACATCCAGTCCTGACCCAAATTCGCTACACTTCGCCTCGGTGTATCCTGGTGGTGATTGAGCGGGGATCGTCGAGGCCACGGGAGGGAAACATGGGTTTGATGGGATGGAGTGCGGATACGCGTTAGAATGCTGACCGACTTCAGGCGTGACCGAGTGGGACAAGGACTCCGCCGAGAACGATGAAGGTGACGAGAGGGGACCGACAGAGGGGGATCAGAACGCGTGGTGTTGATGTTGGTGCTGATGCTGATGCGCTGAGAACGGCAGAGGTGCGCCCGTCGAGATAGGAGTTGGCTGTCGAGGGTATTTTGAGGTGGTGCGACGCCGCGACTTGGCTCGTAACCTGTTGATGAAGTCACTTTGGGAGACACGATGGCGGGTGAGAGCGAGTGATGGTGCTGTTGTTGTTGTCGATCCGACAAGGGCGTTTGCTCAGGCGTCGGAATCGAGGCGGGCCCTTGCCTTGTAGACCCCAGCAAGTCTTCATGTCTCCCATCTCCCTTCCTCATATTCATCTTCTCTGCAACCTGCTCTCTGGCAGTCGAGCATCCCCAGTGTTTCTCCACTCTCGCTGAATTGTAAGTGATACATTGTAGATACACTGTAGACCCCTTTCAGTAGTCTTGACTCTTGTAGATAGTTTCTCGCGCTCTGTATGGTGCCCGCGTGGCCGTTGGAGCACCCTCGTAGCATGCATGCAACTCGGCTTGGCCCCGGGCCCGCGGGGGGGGGGGGGGGGGGGGAGGATGGGCAGGGAGAGAGAGCAAGCGACTCGGAAGAATAACGAATGATTGTCTCCGCCGAAAGCAGTCACCTAGACCTCTGGCTCAAGGGAAACTGAGCTTTTGGCTCCGGTGGACCCAAAAGGGAGGCCTGCTGACGGAGGTTGATGATGGAGCCGTGACATGCCCTCCACCAGGTACAAAACGACGCGCAGCTTGGATGAACCGATAGCATCGCCAAGCGTCCAGGTCGCGACCGGCAGACGGGCAATGCATCAGCAGTCAGGCTCGAGGCGGTCGTGCCCTGTCTCTCACTTCGCAGCCCAGTGAGAGATAGAGTAGGCGAAGGGGGTTTGGAGATGCGCCAGATGTATAATAGGCGGGTCCGGCGAGGGGAATGCCCGGTACGTGAAAGGACACGGGGCCGGGAGCGCAGGAAGTGCATGCGTGTGAGGGTGACCGGGGTGGACCGAGCCGTTGGACTGCTTGTATGACGAAGGGTGGTGTGCGTGCACATCGTTGAGACCGACGTGAGGGGGGAGGTGCGGCGGAGGATGGAGTGGAGGTGGCCGGTCGGATAGAGAGTGAGACTGGCACGGGTGGCCGTATGTACCGATCGGACTCGCCCTCGCGAGCGGCTCGCCAACTTGCGACCTCGACATGGTTTACCTATCTAGCCACGAGCGCCGGGTGGGCGTGACTCGACAAGATGCCCCATGATGTCGAGGCCGCCATCCTTGCTTGCCACAAACGCTGGACCGTCGACCGTCGCTAACCCCCCGGCTCTTCTCCCTCAGCCGGCATCGTCAATGTCATTCACGACGCTGTCAAGGTCACCACGGCGGGCTGCTTGATTGGCTGGTAGGCCCTGTACCGACCCCTGAAGCGGACGAAAGTGCGCCTCAGGCACAAGCCTAGACTCAGGGCCAAAACCAATTCCCGGGGAGGACGAACCCAGGAAGTCACGCGGGCTCAGGCTCCCAAGCGGAAGCGCTACAGTCGCATAAACCCGCTGGGACAGAAGTTCCAGTGTCAGCAGCAGCAGAAGCAGCCTCTTCGACTCTTGTCTGATGAAATACGGCCCGTTGCAAAGGGGCAAGCGTATTATCGACTCAACACGAAAACCCCGCTCGACCATTTGTGCTGGATACGGATCCTTATACACTCCTCCTTACTCGCTCCATCCTCTCGACGTCTTATAGCTACTCATCTACCTATGGTCTTCCATTCATGCAGTTACTTATGAAGTCACATTCGGGCTTATATCCGGCAATTTACTCGGACCTGATTTCTTTTCTGTCCCAATTGCTCGAGGCCGTCGATGTCGAGTGACGAAAATGAACTTAGGGGAAGGCTGTTTTAACGCTCGGGCGAATTTCTCTTGTTGTTCTCAAAAGACAGCCTGTCTTTTCGGGCATACCACGTCTTGACTAGGTGGGGCTACGGGAAGTCGTCTCCGGTAGCTGCCATGCCAAGTCGGGCGGCTTCGGGCTCAAGGATACACTCGTTGTCGTCACCAAATGGGAGCCACGGCTTTGACCGAAACTTCGAAGATCGTACCCGCTTGCGAGGCGGCGATAGGCCCGAAGGAGGACTTGTCGACTGCCTATGACATCTTGGGCAGTTCATCGGCCATCTCGGCGCCCGCTTCCGGTAGTACCTGATGTTCTCGACAATGCGCAGGGTCGCATTCGCCGCAGCCCCTGCGCGGCTGTTGTAGTCGTCCTCAGACGTGTCGGGGATCTTGACGTCGTCTCGGTACAGGTGAACGTGCCAGGGGTGGGGCGTAAACTCCTTATTGGGCTCTTATACGGTGGCACATCACGAAAAACTGCCTCGACTTGTCGCGGGGCTCGAGAAATGCGGGGAACTTGTCCGCATGAGGTCAGTGACGTAGCCGCTCTCGTGCTTCGTGCCCTGAGAGGTGGTGAAAAGCGGGTCCCGATAGAGCCCCAGGCCGGGGTCAATGTCTTGCTCAATGGTCTGCCCGATCGCTTCGGCTCGTTCGTGGACTCGATCTGGACGGCCGAGAAGAACCCTTCGATCGAGGACATCAAGATCTCTATCCTCAGGGTGAATGCTGGTCAACTCAACCGTTCGAACGAAAAGGCCATTGCAGCTCGCAAGGCCTCTCTCTCGCTCGACTCCACCACCTCGCTCAGTGCGTTCTATGCTGGACTCAAGAAGTCTGAAGTTTGGTCGACTTGGCCACCGGTTGCCGAGCCGTTGGAACCCTCGACTGCTACTTCCTCCACTGGATGGGACTCTGTGCACCGAGCGAAGCACTATGAGATCCATCCATGATATGCTATGTCCGTTTGGGTCAGCTTATTGCAAACTCGTTGGTCTTGGCCGGACAAGTTCCAGAGGTTTTTCCTTGCGGTCAGAATGCTCGAGCAGTGGCAGTGTTCACAGCACCGCATGAGGACTGTGCGGCGGCGCATCTATGCGGCGCACTTAGCAGCCTGCAGAGGTATAACAGAGCAGCTCGAGCGGGTCGAGATCGATGCATTCCCCACTGCGTTCGTAACACTTGTCGACCAACCCACCTCAGCAGGCAGAGATAACCATACGTGACTCGGCGAAGTCTGTCCTCTCTAGACCGTGCCTACCCCAGCCTCCATAACCTGTGTCTCAGCAGCAAGAGCCTGCAGATGAACGTCCTTCTCGCAACCGAAAGAAATCCCCACCCCAGCCTTGTTTCCAGCGTCAACGTCTTCAACGTGTACGGTCTCCTCCACGTCGTAGTTGGTGTCTCGGATTGTTCGGATGACCAAAAAAGAGAGCGGCAATGAGACCAAGAGCATGACCCAAGAAACCAAGTGCTCGGTGAGGTATGGAGTCTGCCAAAAAGGGTCAGCTTGAATCCGCATCACGTGAAAGAAATGGAACGGGAACATGCATTGACAGCGTCCATTCCAAACGCGACGGCAGCTCCGGCCGACTGAACCCCCTTCATGAAGCCTGCCATTCGTGCCAGCTTGAAGGGATCATTGGTCAAGGCCGAGAGGATGTAGTATACAAGACCTTGGTACGAGGCATCTCCTGAGACCAAGTCAGTCGTGTTCGATATGAGTCATCCCCACCACTTACCAATATAGTAGCTCATTAGAAGGACAACCGGACCAACGCCTGCCCCTTCGGTGTAGTCCCAGTCGGGAACAGCCGTGGCACGGGTGAATTTAACCTGGAACGCGAGACCCCAGACCATACAGCGATGATTAGAGCGCACACCACCCCAAAGGAAATGAATGCACGTTTTCTACGTGGGAATGGTAATAGGTCGAAAACGCAGCCGATAAGGATGGCTCCAACGATACCTCCAATTCCAGTCAGAAGAGAGTTGAGCGCTCGAGTACGACCGTCGAATAGATGCGCTGTTTAATCTGTTTGAGCCAGCTGTGACAATGGGGGAAAACCATGCTTACCGTTGAGGGAACCTTGATAGGCGTAAAAATAATTGCTAGCGAAGCACATAGGGAAGAGGGCCAACATTCGCCAGTCCTTGAATTGAGCGAGGAAACTTCTAGTCTCCTCGCGGAGGCCAATGGCTTTCTGGTATTTGACAATAGTGCCATCACCGCGGACAACGTATTCTATGGGTGATGTCAGATGTCATCGAAACAAACGGGGCGAAATGAGACACTGACCGGGGGGGAGGATTGTCCAAGTGAGAGCCATGCCAAGGAAGATGAGAATGATGAAGGCCAGATAGACACCGGTCGAGACAGTCGGCAATGAGCCCTGCTTGTCGGTGATGCCAAAAGCGGCAGCAGCACCGACAACCACACCCAGTTGGAAAATTGACCAGAAGATGGAATATGCTCGGCCTTTGTCAGACTCCAAGGGCACGCTCATCATAACGGAGCCTTGAGCGGCCCAGAACAGAGCGGCGGCTGTTTAATGTTTTAAGCAATATTCCGTGAGCTGGATCCGACATTTAAGAAAAGAACCTACAAATTCCCAAAATGGCACCGGCGGTAATCAAAAACCACCTCGTGCCTTGGGTCTGGAAACACCAGAGAGACCCCATGTACAACGCGTAGCCAAAGGACCCCAGGAACAAGGTCAAACGGACGCCAAGAAGGTTCTGGCCGGACCGTTCACTATGATGTCCTTTCGGGGGACCAGGTCACTTACGTTAACGGAACCTGCAAAAAGACCCATGATGGCAAAACAGGCGTAGAGAACTGCGTTGGCCGTATCGGCAAGAGAGACGTCTTGTGTGCCACTGTTCATGTCAGACGATACGCCCACCTCCTCGATTACACAATAAAGACGTACCCAGCACCCAACCCGCTGACGGCAAGGAACATTCCAACTGTGAAGCAGAAGACCAGCCCTAGAATGGCGACTTGCACAGTAGGAGAATTATCTGCGTGAAAAGATTAACAGGAATGTCCATTGAGGCGAATGATTAGTCACAAGAATATACGTACATCTTACTCCCCCAACTCTTGCCTTGGCAATGGTATCGAGAAAAGGCATACTGATAATTGAAATGCAAGAGGTATGGCATCAAGATTGAGAGAGAGACTCCATGTCCACAGTGTTAAGAAGGATCAATGTCGCCCCATACCTGTCTTATGTGTTAGGACAGACGCGAACCTCCCCATCTGTTGACGAGTTTGCGTTCGCCGATTTCGGCGACATCTCCGTAGCATTGTGGACTTAACGCGTCGGCGTTACGCAAGTGCCTTGAAAGGACAGTGAGGGAAGAGCCACCGAGGCGAAGGAACGGGTACCAACGGATTCGGTGCAAGCGCCGAACTCAGGTCTTTTCAGTTGAGCTCCACGTCCGACAACGTCGGATCTCAGTTGTGAGCTGCTATCTCTGTCCGCTGGTCATATCGCTCTTACCATCGGCTCCGACCGCCACCTCCCCCACCTCCACCACCTCCACAGCACGGTCGCCTCTTTACCCTCAGCTCGGAAGACGAAGGGCATAAGGAGTCGACACTTGCCCCGCAAGTGCGGCGCTTGCCCCGAATCCATCTAGAGCCTCCATCCCGTCGGCATCGCCTCGGCGGTGCTTCTCCATTATCCAAACAACGCACTCGGTGTACAGTAACGCCGAGGTGGAAGTCCACACCTTCCCACGCCACGCCACAAATATCTTGGGAGATGTCGCCAAAATGGGCGAATGCAAACTCGTCAACGACAAGGGAGTCCTCGCCTGTCCTTATACTTAAGACAGGTGTGCGCGACATTACTACTTTTCCGCTATTGAAATCTTGAACCTGTGTCCCATCGTCTCCAGTTTTCACTCATGGCAATGCCCGTCAATGTAGCCCTCTTGGGCGCTGGCATCTTCGCTCTCAATGAACACCTGCCAGCTATTTTCGCCTCGCCGTCGGCCAAACTCCACTCCGTATGGTCGCGCTCCGAGGCCTCCGCCAAGAAGTTAAGCGCAGCGTCAGGCGGTGTACCCGTAGTTTACTTTGGAGAAGACCAGATCGACCCCCTCTTGGCCGATCCCGAAGTTCAAGCTGTGATTATCGTCCTTCCGATCGAGAAACAGCCAGGTTGTATTCGAAAGGCATGGGCCGCGGGAAAGCACGTCCTGAGCGAGAAGCCAATGTCCATGGATGTAGCCGAGGCCAAGCAACTCATCAAGGAGTACGAAACATTTTATGAGCCGAAGGGGCTCATATGGAGAGTCGCTGAGAGTCAGTGTTGGCAAAAATTCTTATACTGGTGGAGTCATGCTGATTTACGGTCAGATTTTGCACATGAGCCGATGCTCCATAAAACACGAACGCTACTGGCAGATCCCAATAGCGGTCTCGGCTCCATCCTCTACTACCAGACATCATTCATCGACTTTGTTCCAGATGGCCATCGATATCAATCTACCTCATGGCGAACTATCCCAGCGTACCAGGGAGGTGAGTCATCCTTCGAACCAAGATTCACTCCTTAACATCTCTAGGTTTTTTGTATGATGGAGGTGTCCACTACGCAGCATTGATGAGAACGATTCTACCAATACCGTACGTCTATCACTCCGTGCAGTGATTTGGATGACTGACGATCGCTGCGATAGTCCAGCTTCTGTTGTTGCGGCCACAGCTTGCCACCGAGCCCATCTTCCGCCCAATGACCATCTCATGGCCCTTTGCATCGGGCCGCCGGAATCAGCAGTGGAGCCTCACGGGCCTCCCACTGCTTTGACCACTGCTCAACACGATGTCTCGGTCCTCAAGGGCGTCGGCAAGTCAATCACACATGGAACCTTCACTCTGTCCCTCGCGCCTCCCAACACCACACATTCAGCCACACCTTATGGTGTCGTGGTGACCTGCGTGAATGGGATAGTCTCCGTGTTGCAGTCATCTGCTGGCTGGACGTTGCGGGTCGAGCCGCACAAGGGAAGTGACGTTAAGAGCCTGGAGTTCACTGGACCGGTTCAGGGAGTCCAGGTCGAGGTAGACATGTTTGTCAGGGCGATTCAAGGAGAGAGGGGCCCGAATTATGGCAATCCACGTGATACGTTGTGGGACGTGGCTTTCATTCAGGCTTGTTTAGACTCGGGTGGGAACCAAATCATACTTTCGAGTTTGACATCGATGGCATGACTTCAGGTGGATGCATGTCTGTTCTGCACTAGATGGAGTTGCAACAATATGGACTGGGCGATACACGCTTCTCAGTCTAGAATTTCACACCGTTGCATCACAGATCTAAGTTAAATCCTTTTATCTTCCGAGGTGTGAGATCACCGTCAACGACATCGACGAGCAACTGTTGCCTGGGGCCTCTTGCAACACGAAGTGCCCGGGCAGACCATACCTGTCTCGTCGGTAAGTAGTAGGTGACTGCCACATGCTACCGGTCAGATGGAAATGCCATATGCGCCAAGGACACCGGCAAGCAACCACTCAGTGGAGCCTGGTGCGTGGGCAGGTGTAGGGCCCTTGGTCTGCACAGTGCCAGCTGTGCCCGCGGAACTATCTAGGGATGACGAAGCTCCGTGATTGATGGCTGGAAGCTCTAGCAACCTATCAACAGATCCTTCTCCAGTAATTCCATCCCCTTCTCTGCAGAAATTTCCAACGCGCTTCTTGCTTCTCTCTGATCTGTCAAACTGTTGTCCTCTTGAATGCGGACAAGCCCTGATACTTTGTGGGCAGGCTGACATGAGCGGCGCAAAGAATGAATCTCCTATAAGATCTTTAGGGGTGCATAGCGTGTCTGTCTGGTCTACGGTATTCTACGGTGGTATGAAAGCCTTATAGCTCAAAGCTGCGGACCCTCGCCTGCAAAGGCAAAGGCTCAGCCGTTTGAGCATCAGGTTGTATGTCCCGCGTGTCATTACCCGTTTCCAGGAGGCAAAGACCTTCGTGGTGCTGCCATTCATCATGCCACCGAGGGAGAGGGGTTACATGCCCGTTCTGGGGGGGGGGGGGGGGGGGTGACGGGGTGAATTTTCATGCATGCATCCAAACCCAAGACCCGGTGCATCTCAACCAGGGCTACCAGAATCTATGCTCAGAAGCATCCTAGATGCAGTGTGGGAAGAGTTATGGCCGATGAGGAGACATACCGGTGACCGACCCCCAAGCCCTGGGAGCAATTCACAAAATCCCTCCCGCCCAACCCACTGGTCCATGCATGCTTCACACCGGCCCATGTCTGGTAGAGCATGGTCTTCCACGCCAGGACCTGTGCTTGCCGTCAGTGTAGCTGCGATGTGGAAAGAATGAGACGGGATCGGCAGATGGGACTATCATGAGACATGCCGGTGACCGACCCCAAGCCCCCGGGCAAACCCAAGGACCAAAGCAAATCTGACCGCAAAGCTTCCTCACAGGCCAAGTGCTGTCCCGTCAATGACACCTCCCTGAATCAGCTCCGCAATCCAGGGCACCAGGGCTTTACGTTTGAAGCTTATTCACACACCCCACTTTGGAGGCGTGACCGACCCCCACTACACCCCGTGATCACTCCAATTACCAAAAACGACATCTGGCAAAGAACGGATGCGCCTCTTTCTCCTGTAAACCTGTTCCAACTGGCGAATGGAGAAGAAATGAGGCATGTGACCTGAATTCCGTTGGCGACGTTGACCGGTCGCCCGCGCCCGGAAGTAGCACGCAATCCCGGTAGTCATGTAGGCTCTCCTCAGACCGGAAGGTGCTCACACCTCGGTCGGAAGCGAGACGTGCGTCGGCGAAAGAGGAGGATCGGTCTTCGACGATGAGTTTTGCGTCTTCGGGTGAGAGGCTGCGGAACTGCCGGGCGCGTGGTGCTCGGCAAGAGGTGGTGAGGAGAGGAGGGACAGCTCGACAAGGCGAGTTTGCTGTGGTTGGGGTGTCAGGGGCGGGAGGGGTGGCGAAGGGAATGGCAAGGGAGAAAGGTACAAGTGCAGCAGGAGCAAGCGGCCGATGAGGACAGAGGAGTAGGGATACAGGTGGGTCAGGTGGAGCTATGATGACGGGGACAGCGAATCGGGGACGACAGCATCCGCAAGGCGATGCGTGACAACAGCTGTAGGACCGGAGTGTCAGCGCGAAAGCGCGATTCGTTGGAGAATGTCAAGACATGCGCGAAAGGATGATTTGCCAGATGTAAACGATACATGGCATGAGTCGCATCCGCCAGCCTCGGACTTACCTCTCGCGCGGTCGACCTCTAGGACATGGTCGACCACCGAACCCTCGCCGACGAAGCACCGCCTCGTCCGAGATGCCCTCCCTCTCCCTCTCCTGATCCCGCTTCTGCTCGACGTCATTCTCATTCCCGTTCTCTTTCTCGATCTCCTGCCGTACCTTCGGCGTGTGCGCCTGAGATCGCAGCGACGCCGCGGCGGGGCCCATGGGCGATAACAGGTCCTCAATCCGGATGAACCCGGGCGAAGGAGCCGCCCACTCAGGAGGAGTGAACAGAGAGTTCGAACTGCTTGACGGGGCGAGGGGCGGTAGCGGCGCCGAAGCGACACGCGAGGACCGCAACGAGGCGTTGACGAGTGGCTCGCTGATTCCCGCCGAAGACGCACCCGCAGTGGTGGGCTCAACGGGGATTCGGCGCGGAGAGTGCTCGCGAGAACGGTTGTACCCTGGTGATGCTACCCGCTCGTGAGCACGGCCACGCAGAGACTCGAAGGCTTGGTCGTGATGGGAGCCGGCTTCGCTAGCACTTGACGATTTCCCGAACGTAGGAGGGTACAGGGGTGCGTCGAGCGCCTCCCGCTTGCACTTCTTCTCGTCGGACACGCTGTGACGCGAAGATGACCGGTTCCACTGCGATACCAGGGGCGGGAGCGTTGCGCCTTCCCTCGCGTGCTCCGGCGGAAGAGCTGCCTGGGTCAGCGTGTTGAGCGGGTCCCTCCCGCTGATCGTGCGCGGTCGCTTGCCGCCTCCTTCACAGCCCAGCGGTCCCGTCGGAGTGGACGATGAGGAGACGACCGACCACGCCCTGCGGGCTGCATCGACCTCTCCTGACAGTCCGTCGCTGAAGAGCGCCGACCCGAGGTCCCGGATCCGAGACTCGAGGCGGGCCTCGCGTAGCTGCGAGACGGAGAAGGCCGACTGCAACGAAGTGTGCTCGCTCCGCAAAGAGGTGATGCTCGTCTCCAGCTTGTTTACGGTGGCCACAGCAGCCGCCCCTGCAAGCCGCTTTGCAGCGCTGCCCAGCCGTCCCTTCTCCACGTCCTTGACGGCTGTCGTAGTCCTGAGTGTCATGCCATCACTCGGCTCGGGCCTTTGCCAGTCGACTCGAGGCTACCGCTCCAGTCGAGCCTTGAGTCCTTGCTTGAGTCCCGGGGCAAGTCCGGCCTTGGGCAGGGCGCGGATGTTGAAGAGTGTGTCGTCCCCCGGCTCAGCCAGGAACGCTTCAGCAAGGCGTTCCACACATCCAGCAAACACCCCAGCTGTGGGTCCCGAGAGCGGCTTGTGCACCGTGGGCAGGTCCCCAAGCGAGAGGAAGCGGTCGAGTGGGGAGTCAGGCGGCGGAGTGGACGGAGGCGGTGGAGTCCTTTGAGGGGACGCCGACATGTAGGTGGGCGAGGGCTGGGCCGGAAATGAGGCTGGTGGTGGGACGGTCACGCTGCATCCCAGTCCAGCATCGCCGTGTCCTGGCTTTCCTCGTGAGGCGTGTCCAGCACCCGGGAAGGCTATGTGTTGGATACATGCGTGACCCTCGAGGGATGGCTTGATGGGAAGCTGTCGATGTCGATGTCTGAGACGGCATCCGAGTCGGGTACGGGCTGGGGCGATGTGCTTGGCACCGCGACGCTTGTGCTCCTCATCTCCTCCAATCCCACACACATCGTTCGCTTCTGGTGATGCGCCAGCCCTCGAGCATTGGATGATACCGCCCCGCATGCGCAAGCCATAAGCCCCGTGCCATCCACCTCGCCCTCCGTGAACCGTGCACCCTTGTGCTTCTTCCGGATGTGGTCCAGCAGGTCCTCGTACTGTCGGCTGCACTTGGCGCACTCTCCTCCTCCCGACCGTCTCCCACGTTTCAATCCCGCCATGGTCGAGTGTTTAAGATAGGTTGGCCGTGGGCTCTTGGTAGGACCTCACCCGGTGATGATGGACGCAGGTCTTGACTCTGACCAGCTCACCCCCCAATCTGACCCCCTGATCTGTCCCCCTGTTCCAACCGTTGCTGGCGACGACAATGTGAGTTAGGGGGTCAGATTGGGGGGTCACATCGTCGCTGCAAACCACGGTCGGAATAGGGGGTCAGATTGGGGGGTCGGATTGGGGGGTCGGATTGGGGGGTCGGATTGGGGGGTTGGATTGGGAGGTCTTTTTATGCCCCCTAATCTGACCCCCTCTTTGGACCACCTAAGCTGTCCTTCCACTGCGGCAATATATTATCATTTGGCCGGTCCCTCGGCAGTCTAACTCCGGGACTACCTTTCAGGGTCGCATCCAAGGGAAGCAGAAGGCGGGGGGATGCTCGAGAACGTCGGCCATCTGGGCACAAGTGAAGGTGGTGACAATGGTGCGCTTGTGCTTGTCGGCCTCATCGAGCTTGATGACTAAGCGGGGTAGCTCAGAGGCATTGAAGAAGACCATGTCGTATCAACTTTCGTGTTATTTTAACCCTCAGCAGTTATTTTCGCCGCTCTGCGCGTCACGCTGATTTCACGCAAGTCACGCAAGGCGAATAACCTGGAACGGGAACGGCAGCACGTGTAACACAACAGGTACCTGATCGGCAACGCCACCGCGAGTTCCGATCACAGGCACGGGGGATGTAAACGATCAGACACCGGCAGTATGCCCCGGTAATCACGGTCCGTTGAACAAGAGCACGTGCGCTGTGTCGCGCACCTTTCGCCCGTTAGAATACCGCAGGCCAGAAGATACTCCTCGCCAAATGCTGAAAGCGCCGAGGATAGAGGCCATAATCGTGTGAGTGAACCCAACGCTGCCGCTCTCAACGCAGTCGCTTTGTCAACAGCATGGACCTATCCCTTGATGCAATTCTCAGGCCATTTCACGCCTGTGTTGTCCTCCACCACCAATGCCTCGGATCTATCTATTCCCCCGATCACGAGTTCATGACAGGCACGAGCGGCCGCAGCTGGCGCCCGGTGGAGGTGGAGATATGTCCCGCGACATCGACCCGCTCGCTCGAAAGGCCACTAGTCTGTAGCAAGTTGTCCTTATCGACGTGCCTAGCGGTAGACAGGTCCACACTCGAACACGTCTTCAACTCCTCGGACTGAGATTCCACTTGCCTGGTTGCGAAGCGGGTTCAGCCAACATTTAGGCACGGACTTCCGTTCAACTTCCTTCGTATTCTTCCCCAGACGTCCCTCTTCTTGTTCGCCGCCTGAACCCAATTTCCACTTGCGCCACCGGTAGGCTCGTCTTCAGACACTACCACGCCCAGGAGATCGTCAAAAGCTGTCTCGTGACCATGACCAAGATGATCTCCAAGTCCCGAAATGTCGCCAACCCGGAAGCTCCACCCCATCCGACGTTGGAGCCGGTTGCCAGCCTGTTGTCAGACTCGATCACGTTCTCGCTCGATCGAACGAAAGTCTCCATCCATTCGTTGGCTCTAATTCTCTCATGCATCTGTCAAAACCTACAGCCCAGTCGAGTTAGCCCCGTCTAGATGACCAGGATCCACATGCCAGCTTGGAAATGACCATCCTGATGCAAGGAACACGGACTCTCGTAAGGAACGCCGACTCCTATAAGGAACGCTCGGTTTAAAACAGCTTTAAGTCCCGCAGTAGCGGAGGACACCACATGACCATGCAGATCACGCTGACTGGAGGCTGAACGTTGTGTTGCTGCTCTCTATAGGACCGCTTTAACGGCTGGGCTGAGGCTCTGCTGGCTGCACAAGCGGGATACGGCCGACGTTCGAGCAGCCCGGAGCTGTGTTGATGCTCTCTGCATTAACCACTACCAAGCCAGGGCTTGCTGCTCTCTAACGTCTGTATGAAAGGCATCTCCCCGTCCAACTTCATCCTCTTGAACTCGGCTGCGTCCATATCGTCCCCCTTCCCTTCCCTCTTCCCGTCGCAGGCACGAATCTACTTCGACCCCGCTGACGGTGTCTCGCTGAAGACCTAACCTGTCCTCACGAGGGCGCAACCATTCTTCACCCGGCCAAAGCGGTTTATCGGGAGGCGGTAGGGACTGACGACGACGTGGCGAACAAGATCGGTTCAAGGAGTCTCGGGACAAAGTGCAGGATCGGGCTGCACGGGTCAGCGTAGTGCTGCTGGTCTCCGCACTCTGACTGACCTTGCTGGCCGTGAGAGGAGCTATGATAGGACGCTTGTGCGCTCATGGCCCGGCTCGCTCTCATCTGTTCCGGCTCTGGCTTGCAGTCCATGGTCGAGTCCACACTCGGCCCCCACGGCCGCGACCCTGATGGTTCGTCTGTTTGCGGGATATAGAGACCGAGTGCTGTGCCCGAATGAGCATGCTCGAAAGTGAAAGGGACACCGCGAGGATACGGAAGGCCCTGTTCCTCCGCTCCCAACGACAAATGGGAGCCCCATTCAAGACCCTCACTGTAGAGTGGGGGTGGCGACGCGCTGCACGGGTCCGCAGGAAGACGTCTCGTCGACGGGCCGGAGCATTCGGGCTGCGCGTCGTGATATGCGAAGAAGGGACCCGTCGGGGCGGAGGCGCCCGACGCCTCCACGACGTCTGGGGGGTGACGAGGTCGTCCTGGCTCTGGGCGGTGAAGGTGGATGCGAGTGACGAGCAGATGCCGAGGAACAGTGGCGAGCACAGGGCGTTTTGTGGGTCGTATGCGGTGGAGCTCACCCAGAATCGTCTCCTGCGCCGGTCGTAGCCGGCTAGGGGAGGACAAACGTCCGGCACGTCGGGGAGGGGGAGGAACCGCGTCCAGGGATTCGCGGGTTGGCGTTGGCAAGCCATATATGTCAGTTGGTTACCTTCCGCTGCCGATTGCTCTGGCTGAAGCGTCGATACGCATTCGAGGCGAATGAAGGTGTCCGGGGAGCTGTTTTCCGCGACCCTATCTATGGACAGGTGACGATAAGGCGACTCCGGACAAACCGGACCCGGCGACGTTGTCATCCTGGATCAGATGCCGACCTGCACGCCGTACTCCGGCTGCCCATGTTCCCCCGCCCTTCCCCTCACTCCCGTTGTCTGCTCCAAGCATAATTTGGGAGTCGCCGGCTCGCGCACAAAATACGGGCAGTCTAGAGGCCCCCTTCCCAGCCCCTCCACCCCACCCTGCGTCCTGGCCTCCACCCACCCTGCCTCGCCTCCACCACACAATGCCGCCGCGTGACGGCCGCGAACACTCTGTCCAGCTACCCACACAGGCACAAGCCTCCGGAAGCTCAATCATGTGGAAGTGTGAGAATTTGAGCGGCATATTCTATTTGCCATTCATGCTCCTTCCTAACTCTTATATTCGTCGCAGGCACGACGACCACTCCAATTGGGCAACGTAATTCTCATACTTTACGCATGTCTACCACGCCAATGCTTGATGAGCTTCGGTGCTCCTCCGGGACATTCGACTGCCAGCGTGAACATCTCACCGAAATCCCAGCACACGTTGACAAACCAGGTCAGGTAGCCATGGAGTGCAAGGGGGCAGAACTCGACAGTGTAGGTCGTAGAAAGGGTTGGTTAACCTGTCAATTCGCGCCACTAAGCTTCTGCAGCAGCGACCCACAAGACACCACAAGGGATACTACAAAGGAGGTCCCCGACAAACCACACTGGCAGAGAGGTGGCTGCGGCTCGGTTATATCGAGCCGTTACTTCCCTCCACAGATTACCCACCGAAGACGGGAATGAAGTTTACGGCCCCCATGAGGACCGCAGCGGTCAGGTACGTCATCTTCGAGCCGAAGGGTAGCTTGGTAATATCCGTTATTCGCGAGACCGATAACTTCGACGGATGTTGGCCGCGCTGTTGATGGTCGCTAACCAATGTGCTGGCTGGCGGAGTGTTTACTTCCTGTCTGGAGTGCGGTTCAGAGACAGCCATGTTTTTCCTAGCCCGTTTGATATCCTTCCAGATGCCACCATCTTTCATATAGACAAGTGAGATTGACGACAGCAGGGCTATTTGAGACACGGGTCTGAGGGATGTGAAGACGGCTTGTCTTATAATCAAATCGACCTTGACACAAAATGACCTGTAGATGTATGAAAAGGCAGGCTGTCTTTTGGGGACCCCTATTCCGCTCCGCACGGCCCAAGTGCCAAGATGGGAGGCGTAGAGCTGGTCATTGTGATCCCTCATGCGCTCAAATATCAAGAGTACGAAATGGTTAACGCCCGTCGCAAGCGCCGTGCGGGACCGAAGGTGGAGATGATGACATTTCCGGCTGGACATAAAGCAATCACGGACGCGCTGGTCCAAAACGGCGGAGAACCACAGTCTGCGGACGTTATGGACCCAAGGCTTCTCACCACCGGTGCCTCTGCTGTTGGTCGTTGCTTGAGACAGACCACATCTCCCCACCCAGAATCGCAGGATGTCAGTCAGCTGGGGCGCTGTCTTTGCTCAAAAGTTGACCGCACCGCGGTCAGCGCGCCAAGTCCAGTAGCGGAACACTGTTATGCATATTCTATTGAGACGCTGTGTCCAACCTATGATCCGAACGTCACCATTCATCGTTCGAGCAAGACGACGTGCTTGGTTTCGCGCCGCTCAAACCTGGATGAGAAAGGGTACAAGCGCCTCCACGCGCCCTTCGCCCGCCTCCATGGGGTGCAGGTCCTCCGGGCCGTCGAGATTTATCTGATTGGAGGGAACATGAGAATAGCTCCCGAGGGTTACGAACTGACCTCAAATTCCCGATTTTCCACCTCTATAAGCAGCCTCGGCGCACGATCGAATTGCAGATGACCCCCGCACCACTACCCTCCCAGAGCAGGACAACATCCCATCCCGGCTGGTCAACAAGTGCCTCGACTCTGTTGCCGACCACCCCTCTCACCATGTCGACGACTTCCGTTACCACTACCAACATCCCCAAACTCACACACGATCCCTCAACCTATGCAGGTTGGAGGACGGCGATCGAGGTAGCCTTGCAGCTGGCCGATTCATGGAATGCGGCGCTGGGGCTCGATGCCGAACCAAACCGGGCGAGGTGGATCAACCGTGCGCCTGGGGCGACGGGGACGGTACTAGCAAGGAATGCTCGAGCAGGTTCTGCTATGCCAGAGGCGTCAGAGACGACCTCGGGGAATGCCATGACGGCCGACGAGAGAAAGGAATGGGAGAAGTGGCAGACAAGGGAGAGTAAGGCGCAGGGAATGTTGAAGGCATCGGTCTCATCGGCAATCAAGCTCGATCTGGACGACTTGAAGTCAGCTGGAGACATGTGGACGCACTGCGAACACCTACACGCCCTCAACATTGTTGAGAACCAACGAGAGGTTCGAAGGAAACTCTACTCACTCGATCTCCAAGATGACGCAACGTCTGAGGAGATGGCGGCCCATGTGGAGTTGTTCTCGAAGTTGGTCATGGAGGCAAAACTGGTAGGGATCGGACACACGTCGCATGAGCGTGCGGCGATGTTTGTGGGAACGATCCTTGGACCAGCCTTCCGTCCTGTCATTGTGAGATCAATGCCGTGGAAGAAACCAAGGGCGACTGGCCGTTTTTACTCTCAGAGTACAACGCCGAGTCGGCTCGCCGCAAGGCTCGCCCTCTTGCTCGATCGACCGCACCTCGGGGTGGTGCCGTCCTGGCAACTATGGGCCAGCCGAGGATCAGCAGAGAGGCTGCGGAGCAAGGGTGAAAGGATCGTCGACAAGACATGTCGAAGATCGAATGTTACGAGTGTCACAAGATAGGACACTATGCGAGGGATTGCCGGTCGAAGACCAAAGGCGGCAACAATCAACCTAGAGGAGGTCAAGTCAGCAAGATCCATCACCGCGGGCAACGAGGAGCCCAGCGATGAAGAAACACACCTATCAAATGTGAAGACACAAAGGAGGAGGGACGCATCTCCCTCTCGAAGGCTCTATTCGACGAGCACTAGTCGTGGGTTGGCCTGACAGTTGGCAGCGAACCCATGCAGTCATGGGCTGATATGGAAGATGATGGGAAGGAGTTGGAACCCATCGAATGGCCAAATGAGGCAGCGATCGAGGCGAATCCTTGGGCAGACATGGCAATGTTCACCCAAGACTCGATCCTAATCACCCGTGAGCCAGTACAACCAACGTGGGTGGTCGACAGCGGAGCGACGCACCGTATCACAGCTTGCCGAGAGCTGCTTCGAGGCACACGAAAGCTTGAGGAGCCAAAGGTGTTCGGCTTGGGGGACAGGACAGCGTCCATGAAGGTCAGCGAGGTTGGAGAGGTCCATGTACGACTTGGATCTGGCCGAAGGATAACCTTGAAGGATGTGTACTACGTGCCTGCATCAAGAGTTAGCCTGTTATCCCTCTCGAGTCTACTCAAGCATGGCTGGACCGTTGACATGCGTGACCATGGAGGAAGAATCAAGCGTGGCAAGGAACGACTCACCTTGCGAAAGGATGGACCTTTATGGACGACAGTAATTGGAACCGTTGAACTACTCATACTCTCCGCAGGGACCGGCAGCCTAGGGAAGAGTGTTCTGGAGGAAGAACATCAGCGACTAGGTCATATTGGCAGGGAGAAGCTGTTGGATCTGGCGAAGGCAAGGAAGCTCAAGGGATCGTACGAGGACTTACGCAAGTATCCTTTCCGAACGGACCAATGCGAGGTCTGTCTTCGAGCCAAGATCGAGAGGTACCCCGAGACCGGGGAAGTGCCCATCCTGCGAGGCGGCGAGGAAGGGATATCACTTGACGTCGACCTAGCTGGACCACTGGATCTATCGGTCGACGGACACCGTTACCTATTCGTGGGTATCGAGCGATCAAGTGGGATTGTGTTTGCAATACCAACCGAGACCAAAGCGGACGAGATGAGGATGGTAAAGGAAGCAGTGGCCAAGCTCGAAAGGCAACTTGGTGAACGGGTGAGAGTCATCCGAACCGACGGTGGGACAGAATTTGGCATCGGCGAAGCGATCAAATGGTTCAAGACTACAGGGATTCAGCACTACACCTCGCCAAGATACACACCAGGGCTCAACGGAGCTGCCGAAAGGATGGTACGCACGCTAAGGGAAAAGACATCAACCCTACTCCTCGACTCCAGACTCCCATCCGAGTACTGGGCATACGCCACAAGATACGTCGCAGTTATCCTGATGAAGACGTCAAACAAGGACCCCTCACCGTGGACGAGACTCACGGGAAGAGCCGGGGGCATTGATAGCTTGCCAAGATTTGGCCGACGATGCTTCGTGAAAGTACCAAGGGAGGTTCGGCGTAAGGACAACTTGACCACCGAGAAGAGAGGTCAGGGATCCTATTGGGCCAAAGTGAGACCGTCAGTGGTTGGATCATTCGACGAGATCGGGACGGAGCAATCACTCACTCGAGGGACGTACGATTCATTGAAGAGCGCCCCGAGGAGATGACCCGCGGAGATG
This sequence comes from Saitozyma podzolica, assembly GCA_003942215.1. NCBI lineage: Eukaryota > Fungi > Basidiomycota > Tremellomycetes > Tremellales > Trimorphomycetaceae > Saitozyma > Saitozyma podzolica. The sequence continues at coordinate 2,505,624 of RSCD01000001.1, forward strand.
GGATCCACGGACCGATGGGCGTCCCCACCACGCTCAGAGCCGAGGAAGGCCCAAGCGAAGTATCGCCACAAGGGGCGTCCCCCTCGGGCGAGGCTCAGTCAGCCGTGCGAGTTACAATCTGGGCCACCACGGAGGGTGGTGACCCAGACGAATCGTCTGACGGGGAATCCGACATAGGAACCCCCGCCAGAGGACCCGCGCTCCACCAGCGCGAGATGTCAGATACGCGGGGCCTCAGCCCCGCGCACGCCCGGGCTCAGTCGACCGTGCTCAGTAGAAGTGAGATGGGCCCTGGTGGAAATCAGTCGAAGTCAAGAATACCCGTACCGAGCAGACGCACCCGGCCCGCATACTGGGTTATCACGAAGGCCAACTTGCTCACCGGTGTGGACCGCATCTTGGACGCCTTTGCCAGAGCCCTAGAGCTTGGCTGCAAACCCCACATACAGGGTGCCGAGAGCACAGACGGCCGGTCGGCCTTTCACGCTGGCGCCTTCCTCAAGCCCTGCGCCTCAAAGTCACTCCCTTGGGTCTTCATGGACAAGCTTCAGCCGCTGAGGTCGTCCGGTCCAGCGACTCAACAGCACTCGATGCCAAGGATGGCGGCGATGGTTGACCTCTGCCTTGCCATAGACTCGGTCCTCAACAGAATGCTCTTAAGCGGCATGACTCCCGGACCCTCACCCGGTCCCGTTGGCTGCATCAAGCCATCCGCACTGCGTCCTACAAGGACATTGATTACGGTCGACTCCAGTCAAACCCGTTCCCGCCGGGCATCTTTGACGACATCACCCGTGTCCTTCGCTTTGGTAACCTCGGCACGTGCGTGGACCTCAGCCGTGGGCAGGCAGAGAAGCTCGACCTCGACCTCAATGACGACAACGCTATCTACACCAGCATCATGGTGCTCGGCAAATCCGGGGAGCTCTGGAACTCATCTCGCCACCAAGGTCATCTCTACCTGCCGACCCTCGGGGTGATGTTGCCCATGACCGTTGGCGAACGCTTGGAAAATTGATTTCTGAGCGGTGAGTTGTACTTCTTCTAAGGCGATCCTCTTTGGCATGCTGAACAGAGGCCCACTGCTTCTCAGTGCCCCGATGATCTGAGTGCTATATATACACCGACCAAGCCGGAGGCCGATACATGGTGGAGGCGATGCCCCCGCGCGTTGGGGAATGTGAGACTTCACGCCGTCGCGCACTCGAAAGTCCCTCCGCGGCGTTCCTACTAGCGGATGTGTGATCTTATCACGTCTCCAAGATCCAACAGCCTCACTCGTCATTTACAGGACATCTCCCAGATCAGGCGTGAGGCAATACATCATGAGGCGAGGAAGGTTTAGGGGGTTACATCTTGGGTCTGCTATCCCTATGAGGCTGTAGTCTACTCGTCTAGAATCATTAAAACTTGAAAAAAAAATGCGGACTCTGGCCCTCAGCAAGATGTCTAGAATCGTTGAAACTTGAAAAAAGAAGCGGACTCTGGCTCAGCAAGATGAGGGAGAGCCGCCCGACAAGAAGAGAGCATACTCCCGTCCTGATTGATTTCCACAGAGCCCCTCCGACTCGGCGGAGGGATATACCGCGAGGCATCGTGTAAGGTTTGTCGTTGAAAACAATACCAATACCAAGTGAATTGGGATATACGTGTGTAGGTAAGTGAAGAAGCTGGATGGAGAAGAGAAGCGGTCAACGAGTTCGATGCGCCCCAATGACGCAGGTGCCATCAGGCAATGACAGCCTCTCGTCCCGACTGGAGCATACAAAGCTCCTGACTTTCTACACAGACGTCTACCATGTTCAGGCAATGTCATTCATCCATCGAGCACAGCTGTCCCGCCAAGTCGAATAAATCCAAGCTTCTTCAATCGTCATAGAAGCCATCTGCGGCCTATCTGCTCGCTATCAGGAGATGGTCTCGTTGAAGAGCAATGAATGTTACAGGATGGCAAGGCGGACGGAGGGATGCCTCGACGTAGCTCGCCCTAGCGTTGGCAAGGCTGCTCACTGAGGTTCCATGGGCTTCGGATGGAGGCGGCACTGTACCGAGGACATTGAATGCCTTTTGGTTGATCACCTGCGCCAACGCTGGGACGGCAGGTGGTGAGCGGGCTGCGAAGCCGCGACTCAACAAGGAAAAGACCTTTCGATATGCCACGGCCCCGACGACAATGGCGATGACCACAACGCTGATTGCGCCGTGGTGTTTGAAGGCCGGTCTTCCCTCAGTTGGTAAGGGTTTGGCGGCCTCCGTAGCAGTGACTGGCTTGTCTGATGTAGGGCGCTTTGATGCGCTCACGCCGCCTTGGGCCATGACTGCAAAGGATGTGCGCTGTGTCGTTGAAGGTCTACGGACTTTGGATCAGTGAAATCGTACCTCCTCGCCCGTGAGTCGTCGATCCTCATACTCACCGGGAAGACAGCGTCGACGGACCCCTATGGGTGGTCAGACGAGGGTTTGCTGGGAGCTTCGCGGTCAAAAAGACTGATATCGACGGCGACTGATTTGTGCGAGTAGTTTCTGTGAATGCATCGAGTACCATCCTCGCATCTCCGCACTGAAGGCCCGTAGTAAGGCGACATCGGGCCGAGCTCGGGATGTTGGCGTGTTGGCGGATAGACCCTGGAGGAGCGACGCGCCGGTCTGCAAGTTGCGATCTGATCGCCTCAAAAGTGATCACGTGCCAGTCATCCATCTCGCTCTTCGTTCCAGGCAAAGACGTATAAGTGTCAACAGTCCCATGAACCACGATCGGCGTGCAAAAGCATATGAGGCTCGGCGACCAAGGCCAAAAGAACCAGAGTCCCCTGCTGTAGCCGTTTCCAATGACGTGGTCCCAGCAAGGGTTGAACCAGCGGCCTCACGAATGACTCTTCTTGGACTGCAGTCGTGCGCTCTCCCAGCTGAGCTATCAAACCACTCGTTATTCCCTGTGCCAGTCAACCCTTAAACGGTCGGCTATTGCGGTGACAGAGTTAATGAGTACCTTGATGAGGATGCCACAGGAGCGGGCAAGTTCATGCTCTGTACTCGTACTGTACTTGTACAAGTAGAATGCAAACAGCCTAAAGAACCTGTGCGGCTGAGCTTCTGCAAGCTTCTGAGCACATTAGGCTGTAGTCATGACGAGTTCCGTACACATGGCCAGCGAGATACAGTACAAAAGCTCCGTTCAATTGGTATTTTGAGTGTTGTAATAGCTTGCCAAGAAGCCCGTCGCCCGAGCTAGAGGTCCCTCCGGCGCTTTGTACTCTGAGACCGCGTCTTCAATGACGGATTCGGGTTCCCCATACCCTCCGCCTCCGGGCGTGTCTGATCAAAGTCAGGCGGATTCAAGAAGGGACACGAGGAAGCACTCACGGATGACGATATGGTCCCCCGGGTTCATGGTGCACTCGTTCATGCCGCCAAGGTTGATCTCGGCCACGTGCCCGTGGGGCATATTCCTTTTCCAGATGTTGATCCCCTTCGCACCCGGGTCTCCCCCACACATCCCGTAGGGAGCGACGGATCGACGTTGAGATAGGATGGCGACGTTGACCTTGCGCGTAAATTCGATATCGCGAACGCAACCATCTCCTCCGCGGAAGCGACCCTTTCCACCCGAACCATAACGTTGGGAGAACTGGTGGATGATGACAGGATACAATCGTTCGATCACTTCGACGTCGCCGATGGCAGTGTTGGTCATGTGGACATGTACACAGTCCTGGCCTTGCCAGGAGGGACCTGCGCCTGCGCCACCTGCTATCGTTTCGTACTGTCGCAGAGTCAAACAGGACTATGTGTGCGCTTTCCGAGACTTACGTAGCCGAAACCGGGAGTGACCTTCCCGTCCACGATATCACCTCCATAGCCAAATGTGAGGTTGTTGCAACCTCCCTGGGACGCCCCGCATGCCTGGAATGCCTTCAAGATGGTATCTGTCGCGCGCTGCGAGGTATCGACGTTACCTCTTGTTTTGGTCAGCAAATATCAAACTAAGGCTCCTGAGCGCTTACCCAACGGTTGCGGCATCCTCCGAAGGCGAGAGAATTGTGCCCAGTGGCAGAATGATGCTGATCGGCAGGAGGCACCCCTGGTTGAGCGGAATATCGATGGACAACATCGACCGGAGGACGTAGATGATGGCGCTATACAGAATGGCGGTGGGGGCATTGAGATTCCCATAGCTAGTCCGTTCAGTGACATTGGTCCGCAAGGAGCTCATCAAGCACCTACATTTGCTGGCTTGTCCCGGTGAAATCGAAGACCGCATCGCCCTCCACAGGATCAATGGTGATTTTGAGGCGGATCTCGGAGCCGTCGTCCATGTAATCAGAGGCTTCAAGAGGTCTGCCTTGAAACTTCTTGTGGATCTCGCGCAGCATTCCTCGTACGGCGAGCTCAGCGGTACGTTGGATCGCCAACATGTAGAACTGAACGAGGTCGAGCGAAGACTCGGCGATCAGCTGGCCAATGAGCATGGCGCCACGGTGACTGTGCCCGGTTAGATCGGACATGGAGCGAAAAAGGAGGGGACGAACCAGGATGCGACCTGCGCTTTCAGGTCGGAAATGTTATCGTTCAAAGTTCGAGTGCCGCTGCACCCAGGGTATTGGCCCGGCAGGTCGAAGAAGTGGTGCTTGACACCTTGCTCATCGAACACACCCTTCTTGACCAACTTGAATGACTTGATCTGAGCACCTTCTTGCCAGATCTCCTTTGAGAATGGTGGCATACTACCGGCGGTCATGCCCTCAATGTCTGCCTGCGTAGAGCTTCAGCCTGGGACAGCAGAAGCATCGAGAACACTGACATGATGCGCCCGGGCTGCAGTCCAGAACACGACCTTCCCATTGTGGAAGGTGGGAACGATGACAGTGCAATCCGGTAAATGCGAGCCCCCTGCACTGGGGTGGTTACTGAGCAAGCAGTCGCCCTCTTCAAGCGCCCCCGGTTGGCTGTACAGCTGTGATTGATACCGCACAGCGTGTGACATGGCTCCCAGGTGGCAAGGAACTGGGAACAATTAGCATACAATGTCTCCCTAGGGCCTACTGTGCGGCGCATTGGCAACGAGGCCACCGTCTGGAGAGAACTACCAGTGTACTGTAAGCATACAGTCAGATGCGTCACAGCACGGACTCACCAGGGCGCAGCTGAAGTCAAGACGCTCTTTGATGTTGGTGGATATAGCGGTCTTTCGAAGGATGTTGCCCATCTGCTCCGCGATGGACATGAAGCGATGACCCATGACGGCGAGTTGAACAGGATCGACGTGGTCGATGTCAAGCTTCAGAGGAGCCTTCTTGACCTGCTGCTGATCGATGAGGACGTGCTCCTGCAGAGCCGTGGCGACCCATCCGGGTTCGACAAGGATAGTCTGAGTCGTGTCGTACAGCAGCGCAGGGCCCTACAATACAACATCAGCCACTTCAATGATGCAGGCAAGATCGTGCTCACGGCAACCTGTTCCCCAGATTGGAGACCACTCAGGGGAATAACGCTGGAGTCCAGGTAGCCCAGTCCGTCGAAGTAGATTTTCTTACTGCCGAAATCACCGGTGTTGCAGTGCCGAAGGCGAGCTCCTTTGTACTCGGCATAGGGGCTCTCGACTGTTGAGCCCGCACTCAGTCCAACAGAGCGCACGCGAATGTCGTCACACAGTATGGGTCGGTTGTGAAGGATAAATCCAAACTGCTGTTCATGCTCCTTGACAAACGCCCTTACGAAATCGCGGTCCACGGGCTCTTCGATCATCAGTTGGGTCGAGCTGCCCTGGTACCTGCAGTTGAGGTATCTCTCGGCTCGGATTGAGTCGGCAGAGAAGCCCTGCGCCCCGAGCCGTCGGACTCCAGCCGACTCGAGGCGAGCCAATCGATCTTGGACCTCAACATCGCAGGAGCCATCGAGGACATAAGCGGCTGGCTCCTGTGACTCGCTGACGACGTCGGCCAACGACATGCCGTATGCCGAGAGGATGGACGAGAAGCGGGGAATGATGATACGACGGATGTCGAGGGGACCGGCGATGCCGGTGCCGAGTTGTCCACCGGCGCCACCGAACATCACTAGGTGATGTGCTGAGCTCTCGTAACCGCGAGCCTCGGTGAGGGTACGGATCGGTCGGCAGACCGCTTCACTAGCGACGCGTAGGAACCCAGCGGCGACTTGCTCGATCGTGAGCTTCCCCTCGCCGGCGGTCCGATCTGCGTTAATCGTCTTGGTGAGGTCTTCGAACAACGCGCGACTCGCTTTAAGATCCAAATGTTCGTCCTCGTTGGGTCCGAAGATAGCGGGGAAATGCTCCGGCAGTAGGCGGCCCAAGACGAGATTCGCGTCGGTGATCGCCAACGGTCCACCCTTTTTGTAGCAGGCCGGACCAGGGTGGGCACCCGCTGATTCAGGACCGACCACAAACATGCCATTGCGATAGAATAGCCTCGATCCACCTCCGGCAGCAACGGTGTTGATGTCCAGTTGCGGAGCTTGGATGATGACCTGAGCGACGGCCGTCTCGAAGACGTGCTCCAATCTGCCGCAGTATCGAGAGACATCCGTACTGGTGCCGCCGATGTCACAACCGATAAGTGGTACGCCCTCCTCCTCATCGTAGCATGTCCGCGAGAAACCGATGACTCCGCCAGCGGGACCCGATAGGATGGCACGCAGACCGCTGAACTTATCCCAAGCGCAGAGGCCACCGTCGGATTGCATGAAGAGCAGTTTGTTGCCGAAGGCTTCGATACCTCCCTCGAAGCCCTCGCCGAAAGATTCCAAGTAGCGACGAGTGACAGGGGTGAGGTAGGCGTCGGCGGTGGCAGAGTTCGCGCGGGAGACGATCTTGATCTAGCACAAGTCAGTGTTTACCCCGAGGCCACGGGGGTTGGCTAGGTTTGGAGGGCATACCATAGGTTGCAGCTCGTGGGAGACTGATACGGAAAAACCTTTTGTCGTGGCGAGACTGGCGATCATCTCTTCGTGTTTGGTGAAGGTGTACGAGTGTACAAGAGCCAGTGCCAGACTGCGATAACCCTTGCCCCACAACTGATCCAGCTGTTCCTGGACGACAGCGACGTCCGGTCTTCTCAATACGCGTATGATCTCGCCAGTGACGCCGACAGTGAGGTCGGGATCCTCGTCAACGTTGATGGGCTGAGGGTCGGGATTCATGCCGAAGGTCTCGACGGTGACACGCTCATCGATCTACCGGTGTCAGTCAACCTGCACGCGAACTGTGAGGCTGGATGCACCTCAACAACCTCTTCATATAGGAACGCCAGCTTTTTGATACTAAGATCGAAGATGGAGGGTCGCGCTGAACCCTGTCAGCTGTGACCGCTCCAGGCAGAGATACGTACCCTGCATCCCGATTTTCATTACATCCTTGTACCCCTTGGACGTGAGGAGAGCACATCGCTCCCCATTGCGTTCCAACAGCGCATTGGTAGATACCGTCGTGCCCATGCGAATGCTCTCAACGGCGTCGAGTCTGAGCTTCTCCCCCTTCGGTATTGGCTTGCCTGTGACGACCTCGAGGATGCGGCGAATGCTTCCGGCAAGTTATTGACATGCTTCGCCAACCTTCCTCCCGGGCTGCTCACCATTCTGTAGGGGCATCATCGTAGTTTGCCGGATCGACGGAGAGTAGCTACGTGGTATGAGCGATGGTATCACGCCCGCTGGACCGCTTGCTGACCTTCACAACGATGTCCTCGTATCCAGGACCCCTGGAGCAGATGGAGTCGGTGAAGGTACCACCTCTATCTGCGCAAAACGTCAGTCAAGCTCTGGCGAGTATCGCTCACCGATGGAAATGCGAGCCAGGGCTGGTACGCTGGGCATTGTGGGTAAGGATGTGTTTCGAAAGGATGAGAGACTCACTGGTCGAGCCATTGGATTTTGTAAGTTCGAGACTTGAGGTCGATCGGCTCGCTTTCCCGGATGTGAGTCGACTCTGTTGTCTCCCGACACCTCCACTCGGCGAAGTCCGCATGTCCACACCAAGGGAACTATGGTCTATGCCTCGATCCCTGTGGAGATCCGAGCTCGGGAGGCTCAGTCTTTACCTCCCGAAGCCACCCGAGATCCAGTTGTGTCTCCCGAATCAATTTGGTGACTCTCGGGTCACTCTTGGGTGGAACTTCTACCTCTTCTTGTGGGGCCATGGTTCTCCTTTTCGATACGCATATATATGCCAGTGACTAGGGAGCTCGGGCTTGCAGATCACGCCGCCCTCGAGACACTACACCTAGTCATGACTTCAGATCTCTCGAAGGCGGGTCAGCTGTGGTCATTAGAACGTTCCGAGACTGACCAACGTCGTAGTTGGAAGAGAAGACCCCAAGCCTGGCTTCGGCGCTACCTGTGGAGGATGCCGTACCCGAAGCTGGTGTTGTGGGCCTCGATCCCGGGGATGAGAGCAAGCTCCTCCGGAAGATGGATATGGTACGTCTGATGTGTGGGCAAGACTGACACCGGAATAGTATGTGATATCTATCCTGGGAGTACTCTACTTGCTCTCGTTTTTGGACCGCTCCAAGTCAGTCCACCCTGATCGCTCCCATTGATATCTGCTCATCGGACAATCAGTATCGGTAATGCCAATGTCGCTGGCCTCTCCACCGATCTGAAGCTTGTCGGTAACCAGTACGGCACCTGTGTGTCCATCGTTTACGCAACCTATGTCACGTTCGAGCCAGTTTGTAAGTCACGTCCTTGAAGTTCGTGTGATCACCAGCTCAAGTTTCTAGATGCCAATCTGTAAGACTTATCTCGTCTCGTCACTCACTGTCAGCTGAGAGTTGGTGACAGCTTGAAGATTGTCACCCCGAAGATCCTGTGTAAGCCATATCCCGCCTGCCTTCTCCTGTGGCTGACATGTCATCCAGTATCTCTCTCGACAGTCTGCTGGGGCGTTTTGACGATTGCCACCGCCTTTGCCAAGAATTATCATGGCTTGCTCAGCATCCGTATACTGTTGGGCACCACCGAGGCGGGCCTATTTCCCTGCGTGAACAGTACGTTTTCGTGCCCGTGAACAGCTGCTGGGAGGCTAATGTTGATTCGCAGTGTACTTGCTGATGACCTACCGACGAGAGGAGATTGGCAGGCGCCTATCTTATATCTATCTCTGTTCTGCCCTGTCGGGAGCCTTCGGTAAGCAAAAGCAGAAAGGCGCCCTCCTGACCGGCCTGACATGCACAGGTGGTCTGCTTGCCTACGGCTTGACGCAGATACAAACCAGTGCATTGACGGGCTGGCAACTCCTCTATATCGTGGAGGGGTGCGTATCGGTGGCGTGGGCGCCTGTCGCCTATGTCCTGATTCCCAACCGGATCGACGAATCCTGGTTCTTCAACGCCAAGGAGAAGGCTATGTGCAGAGTCCGTTACGAGGCGAACAAGCGTTTCTACAATCCCGAGGAGACTTTCCAGTGGCGCGAGGTCAGGCGTGCGCTATACGACTGGAAGACCTGGTTCCAGTGAGATGGTTTCAGTGCTACCCGTGTGCATATTGCTGACTGTGACGCAGCGGAGTCAACCAGTTCTGCATCGATATCACTCTCTACGCCTTCACCACGTTCATGCCTACGATCATCGCCGGCATGGGCTACAAGACGTACCTGGCCCAGCTCATGTGAGTTGAGGCCATGATGTCTTGGCATTCACTGATGGCTCTCAGGACGGTCCCATGCTATGTGGTTGCGGCCATTTCCTTCATGCTCTTTGGATACTATTCCGACAAATATCGCGTTCGAAGCCCCTTCATCGTGCTTGCACTCGTTTTCATTGTTGTCGGATACATCATTCTCCTGACCGCCAAGCCTGTCGGGGCGCGATACTTCGCTCTTTATCTCGTCGCTGTCGGCCTCTACCCCTCGACTGCACTCAATCTCGCCTGGGTGAGTCGCAGAGGTAGCGGGCTGTCACACACTTGAGACTCGCTGACAGGGCTCCAGTGCTCTGGTAACGCATCGGGCCACTACAAGCGAGCCACCGCATCGGGAACGATGCAACTCTTGGGGAACTGTGCGGGCGCCGCGATCGGCTACATCTTCAACGCTCAGACCTCACCACGGTACTTTAAGGGCCTTTGGGTTGCCGTCGGTATGACCCTCCTATCGATCGTCCTGACCATCATGCAAGTGAGTGTGGGTGCAGAGGCGGTCTTCCTCATGGTGCTGACGCCAATCAGGCTATGCTCATTCGTCGCGACAACGCTCGCCGGGCCACACTGGTTGCCGAAGGTGCGGAGGATCTTCCTGAACAAGGCGACGACAATGTCCACTGGAGGTACCTCATCTGAGGCTACAGCATCTATTCGTATTCGCGAGCTACCCAGTATACCTGCACTGCACACGGTGTTTCTTCCATTTGAGCGATCGAACGGTCCTGAGGCGTGATCGAGATGTCTTCAGGCGTTACAATTACCGGTTATCAATGCATAGATGTGTTGGTCCAGAACGGCAACTGTCGCCTCCATGCCCAACTTCTCCCCACGTCCGGGGGGGGGGGGGGGGGGAGCTAACAGTTTCTTGATGCATTGTGGTCAGACGACCGCATATTCGGCAGGAGTAGTATTGCGTGAGCCCATACGCGCACTTGGGGGTTAGGGCTAGGCTTGCTGGGCTTGCCTGCTTTGGATCATCGGCACGTGACTGCTCTATGTATGAGAACTCGAGGACACCATTTGCCCACCTGCACACAGCATCGATCTCCCAAGTCCGGAGTACGGCCATCCCTTGTCATTCTCTCCCCTCTCCGGCCGCGCAAACCCGCTCCGCTGTCATCCGGACTGGACATTCGGCCCACCCATTCTTCCTCTTCCAGTCCACACGGAAGCAAACACCGAGACACCCGCTCCACAAACACCCTCCGGTCGACTTGGAAGCGGGTCGTTCGCAGTTGTCCCGCATATATCATGTCTGCTTTGGACACTCAAATCGTTCCAGATATTGCTCCTTTGCCTTCGTGGCTTGGTCTCTTCACCCATCTCGACGATGATCCAACGTCACAGCAGACGGGACCGTCAAGGGCAAGGTCCCAGTCCTCACCGAGCTCTTGAGTCGAACGCAAGAGGAAGAAAGCTCGCCGAGCTTGCGACCATTGCCGTGAGAAGCGCCTTAGGTGAGCAATGCATGGTTGCGGCTACGACCTGGCTGAGCCGCGACTACCACAGGTGCGAATATGACGGCCAGCAAATGTCTTGCAGGAACTGTCAGCGACATCAGCAAGTATGCCAGGCCCTCCAACCCCCTCCGGCCGACGACAGACCTAGAAAGAAACGAGATCGTCGACGGCGACCACCCAAAGCTGGTGATGCTGGGACACATGGGGATGAGCGACGACTCAAAGCCGAGGAGGATGATGAGAGATCGCAGGGGCTAGAGCCACGTTTTCTTGGTACGTCCGTTTCCCTCCCACAAGTATTCCAGCTTCTGATTAGGTACAAGGATCCACGTCCCTCACAGGGTTGACCGCTCTGGGATGGTCTCTGCTATCAGCACCGGACGGCGAAGGCCTGGAATCCATCGATGACCAATATTCGCACTTCCGAGTACACATGCACGCTTCGGGCGAGGAGGTGGTGCTGGTTGCGAGGGGAAAGACAGACCAAGACGACGGGTCTCAACTGGAAACCAGTGCTGCGGGCCTCTCTGCGGAGAACCTTGTTCTCAACTTGAAAGGCGGAGAACTAGCCGCTACGGCAGGCAGCGAGAGCGTACTCCTGGCCCGTAAGTTGAGGCGTCGGCATCAAACTGACTCGCAGTCATGCACTCGTATCGCCTGAACTTCCTCCCCGTCTGCTCAATTCTATCGCTCTCGGAGCTGTGTTCCCTCGAGCCAGGACTCAAGTACGCGTTCGCCTCGACCGATATGGGTCCTCCCCCTCCCACCCCACTACATAGGGTCTTTGGCAAGCTTGCTGTGTGCACGCTAGCTGGTCTGTCTCGGGATGTTCCTCGACAGATCTTCTTCTCCTTGCTCCATACCCTGTGTTCGAGACTCGACGGAGAAGAGAGCACACAATTGTTGCGGACCAGTAGCCTTGGGAATGTCCAGGTTCTCTTGCTGCTAGGCCTCAACTCGGAGCTGCAAGCTGTTACAACCAGTCGAGGCGGGAGTCTCAGCTGGCTCACGGTGGGCTTGGCGGTCAGGATGGCCCAAGACATCGTGCGTATGCTCACGCAAGGGGGGATAGCTCCTCGTACTGATAACGTGCAGGGACTTCACCGGGATATCACATCCAACCATGTTGCGCAACAGCAGGTTAACCGGCGTCGGCGCGTTTGGGCAGCTTGTGTCATCGCGGACCGCTGGTATGCTCTGTCATTTGGGCAACCCATGACTATCAACTTGTACGACTGTGACGCTCGAGGACCCAGCATCTTCCCCGATGCTTGCGCAGACGGTCTGAGTGAGACCGAGAAACCGTTCGAGCTCCACGCGGAGATCACCAAAGTGAGCGTCCCCTTCAGCCATTGCTGGACATTGGTTGATCCCAACGTCATTTTCAGCTGAGTATCCTGTTGGGACGAGTCCGTGAGTCCTCCGCATCCACACCTCTCGCGCGTCCGACTGACCGATGCCACAGTCCGCTACGCGTACAGTCCACTAGGCCTAGATATGGTCACGAATTCTACGCTCTATCAGTTGCAAGAAGACTTCGAGCAATGGCGGTCGGATCTCCCACCGACGCTTCACTTCAGCCCTGAGCAGCCAGATCCCAGAGCTGGACTTCTGGGTCTCTTGTCCGCTTGTGTGGAGTTTGTCTTTGTCAGTGCACGCACGCCGTCCATCGAGAGCTGCCATGACGACTGACCACCAATAGCTGCGAGCCTTTCTGCGACCAAAGAAACCGATCCCCACCAGGATATCGTATCGTCCAAGCGTGGATGCCTGGCAACATGTCGTCAAGAGGTCAGAGCACGCTATCCGGTGGATCGCGGCGGGCGGCTCCTTCTTCATGGATACGTGGTTCATTGGTATGCTCACCCTGCGCACCGAAGCGAGATGCAGCAGCTGACAAACAGTAATGTACTCTCATATGTGGTGTTTCTTCGTTCAGCTGCACGCCTACGTTGCGACCGGCGACGCTCAGGCGCTAGGGCTCATGCAAACGGCAAACGACAGCATATCTCAGTGGGCGCAACGCATGAAGTCTCTGTCAAATCAAGCGGCCTTGCGCACGAAGGTGAGCCGAGCCGCTCGCTCGATGGGTGGCTGGTCTGACCTAAAATAGGTCGCGTCGCTGGCCAACACGCTGACGGTCGCTGCACTGTCCAGCCATCAACGGCGCGGGGGACAGGGTGTGGCCCAAACAACCAACCTCCCGCCGGAACCCGCTCCGGACACTCGTAGGTGCAATGGGGGCCAATGTGAGCTCCTGTCAGTTGACCATCCATCCATAGACAACGTATCCCTATCCTCCGCAGATCCAAACCCAGGCCCGAAAAATCAGGCCGCCAACATCTTCGACGAGATCTTCCCGCCTTTGAATGACACACTGGCTCCCGACATGCAGCTCCTCGAGCTATTCCTCCATGACCCGCAATTGGGTTGGGCCTTTCAGCCGGACGGAATGAACGTGGAGCCTGCGATTCAGAACTTCGATGAGATCGACCGGTTCTACATGTTGGATTGACAAGCGAGTCCTGTTGCTGTACGACCATACCTTATATGTACGAAAGCATTGGAGATACTGTAGTCCGTGCAGTGATACTGTAGTGCGTGCAATGATACTGTAGTGCGTGCAGTGATACTGTAGTCGATCCTGTCGTCTGGACTATGTTTGAGTAGGACAGTCTCCAAAACCTCATTAGGCGTGCGGTGGCGAATTTTGGGGCAGTCGGGCGCACGCCACCCGAGGATCCCGGAGTCGGGAGGCATTCGGGAGGCAGTACATTCGCTCGGGAGACGTCAGCGAGACGACGAACTGCCTTGGTCTCTCCTTCGAAGCTTTGGACCAGTCCTGAACTACCTGCTATGCGCCTTTCAATATGTCAGTCGGACGGGTATTCCGGACTGAGGGGATGGGAGGCGGGTCAGGGTAAACAGCTGAGGTCTGCGTCCTGACGTTGTACACCGGCAGCGCGAGGTATCCATCTCTCTCGGGTGACCCTCGGGTGTCCAATCCAGGACTGGGGGACACTCGGCGGTCATATCGTCAACTGGGTGCATTCATGGCCCAGAAAAGCAAGTTAAACAGCCGTCATCCACTCTTGGCTACCGTCTATCAGCTAACAGTTTACAACGACACTTCTCACGCTCAGAGACCGCCATGACAGTCACGCAGCTCAACCCCCGGATCACGATGCTCAATCGCCTGCACTCTGGAAAGCCGGTCTTCGGGACCTTCCTCATGCTGTCGTCAGCGTGGACAGCTAGGATCGTTGCGCAAGCTGGGTGGGACGTGAGTAGCATAGTTCAAATAATCTCGAGCTAAGTGATGAGTACGTCTTCGTTGACTGCGAACACGGTGGGTCCGGTAGTTTAATCGAAGTGTAGTGGTACGTCTGACTCTGACCACATGCAGGAAATATCGGCGACAACGATATGCACGACAGCGTGAATGCGATTGCAGCCTGCGGCGTGTCTCCCATCGTAAGAGTCCGAGGAACCGACCCGACCCTGATCAAGCGAGCCCTCGACACCGGCGCCCAGTGAGTGTTCACTCAGGTGCCTCCGTGCAGCCTCGCTGAAGGTTCAGTGGCTTGATGATACCCATGATCAATACCGCCGATCAAGCCCGGGGAGTTGTGCAGGCCGCCAAGTTCCCCCCAATGGGTGTACGAGGTCAAGGATCACCTTTCTCGGCCCTAGCACATGGCCTCAGCACACCAGAATACCTCCAACAGGCCAATCGTGACCTTTTGACGATCATTCAGATCGAGTCGCTCGAGGGAGTGGAGAACGTGGATGAAATCTGCAAAGTGCCTGGCGTTGGTGAGGATGCGAATAAGGACCTGCGCTGACGCTCAGATGCCATCTTTATCGGCCCCAATGACCTTGCCATGTCGATCCTGAACTATGCTCCCGCACGACACGACGAGCCCCCGTTCCTTGAGGCTCTGGACAGGATCAGCACCGCGGCAAAACGGCATGGGAAGTTTGTGGGGATTCTTGTCTCAGACGGGGTGGCCGCCAAGAAGACGGCCGAGCTGTACGACATCATAGCCGTTGGCGGCGACGTCAAGGCGATATCTGGGTGGATGGGCGGCCATGTCAAAGCGGCCAAAGCGGAGTCGCTCCCATCAAAGCGACTCGACTACGAGGTGTTGCCTCTTCCCAAGCCAGACACGTGAGTTGCCGTGCCGTCGGGACCCCCTGAGGCTGTAGGATGTTCGAACTGCTGGCAAGATTCGACAAGGACACCGATCCTCGTAAGGTCAATCTCGCTCCGGGGGCATACCGCGACGACAATGGCTTGATCTGGTTGCTGCCGTCCGTCAAAGCCGCCACTGCGGCCATCATCAGCTTACCTACGTACGAGCATCAGTACTTGGGCATTCAAGGGCACGTTCCCTTCCTCAGGCAAGCCGCTCGACTGATTTTGGGCGACGTCGCGGTCGAAACAGGACATATCGCTTCATTACAGACTTCAGGAGGGACCGGCGCGTGTCACACCGGTGCGGTCTTCCTGAAGAAGTTCCACGATGTTGGTGGCGACGTCGACGTCTTCATCTCAAATCCCTCTTGGGAGAATCATCATGCCGTCTTTCAGCATGCCGATTTTGTAACAAGGTCGTATCGCTGCTACAATGCCAAGACACGCAGCCTCGACTTCGCGGGCATGAAGGCGGACGTGGATACTGCTCGCCGGGGCAGCATCTTCGTGCTGCATGTCTGTGCCCACAACCCCACTGGATGCGATCCGACCGACGAGCAGTGGGATGAGCTGAGCAGGATCTTCAAAAGAAAGGGACTGTACGCTTTCTTGGACTGTGCGTACCAGGGATTCGCCACAGGCGACCTGGTGAGGGACAAGTAGTAGGTCGATCATGTCGGGCGTTGTCGTCCCGCCGTTGACCTCGTTACAGTGCGGTCGAAGCGTTTTTGCGCGAAGGAGTGGATATGGTCGTTGCCCAAAGCTTCTCAAAGATCGCGGGCCTGTACGGAGAACGCCTCGGAGCTTTGCACATCCCCTGCCGATCCGAGTTTGCCAAGGTGCGCGTGGTGGAACAACTCAAGGCGATCAACCGTAGGGAAGTCTCCGTAGCGCCACGGTTCGGAGCAGACATTGTGAGCTCTCAGCAGAGCGAAAATTCCCACCACAGCTTACTTTACTTAGATGTACCACGTCCTGTCCGACGAAGCTTTAAAGTCCCAGTGGATATCAGAAGTCAAGATCATGTCAGATCGTCTCTCAGATATGCGACGACGTCTTGTTGCGGAACTGCAGCGACTCAACACGTCCTGCAATTGGGAACACATCACGAAGCAGCGAGGAATGTTCTCGTGAGCTCCGCGATAGCCAAGGTGCAATCCGCTGACGCTCCACAGGTACACTGGTCTGACGGCGGAACAATCGCGCTATATGACGGATGAATGTCACGCATATATGCCTCCTTCCGGGCGGTTAAGGTGGGTACAGTGCACTTGGCGTTACTGCTCCGTCTGACCCTCTTAGCGTGACTGGATTGACGACATCGAACGTCGAATACGTGGCCAGGTGTATGGATCACGTCGTCCGCCACACCTGATAGTGCGATACCACTGTTTTCGACAGTTATGCATGCGTCCCACTCAACGTGCTGCCTGAAATGCCAGTCCGGTGTTAGGCAGCCGGGTCGTCTTTGCGCCGAACGACCTTCAAGCCGTTTCATACGCCGAGAACACGAGAAATACATGGTCGAAAGTGAGAGCTTGGGCTCGTGGAGCCGCACTGGACGACCACCGGGGATGCTCGACTGCGTGATTTCGATGCCCTGGCCAATGCCTGAAACACATTTGTAGCTGTTGCTCGGCTGTCTGATACACGGTGCGATGCCATCCACGTCTTCGTGCCAATGTACCGGTGGAGACAGTACTCCTCTCCTCGACAACCGTAGGAAGAAGGCGTGTTTCCAGTCCTTTTGAGCTCCTGAGCGTTGTGGCACAAGATGGGGATCTTCCACTCATTGCATTGCTCCGACGTCCTGCGAGGGATGTTATTCTGAAAGGGTCACCACTCTTGTACTTCACCGTTATAGCCGTTGACAACGTCGTTCGCAAAAGGCGTCGCGTTCCCGGCCTCCAGCCGGACCTTTGCCTCATCAATCTCCACACCGAGTGCAGGTGACTCACCTCTCCACCCGCGGTAGAATCGATGGCGATAAAGGTAGGTGTGTATCTGCGATTAGTCCTGAAGACGAGTACTAGGCTCCCACATCTTCAATGTTCATCGCGTCGCAACCAGTGAGACTAATCCAGATGAGCTTCAATTGGAACGGAGTTACAGTAGCCATACCGGCGGGTAATGTCCTTCAAGCTCCCCTCCACTGCTTCACTGTGTCGCTCTAACGTCGCTTCACCCCATCCCACCACTCCCCCCGTGGTCTCAACCCTCACGAAGACCCATCGAGGTCTCACAGCGAAAGACTCGATGGACTTGATCGAGTGAGGATACGGGCCATCCCCAGTCCATGCGGCCGACCGGTCGGACGGATGGTGATGGGGCGCTGAATGCCTTTGGCGAAGGCATCAGAGTCGGGTGCGCGCGACATCATGGGGGAGCTGAGGTGCAGTACGAAGGGAGGGTCAGCAAATGCATTCACAGGGCACGTTTTAACATGTGTGAACCCTCACACGAAGTTCGGTGCGTTTCTCGCCGGCAACTCGGGGAAGCTTGCCGCCGACTCTGACCGAGAAGGGAGTAGCCGCGGTGTCATGACCATTTTGGTACCTCCCGACACGACGCATATGTCACTTCTTTGGATGAGTGCGGAGGTGACAATCTAACGGTCCCGGAATCAGCTCTTTATTGACGTCGCTCATACGACATGCTTTACAGACTGCTCTTCCCTCTTCTCTCTGCTCCGCTCTCTCAAATTTGGCCCCAGCTCTCGACGACTGCTTGCGACGAACATTCAAGGGGGTTTGATCAGGCATTCCGCGATCTTCGGAGGTGGAGCTGAAGATGTCACCTGGTCTGATATCAATGCGATGCTGCGAGACATAAGGGCGGGTGGGAGGCAATGGCGTAATCAATTACCTCCAGGCCATTTACCATCTGCACCACTGATGCCTGGAAATAGAGACATAATGGAAGGAGAAAAACAATAGCCCAAACGCTCTAGATGAAAAGACGGCGTTTCGATCTCCTTGACACGCGTTTCAGAAACAATGGACAGTCATCGTTTCATCATTGTACAAAACTCAGACTTGGATGAGCAGAAGGGACTTCCTGGCATGCGTTTCAAACGGCAAGGTACAATGACTTCCTGTTCAGCTGGCCACCGTAGCATTTCCTGTCCGCATCGATAAAAGGGGACGGGTTTCTTCAAGCGGGTGCCATCTCCCGCGCATGACTGATTCTTGTTCTTAGCTTTTGGCACACAATGGACAGAGCGCGCCTTCGACCAGCTGCCGATGACCTTCTTACCAGTGATCCCCATCTGCCTGAAATCATGCGGTACGTCCAGCAGCTGGTGGACCCGGAAGCTGAAGTTGTCGCTCGAAATGCCGCTCTTGCCTACCTGGCCCTCATCACCGCGTTCGCTGAGAAGGGTCTTCTGCAAATCGATTGGGCGCCTAGGCTGCTTATAGAGGTGGGAAATGGGGAATTTGAGGTGAGTTCGTAACCCTCGGGTGCTATACTCATGTCCCCTCCTATTAGATAAATCTCGACGGCGGGGAAGACCTGAACCCCGTGTCCATGACCCTGGTGACTCCCTCGGGGAGCCCGGTTGACATCGATCGAGGCCGCGAATCCCAGGATCCGGCTCAGCCCTCCAAAACCAAGGCGATGGCACTACTGGATGCATTGGAGGCCCGGGACTTCATGAGTGCCATTCGTCATTCGGCTTCGCATCCGAAACCCTTGCCGACCCCTCTCGAGGGTTCCTGTCTGTTTCCACCAACTTCGCCCACTGGAGGCTCGGCGTTGCTTATCAAGCTTTTGCAGAAGTGATTCTTTGCACGAGACATTGTCCCGATTGACTGTTGAAGCTTTTGCAGCACAGGCGTTCAAACATCGGTCCAGCGCTGCATCCTCGTACGGATCAGAGAATAATCTTCGATCTGTTGTGGGGCGATACCGACTTCCGGTTGGCTTCGGACATAACGACCCAATGGACGCTCAAGAAACGTTTGCAGCGGGGACGCAAATTTCTGCTTCTCGTGACCATACTCGGAACGATTGTTCTACGCGCCGTCCAGGAGGTGTCAGTGCGTCGACTGGATCTCGTCAGCCTTGAGGAACTGAAGAAACTGGCGACCGGTTCAGTAGAGACAGTCAGGGTTAAAAGGATATTGGGTAGAATGGCATCATAGACGGAAGGTTACATATATTATGGCTCGACGCATTGCAGGGCGAGGGATGAGGTCACAAGCGGGTGCAAGCGGGAACCGGGATGCCGATACTAATAGCTCAGAACACAAAGGATGCTCCGCCGCAACAAGTTCCACCATTTTCGCCGACCCCGGAGAGACACCGTGTCTTTTCGCAATGCCGCGGTGCTCATATGAAGCTAGTGGTGGCGACGTGTGCTACTTCTCCTCTACCCGCCCGATTTCTCTTTCTACACCCGCTGCTAAGCTGCATTTCACTCTCCACCTTCTCTATTTAACCCGGCAGGAGGTAGTGTCAGCCAGCTCCAGCCGACGCCACGGTGGTGTCCGTGACGGCATGACAGGATAGGATCGTGTGGATAGGATCGTGTGGTGGCGCAAGCGTACAATAGAGTATTGATGCCCTAGTCATTCTACTGTTCTCCGGTGCCGAGATAAGCATAAGAAAGGGCTCGAGCAGTAGCCGAGATCGATGCATTCCCCGCCAATTCAACTAAAAGGTAGTTGGGTCTGAAGGAACGGCGAAGATGGACCTGGTGCACAGCCAGTTGACCATCGGGCTTCAGAAGCGACTGAGTCGAGAAGAACAAGCATTGGCTGCCCGGGCCATGAGTATGAGTTGTTGGCTCCTAGGTGCGCATGGACAGAGAGTCAACGGTAACTTACACATTCACAAGTCTGCCACTCGTACCCTCTCTCCCCGAGTCAGAGGGTTAAGGAGCTCAAAGTGTTGCTTCCTTCCCAGTCACGAAAAGCTTCAAATGGAGGCAGTCGTCGCCCCCAGCACGAACTGCCGCTGACACGCCAGAGAGCCACACCTTCAAGCTCCACAAGTGTAGGTGAGTGGACTAGAATCCACCGATTCAGTATCGCCATACAGCTCGGAGTGACTGATCAGGCTCCTGCTCCATCACAGTCGTCCTTGCCTCACGTCGTGCCGGGCCCCGGATCTTCATCTTTTCCGTTCGAACCTCCCGAGCCGACACCGGGCCGAACCATCATGCTTCATTCTTCCAACATATCGGGAATCGCTGGAGCTCGGGCTCCACACGGCCCGAAGGTAACCGGGGCGTTCGCATGTCCTGGAGAGGAAGAGTATGTACCTGTCCACCGCTCTGTCGCGGACTAAACGAAACGCTAGGTGATGTATTGTGCTATTTGTGTGGCGCGCCTACTGGTCCAGGATAACCCAAAAGGCCCCGTCGATGACTGAGGTGAAGTGCCTCTGGGGTTGTCTGGGGTGGTGGAGTCGGTCTGCGGGTTTCGACGGGGGAGGATGATACCGAACCAGATGTGAAGACCATGACGCTGGGCATGAAAGGTCTTGAGGTAGCGCGGCGCTTGAACGCCGGTCGGATTGGCACAGCGGGTGTTGGGGCGGTGGTGGAGGCATGGAGAGCCCAGTAGAGAATGGGTAGAGGAAGGTGGAGGTGGTGGTAGGTGTTGGTTGATTGAGTTCCGGGTGGAGGGGGATTTGTTCGACGGTCGGTATGGAAGGGGGTTTGAGAGGGAGGGAAAGCTCGGGGACATCGGTGTCGCTCAGTGGATGGATGAGCGGCGTGGACGGCATGGCTGGTGAAGAGGCAGAGAAGGAGGTGGAGGTGGACGAGCTCGATTCGCGGCTGTACGATAGCGGTGGTGTTGCGGGCGCGCTCAGCGAGTGTGAGGGAGCGTGAGCGTGGGCATGAAAGTAAGACGTAGAGTGCTTGGCGCCTCGTCCGGACGAGGAGGTAGAGGAGGAGGACGAGGCGTTGCGCTTCAGCAGCGACGGCGGGGTCGGAGAGCGCGGCGAGTGCAGCTGGAAGTGAAGAGGCTGTGGGGAGTAGGGGTAGGTCGTCGACGAGGGACCGGCGTATGAGAGGGGGTGGACGTGCGGGAATGGTGTGCCAGGTCTGGCGATCGAGGTCATCGTGACGAGGCGGAGTCTGGGGGAGAGTGGTGCTGTTGTGTGGTTGTTGGCGAGTCGGATACGACTTGCTTGGTCGACTTGGCGTCGGTGTGTCAGCTGGATGAGGGGCGGCGATCGGGCAGGAACGGCTAGTCTTATATGCCAGTGCGTGGGCTTCCCTTCCCACCTTGGAGAGCACGGTCGACTCAATTTCGATTCAAGCAAGGTAGGTCTGCAGAAGACGGTACCTCACTGAATTTCCTACCGGAGCCTCCCCGTGCGAGGCCGCGTGTGCTCTCATCTCTGTTAGCCTTCAGCGCATCCTGCTTCCAAGGGCCGACGTTTACTCACCCCATGATTAAGGAGATGTAAAGGGGGGGCGCCCACGACGGCTGTCACCGTCGGCGGAAATGGCAGGGTTGAGAACTGAATAGGCGGCGCGGGTCGACGATGCCATGGGAATTTACGGGAAGACTGGGCCAAACGAAAACAAACTCCGCCCGGCTTCACGTCGGGTCGGCTTTGGAAGGGATGGATGAGCTGTCCAACGACTGGGTTCGCTTCTCTTCTGACGCGTAGCAGGCATCCGACTTTGTCCACCGATTGGTGACCACTTCGGCGGCAGACCGTTCCTTGCGGCCGGTTGTCGCTATTGTTCGGGGCTTTTCGCGACATCAGTGCCTACGCTCCCCCGACGACGTCACCTCGCCTAGAGACAAATAACCGCGAGCGGCAAGGGTGACAACGGTATTTCACTGCTGCTGACGGGCGATGACATTGTCACAGACCACTAAGCAACGGCTAAGAGTCAGTAAGGCTTCATCGAGAGCAAGCTGTGACGGAGAGGTAAACAATGCGGAGCCGACAAAAGCAGATGCGAAAGCGTTTATGAGTCGAAGAGAAAATCACCCTGCCCCTATTTCCCTGCCTCGCGATCAACGGATCAAGAGCTTCTACGCCCATTCAGCCCTCTACCTTGCTTCTCCGCTTGCAAGATCCATTGGTAAACGAACGGTGTTGCCTCCAGATGAACGGTGTTGCCTCACGACACTCCGCAGAAACGAGAACGAACACTTCGACAGTGGAGCGGTGAGAGACGTTGACCGTACAAGTACTTATACAGTACTTGTACTTGTACTTGTACTTGTACTTGTACCTGTAGTAGCCGATCCGTGCCTGGATCTTCAGCGTTCCCGTTCCAGTGGCTATTAACTTATTGCCGATCATTTAGCGGGCCAACCCCGCCGTGGTGTCATACATGTACCCGAACTTCTTCGTCCTGGGCTCATCTCTCAACCGCCGCATGGAGTGGCTCACGTCTGCTCGGTCTTCAGCACCTGTAATCCCCAATCCAATCCCGACCAATGCCCGCGATGGTCGAGCAACCCGTTGGCCCATCCGACAACAAGGCAATGCTACCGCTGATTGCCCGCTCTAACAGCCAGTCGCAGCCGAACCCAAATATAGATGTTCATTGCGCCACCGAATGGCTCAACCTCGACTCGCCCTTTCGCCATCATGATTCCCAGCCCGTTTCCCACCAATTTTCACACCCTTGGATCGAAACCTTCGCCAACATGAGCAAGGACCTTCAAGACATTGCTGTCGTCAATGTGGAAACCCACCTGTCAGCACAGTGCAGACAGTCACTCCCAAGCGTCTCGAGTTTCTACCCGGGGCCAGTGTACAGCACCCCTTCCATCACGAGTGAACCCCCCTTCGCAGCATTGCCTGCCCCGAGCTCCAACTCCAGTCTGTCGTCCGAGAAAATGTCTTCGTCTGTCAACCAAATCAAAGATGCAACCGTCCGCTGTTCCCCCGTCCCCCCGGGGTCGGTCGGTCAAGTCACATATCACCGCTTGCTCAAGCTAAGCCAGGAGTGAGCGACGCAAGTCGTCCCTCGCCTCTCCTCCGGACCATCCTTGCGACGATCACAGTCACGCGGTGTCCGAGGGAGTCGAGAAAGACGGCATGATCTGGGGAATGAAAGTTGAAGACTACCAAGTCTCTCGGCGAGGGAGAGGAAACGGGTTCGAAGCCGCGTCTCGGCCAAGACGTGCCGGGCAAAGCACAAAGGATAGTCGTTCTTGATTCCTGCCTCGATATGATTTTCCTCGCTTTTTTGCGCCATGCTCCATTACTGACTCTATCGTGGGTCAGAACACGTCACAGCCCTCGAAACCTCAGTCGATAACATGCCTCTTCAGCTCGAGCTGATCAATGGGGAGAATGCCCGCCTACACCGTGAGGTTGCTGTGCGTGAGTTGTTTTGGCCTCTCCATGTGTATGGCTCGTTCAGTTTCCTTCTAGTGAAGCAATGCCTCGCAAGTTACGAGACGCTCTAACAGCCGATGTATTCCGAATGTCGCCAACTGTATAATCCCTTAACACCTTGCGTATCATGGGCTCTGAACAGCGACATCACCAAACCCGACAGACTTTGACAATCTCCACCTGACCGACTGCGCGGCGATTGACGAGAAGAGGCCATTATCGCTGCAGAAGCAGTCTGCACTCCGAATGGTCGATTTGCCCCACCAACTCGCTTGGCCGGTACTCGACAGCAGATGGGGCAGAGCTCGCAGCTTCCACAGCATCTGACTTCTCACTCCTCAAACGACGCCGGACTCGCCGCACTTGCTATTTCAGGAGTAGACGGCCTCTCGAAGTTTTGCCGCATAAAATGTCGAGACGACTCTGTCTCGTGCTCGCTCGTCAGCAGACTCGAACCAAGCCACGGTGGCGTCCAATACGGCATGACGGAGCAGGACCGTGCATTGGCGGTTTCATGGCCAATAGAAAGGATGAGAGAGTCGCATATTGTTCTCTAGGAGAGTGGGAAGCATAAGAGCAGCTCGAGCAGTAGTCCAGATCGAGGCATCCCCCGTCAGTTCAGTTAATACTGCTGCAGTCAAGGTGCATCACTGTTTTGGTGTCTCCGATCTAGCTGTGAATGAAGATAACCCCGCAGAGCTCTCGGCATTTCAATCAGGCTGTAAACCTCTAAGACGATTTGGCCATGAGTGAGGCAAGGGCCCATCTCTCCGCACTCACCGCGGCCCCACTGCCGCTCAGCCCGGTCCCACAAAACATTTGTCGCCTACGTACCATTTCTCGACAGAAGCTCATATGGTCGGGCCGATTCAACCGATCAAGTACTATCTGGGGCGATCAGGCTCCGCAGGCCAGGGCCTATTGTTACTGATTCACGACGATTGCATGGGAGTATATCGATCTAGATATCCTTGAGCTGTCTACTTGTCTCTCCTGGTGTCCATCTGCCGTAGACCTTCTGTGCTACCAGATTGAGGATGTTTCCTCGTACGTGCCTATGAGACAACACTCACAACACGTAGATGGTGGTGCGTCACCGCCATGGCTCGAGCCTTTCTACTCGAGTACAGTAATCAGTAAGGTCAAGGAGGCGAGGAGGCGGCGTACGAGTACTGTCGAGGACAAGGGCTGTTCCCCGGATGAAAACGAGAGTGAGGAGTTGGCAGCCGATGATGCGGTTAAAAGTCGCAGTATGATTCATTCCCCATTGAGCGCCTGCTCTTTTCCATCAAACGGACTGGGTTGTATTCCGTGGAGGACAATGGGATGCTGCTCGTTACGATCATGCCCATGATCATTCACGTGCGCCGGGGGGGGGGGGGGGGGGGGCACTCGCAAGCTCCAACTCGCCTCAGAGCCATTTATTATCGCAACAATCGTCCCCAGCAATCGGACGTTTCGACCTCCTCTAGTGGCTCGGAAGATTCAGATGATCCCTTAGCGCTTATCGACACCGGCGAACCTCTCGCCTACCCTGCACACGCCCTCTCCGCCTCTACACCCGCCTCTTACTGCGAAGCCAAGGCGTCAGGTGAATGTGTTAGCAATGGTCCCATGGGTGTTTAGTGTAATGGTAACACAGCCCAATTCCAGGTTCGAGTCCCGGAATATCCGTTTTGTCGGCCCGAGTCCAAATATGTAACAGAATGGGAGAGGTGGAAACCAGTCATGGACGCAGAACTCGCCAAGATGAACCAGGACAAGATCTGGGAGGGGGTAGACCGCCAATCAGGGATGCGAGTGGTCGGAGCAAGACGGGGTATACACACGCAAAATCGGGGGCAACACCGGCCAAGCGACTAGCTTCAAGGCTCGATGGATCGCAAATTGAAGAGTTCTACTCTTTGCAGCAGTCGCTCATAAATACTCTATCCAAGTCTTTCTCTCTGTTGTCAACTACCTCGATCTCGAATGCGACCAAGTCGATATCAAAGTGGCCTTTCTAAATGTCGATCTCGAAGAAACCATCTAACTGAAATTCAAAATACCGAGTCCAAATCGATGAATAATCTATGACAATTTGTGGCCAGCCGTGGCCTGATACGTGCAATTCTCGCTTTAGCTTCCTTACTTTGAGCGCCATATCTAACCCTACAAATGTAAGGATATGACGCCAGAAGATCCAAGTAACAGTGTCTTGAATCTGTATGAGGTGGGTACACCGACTTTAACAAACGCGCTTCAGACTTGAGTCTCCGCCCGAGGAACGTTGCCAGCGACAAGACCGTTATTCCAACCCCTTCCAATAGTCTTTGCCTGCTGCCTACTCCGCGCCCCACAGCTGCGTAGAACCAGACTCCCAATATTTACGATTCATGTGCTAATCTAACACGATCTTGTCAGCCGGCTCGAGCTAAAGCCATGGTGGCGCTCTTACGGCATGATCGATGAGGACCGTGCAGTGGCGGTTTCATGGACAATAGAGTGAAGGTTACCTAGTCAGCTATTGTTCTCTGGTTAGTAGAGAACATAAGAGTAGCTCGAGCAGTAGTCGAGATCGATGCATTCCCCGCCCGTCCAAGTTAACAGATCTGTTATCAGCGATTATATATCCTGCTTGTCGACCGGTTCGTCCACCAGCCACTTTGTCCGTTTGACTTCCACGGGATCCAGCTTCCCCATCGCTCTCACAGTCCATGCCCGTTGTTATCTGTGGTCGGGGTCCCCTTCCACAGGCTGACCTTTCCGAAATGCCAGAACGCGTCCTGCCAGGTGTTCCAGATGTGGTAGCTAAACGGAACCATCCTGATGTCACGGCTCGTGATCGGGGGAACTGCTCGGATAGTCCCGAGGCGGAGGCGTTGCCTGTGGCATTGTTGTGGACGTGACAACAGAAACGTAAAACGGCCTGGGCATGCCTTCAACGGATAGGTCCACGCTGTTGACAATTGCGATTGTGTTAAGAGAGGCAGCGCTGCGTTCAACAGCACGATTGTCGCCTATGTCGATAACCGCCGCACTTCTCTTCCAATAGTGGGCTTGTCAGTCTACATCGATCCAAAATCGCGTTCTGCCCACTCTGTGGCATGGTTTGTGTGAAGCTCAAGTTATAAGCCCAATTTAGCATCGCCTGGTCTGATGGCCTGACGGGCCGCCATCGGACCTCTTGGAACAGAAAACAAGTACACACGCCCTGTCGTTCGCATCCAACTCGAAGTCCGTTTTCCCTTCACCCGTACTCGCTACTAATGGGGTGGGGCCTTATCTAATTCGCGCTGTCCTCAAAAGACAGCCTGTCTTTTCGGGTACCCTGCCATGAGAGCATGGCTGTGACTTTGGTTTCCCTCGACGACTCCGTCTTGAGCCGCATCTGTCCCATTCTCACATACGCCTAAGAGGGAGAATCTGAGTGGCTATGGTCGGCTCTTGGCTAAAACCTGGGCACACACAAAGCTGCCCCTCCTTTCATACATCAAGTGAGAGGCTGTCCTAGGGTACGCAATCAGTCGAAAGACCAGACACAGCTACAAATGTTAGTGGCAGTGTTGTTCTCCATGAAGGCTGCAAACCGGCATGTTCTGGAAGGCATGCATGGGAAGCGCATACGGGCCAGATGATGCAGCGCACGATTGTGCTTTCTAGAGCAATAGGGTCGACTTACGGCATTAAGGTGACATCAAGATCCGTTCGGATAACCTCGTTGGACCGTTCATCGGCCCTGACTCGCTATAAACGAAGGATAGCAGACTGTCATCGGAGAGACCCGGATGGGTGGATGCCTCACCGAAGTCTCACTGCCACCATGATTTCTAGTTGCCGTGTGGAGGCGAGACGAGCAGTGGAGGGGCGGGATGGATGGGAAGTGTGGAGGTGGAGGAGACGGTGTCACCCGGTAAAGATCCATACATTTCCCTGACTAGACCATTGCGTGCTCGTCTTAAACTACTCAAAGAACTTCAGTAACTGATCAACCGATCTTACTTTTATCTGCTGATATTATCTCATCTATCATCATCATTGTCGCTATCGTCATCACTCCAACATTGACAATATGTCGCAACACACCAAAATGCAGTACGTCAATCTGGGCAAGTCGGGTCTTAAGGTAAGCAGAGCGGTTTATTCAGTCTGGTGGAGTAGCTGATCGGCTCGGCAAGGTTTCGCGACTCATCCTCGGTTGTATGACATACGGAAGCGCCCAAGGCTGGATGATTCCAGACGAAGAGGAGTGCTTCAAGCAGCTGAAGTACGCTTATGATCAAGGTATCAATGTGAGTGTGCATCCCCTCCACCGCACGTTCGCTGTCACGTCCCTGTGGTTGGTAAGCTGATAGACGACTTCTAGACCTTTGACACGGCCAACGTGTACTCCTTTGGGCAATCCGAAATGATCCTTGGCAAGTTCTTGAAAATGTACAACATCCCGAGAGAGACTGTGGTCAGCATGACCAAGACGTATCACCCAGACAACCGAGACAACAAGGCGGATGCGAAGGCTCCTTCGGGATGGACAAACCTTTCGGGTTTGAGCAGAAAGGCAAGCTCGTTCACTGGAACAAAGATACAATGCTGGGATAAGCTGACGAGTCTCAACAGCGTATCTTTGCCTCTGTCAAGAACTCTCTCGAGAGGCTCCAGCTCGACTACGTGGATGTTCTTCAATGCCATCGATTCGACAAAGACACACCAATCGAGGAGACGATGCATTGATTGCACGATGTCGTTCAATCTGGTCTCGTCCGGTACATAGGGATGAGTAGTTGCTGGGCCTGGCAGTTCCAGATCATGCAACGTAAGTGCAGACGACAGCCGGTCTTAGATATTGTGAAGCTGAAGTTACGGTCTAGAATACGCTCTGCACAACAAGTTGACCCCGTTCATCTCCATGCAGAATCAGCACAACGCCATGTATCGAGAAGAGGAGAGGGAGATGATGCCA
The DNA here is from genome assembly GCA_003942215.1 of Saitozyma podzolica. Lineage (NCBI taxonomy): Eukaryota > Fungi > Basidiomycota > Tremellomycetes > Tremellales > Trimorphomycetaceae > Saitozyma > Saitozyma podzolica. The sequence goes on from RSCD01000001.1 coordinate 2,534,203, forward strand.
ACTCTGGAGTACTTCGGTGTCGGGTCCATCCCTTGGGGTCCGCTCGCTGCCGGACGTAAGCCATCAACCGAGGCTTTGCTTCATGCTCACGCTCATACACTATAGTCTTGTGTCGTCCATACGCTGAACCTGTCCAATCCACTCGAGGGGTGTTGCGTGAGAAATTCAATCAAGGTGTGCAGGAGCCCGACAAGGAAATCATCGACGCGGTCGAGGTCATCGCCAAAAGGAAGGGAGTCACTATGGCGCAGATCGCCCTTGCCTGGAGCTTGCACAACAAGTACGTGTGCGCACCCATCATTGGAATCAACAGTACGGAAAGGCTCCACGACTTGATCAAAGCACTCGACCTCAAGCTAAGCAGGGAGGAGATCAAGTCGATTGAACACGGCTACCTGCCTCAGTCCATCAAAGGACACACTTGAGTGGGCGAATGGCGGCCCGCACAAACAGACAGAGGTAGCGCAGCAGTGGGATATCAACGAAGTGATTTATTGGGCTTTGCAGCCAGCCAACTCATCACTCGGAATCACCTTGGCTAAATGAGATGAAACCCATTCAGAGTCAGGCCAGTTGAAGACCCAAACTTCTCACACGTACGCGGGCTAGGGCTAGGGGAATACGTCTCGGGTCTGGTAGCGGTATGAAGCTCTATTCTACTCGTTCAGTCGTCTTACGGCTCAAAGCACCGCGCTCTGGCCCTCAACAAGCGGAGGGAGAGCTTCCTGACAAGCAGGGAGTATCCTCAGCCTGTCATGACTGATTTCCAGAGTTTCAGAGCGTCTCTAGCGTCCGTTTTCCGGCGCAACCAGTCGCTAGTTCGGCCTTACTGATCGAGACGTCGTTATTCCGACGGAACATCCTTGGTACCTGTACGAAACACCTCTGGCCGGACCTTGGCAGACTGTCGATATCGCCAGCTTGTCCAGTGAGGGTTAGGGGGTGCATGTCTAGTCTACGGTGTTCTACGGTGGTATGAAAGCCTTTTAGCTCAAAACTGCGGACTCTCGCCTGCAACAGGCAAAGGCTCAACCGTTTGAGCATCAGGTTGTATGTCCCGCGTGTCATTACTTGTTTCCAGGAGGCAAAGACATTGGTGGGGCTGCCGTTCATCATACCACCAAGCGAGAGAACAATGTGGTGGAACGGGAGACTGCTGGTTGGGCGGTGGCGGACCTTGTGGTCGGCGATAGAGTCGAGGTACTTATTGACCAGCCGGGACGGGTTGATATCGTGCTCCGGGAGGCTGGTGGAGTGTGCATCCTCGCTGGCCAGCGAGACGACTGCAAGGTCGTACTCGGCATTGGCTAGCCCCGTGGCCTGGGAACGAAGCAGAGTGATTACCTGGATGTCGTTGCGCCTGCTGGTCAGATGGTCAAGGGGTTCGAGTCTGACTCGGGTCCCGGGGTTGAGGCAAGGGCCTGTCCCATGATGTGCTTGGCTCCTTCGTGCCGGGCTACCCTCCGGAATTTCCTCTGGAGGCAGACCTCGGGGTGACCGAAGAAGTTTGTTTCCCCGCAGTTGGTACAGCGGGCCTCTCGTTCCCCGGCTAGGGTACGTAGCTGGAGGGCGGCCGCAACCTCAAAGTCGGTGAGGCGGAGGGACGGCTGGAATGGTATCGTGGTGAGCCAGACCCTACCCAGTTTGGATGATGCCTCGACAACCGCCTTGGCCTGATCTGGGGTCAGCGAGCCAAGCAGCGCCTCCTTGTTCCCCTCAAGATCTCCTGGCAGCGTTGGTGTTCGGTGTTAAGTTGGGTGCTGTCCGGAAGTGACTCGGGGGTGAGGATGGGGGCTATGGTAGCATCCGCTGCCTCTGAGGCTGCAGCGTAGGCGTGGGGCGCAACCGTCTTGTAGGACAGAATCCCCAGCCCGCCCATCTTGATTGGGAGGGAGATGAGTGCTGAGTCCAACAAGTGATCGGTGTGGCGAGGGAGGCCTCTGATCCGGATCACTGCGTCCCATAGGAGGTCATCCAATCTCTGCCAGAGGTGGACGAGGTCGTCGGACTTGAGGGAGCGCGGCAGGTGTCGTAGGTTCTGCAGCACGCACACCCTCAAGACGAGGAGGGCGTGCTGATGTGGCAAGTTGATGAGCTTGGTAACGGAAGGAGCCTCGTGGTCGATCTTCTCTGGAGGAACTGTTCCCTGGCGGAGCGTGCTCCCACACAGGTTCCCAGCATCCCGAGGCCGTCGGAGCGGATGTCCTCCAGAGCGAGCATCTTGCACTTGGTCGGGTTGAGGCCGATGGATGGCTGCCTTTTGTCGAAGACGGCCAGCGTCTGCTCCAGTGCAAGCTCATTCGGGCTGAGGATGTAGAGATGTCGTCGAGGTAGGCCAGGATGAGTCGGTCTGGGCCGAGGGCAGAGGCCAGGTCTCTGAACAGTGAGCGTATCCCGAGCGAGAACATGAGCGGTCCCATCGGGTCCCCCTGTCTGACACCTTGTGCCGAGATGATGCTGTGTCTCCCTTCGGGTGAGCCGAGCATGAGGGTGGAAGTGCAGACGTATGCCCGTCTCACGGCCCGGTAGAGGACAGGAGCATACTGGCGGAGTCCCTCGGCTATGTCCTTCCTGTCGACTGTTTTGAATGCGTTGCTAAAGTCGAGCGAGGTGAGGTGGGTGCATGGCCGGTCCAGGGTGCCCTCCACAGCACGTTCAAACTGCCCGTACCACGGTTTCAACCCCGCCTTTGCTCCCGACACCAAACTGGTATGGCAGCAGAAAGTCACGTCGGTTGGAGTGCCGGACAATGGCCTTGGTCGCGAGCCTGTAGATCATGTCTCCAACGGCAATAGGGCGGCGCCACCATCTGGCTTGCGCAGCGGTGTGAGTCTGCTCGCACAGAGCATCGCCTGTCCGGGAGCTGTCCCCGCAACGATGAGGCCGGTGAGAGTGTGGATCGCCTTGAGGAAGGCAGGCACATGTAGAGCGGTGGCAGGGAGGTGGTGTGTCCATCCCGATAAGCCGGGCGAGGTGTCTGGCTTGAAGGTCTTGAAGGCGGCCATGATCTCCTCCTCGGTTGGGATGTCACCCGAGCTTGGGCCATCGGTCAGGCCAAACGGGTCCTCGGTCCCTGCCGGGTGCTTGTCTTGGAGGGCTGCGACGACCGCGTTGTCTAAAGTGGCCACAGCAGCCGTCCCTGCAAGCCGCCTTGCAGCGCTGCCCAGCCGTCCCTTCTCCACATCCTTGACGGCTGTCGTAGTCCTGGGTGTCGTGCCATCACTCGGCTCGGGCATTGGCCAGTCGACTCGAGGATACCGTTCCAGTCGAGCCTTGAGTCCTTGTCCTTGAGTCCCGGGGCAAGTCCGGCCTTGGGCAGGGCAAGGATGTTGAAGAGGGTGTCGTCACCGGGCTGAGCCAAAAAGGCTTCAGCAAGGCGCTCCACACATCTCGCAAACACCCCAGCTGTGGGTCCCGACAGCGGCTTGTGCACAGTGGGCAGGTCCCCAAGTGAGAGGAAGCGGTCGAGTGGGGAGTCAGGTGGCGGAGTGGATGGAGGCGGTGGAGTCTTTTGAGGGGACACCGACATGTAAGTGGGCGAGGGCTGGGGCGGAGATGAGGCTGGTGGTGGGATGGTCACACTGCTCCTGGCCAGTCTTGCAGTCGTAGACCTCAGGGTCCGCGGGTGGGATACCTCCCGTCGGCTGGTGTTGGTCATTGTGCTGTGCCCGTTTGGAATGTCGAGCCCTTCCTCCTCATCACCACTCATCTCGTAGTCCGCATCCCAGTCCAGCATCACTATGTCCTCGCTGTCCTCTTGAGGCGTGTCCAGCACCCGTGAAGGCTGTGTGTCGGATACATGCGTGACCCTTGAGTGATGGCTTGACGGGAAGCTGTCGATATCTGAGACGGCATCTGAGTCGGGTGCAGGCTGGGGTGATGTGCTCGGCACCATGGCGCCCATCCTCCTCGTCTCCTTCAATCCCTCACACATCGTTCGCTTCTGGTGATGCGCCAGCCCCCGAGCATTGGATGATACCGCCCCGCATGCGCAAGCCATAAGCCCCGTGCCATCCACCTCGCCCTCCGTGAACCGTGCACCCTTGTGCTTCTTGCGGATGTGGTCCAGCAGGTCCTCGTACTGTCGGCTGCACTTGGCGCATTCTCCTCCTCCCGACCGTCTCCCATGTTTCAATCCCGCCATACTTGAGTGTTTAAGATAGGTTGGCCGTGGGCTTTTGGTAGGACCTCACCCGGTGATGATGGACACAGGTCTGGACTCTGACCAGCTCACCCATAATCTGACCCCCCGATCTGACCCCCTGTTCCAACAGTTGCTGGCTAATCTGACCCCCTATTCCGACCGTGGTTTGCAGCGACGACGTGACCCCCCAACCCGATCCCTAATCTGACCCCCTAATCCGACCGTTGTTTGCGGCGACAATGTGCCCCCCTAATCTGACCCCCTAATCTGACCCCCTCTTTGGACCACCTAAGCTGTCCGTCCATTGCGCAATGTATTATCAAATGGCCGGTCCCTCGGCAGTCTAACTCCAGTCGGGGACTACATTTCAGGGTCGCATCCAAGGGAGGCAGAAGGCGGGGGGATGCTCGAGAACGTCGGCCCTCTGTGCACAAGTGAAGGTGGTGACAATGGTGCGCTTGTGCTTGTCGGCCTCATCGAGCTTGATGACCAAGTGGGGTAGCTCAGAGGCATTGAAGAAGACCATGTCGCCCACGGTCATGGGCACCATCACCCCGAGGGTGGGCAGGTAGAGATGACCTTGGTGGCGGGATGAGTTCCAGAGCTCCCCGGACTTGCCGAGCACAATGATGCTGGTGTAGATAGCTTTGTCGTCATTGAGGTCGAGGTGGAGCTTCTCTGCCTGCCCACGGCTGACGGCCACGCACGTGCCGAGGTTGCCAAACCGAAGGACACGGGTGATTTCGTCAAAGATGCCCTGCCGGAACGGGTTTGATTGGAACCGACCATAATCAATGTCCTCATGGGAAGCAGTGCGGATGGCTTGGTGCAGCCGACGGGAGCGGGTGAGGGTGCGGGGGTCATGGCGCTTGAGAGCCTTCTGACCCCGGGTGTTGAGCACTGAGTCAATGGCAAGACAGAGGTCAACCATTGCCGCCATCCTTCGCATCGATTGTTTTTGAGCCACTGAACCAGATGACCTCGGTGGCTGGAGCGTGTCCATGGAGAGCCAGGGGATGGACTTGGAGGCGCACGGCTTGAGGAAAGCACCGGCATGGAAGGCCGACTGGCCGTCTGTCCTCTCGGCACCCTGTATGTGGGGTTTGCAGCCAAGCCCTAGGGCTTTGGCAAAGGCGTCCATGATGCGGTCCACATGGTCACAACTACAAGCATCGCCGCTCGTTCGTGTGATGTGTGCTGGATCCCGACAAGCCTCGCATCCATAATCAACCTCGAGAACAGCTCCACGTGTGCCGCCATTTCTTCCGACGTCGCGTCGTCATCTAGGACGAGTGAGTAAAGCTTCCTTCGAACCTCGCGTTGGTTCTCGACGATGTTGAGCGCATGCAGGTGTTCACAATACGCCAACATGTCCCAGGCAGACTTCAAGTCGTCCAAATCGTGCTTGATCGCCAGCGAGACCGACGCCTTCAACATTCCCTGCGCCTTACTCTCCCTCTTCTGCCTTCTCCCATTCCTTCTTCTCCTCAGCCGTCATGGCATTTCCCGAGACAGTCTCGGAGACCTCCGGCATCGCCCAACCAGCTCGAACGTTCCTCGCAGTTACCGTCCCTGTTGCTCCAGGCGCTCGGTTGATCCATCTTGCCCGGTTTGGCTCGCGATCAAGCCCCAGTGCCGCGTTCCAACAGTCGGCCAGCTGCAAGGCTACCTCGATCGCCGCCCGCCAACCTGCATAGGTCGAAGGATCATGGGTGAGCTTGGGGATATCGGTGGTGGTGACGGTAGTGTTCGACATGGCGAGAGAGAGGGTCTATGGTGAAGGAGACAGAGGGTACAAGGTAAACAGGATGGGTATCACTCAGACCAAAGTTGCCTCGCTAGCGCAGCGGTAGGCGCAGTCTCTTAATCTGTTACGAACGCAGTGGGGAATGCATCGTTCTTGACCTGCTCGACCTGCTCTATTATACTTCTGTAGACTGTTAAGTGCGGCGCATAGATTCGCCGCCGCACGGTCCTCAAGCGGTGCTGTGAACACTGCCACTGCTCGAGCATGCTGACAGATCTTATATCTTATGAACGAGACCGAAGGCCGAGCTTGTCGATAAAGCGAGCGAACGTGACTTGGGGCAAGGGTTTGGTGAGCCCATCAGCAAGCATGGCAGTGGTCTTGACATATTCGATCGAGAGCACCGAGCGCTTGACCAGCCCTCGAAGGCAATGGAGCGACTTCACGGTGGCGTCACCACTGCATTTGGAAAAGACACGGTGTCTCTCCGCGGTTTGCGTAAAATGTTCGAAGGTCCTCTGAATTTATTTGAATCGGCATCCCGGTTCCTGCTTGCAGTTGCTTGTTGCCCTCATCCCTTGTCCTGCTAATACGTCGAGCCATAACATATGCACCCTCTGGTCTATGATGCCATTCTACCCAATATCCTTTTAACCCTGACTTTCTCCACTGAACCGGTCGCCATCTTCTTCAGTTCCTCAAGGCTGACGAAATCCAGTCGATGCACCGACACCTCCGGGACGGCGTGTAGAACATTCGTTCCCAAAATAGTGACGAGAAGCAGAAACTTGCGCCCCCGCTGCAGATGTTTCTTGAGGGCCCATTGGGTCGTTAGGTAAGAAGCCAATCGGAAGTCGGCCTCGTCACATAACAGAGCGAAGATTATTCTCTGCTCCGTACGAGGACGCAGCGCTGGACCGAAGTTGGAACGCCTGCGCTGCAAAGGCTTCATCAGTCGATCAGGATAGTGTCTCGTGTAAAGACTCACGTCTGCAAAAGAGTGATAGGCTACGCCAAGCCTCCAGTAGGCGAAGTTGGTGGAAACAGACTGCGTCATAGATCTTTCGTCGAGCGTTTTCAAAACCCTTAATTGGTGAGCTTATTCAAAACCCTGGAAGGTCTCGGGTTCCTTGACCTTGGGTTCTTGAGGGCTACTCGATGTTGGAATAGGCGAAGCCTGCCGAGCTTGTTGATTCGCGGCGATTCTCTGGATGAGGAGGTTCATCATGGCTAACATTTGTTGTTGGAAGGTAGCAGGGTCGATAAGTTCCGCCACATTCGGCTGTGACTGGGGAGTATCGCCTTGTGTCGCTGATGACTGGTTAGTCATTGCTTGTCTATCAGACGACCCCTGGGTTTGGCTAGTGTCTCGTCCAGACGGAGTGCGTTGAGAGTTCGTAAGAATGTTATCGGGATTCATGGTGACACAGCCTGGATGCTCGGGTAGATCGGACTTGGGTAAGGGCGATTCTTAATACGGTCACGGAGCCTCACCGACGTTCTCGCTCTGAGAGGATTTCGTGGGTGGCGATGTCGGTGTCATGGCCTCGTAGCTGTGCTACGATGGTGTCTGAAGCCTTGGATGCCGCCGTGAATGCGAGAGGGGCGCATGTCTTGAATGGCAGGATATCCAGGCCGCCGAGTCTGACCGGTAGAGCAGTAAGGGAATTGTCTAGGGCTGCTAGGGGTGCTGAAGACGTTGCAGCCGGGATCCTGCGTACGGAATTGGCCAGGTACGTGTCCAGTCGTTTCCAGAGGTGTTCTAAGTCATCTGAGTTGAGACGACTCAGTCACGTGCTCGCTTGTCAAGAGGCTCGAGCCAAGCCACGGTGGCCATAACCGAGCAGGACCGTGTAGTGGCGGTTTCATGAACAATAGAGACGATGAGAGAGTCGTACATTGTTCTCTAGAAGAGTGGGAAGCATAAGAGTAGCTCGATTAGTAGTCGAGATCGATGCATTCCCCCGCCAGTTCAGTTCCTACAACAATGCAAAGCGGCTGGGCCCTCTAATTCGTCTCCCCGGCACCTCAAAATTATAAGGACATCATCGGGGAGGCCATCAGCCAGCGAGTCTGGCTGCTCGAAGACGCGTTCCCGGCCCTGCAAGGGGACGGCGACGAGGCCGCCGAGTGCATCCGATTAGTTGAAGCAGGCGATGTCGAGGCAAGCGACACTGAGCTCGGGGCAAGGCTCTTTTACTGCGAGGGCGAATCAGATTTCATTTTGTCCTCAAAAGACAGCCTGTCTTTTCAGGCATACCGCGCGGCATGAGGGCGTGACTGTGAATACTTGTGAACTGAACTGGCGGGGGAATGCATCGATCCCGACTACTGCTCGAGCTAGTGTTATGCTTTCTGCTGCCCAGCGAACAAACCTGACTAGGTGACCTTCACTCTATTGTCTATGAAACCGTCACGGCACAGTCCTCCTCGGTCATGCCGTAATAGACGCCACCATGGCATTGGCTCGAGCTAGCGAACACTTCTCCTTTCCCTGTACGACTCCTTCTAAAGACGCATCTGTCCTTCTCTCACATACGCCTATGTTCCGAACGCAGTGGGGAATGCATCGATTTCGACCTTCTGGGGCAACATGCTGACGGGGTACAACTTCCCGTCAGAGGCCTGATACTCCGGCTGGCCAGTCTGCGTCATCTGAGAGAAGGGTCATTGGTTTCCAAGCCAGTCGGCACACGATTGACTTTCCCGGCAGGGTATATGGTGCCCCCAATAACGCTGCACCTGCTAAGACAAGCGGTTGCGACGCTGGGGAGTGCTCTTGAAGTGCGTAAGATCAGGACTCACCGGCTGTTCCGGCTGGGCCAAGGCGAGTAAATCAGAGCTTCATAGCGCTACCAGACCCGAGATGTAACCCCCCTAACACTCCGCGTCCAAGGTATCCCGTGTTCCCTTCCGCAGAAGAGGAGGGGCCGCAAGGGGGGGGGGTGGGGGGGAGAACCTTTCCCACGTTGTCGTCTCTCCTTGAAACTACCCGGCGAGCTGGGCCTCGGCATGACCCTCCTGCTTGCCGGACAGTCCTGCAGTGGGGGTCTTATCTTCGCCCTCGAGTGCTTGTTCCTCGCTCGCAGCATCGGCCGGCTCCTTAATCGCGGCCATGCGCGCGGCGGTAACGTTCATCTCTTTTATCCTACCCCCTAGTACCGCTTTTAGTCGTATTTATAAATTTAAGGGTTGGGGGTTGCGGCTGACGTGGGGGATGAGGATGCGGCTGCGGCGAGATGGTCTCATTGGTGGGGCGAATGTCGTTCATAACCTAGCATGAACGACAACAACCGGGACCTCCCTGGCGGAACTTGGAGATGGTTCAGTTTTGCCTAACGCTTTACACTTACTAAGAAATGATGGGGTGAACAGCGGGAGCTGCATTGCAGCCGCTTTCTGTAACGTGACTATTGGAAAGCATTCGTACAAGAGTAGCCGTTCATGGACGACGCACGCTAACGGTGATATGTGGGTGGCCCAGGTATAGGCAACAGAAGACGCAGCGCCCCCATGTCTGCAATGTTAGGCACCACTGTTGTCGTCGAACGAGTACAGAAGTGAAGTCATAGGGTTAGGGGGGTTGCACCTCGGGTCTGGTGGCGCTATGAAGCTCTAGTCTATTCGTCTATCGTCGTCTTAGGGCGCAATGCAGCGCGCTCTGGCCTCAGTAAGGCTGTCCGAGGATTGTTTCGTTAACTGGGCCGATATCCTGGTCAAGGCGCAGTGCCAAGAGGGAGTCCGCTCCCTCGGAGGCTGCCGCATACGCGAGAGGAGCACAGGTCTTGAAGGAAAGGATGCCGAGATTGCCGGGTTTCATAGATAGGGCCATTAGGGTGTCGTCCAAGGGTGCCGAGGGCGCTGGGGACGTTGGGGCCGGGATTCGGCGCACGGAATTTGCCATGGAGTAATCTGGTCGACCTGCCAAGCCAGCATACCATCCTGGTCCTCCAGTGTGCGGGGTAGCCGTACCCCTACGAGATGGCTTGCTCTCCGCAACGCTGGGATTACTCTTGATGTCAGGCGAGCTCGTGTTGACAGACTCCACAGTAGTCTCCCTCTGACGTCCGCCGCATCTCGGCGGTCGCTGCAAAGGGCGATGGTGTCTTGCAGTCTTCCGATGCTGGGGACGACACAATGGACGATTCGGCCGAGGTGAAGTGCGGTGGAGGGGGGGAGTCGTTCTGGAGAACTGCGGCGGGAGGGGGATGGGCGATGTAAATGATACGTGATGGAGCTGCGGTTCCTACGTCGGCTATGCCGTGTAGCGGGAAAGCACAGGTGGGAACGGTCAACAAGGGCCACGACTGATCTCGGGGAGTACGGCAGACGTTGACCTTGGGCACGACGAAGTGGGTCGCAGTCGAGGCTGGGCATGACGCCTTTACTGGGGCCTCGACGCCATACTCTGCTCGAACGCTGGCCTCAAACTCGATGACTTCTTCACCCAGAACGTTGAGGTTCCATTCCAGAAAACCGCACATCTCGCGCTCCATCTGGTTTAGCTCCTTGAGCACGAACATTTCCTGTGCGACGATACCCCAAGACTGGTTCGAGTACGTCTCGTCGCAGAGCACTTTGGAGGCTATCATGAAAGCCGAGATGAACAGGCGGTGACCAGACGATCCCCGGACGGTGGGGATGCGGATTTTTAATCGTTGCAGGAGGAGCAGAGCTGCGAAGGTGACGATCGAGGGTAGCCGTGTCCGGAAAAGCGCGTAAGCGACAAAATGGGCGAGGGGAGGTGGAGGTACGCATGGTTTCGTGTCGGTGGGGATGTGGGGACATTGGAAGAGCGCGGTGATCTAGCACTTGGTAAGGAGGAATGGTTGAGATTCAGACACAGCATGCGGCAACTTACGAAGCGAGCACACAGGACCGAGGTTCCATCGTGCCCGTAGTAAGGATCTGATGATCGGCTGGACGGTCGAGACGCCCCTGCCGTGGCGGTGGCGGAGGCCTTGACGCCCTTGAGTGAAGAAGATGGGGAACTTGACTTGGATCCGTATGCTGAAGACATGGTGGCGGGATCCGTCAGGTGGTCTCAAGGTCAAGCCGAGCGAAGCCCTGACTTCATTCGAAGACGGATTGAAGGACCAAGGGGAGATCAGGTGCACCACGTTGCGTGGAGCACTTCTATTAGCCTCATGACCAGAGGCATTCGAATGCCCAAGCCTACGCCCTCCAGGACGACAAAGAATTGGACGCCGAATGATTCCCTCGGCCGTCATAGTGTATGACGGCCGACTATGACGGCCGAGGAAATCATTCGCCGTCTCATCATGGCTGTGACAAGGGGCCGAGCAGGCCCACGTACAAAGGTCAACGCCATTCTGACTCGTGGCGGCATAACACTGCGGCGCGGTGCCGGCAGCAGGCGGGCCGGCGTAAAGGCGGGCCGGCAATGTCGTCTAGTCGGAAGCAACTGCCGCGCCGATTCAGAGTGACGCATGACACTGTGCCTAACTCAGGGTCTACGCAGAAACCCGAAGGGCGTGTTGGGCAAGCTTGCTAAAGTGGGCGGCATCAGTTTAAGTTTAGCCGAACAAGATTAGCAAAACATAGGTACCGTGCGTCCTTCCCGTGATTGGCCGGCGGATTCCGGGCGCCGACGTTCCTGGAACAGGTCGACCGCCTCGGTAAGATCGTACGAAGGCACAAGCGACGCCGAGTGGAGGGCCCGCATCGAAAAGGAGCCAAGGTCAGCACGCAAGTGGAGGTAAAAACGCGGCCATGGGTATAAATATCGAAATGGCCATCGCCTTGCGTGCCGCAACGGCCACACCTCCCCCCACTCGAAACCGATGCAAGGCTACGCGTGCGAATGGTCAGACTGCAACAAAAAGTACAAGAAGGCGGCCGACCGGGAGCGTCACCAGCGCACTCGTGAGCATGAGCTAGACGCCCATAACCCCGCCCCGGCGTCCCAGCTTGACGGACCTCTACCTTTCTTGCATCTCGGATCCGACTGACGCCCCGCAGATACCGGCGAGCTCAAGTACACCTGCAGGGTGTGCGGCAAGCGCTATGCCAGAAGCGACGTCCTCTCGAGGCACCTAGTGCGGACCCACGGCGAGCAGGTGCCGGCCATCGGCCGCCCACGCAAGTCGGCATGGTGAGCACGAGTCTCCGGAGAGCAAGCTGCGGCAAATGTGAGGATTTCCTGACGAGTTCGCTCTCAGCACCCCCTGCGCTACAAAGCGGTTCAAGTGCGATGGTGTAGCTCCCACCCCGTGCTTGCGCTACGTCGACAAGCACCAGCCGTGCGAGTTTCGACATGTGCGCGACCGGCGAGACAACCGCCGTTCCCCAAGCCCACTGAGGTCCTCGGTGACATCAAGTAGGGGCCGGGAAGACGTCCTGGAGATGTGCCCGCCCTCCTACAGTGTCGAACCGGCCACCGAGACGATGACAATTCCGGCGAGAAATCACCAGGATCTCGGTGTCCCCCTGAACAGTAAGTGATTCCCGGATCCCTCGGCGACACAGTCTTCTCACGGGGCAGGCCTGGAATGCGGCCCGACACAGCCCCTCGCTGGATCCCCAACCGATCCGATGCTTAACAACGAGCCTTTCATGTTCGCTTCAATGACGTCGCAGGACGACGACCCGCTCGCGTTCCTCAGTCTCGGAATCCCCATGCCGGGCGTCTACGACTGGAGCTTCGGCGACCAGGATTTCAACATGTTTGAGCCGCTCCACACCACTGGCAGCGGCAACGGAAGCTGGCCGACTTCGGGGTCGGGTTCGGGTGGTACGGCATTGATCCCTCCCTACCCAGTGGACTGGGGGTCAGGGGAGGCGAGAAGAAAGGGCTACTGAACTGGGAACGGTGCGGTCGGGGACGGACAGTCTACATGCCTAGCCGCAGGAGGATCCAGTTGGGCCGCCAGATGACTTGCCATGGGTAAGCTCCGAGACTGATGCGGGATTTCGAGGGTGCCCGGGCTGATCCGTCCAGCCCCACATCAACCACCATAAGGACCGAGACGCCGGCGTCAGCCTGACCAGCGTGTCAACCCCTTTCGCAGTTGCGCCTCTGGTCCCCGCAGACAACGACCACATCCAAGCTCGGTATTGCTACCGGCCTCGTCACAACACCTCTCTTATCGATGCCAAGGTGTTCTCCCTCCTGCGGGAACACCCCCTCCTCCCCATTGCCCCCAAGATCTTCCTCCTCACATTGTTATCCTCATCCCGTCCACCGAGCCGGATGCCGGCAAGACGAGACCCGCTTACTGGGTCATCAAAAAATACAACCTGCTCACCGCGGACCAGGTCAATGGCATCTTGCATGCCCGAGCTCTCGAGGTGAGACACCGTCTTGACTCCCGCTGACAGCAGCTTGGGCGCAAACCCCACATCCAAGTCTTTGCTGGGTCAGAACATGCGCCGAGAACGGGGCACCAGTCAGACGCGAGCTGAGAGGAAACAGGCCCATGGCATGTGAAGTGGGAACAGGCGCCTGCCTGACTTGGATGCATTTTCACAGCTTCTCTTCTGCTACTCCCCGCCGCCTTCTCATGAGTACCTCAATGTCGATCGGTCCATCAGAATGATATTCTTCGCAATTCTCGGTGCTGTGAGAAAGTGAAACGCCAGCGACGTTGCGTCAGGTAGGCGCCGCGCGCCCCTAATACGCTGCAGGGGTATAGCAGAGCAGCTCAAGGTAGTCGAGAAAATGACATTCCCCACTGCGTTTGTTACAAATTCGTCGAGGACTTCATCCAAGGCTGTAAAGGTTACGTCCCTCCACGTAAGCTGAAGCGACCAGGACTTGGCCATCACTTGCGACTCCGGACATCGACTGTCGACTTAACAAGGTCGTCTATGTCCTCCGCGTGCGCACGAATACGGCCCTGGACGGAGGAACATGGGTGATGAATAGGTGTGATCAATTGAACTCGGAAGAAATAGTGCCAAACGTACCAGGGAAATGCACCAGTACAATACCTGCACTGATTGATGAAACTGCGACGACAACTGTTGAGGTTGGTAAGTTTACGTCGTCATCATTTCACGCTCACGTGCTCACAATCTTCCCCGATGCAACCTCCTGAAGAATGCGCTTCCCCGTCTACCTGTACCAACATAGGAGCATCCCCATCCGTGCATACCGTGATGAGCACAACAGCGCACCTCGTCACAACGACATGGCGTCCAGCCAGACAGTCACCGGAGGGACCCCAAGCGGGCAAGGATCGTCGTGGAAGGAGGCTGGACCGTTGAGAGGGTAAAGGTCGCCTTCGCAGATCGCCCGTCGGGGAAGGGCAACACCTGATCCAAACCTAGCCTCGCAGATCAGCGCAGTGTGCGAAGCTCATAGAAAGACCAACTGCTTGACCGACAGTAAGTACATCACCTCCCGTTCTGCGCCCTGCTGCCAGCCAACCGGCTGAACTCCGCCGCGGTCCTCTGTCTTCTACCGGGAGGCCTTGAACATTTTATTGGACAAGGCGAGGGTCATGAATAAAGTGTTCCAGGCGACGAACAAGGCAGAGGGAGCTTTCTGGGGCCTAACCATGCAGCTTCAAGGGCAAGGGATTCTGTCAACTCTCCGCTCAAATCTGACCACGTGCAGACACGTTCAACATACTCGGCGTGGACAGCTCGGTCGGATGTTCCCCGTGAGGTTACCTCAACACAAGGTATCTCGTCTAACCGCCTCCCAGCTCGACGACCTGCACCCGCTGCCGGACTTCTCTCTCAGTTCCATCATTTCGACAACCCCCCTCAGTGAACATGCAGTCTTTTCCAGCCCGATCTGAAGGATCTGCTGACGGGGCCCTGCACACCCTCACCACAGGCGGCCCTTACTCGGCGAATATCGGCGCGGGCGACACATACGCCTTTGCCGCGATGGCTTATAAGCTTCTAATGACCGCAGAGGAGGACGAAGACAATGCGACTTTGGCCGGATCTGACTTCGACCTGCTCGCAGACGACCCAAATCTAGTCCTTACCGAGGACGCTCCAGAAATCCCTTTCGGTCGATCGGGATGGCACTACTCGGATCCGACCGCATTCCCGAAGCCGCTGGGTGACATTATCGATAAGTGCCTTAACCGAGATTTAGTTGAGCGGTACGCATCGCTGGACGCTTTGATATGGGACCTAGGGATTGAGCAGATATGTCGTGTCGGTGGTGATCTTCAGAAATTTACCGTCGGGGACATCGGCCACCTGTCCCGCTTCCACCGTCCCCCTCGACCCGTGTATCGAGATCTCGAGTCTCGACTCTCAACAAACGGATTTGCCGCATGATACCTAAATGTGCTGGTGGGGGACCGCAACCCGACCTAGCACCAGCGTTCGGCTCACGGGTCATCAATGTTCGGGGGCTCAGTGGAAGCAGCAAGAGTCAAGTCGTCTCATGGTGAGTATCGGACCTGGAAGCGGTGGACGTTTGCCAGCGATTCGTTGCCGGGTACGCCAAGCTCGACGAACACATGCAAAAGCCGCTCTCATCCTTCATTCAACTTTTCCAGTCCCTCTTATACGGATCCCCACCGATACCAAGGAGGACGCCGAGCTATGGGTCAAGACGGTTCGAGATGTTCTGGGCCGCCAATTCTCGGTCCTTCACTCGCTTCTATCCGAAGACGCTCGCCAGGTGGTCAACATGGGCACCCAGGCTACTCGGATCCAGGCGATTGACTGCAAACTTCGCTCCCGCGTTCAAGCTATTGAGCAGACGCTTCTTGCAGCTTTTTGAAAGCCGAGGACGCCCACTAGTCCTGCTGGTCGACGACATTCAATGGATGCCACAAGAGGGGGTAGACATCTGGCGAGCTCTCGTCGATGGACCCCATGCTCTCACTCATTCACTGATGATCTGCCCACCCTCCGCGTCGCGACTGCGTAACCGTGAAATACCACCTGGCCGTACGGAAGCGGCTCCCATGATGACATAGTTCTGGCGCGTCCAACATTCGTCTGTAGACCGCTTATAGACCCTGTTGAATAACTCCACACCTTCTCTTGCGGAACTGGCAGTAATGCAGTATGTGCCCTGTTATTTGCGCTTAATCCCACACGCGTCTCTCACGCCGCCGTCACCGTAATGCCACGTCCCTCTCCGGTAGAAACGGTCCGCTTACCAATGGTACAGCCGACGCTTGTCGTTTTGCGTCCCTCGCATAGCTCCCAGGCCCTGCATTGCCGCCGGTCCATTGCAAGACAGAGTACGCAGCATAGCCAGGTTGCACCGCATCATGCCATTGCTGTTGACATGAGCGACCTCTCATGCTACCGAGGGACGTACCAGGCTCGGACGGCAGTGCGGCCCAGGGATAGACCCTAGGCACACAGGAGTATGTCTTGCCAGGCAGTACCGGTGCAGCGGGAGGGTGCGGTTTTATTGTTTATCACCTCGTCTGTCCTTACCAGTATTCGACAGAGAAATTGTGAACTGAACTTGCAGGGAATACTTAGATCTCGACTACTGCTCGAGCTACTCTTTATACCTCTCGCTGATCAGAGAACAATAGACACGCTGACCCGAGAACAATAGACACTCTATGAACTTCACTCTATTGTGCTCGAAACCGCCACGGCACGGTCTCCCCTCGGTCATGCCGTAATGGACGCCACCATGGCCGTTGGCTCGAGCTGGCTGACAGAAATTGACTCCGGGCGGTCCGCTCTTTCCGACTCTGGACCCCAGTGGGAGCTGTCAGGAAGTGGCCCGGCCAGATCTTGACTTTGGGATGCCCCTGCGGCCTCCACAAGGTCCGTCCCAGCTCCCGGTGCGTGCTCCGATACGAGTATTTCGCACAGCACAGCTTGAATGGCCCAAATGCTTCGGCTGCCAGTGCCACACCGCTTCCGCTACCACACAAGTAATCGGTACAACAGACGCCGTGCGACGCAGAAAAGTCAGTTCACCCCGGACCGCCACCCGACCCATGAGCCTTAGATAAACAGCACAAGCTCCTCCCCTCCACCCTCCCTTCTTTGCGTCGTCGCAACCCCCTTTGAACTTCCTCCTGATCGTTCTTTTCGTCACGTCCCACTGTCGGTCCCACTGTCGTGCGCCGAGGAAAAGGGGAAATCCCCCTGTTTTTCCTTATCCCAACGCGCCCCCTCCTTCCCCTCTCCTCCTCTGTACTGCTTTCCCCTTCCCCTTCGTCCCTTCGATGAAGCTTGTGAACTGCCAGTTCAAAGGGGAATAGATAAAGCAACATCGCTCACGAGAAGAGCGATGGCTCAATGTTCACCTCGGATATCTGCACCCCACAACCACGGGAGATACGAGAGCCTCAACCGACTGATAGCGAGATGGGGTGGAGGGAGGGGAACCGAAAGTGGCGTGCTCGGCGATGGTCTCGCTCGGTGCGCCCCCCTCGTCCGTGTCGATACAGGCGCCGAAAGAGGATCGATCAGACGCAAGACAAAAACCGCCTCGAGGCGGCCAGAGCGCGATTCACCCTCCACTACTACTCGATCGGACTCGGAGTCAACTTGTCGGGTCCGGGCTACTCGCTGCTCTGAGCCCGTTGGACCAAGTACTCCATGAGGACGGCCAATGCAGTAACCGATGCATGTACATATACATGGCCGTCGGGTCAACGGGTGGCGTGACTCATCCACCTTCCCCCCCCCCCAAAAAAACCCCCCTGGGCCCCCACTCCATCCACCACATCGTGTCCCGCTCACGTCCAGCGTGCATCTGTGCACAGCACACCACCGACCATGAATGGGGTCACCACCATGCAGCCGAAAGACGCAACAGACATGAAGGTGGGTCTTCTGGTGACTAACCAGCTCCTTGTCGTGTGGGTTCGACGCGCGGTGCGAGCCCGTCGAGTCGCTCGGTTGCCCACGACCACCACGGCCACCACCACACCACCATCACCACTAGCGACCCGCGACTGATAGTGCAGAACGCGGTCCCGGCCTGGGGGTCGTACCTCTACCAGACCTTCCTCCTGCCCACCTCCTCGCCCAACGTCGCGACTGAATGGCTCAACCTAAACTTGCCCTTTGGTCCGGACACGGCCCAGCCCAGCACGGACGATTTCTCCCTCGCATGGAACAACAACGCTGCCGTCCCCCCCGCCGCGTCCCCCTCGGCACGGACCGTTTTCATCAAAGTCGAGCCAGAGCTGCAGCCGCAGCCGACTCAACCGCAACCCATCCAGCATTCGGGCCTGTCGAGCTTCTACCCTCAGCCTTACTACTACAACATGTCGCTCTCGACGTCGCTCCTCGTCGGGCCGCAGCACGGACAAGCGTCCACCTGGACTTCGTCACAGGACGTCTCTCCCTGGGTCCACGCGATCGATTCCCAAGTCGTCCAGTTCCCTTCGCCCATCGACAGCGCGTCTGCGCACGTCACGCCCCACCGGCACCCCTTCCTCGGACGGAAGGGCCGCGCCTCGTCGCTCGACTCGGGACCCGAGCACTCTCACGACGAGCACGAGCCAGAGGTGCCCAATGGCGTCGAGGGAGACGGCATGATCTGGGGCATGACAGTCGTCGACTACCGCGCGCTCTCGGCGAGGGAAAGGAAGCTCGTCCGGAACAGGATCTCGGCCAGGAAATTCCGCGCCATGCGCAAAGGTGAGCAAAGCTGTGCAGCGGTCATTCAAACACCCTCGATCAGACCGCCGCCTCGTTTTCGGCATCGGGCAGGGCCACTGACATTTCCGATTCCAGAACACCTCTTGTCGCTCGAGTCGACGCTCGGCTCCAAAGACCTCCAGATCAAGCTTGCCAATGAGGAGGTTTCGAGGCTCCGCAAAGACGTCGCGGAGCGTGAGTCGTCGGCATCCCACGGGGTCGAATGCATGCTGAGCCCTCTCAGTGAAGCGGCGACTGGCAAAGTGGGAGAAGCTTTATTGATCGGCCCATCGCGTAGAGAGTGTTGAGGTGGGAAGTCGGACCGGAGCCCGAGAGCTGGTAGGGTTAGGGAGGTAGGGGTTTGCATCAGACAGCATTATGGAGCTCTAATGTACTCGCTCTGAAGCGTTGGAGTCATAGCAGCGAAGCTTAGCTCTTAGCAGACGGAAGGAGAGTCCCCTGACAAGTAGGGAGTACAAGCGCTGTTTTCCACGCCTTCAAAGCATCTCTAGCCTGCTTTCCATCATGCCACCCAAGGTGAACACCATACGTCGGAAAGGGCGGTCCCCAGGTGAGTATCTGCGCCGTTTCTCGCTGGGTATGGAATTGAGGTGTGTCTCCACGAGTTTGGCGTCCTCTCGGCGACAGAAGCGACCTCTGTGGCACTGCCTCCCAGAGTTGTTTCTTGGGAGGTTTGGGAGGCGAGGGAGACGATGCGGATGTTAAGTTCCCTCGCTGGAGAAGAAGCCACTGGAGCGAGACCCTGTGATCCTGATGTCGTTCCATCGGTTTGTCCACTTTCATCTGGACTCCCTCCCGGGTTGCCAGGGTCGTAGACCACCTGCATGTCGACACATCTTCGCGACACGGGGTGGAGGACATCAGAAGACAATTTGGGCCAACTTTACTCCTCGTCTGAATGTTCCGCCTCAGGTTTGCCCGACTGGGTGATCCCGCCCGTTGCAGTCTTCGTTTCCCCTCGTCTGCACGGTCAGCGGTGTTCAGTGGCAACCAGCACGGCGAGTGTGGAAGGCACCTATGGGCATGGTGATGGTGCTGGCGAGGTTGGAGGAATGGACATACCGCTTGACGTCCCGCTGCCATGGCACATCGGTCAGCATGCCTTCTCGCAACGAGGAGTGTACGATTAGGAACAAGATTGACCGACGAAGCTTCGGAAGCGGCCATTCACAGGGGAGGGGAAGAAGGGAAGTAGGAAGTAATGATGAGAGAAGCGAAAGAGTGTATAACATTGCAAACAGCCGATGGAGTGGGGAGACACAGAACATCTGCCATACGCGCATCGTGCACCCTCGTCAACATCACCTCCATCACGGTCGCCTGCTCCCGCCAAAACTGGAGATTCTCGACCGTCTCGTCCATGCTCTTCTTCGCTGCGCCGAGCTTGGAGGTAAGGAGGTCGACGGCTTCTTGGAGTACATATGCATTGTGTTAGCCTCTAAGGGGGTTTAGCCAGACTCCGTGCCTAGCTTCGTAACTTCGTGGCTCGGCTGTCTCCGGGCTCTTGTCCCTTGCCACCACGTGTTCTCCAATCCCCTGATCTCCTTCCCCGTCATCCAGTAGCGACCCCGTTGTCTGCTCCCCACTTTACCCTCTCCCGCTCTCCATCATCCTTTCCCCGGTTGCCTCTCCATGCGCTCTTCCTTATCCTCCTCACCTTATCCAAGGGTCCTCTCCCGCAGATCCAACGGGGACATTTGGACATAGCCACTCCACCGCTGAGCAGGTACGGGTAGGAAGAACACCGCGACAAGCGGTGTCTCACCCGAGCCACAGCCCCACCTCCCCTGACATATCATTCAGCTCAAACAGGGCTATCACCTCCCAGAATCCGGGGTGTTGTGTAATATCATCTGGTACCGATTTTAAGGCGGATCTTTTTTACTTAAAATTAGAAGGTACTTTCAGGGCGCCGAGCGGGCGCTGAGCCACCGGGAGACCGGGCGGGCGGCAGCGTGGCGCGGTGCGTACATCGATCGGATCCGGCCTTGCCCGCGGGGTAGCCTAGGTAAATTCTCGAAGTCAACATCCGCCGTAAAACATCAGCGGCTTTCGGCTCCGAGAGCAAGCTTGCGCCCGTGCTGTAAGGCATGCACACCCTTCGAGAGACCCATCCCCCACTTGTCTCGAATCTGCGTAGACGTGCAAGCGCTTGTGCGACCCTCTCCCTGCCTCGTCAAAACATCGCGGCGACTACGCACGCCTGCTCTTAGACCGCAAATATCGATCGTACCTCCACCGTCCAACTCCACCAACCACAGGCCCACGGGCTTGGCATCACGGCCGCCCAAGAGTCGTGCCATCGCACTGCATCGACATTGCCATCGTCTCCTTGGCGTCGCAGGATTCTCAGACCGCCACACTACCCTTTGTAACCACCGAGGACGACTCCGCGGCCCAAAGGGCCGCCAAACTCGTCGAGAAACACCTCAACGCTGTGGCAAGGGAGAAACTACGCCGGCACCCGCCCTTGGACAGACTATTCAGGCCCTTCGTCCTCTCCCTCGGCCGTATGATGGAAACGGAAGCTAGGGACGCACTCAAGCTTTGGAAATCAATCATGACCGGAGGAATGTACTCTCTTCTCATCAGGAGGCTCTCCCTCGGCTTGCTGAGGGCCAGAGCCCGCTGCTTTGAGTCATAAGTAGCCTAGATGAGTAGAACAGAGCTTCATAGCACTACCAGACCCGAGATGTAACCCCCGCGCCCGCGCGGGTAATCCATCCACCAACCCGGGCCATCGCTTCGACCTTTGACGATGGCTTTGATCCTTCATCGACCTCGAGACGGTATTACATGCTTCCGATGGGCATTACTGGTACTCGTGTACTCGTATCTAAGCAGGGTATCGTCACACCTCAAACCGAGATCGACCTCGTGTCGGCCAACCTCCTCATCCCCCGCTGCACGTCCCACCGCCATTCCCTCCCCACGGCTTGGACGTCCCGCACCGCCGTCTCCCAAGCGCCGACATATGCCTCGTCCGTCTTGCACCAATGCCAGGCAAAAGCCTTGTTGCCTGAATACACCCAGGGCCGATGGTACTGCCCCACATAATGGCTCAGGTCCACTCTGACGAGGCCGGTCCGGGGGTCGGGGCTTGGTATCCGTATCGACGAGACCCACTCTGTGCCGGGGTAACAGGCGCACGGGTCCGGGTCGGCGGGGAAGATGACGTTTTTAGGTCGTTTTGGTTTGTCCGAGGAAGGCGGCAGTGGTTCGAACAGTCTCGGTCGGAAGGGGAGGGTGGAGTTGGGTGGTTGCGAAGGGAGGTTGTACTGTGCATCGGCGGGAGGGGGGGGGTTTTCAGCCACGGCTCAAGTCGGCACGTCGTCTTGCTCACCATCAGCTCGCCCATGCGGTCATCCTCCGGCACGTCCATCTGGATCTCCCACCGCGAGACGTCGGCCGTCGCGAGAGTCTTGACCTGCAGAGGGGTTGGTGGGACGCTGAGACTGAACGAAACTGACGGCGGCTGCACTCACCACGCCCCAGGAGAAGCCATACAACATCCCCTCAAAGTAGTACATGTGGTACTTTGGGTGCAGGTGCGGGTTGCCAAAGTACGTCGGCCTCGTCGGGTCGAGCGTGGTCAACCATGGTAGCAGGTTGGGCAGTATCGGCACGGTCTGCCGCACGACCCGGTCAGCAAGGTCTTGGATCTCCGACACGCCCCACTTACATCGTCGTCGCACTTGAGCACCCACCACGCCTTCCGTCCGCCTTCCCTGCCGACGTGTCTGAGCCACTCCCACGACTTGCCCTCGTTCATGTTCTCCCCCCGATGCAGCCCGTCGAGCCGGAGCAAGTCCCCATGCACGTCCTGCTCCTGCGCCAGCGTCGCCTCGGCGTCCCAGCCCCACTCGTCTTCCGTCTCGTTCCGCCGCATCTGCGGATGTCCCAGGACAAATTTGAGCTCGACGAGGTGCCGGTACTCTGGCGGGACGGAGAGTAAAGGGGAGTACCTCCTGATCAAGTCTCTTCTCCTCCGAGACGTCTGCGACGGCATCGAGAAGATGTGAAGCATCACCAATGCTGGGTGCTCGGCATCGATATCACTCCCACTTGCACTCCCTCCCCCTTGGTAGCCTCCATCGGGAGGGCGGAGGTTGGGTATCTCCCACGCCCCCGCCCAGGGTGCCGCCCGTAGGCCGGGTAGCAACGGCGGATCCACGTTCCCCCACCAAGGTCCCGAGGCGTGGCCGTCCGACCATAACCAGTGGAGTCGGTTCGGCGTGATGGCGTTCAGGTAGTCGAGCGGGTACTTTGGGTGGTGATACGTGAGGTACAAGCAGATGGCACCGAGGAGGGCGAGCCACTGTATCCGGAATATCTGTCCCACACCGCCCATCTCGATACGAGCAACGAGCGGAGGACAGGGATGTCGGGAAGGGGGGGTATCTTGACGCTCGAGTCGCGGATCGACTCTGCATTTCACTCGCACACAAGCCAAATGGCCAGAACAGCCAGATGAGGAGCACCGCGCACCGGCCACCCTGGGGCTAGAGCAGTCGGGGCAGCCCGCTCGCCTCGCAGTGCTGCGGTGCAGGAGTTGTGGGGTCGTGGCTGGCGTTGCGCATGCCCTGAAGTGCATCGCATCGCCCTGGAGCCAAGCGACCGGCCGAGCAAGGTAGCCAAGGTCAGAGATCTCCCCCCGTCTCACAGCACATCAGCGGCGACGGCTGTGTGCAAAGTCCTTTCGGGCAAAGTCCCTCGGCCTGCGGTGCGCGCCGCGCCCTCGCCCTTGTGCGATGGGGTTTGACAAGGGCTCAGGGCGTCACAGGTGAAACGACCAAACCATGGGTCGGACGACACGGCGATGAACGAGGTCGTCAAGGGATGGGGAGGGGCAAGGCTCGGCGCCGGGCAGAGCATGCGTCAAGGACGCCTCCCGAAGCACCGATGGACCTTGATGGAGACCGCGGGCGCGGTCCATTTTCCCCTTTGCCTTGTCTGCCCGCGAGAGCATGCAGCCGAGGGGGGCAGCCGATAGACGATGTCGACTGCGACGGTATTCATACCAAATGAACTCCGCAGTCGGGGGTGCTATAAGCTCGGGGATCCACCTAAACTCACCTCCGGGTGAAACTCCACCCCACCCTCTCTCTTCTGTACAGCACCTAGACCCTCTGGCTGCGCACAGACATGCATGCGCAACCAAATTCCGCTCGACTGCGCGCGCGCAATGCATCCTATCCTAAGAAGCTTGTTTGTCCCATCTGCTTGGTGCTACGCTCGTATGACCAGGATGGTGGATCCCAGTGCTGGCTGCGGTGATCGAGGTGCACAGCTACGTCGGCGGCGCAGCACCAGCCCACCTCGTTCCTGCGTTCCTGCGATTGGGTGGAGAATTGCGACTGTTACACGTGGTAATACATGTAAGGATATGCATGTCGAGAGCGCGACAGCTTTTTGCACGATGGAGTGATCTTGCCTTTCACGGATTGCTAGCCGAGCGCGCCAGTAGATGCCGCTCAAACAGATTTCCACATCCACCAAAACGCAACTGCGGGCCGGTGGGGTATTCACGAACAGCACTCTGGGACGCACAAACAGACCGCAAGGGTACGGCAGGTACTGTGCATTGATTACCCTCTATCGATGATCAGCTGACCAGTAACAGAGGACATCGATAAGAGTCACGGAACAGCCCTGTGTGCCGGCATAGAGCTCAAAATTAGTAGCGTCGCGTCTGCTGACTTGACGGACCGTCAAAGGGCCCGCAACGGAATTTTGAACGAGATCAATTCTCGCTGCGAAGGCCTTCCTCTGTGTTATCGATCCTGTTGGATCTCACAAGTAATCCACATTGCAGGAGTACGGGCCACACGGACCGCGGCTTGGCGGGCCGTGCGTGGGAAGTTAGAGCCCGCCCTGGTCAAGCAACATCAAGCCTGAGAACAAGCCAGAGAACAAGCACAGATTATGTGGTGGGCGATGGCCCGTTGACACGCCCCGCCCGTGAATGTAACTTCCAAAAGACATATAAGTGGCAGGGAAGGGGGTTGGGAGGACGACGGGGTAGGGCCAGACACCAACCCCCCATCATCCTCGCCTTCAATCGGTGGCCGGCCCGTGAGGCGCTGAAGAGGTGAACGAGGCGGAGACGTACCGACTACAGTCAACCAAGCCACGCAGCAAGCAACGGTAGGAGCTGGACACCCGAACCAAGAGCTGTAGAGCCCCTCACTCCTTGGAAGAGCTCAGGTAGACGGAAGTTCAATGGTATAAAGGCGATTGCTTGCAAGGGCGACCCAATGAGGAGGAACAAGGTTGTACGTATTTTGAAGATACGCTGTTTGAGCGATAAGATGACCTCCATCACCGATGCGCAAGGGGACGAGCAGACTCACAGCTGGGATTATCGGTTATGTTTCGTGAGCAAGCAGTTGAAAATGGCCCCAATGCAAGACAAGCCTCCAACAAGGATGGTGCTCCACGCGAACGGGGCGCCGAAGCCGCGAGAAACCTACGACGAGGAAAGCCCCGCCCAGAATAACTAGGATCCTGAGTCGTGGTCAGTAGCGGTATTGCTGACCAGCGTTTGACGTACAAGCCCAAAAGTCGAATGTCTTGTGGAGCATGGCAAAACTATACTTCCTGGTGGGGTTGAGTTTGAGCGAGAACAGCAGCATCACGAAAGCGAAGCTGCTTGTCGGCAGATTGACGTAGAAACACCATCTCCAGCTCGCCCTCTGCGTCAGCAGACCCCCGAAGATCGGGCCGAGAGCCGAGGCAATGCCCCAGGTGGACCCGATGACACCTTGATACTTCCCTCGGTTTGAAAGCGGGACGATGTCGCCGAGGAGGATGGTTGTCAAGCCAATGATGCTTCCATCGACAACACCTTGAAAGAACCGGCATGCAATCATCCATCGTATGTTCTTGGCCGCTCCGCAGAGTGCTGAGAAGATGGTGAAAAACACAATGGAGACGTATAGCATCGATATCCTGCCGACGATGTCGGAAACGCGACCGTTGATGGGAGTCATCAGGGTCGTGGCCAGCAGCTAGGACGAGCCCACCCAAGAGCAATCAGAAGGAGATGCGGACAGCTCGGTGGCGATGGTCGGCAAGGCGGTCGCGACCACTGTCTGATAAAGGGCGGCAAGGAGGAGCACTATCCCGATGGACGGCATGACGAGAGCGAGGTTGCTCTTTGGGAGCGCTTCGAGCTCTGCGAAGAGTCCCGCGTCAGCGACACTTCCTTTCATCGTCCAGGGGACAGTCGAAACAGGACAAGCCCCACCAGCGTCTCCTTCTGTAAGGCCTTTACCATGCTTCGCTTGTCGCTCTGCTGGAGAAGCTAACGCAGCTTTTCCCCCATTTACCTCCTCCGGTCCGGTCTTCGCCGGTCCAAACCGCAGTGCGTTGGGCTAGGAGGGTCGTGGACGCCTTATCCTTGCCGTTGACTGAGCCGGGCCCAGCCTCCTCGGGGTAGACCCCAAACGTACGACCAGAGCAAGCGGAGCGCGGAGACATGTCTGAGGACAAGCACGCCCAATTTCCCAGCAAGGTCGTCCGCCGCCGCAGAGGAGGTGGACGAGAAAATGGCGAAGGTATTCGACATGATGTGAGTGATAAGTAGGGCTAGAATTTGAGAGTGCGGCTGACCGGATTGTGGAGGGACCGTGTTGGCGTTTGGTGCCCTCGAGGAGGAAGCTTGATTCGAGGATGGCGTTGCTGGTGCAAGAGTGTAAAGGGTTCTTAGAAGGGAGAGGTATCCGCCCTGCACCTATAGTGCGTGAGAATGGAAAGAAGGCTACAATGAGCCGGACGTACCTCGAAGTATGCGCGTGACTCCCGATCAGCTGTAGCCCAGCCAAGTCCTCAAAAGCCAGTCGCACGCCTTCGAGTCTCTGAGCTTCCTCGACTTGCGTCTCTTCCTCCGAGACGCCTGCTTCGACTGGCTTGTGGGCAAGCCCACCGCCCATAGCTCTCGTGAGGACAGCGAACCCGTCATGTCGCCGGAAGGCTCTGCGCGAGCGGGCATGTCCAGGTAACCGCAGGATCTGCGAGAACGTCTGTCCCTCTCAGCCATCTGTCACAGATTCTTCGAACATTCAGGATCTCTTAACATACCTCCACAAAGAGCATGAATCCCTTCTTCTCCTCCGCTGCCTCTTGAGAGCCTTCAAGAGCTCCACAAGCCGCTTCGCGTCCTCGTCCGTCTCCACGACCTCTTCCCCCTTCTCCTGCGGCTTGATCTGTCTCAGTACCGATGCTCCCCTGGGACTAGGCTGCGCCCCGTCTAGCGTGTTGGACCGGGACCGCCTGTTTACCAGACTTGGGGAGGCCGACCTGCCGCGATGTCGCGGGGCGTATGAGAAGTGAGGCGGAGGACCCTCGGCATGAGAGGACGGGGGAGCGAGCAGCTCGGGAGGCTTGGTGAGTTCGTTGAGGAGCTTAAACATGATGGAAACAGGGGCGGGTATAGCTGGCGGCAAAGTTTATCGGCGGATGAGGTATGAGGTTGGTAGAAAGGTAGGAAGGAGACGACTGGAGGAGAGTCGTGGATCCTCCGGCCAAGGGGTCAACTTGGAGAGTGACGGGTGGCTTTTGTGATGAGATTCAAACTATGTGCAGATGAGGGTTCGACTGAATAGATCAGAGGGGCAATCCTCTTGGTGTGATTAGTGAGAGTGGGGGTTGTCTGCGGTCCTCGGCGCGGGCGACGATGCGGCGATCACCCGTGAAGCAAACCGTCAGCAGAAGCCAAATGAGGAAGGGGGTTTGGATGAGCCATCGCAGAACACCGCGGGAAGGGACGACGTATATAGGTAAACGCTGTCTCCCGAAAAAGATCGATGACGCAGGAGAGGGGGAACAGGCCAACGTGGGCTGCCGCGACGAATGTTGATGGAATGTTGATGGATTTGGATGAGCCAGTCGTAGAACAGGCGGGACGCGACGTGGTTATCGGTTAACACTGTTTCCCGCAGAAGGTCGATGACTATCAGCAGGCTCGAGCAGCGGCACTGGTGTCGGCATCACCGAGGAGACCCGTGTGAGGATGTTTCATCGACAATAGAGGGGTGTGGCTAAATGTCTTTTGTTCTCCGACAGCCGGGAAGCATAAGAGTAGCTCGAGAGGAGCATTCGCCGTCAGTCAGTGACAATGACGCGGGAGAGGGGCACGTTAGGCCAACGTGGGCTGCCGAAGTGGGTCATGATCCCCGCTTGGGAGGCATTCGAGGCAAAGCGAAGCGGTTGGAACAGATGGAGATGACGGCGAAGGCAAGGATATTAAGCAATCTGAAGTGTGGTCGTGCACGAGTGGAATCTAGATCCTACCCCCGCAAACAGTTCCTAGCATGACGCTGCGGTCCGAGTTCCCGACAAAAAGAAAAATAGCTGTTAGCCCGCGGTTAGCATGTCTTGCATATGTATACCGCTGTATCATGACCATTCAAGCTTGCCCAAGAACGCCGCTGGGGGCCGCCGGGATGCTCCGAGCACCAATCGATGCATGGATCCTGTGCGCCGGCTCCTAGCGGCCACGCAGGCCCGCCTCTCTGTCCGTACCCTAGTCCGGGTCGGTTCGGATAGTCAGCTCAATCGGCACGTGACATTCGGCCCGCTCATAAACTAGTGAGAAGACTGGTCAGCCAATGATAGATAATGTGTGGGGCAGCCCTGATAGAGTCCTCGGTGATCAGCACCCTGGCGGCACACGTGTTCGACCCGATCGCCACCTCCCCAGGCCACCCTGAAAGCTCGGGAGAGCCTGGAAAATTAGCCGGAGGGCCGGAGGACCAAAATAACTGCCACGTCACTTCTCGGACGCTAAGGGGTTCAGAAACACAACGTTTCTGTGACGGCATTGGTACACACCTCTGCGCATCATTTGTTGCTCTCGCGCGAGATGTAGAACCCGCCCGCGAGAGCACGACCAAATATGTAGGCAGAATGTACGAGGAGCCTCTATACTCGGGAATGTGGATCGGATGGCCACTGAGGCTGTGAGCTGGGCAAGGGAAGGCGAGACACAGCAGGTGACTTACCGGCAGGCTGTTTGTCCACGAGGGCTGCCTCCCACTGGGTCGGTTTAAGAGCCGCCTGCGGCTTGCCACCCGCTGCCGGTTCCCATCAGTGTCATCGCTATCTGATCTGCAAGCCCAAAGGCCAATGCCCGGATCACAACGAGAGGCGGGACCATGTTGTTTGGGGATTGGGGAGTCTGGCTGATCCGAGATGCCATCCGTATGGGATCTGCAAGCCCGAAGGCCGTTGCCTGGTTCAACCATGGTGGATGCACACAAGGTGCTCGGGGGAGGGTGAGCTGAGTAGCGGTGGGACATGGCAGGACCGGGTGCTGCAGCGGGTATAGTCGAGTTGAAGCGTTGGAGATGAGTGGCAAAACGATTTCGGGGTAAGGGGGTGACCTCGATTCTGATTTTCATCTCCCCATCACCTTCACCCTCGCAACTCCCCCCCCCCCCTCCGCCCCCCCCCCGGGACGGCGGGCGGAAACCACATCAACACTCACCCTATCGACTTCTTTCCCCCGCTCAGTGGATGGCTTCCCGGAGAACAGAAGCATTCGGCCAGCGAGATGTGTATGGAATCGGACGTGAGTTGGTGTTGAGCCTGCTCGGAGAGAACAGTATGTCACACATTTGCCACCCTTCGCCCCGCCCCTCATTCTCATTGTGTGGTGGGCCTGAAACAATGCTAACGCAATCAGACGGATCCTCTTGTTGCGATCTGCTCCAAGGCTTGTTGGCGAGCTGTGGCCCCTCCATTCAACCGTCCTGACTCTACTTCCCCCCTCATCTCTGCCGAAAGTCTGGTCCCGACATCACGTTGCTTCTCGTGTGCATAAGAATTGGAAATGGGATGTCAGCAATCACGACGATGCATCGTCCGTCACTTCTCTGGTTTCTACTCCGCCTCCACGGGTCCCCCTTTCACCCCTATCCATCACGTAGTCCTGTCACTATCGAAACCCTCGGTTATCCTCCTGACCCCCCACCCAGTCAATGACTAGCCAACTTCGGAAGGAAAGCGAGCTCGGCAGGTCCACGATACCGTGCTTTCCGAAACCATGTCGGTCTCTGTTTCCCCAAGTTGGCACATGCAGGGGAAATCAAACCTGAACAGGTCAACATGTCGCGAGGTTAGGGGGTTACATCTCGGGTTTGGTAGCGCTATGAATCTCTATTCTACTGATGTAGCATCTTTATGGCTCGAGGGCTCTGGCCCTCAGCAAACCCAGGGAGTGCTTCCTGACGAGCAAGGAGTGTACTCCGCCCGTCATAACTGTTTTACAGAGTTGCAGAGTGATGCTGCTGCGCGAGCCATCCGTCGGCGCCAGAGGTGTAGGGCTGACGAATCACGTTTTGGCGGACACCGACCAAGTGATCGGCCGGAGACGAGAGCATCTGGTCACCAATGTTCAGGGCGCTTCTAGGAGAGCTGGCGGTCGAAGATCACGAGTCACCAAGGAATTGAGACGTCGCTGCCATTGTGGTCCCCTCATTTGCAGTATTGACCTGGCTGGGCCCCAGCGAGCCGAGCGCGGGCAGAGGCAGGGGGAGAGTCGACATAACCGGAGTGAATGGGTAATCGTAAAATCCGTCGACGTCGCCGGAGTTGCCAGGAACACCCTGAGGCGAGAAGCTGAACATCATCTCGTCCTCCATACGGGCGGTGTAAATGTCGACATCAGGGTTCAGTTCGGGGAAGATCGGGTTGAGCGTCGTGTTGGTCGACGGGATGGTGATTGTCGAGCCCATGCAGAAGCCCAGGAAGCTCGAGCTGCAGTTGAGCGCCTGCAGTCGTGCTGATGAAGGGCTGCCCATGTAGGGATCCGACCTGCCGTCGGTGTCCTCGCCGACGTCGGGGTTGAGGTTGAGGTCGAGGCCAAGACCAAGAGTGGGTGCCTCGGGTTGTGGGGTCGCCGCCGTGTGCATCGGTAGAGGCCTGGATACCGAAGACATCCCGGACATCATGCTCGATACCGAGTTAACCGTGGCCATAGAGTGGCGCCTGACCGTGGTTATGGTGCTACGGGTGTGGCTGTGCGTGTGGGCGCGAGCGAGCGAGACAGTACGACGCGGTGGTTGTCATTGTGACGAGTCGGGGAGGGGGGTTCGTGACCAAGCAGACGATACTCGAGATGCAGGCGAGTCGAGCGCAAAGCAATAGAAGTCGTGGTGAGCGATGAAGAGTGCTGTGTGTATGTACGGACGTGGGATGAGTGAAGTGAAGGAAGAGGTGTTGGGGGTTGTTGGGGATATGTGAACGGTGTGGTGTGGTGTGGTGACTGGTGCTGGTGACACCATGGTGGACGTGCGTGTGAGCCTACCGGTGGACGTGGTGGTCGGCCCCAGATAGCTGATGCGAGTGAGGGTTGAGACTCTGCATGGCCAATTCACGCGATAGAGGCCTGTTGGGACCACGCTGGCGAGTAGGAGTAAACTCGCACTCGAACTTGCGCTTAAGGCAACGGTTGCAAGGGTTACCTCCAAAGCACTACATGCCCATCTCAGTGACTTGAGTTCATTGCAAGACAGTCGGGAGCTCCTGTGAGAGTGGGGAGTATGACTCACGCGGGCCTTGCGGGTGCGGCAATGTTCACAGGCCTGAGCTGTGCGACTTCTCTACCGGGGCGCGACATCATGCACGCATCCGTGACCAGGGCGAGCTCAATCAGGGCCGTCCGGGACGTCATGGCTTCGGGTACAGGCTCGGAGGACGTCGACCTTCGGCGTTTGAGCTCGTGGCTGCCCCAGCCGCTAACGCCACGGTTGCTATCGCTGGCACCTGTCTTGTGTCTCACAGCACCGAGGCTGTCAGGGGACGAGCACGGGCTGGCAAATACACTTGAAGTTGAAGCCTGCGTGGCGTTGAACCTATTAAGGTCGGGGGATGGAGGAGCGGCGCCAAAGATGTCCATGTGACTGGCACAGTTGGCAGTGGGCACCGACGAGGACGAGGGCATGCGAGGGAGCATCGCCGTGGGGACGTTATTGTACACATAGGGATTGAAGGGGGCTGGGGCCGGTTGGATGGTCAAACCGAGAAAGTATGGAGAACAGTTGGGGTTAGAGAGGGGTGTGCAGCTAGAGAGTGGCCAGCCAGAGACGGGCGTCGTGCCGGCAGTGGTAGCGGGCATTGACGTCGAGTAGTAGGGCATGATGGGGGACGACTGCTCGGCGGTCGACATGGACGAGGCGGGAGACGAGTCGGAGTGGTCGAGCCGAGTGGCTCGACAGTATAGGTGGGCAGCGAGGCAATATTCGGCAAGTGACCGGAACAACGGTGGTGCAGACGTGAGTGAGCCTGATGAGTGGTAGGTTGTTGTGGAGTTGATGGGCGGGTAGTGTGGTGTGGTTGACCAGGACCGGGGGTTGATCTTGTTGCCGAGGCAGGGATTTGTGTGCCAAGCCGCGGATCCCTCTGGTTAAGGAAATGGAGTGCGTAATCTCACAGTTCATCTTGAACCACAGGGCCCAAGGAGAGGGGGCCAAGGCCCGCGCAGGCCACGGGAAGGTTTCTGAATCGTGTAATAAAGATGCGGGCAGGGTTTACGGAGGGCAGTATGTGTGATAAGGTTGAGGAACGATGGTAGTTCATTAAGCGTGGCGGGCGGAGAGCGGGGGGGGGGGGGGGAGGATCGACAAAGTGACGAAGTGTACCGTGTACTCCTCTTGGTAACGTACTTTGTACGAGTACGTCGGTAATTGACCGATCGCAGCTGTCAATAGGTCTTTATATAATTATGGGCCACCTGCCCATTAGAGTTTCACAACTTGTCTTGTTAAAGATTACATTGAACCACATCCTTTATTCCCGTTGGGATACACTAGTTTAAGCTGTTTGTCAGGAATCTGACAGCCAGGTACTTATATGCTCACGGTTCGTGCTTCTTTAACCAGAACTCGAGCATAGTTTCCTTTTGCAAGTGGTTTTATACCACTTCTTTGTGCACCAAGTGGTTCGATACCGTTGGTAGCGTTATGTGCCGTGAGCATACCTGAGATCCGTGACACTGTTAATTGTAGCTGCTTTGGCTTTGAGTGTAGCTCGTAATACTGGTGAAAGGTGTTCTCCATTAATAATGGATGTATGTACTTCTCGCCTTCAATGACTATCAAAGTAGTCGGACACCAATGGTACTGGTCATACGAATACAGTGACTTCGAGTGACAAGCCGCCTTGCTTGCCGGTTTCTGTGATGAAGTCCTTTTCCCCCTGCAGGGCCGGTGAGGCATATTGGAGCGCCCGCCCATGTCTTGTGTAAAGACTCACGTCTGCAAAAGCTTGATACGCTACGCCAAGCCTCCAGTAGGCGAAGTTGGTGGAAACAGACAGCGTCACAGATCTTTTGTCGAGCGTTTTTGTTAACTGAACTGGTGGGGAATGCATCGATCTCGACTACTGCTCGAGCTACTCTTATCCCTCCGTACTGACAAGAGAACAATAGCTGACTAGGTGACCTTCACTCTATTGTCCATGAAACCGCCACTGCACGGTCTTCCTCGGTCATGCCGTAAGAGCGCCACCATGGCTTCAGCTCGAGCCGGCTGACAGTTTTCAAAACCCTTAATTGGTCCATAATCCCTATGATTTCGCTTGCGGAGGACATTGCCACATCCACTTCCTCTCCCTCCAAACCCTCGCAAGAGGTCGGCGAGGGTTTCGGATGCGGAGCAGCATGGCGAATGGCCTGGTGTAGTTGCGGGCCGCCAATGCGTCGAGTAATGCCATCATCTTGGATTTCGAGGGCCGAGCCGGATCCTGGGATTCGTGGCCTCGTTCGATGTCAACCGGGCTCCCCGAGGGTGGCGCCAGACTCATGGACACGGGGTTCGGGTCTTCCGGATAGTCGAGATTTATCAGAAAGGAGGGGTCACGAATATAGCACCCGAGCGTTACGAACTAACCTTAAAACCCCGATTTCCCACCTCTATAATCAGCCTAGGTGCCCAATCGATTTGTAGAAGACCCTTCTCAGGGAAGGCGGTGATGAGGGCGAGGTAGTCAAGAGCGGCATTTCGAGCGACAACTTCACTTTCCGGACCCTCCACCAGGTGCTGGACGTAGCGCATCATTTCCGACAGATGGGGATCACTGCTAAGAAGGTCACCGGCAGCTGGGCGAAGGGGCGTCCTGTCCATTCTCAGCCAGCAGCTGAGAGCAAGAATCAGTCATGCACGGGAGATGGCACACGCTTGAAGAAAGCCGTCGCCTGTTATCGATGCGGAAAGGAAATGCTACCGTGGTGAGCTGGACAGGAGGTCATTGTACCTTGCCGTTTGTAACGCATCCCAGAAAGTCCTTCTGCTCATACAAGTCTGAGTTTTGTACAATGACGAAACGATGACTCCCCATTGTTTTCTGAAACGCGTGTCAAGGAGATCGAAACGCCGTCGTTTCATGTAGGGCGTTTGGGCTATTGTTTTGCTGCTTCCAATATGTCTCTCTTTCCAGGCAACTTTGGTGCAGAGGGTAGACGGCCCGCGTGGTAATGGATTACCCCATTGCCCCACACCCGCCCTTGTGTGTCGCAACATTGCATTGATGTCAGACCCAGGTGACATCTTCAGGGCCACCTCCCCTCCTAAGATCCCGAAATGTTTTGATCAAACCCCCTTGAATGGTCGCCGCCCGTGGCCATCGAGCTGGGGCCAAATCTGAGAGATCTGAGCAGAAATGTGAGGGAAGAGCAGTCTGCAAAGCATGTCGTATGATCGACGTCAATAAAGAGCTGATTCCGGGACCGTTAGATTGTCATCTAAGCCCTCATCTAAGGACGTGACGGCAAACAACTTCGTTCGGGGAGCCCGCATCACGGCTACTTCCTCCTGTACTCTACCACGGCATGGCCTTCAAGCTTATTTGACTGATTGTGTTATGAGCACGATTTCAGGCAAAACACTTCCCCAATGGCAGATACAGCTTCGTGCATGCTGACCACTGCTCGCCATGGCGCAAATCTTAGGGCGGCGTGCGGCAGCGTTTCAGCTGTGTGTCCGGAAGTCAGCATGTCTCACGGTGGACAGGGTCCTTTCGCACTTGCGCGGCTTCTCACCGTCGGCAGGGGCGTTGTATGTATCAGTGAGGAATCTCGAAACACGGCAGACTGCTTATTGTACTCTGAAACGCAGAAAGATCCTAGAAACCTTCGCGTCGGACTCGCAGGCAGGAGTTATCCGGAGTCCCGAGCAGGATCGCGATTGCCCGCTCCAAGCCCAGCGATGATCGCAGGCCCTATCCGTCCGGCTCTCGTATAGGCCTGCCGCGCCTATGACCAACTTTGACACTATCTGTCCGAGACCATGATCGTATAGTTGCGCCTAACTTCGTGGAGCGTGCACAAAACTAGACGACGTTGGGAATCGGCCGTGGCACAGTGTTGGCGGAGGTAGCACGATGACAGATGCGACATGCCAGGTTGATTGCGGAGTCCGTTCCTAGGGTTCATTCATCTACATTGCGGGTCCAGTAGTCGTAGCACTCATCGCAGTGGAAGGCCGAAAAGGCCCGTCTTTTCATGGAGAGTGAGGAGCGAGAGGCAGCCGGCTTCCGCTCTACAGAAGGCTCACCACGAATTATGTTCTTCCTTAATGCGGTTATGCGATGGATGCAGTCATTCCATGCCGGAACAGCCGACACACCCATCGACTTTGCCCATGGGTCTGGCTTGGCTGGTAGACAAGGCCAGCAATGCTATCCTCAGGTCGTCTGTGACTTCCGGCGCCAGGTGCCAGTGCCAAATCCATTGCACATCGCCGTGTTCAAAGAGCGGCTTGAACGCACCATTCGATGCTATCGGTTCCTGCTCAGCCAGTGCCTGGATGGCGAAACAGTCGCCTGTGCCATACTGTCAAGCTGTCACTTTTGCGCCCATCGCATCCCCCCCGGGCGAGGGCTGTTGTTCTTCGGGAGGAAGTCGGAATCGCTTAGATGCTGTGCGCGTGCGCGGTCAATCAGAGTATCGACAGGGACCTCTGGCACGCAGGCGACATGGTGGCAGACTGCTCGAGGATATGCGGTACGCCACGCCCCGTTCAGCTGCTAATGAGCCTGAGCCGCAGGCCGTTCCTTGATTTGTTTCATGCCAGTCGCAGCTGGTTCAGGTATTGGGACACGGTGAAGATTGCATGAGAGAGGTCCTTCATGATCCCTCCTGTGGGAACGTCTAAAACTTGCAGGACTATGCTTGGGACTACGCTTGCGCAAGCATGCGCGATCTACGGAGCGTTAAAGTCGGATCTCGCCCTGACACGCCCGCCAATCCTGTGGACGGGATGGTCAGGCACATGAACCCGCCGAGCAGGCAGCTTCCACCGACGGCGCCCAGGAGGTCGTAAAGCTGCTGGCCAAAGTGGGGGAACCCGGCGGCGACGGCGCACTGCATGAAGCTATTGACGCGAGAGCACTGGGGGCGACGGGTCGGTAGGCGCTGGGCAATGTGTCAGCTGCCGTCCTTCGCTCGTCCTCGCGCCACCCGTCAGCGATAGGTCAAGGAGATTGGATAAAAGATGGTGAGGCGGAACCGGGACGGGTGAGGGGAAAGAACGAAAGAGACGCAGAGTCACTCGGCGAGGTAGGTGAAGGTACTGGTGAAGGAGAAAACCATGCCGGCACCGAAGAACGACGACATGATGATGGGAACGCTGAGCCGCCCGAATCACTGGTTCTACGCCTCCCTTGGCGAGTCGCTCGTCGATTCCCGGTACGTCGAGTTTGAGCCGTACGACGGCGCGCTGCACCATATGATCGTCCGCCCTGGCTACCATTCCCTCAGCAAGGCGAATCGCCCAGACGGCGCTTACGAGTCGGGCGACCTGTTAGTTCCGCACCAGTCACGAGCTGGGCTGTGGAAGTACATTGGCGGTGTCGACGATATGATCGTGCATTCGACGGGCCTAAAGACGAACCCAGTTCCCATGGAGAAGCAGCTCGAGGCCGGTGGGTTCATCAAGGAGGCGATGGTCGTTGGCAACGGTAAACAATGCGCGGGCCTACTTGGCATACTTTCAGACAACTCGCCTCGTGATGCGCTGCAAAAGATGCTCGCGCTCCTGGATCAGGTCAACGCATGTGCCCCGTCCCATTCGCGCATAGTCCCCGAGCTCGTCAAGATCTTGCCAAAGGGTTCGGCCTTTGAACATACCGTCAAGCGCACCCTTCGCCGCCGGTATACAGTCGACAAGTACGCAGGGGAGATTGAAGCGATGTACGGCCAGTACGACGGACCTGCTGTTGGCGCCCAAGCAGTGCTCCAGTCACAAAAGGAGGCAGTGGATATACTCGAAGAAGTCCTCGACGAGGTGTTTCCCAGAGTTCAAGGTCAGCAGATGGACGCCGACTTCTTCGACCTCGGCATGAACTCGCTCAACGCTACTCGCCTCAGAAACGCCCTTCAACGCCGGCTCGCGTTCCGACCTCCACTCAAAGCGACCGTCGTGTTCGAACATCCGA
Organism: Saitozyma podzolica; assembly: GCA_003942215.1. Lineage (NCBI taxonomy): Eukaryota > Fungi > Basidiomycota > Tremellomycetes > Tremellales > Trimorphomycetaceae > Saitozyma > Saitozyma podzolica. Next base: position 2,571,114 of record RSCD01000001.1, read on the forward strand.
CCAAGGATCTCCTTGCCTCCTTCCTTTGGACCCGGTGTGCCGGAGGTGGACGACCAGCAGAGGACGACCAGGTTGACATGGCGCTGCAAATGCTCAAGTCGGCAAAAGGCAGCCTCAAGAGGGGCGAAGAAGACGCGAGAGCTGTCGACGGGGACACCGTCTTGTTGACCGGTGCGACCGGTGCACTCGGCACGCACACTCTGGTCCAGCTGCTCAGATTGCCTCACGCCCCCAGCGTCGTCTGTCTTATCCGCGCCATCTCGGACAAAGAGGCGGAATCTCGTGTGGACGCTTCCCTCGCCCACAGGCGGCTTCCAAGGCTCGTGGACCTGAGACGAATTGGCGCCAGGATCACCTGCCTCTGCACGATCGGGGAGATTCTGGCTCACGATATCTTCGTCGTCCTTCACGTGGGCTGGCCCGTCAACTTCAACTACTCGCTCCGCTCGTTCACCGCGCCCATCCAAGCCACTGTCGACCTCCTCAATGCCTTTCCGTCCGCGCGCCACCTTCTCATTTCGTCCGTCTCAGCGGTATCTGCCACTTCGCGCAGCCCCATTCCAGAAATCGTCAGCACCGATGTGCTCACTGCCGAACCCATGGGATACAGCCGTTCCAAATGGATCACCGAGCAGCTCTTCTCGTTCGCGGCGGACAAGGGGTGGAGCACGGGAATTGCCCGGGCCGGGCTGATCGTCGGCGACACCGCCCACGGCGTGTGGAATGGAGATGAAGCATGTTCCCTCATCCTTCGCTCGTTCAGAACGTTGAAGGTCCTCCCCAACAGGGACGTCGCAGGGAGCATCATTAGCTGGCTCCCAGTTGATCACGCGGCTTGGGCCATCTCCCGCCTAGCCCGCCTTATCTCCGACAAGAAGTGCTGTGATGTCTGGAATCTCGCGGCGCGTCCCCAGCCCTACTCGTCCGTTTTGGCATGGATCGCCCAGGACGACTCGCTCCCGGCCTGCGAAGTGGTTGAGTACCATACCTGGATCTCTGTCCTTCAGAAGTCAATCGAGAATGAGGACGACGAACCAGCTGCAAAGCTCCTTGGCTTCTTCAACTCGAGAAACTCAGCCGCGGGACATGATGGCTTGCGCCTGTCTACCAAGAAGCTCAGGAAGACTCTAGTCCGAACCCTGCACGCCGAGGGGCTGGACGATGCGGTGGGCGAAGTCGAACGGAGGTTGAGTGGCATGGACCAAGGCCTCCTGAAAAGGGTCTTTGATACGTGGAGGGAGGACGGTCTATTTTGACGCAGTCGCTCATCAACGACTTTCATGAACGCTACGAGTGTATATTTTGTACGTAGTGGAGTGATCTCTGTATCCAGGATTAGGTGTTACATCTCGGGTTAGTATCCCTATGAAGTTCTGTCCTATCGTTTAGGCTACTTGTGGCTCGAAGCAGCGGGCTCTGACCATCACCAAGCCGACTGAGGACCCCCTGACCATGGCGAGAAGGGAGGGCACTTCTGCCGTCATGATGGATTTTCAGGGGGTGCATAGCGCGTCTGTCTGGTCTACGGTGCTCTACGGTGGTATGAAAGCCTTATAGCTCAAAGCTGCGGACCCTCGCCTGCAACAGGCAAAGGCTCAACCGTTTGAGCATCAGGTTGTATGTCCCGCGGGTCATTACTTGTTTCCAGGAGGCGAGGACCTTGGTGGTGCTACCGTTCATCATACCACCAAGTGAGAGAACAATGGGGTGGAACGGGAGATTGCTGGTTGGGCGGTGCCGGACCTTGTGGTCGGCAAAAGGGGCGAGGTGCTTGTTGGCCAGCCGAGACGGGTCGGTGTCCTGGTTCGGGAGGTATGTGGCACGGGCATCCTTGCTTGCCACAGGTGTCGCAAGTTCTGTTGCACGCATACCCGCAAGACAAGCAGGGCGTGCTGGTGGGGCAGGTTGATGAGCTTGGCGACGGTTGTAGCCTCGTGGTCGATCTTCTCTTGGAGGAACTGTTCTCTGGCAGCGCGTGCTCCCACACAGGTCCCTAGCATCCTCAGGCCGTTGGTGCGGATGTCCTCGAGAGCGAGCATCTTGCACTTGGCCGGGTTGAGGCGGATGGATGGCTGCCGCTCATCAAAGAAGGTTAGGGGTTAGGGGGTGCATAGCGTGTCTGTCTGGTCTACGGTATTCTACGGTGGTATGAAAGCCTTATAGCTCAAAGCTGCGGACCCTCGCCTGCAAAAGGGAAAGGCTCAGCCGTTTGAGCATCAGGTTGTATGTCCCGCGTGTCATTACCCGTTTCCAGGAGGCAAAGACCTTGGTGGTGCTGCCATTCATCATGCCACCGAGGGAGAAGACGATGGGGTGGAAGGGGAGGTTGCTGCGAGGGCGGTGCTGAACCTTATGGTCGGCAACAGAGTCGAGGTACTTGTTGGCCAGCCGAGACGGGTCAGTGTCCTGATTCGGGAGGTTTGTGGCACGGGCGTCCTTGCTTGCTAGTGAGACAACCGTGAGGTCGTATTCGGCATTGGCTAGCCCCGTGGCCTGAGACCCAAGCAGAGTGATTGTCTGATGCCAAGCGGGATGGTGTGCTTGACGCCAAGCGGGATGGCCTCTGCGGTGTGCTTGATGATGCCGCGGAACTTGATAGACGAGTGTGAAGGGTGAGCCGGGCTAACAGATCTCCTCCCGGTGCCGTGGGTGGGGATGAGAGCTGGCTTGTTGTCTGTGTGGATGTGGAGGGCGGGGCAGAGGTGAGCGGCGAAGATGGCGGGAGAGGCCGGTGGGTGGTGGCTGTGGTCGATGGAGGTGGTGAAGTCAGCGGCGATGAGCCCGTGATGGAGGGCTTTGGAGTTGACTCGACACACCCGTATCGAACTCGGTGCTTGATCAATCCGGCATGATTGAGTACAACCCGGCCGCAGGGGCATACAACCAGGGTGGAGTCCGCAATGTCCCGGCGGGTGAACTTGTCGTCTCGGTGTTTCTTTTGATGTGATCCAGCAGGTCAATGTAGTGTTGACCGCACCTCATACACGCCCCGGACCTTTTGTGTGTCGACATGAAGAATGATAGAGTGTGAAAATAGAGGATTGTGTCGGCATAGTCGACATCCACTTGGCCCACGGGTGAATCCGGTGAATCCCCCAAAGTGACCTCCAATTTTGAGCCCGCAATTGGCCCATCCATTGTGATCGCCTGTTTTGACCCCCTATTTGGCCACCTATATGAACCCCCTCAGTCAACCTTCCGTTGGGGTTGGGTCATCAATCGGCCTGTCACTTGAGAGTCTCACTTCGGGACTGGATTTCAGGGTCGCATTCACGGTAGACAGAATGCCGGGGGGTGCTCGAGAGCGTCCGCAATCTGGGCACACGTGAAGGTGGTGACAATGGTGCGCTTGTGCTTGTCGGCCTCATCAAGCTTGATGACCAAGTGGGGTAGCTCAGAGGCATGGAAGAACACCATGTCACCAACGGTCATTGGCACCATCACCCCGAGGGTTGGCAGGTAGAGATGACCTTGGTGGCGGGTTGAGTTCCAGAGCTCCCCGGGCTTGCCGAGCACCATGATGCTGGTGTAGATAGCGTTGTCATCATTGAGGTCGAGGTGGAGCTTCTCTCACATCCCTGCCGACATTAAACGCAAGGCACGTGTTTTAGTATTGCGTTTTGCGTTTTGCGTTTTGTGTTTGGCGTTTTGGGTCGCGATCCGCGGAGCAATTTGGCCCGACGCAATAAGTGGACGGTAATGTTGAAGGCATCGGTCTCGTTGGCAATCAAGCTCGATCTGGACGACTTGAAGTCAGCTGGAGACATGTGGACGCACTGCGAACACCTACATGCCCTCAACATCGTCGAGAACCAACGAGAGGTTCGAAGGAAACTCTACTCACTGGATCTCCAAGATGACGCGACGTCTGAGGAGATGGCGGCCCACGTGGAGTTGTTCTCGAGGTTGGTCATGGAGGCGAAGCTGGTAGGGATCGGACACACGTCGCACGAGCGAGCTGCAATGTTTGTTGGAACGATCCTTGGACCAGCCTTTCGCCGGGCTCACCCGGGTTCCGCCACGAAAACCAGTTCACCGCCCATGTCGAGACCATGCCAGAGCGACCGATGTCCGGGATGGAGCCACCGGACTCCAGCGGTCGGCCTCAGAAGCCGAGTTTATCCATTGTGACGTGACTCGACGGCCCTGCTCCTGGTCATCATGTCTTTTATTACCCTATACCATGCATCGGATACGTGCCCTTTAGCTGTCACCCCGTCGCCCCCTCGCGCCCGTGCCACGGCTTTCGCTGCCTCTGCTCGGCGACCGAGGGCCGACTCGATGCGCACCATGTGGTCTCAGTGCTATGATTTCTCTTCCCTGTCCTTGCTCCCGTATCGACTTGATGAGCGATGTATACACGACTACATGCGCAGCATCAGCGCGTCCTGGTCACGTTATCCTCCGCCATCACGATCGCCAGCTCCAGCAGTTCGACACCGCTAGAAGCTTCTACTGGTGGTCAGAGAGAAAAAACGCAACTCCCCGAGGATGCAAAGCGACTTGGTGCGGAGGTGGAGGCGTTTCGGCAGGAGAGGGAGGAGTTGCAAGCCGCGAAGACGGCGTTGTCTGAGGAGATCTTGGAGCTCAGAAGGGCGAACCTTCTTCTGCTCGAGACCGTCAAAGGGGGATCGGCTATCACCACCGGCCTGACCGAGGACCTGCGCTGTATTCGGCGAGACGAGGAGGAGGAAAAGAAGCGGACGGAAATGCTGAGCCAGGGCGGGGTGATGGGATGCGATGCAAGGACGAAGTGGGAGCAGGTCATGGTCGGAGGTTTACTGTGCCTCTTCGTTTTTCTCGGCTAAAGTCGGCTCGCCCAGGCACGGGAGCTGCGTAGGCTGGCGTCAGCACCTGGGAAGGATGAATAAGATATCGGCGGTGTTGACTCCGGGAACGTCCGATACGTGAGTTGCGCTCGCGTTGTTTAGGGGCGTGTGTATGTATTGGTGCGTTGCGTCACCGGGGCTGCGCCCGGCGGGTATTTGTGTGCCGGATCGGCGGGATCGGCATCTTTCGATTTTCTTGGTGGGCTGGTGATCATGCGGCACTACCCTTCGGAAGAAGTGGTAGCTTCGCTAAGGATCGCGCCGTACACCATTTGACCACTCCCAGGGCATGGATTCGGGATTGATCACCCACCAGCCCCCTCCTTTTACTCGGGCATGTGGCCTTTTTGTCTGCTTCGTCACCGTCCATGACACTTCGGTTAGCGTCGTAGCCGAGGTAGGGCAACAAGGCAGAGGACTGTGGGAGGGACCGCGTTGTCACGACCAACGGGATGGAGGCCGGGCGACGGAAGGGGGCACACTTCTGGAGCGACACCCGACCCCAGGACCCCGCGTACCCAGACTCCGGTCTTCATTGCGGGCCCATCCCACAAATAGGTTCCTCCCGCGGGCCGGCGAACCGTTGCCCCCGTCGCCCTTGTGAGCTCCATTCCCCCTCCTGCGTGTTAAGAAAAAAAGGTATATAACTCCCTCCTAGACCAGCCGCGAATCCTCCTCATCATCAATCCGATCTCTACTCTGTTCAACGAGAGTAGTCGAAGACAGTGAGTCAACCTGATTAGACGACTGGTCTTTTCGGATCGGATCGAGACTGATCAGGCACTCTAGTCGTCCAACTCTCTTCCGCCACTTCGACGCCAACAAACGATCACCAACAGTGAGTAGCCCTTTGTTGCTGGCCAACCGCTCAGTCACCCGTCGTGGAATCGCTTCTCTCGTATGATGTGTTGCTCACCTGTGCGTCCCCTAGTGCCCGGCGGCGCTGTACTCACTACCACCACCAACCCAGAGAGGGTTGAGGCCCCCGTCACGCTCAAGGCCTACCTGCTGTGTGTGTTCGCCTCCTTTGGCGGTATCTTCTTTGGTTATGACTCGGGTTACATGAACGGTGTGCTGGGCATGGACTAGTGAGTCTTCGTGCGAATCCTCCTGTAACATCACTTCCTGCTCGGCTTTGCCTCGCTTGGCTTTCGGGCTTGGAGCATGGCGCGATGAAACCGTTAACGCCCCTCAGCTTCGTTAGCCTTCACACTGGCCTTCCCATACCCGGAGCCAACGCCACTGCCGCCGAGACCGCCGCCTTTACCCTCCCCGCTTGGCAAAAGTCCCTGATCACCTCCGTCCTCTCCGCCGGTACCTTCTTCGGTGCCATCATCGCCGGTGACCTCGCCGACTACTTTGGTCGTCGTATCACCATCATCTCCGGCTGCATCATTTTCACCGTCGGCTGTATTCTTCAGGTCGCCTCTTCGACCGGTCTCGGCCTCATCGTCGCCGGTCGTCTGATCTCGGGCTTCGGCGTCGGTTTCATCTCGGCCATCATTATTCTCTACATGTCCGAGATTGCCCCGCGCAAGGTGCGTGGGGCCATCGTCTCGGGCTACCAGTTCTGCGTCACCATTGGTGAGTCAATAATTATTCTCTGGCATGAGACAGGACGACGCCGGGGCTGACCTCCCTGTTCCAGGTCTCCTCCTCGCCTCGTGCGTGTGCTACGGCACGGAGAACCGGACCGACTCTGGCTCTTACCGCATCCCCATCGCCATCCAGTTCCTCTGGGCTCTCATCCTCGGTACCGGTCTCACCTTCCTCCCCGAGTCGCCCCGTTGGTACATCAAGAAGGGCCGCGTCGACGATGCCACCCGCTCGCTCTCCCGCATTCGTGGTCAGCCCAGAGACTCTACCTACATCCAGGATGAGCTAGCCGAGATCATCGCCAACCACGAGTACGAGCAGAAGATGATCCCCACCACCAACTACTTCGACTCTTGGCTTGCCTGCTTCACCGGCGGTCTCCGCAACCCAGGCTCTAACCTCCGACGCACCATCCTCGGTACCTCGCTCCAGATGATGCAGCAGTGGACAGGTGTCAACTTCATCTTCTACTTCGGTACTACTTTCTTCGTGAGTGGGCACGGGATCTTTGCAGAGATTGTCTGCCTGTCTTCTGGGAAGCAGCCGGCTGACGATGGCTCGCAGCAATCCCTCGGCACCATCTCCAACCCCTTTCTCATGTCACTCATCACGACCCTCGTCAATGTTTGCTCTACCCCGCTCTCGTTCTGGACCATTGAGCGATTCGGTCGTCGTCCTCTCCTCATCTGGGGTGCCCTCGGCATGCTCATCTGCGAGTTTATCTGCGCCATTATCGGTGTCACCAGGGGCTCTGACCCGGCCGCTGTCAAGGCCCAGATCTCGTTCATCTGCATATACATCTTCTTCTTCGCCTCGACCTGGGGTCCGGGCGCCTGGGTCAGCATCGGCGAGATCTTCCCTCTCCCCATTCGTTCGCGCGGTGTCGCCCTCTCGACTGCCTCCAACTGGCTCTGGAACTGCATCATTACGGTCATCACGCCTTACATGGTGTCGACCGACAAGGGCAACCTCGGCTCGCGAGTCTTCTTCATCTGGGGCTCGACCTGTATCCTATGCTTCTTCTATGCCTACTTTCTCGTCTGGGAGACCAAGGGCCTCACCCTCGAGCAAGTCGACCGTATGATGGAGGAGGTCCGAAACCCCATTAAGTCGGCTGCCTGGAAGCCACACTCGACCTTCGCTGCCGACATGGATCTCAACAAGTCCGGCAAGCCCCCTCTCGAGACCCACGTGAAGGTTCAGCCGAGAGATAACGCCCTTATCGGCGCTGGTACCCACGCTCCTCACGGGGACGAGGTGGCCCTCGCCGTCAACCCGGCCGCTGCCAATCATGTCTAAACAGACAGAGAGCGCGTTATTTCACTTCTTCTACTGACACCCCTTCTCCTATGCATGCATTATCAAGTCCCGCGCATCAGGGGTCGGTCTCGACCAGCACACAAATTACACATGCAGGTACAGTCCAGAGCCAAGCACCTACGCCAAAATGACATGGCAAAAAGGCGGCGACAAAACCCAAACACCTCGTATTTTCTATCGAAGGACCTCCCGCCGATCTATAAAAGTCTGGCCCTGCGCATTGCCACTTGTGACTAAAGCGTTTCTAACATGTTGACCAACGCGGTGATCACAGACTCGGTGATTTCAGTAGTCTGTGATTTCAGATTGCATTAACCATACTAGATATTGCGACCTCATCCCACTCTTCCGCACGCACGCAAACAAGGCAGTGTTCCATATCTTGCATCTCATTGCTCGAGGTCACTTTGCCCACCAATGCTACTCGTGTTTCGAAGGCTGCGTGCAGGCCGACCTCACACCACTCGGCTCACGGGCGGCGAACATTTCCCGACTCGGACAGCAATCTGACCGGTACTAGTACCTCCTTCCGCTTTGATCCGCCGCCGCCCGTCGAATGGACCAAACCACTCCGCAGTATGTTCGTTGGTGGACTGGCCGACTCTGCGAGCTCTACGGAATCTTCACCGCTTCCGGTGGATCGCCTCCTCCCCCAGATCGAGGGGACCTCTTCGTCGCGCGAAGTTAGGCTCGAGTAGCACCGAGAGGGACAGCAAGGGCGTCAGCACAACCCCACACCAGGACCCGTTCAATTCCCTGATTGCGAACGAGTAGATAAAGGGCACGACAATCACCACTTCTTCCACTTTGGCGTCTTCAATGGGTCTTCCGGATCGTTCAGCCCATCCCACTTGACCGTCCACTTCCAGTCGTCGTCGAGTTCGCCTCTCCCCTTCGACCCTTCATTATCACCCCCCCCCCCCTTCACTCCTTGCCGTTCGACCTCGCCGGCTCCACCACCCGCCTGCTTGCCACCCGCCTGCTTGCCACCCGCCTGCTTCTCTGTGTCCCGGTCCATCCCGCTCTCCTTCGCCATGTCCGCCACCTCGGTCGACTCCGTCACTCGGGGCCGTACATCGTGGTGCTGGGCGAGGGTGGCTTGTGAACGTTGGCCAAAGGTCAGTGGCCTGGCTGTCAAGGCCGAGGACATGAGGGCACTGGGGAAATCAGGGAAAGACCAACCACAGGGGAAGGACTGGGGGGCTTCTAGCTGGGTGACAAGTAGATTCATCGTCTGGGATTGACTTTTGGGAGTCATCATTCCAACATGCTGCACTCGTCGATGGCACAGCCTGCACAATGGCCGTATGACATCGGATATGGGTAGTGTGCGCGGCGTCCAGACCATCTGTGGTCCCCCCTTTTCCTTCATGACTCTCTGGACGTCCGACTGAGACAGATAGCACATATGTCCTCCTCTTCAGTTATTAGGCCTCGTCGAGCGTGGCCCCCCCCCGCCCCACCGGGGATTAACGGGAGACGTGCGTGGAACCTTAAGATGCATGGCTAGCGCTACATTATGCTACACACGTCGCAAAAACCCGGACACCGGCCTGCCCATAGGCCCGAGACCGTCGGTCTTGAAGTCGGTCTCGGTGTCGGGGTGAGTGTTGATCCTCCCCTGCTCCTGCCACCCTTCCCCCCGAAACGAGTATCGCTTCTCTCCCTATGCCACTGGTTGATCGTAGGACATGTTGTACTCCGCTAACCGCCGCTTCACTGAGACCAGGGTGAGAAACGATCGCCGCGTGAGCGTATCGGCCAGACGCGACAGAACACTCACGGTCGGCGACCTCTTTGCGGAGCCGAGAAGCCTCTTCTTGGGCAAGTTTCATCTGGAGATCCTTGCCGCTGAGGGTTGACTCGAGAGAGGAGAGGTGCTCTGGAATACGAGATGTCAGTGGCGGTGCTCGATGCCGAGTCAGGGAAATAAAAATAAAGAACGGCAGTTGACGAGGTAAACACCGGAGAGGAGTAACACACGACCGAAGTATGCAGGAAGGGCACGGCGGCCGTGCTCACGTTTGCGCTTCGCCCGGAAGGTCCTGGCCGAGATCCGGTTTCGGACGCGCTTCCTCTCCCTGGCCGAAAGCGCGCGGTAGTCCTCGACCTTCATGCCCCAGATCAAGCCGTCCCTCTCAACGCTCTCGGGCACCTCGTGCTCCTGCTCCTCGTGAGAGTGCTCTACGTCAGGGTCGAGGGAGGCTAAAGGACTCTTCTGCCCGAGCTTTGACGATAGGTGCTGCGTGACGTGCGTCGACAAGCTATCGATGGTTGAGGGGGATCGGTCGAGCTCGGCATTGATCTTGTCGACGGCGAGCAAGCCGTCCTGCGATTGCGCGGCCGAGCACCGGAAGGAGCCAGAACCCTGCCCATACTGCGGCCCGACGAGGAGGGAGGCGAGAGGCGACGTCGAGCTCGACGTGTTGTAGTAGTAGGGCTGCGTGCAGAAGCCCGACGGTCCTGATTGCTGGACGGGTTGGGGTGGGCTCTGAGGCCACTGCTGTGGATCGGCCTTTGTCGGTGCTCGGGGCGTTGGTGTGGGAGCAAAGTGATTGTCGTTGGCATCGTTCCATGCGGGAGAGAAGTAGTCTGGGATAGGCTGGGTGTGGCCAAAGGGCGAGTTGAGGTTGAGCCACTCGGTCGCGTTGTTGAGCGAGAAGGCGGGCAGGAGGAAGTCCTGGTAGAGGTAGGACTTCCAGGTCGGCACCGCTTTCTGGCGAGGTATTCAGCTGCAGTCAGAGGTGACGAGGGGGTCGAAGCGGCAGTCGAGCAACAAAATGTCGTCCTCGTTGACTCACCAGTAGAGTCTCCATTGCATCTGCTGCACCTATCGCGGGCTGCATAGTAGTGTCGGCGTTCATGCTGAGATTCTGCACTGAGCCGCACGGTGCTGGGTTGAGCTACCCTATGTCACGGGATGCGGTGAGGCAGAAGTGGTCGCCGAGCAGACAGTGAAGGCTGGCTGGATATGGGTGGACGAGGATGGTAGGTTGGGCGGTACAAGTCAGGTGTGGTGACTCGCTGACTGATCTGTCGCGCGGTCCGGTGTCATTGACGTGCATTGAGGTATGCTACTATGAATACGCTGAGGCGTCACCGCGTGTGGTGTGTCTTCTTGGTGCGAGTGCTTGGTCAGACAACCCTCGGGCCGTCGTGGATTTTCGGTCGGCCGCTTAAACCCCCTCCACCCTTCCTTCCCTTCCATCCCTTGGCGAATCATCACCGGCAACCCATCAGCCCTTTTCACTGCCCAGGTCGGTCTTCACCCATAGAGACGTCCAGAGCCCTTGTAATCATCAGGACTGGACCGGACGTCTGGCAGTTGAAAAACACCTGGGGGGGCGGCGGGCGGGTAACACGAACGCGGGTGGCATTGTAACGAGTCAGCAGATTACGTACTTCGAGTGCAATGATGTCACGCTCCCTCCTGGCTTCCCAGCCGCTCGGTTACAGCAAATCTCAAGTGGCAAGACTGCCAAAACATGATCTCTTACTTTCGAGCTCGATCGGGCAAGGATTGTACCATCGACCAGAGCCCAGCCGAAAATATGCTGGACCTCATAGCCAGTGGTCCTGGACCCTGGGGGCCTCAACATGACCTGGAACGACTTGTTCTTGCAGTCACAGCTACAGCAGAAACTCGACAACACTCTCAAGGCTCTCAAGGTAATAACGCCAGTGGAAGAGAAACTGGCTACCTACGACGAGCCACAGGCGAAGCACTATGCGTCTAGCTTTGGAATCCAGTGTTAAGCTCAGCTATGCCCACTGTTGGCGAACACCGAACCATCTTGTCCTCGCCACATGCGTGAGCGGATCTTCTGACAGAACTATCGAGTGTCACGGCAAAGTTTGCACTCAATGTTTTGGCTGGCCGGTTCATCGGGTCCTCCTTCTGGGGTCAAGGGCAAAAGATCAATCTTGTGGCCCTACAGAAGAAGCTGTTTGGTAGACCCCCGTGTGCATGCTCCGCTGACGTGATCACAGCAAACTTCATGGCTCTCATCCTTTCGACCTCGCTGATTCAAGCAGCACAACCCGTATTCCGGCAGCAGCGGGACCTTTTCGAAGCGCGAGAACGTCCAAAGCTAAAGTAGTTAACCTCGACACTTTTGTGTGACTTATTCGGCTTCGTCTTGATTTTCTGTGGGGTGACTTTGTTCGGCTAAACTGATACCGTAGAGTTTAGCGGGGCTTACCCAATCATGCCTTCGAGTGTATGGGTGGACCCTGAGCTAGGCACAGCGTCAAGTCCAGATCCCGAAGTCTGTTACATATTTGAACTCGGGCCCTCAAAACGGATATTCCGGGATTCGAACCCGGATCTGCGCTGTGTTACCATTACACTAAACACCCGTGGGAGCATTGCTAACACTCCCCCTAATCCGATTGCATCACATGCTAATCCGGATTACTAATGCGACCTCGGCGGGAGGGGACCACTCTCCCCCGGCAACGCTGCCCGGTTCAGGCTTGTAACTGCCTCGTGGCACTTCCGGCCACCGAAAGTCTCGCGGAATATCCGCCATGTTACATATTTGAACTCGGGCCCTCAAAACGGATATTCCGGGATTCGAACCCGGATCTGCGCTGTGTTACCATTACACTAAACACCCGTGGGAGCATTGCTAACAAAGTCCGACTCCCGCCCGAGTGCCGGGACGCAGAGGAGGCTGAGCGGGGTGAGCGGGGGATGAGAGTTAGGGAGGAGGTAAAGAGGGATGCTGGGATAGTCCTGTAGTGGGACGAGGAGGGATTCATTGATCGCGACGACAACGTGACCAAGCTCCATCCGAACGAGCGCAGGGGCGTTGAGTTTCGCGAGAGGTTTCGCACTTGGTGAGTCGACGGCAGATGAGCTAGTGCCGTGCTGATCCTCAGGTTCAACCACGCTCCGTGGTCTTCAATCAAGAAGCACAACGTGCTGGTGTGGCTGTCATGGTCGTGCTTCAACCTCCCGCTCGAGGATGCTGCTCCAACCACGTCTGGTCCACCTTCCTCGATCGGTCCTCCGAGGAGAGGCCACACGCTGTCGAATGGTTAATTGGAGTTAGGCATGGGACTTGTTTGATCACGGATTTCTATTATGAGCCTTGTACCGTTTGTCACATCGTGCCCCAGTCGCCCGGATGTGCGTGACTAAGATCGATCGTCCTGGATAACGAGAGCAAATCAAACATGATGGCCGAAAGGTGTATCGGCAGCTGCTTGGTGTAGAGGATGATTACGAACCAATCATATTCGACGCGTCTTGTGGGCTGCTGCTGCGCGACGACCTACACAAGCTATACGATTCCCTGGAATGGTGTTTGCACTATAAGGCGAGTCTATGATTCTCTCTATCCCATGCGTCGCCGTGGCTGACAGCATCCGCCTTCCAGGAAAGGATGTTCTACGTCCATTTCTTCATGCTGGGTCACCCAGACGCTCGCGAGTACCATGGCGCCGCAATTCCTCCTCAGCTCTTCCGAGGCAATCTAGCGCATCGCCCCAACAAGGATCTCACGCGTTGGCATACCTTCAATGCGCCAAGGCTCATATTCGAGATTTTTCGGCGGGCGTGGCGCTCGATGATGCTGGAGCGTAATTTGACCGGAGCTCTTGTACAATCCAATCCTCTCTTGTTTGTATAGAAGTCGTGAGTATCGCCACTACCGGCTTGTGGCATCTGTGTCGTTCGCGGCGTTGTGTCTCTACTGCATTCCCGCTATGCGAACGCCGTTAGGGCTTCATCTCAGCATTCAAGACACGTAGCCTGATCAAGATCAAAGCCTCCGCGGAGCTCGTCCAACAGTGCTTGGCAAAAGACATGCTGTCTCTTCACAGCATACGACCGCCACTACATGACCTAGTCTGACTACTATCACCAGATCCTCAAGCTTAACATCCGCCTCAACCCGGCCAAGTTCAAGATTCTGGCTCTTGAGATGATCCAGACCAACGGCCTCAGGATGCTGGGAACCTGCGTGGGAGCGCACAGCGTCAGGGAGCGGTTCCTCCTGGCGAAAATCGACCACGAGGCTGCGACCGTTGCCAAGCTCATCAACCTGCCGCACCAGCATGCCCTTCTTGTCCTGAGGGTGTACGTACAGCAGAACCAGCGGCACCTGCAGCGCTCTTTCAAGTCCGACGATCTGGCCCCTCTGGGACAAACTGGACACCATCCTACGAGACGCAGTGACCAGGATCAGAGGCCTCCGCCGCCCCACCGACCACCCGGAGGCCACCCTCATCTCCCTTCCAATCAAGATGGGGATCCTGTCCTACAAGAGGGTCGCGCCCCACACCTACACAGCATCAGAGGCGGCGGACGACTCTCTGACCCCCATCCTCACACCCGAAGCAACTTACCACTCAACACCAACGCTGCCAGGAGTTTTTTACCGGGAACAAGGAGGCACTACTGGGCTCGCTGACCCGAGAGCAGGCTAAGTCTTCTCTGCGCCTCACCGACTTTGAGGGTGGCGCCGCCCTGCAGCTACGCATCCTAGCCGGCGAACGAAAGGCCCATTGCACCAACTGCGGCGAGGCAAACTTCTTTGGCCACCCACGAGGTCTGGCTTCAGCGGAGGCCATGGCGTGTGGCCCGGCACGAGGGTGTCAAGTGCATACTCGGAAAGGCTCTCGCCTCGTAACCCCCTGACGCTCGTTACAGACGGCCAGCGTCTGTTCCGGTGCCGAGTTGTCCGGGCGGAGGATGTAGATGTCGTCGAGGTAAGCCAGGATGAGTCGGTCTGGGCTAAGGGTGGACGCTAGGTCTCTGAGCATTGAGCATATCCCGAGCAAGAACATGAGCGGTCCCATCGGGTCCCCTGTTTGACACACACTCCCATCGAGTGAGCTGTGGACGAAGCTGGAGGTGTAGCCATATTCCCAAGTCCCAGCCCGGTAGAGGACTGGAGCGTACTGGTGGAGCCCCTCGGCTATGTCCGCCTGTCGACTGTGTTGAACACATTGCTAAAGTCGAGCGAAGTCAGGTGGGTGGATGGCCGGACCGGGGTGCCGTCCAGAGCACGTTCGACCACCCTTACTATCGGCTCAACACCACCCTTGCTGCCGACACCAAATTGGTACGGCAGCAGGAAGTCGCGCCGGTTGGAGTGTCGGATGATGGCCATGGTCACTAGCCTGTAGGTCATGTCTCCAACAGCAATGGGGATGAGGCCGCCATCCGGCTTGCGCAACGGCGTCAGCCTGCCGGCACAAAACATCGCCTGCCCGGGGGCTGTCCCTGCCATGATGAGGCCCGTGAGTGTGTGCAGCGCCTTGAGGAATGCCGGAACCCGTAGAGCGGTGGCCAGGAGGTGGTGTGTCCACCCGGACAGGCCCGGCGAGGTGTCTGGCTTGAAGGCCTTGAATGTGGCCATGATCTCCTCCTCGGAGGGGATGTCGCCCGAGCTTGGGCCGCCCCGCCGGGTGCTTGTCCTGGAGGGCTGTGACCACCTTGTCCACCGTGGCCACGGCTGCCGTCCCCGCAAGCCGCCTGGCGGCGGTGCCCAGCCGTCCCTTCTCCACGTCTTTAGTCGCCGTCGTAGATCTCGGTATTGTGCCACCACTCGCCTCTCGCCTTGGCCAGCCCACCCGGGGATACCGCTCCAGCCTTGCCTTGAGCCCTTGTTTGACTCCCGGGACGAGGCCGGCCTTGCGGAGGGCGAGGATATTGAAGAGAGTGTCGTCACCCGGCTCAGCGAGGAAAGCCTCGGCAAGGCGCTCCACACCATTGAGGCGGTAGGGTGGATTGTTGGGGCACGGACACGTAGGTGGGCGAGGGCGGGGTGGGGATGAGGCAGTTGGTGCGTCGGTCGCGCTGCTCCTGGCCCGTCTTGCCGTGGTAGACCTCAGCGTCCTGCCTCTCGTTGACTTGTGTCGGCTGCTGTGCTGCACGGGGTTAGCGGGTTCCGCTCATCTCTTAGCCCGCATCCCATTGGGGTCGCAGGTCACGGCTGTGTACCGCAATCTTTGTGAACTCGTTGCCCTCCCGGATTGGACATTGGTCGAGTAGAGGCGTGTCCAACACCCGGGATGGCTGTGTGTGGGATACATGCGTGACCCTCGAGTGATGGCTTGATGTGAAGCTGTCAATGTCTGAGACGGCATGCGAGTTTGGTCCAGGCTTGGGCGACGTGCTTGGCACCAGAGCGCTTGTCCTTCTCCTCTCCTCGAAGACCTTACACATTGTTCGCTTCTGGTGATGGGCCAGCCCTCGAGTGTTGGATGATACCGCCGCATGCGCAGGCCACCAGTCCCGTCCCAACCACCTCGCCCTCCGTGAACGTCTGAACCGGGACGGGGCTCCTCTTCTCAAGGTTCGCCGGCTGCGTCGCTCTCCGACCCGTCCGGCTTGACACCTCCCTGTCGCCCCCCGGTCTAAAATCGACCTCCTCCCTATATCTCATACTCCTACTTCCTCGCTACGTGATCAGTGCGAAGTCGAGGCTCAGTGATGCCGTTTGTTCTCTTTCAAATGCAGGCAAAACAGCCAGTCCCATCAGTCGGGGCCGGGTAGATTCATTCGGACGGTATTTTGAAGGTGCACGTGCTCATTCTCGACCAAGGACGTGTGCTACTCATTGACATGGGGCATACCATGAGAAAAGCCTCTGATATGTGCTTTGAGACACTGATTGTAATGCCACGAAAGGAATCGTCGATCGGGACGCCATTCCAGAAAGCCGTGAAACCGCTGAGCAGGGATCTTCTTGCCATGATACTCTAACAAACCACCTGTGAAGACGTGTACATACAGGTCATCTCCCTAAAGGGTCAATTCACTGTAATCTGGGACCTCAAACTCACCATGACGTAGAATGAGAAGTCAAGGCGGTCATACGCATGGTGAAGCTCCTTGCGCAGCAACAGGCCGAAATGGACTTTGAAAAGGGGCGGTGGAAACGAAGCGGGAATGTCGAGTAAGGTCTGATAGATCTTTCCTAACCATCAGTGCGCCGCTCGTGCAAGCTTTGTGACCTAACGGAACAGCGTACGTCGGGCCGACTCTGACGGACTATATGGGCGGAGTCACATTTGTTGTAATGAACACCGGTGACCAAGCGTACGGTGTCGCGGGCTATGAGATTGATGCGGAATGAGGACTATTCACTTCAGCACTAAAAGTGACGTAATAAGCACGTTACCTGATTGACTGTGGATCTCGAGGATCTCGACCTCGTAGAACATCCTTCCGTGTTTGCAGGTCGTACGGCGACTAAATATTCCGGTCCTCGTGAGAATGTCGGTGGAAGGTTCCGATCTGCAGGGGTCATTACTTTTGATGAAGACGAGGAAGGAAGAGTGGTGAAACGTAACAAAGGTCATCTTGCACGTTCTCGTGCAGCTCCAATTCCCCCACAGACGAACCTTGTTGCACAATACACATACACTCGGCTTGATGGAGCCGCGTCAAGGTCCAGAATTTCCTCTGCGTCATTCTTGAGCACGCCGGAATGGTGTGGGTCGGGCTCGATAAGCTGATTGACCACTTCGAGCACGTATCGCCATGTGTTGTTGCCTCCTGCCCTGATAAAGGGGACCGGAAAAAGAGCAATGGTCGAACCGCTGAAAGATTGAATGGTTATCGCATCATGATAGGTGCTCCACGCGTGTGCAGCTAACTAGTCCATATTCCGATCGGCACAGCGATCACAATGCCTTTGAGGTCGAGGGGACGTGTGTCGACATTGTTGCGCATTGCCGTTCCCCTACTCCGATCAATGTCCTCAACGATCTCGCGACGCTGCTACTTCCCCTGCCCATCATTACCTCCCTCCGCATGAGAATTCTGACAAAAGGTCATCCTTGTGGCGACGTTACTTTCTTTGCCGGCGGCTTTATTACCATAGTGGACGTCGCGAGGATCGTTTACCTCCAAGCCGCCCTAAAGGAGGAGCGCCAGATGGACCTTTTCGGACCCCATCACGGCGACGACAAAGCCGGCCAGCTTCGGCCTTACGTGGTCGGCCGTCGAGGTGTCAGCAGGAAGCATGTGCTGCTGCGTCCCCGTTCTGAAGCCTCTTGTAATGTGCGTCATGCCAAAGCTGCTCCACGCGCCGCAAATACGCCACCCTCGAACCAGCGTGTACGCCACAGTCGCTGCTCATTTCCGGCGTCTCGAAGGAGCCAAAATAGTTGGATTCGCTTCACATCCGCGAAGTTCCGGGCTCATCCAGATCCCAGTCATTCATAATTCAAACGATCTTGACGTCCACGTCCTCCGGAGCCGCCGAGCTCAACCGGAGGCAGTCGCCGGTGTCACCCTTCTCGCTCAGGCAGCCCAGCCTCTCGGTGATACCGGAGCAGACGACCGATCACGACGAGGGCGGGATGATGGACTTCTTCGAGGTACTTGCCAGTGAGCCGTCGCCCGAGACGCGTAGCCCGTGATCCATTGTGAGCGAGGCATCGACGGGCGGCAAGCCTGAGATGAGACGATCCACCGTCGTAAGCAAGCGTAGGGCCACGGTGCAGACCGACTCGCCCGAAGCACCTACGCAGAACTTCTTCGACTTTGTTCAAGTCAAGGGCAAAGTCTCACTGATCCAACTGAGCGCAAAGGACGCATGGTGGCCTACCATGTTCAGTGAGCTCTCGCGCCGCCATGGCTGACGCCTGCCCCCGCCGCGCCGTGCCCTACCGCTCCTTCGGCTGGGGGTTCGCGATTACTCAACACAGCTTTCGCGCCGCTGGGACAGAATAACAAGCGTAAAACCGCGGGAGGGGATGAGGGTTCCCGGCAGATATTGTCGGATGTTGGGAACACGCCATCGGGACGGAGAACGATGGGTCAGGAGGGAAGGAATGTTGCGGATCGACTTGATCGGCAGCCTGCCAGGGGAGATAGGCAGTTCAGAGGTATGTTGGGAGGACGACAGCCAGGAGGACCTGGAAGGGGAATGAACGGGAGGGAAATGGGCTTGGTGATGGGCATGGGCATGGGTATGGGTATGGGTATGGGTCAGATGGGTGTGTTCAAATTCGAGAGGGTTCGGAAATGGCGAAGTGAAAGGTGCATTGGCTGATGTGCTGTTCAGGATTCCGGCCTGGTTTCCGACCGGGATTGTTTGAGCCAGGACAGCAGGCGATGATGGCGCAGATGATGATGATGCAAGCCACCATGGCGTAGATGGGCGAGATGATGGCCAGGTTGGTCGAGGTGAGCGAGACCCCATCCACTCCGACACGATGCTCAAACATCATGTTGCAGCGATCTGACGAGACTTAGGAACGCGATACATCTCATCAACAACCGATACAACCTGTTCGACCGACCCCGCCACTCGCACAGGCCAAGATTCCTCACGGGGCCAAGCTCGGCTCCCACTCCGTCTCCGCCATCACTCCGAAGCCCTCCTCTACATCTGGACCGATCCCTAAGCAGCCCACATCGACGGCTCCGCCCCGATATGATGTCGGACGCAGCAACGGGCGGTGTCAGTTCAGCCACCCTAGTCGGAGGGGAATGTTGAGACGACTCGGTTATATGCTCGGTTATCAGTAGGCTCGAGCCAAGCCACGGTGGCATCCACTACAGGATGACCGAGGAGGACCGTGCCGTGGCGGTTTCATGAACAGTAAAGAGGATGAGAGAGTTGCCCATTGTTCTGTAGAAGAGTGGGAAGCGGGACGCATAAGAGTAGCTCGGGTAGTAGTCGAAATCAATGCACACCTCGCCGGTTCATACCTTACAACAGGGAAGACAGGGATGGTGCTCAGCGAGGAGCCGTGTGAGAAGGGCAAGGACTGCAAGGACTCGGAATGTACCAAGAGCGTTGTCAGTCCGGCTGCTGTTTGGCGAACAAGCAGGACCCAGTCGACTTCTCTGCAAGTACCAGAACTGCACTGACCCTTCATGTCCCTTCCGGCACGAGAACGAGAATGGAACCCTATACCTCCTCCAGCTGTTATCGCAACCAAAGACGTCAAGGACACGGCTAAACCGGCTCGGCGTCGGCGATCAAGATTTCCGTCCAACAGCCGGCTGGGGCAGATAACGAAGATGGCGACGGTGACGTCGAGGTAGTCATGAGCAGCAAGGATCAGCTGCACGGAGCGCCCGAAGACTGAAGGCCGACAAGCCGTGTCGGTAAGGAGACAGGTGTACTCGACCCGACTGCAAGTTCTCCCACTCTGCCTCGAGACCAACGCCAAAGACCAGAGGATCATACACCCCTCGAGGACGTGCAGGTGGAGTGTTCGGCAAGATACTTACAACGGGGTGGGTGCATGTGCCGGTTACGTGAGCAAGAAATTGGGACGGAATGATAGGAGAAGTTGGGTCCAAGGGCGGTCGAGTATGTGCCAGGAGGGGGAAGTAATGGGGCGCGACGGGGGAGAATGATGTATGATACTGCCGTATAGTTGAGTTAATGAGAGTAGTTGCAGCATGAGCGTGTGAACATGATATCTCACAGTATATCCGCTGGTGGACGCTGTTTCCTGGCGTGGTCTTGGCCGGTTCGATGTGCCACTACCACCCACCCTGGCCCTCGAAGGTGATTATTAATGTAGCACCTGTCCCGATCCAAGATCTCCCGCGCCTCTACCGTTAGATTTGTTCACTTCTTTCTGCCCACTGCCGAAATCATAATCATGTCCTCAAAACATCCTCAACCGCCACCACTACCCAGCGCATACGATATGGAGATGACACAACCCGTCTGGTCTCACGTCCGAGCAGCCGAATATCGCGCTGCTACTTCCGATCAACTCGCTGCGCTTACACTGAAGCTAGGCCCGAATGGCTTCTTCTCGTGAGTCCTACTTGTTCCTTCCTCTCCAGTCTTACTCCTCCCGACCTTGAGAGATGCGGCCTTGCCAATTCCAACGAGAGCTTTGAGGCCGCGACCTGACCTGAGCTGAGACTCGCAGTTCGCCCTTGCTTCGCTGTCGTGGGGAAGACTCGTCGCCCACGTCCAACACGCCCACCAATCAGGCATGGGCACTATACGACGCGGAAACAGGCAAATTTCTCGCTTTCCAGTTGGGATCGTGTCGTGATTGCATGATGGAGGGAGAGCTGTGCGACTTTCGTTATGCTGAATGGCTCGACGAGGCGAGAACGAAGCGAAAGCCCATCCTCTGGATACCTGGTAAAGGTCCTGAAACCGCAACCGCAAGTCCAGATAGCGGCGAGACGGCGACGGCGATGGCGACGACGGCGGCCCCGGCGCCTTGGTGGTTTCGCATAAGAGCGATTGATATCCCGCCCAATGTAAAGGATGAAGAGGAGCTCGTCAGACGACGTCGGACCTTACAAGGTTGGGCAGAGAGGCGGGCTTTGAAGGCTGCACGACCGCCACGCAGCCGTCCCCGCAACCGCAACCCCGAACGCGTCGACTCGGACTCACAGCGACCAAATCAGTCCCCATCTCGCACTCGAATGGAACCCGAAACCACCATTACTGCTCCACAAGCCGAGACTAGTCATACGGCCGAGACTAGTCACACGGTCGAGACGAAGAGAGAGGCCAAGAAGAGGCTGATAGCGACTGGGGAAATAGGCACACAAGAGGATGAGCAGAGACCGACAAGTAGAGAAAGAGTGTCCGGAGAACACGGGGAGCAGGAGCGGCAGCTGCCGCTGGTAGTTCGGCAAACGCGAAGGCCAATACCGATGTTGCCACCAGAGGTGAGCTGGTGAACCGCCAAACAGCTCAGTCCTGACTGACCCTTACAGTCGCGTTCACAGATCACCAACACTCCCAACACCATTCTCGTTCCCACTCAAAGAGAGATATCCCTCCCAGTAAGATATCCTCCGCTCATCCCATACTCCTCGCATCCCATCTCACAGACGCGACGCAGTGTTCGTGCTTGCTGAATTTTGACGACGTTTCAGCCAGCATCCGGTCCCCTGTCCCCGTCCATTACGGTCGCCAGCTCCAGCGGTTGGATCGCACAGGTAGATGCTTCTCCTGGCGGTCAGAGGGGAAAAAAGCAATTCTCCGAAGATGCAAAGCGACATGGTGCGGAGGTGGAGGCGTTTCGGCAGGAGAGGGAGGAGTTGCGAGCCGCGAAGACGGCGTTGTCTGAGGAGATCTTGGAGCTCAGCAGGGCGAACCTTCTACTGCTCGAGACCGTCAAAGAGGGATCGACTATCACAACCGGCCTGACCGAAGATCTTCGATGTGTTCGGCGAGAGAAGGATGAGGAAAAGAAGCGGACGGAAATGCTGAGCCAGGAGAACGTCTATTTGAGGCGTAAGGGGTTGGACAACAAGCGCATTCGGCGCGAGGAGGAGAACAAGCTCGAGGCGGCGAACAATGCGATTGGGGTATTGAAGGGCAGGCTGGACGAGATGGCGAGGGAGGCAGCACGGGAGCGGGAGGCGCTTGATAAAGCGTGGCAGAGGAAGCTAGACGAGGCCGAGGTGCCCGCTCGTATTGCTATCAAGGAGGCAAGGCATTCAGGGACCACAGGAGTGGCGGAAGAGTTGGCGGCAATTGCTTTCGGTGGTCATGTTAAGTCGTGGGTCCGGGGAGAGTGACTAGACCCTGCTCAAGCAAGGTGGGAGAGACACTGTTGTCAATGACTTGATTACTGTCAGCATGCTCGAGCAGTGGCAGTGTGCACAGCACCGCATGAGGACCGTGCGGCGGCGCATCTATGCGGCGCACTTAACAGTCTGTAAAGGTATAATAGAGCAGCTCGAGCAGGTCGAGATCGATGCATTCCCCATTGCGTTCGTAACAGATTAAGAGTCTGCGCCTACCGCTGCGCTAGCGAGGCAACGTTGGTCTGAGTGATACCCATCCTGTTTACCTTGTACCCTCTGTCTCCTTCACCATAGACCCCCCCCCCCCCCCCCCCCCCCCAAAAACCCCAGAACGGGCCTGTAACCCCCGAAGTCTGTCTTTCCTCTACACTCATACGACCCATATCGCGGCGTCATGTTCCTCAACGCTTCCAACACCAAGTTGGAGTCTTGGTCGATCTCAATGGGAATTGGGGAAGGCTTCCAGACCTGCCGCCTGGCGAAAAGTCCGATATGAAACCCCCTTCCCTAGATGGGTCCATGGGATCCATATCTCTAGTAATATCCTCGTTAACAGCATCGTTGTGCAAAACACATGTATCATAGAGTTCATGAGGCTGTCCTAGGGTCGACAAGTGCCAGTTAATCAATTCATCTTTGTTCTCACAAGATAGCTTGAGCGTTAGGGGGACTAGCAATCCCGCCCTCAACCAACAGCGGCATACTAGCGAAGAAGAAAGACCACCTGCCCAGCCTCTCGCACTGACGCGAGAGCTCACGCAAGTCAAAGAGCTCGCCGATGGGCATACCCCACGCACCAAGAAAGACGTCGTGGCATGATGGCTGGGTCTGGTGGGGTAGGGACTCGTAGCCGATCCTGAGCGGGAGAAAGGATAAATTAGCACAGCAAGCAGAGAGTGTTGGGGTTCAGCAGGCGCCGCCAGCACTCACGTGTCACTCGCAACCGCGGCAATCCCCTTTTCCCAATGCCACCTGTACATTTCTTCGCCCTGCTGCACACCGGCGCTCTCCCTCGGCTTGCTCAACATGTCTGCGTACTCATCCTCACTCAATGCCAAAAACGCCTCTGTCAAACCTGTTCGTACGATACAGATATCCCTGGTTCAAAAAGCACCCCTTCGGCCTCGGCGCAATGGTCCAGAAGAGTGGTACTGATGGGGTTATTCCCGCGGAGTGGATTGAATGGACCATAGGAGGGATTGCGTGAAAGGAAGAACGGGATATCAAGGAGATGAGCGCGAGATGTTATGGGTCGCTTGACGTAGTCTACGTGACAGAGGGCTCAGCTGGAAGACTAATCACGACGGCCAAGGGAAGGCGTACTTTGTGTACCATTGCGGATGCATGCCTTGTCCCTTGCGTCGTCCATAGTCATTCCTCCGTAGAATCTGGTACATTGTAAGCCGCCAGGTGCGCCTTGATCTACCAACCTGTGCTGGCCTTGCTTTGGAAAGTTCTGGAAGGGCCAGTGCCGAAACCCATCCCATTGAGAGGAGCACTGCGTGTTGAACGCAACATGGTCGTCGTTGCCATGTCCTCTGTATATACTGAAGAACGTGGTGGAATCAGCCCCACGGCGCTTGGAAGCGGCCACCGGTACCATTGATTCGGGCCTAGGAAGAGGCTTACTCACATTTCATGCTTGAAAGTATCGCGATGTTTCGTCCAGGCCCTCATACCCAGTGGCATACTGCAGTAAGTGATCAGCCAAAACAGCCATGTCATCCCCACAACCGTCAGAGGTGCGTGGGGTCGGGGGACGCACTTCAGACTGATGGCGATCCCTTCTTTGATCTCATCCCTACCCCTCTTGATGGCCTCCGGTGTGATCAGGTTCAGTCGACCCAGCTCGTCATCCGGTCCATAGAGACCCCAGGCGTTATACGGCGGTCCCTCCGGGTCGTACGGCAAGGCATAGAAGGGGCAGGTCTTCGGGCTCATTGTCGCAGAGTCAATCCAATCCCACCTTTCAGCAACACGATGTTTGGATGAGGATCCGGGATGATATGATAGACCATCGATACGTTGTGTTGAGGTGTGAGCGAGAAACCATGTTCCAAGCGGCCCGCCGGCCCGAGACCGACTGCAATCGGTGTTGACCGTCGGACCGTGGAGATTCTGGTGGAGGAGTGATGTGGATATATTCCATGTCCGTGGAGGCGGGTGTGGTATGAGTGTGGATTGTACTATTGGGATCGAAACTCGCAGAGTGGATTGCAAGGCGCCAAGTACCATTACCGTATGTACCGTACGAATAATGATGATATGACCAGATCTCTCTCACCGAACTGTGTGTCACCGAATTGCGCTCTGGGTCACTTCTCACCTCCACTTTCGACTGGATCATCACCAATCGCGCATTTCAATGCCGATACCCGTTCTCAACTCCCCCTCTACTCCAACAGCCATGCAAACATGATCAGTCCCGCGCAGCCAACCATGCAGAAGGGTACGGCGTAAAGGCGTACTAGGATTCGTAGCCCAGCGACTGGACCTGGTGAAGGGCCCATGTTTGCTGTGCCTAACAGGAGGACGAGGAGAGTAGCGGAGATACCCATAGCGGCCACAAGTTGCAGTACGCAGCCCAATGTCAATCGGAGGAGTTGCAGATGTGTACAAGGGTGGGCCTGTCTACCGCTGTCCACGTCGAAAAGGACAACTTGTTACAGAATACAGGCCTTCCGAGCTATTGTAGCTTCTGAACTGGCGGGGGAATGCATCGATCTCGACTCTGCTCGAGCTACTCTTATGCTTTCCACTCTTCTACAGAACTCTAGGCGACTCTCTCATCCTCTCTATTGTTCATGAAACCGCCACTGAACCGTCCTGCTCGGTCATGCCGGATGGACGCCACCATGGCTTGCTCACAGGCTTCTGAGGCTGTCAGTAAGTGTCCTGTAATTGTGTGGGAGACTTCTCTCAGCATCACGATTAGTGGGAATCAAGACCGACGCAAACCTCAACGCCGTCCAGTATTCGTGGCTCACCAGTAAGTCTCGATCACCTCACTAAACAGGGATTTTTCTGAGCCGTGCACGGTGCAGCCATCGTTTATTTGTGCGAATTGGTGTGCATGTATCCCTTCAACAGGATGTTTCAGTCCCTCCCGGTCGCCAAGATCATCTGCATCGCCGTCATTTGTTGGGGTATAGTGGTCGTAAGTGGGACCATCAGTCAAAGAAAGTTGTCCTAATTTGGCCCTAGTCCCTCACCGCTGTGTGCCATGATTTTATCGACCTGATGGTGGTCCGAGGACTCCTGGGTATGCTCTCCGTTCTTCTGAAGATGCAACCTGATGTCTCCAAAGGGGCGTTTGAGACCGCGATTCAGCCGGGGTTCTTGACGGTCACCTCCCTATGGTACATCCGCGGAGAGCAGGCCCAAACCATTGCGTATTGGTACTGTAAGTCGTTCAGCAGAAGCTTCCTCCCTGACCCCCCTCTTAGCAATGAACGGACTCACGTCAATCTTCACCGGCTTGCTCACCTATGGGTGTAGCCAGTATAAGGGTGTCATCAAATCCTGGCAGCTCATGTTTCTCATCCTCGGTGCGTCGTGGCTCGTTTTGATTCATTCGAAGCTCACTAATATTCAAGGCCTTCTCACATTCTCCTGGGGATGCTTTGCGTTATGGTGGGTGCCAGACAGCCCGACCAGGGCGAAAGTGAGTCACTGATATGATCACGATTTGTCACTGATCTGCGTGAATCTAGTGCTTCAGCGACGAAGATAAACGATTGATGGTCGAGCGCATGCGCCAGAACCAACACCT
Organism: Saitozyma podzolica; assembly: GCA_003942215.1. Taxonomy (NCBI): domain Eukaryota; kingdom Fungi; phylum Basidiomycota; class Tremellomycetes; order Tremellales; family Trimorphomycetaceae; genus Saitozyma; species Saitozyma podzolica. Next base: position 2,597,125 of record RSCD01000001.1, read on the forward strand.
GATCAACAAGTGATGCTACCTCTCACGCGCAATTGAAAGCCTGCTGATCTCCTTCAGGCAGTTCAAGTGGTACCAAGTGCGAGAGGCAGTTCTCGACCCACACCTGTATTGGTAAGCGCGCATTGTCTCTCGTCGAAGGTCAAGCCGATAACAGTTCGGCAGCTACTTCGTCCTACTAGTCTTGAGCACACTCCCTAGTATGTCGGACGTTCGCAGGCTTATACAACCCTGACGCTGCCACAGGCGGAGGTATCGGCGCATACAATGGATTAATCACGAATGCCCTCGGGTTTTCTGTCCTGCAAGTCGACCTCCTCGCCATGGCAAGCGGCGCCGTCACTCTATGCTGCATCTTTGGGGCGGTTTTCTTCTACCGATGGACCAGATGGACAATCGGCACCGCGGCTCTCTGCATACTGCCTCAGATTGCATGTGTCGTCACCATGATGACGGTGACCCCAAACGCACAGAACAAAGGTCAGGGAAGCGTCCCGTCTTGCGTAGTGAAAGCAGGGCTGACGACGGTCCTTCCGTGCAGGTGGCGTGCTCATCGCCTACTATCTCTTCTATTTCAACCAAGCTCAGATCATCCTACTCCTCTCCCTCACCTCTCAAAACGTCGCAGGCGGAACGAAGAAGGCTATTGCCGTCGCCTGCACTTGGGCAGGGGCGATGGTGGGGAACATGATCGGCCCTCAGGTTTTCGCTATGGCCACCCCACCTAGGTGAGTCGCGCTTCATGGGTTATTAGTTTCCACTGACTCCTGGCTGCAGGTATATCAAAGGTTTCGCTGTGTCGCTGGGGGTGTACTGCGCGATGTCAGCCATCCTTCTTTACCTCTACTTTAGCTACCGAACCATAAACCGGTCGCGCGACAAGGCTCGCGTAGACAAACGTGGCTCCGCCGAGGAACGCCCAGAGGATCTCGATATGGCATTTGACGATCTCACAGGTACGTACGGGACTCTGAGGAGTCCTCTGACACCTATCATTCAGACCGGGAGAACGTCAACTTCCGCTACAACATCTAAGCAGACCGGTTACGCGAATACGGGGGTTACGTCTCGAATAATACAGCCCTATGAAGCTCTCATGTGCTCGCTCCGATGATCAGGGCTCGGAGCAGCGGACTGCAGCCCACAGCCTGACAAAGGAGAGCCTCTTGACAAGCAGGGGATGCACCCCGTCTACCGGTAACGTCCTCCAACAACGTCCTCCAACTCTTGAGAGCGCTCGTCCTCCCTTTTCCATCGTGCCACCCACAGTGAAGACCGGAGGTCCAACGGGGCGGTCTCTAAGTGTTGTCTGTCTCGTTTAGCGGCCGCGATCAAACTGAGGTGTTTGTCGTTCAGTTTGGTGGTCCTCGCAGCCAGAGAAGCGTTCTCCGTAGCGCTGCCTGCCACAAATATCACCTGGGAGGCCTGGAAGGCGAGGAGGCGATGCTGATGTTAATATCTTCACTGGAAATGCCACTAGTCTCAGATGCTGTGATCATGATGTCGTTCCTGCTGCTTGTGCCAAGAATGACACGTTCTACTCGCACCAGGACGTCTCCCACAGTTGACAGGGCCTTCCAATGGAACCCAGGGGCTGCTCATGCCTCGCCACCACCCGAGGGCCATCTGGGTGCAAGTTGGTTGGGCGCTGCACGGTGCCGGCAATGTGTGGTCGCAGAGCCAGCGGGGACGGGCCGTACATGCAAGTCTGTGCACGGCTGCAGAGAGTTCGAGGGCTGTGAGTCCGTCATGCGGAGGAGGAAGTGGCTCTCTGCAGAAGGGGATGACAGCTCTCACAGAAGGGGAAGACAGAGAGGCACTTCCTCACCAGCAGGGAGGATGCCTCGACAGCGGTTTTGACATTATGGGGGTCCAAGCCCCGCAATGCGGCGCCCCTGGTCGAAACGAAAGCCTATTGGCACCGTTCTCACTGGGATGGGATGGGATGGCTGAGATCGCAGTTTCGGTGTCCTCGTCACGGAGGGCACGAAACGGAACATCCACGCTTCGAAGGAAGCCACAACGGCGAACGCGTCCAGGTCTTGAAGGAGAGAACGCCTATACCGCCGGCTTCGACAGGGAGCGAGATGAAGAGTTGTGTCAAAGCGGAGGAGGCAAGGGGATGGGAGGTGTTGGGCCAAGACCACAAGGGACAGGCTGGAATTCTGGCTAGGTGACCAGTAGACTCCTCTTCTGGGGATCAACCTTGGGGGCTTCGACGGGCATTATAAAGGTACCATGCACTCGGGGTAGTGCAGTTACCAGGGGATAAAGGGCAACGGAGTATGACTATGACAGTTTGGCCTGGAGGGTGAGAGGTCCTGTGGCCGCTGAGGCTTGTATTTTGTACGCTGTTGGGCCCGGGAATCGTCCACTCATTTCTATAGGTGTTCCAAATTGTCCGACCCATAGAGCATCGTAGACCAGACAGACGCGCTATGCACCCCCTAACCCGTTAGGCCTTTCGTCTCCTCTGATTGACAACGCCATTTCTGGTGCTGGACTCTGCTGGGCTCTTGTTAACTGAACTGGCGGGGAATGCATCGATCTCGGCTACTGCTCGAGCTACTCTTATACCTCTTCGCTGACAAGAGAACAGTAGCTGACTAAGTAACCTTCACTCTATTGTCCATGAAACCGCCACTGCACGGTCCTCATCGGTCATGCCGTAAGAGCGCCACCGTGGCCTCAGCTCGAGCCGGCTGACAGTCCATTGTCATTCCCCCAAAGAACCTGGTGAATTGTCAGGGTCAACCAGTATAGCCCACTAACCGGTGTTCGCAGTGCTTTGGAAAGTTCTGAACCCATCCCATTGGGAGGAACATTGTGTGTTGAACGCGACGTTGTCATCATTGCCATGTCCTCTATGGATACTGCAGTCGATGGTGGTGTCAGCGCCACGGAATTTCACATACTACGGTGCAAGATAAAGGCAGTCTGACTCACATCTCGTGCTAGAAAGGGTCACGATGTTTCGTCCACGCTCTCATTCCCAGGGGCATACTGAGTGATAAGCCTCCTTTCCGCACTCAACCTGGGCATCGGGCGAGATGCATACTTCAGACTTATGGCGATCCCCTCTTTGATCTTGTCCCTGCCCCGTCTGATCGCTTTGTAGTGATGAGGTTCAGTCGACCGAGCTCGTCTTCCTGTCCATGCAGACCCCAGGCTTTGTATGGTGGTCCGTCGGGGTCATACGGCAGAGCGGCGAACGAGCAGGCCGTCGAGGGAGAGTCACCCTGTTTGGTGGGGAGCGTTTGGTGAACGATTTGTGCGGCCAAAGACATGCAGCGGAGGCTCTCACACGGTCATGTGCACTTGAGACGTGACTCGTCGACGGGGTGACAGGCGGGCCGATGGCCCGAATCCGGAACTGTCCAGCTTGCGGAGTGGAGGTGTAGCATAGGCAATCCACAGTCCGCTGATGCCGCGATGCATCGTGCCACCAAAAGCAGGAGGTAGAATTCGGTTCATGCGCCGACGGGTATTCTACCCAAACTTCCTCAGTCTGTAGCGCAATACACCGCGCTCGCATCACCACCTCGATCGGAGTCTCGCCAAGGGGATTTCCACCGTTAACTCGGTTCATCTTTTATCCCAATTGTACACCCTCCATCAGATGCTCGTCTGCGTCCGGCTCTAGTACCGTGGATTTGAACTTTCGAGCAGGTACCTTGCGCTCAAACAAGACGTCGATCTCGTAGAATGACCTTCCCTTGTACTCCGGCAATCGAAAATAACACCACACGATGGCTGTCGTGCAAAATGGCATCCAAAAGAACGCTGTCTTGCCCTGCCAATTGAGTGCCGACGGGTTAATCATGTAGCTGTTGGCGATGTTCATTGCGAGATTCCAGATGGCTTAAACGATTCGTCCAAGGGAGATCGACTTGTTGCGCAGTCGGGTGGACGATGTCTCACCGATAATTGCGTAGCAGACCGGACCGAGCAGGCCTGTGTAGCCGATATTGAAGATCTTGGGAGATCAGAAGGTCTCGGTTGGGATTGACAAAGACGACGCACCATCTGAAAGCTCGCTTGCGCCCATTTGGCCCATCCCTCATTGCGCCCACCGACCCCAAAGACCGCCATAATTCCAACCAGCATCAAGTTGACGTCGAGGATGGCAAAGCCCATCATGTACAAGGTCCGTCGACCCATGAGGTACATGAGGTAGAAGTTGCCAAAGTTGGCGACCAGCTGCAGCCCCGATGTTCCGAGACCCAGCTTGAACGCAGTGGATTGGTCGATGCCCGCTTGCTCAAAGACATATATGGCGTTGTTGGTGAGGATGTTCCCGCAAGCGTCCTGGAAAAGCCAAGCGAGGACAGTGATCTCGGTTCGTCGAAGATTGGTCCCGCAGAACAGGTCTCGCCACCGTGATGGGCCCTTGGGATGCTGACAATTCAAGTTCCAGCGCGTGGTACGGACCTGCAACTTCTGCATGAACAGTGGCAGAGATGTCGGGTGTCTATTCGGGACTCGCCATGTTTGCCACCGTGTCCTTGGCTTTGTCCCTCATCTCAACGCTTGCCAGCCGTCGCACAGACTTCTCGGCCTCGTCCAGGTTGCCTTGTCGCACGAGCCACCAGGGTGATTCGGGGGCAAAGGACATGAAGATTATGAGGGGCACTGGCCAGATCCACTGTGTTGCGTAGGGAAGACGCCAAGACCAGTCGCTGGAGAGTTTTTGCGCCCCTGTTGTCACGCCCGTACCTATGAAAGAGCCTGCATAATCCATTAACTGACACCCAGAACGTATGCCCCACGTTGCTACCAAAGCAGACAGCGCCAAGATACTTCCGAGGGCGAGCTCACCAAGGATCCAGCACACGTTCATCCATCCTGTCAGGAAGCCGCGTAAGGAGAGCGGAGCGATCTCCGAGGCATAGGCTTCGGCAAGGGTGGCAAAGCAACCCCAGGGGATACCAACCAAGACACCGCCGCTGACCAGCATGGCCTTGTTCTGCGCAAACACGAGCAGGGCTGAACATGAGCTTGAAGTAAATGATCAATGGTCTCCGATGTCGCAATGAGGGACGCACCGATGCAGGGGATGACGAATTTTCGTCATCCCCAGAAGAGTCTTCTTATATCCGAATCTGTCGTTGAGAACACCGCCGACATAGATGCCGATGATGGTGCCGACGGACGGCGCTTGAGTAATGGCGCCCTGCCACGCCGCCGTGAGTTGGTACTGCTGAAGCTCGGGATACCATTGACCAAATTTCTGGACAGTCCATCAGTACCACAGGAGGATCGCCGTAGAGCTCACCTTACGATACGTTGCCTCTGAGATGACAGCCCCCTGGAAAGACTTGTCGAAGCCCTCCATCACGATGGATAGCGAGGCAATAATCGCCCAAAACGTAGCCTGCACGTTACTGATGAGAATGTGCTGACCCTAACACACGTCACACAGTCCACTCACCTCCTTGTAAAGCCTCGCCGCCTGGAGAAAGCTCAGGGAGTGTTCATACTGTTCGGCGCGGTTCGCTTGCTCCCTTGTGACATCCCACTTCTCGGACACAACCTGTTCTCCAAGGGTCTTCTGACTCTCGACAGATGCGACAACATCGATTTGATTTTCAAGGGCGGGGGTGACATCAGTCGACATATCTTGGCGCGCAAGAGTTTGCAGATAGGACTGTGATGGGGATCAGGCCGGACAAGGATTCGGGGTGCGCTCCGGGTGTAAATTGTAGGTCGATTTATCTATCGGTTGACACAGGCAGATTGCTCGCATCTCCACCAGCTCAACCCCCGCACGGCCCGTACTTGATGGTGCCTCCGTCCGGGCCGCCCGGTCCAGGACATCTTTGCACATCTCGTCACGAGAGCAGTGTGAGAATTCAAGGTGAACTCGGTGTGGTGGGGCGTCCACTCATCGGATCACAGACAAACACCTCCACTAGTCAACGCCACCTCCACCGCAGCTCTGATGGCCGGGCCGTGTTTCATGCGGCCCGTCCCGGTCCCGGAACGCATGATGCCATGGAGACGCGGTGCATACTAGGACAGATGACGAGGATGGAGAGGCGTGTTGCCAAAACACCCTCGCGGGTTCAAATGTCGGACCGAAGTGTTACGGTAAGGAAGCAGGACACAGGACCGCTGTTAACTGAACTGGCAGGGAATGCATCGATCTCTACTACTGCTCGAGCTACTCTTATGCCTCTTTACTGACGGGAGAACAATGGCTAACTAGGTGACCTTAACTCTATTGTCCATGAGACCGCCACTGCACGTTCCTCATAGGTCATGCCGTAAAAGCGCCACCATGGCTTATGGCTTCAGCTCGAGCCGGCTTACAAAAATGATCGAGCAGTAGGCTCATCGTGGCAAGGGAGGGCGAAAGGTGGGATGACATGCAACGGGCCGGGAGAGAAACTATTGAATGGGCCCCAATGGGCCTGGGAACTGATGCGTGGGAACCAATGGTATGAGGGACTGGTGGCTGGGGAACCGGCAGTCGCATGGGAACCAATTCCATTGGTTGCAATGGACGATGAGTAGGGTTGCGCGCCGGGAGCCATCTCGCCCCAAGGTGGAGTGGTGCGGTGGAGGTGGACTTCCGGACACAATGTTCGCCAGAGCGAGTGAGCCGAACGTCTGACGAACAGCACGCGTGGGCGACAGGGACATTCTTGGGAGTATGGAACCTGTACGCCTCAATCGCCAACTGTGCAAGTTATGCAAATAGGATGCAGATCAAATGCCTCGGGTGCCCGACCGGCGAACGCCCAATCTCAACGCTGCCAGAAATACAGAAGTGAGGGATCCCTGTCAGGTCTACGCCTGTCAGGTCTACACGCTGCGCACATGTATCCTTCGGGTCGCATCCAAGCCGACGCTCGTCATCCCGGAAGCAACTGAGTTGCACGGTTTGAGACCGGCCGATCTAGGCACGGCGGCTGGCTCCTCAACGCGTGACACTTTGACATCCCATCTGAGCTTACGAATCGAAACTCTGCGAGCACTGCGACCTGACCTAGAATCGTATACTGTATGTCCTGAGGCAGACGATCAGATCGATGTTGATGGCGCGGTTACATCAGGAAGAAACCACTGCCAAAAAGGCGCGTCAGAGATGACACGCGTCTGTCAGAGTGACGTGGCCTTTCTCCCTCTCTCCCTGCGAGAGAGTTCTAGATATCGTTCTAGATCCCTCTCTTTCTCGCCTTCATCTCGCGTGACTCGAACTTTCGAGCCGTTCTGTGGTCTGTCTGTCTCCCTCTGGGGCCGCTTCACGCCAGCAGACTCGTCACCCCTTTTCCACAAGCTGTTTCACCTGCACCTCCGCGCCTCTCTCCGACCTTCTCCTCGTCACCGTCTCCCTTTGCCGGTCAGGTCTGCTCAACCTTCGTGGCATCCAGCCGGTGGAGAACCGAAAACATTGACCACCCTCACCCTCCGCGTTGCGACTGCCTAACCGTGAAATACCATCTGGCCGTACTGAAGCGGCCCTCATGGTGACCGGGTTGTGGCGCGTCCGAATGTTCGTCTGTAGACGGCTGTAGACGCTGTTGAATAACTCCACACCGTCCTGTTGTCTCTTGCCGAAGTGGAAGTAATCCAGTATGTGCCCGGTTATGTGGGCTTAACCCCCCACAGGGCCTCTCGCCACGCTCTTTATGCCGTCGTCCCCAAACCGCCAAACGCCAGCGCCAACGCCAACGCCGTTTGCCAGAGGGAGCCACCGTGCCTGGCCGTCACCCGCCGGCTTTGGGACTGATTCGAACGGCTTCGAAATATTGTCGTTCGAAGACATGGTGGGTCGAGCGCGATGGGGCGAGCAAGGCCGAACGAGACTGGATTCGATCAAGTCGAGTCGGCCGAGTTCCTTGCATAGCCAAGTATCTATGCACTGCTCTGTGATCTAGAGGGTTGGTTGGTTAAATGCAGGGAGTGCAGCAAGGTCTGACAATCCGATGTAAGGTATGAACTGACGAGGGATGCATCGATCTCGACTACTGCTCGAGCTACTCTTATGCTTCCCACTCTTCTGGAGAACAACAGATGACAAAACAAATAGGAGCTTGAGATACGCGTCCTGACAAGCGTTTCGAAAGACAATGCGACATGGGTGGTCACGTGACATGTTCACGGGAGAATTTATCATCACCAGGCGCGAGCGCTCGTCTTTGCCCGGATGGACCAATCATCTCGAGCGGTTCGTCGTCCAGTGAATCTACAGATCGTGCTGTAACTCACGTTACACGCACTCAACCTGACGCAATATATGTTATGGCACGGTCTAGGGTTCGCCGGGCTTGGTGAGCAGGCGCGGAGAAAATGTCGCTGGGGGTATTGGGACGGCAGGATGTGAGATGGTGGTCTGGTGTCACAACCACTCGTGCAACGGCGCAGTCGGTGAATCCCGAACATTCTTCGACTCTTGAATGCCCATCTACGCTCACTCGTGACGCTGCGAATGTGCAGGAGCTCGACCCGTAACCAGGACCTCCAAACTCGTCGCGAAGCACCTCACCGCTGTGGCAAGGGAAAAATGACGCCGACACCCGCCCTCGGACCGACCATTCAGGCCGTTCGTCCTCCCTCTCGGTGGTACAATGGAAACGGATGCTAGGGACACTCTCAAGCTTTGGAACTCAATCATGACGGGTGGAGTTTAGCTTCCTGACCATGGAGACCTTCAGGTAACTTCTCCATACAACACGGGCGGGAAATTCAACGCCAATCCCAATACTTCCAGGCTGGCGGGCTGCTGACCCGAAGATAAGACATCCCTTCCCCGCCGAATTCCTCCCCACGCCTACTCTATACCATCCCGTGATCACATGAGAATGGAACGTACAAGAGCCAGCTTCAGAGGATCTGGAGATATTCTGCCGGCGAGGCTCAGCCGGCGATCCTCGAATGCCAGTAGGCGTTGAGAGCGTGGCACCGAAAGTCTCGCGGAATATCCGCCATGTTTCATATTTGAACTCGGGCCCTCAAAACCGATATTCCGGGACTCGAACCCGGATCTGCGCTGTGTTACCATTACACTAAACACCCGTGGGAGCATTGCTAACAGATACACGGGCGATGCGAAGCAGTGTCAGGGTGTCCCGCGGGACGCCACCTCGGGACGTGTTGATCAGGATTGCTGCTTCTTGATCTTGAGCAGAGCCAATTTGATCCTGTCTCTGGTGGGCAGGGTGGGTGGTCGTGCGAGGATACGACGTCGACGAAGTGCAGGAGCTCTTCCAAGGTGTCGACTCGGCAGTGGGGTAATGTACCCCTTGGCCCGGACCGGTTGGTGTGGACGAAAAGGTCACGGGAATTACCTTGGCGTCGAATGCACCGATACTGAGGGACAGCTCCGGGCCGATCTGTCTCGCCCACATATTCTTCATCGACAGCCATCCCATCGTGCTGGCGCTAACGATGCCGCAAAGTCTTTCACGTGAGCAGGATCGACAAGTAGAGGCTCTTGAACCGGTCGCTAAGCTTTTCGCGTTGCCGCATCTGTCTCGAGAGATCGACCATGTGCTCGGCGCAGGCGCAAGCGGCGACAGAAACCCACCTCGGCGACACAAGTGCAAGATGGACTGTCAACTCACTTTGATCCCGGGACAGTTCCACAGCCCCCGTCGTTGTCCTCTGCATGCCTGGGCATCGACTATATGCGCGCTGAACGGCGACTTGTGGCTGTCGGACGTAAACAACAGGCACCCGGTAGGCGCAGACTTTCATGGCGCGCAGAAGTTCAGTTGCTTTGCGGCGTCAGACCAAATGCTGCCCTGCTCCGTTCCGGATGTTGGGCTGACCTCAACAGCAAGCAAGTGGGATTTTGACGCACTGCTTACCCGCCACCAATCCATGTTTGCGATTGTGGACCGATTGTGGACGAGGTCGTGGGCGTGGGCATCATAGGGGACGTTTACCTTAGGAGAGAGTGTACCAGACGATCAGCAACTGTCCTTCATACGCACCTTCCTACATAATGGCGAGGTGAACCGGAAGAACGGGCAGGGCAGGCGTACTAGGGTGCGATAGGGATTGCGTTCCTGATGGGAAGCGTAGGATGTGGGTGCAAGGGTGTATGAGAAGTAAAGGTGTGGAATGGGTTGAGCTGCGTGAAAGCATATCTATCGTCTGTATGTTATGTACCGAAACAATGGGAAGGCCAGAGGAAACGAGGAAAGGTTTTTGTTCTTGTTTTGTTTTGTTTTGTTTTGTTTTGTTTTGTTTTGATCTGCGTTGAGGAGAGCAGGATTTTATTGCCGAGGGACAGCCCGGAGGCATACTAGGGGTCGTCAGACAGGAGTTTGCGGCTCGCCCCCTGCTCGGCCAGGCACTCCTGGTCGTTCGAAGCTCCTCACTCCTGTCCTGAGCACGGTGGATGTTGCGCTCCGCAATGTCACATCCTGAAGAGTGATATCAGTAACGAGCGACGCCGAGTCGATCTTTGGGGGTGCATAACGTGTCTGTCTGGTCTACGGAGCTCTACGGTGGTATAAAAGCCTTATAGCTCAAAGCTGCGGACCCTTGCCTGCAACAGACAAAGGCTCATCCGTTTGAGCATCAGATTGTATGTCCCGCGCGTCATTACCCGTTTCCAAGAGGCAAAGACCTTGGTGGTGCTGCCGTTCATCATGCCACCCAGGGAGAAGATGATGGGGTGGAAGGGGAGGTTGCTGTGAGGGCGGTGCCAGACCTTGTGGTCAGCAACAGAGTCGAGGTACTTGTTGATCAACCGGGATGGGTCGTGTCCTGGTTTGGGAGGTATGTGGCACGGGCATCCTTGCTTGCCAAAGACACAACTGTGAGGTCGTACTCGGCGTTGGCTAGCCCGTGGCCTGAGACCCGAGCAGAGAGAATACCTGGATGTCATTGCGTCTGCTGGTCTGGTGGCCGAGGGGTTCAAGTCGGACTCGGGTACCAGGGGTCGAAGCAAGGGCCTGTCCCTGATGTGCTTGGCTCCTTCGTGTCGGGCTACCCTCCTGAATTTCCTCTGGAGGGAGACCTCGGGGTGACCGAAGAAGTTTGTTTCCCCGCAGTTGGTACAGTGCGCCTCTCGCTCGCTGGCTAGGGTACGTAGCTGGAGGGCCTCAAAGTCTGTGAGGCGGAGGGACGGCTGGAATGGTCCCGTGGTCAGCCAGACTCTACCGAGCTTGGAGGATGCCTCGACAACCGCCTTGGCCCGCTCTGAGGTCAGTGAGCTAAGCAGCGCCTCCTTGTTTCCGGTAAAAATCTCCTGGCAGCGTTGGTGTTGGGTGGTAAGTTGGGTGCTGGCCGGGAGGGTTCCGGGGGTGAGGATGGGGGCTAGAGTGGTGTCGGCAGCCTCTGACGCTGCGGCATAGGCGTGGGGTGCTACCGTCTTGTAGGACAGGATTCCTAAGCCGCCCATCTTCATCGGCAGGGGGATGATCGCGGCATCTAGCTGGTCCGTGGGGCGGGGGAGGCCTCGGATCCTAGCCACGGCTTCTCTCAGGGTGGTGTCAAGCTTGTCCCATAGGTGAACAAGGTCGTCTGACTTGAGGGACCGCTGCAGGTGCCGCAAGTTCTGTTGGACACACACCCGCAAGACGAGCAGGGCATGCTGGTGGGGCAGGTTGATGAGCTTGGTGACGGTAGCAGCCTCGTGGTCGATCTTCTCCCGGAGGAACTGCTCCCTGGCAGACCGTGAACCGGCACAGGTTCCCAACATCCTGAGGCCATTTGTCCGGATGTCCTCCAAAGCGAGCATCTTGCACTTGGCCGGGTTGAGGTGGATGGATGGCTGCCTGTCATCGAAGAAAGCCAGCGTCTGCTCCAGTGCCTTGTCATCCGGGCTGAGGATGTAGATGTCGTCGAGGTAGGCCAAGATGAGTCGGTCTGGACCAAGGGTGGATGCCAGGTCTCTGAGCAGTGAGCGTATCCCGAGTGAGAACGTGAGCGGGCCCATGGGGTCTCCCTGCCTGACTCCTTGCGCCGAGGTGATGATGTGAGCGAGCCGAGCACGAGGCTGGAAGTGCAGCCGTATGCCCATCTCGCAGCCCGATAGAGGATGGAAGCGTACTCGCGGAGTCCCTCGGCTATGTCCCTCCTGTCGACTGTGTTGAAGGAGTTGCTGAAGTCGAGCGAGGTGAGATGGGTGTACGGCCGGTCCAGGGTGCCCTCTTGAGCTCGTTCGACAGCCCTTACCACCGGCTCGACCCCTCCCTTGCTGCCGACACCGAACTGGTATGGCAGCAGGAAGTCACGTCGGTTGGAGTGCCGGACGATGGCCTTGGTAGCGAGCCTGTAGATCATGTCCCCAACGGCAATGGGGCGGAGGCCACCATCTGGCTTGCGCAGCGGTGTGAGCCTGCTCGCACACAGCATCGCCTGTCCAGGGGCTGTCCCAGCCATGATGAGACCCGTGAGCGTGTGGATAGCCTTGAGGAAAGCGGGCACCCGTAAGGCAGTGGCCAGGAGGTGGTGTGTCCATCCCGATAAGCCCGGCGAGGTGTCTGGCTTGAAGGTCTTGAAGGCGGCCATGATCTCCTCCTCGGACGGGATGTCGCCCGAGCTTGGGCCATCGGTAGGGCCAAACGGGTCTTCTGCTCCTGCCGGGTGCTTGTCTCGCAGCGTGGCCACCACCTCGTTGTCCACGGTGGCCACCGCAGCCGTCCCAGCAAGCCGCCTAGCTGCACTGCCCAGTCGTCCCTTCTCCACATCCTTGACGGCTGTCGTAGTCCTGGGTGCAGTGCCATCATTCGGCTCGGGCCTCGGCCAATCAACTCGGGGATACCGCTCCAGCCTGGCCTTGAGTCCTTGCTTGAGTCCCGGGGCAAGTCCGGCCTTGGGCAGCGCAAGGATGTTGAAGAGCGTGTCGTCCCCCAGTTCAGCCAGGAAAGCTTTGGCAAGGCGCTCCACACATCCAGCAAACACCGCGGGCTGTGGGTCCGGACAGCGGCTTGTGCACAGTGGGCAGGTCCCCAAGAGAGAGAAAGCGGTCGAGGGGCGAGTCAGGCGGCAGGGTGGATGGAGGCGGTGGAGTCCTTCGAGGGGACCCCGATGTAGGTGGGCGAGGGCTGGGGCGGAGATGAGGCTGGTGGTGGGACGGTGACGCTGCTCCTGGCCAGTCTTGCAGTCGTAGACCTCAGCGTCCGAGGGTGGGACACCTCTCGTTGGCTGGCGTCGGTGGTTGTGCTGCGCCGGTTGGTAGGTTGAGCCCTTCCTCCTCATCCCCACTCATCTCGTAGTCCGCATCCCAGTCCAGCATCGCCATGTCCTCGCTGTCCTCCTGAGGTGTGTCCAGCTCCCGGGAAGGTTGTGTGTCGGAAACATGCGTCACCCTCGAGTGATGGCCTGACGGGAAGCTGCTGATGTCCGAGACAGCATCCGAGTTGTGTACAGGATGGGGCGATGTGCTTGGCACCACGACGCTTGTGCTTCTCATCTCCTCCAAGCCCACACCCATCGTTCGCTTCTGGTGATGCGCCAGCCCTCGAGCATTGGATGATACCGCCCCGCACGCGCAAGCCAACAGTCCCGTGCCATCCACCTCGCCCTCCGTGAACCGTGCACCTTTGTGCTTCTTGCGGATGTGGTCCAGCAGGTCCTCGTACTGTCGGCTGCACTTCACGCATTCTCCTCCCCCCGACCGTCTCCCACGTTTGTATCCCGCCATGGTCGAGTGTTTAAGATAGGTTGGCGGTGGGCTCTCTGTAGGAAGTCACCCGGTGATGATGAGCGCTGGTCTTGTTTCTGACCCGCGCACCCCCCAATCTGACCCCCCAATCTGGCCCCTTGTTCGAACCGTTGCTAGCTTGCTAGCAGGGGCGAGGTGACCCCCCAATCCGACCCCCTAATCTGACCCCCTAATCTGACCCCTTGTTTCAACCATTGTTTGCGCCGACAATGTGATCCCCCAATCCGACCCCCCAATCCGACCCCCTATTCTGACCCCCCAATCTGACCCCCTATTCCGACCCCCTATTCGGACCATGGTTTGCAGCGTCGGGGGATTACATCTCGGGTCTGGTAGCGCTATGAAGCTCTGTTCTACACGTCTAGGTTACTTATGGCTCGAAGCAGCGTGCTCTGGCCCTCAGCAGACCGAGGGAGAGCCGCCTGACAAGGAGAGAGTCAGACTGCCTGATATGTCGCCTCCTAAGACTGTGAATCGATGCCTCGTCGACCGACGTGGCCATTGTGGGCTTCCCATGCCGTGGCTATGTGAGCCGCAATGGAGGCGGACAATTCGATGGAATCCTCCTTAGTTTGAGAAGGCCCTGCTGCTGTCAGCAACTTGCTCGCCTCAAGTCTCCATGAGACAGGACTCGCCGTCATAAAGCTCCAAACATTCTCCAGCTCGTTCTCTTCCCACATCCCCGCACTTCCCTGAGCACGCCCGCCACTGTGACAGCACCTTCACCTGCCTGGTCCCCCTGCTCTTCGAGCGAGCTCCACATTGCAGCTAGCAACTCCGGCTCGAGTAAATCGGCTTCGTTATGTACGTTCACCTGCTCCAGAATGAGCAGCGTGCACCCACCAGTGGGAGTTGGTTCGGCGCCGAACAAAGCCGCCCGCGGCGTCGCCGACTCGAGTATCGGCAGGGAATGGGGTATAGGTTGAGAGTCGGTCTTCTAGTATCTCGGCAACAAGGACGCCGAGGACTGCCGTTCCGAAGCAGTTGGCGCGGACTGGTGAAGCTGGGGATGGAAGGATGCTCATGTTCCTGTCGTCTGCGAGGTCGACGACCATGAGGGTGGCGAGGTCGAAGCTGCCTGGGATTTGACCGAGCGCTGAGTTGACCCTCTTGAGTGAAATGCAGAGGCCCCGCTGAGCTCGAGCTCATTGCGCGACGAGTGAGAGGTGGCGTGCGGCTTCGGCTTCAATGAGTGCACGAATCTTGAAGACATGGTGAAGGAGAGCTGATCCTGGAATTGTGATTTAGCCGCACAACGAGTGGCACCTTGAAACGGACGGTCAACAAAGTGACGCCCAAAGTTGCGAAACGAAGCGGTCAAGGCGAAGAAATTTAGGTGGACAATCGAGTGTCAGCACCGAGTAGCTGCAACTCTCATGCGCGGGATCTGCCGTCTCCAATGAGCGCATTCCTCTCTGCTCTGATCCAGAGCAGCAAGAATGCAGCGCCTCTCTTTACATTCCGGTTTCCTTGGGTCGTCTTTTGTTCCAGCTTCAGAGCCCAGCTTGGTTCCCCGACCTTCAGGGTCTCAACTCCTCATGTGCCTGAAGGCCCTGTAAGTCCCGTCATCCCGCACTTGTTCCTGGGATTGTTCCCAAGGGTTGAAGGGTTACACACAGCTGGATCCGCGTGGGATAAACGCGTAGAACGGCGAGCTCCATATACGCCTACAGCCTCTTGTGGCCAATAAGCTCTTCAACGTAATTATCACTGTCCTGCTCGCCATCGCTAAGCCTTGGACCCGCCGTAGACGTCCCTCGGACCCTGTAAAGTCTCAACGATCCCTGATTGCTGGGTGAAGCCTCGAGCAACCAGTCGAGGCTTGTATCTGTCGATCGAGCCATCCGCAGCCTCTTGATCTTGAACACCCACTTGCTGGTGACAACTCGACCTCGAGTGCTCGAGTGCTCGAGCGCGGCACAAGGTGAAAGACCTCGGCCTTCTCGAACGAGCGCATCTCGTCCTCTGCAGCTGCCTGCCACTGCTTGGCATGGATCGAGTTCATGGCCTCGTTCCAAGAGCTGGGCTCATCGTTCGAGCTAGCCTGAGCTGCCAGGGCTGCAGCAGCATGAGGAGAGAGAGAGCCTGGCCACTAAGGAAGTCGAGCATCCGAGGGCGAGTAGGTGGGGTCGCTCTGTCATCCAAGGAAGTCATGAAGATCTGCCTCATACTCGTTTGAGGCAAAGGTGACCAGGCCATACTCGGTAGAGGTCGAGCTGACCAGGCCATACCTGTTGCCCGAGCGAGTCTGCGCTCGATCACCTTCTTGGTTCTCTGGCTCTGGCGATGGAGCACTCTCTCGAGCGAGCCGTGGGTCTGGTTCATAGGCCCAGCCTCGATATTGGGGCAGTCGGTCGATCTCATCCTCGGTGTCGATGTTGCTCTCATTTGCCTCTGCTCCCACGGTGTTCTCCGCTCCCACGGGGTTCTCTGCTCCCACTGGTTCGGATACCTTGATCGGGATACGATCGAGGTATCCGAACGATCGAGGTATCCGAATCACCTGCAGACGGGGCAGTGGTTCGGGCGATCGATGAGTGAGCGACCTCAAGGAAGGCCTTGTTGAGCTGCTCGAGTGAGGGCTGTGAGCGGAGTTGCTTTTGGGGCGAGATCGATTCATCGAACACGACATCGCGCGAGATGATGACCTTGTTAGCCTTGGGATACCACAGTCTGTAAGCCTTTTGCTTTCCTGCATACCCCAGGAAACAGCACAAGGTCGCTCGAGGATGAAGCTTGCTGTCTCGAGCGCCCTTACGAATGAGAGACCATGCCGCACAGCCGATGACTCGAAGCCTCGATAGACTCAGCCCAGAGGGAGAGGGGAAGTCGCTCTGAGTAGAGGAGGGCGACGGTGCGTTCGACAATGGTGCGATTGGAGCGCTCGGCTACGCCATTCGTTGAGAGGAATAGGGAACAGTCGTTTGGTGTTCGATCCCGAGCAAGCGAAGATGATCCTCAAACTCCTTGCTGGTGTACTCCCCGCCATTGTCTGAGCGAACGGCCTTCACCTTACGTTCGGTGAATCGCTCGACCTTAACCATCCAGTCCTTGAAGCAACCCAATGCATCCGACTTGTTCTTGAGGAAATAGGCCCATGTGTACCTCGAGCGATCGTCCACAAGCACCATTAGGTACTGGGCCCCTCCTTCCGAGCGAACGCCCATGGGCCCGCAGAGGTCGGTGAGAACGAGGTCTAGAAGTCTTCGGCTCGAGATTCGCTTGGAGGAAAGGGAGGACGCACTATCTTGCCCATGACACAGCCCTCACAGGGCCCAGACTTGTCGGTCGAGCGAGCCACACGGCCACCTGTGCTAAGTCGACCGAAGAGCGTCCTCATCGAGTCCGAGGCGAGGTGACCGAGCCTTCGATGCCAGACTTCCCAACTCGCTCGTGCTCCAGAAGGCTTGACACCTTTAGAGGTGAGGGCCCCGGGAGAGAGCTCGATCGAGGCTGGAAGGGCGAGCACCATCTTGTTGAGGGCGAATGAGTTGTCACCTTGCTGGGTGGTAGCCTCCATAATGTAGGCCTTGTCTTGAAGTCGAGCGCGTAGGACCTCGACATTGTTCCGGAGGACCCTGCAGAGAGAGCCCTTGAACCGAACGTCCGCCCCGAGGCGAGTGAGTCCAGGGACCGAAATGAGGTTGAAGCCAAGACCACGAACGAACATGACCTTTCCCAGGGTGACCTTCTCCTTCCTCTTGTTGAGAAGGGAGGTCGAACCGATCGAGGGCGCCTCGAGCGTGCCTCTACCAGCAGTGGCGATCCGAATAGTTGAGTCGAGCGCCTTGATGTCGAAGACCAGAGACTCATCCCCAGTCATATGCTCACTCACACCTGAGTCAATGATCCAGCGGTTCGAGCGAGCCACAAGTGAGAGATGCGAGTAGTCACTGGTGAGGAAAAGGTGTTCGATCGAGTTACTGTCGAACGAGATGCCCACATCAGAGACAAAGGCCGCTGTCTCACTCGACTCGGTCGTCTCGATCGCTTGGGCAGGTGCCGCCGTCTCGTTCGATTGCTCCCCTTTCCCTTTCTTCTTCTTGTTGTTGTTCCAGTTCTCGTTGGCATTGGTCGGTTTGGTGCAGTCAACCACCCAGTGAGTGGGGGAACCGCATCGAGCACAAGGGTGCGTCTTGCTGGGCTTCTTACCAGACTTCTTGAGTCCAGTATAGAACGCACTGAGCGAGGTGGTGATGTCGAGCGAGAGAGAGGCCGTGCGAGCTGCAAGGGCCTTTTCGTTCGAGCGGTTTAGCTGACCAGCATTCACCCTGAGGATAGAGATCTTGATGTCCTCGATCAAAGGGTTCTTCTCGGCCGTCCAGATCGAGTCCACGAACGAGCCGAAGCGATCGGGTAGACCATTGAGCAAGACATTGATGCAGAGTGCATCCAGATCAAACTTGAGGAGTTTGAGCTCACGGTATTGGGCCTGAACCTGGTTCACCCATGCCTCCTCATCCTCCTGATCTGCACACCTACTCTCAAGGAACTTCCGACCAAGCGCGAACGAGTACTGCGGTCCAGAGGTGCCATAGAGCTTCTCGAGCGCCTTGAAGATCACGCGCAATCGAGGAAGTTCTGCGGTAGAGTCATTGAGATGATCGATGTGAGCAGAGAGGATGCTCTCAGAGGTGGTGGAGAGGATGGCTGCCGCAATCTGGCTGTCTCGATCCGTCCAGGTGCCGAGCGAGTCGTCCGCAGGGACCTTGGTGTTGGGGTCGATGAACGAGTTCGATCGAGTGAGTATTATGGCAAGGGTAAGCCTCTGCTTCCAGGGGACATAGTTCTCCTTGCCAGAGAGCTTTGGAACTGATTCGAACGGCTTCGAAATATTGTCGTTCGAAGACATGATGGGTGGAGCGCGAAGGGGCGAGCAAGGCCGGACGAGACGGGGTTCGATCAAGTCGAGTCGGTCGAGTTCCTTGCTTGGCCGAGTATCTATGCACTGCTCTGTGATCTAGAGGGTTGTCTAGATGCAGGGAGAGCAGCAAGGTCTCATAATCTATTGTAGGCTATGAATCGGCGGGGGATGCATCGATCTCGACTACTTACTCGAGCTACTCTTATGCTCTCTATTATTCATGGAACCGCCACGGTACGGTACTGCTCGGTCATGCTGTAGTGGACGCCACCGAGGTTTGGCTCGATCCTACTGATAACCGAGCACATAACCGAGTCGTCTCAACAATTGCGAGGTGGTGCAAATGGCATTGGACTCGATGTCGACCTTGCGGGACCCTTGGACACGTCGGTGGATGGCCACCGATACTTATTTGTCGGGGTTGAGCGGGCAAGCGGCACTATCTTTGCTTGACGATTGGATCAAAAGCAGAGACGATGCGCGTGGTAAAGGAAGCAGTCACCAAGCTTGAGCGACAGCTTGGGGACAGGGTGCGTGTGATCAGGTCCGACGGCGGCACCAAGTTCGCCAGCGGAGATGCGATCGAGTGGTGCCGCACTACTGGAATTCAGCATTACACCTCGCCGCGATACACACCTGAGCTCAACGGAGCTGCCGTGAGGACGGTACGCACACTTAAGGACGTAACCGCGTCCCTCCTAGTTGACTCGAAACTCCCCTCTGCATACTGGTCATATGCGGCACCTCGGCACCACCAAATACGCGAGTGGGTAGATATGGGATTGGTACGACTCGCGTACATCGAGTCAATGCAGAAGGCAGATATGCACACCAAGTCACTTCCGGGACCAGCGCACGCAGCCTGTGTACGGATGATAAGCATGTCAAGACCTCCAAGGAATGAAGGAGCGCTAGCGATGTTCCCTTTCACCAAGGACGAGATCTTGCGAAGCAAATGGAACGATCGATCTCAAGAGGGAGTGTCAGCATGCTCGAGCAGTGGCAGTGTTCACAGCACCGCATGAGGACCATGCTGTGGCGCATCATGCGGCGCACTTAACAGCCTGCAGAGGTATAACAGAGCAACTCGAGCGGGTCGAGATCGATGCATTCCCCACTGCGTTCGTAACAAGAATGCAGTTGTGTCAAAATAGCGCCAGTCTTGAGCGTGAAGTACTCTCGCTTGCCGAAAAGTGTGAGAATCTCAACTTTCAGCATGAAGCATCCTCGAAAGTGCGATGGTTTTGTTTCGCAGACCACGTGGAGGAAGTTTCAATGAGAATGGCAGAGCACTACGGACCGAGGAGCCCAGCGTACCTGACCACAAACACCATAAGTACGCGTGGGCGCGAGTGCCGATACTGACGATCCTGCAAAGGAAAGCAAAAGAAATGGAGGAGATCCGCGGAGACGGAGGTCTTAGCCCACTCACCATCTGGAATCCAGCCTGCATCCATCGAGCGGCGATTCTCTCCCTGTCACCATAGATCGACGTAACTCCAACGGCCAACAGGTTGACGGCCGAGCAGACGAGCAGGACCAATTGGATCGTCCTCCTACCAACGAAGTACATGAGCCAGATGTTGAGGAAGTTGCTGAACAACTGGATGACGGAGGTGTTGAGACCCAGTCAAAGACGGCCTGCTGGGAGATACCGTCATGCTCAAATTTGAACATGACATTAAGGCCGAATTTGACAACTGACATCTGTTGGGGAGCCATACCATGATAGTGATCTCGGTACGACAGCAGCAAGCTGTGGAAGTGCCGGTTGTACAGGTCCGCGGGCGTCGTGAGGGCCTGCACGGACGGGAGGTTGCCGATCTCGACCGTGGGCCAGATGCCGCAGTACGAGTGCTCAACGAGGGCCCTCATCGTCCCCCACGCAGTCTCGGGGATGTGGTCATCCGCGAGGACCAGAGCGGCGGCTGCGAAAGGGCTTGACAGGCTGGTCAGGCTGACGCCGGCGTCTCTGTCCTTCGGTTTGTAGACGTGGGGCTGGACGGATCAGCCCGGGCACGCTCGACATCTCGCATCAGGCTCGGAGCTTACCCAGGGCGAAGCGTCTGGCTGCCCATCCGGGATCTCCTGCGGCCGGCCATGCAGACTGTCCGTGAGGGACACCCCCGTTCTCGGGTCCAGTAGCCCCTTCTTCTCGTCTCCCCCGGACCCCAGTCCACTGAGCACGGAGGGGTCAACGTCGCACCACCCAAAGCCGACCGTGAAATCGGTCAGCGGGCTGTTACGCCGGCTGCCATCACCGTTGCCGCTGCCAGTGGTGTGGTGCGGCTCAAACATGTTGAAATCCTGGTCGCTGAAGCCCCAGTCGTAGACGGCCAGCATAGGAATGTCGAGGCTGAGGAACGCGAGCGGGTCGTCTTCCCGCGACTCCATCGAGGCGAGCATGAAGGGCTCGTTGTTAGGCACCGGATCGGTCGGGGGACCATCGGTCGGGGGGCCAGCGAGGGACTGTGCCGGGGCGTATTCCAGGCCTGCCCCGTCAGAAGACTGCGGCGCAGAGGATCCGGGAATCACTTACTGGCCAGGGGCACACCGAAGTTCCGGGGTTTTTCAGCCAGACGCATCGTTGTCAACGTCCCGGTGACCGGTTCGACAGTGTAGGACGGCGGGCACATCTACAGACCGTCTGCCAAGGCCCTACTTGGTGTTCCCGAGAACCTCAGTGGGCTAGCGGAACCGCGGCGCAACTCGCGCCGCGGTGCCCCGGTGCTGTCTCGCCCGTCGCACACATGTCGATACCTGCACGGCTGGTGTTTGTCGAAGCACCGCGAGCACGTAGTGGGAGCCACACCGTCGCACTTGACCCCTATCTTGCCGCAGGGGATGCTAAGAGTGAACTTGCGAGGACTTCATCAACTTTGCTGCTGCTTGCACTATGTAGACTTGTGCTCACCATGCCGACTTGCGAGGGCGGCCGATGGCCGGCGCCTGCTCACCGTGTAAGTTGTATCCGGAAAGCAGTTGCATGGGCAAGAAGCGCTAACCAACCAGTTTATGTACTATGCACAGAGTACAGCTCTTGCCCATGCTCGCACGGTGTCACTACCCTGAAACAGACCCAAGACCCGAGCTGTGCACGGTGTCCCAACCCCCGTGCGGTGCACGGTGTCCCAACCCCGTGCCCCTTCTAACACACCGTGGGTCTGCACGAGGTGTCTCGAGAGGATGTCGCTTCTGGCATAGCCCTTGCCGCACACTCTGCAGCCGTACTTGAGCTCGCCAGTGTCATCGGGGCGTCAGTTGCATCCGAGATGCAAGACAGGTGGAGGTGCGTGAAGCAGACCCGCCCGGGATTGTGGTCGTCGTGCTCACGGGTGCGCTGGTGTCGCTCCAGGTCGGCCGCCTTCTTGTACGTTTTGTCGCAGTCTGGCCATTCGCACGCGTAGCCTTGCATTGGTTTCGAGTGGGGGGAGGTGTGGCCGTTGCGGGACCTACGGCGATGGCCATTTCGAAATTTATACTCATGGCCGCGTTGTGTGACGCATGCCTCCGCTGAGTGTGGTTGACCTTGACCTTGGCTCCCCTATGGTGGGGGCCCTCCACTCGGCATCGCATGTCCCTTCTCGTCTGCCGCCCGGCTTCGTACTGCGGACTTAGGAGGCTGTTGGCCCTGAGCGTCCTGTTCCAGGAATGTCGGCGCCGGAATCCGCCGACCAATCACGAAACGGATGCAAGCCAGCTATTTGCTGATCTATGTTCGGCTAAACTGGTACCGTAGAGTTTAGCGGGGCTTATCCAATCATGCCATCGGGGTTGTGGATGGACCCTGAGTTAGGCACGGTGTCAATTCCAGGTCCCGAAGTCAGACTCCCGCCCGCAAGCCGTGGGTCCACCCGACGGTGAGGAGCACGGAAGGGTGCTACACTTACCCAATGCCGCGACCCTATACTTGTGGGGGCATCGTTTATAAGTTTTGGAGGCTGTGGGAGTTATTGACGCACTCTGCATTGAGGCACTGCGGAGGTACGTTATCATGCATCATTCTAATTCTGGAGTATGAATTCCGTATCAGCGCGCGGCAGTTGCTTTCGGCCGTCTCTTAACTTAATTGTCGTCGTGGCCGACACCGCCGGCCCGCCTGCCGCCGGCAACCTGGCGCCGCGTTAGGCCGACACGACTCCGAAGGCATTGACTTGTGTTCGTGGGCCAGCTCGGGCCCTTTTCACAGACAGGATGACGCGGCGCGGCGTTTGATTCCCTTTCGGACCCGTCTGTATGACGGCCGAGGCAATCATTCGCCGTCCAATTCCTTGTCGTTAGGAAGGGCGTAGGCTTGGGCATTCGAACGCCTCCGATCATGAGGCTAAAGTTCTCCTCCACGCAACGTGGAACACCTGATCTTCGCCTTGTCCTTCAATTCATGTTCGAATGAAGTCAGGGCTTCGCGCTGCTTAACCTTGAGACCATCCAAAGGATCCTGTCACCATGTCTTCCTCATACCGATCCAAGTCGACTTGCCCATTTACTTCGCGCAAGGGCGTCAAGGCCTCTGCCCCCCCCCCCCCCCCCACCCCCCCTCTGCCCCCCCGCGGACCAGCCCCGGGACCGTCCAGCCGATCAACAGATCCCTACTACAGGCACGAAGGAACCTCTGTGCTGTGTGCTCCTTCGTAAGTCCCCTCAAGGTTTTTCTAACTCTCAACCCATCCCTCCTGACCAAGTGCTAGACGACCGCTCTCTTCCAGTGTCCCAACTTCCCCACCGAGACCAAACAATGCGTGCGACCATTGACGCTCGCCCAGTATGTTGATGAAGGGTCCCAGTTCGTCTATTCCTACTGAACGGTTGTCAGAGGGCTGGAGCGGTGGCGTTACCCCTCACGAGGTACCGCCCACTAAGCTTGTGCGCGAGAATATGAACCCTTGCGTGTGACAAGGTGGCCCGGTGCGAGGGGGAACAATAGATGTCCTTGGGAATCATACACTAATAGGGCAGCTCGAGCAGGGTCGGGATCGACGCGTCCCCCACTGCGTTCGTAACAATAGAGCGTGAGAGAAAGTAGGGGTTCGGAGCTCATAAGCCAAACCATATGCGTTCTCAGACAGTATATATCAAAAGAAAAATAAGAATACCTCAACCCTGCCATAGATAATCCAAGTAGTGGACGCTACTTTTTAATAGCCTACGAAATCAGAGTCACGGTCGAACGTCGTCTCGAATTCATCATGCCCCCCTAGAGTCTAATGAACTCTATACCTAAACCGGACAACATCAAGGACCCCTTAGTCGCGCCACGTGTATTTTTGTTTTTTTTAATATCTAGCGAAAATGCTCCGTCTTCCACTTCACCATTCCGGCCTTGTACCTACAGGCGGAGGCCTTCTTGACGCTCTTGCATGACACTCCACTCCCCAGGTTTTGCGGCCTTCCACACTTCACCGATTTATGTCTTCCCGGCACTCTCCTCCGGGTGGTGACGGTTTTTAGATGCCAGAGACCTTGACGATGTTCTCGATCGGCTCAAAGGTCTTGGGGTCGGCGGGGGCGGTGCGGCCGCCAAAGACGAGCTGGGCGTTGAGCTTCCAGATGGCAGGCACCTTCCACTCGGCGACAACCTTCTCGTCGATCAGCGGGTTGTAGTGCTGCAGGTTGGCGCCCAGGCCCTCGGCCACGAGGGAGGTCCACAGCGCGAACTGCAGCATGCCGTTCGACTGCGAGGCCCAGATGGGGAAGCGGTCCGCGTATAGCCCGAACCTCTGCTGCATGCTCTCGACGACGGTC
This sequence comes from Saitozyma podzolica, assembly GCA_003942215.1. Lineage (NCBI taxonomy): Eukaryota > Fungi > Basidiomycota > Tremellomycetes > Tremellales > Trimorphomycetaceae > Saitozyma > Saitozyma podzolica. The sequence goes on from RSCD01000001.1 coordinate 2,621,355, forward strand.
TGGTCGTCGAAGAAGAGAACCTATAGACGCTGAAGTCAGGAGGTATCCTTAGAAGTGGGGGCCAGAAATTTGTCCAAAGCGAACTTGGAAGGATGGAGGGAAGGGGGACGGCAATAAAACGTACAGTGCCGGCGGCGGCCTTAAACATGGCCATCTTCTTGCCGGTAGGCTCCCAGTGGTCGGCCGGGACTACGGCCCTGAGGTCCTCAGCGGTGATATCCCACAGCTTCTCGTGGTCGGTTCCGAAGAGGACAAGAACACGGTTGGACTGCGAGTTGAAGGAGCTGGGGGTCTGGTGGATGGCGGTCTTGACGATTTCCATCACCCGTTCGGGCGTGACGGGGATCTCCTTGTTCAGGGGGTAGAACGAGCGGCGCTCCGTCATGAGCTTGAGGAACCCGTCGGCAGCCATCTTGTCGGCGTTGTGGAATTGTCTGCTGGGGTATATGGGGGAGGAGGAAGGCTCAAGAGGCTTTGCTCTGACGATGGAGGCGGGGCTGCTGATGATGCTTCTTGGGACCGTACCAGTGAGACGACTGACAGCCAATCGGGAGGTGCCTTGCATATGAGGGTAGAAGTAAGATAGGGGGTGTGAGACCGTCGTGCTGAGGATGATTGAAATCAAGATGAGATGGGTCAACAAGTGCTATGGGAGCCCACCCTTTCTTATACCCTTCTGTCAGAACTGCACAACTCCACACCGGGGACGTCGAGGAACCTTCGCTAGACTACGGCCTCCGCGCGGCGGGCGCCCCAGGAGAAAAGGGGGGGTGTTTAACCGATCCAACCTCTTTTGCAGCAGACGACATGTCACGCCGAACGACAAATCACGGAAGCTTTCCGTCGGTATTCTCATTGGGCCCCCCACCCGTCCGAGCAACAGGAGGCAAGGGACGGTGCGTAATCGATCCCAAATCCATGCCCTGGGAGAGTGGTCAAATGGTGTGCCGCGCAATCCTTGGCCAAGCTACCACTTCTTTGGAAGGTTAGTGCCGCTATCTCCTGCGACCTTGCCCACGTGCCGCACGACCACGCGCCCTCCGCCCTCCGAGAAAACCGAAATATGCCTAAAAAACCAGTACCAGATGGACGAGCCTCACACCGAAACAATGAAAAACTTCGCCGCTCCCGCACACAAACACCCGCCGAGCCAGCACAGCCCCGGTGACGACCAGCGCAAACCAGTCATACATACACATGCACCCACAACACGAGCGCAAAATCACGCATCGGACGTTCCTGGAGTCAACACTGCCGATATCTTAATCATCCTTCCCAGGGCTGACGCCGGCACACGCAGCTCGCCGTGCCTGGGCGGGCCGACTTTAGCCGCCAAAAACGAAGAGGCACATTTAACCTCCGACCGTGTTCTGAGAACCAGCTCCCACTTCGTTCATGCCTCGCGTCCTATCGCCCCCAACGGTCTCTTAAACTGGTGATCAAGATCATCCCATTAGTTCATAACCTCTGGTCATCGCATCGAATACGTCACCGATGCTGGAGGCAGAAGATACATAATCTGCTCGGTATGCCATTGATGTGGACGTTCATACTTGAGGTTGTACAAGCGGCTTCTGTCAAGATTGTGGGTGGTCAGCGTAACACAACATATAGTTTTTCCTTTGGAACCGCTGCACACCACACAACCACGAGCAACAGGCTTCACATCTTGCATCGCGACCTATCGTAACCCCGACCACAGCTCTCCCATCACCCGCGGCGTCGCTCCTGGCTCGGAATCGTCGCAAAGGACTTCGACACTTCCCACCACTCGCCGCCGCCCGACGTCTCCGAGCACACCTCGCGGCATCGCCCCGCGCCCATCAGCACATCTGGGTCATCCCGGACCCACCTAGTCGCCCAGACCAGCCGCGATACGACCAAGCCCGACGTGGTCTCCAAGGGCCAATGTCGCCGGAACAGCCTCCGAACGGGTCCGCCCCAGCAGCGGCGCCCAAGGCCAAACTCAAGAAGATCTCGTATGGATGTGGGTGGGGCTGAGCCGTGGTACTCACGCTGGACGAGCTGGACTCGGCCTGATGCCCCACCGCAGTCTTCGACCCCGAGATGGCACCGTTCCGAAAGATCGTGTTCAGGATCCTCGGGGGCAGCACCATCATCACCATCCTCGTCATGTGGATATGCATGCCGCTCTACTGGGGCTCCTGTGAGTCGCAGCGGCGCCCGTAGCACCTTGCGCTCCTCACACCTGACCCGCGCTGACGTTACGCAGTGTGGAAGTCCAACAGATACACCAACAAGCTGACCGTCCGGGTCATCGACCGCGATGGGGACTCGCTCGGCTCGTTCATCACCTCCGCCATGGTCGGTCCTGCCACATGTGCCTCAAACGCCTTGCTTCGCTGACCTGCCCAGCTCAACCAGACCAACCTCAAGTACTTTGAGACCTCTGTCACTGAGTTCCCCACCGACGCCGACGTCGCCAACGACATAGTCGAGGAAGGGGCTTGGGCGGCCATCGTCATTGAGCCTTTCGCCACTGCCAACCTCCTCGAGGCGCGGCAGACCGGCAACGCTAGCTACAACGGGTCGTCGGCGGTGCACGTGTACTACGCGCAGGCAAGACAGGAGAACGCGGTGAATGGCTACCTCGTGCCGTACATCCAGGAGGAGCTCGGCATGGTCGTGGCGCAGGCGTCGGCCCAGTCGACCGCGCAATAGTGAGCCTCCTCTCGTTGTCCCGTAGGCCGCGTGGGCTGACGGCTGCAGCATCGCGGCCAACGCCGGGAACGTCACCGCTAGCAAGCTCCTCGCCCAGGCTCCGACGACCGTGACCAGCCCGGTCTATTTCACCCTCGTCAACCTTCGCCCGTACAACCAACCCGTCGTGCAGGCTATCACTCTTCTCGTGCTCATCTACATGCTCATCTTTGGGTTCACCATCACTATGCCTAACGACGCCTGCCGCGAAATCATGTGAGCGGGCTCCCGTCCTTCCCTGCGCGCCGACGCCTCGCTGACACCTTTGCAGCGGACCGTACCTGACCAACCGGTCTTACCTCGCTTACCGCATCATCTCGCCGCTCGCGTGCTACCTCCCCATCTCCTTCTTCTTTTCCGTGGTCAACCTGCCCTTCAAGGTCCAGTTCGATGCGCACTACACCTACGCTGGTGGCTTCTTCCTATGGTCCTTTACCCTCTTTCTCGGCATGGCCTCGCTCGGCCTCGCCACCGAGTTCGCCATCACGCTCCTCGGACCAAACTTCGCGGCCTTCTGCCTCTTCCCGCTCATCATCGCCAACATCTCGTGAGTCCCGCCCCTCCCCCTGGGTCCCATTCGCTGAAGCGCGTGCACTAGCGTTGCGAGCCTGCCACACGAACTTCTGCCGTGGATCTATCGCTACGGCCTGGCTATGCCATTCTACAACGTCGGCCGCATCGTCCGCACCGTGAGTCGGATTCTGTTCCGCCAGTCGAACCTCCGCTGACGCCCGCAGATCATCTTCAACACCAAAAACGAAATCTCCATGAACCTCGGTATCCTGATCGCCTGGATCGCCGTCTCGTGCTTCACCCTCACCCTCACCACCTGGTTGTTCAGGCGGAAGGCCATCCACCAGCACTGCAAGGAGGTAGGCGAGATCGAGTTCGACCCGACGCTCCCGGTGTGAGCGCCGAGAGGGTTAGAGGGTTGGGGGGGGGGGGGGGGGGGGGGATTTTTCGAGTCTGATAGCGTTACGAAGCTCTATTCTACTCGTCAACTAGTAACTTCCGGCACGGAGGAAACTTAGGATTCCCCGGATTCTTTGCGCACCCCGAGCGGAGCGCGGAACCCCCTTCGAATACGTCTGGCTACCAAGGTATCCTGTACGCATTCAGGGCCTGCGGTGGATCCAGACCAATCGACACGTTTGGGGGTGACCAGAACCGAGTGACTGTCGGAGGTCCCATCCACTCTGTGACGAACCAGTTGCCAGGGCAGGTGTTTAGCCTTTGGTCTGAGCAAAGCCGGAGTCTGTCTCCCAGTTTTGGTCCATCCTCGCCTCCACTTGGGGTCTTGCTTGCCCTCGCCAAAGCGCACAGAGCGTCTCTGGGACAATTTCGCTGTTCTTGCAGATGCCGTCAACATGGAAGCCGATGTTGTTCAGCGGGAGGAAGCTCAGGTGGCAGAAGACATTGCGCTGCTTGAACGCAAAGTCACCCTTCCAGGCCTTTTTGGGGGCGAGCGACGTGGGGATCTCTCCTGACCGCCCGGGGGGGGGGGGGGGGGGGGGGGGCAAATCAGCCGTGCTGTGCGACCTAGGCGCCCTCCACCGTTGAGCTCGCGCATGTTGACACTACAACCCATTCATGCAAAGCTTTGCTGCGTGCCCGTAAGTATACCTACAGTCGTCCCAATGTGAGCTGGTCAGGAGCTCGGTAACGAGCCTGCGATTACCGGGACATTGACGGGTGCTCTATTCCTCATCCCCATAATGCTTTCCCGAGTTCTCTCCGCACACCATCTGCCGGTCTCGGGGCTCATCTCCCCTAAATAGAAGCCTGGCTGGCGTCTACGGCGGGACTACAGTGAGCACCGCCAGTGGGTTCCCAGCCAAACTTGGACGTGCTTGCATGCATGATGTGCAGGCGTCATGGCAGGCCAATCCTCAACGGTAGAGGAGGTCATGGGGGGGGGAACCGGAATCAAATGTTGGGCCCGTCGTTGTCCGAGTAGGTCCCCGAGAGTTGTGACTAAGTCGGCAGCAAGGTAGCCAGGCAGGAGAGTCTGTTGTTAGCACTGCAGAAGACCGTCGAAGACCCAAACTGTCGCCTCGCTCATAACCAGCCGCGTCCGACCGGTGAGCCCGACGATGCCATAATCCTGCCACCTATCGACAGCTCGGGTCTGCCTCCGACGCCACGGCAAAGGGGATCGTACCCAGGACCGCCGACAATGCACTTGCAACCAGAGGGGGAGACGTTCAGTGACGGCGACAGCGAAAGCGATTCAGGCGACACGGCAGCGTACGATCTGGAGACCGGCGACTTGATCTCCACCGAAGGACTCAATCACCTCCGCGCGCAACGTCTAACTGAGCTGGGAGTTGACCGAGCGGGACAGGTCGAGGACGCGATGCGGGGGGATCAAGTCGCGTTCGTCATGTGAGCTTGAAAACGAGGGCGTGCTGACTGAGCGTTAGCTTTGTCGCTCGCTGTCTGAGTAGCACATGCTTCTCGACGCCGAGTACAGCTCGTTTACACTTGAGGCTGTATGTCTGCGATCGGCACTCTTATTCTGGTCGATCATCGCCGTGGGCGCTCGGGAGGCCGCCGAACTCAAGTCAATATTCCTTGACCCAAACCAAGGCGCTGACACGGTTCCGGGAGACGATGTGTCGAGCCGTTCCCACGATCTGGGATCTGCGGGGGCCATGATCTTCATGCGGTGGCTGGGACCCATCAGTCCGATCGGTAAGGTGATCATCGTCGCAGAGCGGACCCGCAGGTCACATTGTCGACCTGGCTTACGAGCTCGAGCGGCACAAGTCGTACGGCTCGGAGACGCCCTCAGTCGACCACATGAGGCTTTGGATTCAGATAGCGTGCTTGGACCTCACCAGATCGGCGTAATTCTGGTTGCACACCACGCATCTGCCCCGTCCTGAACGTTTCCAGTCACTGGGCATGTCGAGGGAGGCCCCCAGACGGCGCTGAGCCCGGGGGTTAGGAGGTTAGTTCGTTAGGTCGTTAGGTCGGCGGATTAGGGGGTTACGGACCGCGACGCGCCATCCCAAAGTTTGACCCGGACTCTCAACCTCGGTCAGACCCAGTACATGGATTCCACTCGTGCTCGCTTCGGCATGAAGACGGCAGGTCTCCCAAGTTCCCCGCCTCTGAGGGGAGACAATTTGGAACGTCGAATGAGGAGAAGAGGGGCCACATCGCTGCCTCTCGGTTGTGGGCTCGCCCTTGTACCCCATGGTCGGTACGTAACCGGACATTGCCTTTGTGGCCGGCAGGCTCGGAAGTTTCGCCAGCAACCCGTCACTCAAGCACTGGGAAGCAGCACTCTCAGTGCTTCGGTACCTCAAGCACACTAGCACACTCGGCATCGAGTTGTGCAGCCGCAACAGCGAGCTTGACGTGTTCAGCGATTGCCACCTTCGCCACCAACGGCCTATCTCGACGTCGAGTCTCCACTGGTTATGTCATCAACCTGCGGGGAGCCGCCATCAGCTGGCAGGCCAAGAGGCAGCCTTGGGTCTCGCTCGCGACATAGGACACCGAATATGTTGCGCTCGCTCAAACTGCTGGAGAGGAAATGTGGCATCGAGCGGTCCTTCGCCCGCTTGTGGTGCAAGACCCAAGATGGCTCCGGAGGGGTGTTGCTGTTGGTAGCTCGGTCCAGCACCTGCGCTCGCTCGGACCAATCCGGGTGCTCGGATTGTTTTGTACGCTCAGATCTGTTACGACCGCAGTGGGGGATGCATCGATCTCGACCGGCTCGAGCTGCTCTCGGGTCACCGCGGGCGGCGGCGGCGCCGATGACAGCGGCGGTGTAACACAGACAGGCTTGTGCTCCACTTCATGGTCAACACGGACAAAGCACCGGCGTTGCTGCTTGCGTACAGGGACGATATCGTCGTGGCGACTCGATCGAATGCAGGAATCGACGAGGTGATAAAGTGACTTGGACGGCGTTGGAAGATCACGGAGCTGGGGGAGGTACCGACCATCTTGGGCAGGAGAGTGCCACGGCGTACTACTTACGCCCGGACCACCTGTGGCACGCTCCAGTCTTGGCAGAGGCTGCGGCGAGGCAACAAGGGCAACCTCTTGTGCACATATCAGAGGATGTAGCGAAGGTGAGTTCCCCTGCGTAATAATTATTATTGTATGGGCAATGTAAAAGCGTCCGCCCGCATGGCGGTCACGTCGGGCACTGATTTCGCGTCAAAGCATCTCACAGCCGTGCCTCCTTCATCGGCCGCAAAGATGCGGCTGTCCGTCCGTACCTATTTTGGTAAACACATCGTCGCCTATCAGCTTCCGTTTCGGAGGATTGCGTCCGTGCCTGAATTTTGCAATGATCAGCTTCCGTTCCGAAAGAGGGTGACGCATGTGCTCAATGTGGTTGCGGCTGTTGAGCGGCTTTACGTGAGAAAACAGCCTATTGAACGGGCACCTCGATGGCATCGAAGGGAAGACTAGGAAGCCGAGCAAAGGACTAGGAGTTTTCGCGCACGGCTGGCTGACGAGTCATTCCAACGGATTTCGACATCACCATCGTCTCTTTGGCGTCCCAGTCATCCCAATCCCAGTCATCCCAATCCCAGTCATCCCAATCCCAGTCATCCCAATTGACCACGATACCTCTGCACTCCTGCAGCGAGTCGGCGTCAACTGTATAGCGAACCTCGGCGGTGGTGGTGCGGTGACCAGCTTGGAGGTGAAGCGCTGCCTCCATCTTGGATGGCAAAATTTTGATGTTGCGCTGGTTGGCAATGGCTATGGCCGCATGGCCCCAGGTGTGAGGCGTGAGCCTGACCTTTATGTGGGTGAGGAAGGGGTCGGTGAAGACATCGGAAAAGTGGTCGCCATATCAGTGCCTGCCGTTGGTGCAGAACAGGAACCGGGCCTGTTGCTTGGCAACGTCGAGATCGTCGAGAGCTGGAGGTAGATGATCTCAACAGGGCTGACATAGGCAAGGTAGCGGGTCTCAAGCTGAAGTCCATTGTGAAGCATGGCCTCAGATTCTCTTTCCTCTACCCCTGGACGACCATATCAAGGCGTCGTCTTCCTCAACGCTTCGCTTATCACGGTTGGATCCTTTGTCGCTCTCGATGGACATTTGGCAAGGTTTCCATTGCCAGTCGCTCGGCGAATCCTCTGATGGGTGGCGGCATGCTGTCCAAACTTTGATGGTCTTCGTCACAGTTACCTCGCACAATCTACAGGCACGGGATCTGCACTCACGGCATCGAACTTGGTGGAGGTAAGACCAAGCCTCTCGAGAAGTACCTCGACGCTGACGGGGCTGGCTGCGAGGGTACAGAACATTCTAACACCGGTTGCGTACGCTTCTTCCTCGGCTCGCCCACCCACTGGACCTTCAAGCGCCGGGGAACCATCTCATCGTCTGCAATGGAGGTCGAGTACATCCATACCGCCGAAGCCGTTCCAGATGCCCTATGGCTACGATCCCTACTCGCCGAGCTACTTTACAAGGGGACCAAAGCCACCGTCATTCATATCTCGTGAATTCACGCACGAGAAGGGTTATGAGCATGAGGAGTGCGCGGTATGTGCGCTGGTGACAGGACTCGCGCGAGCTCTTGACGTCGTCACAGCTAACAATTCTCTGGGCCCAACCACGCTCGTCCTGCTGGTTCCTATCCTGGTATCGCCAATCTCCCCGGCAGCTCAGGCCGAGCGTATCTCGCTATCCCACCTGGTCTGCAGAGCTGCTTCTCCATCATTTGTGAGGGAAAGTCCGAACCTCCGGAGCTGTCGTCCCGTCGCCTCGAGCAGCGCGTCCCCTCCTAGTCCAGGAACTGGAAAGTAATGATCCGTAAGCGAGACGACCTTGACCTGCTTCAATCAGCCTCGTCGATTCTTTCCCTCCCTGTACATCTCGTGCCATATAATGCAAAATCGCGCTCACCCGGACATTGTCAACAAACAGCCGGAAATTCACCTCATGTACCTCGCTTATACCTTCGAACCCGTTGATGTATGCCCTCTCGTAGCAGTCCCTTTCCCCGCTTGTTGGCGGGCCCCAAGTTGATTGCATGTTGAGCTAGGACGACCGTGGGTTCCTGTCCCTCGTGAAACTCTGGTGGGCGCGGATCATCTGCCCGGAGGAGGGATGTCCGATTGCCGGCGTCAATTCGTAGCCGCGGTAGGCTCGTAGGCACATTGAATCGTGGCGAAGCGGGTCTCGAACTCCTCGTCGTCCTCCTGTGCTGCAGAGTAGCGATAGCCGTGAGAGGAGGAGTACGGGGCTGGACATATGATCGGTCGTTCGTTCTGAGAGGATGGCCCGGACGATACGAACGGGTCGGCAACTGGGTAGCCCGCCGGAGACTGTGGGCGGCGAGGGGCGGTACAATTGGGGAGCTGTAGTGTTGCTCGCACTGCAGGTTTAGAGAGGAGATGTCGAGGGGAGCTGGTGGGAATGGTTTGCAAGTCAGAGGGGGGGTCAACCGAGTCCGGTTGCTCTTGCTGCTGCCCGACAGACCCGGGTGGTGGCCGTTCTGGCCGTTGACAGTTACCACCGCCGCTCGTTCCCGCTTGCGGTCGCCGACGTCTTCTCGATATCGTTCGGCGGCTTCGATGATAAGCAGAGGTTTGGAGCGCAGGTAGCTTTCGGGAGGCGTGGGGTATGGCCCCTCGCCCATACCTACGCGAAGAAGTTTGGGGAGGGGGCATCATCTTCGACCACGTGGGTCGGGGTTGCCCTCGACGACGCTGCCTCGCGTTCCCGCTCTCTGGTGACCGCTGCTACGGCCAGAGCGGGCTCCGTCCCCGTGAAAGGCTTCGACTGTCGCGGGTCACATCATCGCCCAGCCCTTCCAACCCTTCTTCTTCGGCTTGCGTTTCGGCTTCTCCACTGGGGCTTCTTCCACCGCACTTGTGGCGCCGCTCAGGACCTCAGACTACGCCTCTCGTCCCGCAGGGGGCTTGCCATTGAAGTTGGGCAGTGCCGAGGCGGGTCCAGCGAGGGTGACCGATCGGGATAATGGTCCTCCCCGGATCGCAGCGGTCGGTTGGCCCGCGAGTGGGTTCTCGGCCTATGCGTGCCCGGCTCGCTCATGTGCCCGTGACGATGGAGCAGGTTCTCGTACAGTCCTGACAGCTGCATTGCGGGTGTCTGGGAAAATGTAATGTCGGATTCGTGCGGATCGTGTTGATATTACGGATGACTATGTGAGTGCGTGAGAGGTCGATCGACGCTCGACCATGGCAGAACACCCACCCACCCGGCTGCCCAATGAATACCCATGCTTTGTGGCAGTCCGTCCCTTTGCCTGACAACTCGACCCAACCCGGTGGCAAACTTCCTTTGCGTCTCGTCCTTTCAAACACCGCCCTCCGCAAATAACCCGTGACCAACTGCTCCGCGAGAAACGCACCCCCGTTTCCACCCCATCACAGACCTTCGCATGTCTGTACGTCGGCAGAGGTCTTCTCTCACAGCCTCGCTAGGCGGGCCTCGGCCATCGCGGTCCGGCCCCAATGTAGGACGGTTCTACAACCGCCCACGAGGGACAAGATTGGCCAATCCAAGTCTACCTCGTCCCACAAGACCTCCCCAGTCCAGGCCAGTCGTCAGGAAGTTCGCTGACTCAACTCGCCACGCTCAACCTCCGCGCTCCTTCCCCGGCAACGTCGAACACTCTCCATACGAAGAGTACCTTACCGAGGTGGATCCGAGGAGAGGTCGTGCTGCAAGGTGGGATGGAGAGTTGTAGTGATCGAGCTAGGGAGAGGGCACGCAATCCTCGAGTGCGAGGTACGGGGTGGGAGGGATCGACCGGGTCATCCAATGACTCGTGCACTACATGCTCTCGTGGCGCGTGCGCTGCCGAGAGCGTTGTGGCGGAGTCCGGAGCTGGATCTGGAATGGGATCCAGACCAGTGAGAAGGACGAGGAGCTGCTCATGTGACTCCACGCAGAGCTCGGCGTATAGCAACGGCAGCAGCAGGTCGTAGATGGCGGTGCAGTGGTGGCGAGTGAGCGCAACGTCGCGCGGCGAAGAGATCCACCCCGATCTGATGGAGCGCATCCACAGGAAGGGGTGGAGAATCGGTAGAGCTTGCAGAATCAGCAAGGCCACCAACGAACATACTGCGGAGTGGTTTGGTCCATTCGACGGGCGGCGGGGGGTCAACAGCGGAAGGAGATAACATAACCGGTCAGATTACTGCCCGGGTCGGGAAATGTTCGCCGCCCGTGACCCGTGGTGCTGTATAAGGTCGGCCGGCCCGCGGCCTTCGAAGCACCAGTAGCATTGGTGAGACAAGGTGACCTCGAGCAACGAGATGCAAGATATGGAACACTGCCTTGTTCTCGTGCGTGCGGAAGAGTGGCATGAGGTCGCAATAACTAGTCTGGTTAATCGAAACTGAAATCACCGATTCTGCGATCACCGCGTTGGTCAACTTGTTAGAAACGCTTTAATCATAGGTGGCAGTTGCGCAGGGCCCATCTTTTATAGATCACCGGGAGGTCCCTCGATAGCAAATAGGGGGCGTTTGGGTTTTGTCGCCCGTCTTTTTGCCCTGTCATTTTGGCGTAGGTGTTTTGCTCTGGACTGTACCTGCACCTGAGAATTGTGCGCTGGTCGAGACCAACCCCATTATGCGCGGGACTTGATAATGCATGCATAGGAAAAGGGGTGTCAGTAGAAGAAGCGAAGTAAAGTCTGTAACGAGACCATGGCGCTCTCTCTGTTTAGACCTGATTGGCGCCGGCCGGGTTGACGGCGAGGGCCACCTCGTCCTGGTGAGGAGCGTGGGTACCAGGTACGATAGAGGCGTTCAATTCCGGCTGAACCTTCACGTGGGTCTCGAGAGGGGGCTTGCCGGACTTGTTGAGATCCATGTCGGCAGCGAAGGTCGAGTGTGGCTTCCAGGCAGCCGACTTAATGGGGTTTCGGACCTCCTCCATCATACGGTCGACTTGCTCGAGGGTGAGGCCCTTGGTCTCCCAGACGAGAAAGTAGGCATAGAAGAAGCATAGGATACAGGTCGAGCCCCAGATGAAGAAGACTCGCGAGCCGAGGTTGCCCTTGTCGGTCGACACCATGTAAGGCGTGATGACCGTAATGATGCAGTTCCAGAGCCAGTTGGAGGCAGTCGAGAGGGCGACACCGCGCGAACGAATGGGGAGAGGGAAGATCTCGCCGATGCTGACCCAGGCGCCCGGACCCCAGGTCGAGGCGAAGAAGAAGATGTATATGCAGATGAACGAGATCTGGGCCTTGACAGCGGCCGGGTCAGAGCCCCTGGTGACACCGATAATGGCGCAGATAAACTCGCAGATGAGCATGCCGAGGGCACCCCAGATGAGGAGAGGACGACGACCGAATCGCTCAATGGTCCAGAACGAGAGCGGGGTAGAGCAAACATTGACGAGGGTCGTGATGAGTGACATGAGAAAGGGGTTGGAGATGGTGCCGAGGGATTGCTGCGAGCCATCGTCAGCCGGCTGCTTCCCAGAAGACAGGCAGACAATCTCTGCAAAGATCCCGTGCCCACTCACGAAGAAAGTAGTACCGAAGTAGAAGATGAAGTTGACACCTGTCCACTGCTGCATCATCTGGAGCGAGGTACCGAGGATGGTGCGTCGGAGGTTAGAGCCTGGGTTGCGGAGACCGCCGGTGAAGCAGGCAAGCCAAGAGTCGAAGTAGTTGGTGGTGGGGATCATCTTCTGCTCGTACTCGTGGTTGGCGATGATCTCGGCTAGCTCATCCTGGATGTAGGTAGAGTCTCTGGGCTGACCACGAATGCGGGAGAGCGAGCGGGTGGCATCGTCGACGCGGCCCTTCTTGATGTACCAACGGGGCGACTCGGGGAGGAAGGTGAGACCGGTACCGAGGATGAGAGCCCAGAGGAACTGGATGGCGATGGGGATGCGGTAAGAGCCAGAGTCGGTCCGGTTCTCCGTGCCGTAGCACACGCACGAGGCGAGGAGGAGACCTGGAACAGGGAGGTCAGCCCCGGCGTCGTCCTGTCTCATGCCAGAGAATAATTATTGACTCACCAATGGTGACGCAGAACTGGTAGCCCGAGACGATGGCCCCACGCACCTTGCGCGGGGCAATCTCGGACATGTAGAGAATAATGATGGCCGAGATGAAACCGACGCCGAAGCCCGAGATCAGACGACCGGCGACGATGAGGCCGAGACCGGTCGAAGAGGCGACCTGAAGAATACAGCCGACGGTGAAAATGATGCAGCCGGAGATGATGGTGATACGACGACCAAAGTAGTCGGCGAGGTCACCGGCGATGATGGCACCGAAGAAGGTACCGGCGGAGAGGACGGAGGTGATCAGGGACTTTTGCCAAGCGGGGAGGGTAAAGGCGGCGGTCTCGGCGGCAGTGGCGTTGGCTCCGGGTATGGGAAGGCCAGTGTGAAGGCTAACGAAGCTGAGGGGCGTTAACGGTTTCATCGCGCCATGCTCCAAGCCCGAAAGCCAAGCGAGGCAAAGCCGAGCAGGAAGTGATGTTACAGGAGGATTCGCACGAAGACTCACTAGTTCATGCCCAGCACACCGTTCATGTAACCCGAGTCATAACCAAAGAAGATACCGCCAAAGGAGGCGAACACACACAGCAGGTAGGCCTTGAGCGTGACGGGGGCCTCAACCCTCTCTGGGTTGGTGGTGGTAGTGAGTACAGCGCCGCCGGGCACTAGGGGACGCACAGGTGAGCAACACATCATACGAGAGAAGCGATTCCACGACGGGTGACTGAGCGGTTGGCCAGCAACAAAGGGCTACTCACTGTTGGTGATCGTTTGTTGGCGTCGAAGTGGCGGAAGAGAGTTGGACGACTAGAGTGCCTGATCAGTCTCGATCCGATCCGAAAAGACCAGTCGTCTAATCAAGTTGACTCACTGTCTTCGACTACTCTCGTTGAACAGAGTAGAGATCGGATTGATGATGAGGAGGATTCGCGGCTGGTCTAGGAGGAAGTTATATACCTTTTTTTCTTCACACAGGAGGGGGAATGGAGCTCACAAGGGCGACGGGGGCAACGGTTCGCCGGCCCGGGGAGGAACCTATTTGTTGGATGGGCCCGCAATGAAGACCGGAGTCTGGGTACGCGGGGTCCTGGGGTCGAGTGTCGCTCCAGGAAGTGTGCCCCCTTCTCTCGCCCGGCCTTCATCCTGTTGGTCGTGACAACGCGGTCCCTCCCAAAGTCCTCTGCCTTGTTGCGCTACCTCGGCTACGACGCTAACCGAAGTGTCATGGACGGTTACGAAGCAGACAAAAAGGCCACATGCCCGAGTAAAAGGAGGGGGCTGGTGGGTGATCAATCCCAAATCCATGCCCTGGGAGTGGTCAAATGGTGTACAGCGCAATCATTAGCGAAGCTACCACTTCTTCGGAAGGGTGGTGCCGCTGTCTCCTACGACCCTGCCGACGTGCCGCATGACCACAAGCCCTCCGAGAAAACCGAAAGAAGCTTGAAAAAATCAGTACCAGATGGACGGGGCTCACACCGAGACAATGAAAAACTTCGTCGCTCCCGCACACAAACATCCGCCGGGCCAGCGCAGCCCCAAAGTACTCATACATACACATGCAACACAACACGCGCGCAAATGACCAATCGGATATACCCAGAGTCAACCTGCCGATATCTTAATCATCCTTCTCAGAGCTGACGCAAGCATACGCAGCTTGCCGTGCCTGGGCGGGCCGACTTTAGCCGAGAAAAACGGAGAGGCACACAGTAAACCTCCGACCATGTTCGGAGAACAGCTCCACTTCATTCATGCCTCGCATCCCATCGCCCCCAACGTTCTCATAACTGGTAATCAAGACAATTCCATTAGTTCATGACGTCTACTTTATTGTCATTCCATAACTTGATCTCCCCCCCGGGCTTTATTTCCTTTTCTCCTTCCCTCGTTGCTCGTCCCTTCCCAGCCATTATTAATAGTCGACAACAGACTAAGTCCGTCAAAATGACCGTCTCAGGTGAAATGAATGCTCTCCACTACAGCAAGGTGAGCGTGGAGACGTATGGCTCATTCATAGAAGCTGACTGTCACTCCCCGCCCTTTTGCTATTATAATTCCATTCATCTTACTCCCGTCAACGCTCACGGCTTTATCGTCCCCTACATTACTGCACGTCGTCTGGACCGACGCTGAAGACTGGGACCTTTTTGGTCTCCGAATCTCGACCCTGTTGGGGGGAATGGTGCCGATGTAAAGTAAATAACATGCTTGAGTATAGCGAGTACGGATATGTTTGCCAAGTGACCCCACTCTTTCTCACCCAAGGAGACCTGGTACTGCTGATGGTAGCGATGCAGATGATCCAGGGTACCACTTTTAAACGTTGCCGCAGCAGACCCCGGGGCAGGGACACCGTTGACGTCGACAAGGGTGAAAGCGACTTCCCCCCTCCTATCAACCTGGTGCGAGATCAGTGGATGCGTGACCTCGACCCAGCCTCTTCTTTTCCCAACGTATCAGAAGGATACAAATATGCACTCCCCATGGACCTTTGTGGACCCAAAGCCCCACATTTCCTGTGTTCTTCCGGGCTGTTTTCTGTGCAAGGGGCAATCGAAGCTTACCAGTCGCTCGAGGCATTCCCCTGCCAGAGGTAAAATTTGTCAAGCTTGAGTGCGCCTGTTTGACAATATTGAAATTGGACAAATGTCGCACAAGCACCGTATGCGATGATCCTTCCGCGGACCGCGTAGGCACCGGCTCCAAAAGTACGCCGTTTTCCTCCACTTTTATGTCGTTTTTGCAGCACATCCTATTCATTCCTATTCCAGAGCCGAGAAGACGGCGTACGTGAGGGCCATAGCCCTCTTTGTCCCGACACCATCGCTCCCCCCTCCGCCCCTGCTTTGACTCCAAGCTACCCCATGACTACAGTGCTGATTTGCCGCGGGAGCCAAGCCCTCCACCTTCCTGCGCTTGTGCCCGTGGTTTTTGTTCCTTTAACAATCCTATCATTCATCCAGTATTCTTCCTCGCGCAAGCATCTCCCACCCTGCCACTCTCTCGGGCATGTCGGGGGCGGCGACCTACGGTAGCGCATAAGGGGAGGAATTGTTGAGACGACTCAGTCCCGTGCTCGCTTGGCGGCAGTCTCGAGTCTCGAGCCAAGCCATGGTCGAGTCTATCACGGCATGACCGAGCAGGACCCTACCGTGGCGGTTTCATGAACAATAGAGAGGATGAGAGAGTCGTGTATTGTTCTCTTGAAGAGTGGGAGGCATAAGAGTAGCTCGAGCAGCAGTCGAGATCGATGCATCCCTCGCCAGTTCATAACCTACAACGTTGATGATGGGCGCTGAGTGCCTGTGGGTACTCAAGCGACTGCTAACGACTTTCAGGTCCGTTGACCACGGCGCAGGTCAGGACGAGTAACAGTAGGAGTCACTCGACGCGTCCCCACCCTGCAGCCGGACCTGGTGCAGGCGGCGCCCTCGGAACTCCTCGCCCTCAAGGAAGAAGCGCTCATCAAAGCTGATGCCGCCGCCTTTGGCCACATCCAGCTTGGTCATCCAGGCGCCAACGCCGTCTGGGTAGAACTGGTCGTCCCAGGCCCCGTAGAGTGAGTTTGTGAAATAGACTCGCTTGCCATCGCGAGAGACCTCGACCATCTGCGGGCCGCCAGCCAAAGGCTGACCCGGCCGAGTTGGGTGGGGCACACGCCCCACGATGCCGCCGATCCGGACGGAGCCAACTTGGCGCGGGTTGAAAGGATCGCTCACGTCGTATTGCTTGAGCTCGCCTGTACCGTAGCAGGACACGTACAGGAATTTGTCGTCCACGGACAACGCCAAATCGGTGACCAAAGGCGGCACCGCGCCGAAGCCCTGTAACAGCGGCGGAAGCTGCACCGGCGGGGCCGGCTCGGCGGGGATGGAAATCACCTTGGTGGCCGCCCACTTGCCGTCATGCTGATGCCAGAGCCAGACCGACGCGGACAAGTCCTCAACGCTCATCACCACACCGACAAAGCCGTACTTTCGGCCCGGGTCGTGAGCGGGGCGTAGCTCCAGCGGCATTTGGTGCTCGTCACCCAGGTCCACGGTCTGCACGTGGCGGCGCGTGCTCATGTCCCAGAAGTGCAGCCGGTGCCCGTACTTGCGGCCGAGCAGTAATTCTGGCACGATCCCGTTCTCAAGCATGGACGGAGTGGCCCACTCGGACGTGACCATCACGTTGTCGTTGATGTGCCACCAGACCTCGTAGGCGAAGTACTGGTCACCGCGGTCCTCCTCGAACTGCCCCAGAACTTTGAAAGAGGCATGGTCAAGCAGGGCGACTCCGCCGGGGCCTTCTTCACCGTCCACGCCGCCAAGGCAGGACACATAAATGTAGCTGGGGCCGCAGTGCACCGTGTGCGGGCGCGAGTATTGGGCGCTTTTCAGGTCCTCCGGGCCGAGCACGTTGACGATCTTGGGCGCCGCCGGATTCTCCAGCGTATCCAGGATGTAGATGCGCGAGGACCGGATCCCAGGGACAACCAAGTAGCGCCGGTCACCGTGGGTGTGCGATCCGGTCGGGCAGAGAGCGCTCGAGCAGGCGTTCCAACCGAAGTGGTGCAGTTCGTCGCACAGGTTGGAAAGTTCTGTGAATGCAATCACGGTACCGTACGCGGCGGAGCCTGGATCGGTGTCCACCACTGCGATCGCGTCGGGTCGGTCCGCCTGCCTGGAGAAGGCCGCTACGTAGGCGAGCTTCTCCGGTGGCCCCGCTGCGGCGTCGGCGGGGGAGCGGTAAAACGTGGGGTCGTGGTGGTGCTGATGCGCCATGGCGAGTAGAACTGCACGAGAGTTCTTCCCAACAGTTTCGCGTTCGCCTGTCATTCCTTTCAACCACGCTGACTTATGTCTTCACGATTCACGACCGCCTCATGCCTTCTTCCGCACACACATCAGTGGCCCCCGTATGCATTGGTGCGTACTACTTCCGCGCGTGCCGGCGGTCTTGGCAAATGTTCCGCGGGTTTGCGTCATCGGTGCTTATAGTCGTCCGGGACCTCTTCTATGCTTGAGTGTCGACACCGCGCGACCCATGTGTGCATTCACTCGAAAACAACCGCCGGAGACTGCAAGAGTTGCGTGACGCGAAGCCCTACCTCTTCGCATTGGCAGAGTCCAGCAATCGGTACGTAGAGAGGCCGCGCGAAGAGCGGATTCTTCTCTACCCGCACCAAGCCAAACGGGCGGCCTCATGACGCACTGGCAGCCGTGTTCTCAAGCGCGATAGGAATAACACTCGCAGCGTGGTACCGTAACCTATCGACTGAGCACGGTAGGTGTGCCCGCTCCCCAAGGTCCTAAGATTATGGAGCTTGCCCCGAGGGCCCGCGTGTAGAAAAAGGGGGGGGGAGGGGAGGGTTCCAGCCAAATGTGAATGGCCCTCTGATGGTACACGACCGAGGGGGGTTCCTGGCAACTTTACCTGACCTTGAAGAAGGGGGGCCAGCAGTCGTCCGGGCAAACCCTACATGTCTCATGGGTAGATCATCCTGACGGACCCAGTGAGGTGTCTGGCTTGAAGGTCTTGAAGGCGGCCATGATCTCCTCTCCGAGGGGATGTCACCCGAGCTCGGGCCTTCTGTCGGGACAACGCGTCATCAGCCCCCGCTGGGTGTTTGTCCTGGAGGGCTGTGACCACCTCGTTTTCCACAGTAGCCACGGCTGCTGTACCGGCGAGTCGTCTGGGAGCGTTGACATTCCGTCCGGTCTCCACATCCTTGATGGCCCTCATAGGGCTCGGTGTTGTGCCACGGGTCGGCTCTGGCCTTGGCCAGTCCACTTTAGGGGTACTGCTCTACCCTGGCCTTGAGACCTTGCCTTGCTTGAGTCTCATGGCAAGGGGGCCTTGGGGAGAGCGAGGATGTTGAAGAGTGTGTCAGGCGAGGATGTTGCAGAGGGCGTCATCACCCGGCTCAGCCAGCAAGGCTTCGGCAAGGCGTTCCAAGTATCTGGCACACCCCTCAGCTGTAGGTCCCGCCAGTCGCTTGTGTACCGTGGGCAGGTCCCCAAGCGAGAGGAAGCAGTCAAGGGGGAAATCGGGGGGGGATGGATGGCGGCCTGGAGTGGATTGTGGCAATACTGACAGAAAGCTGGGCGACGGCTGGGGCGGGGATGAGGTAGGTGACGTTTCGATCGCGCTGCTTCTTGCCCGCCTCGCAGCGGTAGATGTCAACGTCCGTGGGTAGGATACCTCCGGTTGGCTGGCATTTCCCATTGTGTGGTGGAGCTTCGGCGAGTTAAGCACATCCCTTTCGTCACAACCTAAGTCGTGATCCCCATCCCAGTCCGACATCGTCAGACCATGGCTCTCCTGCGAGGCGTGTCCAGCTTATTGTTCTTCGAAAACGATAGGCGCTGCATCTTCTAGCCTGTATATGCTTCCTATGCATGTCTCCCAGCCCATGTCCCCTTGCAGCCTCTTGTCTTCAGGTGGCGGACCTCACGGAGAACAAAACTGCTTATTATTCATGGATGTGTCTAGTCTGTTTACGCGTTTCCCTACCCTCAGAATCTCGTCTCACTGTAACGATGTAAAAAAGGGGGTCAATGTTCGTGTCCAGGTTATATCCAATAGCCAATCAAAGGCTGCTCAACTACGCAGTCCTACGCCTAGGCGAGAACTGGACAGATGTGTCTTGAGAAGGAGTCGTCCGGGGAAAGCAGAAGTTCACGCCTTCATGAGGGGGTATGCCTGAAAAGACAGGCTGTCTTTTGGGGAAAAGAAGACAGCTCCAGCCCTCTCAATTCCATGACGACCGTAATAGAGTCAGCTACATGATCTCGTTCTTCGAGACACGCCGTTTAGATACACTGGCGCAACGCCCCGGCACACGGGAGCCGGGCGCATCATCTGACACTCTTTGTCGACAACCTCCGCCGCTGCCTCACTCTCGCTGGTCTCGATGCTCAAAGCTACGCGGGGCACTCCTTCCGTCGGGGTCTGGCAACTTGGCCTAAGTCAGCCTGCGGGTTCGACGATGGTGACATCAAACTGCTCGGCCGGTGGTCCTCCGAAGGAACCAAGTTGTACCAGGAGCCGACCTCTCGCATCGCCGACCTGGCTCGTGCTACTTTAAGCCCCGCATCACATGCTCCTCTGGGTGTCATCCCAGCCGCTCGGTGCCGGTGGGGCGACGAGGGTTAGCCCACCTTTTCGCAACTGCTCGGCTACCTCGCGTCCTCTGCCCGCTGGCCGCTAGGAGCAGGCCGTGCACGCGCATGCATTCGCCGCTCTCTCGGACCCCACTCCTGCGGAGGGAGATAGACTGGTAATCACAGTAACTAGATCTTGAGAACGTGAGCGGTGTCGCTGCGCACCTTCAGATGGTCGCAGGCCCGTAGTTGAAGCCGCCAATTAGCTGAACAACGCCGGGCTCTGTTAGATAATTCTGCAGCACTGGGTTACATTTCAATGTTGATTTTGGCACCTGATGGCCACGCGCCTCCAGTCTCAATCGGCTTCGCAGTTCTTGTCAGATGCCTACCGTTACCCGCCTCGGCAGTCTTTGCCATGCTTTCGCCTGTCCGTTCAACAAATAGGTTTCGTTCGCTCCGTTTTCTAACGCCCCGCACACTCGTCCACCCAGTCCCCTCCTCGGCACAGACATCTCCATCCAGTCACATAGCTCGTCTTTTGGATGCGCGACTCATTCGCCCACTCTCAGCATCCATCCCAGTCTTTCTGCGGTTGCAAACAATAATCATCTCCAAAAGAAAACGATATGTAGTCCAAGAACTAGGAACACTGTAATAAGTGCGTAGAACCCTAGGTTGGTTAGGGAAGGGTTAAAGTCACCTAGAACCGGCAACGCAACCAGGCACGCCACTCGGCGAGCTTTGGAGAACCGTATCCCGTATGTATCTGGTCCTTACTCCCCGGACGTGGTAAAATGCATCCTGTTTTCCACAAGCGCCGTGGACGCATTACAACCATCGGTTGTCATTCCGTTTCCAGCACGAAGGCCGGTAAGAGAATCCTTTGCAGAGGCAGCGTTGGTGTTTCTTGTGGCATTGAGTTTTGCGAGACTGCGACTTGCGGCACCATCTTACTGCCCTTCGCCGCTCTTCACCAAAACTTGATGAGCGTCGAACGGCCAAGCATTCCTTCCACGGTCCTCATCTCCCCGAGACAGGTAACGGACTCGGTAACATGAGAGGTGGTTTCGTGATTCACGCCGTATCGGGTGTTGCTCGCTGTCTTTCGCAGCTCTTTGGAACTCCTGGACGTTACTTTCTATTCGACACGGATTTCTGAAATCACGTTGATGGGAAGCAGGCATTGGTGAGGTGACCTCTGAATTGTTGTCCCGTAGACCTTAATGCTCGAATCCTCTCATAGCTCTTATCCTATTCTATCCGACTTATATTCTCGCGCACTCGATTCTCGAATATCGCTACCTCGGCCAACGTTGACTTAGCTATCTCACGACGCGAGTCCTAAGTCATTCCGTCGCTACCCTACCGACACCACGACGGTCGACCACATAAGGCAAAAACTGGCAGGCCTTATTGTCGATGTGTCGCGGGCCGAAGGTCTGGCGCTTCTCCTTTATGGCGGCTTGGAGGTAAACGATCCTCGAGACGTCCAGTATGGCAACGAAGCCGCCGGCGATGAAAGTCGCCACGAGGACGATCTTTTGTCGGAACCACATTGCGGACGGAGGTAATTTGATGGGCCGGGGAAGTGGCAGGATCGCGCGTGTTCCTGGGCTGGGGTTCAACCTCATCTCAGTCCCGAGCTTGACAAGCCAGGGGCCGGACATTCGGTTCGAGAGCTCGGTTTGCCGCTACGGCATATCGGAAGGATTGATGTGTCCACAAACTGGGATTCCGCGTTGTGAGTGAGGGAGCGAGGGGGAAGAGGATGGGGGTGCCGTATTTTGTGTTGGAGAAGGATGGGAGGGTGCAAAGTACTTGACCTGCATATAGCCTCAGAGAGGAGTGTAACGTATCGACGGGAGCGGGGTCGTCTCGGTCTATGACGCTTCATCAAAGCGAAAGCATGGTGTACAGCACTCAATGGTATTCTACTATTTCAGATGATCGACCGTCCATTTTCTTCCAGATCGGCGTGCGGCAGCATGTCGGTCTAGTGCCTGCACGACGATCAGCATCAACCCTCATCGTCTCGCTAAAACGATTGTACGCACTTGCATCCCAATTCCAATTGTCCCATATGAGGAGCTGGACGACTTTGTCCAACAAGTCGAATATCGGTCATATCGTCCATGTTGAGCTCCACGGACAGCACCAGCACGACCCATTCCGGCATCACGACCAGCACGTCCAGTGCCGTCTCCTTGATGGTGAATCCCGTGGTCGAGCTGGCCGACCAGATGCGGTACACCGCCTCCACCTCCAGTGCCACCAACGAGATTATGATCACGGAGGCCGTTGGGGCTTTGCGGGGCTTTCGGCCATCAAGGTTGGCGGAGGAGACGAGGAGATAGAATGTGACAACGAAGAAGAGTGCGATGACGAGTAAGAACAGCGCCCCCGAAGCTTGGCGGAGACGTTTAGCTGAGGTCGAGCCGGAGATGTCCCCGTTCGAGACGTCGTTGGATTGTTTGACAGCGCCGATAATGCCGATGACTGAGACTCCTACGAACACGACGTGTCGGAGCAGATGGATTATCGTCCGAGTTCTCCCGGTCAGCTGCACGGCCTTGAGGGCGCAATACCTTGCCCTGTATAAGCACAGAAAGACTACGATCCCGGCTTTATCAACTGTTCAGGCTACGTACCAGTGTACAAGCAAGTCAGAGACGGCCTCGATGAGGAATAGGAAGCCAGCAATGACCAACACGGCAGCGACGATAACCCGGGTCTTGTAGCCGCAGCTTTCCGCGTCGAGGCTCGCGACGTCGGATCGCATCCCAAACGTCGCGACACGGACTGCAAGGCGGGGCGTCAGTACTGTCTACTACTCTCTAATGACTCTGGATCGTTACACTCACTGATAGCGAAGACGAGTATGAAGACATAAGCGAAGGTGCATTTCACGCGGGCAAAAAGGCGGATTGCGATGAGAAGGACGAATAACCCGTAGACGGCGCAGAAGGCTATGGATTGGGACTTTGAGATGTCCTCTGTAAAAGCGAGGAGGGGGTTGGACGAGACGTCGGACATGGTTAGTGGTAGTGGCAATGGCAGTGGAACAGGCGAAAATTGGTGTTGTTGAGAGTTTAGGTGACGAGGTATCCTTCTTGAAACGGCGCAGACATTATAGCTCTTCACCTCGGTCTTGACCAGACCCCCGTTATTTCGAGACGAGGTAATATAGCACCGCTTTCACCCCATCATCTCATCATGGAACCTCCCACATACAGAACGGGTGAGTGTGGGAACGTCCTCGGACCGAGATCTGTGCTATTTGCGCGTATTCACGCGTATTCACAGATCCGTCGGATTGGTTCCCGTGAGAGTGGTAGGTCACGTGATGCATCGACCAAAGAGTGAAAGAGTGTCTCCTTTGACTGAATCAACGGGGACGTCTCGAGGTGCCACTGACCCGCTCTACCCTGTCTCTGCCAAGCGCCTGGATATCTATCTGATCCAAGTTGTCCATTGCACATTTGAGAGAGTGGACAAAAGAGTTGCTCTCATTATCCAGGACTCGATGATTCCATCGGGCTGCCGGGCTTTCCGAAGCCTTCGAATCCCCCGACGCAAAGAGTTGTGGTTTGGGCTCCACTAGCGCTGAACTGAAGCAGTGCTGGATCATCCTTTCTAAATCTGGCTATCATGACCCGTTGGGATCTTGATGGAGCCGGTACGCCGAGATTGCGACGAGCTCGTCGGGTTGGACCGTTGGGAACGTCCGGATCTCATGTTGGGGGCGGTGCTGCGTGGATGGGATGATGAGGTATAAAAAGGGGGTGGGTTGGGATGAGGCTGCGCAGGATGTAGAGAAGGGAGGGATCGCGGACCGACTAGGGGTCTCGGTAGACGTTTTCCACACCGCCTTTGGGGTGGCAGGGGTGTCACGTCGTGGTTGGCCCGGGGATGCGGGACAGCGAAAGTCGACTCAGACCCGACGTGGGTCTCTCGCTAGTAGGCTATCAGGGGCTCGACGACGTGGACCCTGCCTACTCCATGCCCGCCATAGTCATCGAAAAGCTCGGACTGTGGAAAGACTACCGCGCCCTCCCTCCCATGTCGTCCTACACCCCCTGCTCACATCCCTCCGGCGCAGTCATCGAGTTATATAAAATGTATAATCCTGAAAGTCCGTTTCCTTCGATTCGCGTTGCCCCTATTGAATGCCGCTCTCGTTGGGAAAGAGGGTTTGTCGGGCGCTTGGAGCCGCCCTTCGAGTCCTGACGGGCCTTCGACGACGCCCAAGCCGCGTATCTCATGGGTCGCGGAGGCCCGCATGGGTCGATGCGAGCCTCTGACGCTTGCGCTACGCTTTGGTCTCTGTCTACCCCTCGACGTGACAATCAACTCGACCTCCCCGGGCTCAAGCGCCATCACCCCTACCCGGTGCTCGTCCGTATCCAGGTGGTGAACTGGAGGTCATCAGCGGCAACGAAGACTGGCAGTTTGAAGCTGTCATCATTGTCGTGTATCTTTGCGCGTTGGGGTGGGCCGACTGCCTGTCTCTGCGTGAGTCCTCGGACTTCAAAGCTCACTCACTTGCTGAGCACTAGGTTCCACCCCACCCCTTCCACACGAGGAATTTGCTCACCCAACATCCTATCGTGCACGACCTGATCAACGACCTCTGCGGACAAGAAACAACGCTGACTGCTGCTAAACGCAAGAGTTTTGTCGCTCTGACATGGCGGCGCTTGGATGATTGGTGGAATGAAATCTTCCCACTTGCGATCCAATGTCGCTACGATGCGCCGAGTCGGCCATCCCCACCCTACGTGTAACGCCGTCAAGTTAGACCAGATCAGTGCTTCCAGCCTAGAGGGAGCCGGGTTGGCTCATACATCACAGGACACAAATGAGCCAACCATCACAGAACACAATTGAGCCAACCATCACAGGACACAAAGGATGCCCAGCACAACCAAGCTCCTCCATTTTCGCCGACCCCGGAGAGACACTATGTCTTTTCGCAATGCAGTGGCTGTATTCCTCGCCGCCATTGGTAACCCAGATGCAACAAGTTTGACATCATCGTACCCGGTAACCTGTGGCCGACCTGCTTGCGATAGGACGGGCTCGTGTGGCAGAACCCACGGAGACTGTCGTGCTCTCCTCCATCGGCACGGTTCCCAAGAGCACTGGCGGGCAGCGCACCATCAACCACCTGTCTTGGCGTCGGCGGCAGCCCTCGCGACCCCCGGTTGACGCCGGAATCGTTCGGGACGCTGTCTCCCTTGAGTACAGCACCCTGGACAATCTCTTCAACACCATCGGCCGCAGGCAGCAGTCAGGTCGGCCGACCTGACGGATGCGCTCTTCTGGGTGGATTGATTTCAGGCGAGACGCACGCGAGCTGGGTTTCCACCTGAACGGCATATCCTAGAGCGACTGTACCCTTAAATTTGGAGGCATTTCGTCCCCCTGCCACTTTACTCCGTTTGCCGAGGCGCTCCACTGGATCCTCGAGTCTTTTGCTCAACGTTCCCATCAGGGCATGACCCTACATGCGAGTGGGCACCGCTAGATCGTGCTCACGAAAGATATTAGAGAGGGGTGGGCGCTGAATCCGCCCTCGCTTGGCTCCAACCTACTGGCCAGGAGCAGCGTGACGGTCCCGCCACCAGCCTCATCTCCGCCCCAGCCCTCGCCCACCTACATGTCGGCGTCCCCTCAAAGGACTCCACCACCTCCATCCACTCCACCGCCTGACTCTCCACTCGGCCGCTTCCTCTCGCTTGGGGACCTGCCCACTGTGCACAAGCCGCTGTCGGGACCCACAGCTGGGTGTTTGCTGGATGTGTGGAGCGCCTTGCTGAAGCCTCCCTGGCTGAGCCGGGTGACGACGCTCTTCAACATTCTCGCACTGTCCAAGGCTGGACTTGCCCCGGGACTCAAACAAGGACTCAAGGCTCGAATGGAGCGGTACCTCGAGTGGACTGGCCAAGGCCCGACCCGAGTGATGGCACGACACCCAGGACTACGGCACCCGTCAGGGATGTAGAGAAGGGACGACTGGGCAGCGCAGCGAGGCGGCTTGCTGGGACATCAGCTGTGGCCACCGTGGATGACGAGGTGGTGGCCACGCTGCAAGACAAGCACCCACCCAGAGACAAGCACCCACCCAGCAGGAGCTGCAGACCCGTTTGGCCCGACCGATGGCCCAAGCACCGGGGCGACATCCCAACCGAGGAGGAGATCATGGTCGCCTTCAAGACCTTCAAGCCCGACACCTCGCCGGGCCTATCAGGATGGACGTACCACCTCCTTGCCACCGCTCTCCGGGTGCCTGCCTTCCTCAAGGCGATGCACACACTCAACGGCCTCATTGTTGCGGGGACGGGTGTGCAAGCAGGCTCACACCGCTGCGCAAGCCGGACGGTGGCCTCCGCCCTATCGCCGTTGGAGATATGATCTACAGGCTCGCGACCAAGGCCATCATCCGGCACTCCACCGACGGGACTTCCTGCTACCATACCAGTTTGGTGTCGGCAGCAAGGGAGGAGTTGAGCCGGTGGTAAGAGCTGTCGAACGTGCTCTGGAGGGCACCCTGGACCGACGATACACCCACCTCACCTCGCTCGATTTCAGGAATGCTTTCAACACAGTCGACAGGAGGGACATAGCCGAGGGACTCCGCCAGTATGCTCCCATCCTCTATCGGGCTGGGAGATGGGCATACGGCTGCACCTCCAGCCTTGTGCTCGGCTCACCTGAGGGGCGCCACACCATCACCTCGGCACAGAGTGTGAGACAGGGTGACACGATGGGACCGCTCATGTTCTCGGTCAGCATACGCTCTCTACTCAGAGACCTGGCATCCACCCTCGGCCCAGACCGACTCATCCTGGCGTACCTTGACGACATCTACATCCTCGGCCCGGATGACTTGGCACTGGAACAGACGCTGGCCTTCTTTGATGAGTGGCAGCCATCCATCCGCCTCAACCCGGCCAAATGCAAGATGCGCAGGGACGGCATCAAAATCACCGGATCGGCCGCCAGCAGCGTCTCAAGCGAACACATCGACATTACCATCGTCTCCCTCGCATCTCAGGATTCCCAGCCCGCCACACTGCCCTGGCAACCGTGGAGGACGACTCCATGGCCAAAAGCACCGCCAAACTGGTCGATAACACCTCACTGCTGTGGCGAGGGAAAAGCGGCGCGGCATCCTCCTTCAGACCGGCCGTTCAGACCTCTCGTGCTCTCTCTCGGGGGTGTGATGGACCCAGGCTAGAGACGCTCTCAGGCTCTGGAAATCGATCATGACGGGAGGAGTGTACTCTCGCCTCGTCAGGCGGCTCTCCCTCAGCTTGCTGAGGGCCAGATTCCGCTGCTTCGAGTCATCAGGAAGACCGGACGTCTTGAAGCCGTTGAATAGCTGCGAGGCATCAATGAGCAGGTTTGGAGACGCGAGGGGGGAAGAAAACAACCTGGATCGGGCCCCCATATTGCAACCTCTCGCTTGCGGGAAACGCAATGTTTAGATGACCGGAGAACCGCGTGAACGAGGTGGGTGTGGGGGACCTCTCAATGAGGATTATTGGAGGACAGTGACATCATCCTGGAAATGCCCCACGGTTGATCTGAGGACGCCGCCGCCCCCCCCCCCCCGCCCCCCCCCCCCGCCCCCGCGCGGGGGGGCAGGCAGACGACTCGAGCTTCGGGCGGGCGACTGCGGTAGTACTGAGGCTTACGCATGAATGGCTGATTGAATGGGCACCGACGCAGGGGGTAGGATCCTGTAGAAGGTGGAGACGTCGAAGTGGACCATATGGTGCGGTTTCGACTCGATGGCCGATTGACGGTGGTCAGCGATGGTGATGGCGCCTGCCAAGGGACCTGCCAACGGGATTGCAGGGTGTTCTACCGGGATTTCTAACCGTACAGGCGTTGTCGAGGGGCCTATGCTTGTCGAGGTTCCTATGCATGGATACGGCACAAGCCCATGACCAGATGACAACCCGGTCAATCGTCACGTCACGACTGATACACTCGGCTTTCTCGCCGGCCGACTCGGTATTTCAGGCCACCCGGCTGCCTCCGTCGATCTCTCTGCCACCGCCTCGAGGGTGCACGGTGAGGGCTGTCTCGCGCCGTGACGGGGACGACCGCCGCCACGAGGACAATCCGCGGCCGTGATCGCCCGACTCAGTGGTTCGCTGCTTGCTCCATTTGGGGTCCACCCACCGGCGCAGCACTCGCCTCGAGGAGAGGATCACTGGCCATATCGTCGAAATCCCGAACAGGATCACGACCACCAAGAGGGCAGAGCGAGAGAAGGCTGGACGTTGTTGCTGGATTCCGTAGACGACGCTCGTCCAAAACGCAAACCCGGAGATGGTCGTTACCGTCGCGGCCGCAGCGAACTTGGTGTGTTTTCCCTGGCCCCGCATGATCATGGCAAAATAAGTGGGAAATACGGGTCCCTCGAAGAAACT
Source organism: Saitozyma podzolica (assembly GCA_003942215.1). Taxonomy (NCBI): domain Eukaryota; kingdom Fungi; phylum Basidiomycota; class Tremellomycetes; order Tremellales; family Trimorphomycetaceae; genus Saitozyma; species Saitozyma podzolica. The sequence continues at coordinate 2,649,593 of RSCD01000001.1, forward strand.
GTAGAGCAGGAGCATGGCCAGCGTCCCGCTGCCTTGAGGCAGGACCAAGGCGAGGACCGACGTCGCAAACGCACCGAGCATGCAGACGCCGATCACGATACGCGGCGTGATGCCGACAAAATAGAGGCCTGCTGCGAGGAATCGGCTGAAGGTGAAGAGGGAGCGACCGATCACCAGGCTCCAGAACGAGTCGTATCCGGGCTTTATGTCCTGCACAAGAGGCGTCCAGAAATAGATCACGGCTTCTCGGTTCCCGCAATAGAACCATGCCGCCAGCACTCCCGACCAGAGGAGGAGTCGTCGAGCGCCGACGCCGTATACCGTGTCTTCAGGGTCAAGGCCAGCGTTGAAGAGCCGCTGTAGTGCCATCGTCTCGAGGTCGTCATCACCAACCTCGGACAGTGGAACGTAGTAGAAGATGATGGCGAGGGAGACGACAAAGAGGGCGACAGTGAAGTAGCACCACTGCACGCGGAAGAGGTCCAGTTGGTCGATGCCGGCGAAGAGGGCCACCTGTGCGACGATGGGAGATAAAGTTGCACCGAGTCCGTTGAGCCCCTGGGCGAAGTTGAGGCGAGCCTCAGACAGCTCGCCGGGGCCGGCAAGAGCGATGAACAGATTTGCGGCCACTTCGAGGCAGGAGATGCCGAGGGCGAGGATAAAGTTGGAGACGAAGAAGCCGGCGTAGGACCGCAGGACGGATGAAGGCCAGAATGATAGCGCCCCTGTGGCGAAGACGGCGAGGCCGGTCATGAAAGTCGCCTTGAATCCCTCGCGCTTAAGGACCCAGTAGCTGACGAGGAGAGGGCCGACGACGTAGGCGCCCCAGTACGCGTCGTGGAGGGCGATGGTGTGCGAGGGCGAGTAGCCGAGAAGGTTCTGAATTTGGACGGTGAGGCTGCCGACGAGGGCGTAGGCAAAGCCCCACAGAAAGAAGAGGATGGACACTTGGGTCAGCCGTGGCGACGGACGGGCCCTCACCGAACATAGTCGGCCACCATGCCTCCTTGGCGCTCAACTGGGTGAGGGGCACCTTGCCCTTGACTTGGACAAAGTCGAAAAAGTTCTGCGTCGGCTCCTGGGACGTGTTGGTCCCCACCGTGGCCCGGCGTTCGCTCATGACGGTGGAGTGTCGTGGGCCGGACTTGCGGTGCGTCGATGGGCCCTCAAACGGTGGCCAGGTGCTAGAATCCTCGGCGGAAGGCTCACTGGCGAGCATCTCGAAAAAGTCCAATGCCTCGCCCTCCTCGTCGTTGGTCGATTGCCGCAGAATGACGGAGAGGCTGGGCTTCTTGGGCGAGACGGGTGACACGGGTGACTCGATCCGGCTCAACTCGGCGGCTCGCGGTGCGAGGGGAATCGTGGCCGGCTGAGTGACCGAAGCCGGGAACGGGACGTCCCCGACGGGACTCGAATCACTGGGCCGCCCTTCCTCGGACGTGTTGGAACGAAGCAGTGACTCCGGCGTTCCGCTGGGAACGTGACCATGTATATGGGGAGCGTGTAGCAGTTTCGGCATGACACCCATCACGAGCGGCTTGAGGACGAGGACGCAGCAGCACATGATCCCGACCGACACTTCGACGACCGACCACATGAGCGAGAAGCTGGCGTGGTAGGTGAAGTTGGGCGGGGGGGTGTTTGCGGTTATGGATGCGGAGGGGTTGACTAGGAGCTCCTCCTTGAGCGCCTCTTGGAGGTAGACGATCCTCACGACGTCGACAATGGTGACGAAGCCGCCGACGATGAACGTGGCCACGAGGATGACCTTGTCCCGGAACTCCATACGGAGCGAGGTGAGGATGGGCAGCGGGAGGAGCAGGATGGCAAGGTCAGTAAGGACGTTGATCGGCATCGACGAGAGGTAGAGTGCGACGATATCGATGCACGTCCCGTCGACTAAGGAGAACGCCGCGTTTACCGGTCGGCACAGAAAGATGTAGATGAAGGTGAGGACGATGCCGGCAATGTTGATGACGGCCATGGTGAAGAGAGAGGCGTAGCGGAGGAACAGGTGGGCGGCGGCGATTCGGTAGTAGAGGATCAGGATCGCCGTCTTAGTCGCCATGATTGCGGGGTTGTACAGCACGGTGAAGGCGTAGGTGCATTGCTTGAGCGGCATGAACCACTCTGGCTTGATCGCTACGGCTCAGTGGGGTCGTGGGCGGGCGTGATTGGCTCACCTGAGTCGGGTGACCCCAATCCCACATGCGTTCCGATCATGATCGACACCGAGAGTCCCACCGTAAACACCCAGCCGACGACGACGACATAGTCGTCGGGGTTGGCCTTGTGGGTGACCCCCCACTTGGAAATCAGCCGCAAGACGACGAAGAGGGTGGCGACGCTGATGATGACGAGCGTGACGATGAATACGGTCGGGCCGCGGTCGTTGAGGACCTCCATGATGGACTGTCCCCTAGAAGTGCGATTGACAACAGGCGCCCCATCTGTCGTTCAGGTCATGGCGGCTCGTCGCTGACAGACCCCATGGAGACGATGAAAGCGCTAGGTGACGTTGGTGGGCCAACCTCAGGTCCTCGGCGGCGGAACGCAGGTCTCCGTGCCCGAGCACGTGTCCGCCCGCCCAGTGCAGGAGCAGCGGAGTGCGTCGTCGTCACGAGCCACCTTTGACTGGGAACAGACGGACGGGCGACGCAAGTGGCCCATCGGGGTCGGGGGCCCCCTATCGGGGAACCACCGAAAGTGGCGTAGTATTAACTGCATGATGAATGTCATGTACAGAGTAGTAACTGGTACGAGTACGGGCCATAGTGGTCCTGCTAAGTTGGGAGCGTGGAAGAGCGTATGCGCTCTTCCGTACCACCACGACCCCCGGGCGACATCAGGGTCAGGGCAGTGGAGCGGTCCTCCGTTCATCCATCGAGAGCGACCGGCGCGCTCCCACGGCCGGTCGCCCGATTCGGCGGTGGCGGGGTCGGAGGCGGCACACCGGTCAGTATGGAGGATCTCGTCTCGCAAGCTCATATCGCGTCAGGGCCCGGTTGGTGAGCCGTCTGCGGGTACAAATGGGTTCACCAGTGTGCCCTTGAGTATGCCTGGGCGGGGACCGTAGGACCCCCGTAGGACCCACTCAAGACCCATCCACAAGGTTGACTGGCACACCCGTCGCGTCTGTGATGACGCCAGGCCGATTCGAAACCTAATAGACGAGCTGAGTAACGACATCCAGCACGAATTGCCATGTGGTGTCTCCTCCTCTCTCAACGAAAGCGAGCGGGGAGGACGCAATGCGTAAGTTGGTGGATGACAGTATCATCGGATCCGTGTCAGCCGATGAGTCGACAGCGAGTTCGTATGATACTGTCGACATCTTCAAAGTGTGACGCGACAGGAGCAACGGGGAAGAGCAGGGTAGAAAGTGAGGTGGGACACCGTTCGATGATCACTTATCAAATGACGTGCTGTCTGTATTAGGTTCCAACCTCTGATGGATGCCCTGCCGATCTCACCAGGCTTGGCTAATCGACCAACTGTCCCTGCAGGTCACTGTCCCTGCAGGTCTCGGTTCTTCTCATAGTTCTTCCGCCTTGTGCCGTCCAGGCGCAGTTAAGGCCATCATCCATTAACATCAACGTCTTTGCATGAGGGTCACACACGGCTTGACTGCTCCGCTGAGCCATAGGCCTCGCTCTCGCACATCGAGCTCGATTCATCATGTCCTCGAACGACAACATTGCAAAGTCGTTCGAGACCGTCCCAGGCTCTCTCTGCGAGAATTTTGGCAGTTTGGAAACATATGCTCACCTTGGATCTGCTGCTCATCCTATCAAACTCGTAGACCGACCCAACATTAAACGGCAGCAGGCGAACTACGGAATTGTAAGTGATATCCGGGAGGCAGTTGCATGGGCAAGAAGCGCTAACCAACCAGTTTATGTACTATGCACAGAGTACAGCTCTTTCCCGTGCGGTGCACGGTGTGCCAATCCCCGTGCGCCTTCTAACACTCCCCCTCGAGGTCTGCGTCCTCGCCGTCGAGGACCAGACCGAGACTGGCTCGAAGCGAGCGATGGGGCGCAGGAAGGAGGGCCTTGGTGAAGATATCCGCCACTTGAGAAGCGGTGGGGACGTATCCAAGCCGAACCACACCGTCCTCAATGAGTTCCCGAATGAGGTGCCACCTTATAGCAATGTGCTTGGTGCGTCGGTGAGTACCTGGGTTCCGTGCAAGTCGTATCGCACCCTGGTTGTCGCACCACAGGGGAGTGGGTTCCTTGGGGGTTACACCCAGCTCGTCCAAGAGTCCCTTGAGCCACACCGCTTCACGAGCAGCTTCTGACACCGCCACATACTCAGCCTCAACTGTCGACGAGGCCACCGTAGCTTGTCTGCGGGATGTCCACACGATTGCAGAGCCGCCGAGCATGAAGATGTGCCCAGTGGTTGACCTTCGAGTGTCGTGACAGCCTCCCCAGTCTGCATCCACCCAACCCTCTAGCTCTGCTTTTGCCGTCTTGCCACCTAAGGTGAGGCGCATGTTGGCCAGGCCGTGCAAGATGCGACTGGACTCGACAGCGAATGGGTTATCGACAGTGGTGCGACTCACCATCTCTCGGGTGACCCAAAGGTCTTTGCTTCAAGGTCCGACTTGCCTGAGCCCTTCAGCTTCTCCCTGGCGGGACAGGGGTCTCTCACTGCCGAGCAGATGGGGGAAGTGCCTCTGCGTCTGCCATCCGGTCACGGACTCAGCCTTCAAGACGTCTACTTCACACCCAGTGCAAGGCTGAACCTGTTGTCGGCTAGCCGCCTGCTCTCTCGTGGTTGGACGATATCCCTAGCGCCCTCTGGTGGTCGGATCAGCAATGGAAAGGTCGATGTTCCGCTGGAAAACCGAAAGGGGCTGTGGGTGCTCACCGCCAAGTCGGCGAATCAGGCAACCCATGGTCGCGTGCTTGTGACAACCGGTGCAGAGTCGCTTCATGCTGCACTGGGCCACATTCGAGGCAAGAAACTTGAGGACGCCGCGGCCCAAGCGGGCCTCAAGGTGGCTGATGTTATGCGATCGGCCGAAGGTTGCTCGACCTGCGCAGAGGCGAAGGCAACGAAACAACCGAAGGCGGGGACAAGTCCCCGGGGAGCATACGCCGGCGAGCTCGTCCATGTCGACATTGCGGGTCCATTCCAGCCTGCGAAGGCAGGCGAGGACCACTTCCTGGCTTTGGTCGACGACTGGAGCAAGATCAGCTTGGTGGTACCAATGGGCGGGAAGACTGAGGCCTACCGGCATTTGCGCGCATTCGTCTCGATCATGGCGCGTTTGGCTGCCCCTCGGGCTGTGCGGTTTGTGCGCAGCGACGGCGGTGGCGAGTTTGGCAGCCTGGAAGCCCAAGCTTGGTACCGGGAGACCGGAATACAGCACCAGGTGTCGCCGCCATACACACCTGAGCTCAATGGTGTAGTCGAGCGCTTTATGCGCACGGCGAAGGAGATGATCACGGCGATGCTGAAAGGGTCAGCCTTACCACACGAGTACTGGACGCATGCGGCTCGGCATGCGGCGTGCATCATCATGAAGACGACAAAGGTGCAAGGGAAGACGGCATGGGAGAGACTCACTGGACGTGAACCGACCCTCCCGACAAGCCGTGTCTTCGGCCAGAGCATCACGGTCGCGATCCCGCGAGCGGTGCGAACCAAAGGGTCTCTCACCAACGCTCGCGGCGTCAGGGGGACGCTCCTGGGCCAGCGTTGGGATAGAGTTGGTTGGATAGTGGAGCTCGAGGATGGCAAGGTGATTGAGACCAAGGAGGTGAGTAAGACGACAACGAGCGCCGGCGACAGTGGCATTACGGGAGGATGGCGCCACATGGGCGCTATTCCCGTGTCGACACCGCAGACGGACACCGTACGTCTACCAAGCACCTCCTTCGACACCAATGACAGCGACCTTGACAACGGCTCCGTTGGGGACGAGGGGGACGAGGGAAACGGCGACGAGCAAGATGGGACCCAAGAGTACGTCCCCTCCGAAGCCAACGTCCATCGGCCGCCCCCAAGCCAAGATATTGCAACCCAACCGACGGCAACATCGGCCCCTCCTCGCATTCGACACGGCTGGACCTACGAGGTGCGCACGCCGGAGACGCAGCGCAATGCCATTGAGGTCGAGATTCTGCCGACCCGCACGCGCAGCGGACGCACTGGCAATAGTGGCGAGGCGAATTGGCTCAACTGGCAAGGTCCCGAAGCGGAAGAGCACCATCTAGCGTCTTCTGCAGCTATGGCATTGGTGATGACCAACCTCGATGACGAGCCCGCCAACCCGCACGAGGCCAAGCGCACTGGCGAGGCAAAGCAGTGGCTCGAAGCCATGGCAAGCGAGATCGCCAACATCGAGAGTAAGGGCACCTGGAGAGAGGTAGTGGTTCCCGAGAACCGCACACCCATTGGTGTCCGTTGGGTCTTTAAGAGAAAGAGGGACGAGAAGGGTCAGGTGGTGAGATGGAAGGCTCGCATCGTCGCCAAAGGGTATAGTCAAGTCCCCGGTGTCGACTTCGAGCAGACCTACGCCCCCGTCGGTCGCACAACATCCCTGCGCATCCTACTCACCCTCGCAGCCCAAAGGGATTTGGAATTGCGACAGGCCGATGTCGAGGGTGCATATCTCAACGGTACGTTGGAGGAAGAGATCTACATGGCCTTCCCTGAGGGCTACAAGCCCAAGAACGACCACGCCACATGCCTGCGACTCGTCAAGTCGCTGTATGGCCTCAAGCAGTCCGGACGGGCTTGGTGGATCGAACTCGGCACCGCCCTTGCGGGTGTTGGGTTCAAGAAGCTCGAATCGGACTGGGGTCTCTACTACAGAACGGCGACCAGTGACTATGGCGAGGCCTTTCTCCTGGCTTATGTGGACGACATCCTCATCGCAGCGACCGCGAGCAAGACGATCGACCACATCATGGCTGCCCTCAAGGATCGCTGGAAGATGACGGAAATGGGCGAGGTGCGTATGATCCTCGGCATGCGTGTGGATCGGGACCGCCCCTCTCGCACTGTCACCCTCTCGCAGCCTGCGTATGTGGATAAGCTACTCGAGCGCTTCACCCCGTCGGGCAAGAAGAGATCAACACCTCTCGCGATCCTCAAAAGGCTGGGACCAGAGTACCTGGCGGCGGCCAAGGAAGAAAAGGAAGCAGGAGGAGCAGGGGGAGCGGACAAGGTACGCTATCAAGAGATCGTGGGATCCCTGCAGTGGATCGCCACCTGCACTCGCCCCGACCTCGCATTTGCCGCATCCTGGCTCGCTCGGTACACCAGTGCCCCCACCGCCGGTCACCTCAAGGTTGCTCTCGAGGTAATCGATCACCTCGGAAGCACCCGCAACATGCGCCTCACCTTAGGCGGCAAGGCGGCAAAAGCAGAGCTAGAGGGTTGGGTGGATGCAGACTGGGGAGGCTGTCACGACACTCGAAGGTCAACCACTGGGCACATCTTCATGCTCGGCGGCTCTGCAATCGTGTGGACATCCCGCAGACAAGCTACGGTGGCCTCGTCGACAGTTGAGGCTGAGTATGTGGCGGTGTCAGAAGCTGCTCGTGAAGCGGTGTGGCTCAAGGGACTCTTGGACGAGCTGGGTGTAACCCCCAAGGAACCCACTCCCCTGTGGTGCGACAACCAGGGTGCGATACGACTTGCACGGAACCCAGGTACTCACCGACGCACCAAGCACATTGCTATAAGGTGGCACCTCATTCGGGAACTCATTGAGGACGGTGTGGTTCGGCTTGGATACGTCCCCACCGCTTCTCAAGTGGCGGATATCTTCACCAAGGCCCTCCTTCCTGCGCCCCATCGCTCGCTTCGAGCCAGTCTCGGTCTGGTCCTCGACGGCGAGGACGCAGACCTCGAGGGGGAGTGTTAGAAGGCGCACGGGGATTGGCACACCGTGCACCGCACGGGGATTGGCACACCGTGCACCGCACGGGGATTGGGACACCGTGCACCGCACGGGGATTGGGACATCGTGCACCGCACGGGGATTGGGACACCGTGCACCGCACGGGAAAGAGCTGTACTCTGTGCATAGTACATAAACTGGTTGGTTAGCGCTTCTTGCCCATGCAACTGCTTCCCGGATATCACTTACAGATTAAGAGTCTGCTGCCCTACCTACAACAAGCCTGTCACCACCATGTCGACCGATTCTGCTACTCCCACTACGCTGTCGGCCGTGCCGAAGCTGCGCGGGAACGCCAACTACATCGAGTGGCGAGAAGCCATCGAGGAACAGTTGCTGGCTCATGACCTACTCGACATAGTCGAGGGAACGGAGGAAGAGCCATTCGGTCAGAAGGGTGTGAGGAAGAGGAGGGCGGGATCCGTCATGCCAACCGGTGGTACAGGGGACCCTGGGGATGCTCCCAAAGCTCTGTCAGCCGTGGAGGTGAAGCAGTGGAAGGACTGGTCGAAGCGTGAGTCCAAAGCCCAGGCTTGGCTTCGCATGACCTGCACGGAGGGACCAAAGCGTTCGATCATGGGGATGCTCTCTGCCCATGAGATGTGGTCCCACCTGGAGAACACTCACATGGTTCGTACCATTGAGCGACAGGGACAGCTTCTCCAAACCCTTGCCTCCTTCCGCCTCTTGTCAGCCAATTCGAAGGCGATGACGACGCATATGGAGTCGTTCCTTGTCACTCTCTCGAGGTATGAGACTGCGGGAGGAATCCTACCAGAGAGTCAGCAAATTGTTCTCTTCCTCAACAGTCTCCCGGCCGCCATGGAGCAGTGGAAGGACACCTATGCAGCGCTGGACGAATACCGACAGACCTGGGTTGAGCTCGAAAGGCTCTGGAACCGCAAGGTTGAGGACAAGGAGAGGTACGAAACCTCTAAGGGATCCCACTCGAATGGGGACGCATTGGCGACTCATGGAGGGAACCATGGCCAGAAAGGGAAGAAGACGGGAGAGAAGAAGGAGAAGAAGCAAAGGGACATGTCGAAGGTGAAATGCTGGACTTGCGAGAAGACCGGTCACTTCAAACGCGACTGCCCCGATGCCGAAGACTCGAGCAAGAAGGACAAGACGGACGGCCAGGCGAATGCTGCAGTAGAAGCGGAATTTGAGGCGTTTGTTGGCCAGGCCGTGCAAGATGCGACTGGACTCGACAGCGAATGGGTTATCGACAGTGGTGCGACTCACCATCTCTCGGGTGACCCAAAGGTCTTTGCTTCAAGGTCCGACTTGCCTGAGCCCTTCAGCTTCTCCCTGGCGGGACAGGGGTCTCTCACTGCCGAGCAGATGGGGGAAGTGCCTCTGCGTCTGCCATCCGGTCACGGACTCAGCCTTCAAGACGTCTACTTCACACCCAGTGCAAGGCTGAACCTGTTGTCGGCTAGCCGCCTGCTCTCTCGTGGTTGGACGATATCCCTAGCGCCCTCTGGTGGTCGGATCAGCAATGGAAAGGTCGATGTTCCGCTGGAAAAGCGAAAGGGGCTGTGGGTGCTCACCGCCAAGTCGGCGAATCAGCCAACCCATGGTCGCGTGCTTGTGACAACCGGTGCAGAGTCGCTTCATGCTGCACTGGGCCACATTCGAGGCAAGAAACTTGAGGACGCCGCGGCCCAAGCGGGCCTCAAGGTGGCTGATGTTATGCGATCGGCCGAAGGTTGCTCGACCTGCGCAGAGGCGAAGGCAACGAAACAACCGAAGGCGGGGACAAGTCCCCGGGGAGCATACGCCGGCGAGCTCGTCCATGTCGACATTGCGGGTCCATTCCAGCCTGCGAAGGCAGGCGAGGACCACTTCCTGGCTTTGGTCGACGACTGGAGCAAGATCAGCTTGGTGGTACCAATGGGCGGGAAGACTGAGGCCTACCGGCATTTGCGCGCATTCGTCTCGATCATGGCGCGTTTGGCTGCCCCTCGGGCTGTGCGGTTTGTGCGCAGCGACGGCGGTGGCGAGTTTGGCAGCCTGGAAGCCCAAGCTTGGTACCGGGAGACCGGAATACAGCACCAGGTGTCGCCGCCATACACACCTGAGCTCAATGGTGTAGTCGAGCGCTTTATGCGCACGGCGAAGGAGATGATCACGGCGATGCTGAAAGGGTCAGCCTTACCACACGAGTACTGGACGCATGCGGCTCGGCATGCGGCGTGCATCATCATGAAGACGACAAAGGTGCAAGGGAAGACGGCATGGGAGAGACTCACTGGACGTGAACCGACCCTCCCGACAAGCCGTGTCTTCGGCCAGAGCATCACGGTCGCGATCCCGCGAGCGGTGCGAACCAAAGGGTCTCTCACCAACGCTCGCGGCGTCAGGGGGACGCTCCTGGGCCAGCGTTGGGATAGAGTTGGTTGGATAGTGGAGCTCGAGGATGGCAAGGTGATTGAGACCAAGGAGGTGAGTAAGACGACAACGAGCGCCGGCGACAGTGGCATTACGGGAGGATGGCGCCACATGGGCGCTATTCCCGTGTCGACACCGCAGACGGACACCGTACGTCTACCAAGCACCTCCTTCGACACCAATGACAGCGACCTTGACAACGGCTCCGTTGGGGACGAGGGGGACGAGGGAAACGGCGACGAGCAAGATGGGACCCAAGAGTACGTCCCCTCCGAAGCCAACGTCCATCGGCCGCCCCCAAGCCAAGATATTGCAACCCAACCGACGGCAACATCGGCCCCTCCTCGCATTCGACACGGCTGGACCTACGAGGTGCGCACGCCGGAGACGCAGCGCAATGCCATTGAGGTCGAGATTCTGCCGACCCGCACGCGCAGCGGACGCACTGGCAATAGTGGCGAGGCGAATTGGCTCAACTGGCAAGGTCCCGAAGCGGAAGAGCACCATCTAGCGTCTTCTGCAGCTATGGCATTGGTGATGACCAACCTCGATGACGAGCCCGCCAACCCGCACGAGGCCAAGCGCACTGGCGAGGCAAAGCAGTGGCTCGAAGCCATGGCAAGCGAGATCGCCAACATCGAGAGTAAGGGCACCTGGAGAGAGGTAGTGGTTCCCGAGAACCGCACACCCATTGGTGTCCGTTGGGTCTTTAAGAGAAAGAGGGACGAGAAGGGTCAGGTGGTGAGATGGAAGGCTCGCATCGTCGCCAAAGGGTATAGTCAAGTCCCCGGTGTCGACTTCGAGCAGACCTACGCCCCCGTCGGTCGCACAACATCCCTGCGCATCCTACTCACCCTCGCAGCCCAAAGGGATTTGGAATTGCGACAGGCCGATGTCGAGGGTGCATATCTCAACGGTACGTTGGAGGAAGAGATCTACATGGCCTTCCCTGAGGGCTACAAGCCCAAGAACGACCACGCCACAGGCCTGCGACTCGTCAAGTCGCTGTATGGCCTCAAGCAGTCCGGACGGGCTTGGTGGATCGAACTCGGCACCGCCCTTGCGGGTGTTGGGTTCAAGAAGCTCGAATCGGACTGGGGTCTCTACTACAGAACGGCGACCAGTGACTATGGCGAGGCCTTTCTCCTGGCTTATGTGGACGACATCCTCATCGCAGCGACCGCGAGCAAGACGATCGACCACATCATGGCTGCCCTCAAGGATCGCTGGAAGATGACGGAAATGGGCGAGGTGCGTATGATCCTCGGCATGCGTGTGGATCGGGACCGCCCCTCTCGCACTGTCACCCTCTCGCAGCCTGCGTATGTGGATAAGCTACTCGAGCGCTTCACCCCGTCGGGCAAGAAGAGATCAACACCTCTCGCGATCCTCAAAGGCTGGGACCAGAGTACCTGGCGGCGGCCAAGGAAGAAAAGGAAGCAGGAGGAGCAGGGGAGCGGACAAGGTACGCTATCAAGAGATCGTGGGATCCCTGCAGTGGATTGCCACCTGCACTCGCCCCGACCTCGCATTTGCCGCATCCTGGCTCGCTCGGTACACCAGTGCCCCCACCGCCGGTCACCTCAAGGTTGCTCTCGAGGTAATCGATCACCTCGGAAGCACCCGCAACATGTGCCTCCCGGATATCACTTACAGATTAAGAGTCGGCTGCTCTACCGACGGAGCTTGCGTCCCCATTCGAGTGGGATCCCTTAGAGGTTTCGTACCTCTCCTTGTCCTCAACCTTGCGGTTCCAGAGCCTTTCGAGCTCAACCCAGGTCTGTCGGTATTCGTCCAGCGCTGCATAGGTGTCCTTCCACTGCTCCATGGCGGCCGGGAGACTGTTGAGGAAGAGAACAATTTGCTGACTCTCTGGTAGGATTCCTCCCGCAGTCTCATACCTCGAGAGAGTGACAAGGAACGACTCCATATGCGTCGTCATCGCCTTCGAATTGGCTGACAAGAGGCGGAAGGAGGCAAGGGTTTGGAGAAGCTGTCCCTGTCGCTCAATGGTACGAACCATGTGAGTGTTCTCCAGGTGGGACCACATCTCATGGGCAGAGAGCATCCCCATGATCGAACGCTTTGGTCCCTCCGTGCAGGTCATGCGAAGCCAAGCCTGGGCTTTGGACTCACGCTTCGACCAGTCCTTCCACTGCTTCACCTCCACGGCTGACAGAGCTTTGGGAGCATCCCCAGGGTCCCCTGTACCACCGGTTGGCATGACGGATCCCGCCCTCCTCTTCCTCACACCCTTCTGACCGAATGGCTCTTCCTCCGTTCCCTCGACTATGTCGAGTAGGTCATGAGCCAGCAACTGTTCCTCGATGGCTTCTCGCCACTCGATGTAGTTGGCGTTCCCGCGCAGCTTCGGCACGGCCGACAGCGTAGTGGGAGTAGCAGAATCGGTCGACATGGTGGTGACAGGCTTGTTGTAGGTAGGGCAGCAGACTCTTAATCTGTAAGTGATATCCGGGAGGCAGTTGCATGGGCAAGAAGCGCTAACCAACCAGTTTATGTACTATGCACAGAGTACAGCTCTTTCCCGTGCGGTGCACGGTGTGCCAATCCCCGTGCGCCTTCTAACAGGAATGAGGTTGCACTCTGCGGTCTCGCGAGCACAGGTGTTTCCAACCCGAGCTCGGTAGGGAGCGACCGAAGCCACATTGCTCGAGCTGCCCTCAGGCTTGGCTCCCTTCACTCCCCGAATATTCATACTGAGTGGAATGATGGAAAGCAGCACTGCCGAGGCACCCAAAGCGTGGTAGACAGGAATGGTCTCCTCCACATTCACGCCCATTATCAGTCGCATCTCTCTGTATCTTAACGGGGCCAGAGCGCGCTGTCCTGAACTGTGGCTTACCCCTGCTTGCCACCATAGACTGTTCAGAGACTCCGCAGACCATTCTGCACCCCCGAAACCCCCTAACACTGGATGGCATATCACGTAGGAAGCTGCAAAGCGTAAATCATCCGAGACTCGTTCTTACCGCCAGCCCTTGCAAGTCCACTCTATACCTGAGCCAAAGCAGCATCGCTCGCTTCAAGAGCTCCGTTCTTCGGCGGGTAGAGCTTCATGATTTTAGGTGTCGCCTCGATGGAGCAGCCGCCGTCATATCCGCTTCGCGGGGCCAAAGCGAGTGAATGCAGTATGTTCTCCGGGGTGCCAGCCGATTCCATATTTTCGATCCAGGAAAACGTCCCTGAAGACGACTTTGTCCACAGTGGTTCCAGCGTGCTTCTCCAAGGGCTTGACAATCTGCATGCCACTGGCATTAGAAGGGCGGATGAGGACATATTTCTTGGAGTTGTGGGGGGAAGTGTCCTCGAGAGCCAACAGGTGGGCAGCGATGACGCCGACCTCGTGAGCATCGATGATAGCAAAACCGTTGTCACCGTCGATCATGAGTTTGAAAGGGTCCTTTTGGCCTGTCTCTCGGTACTTTTCGAGCCCATCTTGCACGATGGGGGTCACCATCAAGCTGAAGACGTTGGGCTCAAGCGAGGTCCCGTTCATGGCGCTGAATTCGGGCTGGCTGAGCATGGCCTCGATGCCCCCGTGGTTACGCCCATAGAATACTGTCGTAGAGGGATCCACATTGCTCGTTGTCGTCGAGATCCTGACCCCGTACTCGACTCCGGCCTCGAGGGCGCAATTGAGGAAGAGTGATTCGTCGGTAAAGTGGGTGGGGCCGTTGTGCGATGCGATGAACAAGCCCTGGACTTGGTGCTCACGAAGCCAGTCGGCGTTGATAATCTTCAGTCCTTCTCAATCATCACCGCAGCGCATATAACGACTGTGGCTGAACAAATAACCGATGGCCATTCGCGGTCGCCGGGGCCCGGTCCCACCTACACCAGATATGTAAGGAGCCGCCAGATTCATCTTCTCCGCACCAGCGCTTTCCATCATGGCTCCTCAATCCTCGTCGTTGGCGCTGCCGTCAACACTGGCGGTGGCGTTGTTCAAACCCTCGCCTCCTCTCTCGGGTCCAGCAAGTGCTTCTCCAAGCACCGAATTATCGGTCTCACTCGGACCACCACCGGGCGTGGTCGCCCAAGAGCTCGCCGGGATCCCCGTCATTCACGACGAGCACGCGGAAAGGCCGGTCATATGTGACAGCAGAGACAGCGATCATGGCTGTAGATACGTCTCTCCGCCCGTGTGGACAGCAAAGGAAATATATCTCGACTTTTGCGCCCGATTCCTGCCTTCTGGTTCTATTCCGCAACAACAATGTTGGCCCCGCCTAGCTCTCGCCTCTGACCCGATAAAGGGATCGGAAGAGATGCCATTCTCATATTGCAACGTTCCATTCTTGCCCCGTCCTCACTCGGCCTTTGTTCACATCGGGCTGACCTCCAGGGGCGTGAAGCTCCCGAAGCCATGCCTACCCTAAGCTACCTCCTCACAACGTCATGCCAGTGGAGCTCGCTGTCTGGAGAGTTAATGCCTCGGGTGCAGTATCACCCACAGGCCCTACGACCGCTGCGCCTTGGCGCGTTCGCGCACCGCCGCTCTGGGCGCGTATGACGAGCAGGAGTGGAAGAAGCTCTGCTTGTTGTACGGGTCCAAGGCGTGACTGAGAAGGGCTTGGCGGCCAAGGAGAGCCGGATGGGATGTAAACGAGCGGAAGGGCCTCGAATCCCGGGCTTACTTGGTGCCCGCCGTCGAGTTCTGCGACTATGTCGGCGCTTTGAAGAACGGCAGGCCGAACGGTCAGGGCGCTCTCACCGTGCCTAACGGCACACTCTATGAAGGTGACTTTAGAGGCAGACTAGCAAACGGCCAGGGCACTGCCATGCGGCCCGACGGCCCGTGCTATGATGACGAAAGATATATGACGCTGTCTGTTTCCACACAATTTTGCCTATGGGAGGCTTGGAGTTGCCTAACACGCTTTTTCAGACGTGAGTCTTTACACGAGACACTATCCTTATTGACTGATGAAGCCTTGGCAGCGCAGGCGGTCCAACATCGGTCCAGCGCTGCGTAGTCGCACGGAGCAGAGAATGATCACACTCGGAACTCCAGACGAGATTGACTCCGCCGGTGGTGATGGTCGTCGCTTTGCCTCTTTGCCGAAACGCGCGATGTAAGCGAGACGTCACCCCAATTGTCTTCATGGGATGTATGCAGGCTGACGTTTGGGCAGATCATCTTCAAGTAGTCACCAGGAATGAGTATATCCTCTTCAGCAGAGGGTAATGTCGCGTGGGAGAGGTGCATAATGTGCACGCCGCTATACATGGTCCATGGTGCAACGGGCGTGGTGACGAGAGCAGCCGACTTCGTGAGGGGTGCGAGAGGGTGCTTTGCAACACAGATCAGCGGTACCGACATTCATCGTGGGTTGAGTAATGGATAGCGCGAAGTGATGGGTCCCTGTTGAGTCCCACACATTCGGCATATGGATCCTCCGTGCCTGATCCGAGCGGACGCTCGGAGCAACCACACACCACGTTTTGAGCCCGGCCGCTCGAGGCACGGCGGTTGGTCCTCACATTTTGGCATGCCGGACGTGCTAGTTTTCGGCATCCCTAGCCCCAAGAGGCCCAGGAAAGGAATGGCATGGTGCAGGAAGCTGCAGTTCTGCCAGCGTTGCAATGGGGAATTGGCCGGTCGGGCACAGTCGGTCTGCATGTATATGCATCCCTGCCACGGTTGGCGATGGAGGAGTACAGGTTCCATATTCCCATGAATGTCCCTGTCGCCCACGCGTGCTGTTTTGTCTGTTTTGTTAGGCGATCGGCTCACTCGCTCCGGCGAACATTGTCTCCGGAAGTCCACCTCCACCGCACCTCTCCACCGTGGGGCGAGATGCTCTCGGCGCGCAACCCTACTCATCGTCCATTGCAACCAATGGAATTGGTTCCCATGCGACTGCCGCTTCACATGCCACAGGTCCCTCATACCATAGGTTCCCTCGCATCAGTTCCCAGGCCCACTGTGGCCCATTCAATAGTTGCTCTCCATGGCGGTTGCACATTTTAGCTCCTTGCGCCCCCTCACCCATTTCTACGTGACACTCCGCCATCTCAACATCATCTCTCTCGAACTATCTGAGAACGGATCGATTTGGCAATCAATTGACCAACGAAGTCGAAGTCGATCGTCCGAGCGATCTCCCCTGGAACGTCTCCCACGACGTCGGTTTGATTCAGTGCGATCACCACCGCGACGCTGCGGTCGGTATCTGAGGGTGAGTCTTCTGTCGCTCTGCTTTGCTGGTGGATGCCATCGCATTCCTCTTTCGTGTTCTGCTACACGCGCTGTCTCACTCCCATCCTCTTCCTGCCCCGGAGCTTTACTTGGCGCTGACCTTTCCCAGTCTGTCCGTAGATGAGCGGCCCATATCCTGCCGGCCCATCGCGCCCGCAGGAGGACTCGAACCCGCATACTTACGCGCACCTGCACTCCCATTCTGAATCCCCTATCGAGGACTCGGTTCCTCACAGGGCCCCTCCGGTGGGGTACCCGCCCTCGTACCCTCCACCGAATATCTACTACGACCGCAACGGACCAACTCCCCGACTACCCATATCCGTCTCTTCTTCTGACCCATCACAACCGATCCAACACTCGATTGGATACCCCCTACCAGCACTCTATACGAGCAACGAACTAGCTCGACCACGCATGAGTCTCACGTTGCCGCCTCCACAAGATTATCAGGACTTGGCGGATATCGGGTACGCATACCCTTCGCAGCAGGGTCTCTTGACGTCGCCATACCAAACCCCTGGTGGAAATACAATCCCAACGCTCAGCTCGAATGGCTCCGGTTCAATTAACATGTCCGAGTATTTCCCGCCTTTTCCAGGACCTCCTTCCCATTCTCACACCCACCCGCCGGGACAACAGGCGCTTCCCAGTCCGAGCTGGACTTCTGGTTCTCTCCGACCTCCCCCTCAAGCGCCTCTGGAAAGTGCGAGCGGCAGCGGCTCAGGTGTCAAGACCTCCCGACAACAGTTCACGGCGTGTGGTGGGTGTCGGCACAGGCGGATCAAGTGCGACTTGAAGGAGAAGCAGGATGCGATTAAACGGGAAGCTAGAGAAGAGGAGGAGAGGGGGGTAGAGCCGGTTAGAGGCTCAGCGAGACGGAGAAAAGCAATTTGCACAAAGTGCGAGGAACGAGGTACAAACTGCGTGTATGTCTCCGAACCAGTGCTCCTTTCCCTTTCATTTCTCGTGTTTTCTCGATGGTATCCTCTCCGCGCAAGAATAATTTTCCCTAACGAGATGCCCCAGGGACGAATACGCGCCGCTCAAAGCTGCGAAGCAGCTCCGACGGGGAAAGAGGATATCCGAGATCGAGATGTTGTATGGCAAGACCGCCGCGAACGCCGCAGTCGCTGCGAACCCAGATGATGTGGACGAAAGGCTCGAAGTCCTGCCGGAGCTCACCAAGGAGTTCTTCGAATCGCCCTTCTTCCGCATGTTCCAGGTACAGCGTAAGTCGGATGTCCTTCCCTTTCACAGCGGCGGCACGCTGACATGGAAACAGGACCTGTCCTCGACCCGCACGACTTTGTAGCCCGATACCTCTCTCACCCGCATCCCAACGCCGCAGCCATGGGCCCCGAGGGCGCCATCCTGTGCCACGTCCTCTACGCCTGGGCGGTCTCTTATGGCGCTGACGAGCGGGGACAGCTCGACGTCCCCGATGGTGGGGGTGCCCCACTTGGTCCGCTGTCGTTGGTCGCACCGGGGGAAAACGAGATGCGGCGCGAATCAGATCGCCAGAGGAGGTTTCATAGGATGAAGGCTGTGGTGGAGATGGTGCTGAGGGAGATTGACGAGTGCGGGATCATGCGCAAGCCGTCTTGGGACGGTGTGAAGGCTTTGCTCCTCATCCTGCCTCTAACCGAAGGTGGATTACGAATCCTGATCTTCTTCCCTAGGTCTAATTCGGAAGTACTGATTGGATGCAGGGATATCCAGTTCCCTCGAGAGGCTGTCGATGTACGAGGCGGCATTGAACCAGGCCTACTCGCTCTGCTCGTTCTCTGGTGTGGGGTATGACGGGCAGCCATCGGGCGCCTCGGGCGTGAATGGCGGAACAGACACCACCGATGGCCACCACTACGTCTCGACCATCCGCGTGCGAATCTACTGGTGTAAGTGGCACATAACCTTTGTAGGGACAAGTGCTGATTATGTTCAGACTCGTTTGTGCACGAGGGCATCACCACGGGCCTCAAGGGCGGTCGACTCCATCTCGATGATGGCGATCTGGAGACTATCCAGGACTCGATCCACCATCGTGCGCTGGTCATCAACTCGCAGTACCTCCGCTCGGCCATCAAGATGGCGACGGCGCCGATTAACCTTGCGGTGGGTCCAGGACGAGAACCCACAGGCTAAATCACAATTGATGGATTTGAAATAGCTTGCTTGCCGTCTTATCAACAAGGCTTTGACGGGCCCTGCGGCGAAGCGACGGGCCGAAGTAAGCGGCGAGGCGGTCAAGGAGGCGTGGGAGTCGCTCGAGCGGTGTTGGGAGGAGTTCGAGGCGTTCAAGTACTCGGCCGACACGAACACCAAGTATTCGACCCCCGAAGATATCTTGCGGTGAGTCCTCCGTCCAACCGATACTTGACATTTTCAAACGGTACCACCGCATGGGCTGACCCGAAGGCAGGTTCGCGGACGGATGGAAAATCTTCCTCTTCGAAGCCCAAAATATCATCCGCAAGAACCTCGAGGGACGGCTCAGGAACGCGACCGGCTCGGCGCTCATCACGGATCACTCGAGTCCGGATGCGCCCCACAGCCAGATTGTGCATCTTCAGCATTTGCTCGAGATCTCGCGCTCCAAGTGCGAGGTCCAGACAAGGCAGATCATGGAGATTGTGAAGTGCCACGTCGGGTCGCGGTGGGTCGAGTTTCCCCGATCGTCTTTCTGCACAGCCTCTATGGCATTGTTAAGAGGTGACTTGAGCTGACGGAGGCAGGTTCTTCGAATGGGACGCCAGCTTGGTCAGGGACGGGACGTATTATGCCGCGATGCTTCTCGCACGAAGAGGCGGATCGGACGAGGACATCTCGATCTATCTCCAAGCGCTCAATGAGCTCCGCTGGGCGCACGGGAAATGCTGGGAACGTTCAGCCTAGTGAGCCGAGTCCCACTACTATCTCTCACATAGTCGAACCGCGGAATCTGGTGCTGACGATGGTAGTCTTCGGAGGGAATGGGCCGAGGCTCGCTCATCTGTCTCCCCCGAACGTCTCTTGCGCAACTGGGGGCCCGGTTCTGCCCCTCCGTCGTCTTCCTTCCTCCCTTCTCTACTCCCGCCTCTATCGCTCGTGAACCACGACCAGCCCCCACGTATGGACTCCTCCTCACTCTCCAAATCCCCCTACACCTCCCCCAGTATGATCTCCCCTCCATTCGACCTCTCGTCCTCGTCCCTGAGCTGCTTTTCGATACTCGAACACCCTCAAAACCCCAATCCCACGCCGAGTCACAACCCCAATATCCTCCCTCCTGTGCGGGGATTACATCATCCGCCGCCTGATCTCCTGTGTGCGCAGAATCATACTACGACGGCGCCGGAGCATAAGTGGCCGCCGAGTATTGATGGGGCGCATGCCGATGTAGGAGATTATGCGGTTTATGGGACGATGACTGGACGCCCGCCGCTTGCTGGAGGTGGAGGGGGGACGGGGACAGATATGGTCCAAGATGTGCGGAAACAGAATCACTCGCATGGGGTGGTTCTTACGGATGGGTCGGCGTTTGTGTCGTACACCATGCAGGGAGTTAGGATGGGGGAGTCGGGATGTCGGAGAGCGGAACTGGCGAAGACTGCAAGGATGCCAGAAGGAGAAAGCAGCTGGGAAGTGGTAGAGAAGTGGCAAGGAAGAACGAGCTGAAGATCCAGTATGTCCTTGTAGGGAGGGTGATTAGTTGGAGATGATCTACAACCCGCTCCCACTAGGTCATCTCCCGTCGTAATGAATTACAGGTAAGATGTCTCTCAGCTTAGGGGTTAGGGGGTTACATCTGTTGTAGGGTATGAACCGGCGAGGTGTGCATCGATCTCGACTACTACTCGAGCTACTCTTATGCTCTCTATTATTCATGGTACCGCCACGGTACGGTTCTGCTCGGTCATGCTGTAGTGGACACCACCGAGGTTTGGCTAGATCCTACTGATAACCGAGCACATAACCGAGTCGTCTCAACAACATCTTGGGTCTGATAGCGCGGAAGCTCAATTCTACCCATTCCGTCGTCTTATGGCTCAAAGCAGCGCGCTCTTGCCCTCAGCAAGCCGAGGGAGAGTTTCCTGACAAGCCGGGAGTGTACTCCACCCGTCATGATTGATTTCCAAAGCTTGAGATCGTCTCTAGCTTCCGTCTCCCTCATGCCTCCAATCGAGAGCACCAGAGGCCTGAATGGTCGGTCCGAGGAGGGATGCCTGCGACGCTTCTCCCTCGCCACAGCGTTAAGGTGCTTCTCAACGACTTTGGCGGTTCTTTCGACCATAGAGCTATCCTCGGTGGCTTCCAAATGTAGTGCGGCAGTCTTAGAAGCCTGCGAGGCCAAGGAGACAATGGTAAAATCGATGTCTTCGCTCGAGAGGCCGCTAGGGGCCGATCCGGTGGTCCTGATGTCGTTCTTGCGCTGTGTACCGGTGATAAAGCGCTCTAGGTGAACCTGCACACCTTCCAGCGTTGCTAGAGCCGTCCCAATTGTGTATTTGGCCCGCATCACCAACCTCTTCGACCTTGCTCGAGCGAGGAGTCGCTGTCAAATTATGGGAGCAAGCCGATAATATAGGCGATGTCCGGTAGAGGTCCGAGCATGGCGTACATGAGCGAGCAAATAATGGAGAGGTAAGGCTCGATCGGCCTGCTCCTCATGCGGTGCTCAAGGTCGAAGGATCGACTTGCTCGAAGGGGGTACTTGGCTGGCTTCCAGTTTTCCATTTTGAAGAGGAAGCAATGCTGAGGTCATCCACATAGACACCCACCGGCATGGGGTTTCGAACAATCGCCTCGGACGTAATTGGAAGAAAGAGCATGAGTCGCAAATAAAACGTGCCGCTCAACTCTCACACTTTCACGTGTTTGAGCTTCCGGAGGCTTGTTCCTGAGTTGTGGTCTTGGGTCCTCAGCAGCTGGCGTGACGAGGTGGCAGAGTGGGTGGAGGCGAGGCGGCAAGGTGGGGTGGAGGCCCCGGGGGGGTGCTGAGCGAGGATGACAAAGTCGCCCAGTCCGGTTTGTCCGGGGTCGACTTATCGTCACCTGTTCACGGATAGGGTCGCTGAACACAGATCCGCGCCACGGACACCCTTTCATTGGCCTCGAATACGTATCGACGCTTCAGCAGGAGCAATCGGCAGTGGAAGGTCGCCAGACCACTTACATGGTTTGCCAGCGCCAACCCCAAAAGCCCTCGACGCGGTTCCTGCCCCTCCCCGACGTGCCCGACGTTTCTCCTCCCCTAACCGGCTACGACCCGCGCAGGAGACGATTCTCGGTGAGCTCCACCACATACGACCCACAAAACGCCCTGCCCTCGCCGCTGATCCTCGGCGCGAGCTTGTCGCTCGCATCCACCTTCACCGCCCAGACCCAGGACGACCTCCTCACCCCCACAGACGTCGTGGAGGCGTCGAGCGCCTCCGCCGCGACGGATCCCTTCTTCGCATATCACTACGCGCAGCCCGAATGCTCCGGCCCGTCGACGAGACGTCTTCCTGTAGACCCTTGCAGCGCGTCGTCACCCCCACTCTACAGCGACGGTCTTGAATGGGGGTCCCACTTGTGGTTGAGAGCGGAGGAACATGCCCTTCCGTATCCTCGCGATGTCCCTTTCACTTTCGAGCATTCTCATTCCGGCACAGCACTCAGTCTCTATATCCCGCAAACAGACGAGCCATCAGGGTCCCGGCCGTGGGGCGCGAGTATGGACTCGACCATGAACCGCAAGCCAGAGCCGGAACAGACGCGCGCGATCCGGGCCATGAGCGCACAAGCGTCATATCCTAGCTCATCCCACGGCCGGCAAGGTCAGTCAGAGTGCGGGGACAAGCAGCATTACACTGACTCGTGCAGCCCGATTCTTTGCCGTTTCCCGAGACTCCTTGACACGATCTTGTTCGCCACGTCGTCGTCCGTCCCTACCGCCTCCCGATAAACCGCTTTGGCCGGGTGAAGAATGGTTGGGCCCGCGTGAGGACAGGTTAGGTCTTCAGCGAGACGACGCAGCGGGGTCGAAGTAGATTCGTGCCTGCGACAACAAGAGGGCAGAGAAGGGGGACGTTATGCACGCAGCCAAGTTCAAGAGACGGGGAGATGCGTTTCATAAATACAGGCACTGGAGAGCGGCAAGCCCTGACCTGGTAGTGGTTAATGCAGAGAGCATCGACACAGCTCCGGGCTGCTCGAACGTCGGCCGTATCCCGCTTGTGCAAGCAGCACCGCCTCAGCCCAGCCGTTACAGCGGTTCTCTAGTGTGCAGCAACACAACGTTCAGCCTCCGGTCAGCGTGATTCTTCATGGTCATATGAGATCCTCCGCTACTGCGGTGTTTAAAGCTGTTTTAAACCGAGCGTTCCTTGCATGAGTCCGTGTTCCTTACGAGAGTCCGTGTTCCTGGCATCAGGATGGTGTTTCCATGCTGGTATGTTGGTCCTGGTCACCTACACGGGGCTAACTCGACTGGGTTGTAGGTTTGACAGATGCACGAGAGAATTAGAGCCAACGAAGGGAGGTAAACTTTCGCTCGATCGAGCGACAACGCGATCGAGTCTGACAACAAGGCTGGCAACCGGCTCTAACGTCGGATGGGGTGGAGCTTCCAGGATGGCTACATTTCCGGACTTGGAGATCATCTTGGTCTTGCTCACGAGACAGCTACTGATGATCTCCTGAGCGTGGTAGTGTCTGAAGACGAGCCTATCCCGGTACAGAAGGCGCGGCGCAGGTGGAAATTGGGTTCAGGCGGCGAACAACAAGAGGGACGTCTGGGGAAGAATAAGAAGGACGTTGAACGTACAATTTGAACGGAAGTCCATGCCTAAAAGAGTGGCTGAACCCGCCTTGCAACCAGGCAAGTGGAACTTCAGTCGGAGGAGTTGAAGGGGTGTTCGAGTGTGAACCTGTCTACCGCTATGCACGTCGATGAGGAGGACAACTTGCTACGGACTAGTGGCCTTTCGAGTGAGCCGGTCGATGTCGCGAGGCATATCTCCACCTCCACCGAGCACCAGCGGCGGCCGCTCGTGCCTATCACAACTCGTGATCGGAGGAATAGATAGATCCGAAGTGGAGGTGTGCCTGTGGCGGCACTGGTGGGTGGAGGACAATCGTGAAATGGCCGGAGAACTGACTCAAGGGATAGGTCCATGCTGTTGACAACTGGGACTGCGTTGAGAGCGGCAGCGTTGCGTTCACTCACACGATTATGGCCTCTATCCCCGGCGCTTTCAGCAGTCGGCGATAGTATGTTCTGGCCTGCGATATTTTAACAGGCGACAGTTGCGCGAAACAGCTCACGTGCTCTTTTCAACGGATCGTGATTACCGGCGGGTACTTCCGGTGTCCGATCTTTTACATTTGAGCTGTGCCTGTGCCTGTGTGCCTGAGATCGGAACTGGTAGTGCGCGTCATGCTGCTGTGCCTTGTGCCTGTTAAGGCAATATTCCTCTGCCCTCCATGAGCACCAAAAAGCAGATGTCGACGCTTTATCAATTGGCACCCTGAGGAACCTTATCGGCGTCGTAGACTGAGGATTGTGACTTGGCTCTTTTCGCAACACTCTTGACGGTGACGTGCGCACACAACCCGCGTCTCCCTCTTTGTGCCTGGAGATAGCTCGCACCCCTCTTCAACGGCACATAGCAGCCCTTCTTTTCTCCATAATCAGCAATGCAGTTGTGCCATAACCTCGAGAGCTTCCCAGATCGAACCATCGACTACTCGAGGAAACGCGCCGCGATGCTCTCCTCAACCCCTTCCTGCCTTTATTTAAGGTTCAGACATGGGATGCTGTCCAGCTAGAGGGCAAGTCTAGGCATGATAACAATTTCCTTGCCCTGCGCAAAACACAGAAACGACCTCGGGCTTGCCGGGTCACTATCAACACTCGGATCGGCGAGGATAGGAGTCTATCAACCTCTCTCAGTGACGTCGCAAGCCTTTTCACCACGATACTCCTCTACTCCGAGTCCTCAAGGCCGTTTCCCGCCCGAACCGAACGCCAAAGCCATACCAAAATGACCCTCTCCTTCTCAATCACCTCATCCACTTCGTCGACCTCCTCGTCCGCCTCACCAACCTATTCGCGCACGGCGCACGACATTCTCAACCGTCTAGCTGAGCAGGTGGTGAGTGCACTGCCGGGCTGCCCCGGGAACTCATACAAGCGGCGATGCTCCGCGCCGTCCGCATCTCTGTTCTGCAACGACGATTTCTCAGGCTCACCACCATGCTTGGCGCTCGCTACATGATTTTGGATGCAAGCGTACGTCACTTCAAGCTCCTCCACGGGACTGTTTTTTTGACCGATTGAAGCGGGTGCGACTATATCTCGAGCGACGTGAGCCTGCACCAGTCAGTCGAGTTGTGACCTTCCGGCTGATAGATGCGCAGACGGCGTCAGGGCGGGCATCCACTGGGACGCCAATCGGAGCCACGGCGACGGCCTGTTTGGGGATTTAATTGATCGCGTCGTCATGTTGTCGGCACCGGCCGGACGCATGGGTGGCAAAACTGACTCGGGGAGGGGAGGAGGAGACACTCGCTCGGGCAGTATGATTGGACCGAAGAGGAACGGGGCTGTAGCGATGTCTCGACGGCGGCGGTAGTGAGGGAGCCCAGGGGGACGATAGTGATCGGATCTACGTAGGGCAGAGGAGGAAGGACGTATAGACCTCACCAAGGGACGGGACCTTCAGGGTCTCGATCATTATAATGAGCTCCGTTTTGTAGCGAATTGAGCATCGGCGGAGATATATAGGAACAGATAGATGCGCATATGAAGCCGCCGTATCGCCGCCACCGCCGCTGGGGTGGAAGAGCCTGAATTTGCCACGGTGGTGGTCCACCTGGTGACTGATTGATGGGAGGGTCACAGGCTCCAAGCAATGACGCATGTAGGGACAGTCACCTTCACCACCCTCTTCTTATGACCCCGCCGTCGCGCTTTCCCTCCTTTTCCAGGATAGGGCGTGCTGCTCATATAGGCAACCTGGTCCTCGGAGACGTGGGTTCAAGGTCCCGCCTGTAAAACACACTTACGATCGTCCGTCTCACAGCCGTGCCGGTGGGTAGATCGACATACAGTTCTGGCGAAATAAAGGTGGTACAATTCCCGCCAGTGCACCGGTGCCTCCAGTTTGCTCGATGGGTTATGAGTCTCTGCTCTTCGACATCAAGGCGCTCGACCCAACTATTCGGATCGCCACTGCTGGTAGTGGCACGCTCGAGGCGCCCTCGATCGGTTCGACCTCCCTTCTCAACAAGAGGAAGGAGAAGGTCACCCTTGGAAAGGTCATGTTCGTTCGTGGTCTCGGCTTCAACCTCATTTCGGTCCCTGGACTCACTCGCCTCGGTGCGGACGTCCGATTCAAGGGCTCTCTCTGCAGGGTCCTCCTGAACAATGTCGAGGTCCTACGCGCTCGACTTCAAGACAAGGCCTACATTTGTGGAGGCCACCCAGCAAGGCGACAATGCGTTCGCCATCAACAGGATGGTGCTAGCCCTTCCAGCCTCGATCGAGCTCTCTACCAGGATCCTCACCTCCAAAGGTGTCAAGCCCTCTGGAGCTCGAGCGAGTTGGGAAGTCTGGCCATCGAAGGCTCGGTCACCTCGCCTCGGACTCGATGAGGACGCTCTTCGGTCGACTTAGCACAGGTGGCTGTGTGACCGACAAGTCTGGACCCTGTGAGGGCTGTGTCATGGGCAAGATAGTGCGCCCTCCCTTTCCTCTGAGCCAATCTCGAGCCGAAGCCCTTCTAGACCTCGTTCACACCGATCTCTGCGGACCCTTCGCTCGCAAGGAGGGGCCAAGTACCTAATGGTGCTTGTGGACGATCGCTCGAGGTACACATGGGCCTATTTCCTCAAGAACAAGTCGGATGCATTGGGTTGCTTCAAGGACTGGATGGTCGAGGTTGAGCGATTCACCGAACGCAAGGTGGAGGCCGTTCGCTCAGACAATGGCGGGGAGTACACCAGCAAGGAGTTTGAGGATCATCTTCGCTTGCTTGGGATCGAACACCAGACGACTGTTCCCTACTCCTCTCAACAAAATGGCGTAGCCGAGCGTTCCAATCGCACCATTGTCGAACGCACCGTCGCCCTCCTCTACTCAGAGCGACTTCCCCTCTCCCTCTGGGCTGAGGTGATGAACACTGTGGTATATCTGAAGAACCGCTCGCCAACTCGCTGGCTCAAAGATCAAACTCCCCTGGAAGCATACGCGGGCATACGACCTGACCTATCGAGGCTTCGAGTGATCGGCTGTGCGGCATGGTCTCTCGTTCGCAAGGGCACTCGAGACAGCAAGCTTCATCCTCGAGCGACCTTGTGCTGTTTCCTGGGGTATGCAGCAAAGCAAAAGGCTTACAAGCTGTGGGATCCCAAGGCTAACAAGGTCATCATCTCGCGCGATGTCGTGTTCGATGAATCGATCTCGCCCCAAAAGCAACTCCGCTCGCAGCCCTCACTCGAACAGCTCAACAAGGCCTTCCTTGAGGTCGCTCACTCATCGATCGCCCGAACCACTGCCCCGTCTGCAGGCGATTCGAACACCTCGATCCCGCTCGAGGTATCCGAACCAGTGGGAGATATGCCTGGAGCTTGTGAAGCAGTGGTAAGAGAGGGCCCAGTGGGAGCAGAGGAACCAGTGGGAGCAGAGAACCCTGTGAGAGAAGAGCTAGACGAGGGCCATATCGACACCGAGGATGAGATAGACCGACTGCCTCAATATCGAGGCTGGACCTATGAGCCAGACCCACGGCTCGCTCGAGAGAGTGCTCCATCGCCAGAGCCAGACGATCAAGAACCTGATCGAGCGCAGACTCTAATCAGTTGAGGGCAAAGTTGACGACGACTCCAGCCGTAACCCAGACGGCCGGGGAGATGTGGGGAGACCAGTTGGTCCAGAGGAACACCATCCTGAAAGTGTGCTCGCACCAACCCCAGCAGACTTACGCAGACACGTCGTCGGCGGCACAGTTCACCACTACGGTATGCACCCGTCACCAGGTGTCTGCTCACTCATTGAATAGACATAAGCTCACCCTACCGCTGTACCAGCGGCCCTGTTTACACAGCGGGAGCATCTGTCTGGAGTTAACGGCGAGCGGAGGACGTCACGAACGGGTCGTAAAGGCCACCTCCAGGGGTGAGTGGCGCTCATCTCCCGGCGCATTGTCTGACGCACAGGGCACCTGACACTAGCATGCTTTGGTATATATCTCTCTGCCGGTACTCACACCAGATGCTGTAATACAACAGCAAAGTAAGCGGGGCAGCGACTATCAACGATCCACCAGTTCCGACTGCAGGTCAGGTCCATCTCCAGGGAATCGCTCACCGAGCAACCATGTCCCGATCACGCCTTCAACGTCATGTGGGCAATTTGACGCGAGCGAAGACCCCGTTGAACATGCCTCTGACATTTTGCGGCGTCTTGAAGACTTTCGAACACCGCTTGGAAGGGTTAGGGGGTGCATAGAATGTCTGTTTGGTCTAAAATGCTCTACGGTGCTATGAAAGCCCTATAGCTCAAATCTGCGGACTCTCGCCTGTACGAGGCAGAGGGTCACATCAGGTTCCATGAAGCAAAGACCTTGGTGATGCTGCCAATCACCATGCCACCGAGGGAGAAGACGATAGGGTGGAAAGGGAGGCTGCTACCGAGGCAGCGACGGATCTTGTAGTCCGCTACCGAATCGAGGTACTTATTGACCAGTCTGGATGGGTTGTCGTCATGCTCCGGGAGGTTGGTGGTGCGGACATCCTTGCTAGCCCGGTGTTAATTCAAACTGGCGGGGAAAGTATTGATCTCGACTACTGCTCGAGCTACTCTTATGCTCTTCTACTGACCAGAGATCAACAGCTGACTAGGTGACCTCTACTCTAGTGTACTCGAGACCGCCACTGCATGGTCTCCCTCGGTCATGCCGTAATAGACGCCACCATGGCGTTGGCTCGGCTCGAGCCTGCTGACAAGACCGGCGAGTGAGAAGGGATACGAGGCCGAGTACTCCGATTGAGAGACAAAGGCCGATGGATCTTCACCCAAGAGCATCCGGTACGCAAGCATCGTATATTGACCTACTTGTGGAGTACATTCGATGTGGGAAAAGACAGGCTGTGTCTTCACGGTTTACGACGTTGACGGGACTCGTTTCCACCGTGTATTTGCTCGCTAGGAAACTCTCTGGAATCAACCGCTGCCAGATGTTGGTCTCGGCATTGGGCCCGATCGCAGCTGGGTACAGGGTCCAGCTCTTCTCGCCCTCCGAAACCCCGGTACTGTGACCTGAAGTCCCAGCCTTGGGATTGGGGTGAAGTATTCGAATCCTGCGGCGGAACGGCGACAGTCAGTCATCGCTTGGATCTCAGTCGCTCACTGTACACAGCACACGACCCCGAGGTCAGCTGATACACGCTGGAGTCGACGTTTGTGAAAGCCGAGATTGCCTGCTGATACTGACCCCCTTTGTAACTGTTGAACTTTGTGTTTGTCGTGTTGTACAGAACCACGGCATTTGACGTGTTGACAACCTGATATTCGGCGTCGAAGGGTGCCACCTGGGCGGACTGCGACATCTGACCCACAGGGACAGACAAGTCGGCCCCTGCTTCGAGAACGTCGACCTCGGGGACAACCTCGACCATACGTATCAGGACCTGCGTGATCTTCACCTTTGCATGTGCAGGCGACATGCGCTGGCCAGGGAGGCTAAATGAGTCAGCGAGACCACGTTTATATACTGTACACCGCGGCATGTATCTGAGGAACATCAACGGCGGGATATCCACTCACAACGTCAGAGGGACCCATCCGTATGGGTAGCGGCAGGGGGACCAGTCCCTGACGGATTGGTTTGGTTCTTTAGGGTGCGAGAGGAGCTCCAGGCGTTCTATGCCGTTATGCAGCCAATAATCCAACTGCAGGGTTTCATGGAAGAGGCCAAAACCTGCCTCTGCCTTTGGACATACAACCGACGTCCACTCAACGGCCAAGGCAGGGGGAGCGGTAACAAGTCACCTGAGGGCCCGTCCTGCATTCATTGCTCCCCCTTCATTATTCAGCCTCTTCGACACCATGGAGGATTACAATGCGCCCTGGTGCAAGTTTTTCAACACGAATGGCGTCCTCCTTGTTGGCCAACTAGGCCCGCAAGCCCTTGTTTGGCTCCTGCCGGCCGTCGCCGAGTCGGAGCGCAAGACCGTCCGTTGCCATCGTTCCTCTCCTTCGAGTCCTGGATGACTTCCTCCACAAAGCTCTTGTCCATAGCATTCCACCCACCCGATGGTCCCCCCATATCAGTCAGAGGTGATGCCTCGTTTTGCAGCCGTGGAGACAGCAACGACGCCAACAGTTCCAGACCTCCTTGAACGGGTTCACCTCGCTCAACACCTGCATTATCAAGTATCCTGGTTGAGGACGGACCCCTCCATCCTCACGGCCACCTATGGGCCAAAGAGGAAGAGTCTGGACTACGTGTAGTTCCCGTGCCGTTCACTATCAGCACCACGACAGCGCCGGCCATTCTGTAGGCACTCTGCTTGATGACTTCCAAACAAGTTGAGCCCTTCCCTAGGCCATGCCCACCAACAGGCCGGACATCTCAAACGCCGTCTCCCATGACACAGTCTGAGACATGCCCCAAACTGTCCTTGTGAATCTCGCCTCCCTCTGGCGAAGGCTGTCC
The DNA here is from genome assembly GCA_003942215.1 of Saitozyma podzolica. NCBI lineage: Eukaryota > Fungi > Basidiomycota > Tremellomycetes > Tremellales > Trimorphomycetaceae > Saitozyma > Saitozyma podzolica. The sequence continues at coordinate 2,679,819 of RSCD01000001.1, forward strand.
GACAAAGGTCAGGTCACGGTCTTCTGCATCTCCAACTCCATGGTTTTTCGCAGACCACGTCCAGATGTCATCCACTCACCACTGGGAAATGGACGGCGAGGAGCGAGAGGAAGCCGCCCTCTGCTTCGCACAAGAATTCCCACAGGTCATGCTCACCACCTCGGGATTCCCAGCCGGCTTCGGATTCGCTAACGTGGCGGCGGTCATCTATGCTGGTGCACCCTATTCGCTCATTGACTATGCTCAGGAGACAGACAGGGCCGGTCGACGTGGTCCCGGACCCGGATCTCTTGAGCATTGCCACGCTGAATCAGTGGCTTGAAGAGACCTTTCAGTACCGTAATTACCTTGTAGCTATTTCCCGGATGACGAGCATGTCTCCTCCTCTACCCGGCCAGATTCCACCTGTGTGCCAATCGTCCACACGCCGCCCCCACCCGACCAATGCCCACCCATACCCGGACACCAGCTGCCCACTTCATCCTATCTCAACCCAACCTACTTTGGGGCCATCTTCCGAACGCAAGCCCTCGAAGTTGTCCTTCTCCCCGAATCCACGAGCGTCACTCGGGTAAAGTCTGCCCAGCAGGGTGCTTCTTCACTACCCTCGACAGCTCCCTCACAACCGTAATCCGCAGCAGAGCTTGAGAATGTTGTCGAGCACCTGTGACGATACGGGTTGCTGTCGCTGGTGTCTTGACCATAGCGACTGGGACAAGATTTAAAGCACCGGGGGCTGTTCCTGGCAAAGACATCACCCCACCTGCCTGGCCGGGGAAAAGGCCTGGAACGGTATGAATGCACAAATTGTGAAAAGAGGGACCCCGATGACTAAACGACGTCCTCTCATTCAATCGCATACAATTGGGCAATTGGCTCAGGCGAGGATACCGTTCGACTTCCCCAAGTCGATCCAGCTCGTCGCGCTCTCCCACCGCATGCAGGCGGAGATGGCCGGGTCCGATCTGAATGTCGGGCTGGACCCAGACATCGACATGAATGGGGGAAGTTTGTTGGCGACGAGATGCGCTTGCGGCAGATCACTAACGTGGGTCGAGAGTGAACGAATGTAGCGATCGCCCGTGACGATGGAGCTGGCGCTCGCACAGTGACGACAGCGGTATTGCAGATGTCTATATGTCATGTCGAATGAGCGCCGATCGTGTGATATTCATCGAGAGGTATGTCAATGGGGTGAGGTCGTTCGACGCGCGACCATGACAAACGACTCTCCGCCCCTCCGTTCTTTCCGACTGCAGAAGCATTTCTTCCCACGGGTGACAAAGGCGCAAGACGGTGCCGACAGAAGGACCCCAGGACGTCATTGTATGCCCCCATCCCTCTGAAGAGTTGGGAGACAGGACTGACCTCGCGGAAGGGTGACGGCCTACCACGGACTCGCCAGGATCCACTGGTCCTCCATGGCCTCGAGTCCCCTCGTGGCACCCGCCCTCGTTCCGGCGAACCCAGAACTGTCCCCGAACAGGACGCTGGTGCCGATCGCGCTCCCCAAGCCGGAGTTCTGCAGTTGTGCCTGACCGAGACGACAGTGGGGATGCATTTACAATTGATGAATCTGGGCATTAGCGTCTGGACCCGAACTGCCTGCCGCTTGGAAGGACATGGATCGCGCGCCGCTGCTGCTGCCGCCTCCTGCAATTGCGCCTCGTTGACTGACTTGCCGTCTGCTTCAATCGAGGAGGCATCCGACAACATACCCATGGCCAAAAGTTGCTGAAGCGAATCGCCAACTTCGACACTCTCCTCCACTCCAACGCCCGGTTTTGGCGTGGCAGACCAATGTGGAGGAACGAAAAGGCTATCTCAAACAAAGTCCCCCGTCACTCACCTGCAGGATCACCTGGTACGTCTCATCGCTCCAGCCCATTGCAGCCGGATTCTTCCTGTAGATGATGTCCTCCGTTATGCCTTGGCACTACCGCCAGTGGAGCCAGATAACCTCTTGCCGCCTGGCCAACCACGCGTCGGGCGACGGCTTGACCTTGCCGTGGAACTTCGGCCCTGCAGATGGAAGTCCTTGTCCGGACATTTGACTGCGCGGTCCATCAGTCTGCGGGGACAAGTGGGCGGCACAACCTTGTAGAGACGTCCAGAGGCCCGGACGCCGGGCGGCGTATATGGGCGGAAGGGCCTCGCACTCTGCATCTTGCAGTAACTCGGATTGGGATTGATGAGCTGATCGCTTCCATGACTTGAGTGGTGAGATGCAGCCCTGACGGCAATCTCATAGCGAAAATGCAGTGAATGAAACAGCACGTCGAACGACACATATATCACAAGCCGATAGAGGCAACACCCACGACGACTACATAATAAAAAAGGATTGGATTAAAGGAGAACTCCGGTCAAGTTACGCTCCAGCATCATCGAGCGCCATGCCCGCCGAGAATACTCGAATATGAGCCTTGGCGCATTGGCTGCAATGCCATCGCGTGAGATCTGGATTGGGGCGGTGCGCCGGGTTGCCTTTTAAGCGCTGTGCAGGAACTGCGACGCCATGATATTTGCGAGCGTCTTGGTGACCAAGTATACAGAAATGAACATAGAATGTCCCTTCTTGAAGGTGGATTCTGTCAGCTACCGCATCGCATGAGACCGTCTGCTGCGACAATCATGAACTCACCTAATAATGCAAAGACCATTCCAGACGATCGTACAGCTCGTGTAGGTCATCGCGGAGCAGCAGCCCACAGGACGCGTCAAACATGTATGGTTCGTAATCCTCCTCTACACCAAGCAGCTGCCGATACACCTGTCCGCCGTCAGCATTAAGATTGCTCAAGTTATCCAGGAGGATCGATCGTAGCCACTCACATCCGGGCGACTCTGGGGCACAATGTGACAAGCGGTGCAGAGTTCGTAATAGAAATCCGCGATCAAACAAGTGCCATCCCTAACTCCAACCAATTCGCGGAACTTGCTCTGGAAATTCTAATCAATCAGGATACGACCCAGTAGCACGTTCAGCGTACCTGCCTCGCTGTTGACCGACTAGAGTGCGAAACCGTAGATTCAGTGCCCCCTGGTCTGGGTCGCCGGAATTGCTATGATACTCGCGGCCGCGGGACGGAATCGGGTCGTCCGTGAGGCCTAGCTCGATACATTAGGATGACGTTCGAGCTGAAGCGTGAGGCGGCAGAAACAGTGAAAAACCGAGGTGTGTGTGTAAACAAAGGGACCTGCATAAGGTGCGTCATCGAGGCTGACGACAACGCCTTCTACATTCGTGATGGTGCCGGGAAGATCAGGAGCTGGCTCGACGAGCTGATCGACTACGCCGAGAACGAACTCCCACGTGTTGTCTCCGCCATCGCGAACGAAAGCCAGCGGGAAAATGCGATAAGTTTACCGGACGGGAACCGGAGCTCGATTGAGTCGCATTCGCCATGTGCCCAGGACAGGGTAGCCAGAGGGTGCTTCAGCGCTGGCATTGAGAGCCATGGTATACGAAAATGGTAAAGAGTGAGCGATAGGTCAGAGGAATCAACGATCATGCAACTCAAACGCCGGGGCGGGTCGGGCGGGAGCGGCCTTTTCGGAAACGCCGAAAAGTGAGAATGCCAGTGGCACCCTAGAGGTGGTCGGCGCACCGCGCTGGGCATCGGCGGTACGACGCGGTAGTTCTGTATCAAGTGAAGGATCCAACTAGAGAAGATGTGAGGCCGACGTACGCTGCTTCTTGACCTACGTCAGGTGATAGATACACGAGGAGGATCTCAAGTCAGCGACTGATCCGTAGATCAACTCAAGCCTCCACCGGCATCCACTCACAGGCCTTCTCTTCTTATGCGGCTCTCCAAACACCTCTTCCGCCATCGTCCCTCCTGCTGCCACTCTCTTCTTGCTTGCTGCTCCACCCCCACCCCCACTCCGTCCTTCAGCCTGCCTCACCTCCCCATCACCCCGACGATCGTCTCGACGCCATGACGACTTCTCGGGCACGTTATTGCAGGTGGTGTCGGTATATTCCGCGATCCTCCCTCTAATCTGATTCGGTACATGCAAGCGCCAGTGCTCCGATGTGTCGGGGTGAGGATCAGAAGATGGATGGGTTGCGATTGGATGGGAAGGGGGACACAAGTGGAGTTTGCAAGGAAGCAAAAAGTACGGCGCGTGAGGCAGGTGGTTGTTTCGTTGTTTTGTCGACCCCAAGTGAGGGGACCCGTGTGGCGGGCGATTAATCTCATCCAAATGAATATATTTGATCCCGTTGACACCGTTCTCTGCCAACCACCACCACACCACCACACCACCACATTATCGAGTATCGTAACTGCACAAGCGTGTTGAGCTGTCGCCGACTGAGGACTATGCCAGGTGTCTGACATCGTCACCGACAAGATCGAGGCAGAGGAGAAGGGCGTCAAGAACCCGCGCTCGATCATGAAGCAGCCGATGACGAGGACCTGTACCACTTAGGCACCGCTTCGGAGCGGGATGCACTGGTGCTAAACGTCATGGCCGGTGAGGACGAGGACCAGTCCAACTCTCCCATGAGGCAAAATCGGGCGACGACGTCCCCGGGGCTGAGGATACATCGCGTCTCGCCAAACGTGTCGTTCGGTTCATAAGAGTCATCCCTACGGACCGCAGATACTTGATGAAAGCGCCGCCTGGGTGAAGTTGGAGAGACTGGTGGGGCTGCATCTGGCTGACAGCATGTTGCAGAAGTGAGGCTTTTGCTGTCGAGGGCTCAGATTGTTGACTGTTCAGATTCTTCCAGGTCGAGGGCCACGGTCTACCCATCTGGTCCGAGGTCCAGCACCGGCGCGTAACCCCAATACCCTTGGCACTTCGTTGCTTCTGCTTGACCGCTGGGCTGATCTATACTTCCTCCCTTCGGCATCTGCACCGCGAGGCTTACCGGATCACCGTGAACCACCTCCGGCAACAGAGTCCCCGGGGGAGACTGTGGACAATGCAGCTTTACCTCCTAGACTTGGACGGGCGCGAGGCAATCAACCCAAGCGTCAATTTCGTCGTCCTCGGGTTGGCGGTGAGCATTGCGAGGCTGCTCGGTTTGAATGAGTACTGCTCGCAGTGGTCTATCGCCGCTTGGGAGCGGGATTTAAGGACGCGACTGTGGTGGGGGCTTCTCGTATTCGACACATTGTAAGTCTGCACACAGGTGAAAAATGTTGAAGATCTGCAGATCGTCTCTGACTTAGCACGGCCTACTGAGTATCTGTGGCAGATGGCTCTAGGCGTCGTGGCGTACCTGTCAAGCACACGGACAGTCGGGCTCACCTTGGGTGGAGAACACGAGAAACCACTCGAGGGATGGGTCGATGCCGACTGGGCCGGTTGCCAAGAGACCCGAAGATCGACAACGGGTTGGGTGATCGAGCTGAACAACTCTCCAATCGTATGGTCCTCCAGACGACAGGCGACCGTATCGGCATCGACGACGGAAGCCGAGTACATTGCGATCACCGAAGCCGGAAGAGAGATCATGTGGTTGCGCGAGCTTCTGGAGACGATAGGTTACAGTCAATCAACAGTTACAGTCAATCAACCACGATACTGCGCTGCGACAACCAAGGAGCAATCACACTCACAAAGAAGCCCTCGTCGCACCCGAGAACAAAGCACATCGCCATTCGACACCACCAAATACGGGAATGGACAGAGCAAGGGATGATTCGACTACACAGCTCGTCTTGTGCCAAATGCCGTACCTTTATGCCTGCCGAGCAGATCCAGCGGCAACAAGAGAGTGCCCAGGGGGCTGTAGCTGCTCGACAGAGACAAGAGGATCATGACAGGATCGGCCGGTGGCCAGCCCCAGGGAGGGTCCAGGGTTGCACTTGTCTGGCTAGGCGACGACGGGCGGGGCTCGAACAGGGGAATGAGTACGCTGGGATGAACAGCTCGATCTAAGAGATATACCTGAAGGTCAGCGACGATCGAGGCAAGGCGAGTTGGTGTTGCCCGAGCTGACGTTCTTGTTCGGGACCCACAACCAGAATTGTTGACCCCCGTTGGCGACGTTTTTGTTATGGTGATGCTTCCTTGGGCTTGCAATCCACGACACTGTAGCAGCATTACGACTCTGATGGTTCGGTCTGCGGGGTGGGCATCGGAAGCATCGTGCCGTTCTGGAGAGATGGTGGGGCATAGTCCGAGCTGCGTCGAGGTTTTGAAAGGGTGGTACCGATCTCATGCCGGACATGGGGAGGGTAGAGCAGTCGAAGAGGCCTCAGCAGCAGCTTCGGTCGAAACACTGGCACGGCCGGCGGCGCGGGCGCGGATGTGGAGGGCATGGAAGACATGAAGTCGGTGATGGAATTGCCGGAGGAGGCCATGAAGGAGACATCACTCCCTGCGGAAATGGATGGGGAGGGGGCCTGGGTCAAGGAGGGTGGATGGGTCCCGGACATGACATTTCAGGTTGGCGATCTCTGCCATGAGGGCGACGTTCTCGGTGGAGAGCCGGGCGTTGGACTCCTCGAGGTTTTTCTGAACGACAGCGCGAAATCGTCGGTGAGTGACTCACCGGACACGACTATCGTGATCTTTGTATCCGAGACGGCGAGGTGGGGGTGGGAGCACCCACGATCTTTGCAGCCTTGCGGGCGCGGTACTCCCGCTGGATGATGAGCCAGCGAGTGAGCTGCAACCTCTCTTCGACTGTACTGGCCCTGACCATGTTCTTGGCGCGCGGGTCTGCGCCCGAACGGCTTCTGGCTCTCGCCCTCCCGTTGGCAGACGTGTAATATGAATAACAAGACGATTTTGAAAGATCAGGAGGTGTTTTGACTTTGTTGATGTGCCAATGTTAACATGTGATGTTTGGCTCCGTGTGACTATTGTCTTCACTATATATAACGGAGGTCCGTAGCGGCGGGCAGCGGACGGGGGTAGTCGGATCCTGTTCCAGCCAAATTCCAAAGAGGCGGTGAAGTCTTGGCGGCGTTGGGGAGGAGGGGATCTGATTTATCAGCGTCTCAAGCGACAAGATGGTTCCGAATCACATCGGGCAATTTGATGAAACCACGAAAATCTAGAGACCCGCATTGACTTTCCCTCAGCCAATCATCGGTTCAGGAGGGGCTGCGATTGTCGAAAATAACGTAATAAAGAATAATATACGGCCAATGGGGATTTGGCCGCAACACGACTAACCGAAGGAGTTATGGTTATAGACAGTTAATCACGTCGAAAAAATGTGTGAGACATGCTTTTCACGAATATCGCGCCGCCAATCAAAAAAGACTAGTATCCCACGACCTTCTCAATTCTTAAATTAGGCTTACCCCCTCTTCGTCCTGTCTATATAAACGCGCCGCAGATTCTTCAGATTCGCTCACCTCGAACATCGGCAAACAAATGGCTCCTACTCGACCAAGACTGATTTGCGACCGTTCGTGTTGCCATTCCTCGGCTCTACCTCTGCTGGACGCCCAGCACGGACCAAACCCCCCTAATATCGATAACATTCTCTGCTATTACCAGAGAGGCTCTTTCCAAGCCTCACCACTTGTGGTACTGTGCTGACGAAATGTTCACTGTAGATTCCTTCATGAAGGCTCGACTTCCATCGTTCTCTAGGTCGGATTCGATTCCCTACTTTCGACCAATAAAAATAAAACAAATTTGGAGAAGGTCGGAACAAAAATGTTCAGCTTCTATCGCAACGCCTGGATTCCAGGATTTCGAAAGGAGATTGTCGCCATTGCGCCGACTCGGGTGCCCGTCGGGCGCAACGCGGACGATAATGTAGCCTGTAAAGAGCAAGCCGTCGCTCCGGACACTCGTGCTGGCTATTTCCCAAGGGTCAAAGCACGCCTGGTCGATAGATGGCTCGACGCCGTGGTAGCCTTGTCAGGCTCCTGGATCGTCTTTTCCACGATTCTGTCCGGTTTGGTCGTTTGGGCTTTTCTCGGCATTCCATTCCACGACAAACTGCAATGGCAAGCTCTCATCTCCGACATCCCGGCCATCCTCAGTTATGTCTTCGACTCGTTTCTCGTCCGCCAGCAGACCAACGCCTACGAGGACCTGATGAACGGAGCCGCTCAGCTGCGGTCTAGGGTATCACGCATGAGTGCACCCTCCGGGAAGTTGTTTGTCACGTCAAGGAGGAGGAGTTGGATCGACTGGTCAGCTCGAAAGACCAAGTGGACCCTGACATGACTGGCTTCACTCTCGACCTTCCGGAAGAGAGCTGGCTCAATCGAATCGCGTCAGCCGTTTCTAGAGTCTTGGGTCACCTCGTCACTGTAAGTGATATCCGGGAGGCAGTTGCATGGGCAAGAAGCGCTAACCAACCAGTTTATGTACTATGCACAGAGTACAGCTCTTTCCCGTGCGGTGCACGGTGTCCCAATCCCCGTGCGGTGCACGGTGTGCCAATCCCCGTGCGGTGCACGGTGTGCCAATCCCCGTGCGCCTTCTAACACTCCCCCTCGAGGTCTGCGTCCTCGCCGTCGAGGACCAGACCGAGACTGGCTCGAAGCGAGCGATGGGGCGCAGGAAGGAGGGCCTTGGTGAAGATATCCGCCACTTGAGAAAAGGTGGGGACGTATCCAAGCCGAACCACACCGTCCTCAATGAGTTCCCGAATGAGGTGCCACCTTATAGCAATGTGCTTGGTGCGTCGGTGAGTACCTGGGTTCCGTGCAAGTCGTATCGCACCCTGGTTGTCGCACCACAGGGGAGTGGGTTCCTTGGGGGTTACACCCAGCTCGTCCAAGAGTCCCTTGAGCCACACCGCTTCACGAGCAGCTTCTGACACCGCCACATACTCAGCCTCAACTGTCGACGAGGCCACCGTAGCTTGTCTGCGGGATGTCCACACGATTGCAGAGCCGCCGAGCATGAAGATGTGCCCAGTGGTTGACCTTCGAGTGTCGTGACAGCCTCCCCAGTCTGCATCCACCCAACCCTCTAGCTCTGCTTTTGCCGTCTTGCCGCCTAAGGTGAGGCGCATGTTGCGGGTGCTTCCGAGGTGATCGATTACCTCGAGAGCAACCTTGAGGTGACCGGCGGTGGGGGCACTGGTGTACCGAGCGAGCCAGGATGCGGCAAATGCGAGGTCGGGGCGAGTGCAGGTGGCGATCCACTGCAGGGATCCCACGATCTCTTGATAGCGTACCTTGTCCGCTCCCCCTGCTCCTCCTGCTTCCTTTTCTTCCTTGGCCGCCGCCAGGTACTCTGGTCCCAGCCTTTTGAGGATCGCGAGAGGTGTTGATCTCTTCTTGCCCGACGGGGTGAAGCGCTCGAGTAGCTTATCCACATACGCAGGCTGCGAGAGGGTGACAGTGCGAGAGGGGCGGTCCCGATCCACACGCATGCCGAGGATCATACGCACCTCGCCCATTTCCGTCATCTTCCAGCGATCCTTGAGGGCAGCCATGATGTGGTCGATCGTCTTGCTCGCGGTCGCTGCGATGAGGATGTCGTCCACATAAGCCAGGAGAAAGGCCTCGCCATAGTCACTGGTCGCCGTTCTGTAGTAGAGACCCGAGTCCGATTCGAGCTTCTTGAACCCAACACCCGCAAGGGCGGTGCCGAGTTCGATCCACCAAGCCCGTCCGGACTGCTTGAGGCCATACAGCGACTTGACGAGTCGCAGGCCTGTGGCGTGGTCGTTCTTGGGCTTGTAGTCCTCAGGGAAGGCCATGTAGATCTCTTCCTCCAACGTACCGTTGAGATATGCACCCTCGACATCGGCCTGTCGCAATTCCAAATCCCTTTGGGCTGCGAGGGTGAGTAGGATGCGCAGGGATGTTGTGCGACCGACGGGGGCGTAGGTCTGCTCGAAGTCGACACCGGGGACTTGACTATACCCTTTGGCGACGATGCGAGCCTTCCATCTCACCACCTGACCCTTCTCGTCCCTCTTTCTCTTAAAGACCCAACGGACACCAATGGGTGTGCGGTTCTCGGGAACCACTACCTCTCTCCAGGTGCCCTTACTCTCGATGTTGGCGATCTCGCTTGCCATGGCTTCGAGCCACTGCTTTGCCTCGCCAGTGCGCTTGGCCTCGTGCGGGTTGGCGGGCTCGTCATCGAGGTTGGTCATCACCAATGCCATAGCTGCAGAAGACGCTAGATGGTGCTCTTCCGCTTCGGGACCTTGCCAGTTGAGCCAATTCGCCTCGCCACTATTGCCAGTGCGTCCGCTGCGCGTGCGGGTCGGCAGAATCTCGACCTCAATGGCATTGCGCTGCGTCTCCGGCGTGCGCACCTCGTAGGTCCAGCCGTGTCGAATGCGAGGAGGGGCCGATGTTGCCGTCGGTTGGGTTGCAATATCTTGGCTTGGGGGCGGCCGATGGACGTTGGCTTCGGAGGGGACGTACTCTTGGGTCCCATCTTGCTCGTCGCCGTTTCCCTCGTCCCCCTCGTCCCCAACGGAGCCGTTGTCAAGGTCGCTGTCATTGGTGTCGAAGGAGGTGCTTGGTAGACGTACGGTGTCCGTCTGCGGTGTCGACACGGGAATAGCGCCCATGTGGCGCCATCCTCCCGTAATGCCACTGTCGCCGGCGCTCGTTGTCGTCTTACTCACCTCCTTGGTCTCAATCACCTTGCCATCCTCGAGCTCCACTATCCAACCAACTCTATCCCAACGCTGGCCCAGGAGCGTCCCCCCGACGCCGCGAGCGTTGGTGAGAGACCCTTTGGTTCGCACCGCTCGCGGGATCGCGACCGGGATGCTCTGGCCGAAGACACGGCTTGTCGGGAGGGTCGGTTCACGTCCAGTGAGTCTCTCCCATGCCGTCTTCCCTTGCACCTTTGTCGTCTTCATGATGATGCACGCCGCATGCCGAGCCGCATGCGTCCAGTACTCGTGAGGTAAGGCTGACCCTTTCAGCATCGCCGTGATCATCTCCTTCGCCGTGCGCATAAAGCGCTCGACTACACCATTGAGCTCAGGTGTGTATGGCGGCGACACCTGGTGCTGTATTCCGGTCTCCCGGTACCAAGCTTGGGCTTCCAGGCTGCCAAACTCGCCACCGCCGTCGCTGCGCACAAACCGCACAGCCCGAGGGGCAGCCAAACGCGCCATGATCGAGACGAATGCGCGCAAATGCCGGTAGGCCTCAGTCTTCCCGCCCATTGGTACCACCAAGCTGATCTTGCTCCAGTCGTCGACCAAAGCCAGGAAGTGGTCCTCGCCTGCCTTCGCAGGCTGGAATGGACCCGCAATGTCGACATGGACGAGCTCGCCGGCGTATGCTCCCCGGGGACTTGTCCCCGCCTTCGGTTGTTTCGTTGCCTTCGCCTCTGCGCAGGTCGAGCAACCTTCGGCCGATCGCATAACATCAGCCACCTTGAGGCCCGCTTGGGCCGCGGCGTCCTCAAGTTTCTTGCCTCGAATGTGGCCCAGTGCAGCATGAAGCGACTCTGCACCGGTTGTCACAAGCACGCGACCATGGGTTGCCTGATTCGCCGACTTGGCGGTGAGCACCCACAGCCCCTTTCGCTTTTCCAGCGGAACATCGACCTTTCCATTGCTGATCCGACCACCAGAGGGCGCTAGGGATATCGTCCAACCACGAGAGAGCAGGCGGCTAGCCGACAACAGGTTCAGCCTTGCACTGGGTGTGAAGTAGACGTTTTGAAGGCTGAGTCCGTGACCGGATGGCAGACGCAGAGGCACTTCCCCCATCTGCTCGGCAGTGAGAGACCCCTGTCCCGCCAGGGAGAAGCTGAAGGGCTCAGGCAAGTCGGACCTTGAAGCAAAGACCTTTGGGTCACCCGAGAGATGGTGAGTCGCACCACTGTCGATAACCCATTCGCTGTCGAGTCCAGTCGCATCTTGCACGGCCTGGCCAACAAACGCCTCAAATTCCGCTTCTACTGCAGCATTCGCCTGGCCGTCCGTCTTGTCCTTCTTGCTCGAGTCTTCGGCATCGGGGCAGTCGCGTTTGAAGTGACCGGTCTTCTCGCAAGTCCAGCATTTCACCTTCGACATGTCCCTTTGCTTCTTCTCCTTCTTCTCTCCCGTCTTCTTCCCTTTCTGGCCATGGTTCCCTCCATGAGTCGCCAATGCGTCCCCATTCGAGTGGGATCCCTTAGAGGTTTCGTACCTCTCCTTGTCCTCAACCTTGCGGTTCGAGAGCAGCCGACTCTTAATCTGTAAGTGATATCCGGGAGGCAGTTGCATGGGCAAGAAGCGCTAACCAACCAGTTTATGTACTATGCACAGAGTACAGCTCTTTCCCGTGCGGTGCACGGTGTCCCAATCCCCGTGCGGTGCACGATGTCCCAATCCCCGTGCGGTGCACGGTGTGCCAATCCCCGTGCGGTGCACGGTGTGCCAATCCCCGTGCGCCTTCTAACAGTTGTCAGCTAGCTCGAGCCGACGCCATGGTGGCGTCCATAACGGCATGATAGGGTCAGACCATGCGGAGTGAGTTGTGGCTGATGTGGTGAATGGTGAGAACGACCGAGCTGCAGTTGAAGAGTTATGTTCGGCGTGAAGTTGAACCATGCAGTAGTGGGTGATGTGATTGAGTCGCTTGTAGACTGAAATTGGCTTACCGTACTAGACTTAATCGGAAAACCCTCAACACCTGGATTTCCCCTTGCGTGGGTTCGTTGTGATCCCGCCGTGTTACTCCGGTGCCTGACATCGGGCACCACATGTATCAGGCACCTCCTCCCGTCCTCTTGACGTCACGTTACGGGCGGATGATGGGCGATGAGCTGTACACAGGATAAAGTAAGAGGGCGACAGGTCTTCTCCCCCGTTTGCCGCCTTCCTTCCCCGTCGACAGGCCTGCTGCCCAAATTGCACTATCTAAGCAAGCTCTTGACGTCTTTGGCCGTTCAGTTCTTCTTTCGACGCGAACCTTCCTCTCACTAAATGTCCCTCCTCGGCCGGCCTCCTCGGCGGAGGCCAGCAGCCGGCCTCGGGCTCGGATCCTGTCGGCGTGATCGTCCTCGATGTCGTCAACGAACTGAAATTGACCGTGGTGCGTCGGCCAAACCCCCCTCTCTCTCATCTCTCATCCGGTCGCTTCCGCCTCCTGGCGCTTTGTCTGCCTCTGTTTTGCGGTCGCTCTACTGCGCTAAGCCCCTTCAGGCCCTCCCTATTTCGGTCATCAATTCGCTCAATGCTTCTAGATCAGAGAACGCGGCCGCGTACCAAAGTGCCCTTGGAGATATCGCGACCGCGGTCCAAAACGCCCTGGTGACCGTGCAACAGAGGGCGGGCAACAGCGCCGTCGCCGGACGCGCCCAGGAACAGGTGCTCGACGCCGTCGGTAACGAGCTGGCGAAGGTGATCACCAACGTAGACACTGTGGTCGACGGAATGGCGGGGATGTTAAGAGCCAGCCGCTCGTTGTGCGTCTTAGCGTACTTTGAGCCAGGGAGAGGTCTGACCTCGGTGCAGGCCGGTCTATTAGGCAACATCGACGATGCGCTGCAAGGCCTTGTCCGCGGTGTAGAACCCCTGCTTCGAGGTGAGCTGCAGGACGTCTCTGACTATCGCTGACCTTGCTTCAAGGTCTCACTCAGAGTCTCGGCGGGTTGGTAGGCGGCCTACTGGGCGGGCTGTTGGGGGGCCAACCCGCAAACCAAGGCTCCGGCGGACTGTTGGGGGGGCTGCTAGGCCCACCGCCCACGAATCCACGCTTGGCCGACCGAGCGGAGGCGAGTGTTTTGGTATCATTTCAGTTGTGGGGACGCAGTCGGCTTACGACCTCCTCTACGACATCAAGCTGTCCCGCACGAGCTAAATTGAACAGGCCTTCTAGGTCTTTGACCAACCGCCATCAAATGCCTGAAGGTGACAATCTGCGGACCGGTGTGCCGAGTACACCGCTGTGGTGGGAATAGTAGCGAACTTCGGATGTACCTCATGTTCTTGCCTCATGTGCTTCGATTTGGTATCAATGACAACAAAGCGGCAGCGCAAGCAGGAAATACACTGAGATAGGCGTCATCTTGGCGGCGGAACGGTTATGTTTGGTTCAATGCATGCATTGGTCTGAGTGAGGCAGCAGCCGTAGATGCTCATGCAACAGCACTGCTAGGAGCATGAACTTGTGGAGGTTTTCTCGGCTTGGCCCTCCACAAGACCTGAAATTGTGCTCGCCGACCTCTGTGAGTGCGGTTAGGTCGCGAAGGTAACGGTGGTGTCGTGGAATCGGGAAAGCAGACGCTCCGTAGATTGTGGAGTCAAGGAGGGTGTGGGGCTGATCAGGGAAGTCATGTTGAGAGTGGGACTTGTACAACTTCATCCACCAACGGCTGTATCCACGTATTCATAACATCAGTAACGAAAGCCGAGCTCGGCCCATTGCGGTACGAGCCTCAATACACCTCACCTGCTCGAGGGGAATGCCGAGGACTCAACTCAACGTTTGCCATCTGTGTCAGCCGGCTCGAGCTGAAGCCGTGGTGGCGCTCTTACGGCATGACCGAGGAAGACCGTGCAGTGGCGGTTTCATGGACAATAGAGTGAAGGTCACCGAGTCAGCTATTGTTCTCTTGTCAGTACGGAGGGATAAGAGTAGCTCGAGCAGTAGTCGAGATCGATGCATTCCCCACCAGTTCAGTTAACAGATTAACAGTCGGAGCCTACCGCTGCGTTAGCGAGGCCGACAGGTCGGCGGTTCGAGTCTGAGAAAAAGCAAAAGGCGAATTCGAACGCAGGTTACAGGGGGTGCGAGCCAAGAGGGCACCACCCTAGGGGTGTGGGCCATGTGCCACATCGCCCGGAACTTCTCGAGGGGGTGTGTCACCTTCCGGGTTAAGAGAGCGAGAAGCTCCAGGCGAAGTGGGAATTCTCATTTTGCCTGTACAGTTAACACAAGTCAACCGCAAGCTATCTCGTTCGTCGGTGTACGTATTGGCCGAGTTACCGTAATGTACCCTTTCATTGGTTTGCTGATAAATGTGCACCTTGCAGACTCCCGGTTATCCTGCCCCCGTAAGTCGGCCTCTGAAGAAGAGCGTGGTACATCCACAGGGTGATTACAGCTTGAGCCTTATTGACAGGCCATTCAGGAAGTCTTCGCTGGGAAGCGGTATGGGGCCAAGGCAGGGAAAGCGAGCGCTTCGCTCGATCTCGAGTGACCTGCAGGCCAAGGATGAAGTTCAGCTCTCCCAGGTCCTTCATGTCATATCTCTTTGACATCTCCTTCTTGAACTCTTCGAGCGTCTCGAGTCGAGCCACCGCGATGGTGAGGTCATCCACATAGACTCCCACTATGATCAGATCATCTCGAGCGCCTCAAACGTAGATGGAGTGGGCCGAAATCGTGCGAGTGAAACCGAGCTCCTTGAGGCTCAAGTCGAGCGTTCGGTACCATGCTCGAGGTGCCTGCTTGAGGCCATAGAGTGACCTGTCCAGCTTCCACACCATGTCCTTGCCTCGCTCGAAGCCTTGGGGTTGTTCCATGTAGACTGTTTCTTCGAGCGAGCCATATAGGAAGGCAGTCTTGACATCCATTTGATGGAGCTCGAGGTCGTTCATGGCGGCCAGAGCGAGGATTGTTCGAATCGACTGGAACTTTGCAACTGGGGCGAACGTCTCGTCGTAGTCGATTCCTGCTTGCTGGGTGAAGCCTCGAGCGGCCAGTCGAGCCTTGTATCTGTCGATCGAGCCATCCGCAAGCCTCTTGATCTTGAACACCCACTTGCTGGTGACAACTCGACCTCGAGTGGTCGAGCGCGGCACAAGGTGAAAGACCTTGGCCTTCTCGAGCGAGCGCATCTCGTCCTCTGCAGCCGCCTGCCATTGCTTGGCATCGATTGAGTCCATGGCCTCGTTCCATGATCTCGGTTCATCGTTCGAGCTGGCCTGAGCTGCCAGCGCTGCAGGAGCATGGGGAGAGAGAGAGCCTGGCCACTGAGGAAGTCGAGCGTCCGAGAGCGAGTAGTTGGCGTCGCTCGGTCGTCCAAGGAAGTCCTGAAGCTCTGCCTCATACTCGTTTGAGGCCAAGGTGACCAGGCCATACTCGTTGCCCGATCGAGTCTGCGCTCAATCACCTTGTTGATTCTTTGGCTCTGGCGATGGAGCACTCTCTCGAGCGAGCCGCGGGGGCTGGCTCATAGGCCCAGCCACGATATTGAGGCAGTCGATCGATCTCATCCTCGTTGTCGATGTTGCCCTCGTTTGCCTCTGCTCCCACCGGGATCTCTGCTCCCACTGGGTCCTCTGTTCCCACTGCTTCACCTGCTCCAGGCATATCTCCCACTGGTCCGGATACCTCGAGCGGAATCCAGGTGTTCGAATCACCTGCAGATGGGGCAGTGGTTCGGGCGATCGATGAGTGAGCGACCTCAAGGAAGGCCTTGTTGAGCTGCTCGGGTGAGGGCTGTGAGCGGAGTTGCTTTTGGGGCGAGATCAATTCATCGAACACGACATCGCGCGAGATGATGACCTTGTTAGCCTTGGGATCCCACAGCTTGTAAGCCTTTTGTTTTGCTGCATACCCAAGGAAACAGCACAAGGTCGCTCGAGGATGAAGCTTGCTGTCCCGAGCGCCCATGCGAACCAGCGACCATGCCGCACAGCCGATCACTCGAAGCACCCATAAGGTCAGGTCGTATGCCCGCGTATGCTTCCAGGGGAGTTTGATCTTTGAGTGAGCGAGTTGGCGAGCGGTTCTTCAGATACACCACAGTGTTCATCACCTCAGCCCAGAGGGAGAGGGGAAGTTGCTCTGAGTAGAGGAGGGCGACGGTGCGTTCGACAATGGTGCGATTGGATCGCTCGGCTACGCCATTCTGCTGAGAGGAATAGGGAACAGTCTTCTGGTGTTCGATCCCGAGCAAGCGAAGATGATCCTCAAACTCCTTGCTGGTGTACTCCCCGCCATTGTCTGAGCGAACGGCCTTCACCTTGCGTTCGGTGAATCGCTCGACCTTGACCATCCAGTCCTTGAAGCAACCCAATGCATCCGACTTGTTCTTGAGGAAATAGGCCCATGTGTACCTCGAGCGATCGTCCACAAGTACCATTAGGTACTGGGCCCCTCCTTCCGAGCGAACGCCCATGGGTCCGCAGAGGTCGGTGTGAACGAGGTCTAGAAGGGCTTCGGCTCGAGATTCGCTTGGAGGAAAGGGAGGACGCACTATCTTGCTCATGACACTGCCCTCACACGGACCAAACTTGTTGGTCGAGCGAGCCACACCGCCACCTGTGCTTAGTCGACCGAAGAGCGTCCTCATCGAGTCCAAAGCGAGGTGACCGAGCCTTCGATGCCAGACTTCCCAGCTCGCTCGAGTTCAAAAGGGCTTGACTCCTATGGAGGTGAGGGCCCTGGGAGAGAGCTCGATCGAGGCTGGAAGGGCGAGCACCATCTTGTTGAGGGTGAATGAGTTGTCGCCTTGCTGGGCGGCCTCCACAATGTAGGCCTTGTCTTGAAGTCGAGCGCGCAGGACCTCGACATTGTTCAGGAGGACCCTGCAGAGAGAGCCTTTGAACCGAACGTCCGCACCGAGGCGAGTGAGTCCAGGGACCGAAATGAGGTTGAAGCCGAGACCACGAACGAACATGACCTTTCCCAGGGTGACCTTCTCCTTCTTCTTGTTGAGAAGGGAGGCCGAACCGATCGTGGGCACCTCGAGCGTGCCACTACCAGCAGTGGCGATCCGAATAGTTGAGTCGAGCGCCTTGATGTCGAAGAGCAGAGACTCATCCCCAGTCATATGCTCACTCGCACCTGAGTCAATGATCCAGCGGTTCGAGCGAGCCACAAGTGAGAGATGCGAGTAGTCACTGATGAGGAAAAGGTGTTCGATCGAGTTACTGTCGAATGAGGTGACCACATCAGAGACAAAGGCCGCTGTCTCACTCGACTCGGTCGTCTCGATCGCTTGGGCAGGTGCCGCCGTCTCGTTCGATTGCTCCCCTTTCCCTTTCTTCTTCTTGTTGTTGTTCCAGTTCTCGTTCGCATCGGCCGGTTTGGTGCAGTCAACCAACCAGTGAGCGGGGGAACCGCATCGAGCACACGGGAGCGCCTTGCTGGGCTTCTTGCCAGACTTCTTGAGTCCAGTATAGAACGCACTGAGCGAAGTGGTGTAGTCGAGCGACAGAGAGGCCTTGCGAGCTGCAAGGGCCTTTTCGTTCCAACGGTTGAGCTGCCCAGCATTCACCCTGAGGATAGAGATCTTGATGTCCTCAATCGAAGGGTTCTTCTCGGCCGTCCAGATCGAGTCCACGAACGAGCCGAAGCGATCGGGCAGACCATTGAGCAAAACATTGATGCAGAGCGCATCTAAATATAACTTGAGAAGTTTGAGCTCACGGTATTGGGCCTGAACCTGGTTCACCCATGCCTCCACATCCTCCCTATCTCCACACCTGCTCTCAAGGAACTTCCAACCGAGCGCGAACGAGTACTGCGATCCAGAGGTGCCATAGAGCTTCTCGAGCGCCTTGAAGATCACGCGCGTTCGAGGAAGTTCGGTGGTAGAGTCATTGAGGTGATCGATGTGAGCAGAGAGGATGCTCTCAGAGGTGGTGGAGAGGATGGCTGCCCCAACCTGGTTGTCTCGATCGGTCCAGTTGTCGAGCGAAGAGTCCGCAGGGGCCCTGGTGTTGGGGTCGATGCACGAGTTGGATCGAGTGAGGAGCAGGCCAGGGTGAGCCTCTGCTTCCAGACCACATAGTTCTCCTTGCCGGAGAGCTTTGGAACTGAATCAAACGGCTTCGAAATCTTGTCGTTCGAAGACATGTTGGGTCGAGCGCGATGGGGCGAGCGAGGCCGGACGGGACTGGGTTCGATCAAGTCGAGTCGGTCGAGTTCCTTGCTTAGCCAAGTATCTATGCACTGCTCTGTGATCTAGAGGGTTGTCTAGATGCAGGGAGAGCGGGAAGGTCTCATAATCTAATGTAGGTTATGAACTGGCGGGGGATGCATCGATCTCGACTACTGCTCGAGCTACTCTTATGATTCCCCCTCTTCTAGAGAACAATAGGCGACTCTCGCATCCTCTCTATTGTGCCTTCGCAGCGTCATCCGAGGTCACGGACGCCTTCCAGGCCTTCCTCACCGCCAGGGAGACCCTCCTGAATGGTCTGGATGCCCAGGCAGCCAAATCAGTCATCGAAGCATCCACCTTGCTGGGCAGAAAGTGGCTCTGTCATCCCCTTCTCCCCGGCCCTCAGGCTCACCGATTTCGAGCTCTCGGCAGCTCTACACGCACGGACTCTGCTCCTTGGCTCAGCGACGCATTGCAGGCACTGCGGAGCATCAAACCGACTGGGACACGACGAGATCTGCGATCAGAGAACGCCCTGGGCGGTAGCGAGACATGAACAAACCAAGTACGCCATCGGCACCGCCCTGTCCACCCTGGAGGGTGTCCAGGTACGAATTCGAACCCATCATCTTTGGGGCCGCAGTAGCCAGTGTTGAGGGAGTGTAGCCGCCACTGGTCCCCCGTGCACTTGGTCCCTGAGAAGTTATTACCAAAGACGCTGCCATCGTCAGCACGCCGTCACAAGGATCGCCCCGAAGCCTCGGGTAACGATTGGCATTTTGAAGTGCTTTCGAGGGCGCACGCAGCCAGCTTACCCGGTAACTGAATTATGGTAGCAGGCCCCAAAGACGCCAAGGCTCAATTGATCGAGTGAATGATTGGCACGGCAAGAGTTGCAAGGAGAAGGAAGCCGACGACTGGAGTTGGGACGGAGCAGTCCAGCTGTCAGTGGCGGCCTTCCGCGTCGATCAGAGAGGTCATCGTCACAGAGCCCCCCCTCCCTCCCCTCAGCCTTCCAAAGGGTACAAGTTTCCGGCTGTGAAGACTCTCAGGAGAAGAAGAGCGCTGGGAAGGTCACCGGGCCGCGCATGGTGTAGGGCTTGTTGGTAGTTTGCGATTCGAACTGCCAGATTTGGTGATAAAGAACAGATGTGCGAGGAATGGGGTGATGAGAGAACCCCCTCGAGGGCGGACGAGACAGGGCCTCGGGGTGGGTGGCATCTACGCTCTGTCTCATAAACGACGCCTATGGTGGGGACGAGTATGAAGTGAATACATACCCTCTTCCCCCCTCCTGCGTCCCGGGGGGGAGCTATGGAAGCCGTGAGACCATCATAGTTGACGATGTGCCCGCTTTAGCGCGGAAAAGGCGGGAGAAGCGGAAGAAGCCGAGACCCTCGAGTGAGTTTCCAGTTGCCGCCGGTGCCACACCTCGTTCCGGTCCGACCCCCGAGTTCCGCCACCTTTGTAATCCACCAGCACCGGGTCTTCTCGTAGGGCAATTGCATACCATTGCATTAAGGGATTACGTCTAGTTACGGAAACATGGGGGTACGGCACGACACACCAGTCACCCGATGGGAGGGACACTATTGCACCCCGCAGGAAGGCCATGGAGACAGAATGGAGAAGCTTTCATAGTGATGGCCGGCTTCGGAACCTTTTTGCCTCTAATCGTGGCCTGTGTTACGGGAAGTGGCGGAGTGCGAAGAGGGATCGTTCCGAGGGCTGAGACCAGACAGGACGTTCCGCCTAATACGTGCCGCCGCGATACGCGCCCTCTGCCAACCGCTTGGCGAGAACAGATTCCAGCAGATTCGTCGCGAGTGAATCTTCGTATTTGCCAATTATTGTCTTACGTCATTCCACCAGCACACTTCGACCTTCAGTCTTGCCACAGACGGAAATACGGATGCAAAACGATAACGCCCGGAACTTATGCATTCGTTACTCATCTCGTAAGCCGATCCGCGAGTGACGACGACACAGGAAACGGGGAAAGCCATGAGGAGCCATGCCCTGCGCAAGCCTGTCACCACTGCACGATCGTCTTAGACGCTAATAGCTCCTCACAAGTCTTCCCATCCTCGTTGCTTTGATGACCACATCTCCTTAGGCTCCGGCGCGCCATAGTCCCACCGGCTTTCAAAAGCGCCGCACGTCTTCACCACTTGGTGCTGATGGGCGCAACCGTCTCAACCTCCTTCCCATTCGTCCCTACACGACAAGCTTGGTCTACGCCACCCCCTACAGACCCCCTGTCCGAAGCGCCGTCTTCTCCTCCCCTACCGCTACTCCGCCGGCAGCGCCACTCCCTCCCGGTAGCGGGACTGCACCTCGTCCCCAGCTGGAGCTGATGGGCTCAAACCAGCTGTCGCAAGTCTCAGAGGGTGCGTTGTTCGGCGAGCAGCTTCAGGCCGTGCGCGATGGCTACGTCGGCGATTTTAAGCACGGCAGACCGAACGGCCGGGGCATACGCACCGGGCCGGACGGTGGGCGCTATGAAGGGGAGTTCAAAGATGAAAAGTACCATGGCAAAGGCACCTGCACCCGGCCGGACGGCGTGCGTTATGAAGGGGAGTTCAAAGATGGGGAGCGATATGGCAAAGGCACCCTCACCCTGCCGGACGGCGAGCGCTACGAAGGGGAATTCAAAGATGGGGCGTTCAATGGCCACGGCACCTACACGTGGCCGAGTGGCCAGCACTATGAAGGGGAGTTCAAAGATGGGGAGTGCCATGGCAAAGGCACCCTCACCCTGCCGGACGGCGAGTGCTTCGAAGGGGAATTCAAAGATGGGGCGTTCCATGGCCACGGCACCTACACGTGGCCGGACGGCGAGCGCTACGAAGGGGAATTCAAAGATGGGGCGTTCAATGGCCACGGCACCTACACGTGGCCGAGTGGCCAGCACTATGAAGGGGAGTTCAAAGATGGGCAGCGCCATGGCAAAGGCACCATCACCCTGCCGGACGGCGAGCGCTACGAAGGGGAATTCAAAGATGGGCAGGGCCATGGCAGAGGCATTTTCACCTGGCCCACCGGCGAGCGCTACGAAGGGGAATTCAAAGATTGGCAGCGCCATGGCAGAGGCATTTTCACCTTGCCCACCGGCGAACGCTACGAAGGGGAATTCAAAGATGGGCAGGGCCATGGCCACGGCACCTACACGTGGCCGAGTGGCCAGCACTATGAAGGGGAGTTCAAAGATGGGCAGTGCCATGGCAACGGCATCCGCACCACCCCAGGAGTTTTCAGAACAAAACGCAAGCAAGAGACATGGCGCAAAGGAAAACGCATCCAGTGAGCCCCAAAGCGCCCCATCTATGAGCCTCTCATCAACAACCGTCGCGCGCGACTGGGGCTCTCCAATGTGGAACGGCTAAATATTCGTCGGTGGCTGCTGGCGACGTTTTAGGTCGATAGCCTGTTCGATAGGGTAGTCGACCAAGGCTATGCTGCGCCTCGCCGTTAAGACCGGTGGTTTAAAAGGGATTATGGATCAATTAAGGGTTTTGCACACGCTCGACGAAAGATATATGACGCTGTCTGTTTCCACCAACTTCGCCTACTGGAGGCTTGGCGTAGCCTTTCAAGCTTTTGCAGACGTGAGTCTTTACACGAGACACTATCCTGATTGACTGATGAAGTTTTCCATTGCTAGTCACACTGCCTGTGCTGGCCATGTGGGCAGCAAGCTAGATTTGGCGCGAGCGAGAGGGGTCCGGTCGGCTCTGGCCGAAACAGGTGTTGTCCTCGCGTCCGCCATGGTGGGGTTGAGATCTGAGACCGCTCGACAACTGCCGAAGTAGGCCTCACTCGTAGAGCCTTGCTCCCGGACAAACTCCCGGGTACAATACCAGGCCGGTCGATGGATGGAGGGGTCCGGTCGGCTCTGGCCGAAACAGGTGTTGCTTGCTACGGTACATATGACGGTCTAGGGCTTCGGAGAAGGTCTCATCAACACCTGCATTACCGTCAACTACCGCTCCATCATGACAGTCAACGGGCACGTCGAGAAAGCGACCGTCATTAACGTCACTCACGATTCGGCACACGGGCTTGTCATAGCCGTGCTCCTCGAATATGGAGTCCCTCGGGACCGCGCGGAGCTCGTTGCGGAATCGCTCGTCGGGGCCGACCTCAGAGGGGTTGACACCCACGGCATCAACCGTCTGAGCGGCTACATCGATCGCGTCGAGCAAGGCGTCCTAGATCCGAACGCCGAGTTGGCTTTCACGTCCAAGAGTCGCGTTGTAGCCTCACTCGACGCTCGCAACACATTCGGCTTCGTCGCGGCAAGTATGGCGGTCGACAAGGGGATGAAGATCGCCCAAACGTACGGTCTGGCAGCGGTCGCGGTGAGGAACAGTAATCACTACGGTATGGCAGCCACGTACCTCCTTCGGGCGACCCGGCGCGGTTTCGCAGCGATGGCATTGACCAACGCCAGCAGGAGCATGCCGCCATGGGGCGCCAAAGAGCCTCTGCTAGGGACTAGCCCGTTTGCTGTGGGCGTTCCCGGCGGGGACGAAGGTGACTTCATACTCGATATGAGTCCAAGCGTCGCGGCGAGGGGCAAGATCCGCAAGGCGGCGAGACGCGGGGAGAAGATCCCTGAAGGATACGCCTTGGACGCAGGAGGACGTCCACAACCGATCCCGAGGCAGCTCTCAAGGGAGTCGTCTTGCCCATCGGTTGTCCCAAGGGAAGTGGACTGGCGTTGATGATGGACATCTTCGGCGGCGTCATGTCCGGAGCGAATTTTGCCGGCGGAGTGAATGATCAGTACAAGAACCTCAAAGACCCGCAGGGCGTGGGTCATTGGTTCCCGATCTTCAAGCCCGATGTCTTCCTGAATGGAGGCAAGGAGGAGTTGCGAGGCCGTATGGACGAGACGCTGAGAAAGGTGAGAGGGTGTGAGAAGGCGGATGGCGTGGAGCGGATCTATACGAGCGGGGAGATCGAGGCGGAGGTGGAGCAGAGGCGGCGCAAGGAGGGCATCCCCCTGACTGCGGGCGAAGTGGACGCCTTGCATGCTCTGGCGGACAATGCGGGTGTCAGCGTGAGGCTCGAAGGTCTTCCGTAACCAGATATCGTGTGTCGTGTCATGTCGCCGAATGAGATTGCATGCATACGACCTCACTCCCACATTGATCTGCACCAGACTAACAATGGGAACTCTGTCTTCCACCCTCACCTACCGTCGGCGTGAGGTGTTGGATGGCAAGGTCGCAAACACATCCAGTGGCATGGCAAACATTGCAACCGAACTCATACTGCGTCTCCTTCATACGTGGTACGATGGGTCTTGCCTCGCCTCGCAGATCCTTGCACGTCTCCGTCGTCCTCACATGATCTTAACAATTTCTTACTGTACCACCTCTTAGAGAATATACCTGAATTGCGGTGCCCTGTCGGCGAGCTCTGTGATGTCGACTGCTTGACCCGGCTCCGGCACACCGCGAAGCCTATCCCGCTTCTTGTTCTCGGCCCTCAAGAGCAGGACGTTGGCAGTGGAGACACCAAGTGGCCCTTGATGAACTGCGGTGCGTCCGTGGTGGGGTAGAACCACGAGCCAGCGATGGATCCCAGGTTGCCCATCGCAGTGTATGCGCCAACTCCAACCGCGCGCTTGGTCTCGTTGCCCAGGTTGTTGACGGCCCATGCGTGCGAAGGGGGATATGTCGCATACACGCAGGCGACGGCGATGCACATACAGGCATACTTGCCCTTGAGGTTGGCGGACGGGAGGGTGGCGAGGAGGGCGTAACAGATGCCAGCGACGATCATGAGGATGGCGATGGGAAGACCACGGGTGCGGTACCGGTCGGAAAGCCACGAGACCGAGTACATGAGGACGAATGCGCAAACATAGGGTGGAACAGTCATCAGGTTGGCTGTGGTCGCGGCGGAGTATCCCAAGCCTATTGTGAGATCAGCCACACCCACGATAGCTCCTGCACAAATGACGTACCGGAGACGATGGTGGGTAGAAAGCCCGAGATCGAGGACAACAGACATGCGGTGGGGAGGTAGACGGCGACCTGCCCGTAGAGCTTCCAGTCCGTGAACACCCAAACAGTGTCGCTTTTGGATCTTTTCTGCTTTGTCGTACTCCTCCGCGTAATACCTAGCCAGTGCGATCTCGGCGTTCTTCCCTTTGAACCGAGAGTTCTTGGTGGGTCTGTCGGGAAGCCAGTACAGACAGAAAAGACCGAAGAGGAAGGTCGGGACCGCCTCGATCAGGAAGAGCCACTTCCAGTTGGGTACCGAGCTTTGAATGTGGCCAACTGCAAAGGTAATCAGTCCACCGAAAGCGCTGCCGATGCGTCAGCGGTTGCTCCGTTGTCTACATCATTGTACAGGACGCACCCAGCGATGGCCGTAGGACCAAGAAACCAGAAGACGCGGACACCCATTTCTCCACCCTTGTACCACAAGCTGAGATAATAGAGGATACCGGTGCCGAAAAGACCCTCTCCGACGCCGATGAACAGTCGACAGACGGCGAGTCCAGCAAGGTTGAACGCAGCATCTTGCAGCAGACTCGCAATGGCCCAGAAGCACACGCCGAATGCGATCCACTGTGACACGTTAGAGATTCCTGCAGTGATGTGGGGGGGTTAGGGGGTTAGGGGGG